>CAWUFW010000017.1:4800000-6000000 GCA_963921515.1 Calotriton arnoldi
ATCTCCAACCCGTCCGCGGCCTCCAAGCCCTCCTAGTCCCTCCTTTCAGGTGCACAGCACGCCAGTAGGGGGCAGGGTCCGCCATCACCTTCCCCACTGGCGTACCATCACCTCGGACAGGTGGGTCTTGGACATTGTCCGAAGGGGCTACTCCCTCCCCTTCGAGACCACCCCCCCAGCCATGCCACCTCAATTCCACCGCATGTCAGGGGATCACTTGGTACTTCTGCAGAAGGAAGTCACGGCCCTCTTGGCCAAGAGGGCCATCGAGCATGTTCCGACCCCAGAAGTAGGGCGTGGTGCTACTCCCACTACTTCCTGGTGCCCAAAAAGGACAAGGAGGACATGTGTCCTATCTTGGACCTCCGGAACGTCAATCGCTTCCTCCGGAAGGAGAAGTTCAAGATGCTCACCCTAGCTCAGGTCTTGACTGCCCTAGACCCTGGAGACTGGTTGGTAGCGTTGGACTTGCAGGACGCCTATTTCCACATCCCCGTCCTGCCGGCCCACCGGCGTTACCTTCGGTTCACGGTAGGCCTCGAGCATTTTCAGTTCACCGTGCTCCCCTTTGGCCTTACCAGTGCCCCTCGGGTGTTCATGAAAGTGATGGCGGTGGTCGCAGCTCATCTGCGCCGGGCAGGGGTTTCAGTCTTCCCCTACCTCGACGACTGGCTGCTGAAGGCGGGCTCGTCCCAGGCAGTCGTCTCCCACCTCCAGACTACGGCCGAACTCCTGCACTCGCTGGGGTTCTCCATCAATGTGCCGAAGTCACATCTGATTCCTTCTCCACAGCTCCTTTTCATCGGAGCAGTTCTGGACACGACGCAGTTTCGGGCCTATCCTCCCGAACGGCGAGTCCGGGATATTCAGGCTATGATTCCGATCTTTCAGCCTTTATCCTGGGTTTCGGTACGGATGACCCTGAGGCTGCTGGGCCTCATGGCCTCCTGCATCCTGCTGGTCAATCATGCCAGATGGCATATGCGGGCTCTGCAGTGGGACCTGAAGTTCCAGTGGGCGCAGCACCAGGGCAACCTGTCCGATCACGTCCAGATCTCGGAGGGGACTGCAAAACAGTTGCAGTGGTGGCTCTCGAACCGGCAATGGGTCATGGGCAGATCCCTCTCCCTTCCCCAGCCAGAGCACACAGTTGTGACGGACGCGTCCCTTCTGGGATGGGGCGGTCACATGGGAGAGGCGGAGATCAGAGGCCTCTGGTCTCCGGCGGAGTCCCGGCTCCATATCAACCTTCTGGAGCTCCGGGCGATCCGACTTGCACTCAAGGCATTCCTTCCCTCTGTCAAAGGGAAGGTAGTGCAGGTGTTCACAGACAACACCACCGCCATGTGGTACTGCAACAAACAGGGCGGGGTGGGGTCTTGGACCCTTTGTCAGGAGGCTCTGCGCCTCTGGACATGGCTGGAACATCAGGGCATGTTCCTGATGGTTCAACACCTGGCAGGTTCCCTGAACGCCAGGGCGGACGAACTCAGCCGCAGGTGCATGATGGATCACGAATGGCGTCTTCACTCGGAAGTGGCGCAAGGACTCTTTCTACAGTGGGGAGAGCCTTGGTTAGATCTATTCGCCACCGAAGAGAACGCGCAATGTCATCAGTTCTGCGCGTTGGAATTTCCAAGGCGGCACTCGCTCGGCGTCGCTTTTCGTCGCGAGTGGAGTTGCGGTCTGTTGTACGCCTTTCCGCCTATACCACTTCTACCCAGAGTGTTGAAGAAGATTCGGCACGACCGGGCCCAAGTCATTCTTGTGGCTCCGGACTGGGCTCGAAGAGTTTGGTATCCCGAGCTACTCAGTATGAGCGTAGATCCCCCGATCCGTCTGCCTCTTCGGGAGGATCTTCTGTCGCAGCAGCAGGGGACGGTCCTCCACCCGAACCTGTCCAGCCTCCACCTGCTTGCGTGGAGATTGAGCGGCGGCAGTTGATTCCTTTCGACTTGCCTCCCGAAGTTTGTGATGTGATTCTGGCAGCCAGGCGTCCCTCCACTAAGGTGGTATACGCCTGCAGGTGGAACAAATTTGTGGCATGGTGCACAGCAAAGGCTGTGAATCCCCTTTCTGCCCCTCTTTCTGAGGTCCTTCTGTTCCTTCTCTCTCTGGCCCAACAGGGTTCTGCCCTGGGTACCATCAAGGGTTATCTTTGTGCTATCTCGGCCTTCCTCAGGCTCCCTGATCAGCCCTCCCTTTTCAAGTCCCCTGTTGTTAACAGGTTCTTAAAAGGCATTACTCACCTCTTCCCTCCTGTTCCGTTTGTGATGCCTCAGTGGGACTTGAACTTGGTTCTTACCTTTTTAATGTGCGCTCCCTTTGAGCCTCTACATAACTGTCCTCTTCGTCTTCTGACTATGAAGACAGCCTTTCTGGTGGCCATCACCTCCGCTCGGCGGGTGAGTGAGCTCCAGGCTCTATCTTGCAAACCTCCCTTTCTGTCTGTTCATCCAGACAAGGTTGTTCTTCGGACGCGTCCGTCCTTCTTGCCAAAGGTGGTTACTGCTTTCCACATTGGGCAGACCATCACTTTGCCCACCTTCTTTCCGCCTCCGCATCCTTCCAGAGAGGAAGAGAGGCTCCACCGTCTGGACCCAAAACGTGCGCTCTCCTTCTATATTGACCGCACAAAACACTTCCGGGTGGATGACCAGCTCTTTGTTGGCTACGTGGGAGCCAAAAAGGTCGGGCGGTGCACAAGAGGACCATCTCCCGCTGGGTTACCTTGTGCATCAAGACCTGCTATTCTTTGGCTAAGAAGGAGCCTCCTGTTGGGCTGCGTGCCCATTCCACCAGGGCAACGGCTGCTACCACGGCCTTGGGCCGCGGTGTTCCGCTGCCGGTTATCTGTCAGGCAGCTACGTGGGCCTCGCTGCACACGTTTACAAAGCATTACTGCCTTGACAGTCAGGTCCGGAGGGACGGCTTCTTTGGCCGTTCTGTCCTCCAGGACTTCCTTGTCTGATCTTTGTTCGCAGACCCACCACCGGGGTTGGTATTGCTGGGGTATCTATTCTAAGGTAAGGAATCTGTCACTAACGTGTCTCTTTCAGATGCACAAGTTACTAACTTGTGTAACGATATATCTGTAAGAGACAGTTGTTAGTGACAGATTGCTTACCGCCCCACCCATCCTCCCCGTTCTGCGAACTGATTTCTAGGGTTAAGGACATCCCTTTCAGGGCCCTAGTATTTTTCAGACACCTATGTCAGCTTCTTGCATGGCTCTGCGTTCCTGGCGCGGAAAGTCGTGTACAGAACTGACGTCAGCGTGCAGGGGCGGCGCCTAAGTACTGCCCGCGACGTCATCCCGGCGATCACGACGCCGACGACGGACGCGGAGCCGCACGACGCCGCCTACCGACGCGCAAGGGTAGTGCTACGGAAAAACTTTCCGGATCCAGCCTGACGCCTGGGGATATTCTAAGGTAAGGAATCTGTCACTAACTACTGTCTCTTACAGATATATCGTTACACAAGTTAGTAACTTGTGCGATAGAGACATCTAGCTGTAGATTCCTTACTTTAGAATCTTCCCCAGGCGCAAGACTGGATCCGGATTTTTTTCC
The DNA here is from genome assembly GCA_963921515.1 of Calotriton arnoldi. Classification (NCBI taxonomy): domain Eukaryota; kingdom Metazoa; phylum Chordata; class Amphibia; order Caudata; family Salamandridae; genus Calotriton; species Calotriton arnoldi. The sequence goes on from CAWUFW010000017.1 coordinate 4,803,576, forward strand.
TATAGCACGTCCGCACGTCGGTAAAGGGCGTCGCACTATTCCGTTTCTACTTTGTCCTCCAGTTGTGACGTCGACAAGATTATGGTAACACGCTCGCCCATGTCAGTTCCTTCTTTTCCGTACTTGCAATGTGGATCCGGAGCGGCCAAGGGGCCGTTTTTCAGGCCCATCTCGATGTTTTGTCGAGGGAGCAGTGTGTTTTTTTGCGATGTCGTCTGGGTTTAAACCCTGTAGATCATGTGACAGACCGATGTGGATCACAGATCCTCATACTGTCTGTTTGTGGGGCCTTGGAGAAAACCATGACTCCAAGGAGTGCGGTTGCTGTCAGCGCCTTCAGCCAATGGCTTTGAGAGAGCTTTGGATGAAACTTCTGGTGGCTCGTTTGTCTGAGAAACCGCATTGTCGTCAGTCCTCACCGGAGTCCAGAGACCGGTGGAGGAGCCATTCGGGTGAGGGGCCGCCGACGTCGAGGGAGGCTCCGAAGCGCAAACGGTCAGTACATAGGTCCGTTTCCAATGCTGTCTCCCAACCTTCGGTTGCGGAGCGTTCACATGAGTCCACCCCTCCCTCTCTAAATATCCTGGAGTCGGGGCGAGACTAGCCCAAATGCGGGAATATTATTTTTCCCTGCATGAGGTTTTCAGTCTCCCTCTGGTGCGCTTTCTGGGCTCAAGGAGGTAAGAGGTGCCCTGCCTAGATCCTCACTGGTGGGTTCGACCTCGGTGACAGTTGGTCCCTCTGAATCCGTAACTGAATTTGATGCGGCACCGGTGCACAGCCCTTTGGTTTTCACACCTTCAGCATTGGGATCAGGTCAGCTTATGACATTGACGGCGTCGATCGACGCCGATCCCATTACTTTTTCTGACGTTGATACTATGGCACCAGGTAGCACCGGATGCAGTGCCGATGAAGTTGACTGCTTTGGACGACTTTCCATCTGGCCTTAGTCTACCTGTACCTGCTTTTCCTACGGGGATGCACAGTTTGGCAGGTGAAAGGGTGACTATCGGATGTCAAAACCCTTAGGGCAAAATTGTCCAGTCTCCTTTGGAAGAAAATTGGCTGACTGAACTGGGGAGGCTAGTGGACTAGAGTTCTCTCCAGTTTCAGATTTGCTCAACAGAGGAGAGTTCTTCATATGCTGCAGTATTAAGGAGGGCAGCTGCAGTCTTAGGCTGCCAGCTTCACTCAGTGAAATTATCCACAAACACTTTGGTGGATGTTCTTCACCAAGGTGAGATGAAAGTGGAGGCTTTAATCCCTTATAATGAGTCTCTGTTTGACCTTTTGTTAGGAACTTGGGCAAAACCTGTTACGGTAGCTCCAGTTGACCGGGCTGTGGTCCATAGGCATTGACACGCCCCTGGGGACACAGTTCGACTCTTACAACATCCCACCACAAAAGGGTTGGTGGTTCAGGCTGCTACTGCTTCGCTGGACCATAGTCTCCTTCCCTTGGTTCCATTAAATAAAGAGTCCAAATAGCTAGAACATTGTTGGAGGAATATATTCTCTTCCGTCGGTTCTTCATTGAGGTCATTAAACATGGCATGTGTTTTGGGCAGATTTTCTTATGCTTTATTGGACTCTGTGGTGCATCAGCTGCATTCTCTATCTGATAGAGACATCTAGCCGCAGGTGTCAGGCTGGATCCGGAAGATCTTTCTTAGCAGTACCCCTGCGTGCCTGTAGGTGGCGTTGGTCGACTCTGCATGACATCATCGGCGTCATGTTCGTCGTCGTCATGACGTTCGCGTCGTCATTATAACCACCAATCCGGCGCGCTGATGTCAGTTCTTTTATTTCCGCGACAGCCAGCGCAGATCCTTTGAAGAGAGCTAACCCCCTGTCATTTTTTGACAGACTTTTTTTGATTTTTTGTCTACTCCTTTTGGTGTACTAGGGATGTCCAGCAAGAAGACCTCGGGGTTCAAGCCGTGCGGCGCCTGTCCCACTCTGCACACGACCTCCATGGGGTTCCTAGATACTCACCTTGGGTGGTTCTTTGGGTCCCCGGCTCTTCTTTGTCTTCTGGGTCCATTCTTGACTTGAGTCGTGGTTCGCATTCCACTATTTTAGTATATGGTTTGGTCTCCCCCTGGAGACCACTGTGTATTTGTGCTACTTAAGATAATTGATCCTACGTGTTCAAGCGCCAGGATACCCGTGGGGTCGCAGTGCGCTCTATAAATTCTGAATACAATACAATACTTACGTGCTCTATTTCCTAAGTATTGTGTGTATTGTGTTTCTATTTCCGGGTAGGAGATGGTACAAATGTGTTAGTGAGTGTTTGTAATAAAATACATATTTTTATAACTACACTGTGTGATTCTTTTTCACTTAACCTATACCATAAGATTAAGTATTGCTAAAACAAGCTGCTTTACTCTCCTTCTGGACTAAGCCTGATGGCTGCTCTCCACAGCTACCACTTAGAGAGCTTTCTAAGGTTGTCTAAGACCACTAAAATCCCCATAAGGGTTGTCTGGATTAGTGCAGGGTGCTATACTTACATAAGTGAGCACCATATATTAAGCCAGCTTCTCACACTCTCCTCTTGCTCTTTGGATTCCTCTTGGTTTTCGCGTACTACTGTAGATTTCCCTTTATGGCTCTTTGACCTCCTTGCATGTTAAACTGACCATGCTGTCTGGACTCTGTTTTGGCGTAGTTGCATTGCTGTGTTTTCACCTTTCCCTTCTCAGACAAATCCAGATTCCTTTCCTAGGGCTCACAGGCTTCACTTCTGCTTGGCTTAGGTTCACTGTGGCCCGCTTTTCCATAACCAGTGAGTATACATGCCTGTTGTATGTTTATTATTTATATCATGTTTTCTTGATTAACACTAAATGCTGCATATACCTTTTCTGATTTGTGGGTCATACATCTTGAGAGTCTCAGTGAATTCCTGTACTTTGACCAAAGACATGACACCAGAAAGAGCTATTGTAGGAGTCTGGCTTAGTATATGGTGCACACTTATTCAAGTAAAGCACCCTGCACTAATCCATACAACCCTTATGGTGATTTTAGTGGTCTTAGACAACCATAGAAAGCTCTCTAAGTGGTAGCTGTGGAGAGCAGCCTTTAGGCTTTGTCCAGAAGGAGTGTACAGCTGCTTGTTTTACCAGGACTAATCCTATAGTGTAGGTTAAGTGAAAAGAACCACACAATGTAGTTATAAAAATATGTATTTATTATAAAAACTCACTAACACATTGCAATATCTCCTGCCCAGAGATATAATCACAGTACACACAATACTTCAAAAATAGAACAGGTAAGTAGCACAATTACACGGTAGTCTCCGGGGGGAGACCAAACCATATAGTAAGAAAGTGGAATGCGACTGCGACCTAAGTTGAGACTGGACCCAGAAGACGTAGAAGTGTTGGGGACCCAAGGAACCACCCAAGGTAAGTACCCAGGAACCCCACGGAGGTCGTGTGCAGAGTGGGAACACGACCGCGTGATCAACACAAGTCAATGGGGAAGTCATGCTTGCAGTTTTTAAGAAGGACCCTTCCCAGAGGACCCTGAAGAAACCCAGTAGAAGATGGAAGGTTGGAGAGTCACCCCACCCGTGAATCACCCGGGAACCAGAATACCTACACCAGCGAAGCTGTGCTTCAGTGCATAGGTGCGAAGTGACGTCGGGAACAGCTGTAGACCTTAATGGAGGACTTCAGTAAAGATGTCGCTGGCGAAGAAGCTGAAAGAGTCCAGTGGAACCCAAGGGTGGATTCAGGCTGAGAGGTACCTGCAAGCAGAGGGGACAGAGTCTATACCACTCAGGAGTGACCCGGAGGCACGGAAGAGGAATGCAGGAGAGGGGACGGTGACCTTGGCACTGTAGCTGTGCGGAGCAGACGATGCTGTGGAACACCAGGAGCCGTTCACAAGCTGCCCCACGTCACATGTCACGAGCCAGGGGGTCGATGTCCAGTGGGAGCGCCAACAAGCCTTGGCAGCAGCAACAAACGTGGTAGACGAAAAAGGTGCAGTGTCGGGACCAGCAAGGTCCAAGGGACTCACCTCAAGCAGGTAAGTCAGAGTAGGCCCGAAGCAAACAGGGGAGCCCACTGGAGCCAAGGAACCCACAGGCCGGAGGCACAGGAGTCTCAAGAGGACTTCGAGCATCTCCGCAATGATGCAGGCTCACGGTGCAGAGGATGCGGTGAGGATGAAGATCTTGGTAGGAAGAGATGCTGGATGTTGGATCTTCTTGGAGCCCGAAGATCTCTGGTGAAGAGAGTCAACAAGCCTTGGCAATGGCAAGTCGATGCGGTGCACAGGGGTACTGCTCCAGCTGTTACGACTAGGGATACTGGCTTCAGACTTGCTGTGAAGACCTCGAGGGAGTTGCAGAACCACCACCTGTGTTGCGGAACATTTAAGAGTCCGTGGGAGCTCAGGAACAGCAGACCAGTCAGCTTTGTTGAGGTGCCTGCAGATGCAGGAGAGTGACTCCTTTACTCCAAGGGAGATTCCTTCGGGTGTCTTAAATGTCCACAGGCCTGGGGAAGAACCTGGATGGAGCACAGGCACAGACGACGCAGAAGACTGGCAGAACAACGAGACCAGGAGCAGCAGGAGTCTTTCCGGTGCAGTCTCAGTTCTCAAAGCGAAGTCCAACAAAGTCCAAAGTGCCCAGATGGTTGAAGACGAAGTGGTTTCGGATCTGAATCTTATCCCACGACAGATCTAAAGAACCACCCACAGGTAAGCCCTTACATACTCTAAAGAAAGGGCTGGAACGATTCAGGGGTCTCTCCCAGAGGAGGGGCTGGACAGTGGGGAGGATACTCCTATGTCCTTTGTCCAGTTTCGAGCCAGAGCGGGAGCCAACGGCTCCCTGAACTGGTTCTAACTGGAGTATGCAAGGAGGGCATCAAATGTGCCCTTCAAAGCAGTCTAGTGGCGCTGGCAAGCGCCCCCACCCTGGCCCAATACACTAAGTCCTGTCTGGGAGGTGGTCACACCTCCCTGTGACAGGAAACCTATTGTCCTACCTTCCCCTGCTTAAGCTTGGCTTAGCAGCAGGAGTGCAGAATCGTGTCTCTGGTTGGCAGCAGCTATAGCTTGCTGTCCAGGTCTGGAATACTAGTACCGGGAGCATGGAGGGCGTTCCTATGGAGCCCCCCAGTGTATGGAATCATACCTCCAACACAATTTACGGTGTTGGGGAATGATTCCAGCATGTTTGATACCAAACATGCCAGGGTTCGTTACCGCCAGTTTAGAGTTAGCTGTCGCGTAATGACACATGGCCACTCTATGTATCGTAATGGCTGATGCACTTACAACGCCTGTATTATGGACTGCGGGAATTGTAGGGGTGTCCTGCTCATGCAGGGGCACCCTCACACTTATAACCAAGCACCCTGCCTTCAGGATTGAAAGGCCTGCCTTAGGGGTGACTTATAGGTTTTAAGTGTAGTGACCTTAGATATAAGAAAATGTATATCTTTTGTACGTGGTGCTAGCACCAGCTTACACAGGCTGCAATGGCAGGCCTGTAGTCACAATTTGAGTGGTCTCCTATGGGTGGCATAATACATTCTTTAGCCCATAGGGGACCTCTGGTGTACCTATGCCCTGGGCGCCTTAGTACCATATACTAGGGACTTATAAGGGTACACCAGTAGCTAATCTGGGGGGTAGCTAAGTACTCACCAAGCTCCGATTTAGCGAGGAAGCACAGAGACTGGGGGTCCTGATTAGCAGGATCCCAGTCAGACTAGTCAGAAAAAACATAATGACACCAGCAAAAAGTGGGGGTAACCATGAAAGCAGATCCTCCTTTCCTACAGCTATAGTATGTAAAGTTATAGCGTTCTGCTTCTCTCTCTCTCTCTCTCTCTCTCTCTCTCTCACTCTCTCTCACTCTTGTCTCTCTTACTCTCTCTCTCTCTCTCTCTCTCTTAGCCATTCTTCTATCCCTCTTGTTTGACCCTGTCTGATGTCACTCTAGGGAGTGAGACGGATTGTCAGTGGAACTCGTTTGATAACAGTTGCGGATCCTGACAGGCACTGGGACAAATTTGTTACCTGGCTTGGCATTCTCATTACTGACCCCTTACAGGAAAACTTGTCGGATGTTCTTTTGTTTATTTTGTTTTTAGAGCAGCAAGGCCTTCAGATGGGCACTACAAAAGGTTGTTTGTCAGTCCTTTTGGCCTTTCTGCGTTTGTCATAGCAACCTTCCTTGTTCATATCACCTGTAGTGTTGAGGCTTATTAAACTTTTGGTGCATGTATTCTCCCATGCTGTTTGTGATGCCATAGTGGGACCCTAATTTGGTCTTGACGTTTCTCATGTGTAAGCCCTTTGAGCAGATGGATAGCTTCTCATTACATCTCCAGACTTTGTCTTCCTCATTGCAATTACATCAGGTTGTCGTGTGACTGAACTTTAGGAACTTTTAGTGCAAGCTCTTTATACCACCTTTTCCCAAATAAATTAGTTCTCAGGACTCAGGTGGCCTTCTTACCAAAAGTCATGACTCCTTTCCATTTTGGGCAACCCATCAGTCTGCCAGCGTTCTTTGCTCCCCAGAAAGACTAGGAGAGAGTCCAAGGGTGGTATTCCAAAAGGACTTTAAGCTTTTACATAGATTGTATAACTAACTGTATTGACTAACTTATGAATGATCAGCTTTTTGTGGGATTCCCTAGAGCAAAGAAAGGGAAAGTTGTGCAGAAGAGTACCCTGTCGAGGTGGTTAGTCGTTTACATTACGGTTTGCTACACTGACCAAATAACAGCCCTGGAAGGTCTGAGAGCCCATTCCACCAGGGCTAAGGCTGCTACCACTGAGTTGGTATGCAGAGAGCCCACGTGGACTCCAGTGCACATGTTCACAAAGCACTACTGCCTTGACTGCCAGTTCAGATGGGAAGAACATTTTGCCTGCTCTGTTCTACAAGACGTTTTGGTTTTAACCCACTTCACAGACCCTCCACCTTTAGGAGGTACTGATTTGGAATCTATTTTAAGGTAAAGAATTTTCGGTATAAGTATCCATAAGGACAACAAGTTATTTACTTTTGGTAAAGCTCTTTCTGGCAGATAATCTATCTAACCGTAGATTCAACATTGTCCTTCCGCCTCCCAGTTCTTTGGAGTGGCCTCTTTTTAACATTTTAAAAGGCTCCAAGTTAGTATTCATCACACTGTTATCAACAATTGTTCATTCTTCGTGTCTGAAGTTGCGGAAAGTGTAAAGAGCAGAAACTAACGTCCGCTTGTAAGGGCGGCTCTTATACATAACTGCTCTGTCACTGTTGGAGTAGTATGAAGCCGACATGGAGCCACACAATGCCACCTTGCAGTGTGCAGGAGGGCTGCAATGAGAAATCCAGTTTGGTGTCTGGAGATATTCTGCAGTGAGGAATCTGTGGTTAGATAGGATATCCACTATAAAGAGCTTTACCAAAGTTAGGTAACTTGTTTGCCTAGGTTTTCAGGCATCATTTTGGAAGCAATAAATTCCTGGGAGTTTTTTTCCTTATCCTTGTAGTGCATTGTGTGCTTGCTGAAGCGTGAAGGATTGTTTGGTGGCATGAGGGTATGAGTCACTGTATGGGTGAGCGTTTTGTTGTCTCTGCTGAATTTATCTCTTCCATTGGCCCAGAAATTCAGTTGCAGTTTAGGGGAAGAGTGTTGCAGTTCTAGTCTGGAGGTAATGTGTTATTTGCGAGTGGAGAGTAGATTCTCACCATTAATGTGCTACACTGGTTCTCTAGGCTGGTTGTGTGTGAGAGGTATCATAGACGAGTCTCCTCATTGGGGCTGTCTCTGCTACTGTATGTGAAGGTAGGCACATTTAGGATTTCTAATTTGGTCTAATTCGTGGAGTTGAGCCTGTTGGTTTCAAGTTTTTCTTGATGCTCAGCAGCATTCCTAAATTAGCACCTAAATGTTTATCAAAGTACGGCTTTCTTAGACATTTACAAATTAGCAATAGCCTTCAGTTTGCTGCACTTATATAATGATTTTGTCCTTCTGTGGTGCATATGTTGACTATAAGAATGTCTTCCTATACAAGTGTTGTTTCAGAATATAAAACCTTTTCTACCAAGTACACAAGTCATGTTTCTATCTCATTGAGGTATTCCTCGTGAAATCTCAAGCTTACATGTAAGACATTCTTATCTTGCTTCTCAGACAACATCCAGAAATGTCCAGAACATCATTGAAAGCCGCGTAGAGAAAAGGACCAAAGGGGTCTATGTGCCCATGGGAGGCAAGAAGCTGATTACTTTCATGGATGATCTCAACATGCCAGCCAACGACACCTTTGGTTCCCAGCCTCCGCTAGAGCTCCTTCGACTCTGGATTGATTATGGCTTCTGGTATGACAGGCAAAACCAGACCATCAAATACATCAAGGTAAGCTTAAGCTACAGTCATTCTCGTATCTAAGGGTGTGTCCAGGAGCTAATCCTAACTCTGTTTACTAAGCATAACCTCTGATATTGGGATGAAGAGCTGCACTGCTAATGCACCTCAAGCTCAGTGTAGGAAAGTGGGTTTCTGTTGCAGTACACTCCAACCTTTTGCCTGGCTTTTGATACAACTTTGACCATAGAGTACTGGGTCCCTCCTAACCAGGTTCCCAGTACTAGTGTTCTTTCCCTGAAACCTATACCACAATTGGCACCACTTTAGCTCACATATAAGTCCCTAGTAAAACGTACCCCTGGTAGCAAGGTTCTTGTGGTTAAAGAGGGTCCCTAAGGCCTGCAGCATGAATTGTGCCACCCTAAGGGACCCCTCACCAAGCACATGCACACTGCCACTGCAGCCTACGTGTCTTGGTGCAGACAAACCTGAAGAGTCAACATGGCACACATCCCTGTGTGCCATTCCCATAGACACTGCACAAGATATAGGTAAGACACCCATCTAGCAGGCCTTAATCCTAAGGCAGGGTGCACTATATCCTTTGTGAAGGCATGAGCAGATATTCCCCTGCAATATCCTTGTCAATCCCTGGATATTGTAAGTGACCAGGGAAGCCATAGTAAGTCCATGGGCTAGACACTCGTCATGAGTTCCCCAGCTCCATGATGGCCTCACTGAAATATGGGATGTCTGGTACTAAACGTCTCAGCATAATGAACCAGCACTGGTTCCAGTGTCAGATTTATTAAAAATTGCACACAGAGGACTACTTAGAGGAGTCCCCTGAAACCTACCAATCCTTAGTGTGGTCATCGACTGGCTTGAACCAGCCTGCTACCACCAGACTTTGTTCTGGCCTCAAGGGGTGAGTACCTGTGCAAGAACAATGCCTTTCGTTGGTGGAGGTGTTCACACCTCCCCCAGGTCAGGAAGAGCCATCCGTGGCAGGGAGCTTCAAAGGCCTTTCCACCTTTGTAATGCGACCCCAGCCTTTCCTGTTAGAGGAAGCTGGCCCCCTTCCTGTCCTCACCCCATTTTTGGCGGGAGGACAGGCGGGAAAACATAGAAAGAATAGGAGGCATGTCCCCCCTGCCAACTCTACCCCTCCGGTGCTGGAGGCGAGGTGAAGTACACTTTTCAGTGCCCACCATCATGAAGATGGTGGGACTTATCCAATCAGGGCTAGGTCCATATCCCCCTCCCACAGGAGGTGGGCATGATAGAGGGAGGAGACATCCCATGTAAGGGGCCTATTGGCCCCTACCTGTCACTCCCCTAAAATGCCCCTAAATCTAGTATTTAGGTGGCATCTCCAGACCCTGAACTTCAGTTCCTGATGACCTAAGAAGATCTGGACACTACAGAGTCGCAACAGCAGAGAAAACTGCAGAAACCAACTGACTGCCAGCCGGTCTGCAGCTCTCGACGATCCTCGCCAAAAGACGACCCTTCCTGCAGCCCAGCGACACCCAAAGCCTTGGGAGGACTACCTGCCTTTGACAAAGATCAAGACTCCTGAGAACAGCGGACCTGTTCACCAAGCAACTATCTCCAAAGCAAAGCCTCTGTGACCTGAAGGACTGCGAAGCCTGCCCCTGGTTCCACCTCTGCACCTGACGACCCCGGCCCGAGTCCAAGTGGCCCAACTGTTCCAGCAAGGTTCCCCAGCGCTCCAGAGCCCGAGTCCACTGTGAGCTGACCTCTCCTGTACTCCTCGACATCGTCTGCAGCCTCTGCATGGAGACCCCCTCAATGATGACCTGCTCCGGTAAGCCGTTTCCGACACCAAAAGGCACCCCTGCACCCTTCCGTCCTGGGCCTTGGTGAAGAGGACAAACAGTGTCCCTACGTCCCCGAGCATCGCAACTTATCCAGTATTGGGGTATCTTTCATAGATTCACATGCCTGAATCATTCCCCATCGTCGAGATGGGAGTCCCACAGTAAAATATTCAAGCAGTGCCTTAAATCCTTCATAGGCTATAATGGCCCAAGGCCATCTAATAAGTAGCCTATCCACGTCCTTTTTAAAAAAGGACCAAATGTTCGCATACAGCCAATCAGCTGTTAGCACCCTCTAGAACACTCCCAGCAGAGGCCAGTTCTCCTCAGAGTTTCACCACACGTCGTGTGGAAGGGAGTCTCCCTGAGTGCTACTCAGTTTTTCTTCTATTCAACAAATCTAGACATCATGTCAGACAAGAAAGGCCTTTTCTGCCCTTGTAAGACCTGTGGGAAGAAAAGTGTCCATGTGGATGATCCACACAAGGAATGTATTTATTGCATTTATCCCAGGCATGAGGTGAAAGATTGCTAATAAAGAAAACCTCTAGTCTGACCTATATTTCTTTTAGTGTGGCCATGCTAGGCTCATAATTACCACAAACCCACCATCACTATTGTACAGAACAATCAATCACAAAAATAGTTTTATTTATTATTTATTGAATTTCTTAAATATTTCTTTAAACACAAAATTTATTTTTTCATTATACAAATGATTTAAAAGATAAGTTCATCATTATCTGCACATATATTTGATCAAAAATTACATGTGATGCAGTATAAGTTAATAGATGAATGAACACATAACCCTACAGAAACCTTCAACAAATCGTTCTTACCATTCAAACCTACTCATTCAATCTACACTCGTACATAAAAAAGAGAGATTCAACCATATGAGGGATCCAATATGAATCTAATTGTTGGTGATAAAAATCACATCCATCAAACACCTCTGATGAATCTGTCTCTCAAGGACCACTCCCCATATGTATTGCTGGTCTACGCGCGTTTCAGTGGAAGAACCACCTTCCTCAGGACCAAGGTAAAAATGAAAATGAATCTCAAATAGAGAAGCCGGGGGTTATCTGTGAAATAATAAATTAAATTCAGTAACAATACATAAAGGATTTGACATATGATACAATACTTTAGCAAAGACTAACTGCTATCCATAACCAGAACTGTGGTACTTGCAGTATGGCATCCATTGTGCACCATGTGTCAGTGATGAATAAACCAAAAAAACTACATTCATGCCACCATCTGTACATGCACACAAATCATGTGACCCAAGTGAAAGGAAAAACACACTAAGTGAGAATTGTTGAAAATTAATGTTGGGAGACCTCCACCATATGGCCAAAACCATACAAAGCTTCATTGTTTGAAGGAAACGAAGAAAAAGAAAAAAGAGAAGGAAAGGAAGAAGAAAAAGAAAAGAACAAGGAAAAGAAATTAATTTACAACTTTAACACTAGGTATTGTAAGGTGCCTTGAGCCTTATCTACCTTTGGCCAACCGATACCGGTAATCACGTTCCGCCTATATCCGCAATATTTTTAGCTGATGGTACACAACATGCAATGAACAAACGAATTGGCTCCCATTCGCAGAAATGCTAATTAAATCTAAGGACGGAAGGACATCATGCAAACATTAGATATTTAAAGGACTTATATACTGCTTTTAAAACTCATCCTCTTCAATATTTTAAACTAGGCATCTTACCCTCATTGAGGCCTTCGATCGGGCCCCCCCTTTAATGCATGATGAGGCGAGTTTTCCGGGCCACTATTTTTCAGTTTTTGTAGGGCTTCCAGGATGCTTTAAAGCTAAGGAGGAGAATTATCATCGTTGTTACACCAAGTATTTGCGTGTGTCCACATGAATATGTGGGTCACACAAGATATACCGCTACAGCTCTCCTATATATCTAGCAGAGTCAGGGCACGGCAGAAATCCTTTCCTCCCACTTTATTTAAAAAAATATATATAGTAGTGCCACATTTCTCCAGGGCTGTTGTCCTACATGACTCATGTCATCTGCAGCTGTACCGAGATAAAATCATAATACTCGTACAGCTCATGTGTGATATGTCAATAAAATAACTCAGTCCCCTCACTGAACATATGCTGATGCATATTACATTGGGGCTAAAACAGTACGCGATTTTCATGTATTGTAGTCCTTCCATCGGAAATTATCGGGGGCGCAGCTGTGTTGTATAGAATGCCATGCAGTGCGGTACTAAGTCTTTCAGAAGTGAAAGGCTAACCTCCCCAGTGCATTGCCTCTAAGGATCTTGGTACTAGGGACAAGAAAGTGGGATCCCCCGCTCACCCTATCCCATTCTTACCTCGGTGTGTGGCAGTTCAGTTGTAAATCGGCGAGTCTCCTGCTCGAACCACAGTACGGTTACGGCGTTTTACAAACACTCGCAACTCGGGTCCTTAAATATGGCGCCTGTCTGGAGGAACATCAATCCTCTCGCGATATGTTGATGTCATAAGACATCACATGGCCGATATTTTAAGTACTTAGCCGAGTATCTTCTCGATTATAGCCGCCATATTGCTATGGCTTGTGAATGTCCTATCCTAGGTATATTCCCAGCTCTCCATGCCGATTTATGCCTACTAATCGGGGCACAGAAATACCGAACATAATAAAAACCATCACGATCTATTACCAATTTTTTAAGTATCACGATCGCTTGGTAAAACCAACAAAACACGGAAATTCTATCATAGTCGGTGGAGGTATTTTCTTCTACATAATACCTGTGTTGTGGATAACTGCCCATGATCTAATAATTGTTATTAACGATAGCTAGATACATGCCACCCACCCTTATTGATTTTCGTATGTCCTATGGAAAAATCTATCCTTATGCGTATGAATGTTTGTATATACTCTAATGTTGACCACAAATATTGCCACATACCCTCAAAGTACCTAAGTAGGGGCAATTTGACAAAGAAAGATACAAATTTGCGGTGTACTGAGTGTCCTATAGGACACATGCAGATATATGAGGCATATATCATGGGGATATGGTCCAGGTAGAATCTATAACTCCAACTGTATCTGCCCACGTAGCCATTCTAGGTGGAATAGTATGGTGTTGGTACTAAGTGCTCCTAAGTACAGGTATGCTGCAGTACTTACAGAGAGGTATGTGGGAGCATCACTAAACCCAAGTATTTACTACCGATATTTAGGAGATATAAGCTTGTTTTTCAAAGGACACGACCATCTCTGTGTTAGATGGTATAAGGACATATCAAACACCAGTGTCAGTATTCTTATTCGTGATAGCCTTCTCAAATAAAAGTGGATGTACTGAAGTCCCCGTTAGAAAATCATAACAAAGATAGCAGCTATGAGGAGTTCAGAGATTGTTTGGAAACCTGAAAGGTCTTTGTCATCTATACAAGGCTCATGTTACTATCCACACAATTTCCTCATTCATCCCTTTACGGACTTTATCAAGAAGGAATATCCAAAAAGATTCCCTTTCCTTCCTCGTTTTGTCTGTGTCCTGGCCAGGTTTAATTACTATTCTCTCTCAGATGAGCCATTTAAGCTCATTCTCACTATATGGCTATCCATGCAGTGTCTAACCATAGGTGCCTGCATTTTGTGTGTCCTAATCGCTGACTTGTATTCAGAAAATCTTATACGGAACTCCCTTCCTGTCTCGCCTATATATCCTAGGCCACAAGGGCATAGGATAAGATGGACTATATTACTGCTTCTACAGTTGGTATGAGTTTTCAGTTTTCCTGACTTTTTTCCATACGACCATGATTGAGTGGTGATGGCTGACTCACAGGCATGACAGTTGCCACACCTGTGGTTCCCTAGGATAGGAGGGAGTCCATCTATCGTCTTTTGGTCCCAGGCTTTTCTAGGGTTGAATCTACTATGTACCAACTTATCTCGCAAGTTGGGGTTCCTTCTAAAGGCTACAATCGGTTTTGGAAGTGTCGTGTCCTCTTCGTTGACGTTGAGAATCTTCCAGTTTTTATACAGGATCTGTTTGATACTATTGTTCAAGTTGGAATGATTCACAACACATACCAGTGTGTCCAGGGGTTGTTTTTCTTTACCACTGATCAAGCTATCTCTATTGTAGCATTTCGCCCGTTTCAGTGATTGTCTTACAAGGCGTTTTGGATAGCCTCTAAGTAATAGTCTGTTCTGGAGTTGTTCTGCATGTGTCATAAAATCTCGAATGTTCGTGCAGTTGCACCTAATTCTCAAGAATTCCCCGAAGGGGATAGATTCTTTTTGACAAGGAGGGTGAAAGCTGGAAATCCTAGATAGGAGACCACTTACCCTAGATACCATCCCCATTTACAATCTGTCAGGCCATGATCTCTCAATTTTGGTCTATATCCTCACTCCAACCATTACGGTCCCCCGGGTGAAGCGCATCAGAGCGGGGGGCCGGTCCTTTCGCTGTCTTGCCGCTAAATTGTGGAACTCTCTTCCTGTTCAGATTCGCCGCTTAGACTGCCTGTTACCCTTCCGTAGTGCCATCAAAACTTACTTGTTTCCTACAGTCTAGCCCCCGCTCTCTACCGACACTGCTATCAGCGCCGGGACGCCCCTTTGCTGGAGCAGCTGTGCGCTATACAAGTTTACCTAACATAACATAACATTACGGGGCACTCACGGGGTCGTGAGTGCCCCGTAATGGTTGGAGCGAGGATATAGAACGTGAGCCCTACCCTCACGACCACGGAGGCACCCACCCCAAGAGTTCGGCAGCTACAGGTGGGATAATGGAGCCTTAATTGATTAACCATGCTGCCAGAACCGCCGTTGAAAGACTTTCCATCGACCAAAAGGTCGTGGGTTATTCAAACTCATGGCAAGCAGTAATTTGACTGTTGCTTGCGGATTTATCTTGGTAGAATATCCAGCGACAAGGCGAGGGGTGTGCAGCGCACAGCATCATTATGGCAGCCCATGTGGGGCGGAAATGAAGGAAAGGACTTTCATACTATGCGGCAAGCTGTGAAAGTAAGGATAATGACTTGTGCTTACCTATGGAAGAGGATTGTTTCACAGTGGCATAGAAGTCGGCATATAAAATAAGAATAAGCATCGCGATATTACCTTTCCAACATGGCGGCCAAAATGGAAGGAATTTGATCGTAGTCCTTCCTTACTTGCCATTACCTTTGAATTCAGTAATGAGGAGGCTGTGCTTACTATTTTAATGAACACAATGTTGTGCGCGATGTATATGCATTTAAGCACTGATGAAGGCTTATGGCTGAAACGCGTTTGCATGAATAAATGCAGAATTGATCAACCCCGTGAGTGCCCCGTAATTGTTGGAGCGAGGATATAGAACGTGAGCCCTACCCTCACGACCACAGATGCACCCGCCCCAAGAGTTCGGCAGCTGCAGGGGGGATATTGGAGCCTTAATAAATATATATATATATATATATATATATATATATATATATATATATATATATATCTCTATCTGTGTTTTGATTGTTTCTAATATGTGTGAATGCTCGTGTATCTGAAAGATTTAAAAAAAAAAAAAAAAAATTCATTTTATTTTAAACCTGCAGCTCTTAGCAAAACAGTAAACAAAGGACACTTTCCCATTTTGCATGACATTGCAATTACAGTGTTATGTAGCAGTCTTACATCATAAATTCAAACAGTACAGTAGGCAAGCATCACTCCAGGACCTGTCATTATCGCACCACACCACCCATTAGGCCATGAGTGCAGTATGTGCTGCCCACCCAACCACATGGTTCCCCTGTGGCTTATGGTATGTCACATATCCCAGTGCTCCCACTCGTCACACCGTATATCTTCTGCCCCCTTCAGGGCCAGCGCCTATTTTACTAATCGTCCGGGCTAGGCACCCTCATTTCTTGACGTTCACCCTCTGTGGATTCGGCGCCCCCTTCTTTAGTAGCTCTATATGCACTGTATAGCGCCCAGAAATTCTTAGGTCTATTGTGGGAAGGGAGGAGGTCGCTATAATTCTCCGTTTGGGTGCTGCAGTGCAGCATATCATTCGCCCACTGAGCAGTAGTAGGAAGCGGTCCCTTCGACCAACAAATCGCAACTCTGCGCTTGGCCAGCAACAGGCCCATGTCCACTAGTCTGCGCACCTCTTTAGGCGCGGACTTGGAGTAGCCCAGCAGAGCCAGAGCCGGTTCCGGCACAAGTGTCTGCCCAATTATCGCCGCCACGTCAGAGAAGACTTGTTCCCAAAACCTCGTGATCCCCGGGCAGAACCACACCACATGCATAAAGTCAGCCACCTGCTCGTTACAGCGCTCACACTTCGACTCTTCCCTTAGGCCATACCTGCATAACCTTTCCGGGGTATAGTAAACCCTGTTGAGATATTTGAAGTGGATCAGCCGGTGTCTACCATTAAGGGAAATACGTTTTGTGCTGGTGCAGCAGTACGTCCACATTGCATCATCTATTTCCCTATCTAGATCTCTTTGCCATGCTAAGCGGGCCTTGGTAAAATAGTTCTCTCTATAGGACATGGTTAGCTTGTAGAGTTTAGATACTAGTCTCGTCGGTTCACCGGTTTGTATAACATAAGAAAGGGCGGGCATCTCTGGTGGTTCCGCCAAGTCTCCCCCCAAGATCTGTAGTACCGCATGCTTGGTTCTGTGAAATTGAAATTTGGTAAGTAGGGTGGGCGTTGCGTCCCCAATGTCCAAGTCCTCCCAGCCTTTCGCTGTGCCTCCCGCAAACAGGTTACCAATAGTACTGATCTTTATTGAGTTAAGCGCACGAACTACTCCCCCATCTCTACATGGAGGCAACCAACGGCACCAGTCCAGTGGAGCAAGCGGTGAGTACAGGATAACTCCGGCCTGTAACTTTAAAAGGTGGTGCCATGCGTGTATAGTCGCATTGACTGAGTCAAGTATTCCCGTCCTACGATCTGGGGGAGAAAAAAGCAGCATAGGTAATGGATGAGGGGAAGTCACTGCCCTCTCAATGCACAAGTGCTGGGTGTCCGGCAGGCCGTGTATCCAGTGGTAAGCATGCGCACTTTGTGCCGCCCTATAGTACAAGTCTAAATCAGGTGCTCCCAGTCCTCCCATGTGGTAAGGTAACGTAAGAATTTGCCATCTAACCCTCGGTTGTTTGCCCGCCCATGCCAATTTGACCATTAATGTTGTGAGTTTCTTAAAAAATACGCTTGGAAGAACCAATGGGATATTAGTAAAAAGAAACAGAAAGCGAGGAAGTATCACCATTTTCATTATAGAGACTCTGCCCAAGAGGGATAGTGGTAATCGGATCCAGCTCTCAACCTCTTCCTCCAATTTACTAACCAATACGCCATAGTTTTCCCTAAAGACGACTTCAGAGTCCGAGTGTATCTGGATACCAAGGTATCGCACCGAGTCTGTCGTCCACTGCAACGGGTAATCAGGCTCGAACCGAGTTGTGGCCGGAGTAAGGGGAAATATAATAGACTTCGTCCAGTTCACACGCAGTCCCGACACTCCTCCGAAGCGTACCACCTCTCGTAGTACAGAGGAGAGATTGCGTTCGGGATCGCGAATATATAGGAGCGGGTCATCCGCGTAAGTCGAAACTATAAGTTCGTAGCCCGGAATGCGGATACCTTTATACCTGTGATATTCACGGAGCGCACAGGGCCAAAGGCTCTGCCACCAAAGCGTAGAGAATCGGAGAAAGCGGCCAGCCTTGTCGTGTGCCCCTAGTGATTCGTATCGGGTCCGTCACCAGATTTCCAATTTTTATCCTGCCCGTGGGCGCACAGTATAGCACCCCAAGCAACTGTAGGAATACCTCTCCCATTCCCATCCTCGACAACACCTGTCTCATGAAGGGCCATTCGACAGAGTCGAAGGCTTTCTCCATGTCGAGAAACAATACAACCGCTGGGGTGTCTGGTTTAGTGTGCTGGATCGCACCAAATACTGTGCGTAAGTTATAAGTAAGGTTTCGACCCGGAACAAACCCCGCCTGCTCTGGAGCCACTAACGTTGGGACCAATGGGACCAGTTTATTCGCCAGGATCTTCGCGAAGATTTTAGTGTCCACATTAAGCAATGAGAGTGGGCGATAGGATGAGCACTCCTCAGGGGGTTTACCCGGTTTTAAGATGGCAACAAATATCGCCTCTCTCATCGAAGGTGGCATAGTACCGGTCACACACATATCATCGAATAGTGTAGCTAAGAACGGGAGGAGCAGGTCCGAATATGCCTTGTAGAAAGCAACAGACAGACCGTCAACACCCAGGGCACTACTCGGTTTCATACTCGCAAGCGCCAAAAGTATTTCGTCTTTCTCCAAGGGACGTATCAAGAATTCACGATGCGTGTTAGTTAACCATGGCAGCTTAATATGAGTTAAGTAGTCTAAAATTTCCTCTTCCGAACCTGCACTGCGGGTAGTGTAAAGCTGTGAGTAAAATTGTCTAAACCTCTCTGAAATGGCTATTTCATCAGTAAGTGTCTCTCCCTCTGCTGACTTGAGTTCAGAAACGACTGTTTGTCTTCGCCGTTTCTTTGATAATTGGGCTAGTACCGCACCCGGGCGCTCGCCTTCCCCGTATACGTGTGCCGTGGCGTATTTACCAAGGTGCTTAATTTCCGCATCAGTGGTGTTGTGGTATTCCTCTAGCTGGGTTTTGAATTCCTCAGTACCTCGTCATCAGCGCTAGTTTGAAGGCGCGCCTCCAGATTGGCTAATACAGTTTCCAGATCTGCGAGCCTCTTACGCATCGCCCTAAGGACCCCTGCATGTTTAGACATAGTAACCCCGCGGATGTAAACTTTGAATGCTTCCCAAACCACCTGAAAGCTCTACACTGAACCCACATTCTTATCGAAGAATGTTTCAATCGCTTCGGCTAGCTCCTCCTTAAATACTGCGTCTAGCAGAGAGTACGGGGGAACCTCCAAGTGTAGGGGGGATAAATCTCTGTGGGACATCTAAAACTAATAAGATCGGGGAGGGATCCGAAAGTGTACGGGGCAGCACCTCACAAGTCCGCGTGTACTCATACAACTGTCCGGTAGCCAACCAGTAGTCTATGCGTGTATGTAGATCGTGATACGCCGAATAATGCGTATATCCCCCTTTATCAGGGAACCTCTGCCTCCATACATCGTGTAATTCTAATTGTACCATGATGTCTATGACCGTCCTAGCCGCCGCCGTGGCATGCCTGGTCGACCCTCCCGATCTGTCCTGTTCGGGGTTTAGAACAAGGTTTAGGTCACCTCCCCAGAGTTACTGTCCCGTTCCACATTTACGTACTTTTTCAGTCAGTGCGGTGTAGAAATTGGGGTTATCATAGTTGGGGCCATATACATTTATTATAAGTATGTCCAGCCCCTGTCCCCGGCATTTGGAAATTACATATCGTCCGTCTGCGACCAAGGGATCAAGTGTGAGGGAAGCCCTTGGGCGGACCCATGTAAGCACCCCTCGAGCATGTGTGGTAAACCCCGCTGCGTGGATAGAGCCCTGCAGTCCCCTGCTGCGGAGCATGGGGCTATTAAGAGGAAGGTGCGTCTCCTGCAGCAGCGCTATATCTATGTCATGCCTCATCAAGTAGGCCAGAACCTTACGTAACTTCCTATGGTCATTAAGACCCCTCACATTCCATGTGAGAGCCCGTATTTTACCCTGTGCAGCAGCGCTATGGGGGGTACTACCAGCCGTCCTGTGATCGCGCCCTACCGGACTATTCGCGCCTGCCATTGAAACATACAACTTGTGCAATCGTCATGTGTATAAAGTAGTGTCTATAAAAAGTGTCCTGCCATTCAAGTCCCCATCCCGTCCCGCCCCCCACCCACGCCTGGCCTGCCCCAACTGTGCCTAGGCGAAAGACAAATAAACATGCCTCCTGAACCATCCTAGAAAACAACAAGCGTATATAACGCAACAATAAGCAAAGAGGTCCCGCCCCCTCACCCCCCAAGGCACAATACCCCAAGTGTGTGTTTCACTCGCGGGCAGAGGTAGCTCGCTTACCAAAGTAAAACTGAGGAAAAAAAAAAAAAAAATTCTGGTCCCCGCTCCGCACACCATCGGCAAGATATAAAACATCTGAATTAGAAATGGGATCTCCAACCCCTATCCCGCATGTATGACATAAAGCCTACTTGTTCATCCAATTGACCCAGTCCCTGTGACAGGCGCCACCCTCGCCCAAGAGCCCTCCTTATACTTCCCCAATATTGACGATCGCGATGCTAGGAACAACTAAATCACGTCAGTATACGTGCCCCCAATGCATTATAGAGGAGACCTTCACAGATAACCCTGTGTGTGACATTCTTATCTGAATGTAGAGCAGACCAAAGTTCAGTCTTGATCATCCAAATGGCCACCTTCAGCTCCTTCCCAGGAGCCTCTCTCAGGGCTATGCCGTTTGTCTTTAGACCATTCCTTCAGGGCCTTCTGTAAGACCTTAGGGTCAGTGAAGATTCGCGATTTACCCTGACGGTTAACACGGAGTCTAGCAGGGTACAGCATGGCGTAGTCTATGTTGTGGTCCCAGAGTTGTTTCTTTAAGGGGGCGAACTGTCGGCGTGCTTCTTGTACCCTTAGTGTGAAGTCCGGAAACAGTGATATGGTGGAGCCCTCGTACTGTAGTGACTGCTTGTCTCTGGCGGCTTTCAGCGCCGAGTCCCTGTCTCGATAGTTCAGTAGCTTAGCTATAATCGGCCTCGGGGGAGCGCCAGGTACCGGGAGAGGGCCCAGGGAGCGATGCGCCCTCTCGACAACAAACATAGGTGAAAAAGTTTCACTTCCTAGGAGGGTTACTAACAGTTTCTCAACAAATTGCTCCATATTGCCAGTCTGGGTCGATTCCGGTAGGCCCGTGATCCTCAGGTTACTGTGCCGGGACCGCGCTTCAAGGTCCTCTGCTTTATCCTGCAGCACCTGTAGCTCTCTCCCCAGTTTTTTGTGGTCAGCATCGAGCGTTGTCTGTGCTTCTTCAACTTCCGTGACCCGGCGCGCCGTCATATCCAACCGTTCTGCGTGTTTGTCCAGTCTCTCGGACATTCTGTCCATACGGTAGGAGAGGGAGTCCATCTTGGTGCCTAGGACTGAAAGGCTGCTTTGTAAACCTTTTTCCATCGCCGTCAGCATAGTACGAATATCGCCATCTGTTTCCTCCTGGGTTGGATCCTGCGCAGTATCTCCGTCCTCGGCGGCTGCGTCCCGCATCTTAGACTTCCTGTGGTCAAACGTTAGTTTCGGGTTGTGTCTTGTCAACCCTCCCCATCGCTAGAGGGGCTCTATAACTGTTCTGGGCCAAGACCCGTACTCTCCCAGCTCAGACACCTCAGCTGCCGCGTATACTTCAAGCTGTATGTGGCTGTGCCACAACGCTCTCTGTCAAATGCAGTAGTCAGGGCAAGGCTCTATCTTTACTGCCCTACATGCGTGGCCACCCGCGTAACAGCCGCCGCAGGGCTTCAGGGCACAGTCACTCTACCAGTGCGCGCCGCACTGCAGGTATACCGTGGTCAGGGCGCTTCACAGTCATACGGGGGCCAAATCCACTCTGCTCTTCAGTTCGGTTGGCTACTACCGCCACCTGCGTCGCCTCGCCACTGCTTGGACACGAGGTGCAGCTAGGTAGCCACTTGCAGGATCTTACAGCAGAGGGTATGATACTGCTCAAACACCATGCACTGCAATCTACCTTGCCTGCCCAATCTGCTCAGCAGTCGATCACTTCTTTCAACCTCTCTGAGGTGGCCAGTCTACAGCTTCCCACGCGAGGTGCGTTCTGAGGTCCACAGGTTCCTCCCAGACACCACCTAGGTCGCAGATCTCCTCCAAATGCACACTCTCCTTCTATCGTCTTTTGGGTGCACAATCAGGGGGCAACGCAAAGCGTCCTTCTCTCTGGGGAGATGAGGCACCACCAGACAGCAACAGTTCGCGCTCACCACTCAGGCAAAACTATTCAGCCAGGGAATTCCGCCTCTCCTGCTTTCAAAATGGCAGATCCCGCCTGTCCCGCTACGCAGTTCCCAGTGTGACAAGATCCGAGCTGTCGCACCTTCAGTAAAGCATCACGCACAGCTCTCTGACTGCGCCGCAGGGAGATCGCAGCTGGCGCTCCGCTCGGCCCCGCTGTCTCACTGCGGAGGGCCACAGCGCCCTCCCGTTGTCTACAGCAGGTACGCCGCCGTTCCCTGGCGCGCCCCACTCGAGCCTTAGCTGTCCGGCTGCCTCTCTAGCAATAGAGTTCCTCAGCCTCCTCACCGCATGTGGAGGGGGTCGCCTTCCAGTGCCCGTACTCCGCTGCCGCTGTTCCGACCCTCCCAGTCGTCCATAGGGCTCAGGTCATCATAGCGCTGCAGTGCGTCAGGCCGCCACGGCTCTTTACGGCAGCCCGGGGATCTCGGCCTACGTCTGCAATGCACCGGCCGATATCGCTCGCTCCGCTGTCCGAGCAGTTGCTGGGATCGGAGGCAGCTCGTTCTGTTCTAGGGCTACTCCAGAGCCGAATTCAGCCCCAGCGAAGCCGCTAGCACTCTTCAGATGCCGGATAATTACAAAATAGTCTGGTGGTCGTGCGGAGCTTCTCGCTTAAGCGGCCATCTTCGTCGCGAGCAAGCTCCGCCCCCCGTGTATCTGAAAGATTTATCTCACGCATTTTATGCAAGATTTTAAATGTTTATTAGAAATGTTTCTGGTATATGTCTATAGCATTGGGAGTTTAAAGTTACATGTCTCCCACCGTCCGCTAACAACAGTACAGTTTCATGGTACTGCTTGCTATTCTGATTCAGGCATGTGAATCTATGAAAGATACCCCAATACTGGATAAGAAAATAGGTTACTTAACTGCAACTACGGTTATCAAGTATTGGTATCTTTCATAGATTCACATGCAACCCACCCTCCTCCCCGGGGAGTCAGTTCTCATTGAATTTGGGATCCTTACTTCCCACTTGTGCTTTGAAAATCTGAGGAGAACTGGCCTCTGCTGGGAGTGTTCTAGAGGGTGTGCTAACAGCTGATTGGCTGTATGCCAACATTTGGTCCTTTTTTTAAAAAGGACATGGATAGGCTACTGATTAGATGGCCTTGGGCCATTATAGCCTATGAAGGATTTAAGGCACTGCTCGAATATTTTACAGTGGGACTCCCATCTCGACGACGGGGAATGATTCAGGCATGTGAATCTATAAAAGATACCAATACTGGATAACCGTAGTTACAGGTAAGTAACTTATTTTCTTATCTCTGCAGCTGTTGGTTTCTTGCGACTGACCTCCTTGCCTGAGCCTGAAGCCTGTTTCCGAATTTGACGGTCTCCATTGCTTTGCATTGGGCCCCCGACGCTGTGTTGGCACCCTACACCCGGCCATCCCAGTGCTGCTGGTGGTATAATGTTGGTGCTGCCATGGGCCCCATCCAGTGCTAGCTTCAACCCCTAAAGACTGGCCTCCCAAGCCGCTGCTATTTACCTGTAAACAGCCTCTGTCCGATTACCCCAATCCCCATTGATTTGTATTGGGCACCCGACCTCGAACTTGCACCCTGCCACCCCTGTGCCGCCGGTGGTGTACTGTTGGTTCTAAACTGAACCTTGCACGATACTGGCCTTAACTTCCGAAGACTGGTCTTGTATGTCGATGTTATCCCTATGTATGCTGAATGTTTTCTTCCTCCTATAAGTTAACATTGCAAAGTCTGAAAATTAAAGTGTCCATTTTTGAAACGGAAAAGTATTTTTATTGAAAAATGTATTTTCCTATGACTAAGTTCTGTGGTTCTACAAAATTAACATAACGAAGTATAATTTTTATAAATTGGTATTGGATTTATTCATTGAGTGTGTGTCTTATTTTTTGCCACTGTGTGTACAACAAATGCTTAACACTACGT
Source organism: Calotriton arnoldi (assembly GCA_963921515.1). Lineage (NCBI taxonomy): Eukaryota > Metazoa > Chordata > Amphibia > Caudata > Salamandridae > Calotriton > Calotriton arnoldi. The sequence continues at coordinate 4,827,704 of CAWUFW010000017.1, forward strand.
TCTGATAAGCCTAACTGCTTGCCCACACTACCACAAAAGAAAGTATCTGAAAGAAACACATAGTGATAGATTCCTTACCTTAGAATATCCCCAGGCGTCAGACTTGATCCGGAAAGTTTTCGTCAGCAGTACCCCTGCGCGTCGGTAGGGGCGTCATGCGGCTCCGCGTCCGTCGTTGGCGTCGTGGTCGCCGAGATGACGTTGCGGGCGCTACTTGGATGCCACCCACGCGCGCTGACGTCAGTTCTTTCTTTTTCCGCGCCAGCAAGCGCAGATCCGGAGAAAGCGGTACCCCTAGTCTTTTTTGACTAAGTTTTTTTAGATGTTTTTCTCACCTTTTTCGAGTCGATCGACTCCTGGTGCAGTTAGGGATGCCCGGGTTTAAGTCCTGCGAGGACTGTCATCGGATGATGTCGGTGACGGACCCGCACCGCGTGTGTCTCTTCTGCCTGGGGCGCGACCACGACCCCAAGTCGTGCCCCGACTGCCGGTCCATGGCGCCGAAGTCTTTGCGGGAGCGGTCCCGAAAGCTGCTTGAAGCCCGGCAGTCGGCTCCGCGCTGTGAGAGGTCCCGGTCCAGAGGGAGGTCGAGGGACCGTGCGCGGAGTCATCATCGGCGTTCGTCGGCATCGAAGTCTTCGCACTCGGGGTCAGGTAAGGTGAAGCACAAGAAGTCAAAGAAACGTCATCATTCTCCGACTTCCCCTCGCCGGTCGCGCGACGCGGCTGAGGGTGCCACCCCCGCGGCTCCGGTGGAGTCCATGGAGTCGCCGCCCGACTACCCGCCCTACCCGGGATCGTCGGCGACTCCAGCCCAGATACAGGACTTCCTGTCGGCCAAGGCTCGCCTCTTTGGGCCGTCGGGTCCTGCCGGTGCGCCTTCGGGCCCTCCGGTCCCGCCTGGGTGTCCTCGCGTTTCCTCGCCGGCGGCTCCGGCCCCGGCGTCACTGTCGGCTCCGGCCCCGGCGCCGCAGGACACCCTTGGATCCAGGCCTGGATCCCGGTCGAAGCCAGTTGACCTTGTTACGCCTCCACCGACGTCGACTCCACCGGCACCGATCCTGATGCTGCCCGCTCCTCGGGACGACGTCGACCTCAGATTCAGCCCTGAAGTGGACGCGGCGTCGGTCCGGCGACGGTCGATGCCGTTCTCGACGCCGTTTCGGGATTTCTATCCCCATGTCCCTACTCCTTATTTTCGGCCTGTTGAACAGCCTGAGGAGCAAGGGGAGGACTGGGAGGGGTCGGACGACCCTCTCGCTGCAGCCTGCGAGTCTGAACAGGACTGGGCTGAGGATTTGGGGGACGCCAGTGGCCTGGATACCTCACCAGACCTTGGCATGCTGTCTCCTCCTACCGTGGCTACGGAGGAGGGAGCCAGTTATGCAGTGGTGTTGCGTAGGGCGGCGGAGGCCCTACACCTCCAGCTCCCTACTGTGGCTGTCAGGACTAACCTCCTGACAGAGGTGCTTCAGCCAGCAGCTACTTCTGCGGAGCCGCTGCTGCCCTTTAATGAAGCCCTTTCGGACGTTCTTTTGGGCACTTGGTCCAGGCCCACCACAGGGGCTCCTGTGGATAGGAATGTGGCCCCACGCCATCGCCCGGCTCCGGGTGACCCCATTTTCCTCTCCCAACATCCCACCCCTGAGAGCTTGGTTGTCCAAACCTCTGCTTGTTATGTTATGTTATGTTAAAAATATTTGTTAAGCGCACTTACACCAACCGGTTTCATGGCGCTTCCCCAACCGCCTTCCCTTCCGCACCACCGGATAGGGAATCCAAGAAGCTGGATCAGTTTGGGAAGAAGATTTTCTCTTCCAGCTCTGCGCTGCGGTCCGTGAACACCGCATGCCTCTTGGGACGTTATTCCCACTGTCTGTGGGATACGGTGGTGTAGCGGGCTGGTAGAAAGGGGCCAGAGACGAGGTAGGGGTAGAGAAGGCTTTATTGGGTTCAGTATACGTTTCCTCTGTATAACTGGTTTCCTGTAGGGAGCAGGGGATGACGATGGTTTATCCTTGGAGTCTCGGTCCCTCGTTGGGGCCCAGCCTTTCCTCATCCGGTCCGGAATGAACCCACGCAGTCGTCAGTTCAGGTGAGACGGGTGTCGAGGCGATGAGGTGCAGGGAAGAAATAGATACCATGCATCAGTATGAGTGAAATGGCATATAGTGAATGGGAGGGGTAGTGAGGGAGCACACGGTGCAATGTCCACGGCAAGCCTTAGTGAAGGTGAGGTGCTCAGGATGGGTACATCGGGGAGAGGGGACACCCTATGCATTCGAATCGGGTCCCTCCCTTCCTCCTCTCCAACCCTCAAAACGCTCGTGTACCTGTTTAAGCCACGCTCCTCCTGGAACGTGGCTGGGCGAACCACGGGGACGTTGGCCTCCTGGCTTGCTGGCGTCTCTCGACCGCTCCGTCGCCTCTCCTCTGCTTGTTTCCGTCCGTGAAACCTCGTCCTCGTTCCTCTCCGGTTCTTCACTCTCGTCTCCTCCGGTGTAGTCACACACCGGCTTCCGTGTTCCTCGGGTTCTTGTGGGCCAGGTTCCGTCGACGTCATCCCTCTGGGCGGGGCCTCCAGTGATGTCCTCCCAGTCAAAGGAGCCGCGACCGGATTCCTCGTCTCCCTCGTATTCCCGTATGTCTGGACAGCTCCAGTCGTCCTGCTGCGGTGAGAGAGGAGGGGAAACGGTGGGTGACACACCCCACCAGTCCACAGTCTGCTTCACACCCCCCTGGGTCGGACCCGCCTCGTGACAGGTGGCGAACGTGCTGTCTCAGTGTCCGGAGGAGGCCCGGCCTGCTCTCGCCCAGGCTGTTGCAGAGGGGAGAGACGCAGCCACGTTCATGATCCATTGTGGTCTAGACACCGCCGACTCACTGGGCAGATCCATTGCAACGACGGTGGCGGTTCGCCGCCACGCCTGGTTGAGAACCACTGGATTTTCAGGCGATGTCCAAAACACCCTTATGGACATGACCTTTGATGGCTGTCGCCTCTTTGGCGACAAAGCGGACAGCGCGTTGGAGCGGTTTAAGGACTCACGGCCTACGGCCAAGTCCTTGGGACTCTCGGCAGTCCGCCCTCCTCCGCCTTCCGCTTTTCGCTCCTTTCGTGGCACAGGAAGGGGCGCCCCGCAGCGTTCGAACAGAGCCACAGGCCGGCGCAACAGTCATCCCAGCACAGCTGCGGACCCGGTTTCCGCCGTGGTGGACAAAGGGGCCAGCGGGCGGGTCAGACCACCACCACCACCCCCGCCACCTCTGCCTTCAAACCTTCCTAGTCCGAACTTTCAGGCCCATCAAACGCCAGTGGGCGGCAGGCTCCGCCATCACCTCCCCCACTGGCGCACCATCATTTCGGACAGGTGGGTTTTAGAGATAGTCCGAAGGGGCTACTCCCTCCCCTTCGAGACTACCCCCCCAGCCATGCCACCTCAATACCACCGCATGTCGTGGGATCACTTGGTGCTTCTTCAGCAGGAAGTTGCGGCCCTCTTGGCCAAGGGGGCCATCGAGCGCATTCCGACGCACGAAGTAGGTCGTGGTTGTTATTCCCACTACTTTGTGGTGCCCAAGAAGGACAAAGGCCTGCGTCCTATCTTGGACCTCCGGAACGTCTATCGCTTCTTCCGCAAAGAGAAGTTCAAGATGCTCACTCTAGCTCAGGTCTTGTCTGCTCTCGACCCACAAGACTGGATGGTGGCGCTGGACTTGCAGGACGCCTATTTCCACATCCCCGTCCTGCCAGCCCACAGGCGTTACCTGCGGTTCATAGTGGGCCACGAGCACTTTCAGTTTACCGTGCTCCCCTTTGGCCTTACCAGCGCCCCTCGGGTGTTCACCAAGGTGATGGCGGTGGTCGCAGCTCATCTGCGCAGATCAGGGGTCTCAGTCTTCCCCTATCTCGACGGCTGGTTGTTGAAGGCGGGCTCGCCCCAGACAGTCGTCTCCCACCTCCAGACTACTGCCGACCTCCTGCACTTGCTGGGGTTCTCCATCAATGTGCCGAAGTCGCGCCTGATTCCCTCCCAGAAGCTCCTCTTTATCGGAGCGGTTCTGGACACGGCGCAGTTTCGGGTCTATCCTCCCGAACAGCGAGTCCGGGACATTCGGGCTCGGATTCCCATCTTTCAGCCCTTGTCGCAGGTTTCGGTCAGAGTGACTCTGAGGCTGCTGGGCCTCATGGCCTCCTGCATCCTGCTGGTCAATCACGCCAGGTGGTGTATGCGGGCTCTGCAGTGGGACCTGAAGTTCCAGTGGGCGCAGCATCAGGGAAACCTGTCCGATCACGTCCAGATCTCGGAGGGCACTGCACGACAATTGCAGTGGTGGCTCACGAACCGGCATTGGGTCGACGGCAGATCCCTCTCCCTTCCCCAACCGGAGTTCACAGTGGTGACGGATGCGTCCCTCCTGGGATGGGGCGGCCACATGGGCGAGGCGGAGATCAGAGGCCTCTGGTCTCCGGCGGAGTCCCGGCTCCATATCAACCTTTTGGAGCTGCGGGCGATCAGGCTTGCAATGAAGGCATTCCTTCCCTCTGTTAAGGGGAGAGTAGTGCAGGTGTTCACAGACAACACCACCGCCATGTGGTACTGCAACAAACAAGGCGGGGTGGGGTCGTGGACCCTCTGTCAGGAGGCTCTGCGCCTCTGGACATGGCTGGAACATCAGGGCATGTCCCTAGTGGTTCAACACCTGGCAGGTTCTCTGAACGCCAGGGCGGACGAATTCAGCCGCAGGTGCATGCTCGATCACGAATGGCGTCTTCACTCGGAGGTGGCGCAAGGTCTCTTTCAGCAGTGGGGAGAGCCTTGGTTAGATCTATTCGCCACCGAAGAGAACGCGCAATGTCATCAGTTCTGCGCGTTGGAATTTCCAAGGCGGCACACGCTCGGCGACGCTTTTCGTCGCGAGTGGAGTTGCGGTCTGTTGTACGCCTTCCCGCCTATACCACTTCTGCCCAGAGTGCTGAAGAAGATCAGGCGCGACCGGGCCCAAGTCATTCTTGTGGCTCCGGACTGGGCTCGAAGAGTATGGTATCCCGAGCTACTCAGTATGAGCGTAGATCCCCCGATCCGTCTGCCTCTTCGGGAGGATCTTCTGTCGCAGCAGCAGGGGACGGTCCTCCACCCGAACCTGTCCAGCCTCCACCTCTTTGCATGGAGATTGAGTGGCGGCAGTTTATTCCCTTCGACTTGCCTCCTGAAGTTTGTGACGTTATTCTGGCAGCCAGGCGTCCCTCTACTAAAGTGGTATACGCCTGCAGGTGGAACAAATTTGTGGCATGGTGCACAGCAAAGGCTGTGGATCCCCTTTCTGCCCCTCTTTCTGAGGTTCTACTGTTCCTTCTTTCTTTGGCCCAGCAGGGCTCTGCTCTGGGCACTATCAAGGGCTACCTTTCTGCTATTTCGGCCTTTCTCAGGCTCCCTGATCAGCCCTCTCTTTTCAAGTCCCCTGTTGTAAATAGGTTTCTTAAAGGCATTACTCACCTTTTTCCTCCTATTCCTTTCTTGATGCCTCAGTGGGACTTGAATCTAGTTCTGACGTACTTGATGTGCGCTCCCTTTGGGCCACTTCACAACTGTCCTCTTTGTCTTTTGACGTTAAAGACTGCCTTCCTGGTGGCCATCACTTCCGCCAGGCGGGTGAGTGAGCTTCAGGCTCTTTCCTGTAAGCCTCCTTTCCTTTCAGTCCATCCGGACAAGGTTGTGCTCAGGCCCCGTCCTTCCTTTTTGCCAAAAGTGGTTATGGCCTTTCACATTGGGCAGACTATTACCTTGCCCACCTTTTTTCCGCCTCCGCATCCTTCCAGAGAGGAAGAGCAGCTCCACCGTCTGGACCCAAAACGTGCGCTTTCTTTTTATCTCAACCGCACACAGCAGTTCCGGGTGGATGACCAGCTTTTTGTTGGCTACGTTGGCACCAAGAAAGGTCGGGCGGTCCATAAGAGAACCATCTCCCGCTGGGTTGTCTTGTGTATCAAAGCATGTTACTCTTCAGCTAAAAAAGAACCTCCGGTGGGGCTGCGTGCTCATTCCACCAGAGCTACTGCAGCCACTACTGCATTGGGACGTGGTGTCCCCCTGCAAGACATATGTCAGGCAGCCACGTGGGCCTCGCTGCACACGTTTACCAAGCATTACTGCCTGGACAGCCAAGTCCGGAGAGACGGCTTCTTTGGCCGTTCTGTTCTCCGTTACTTTCTGATGTGATCTTAGTTTGCAGACCCACCACCGGGGTTGGTATTGCTGGGGTATCTATTCTAATGTAAGGAATCTATCACTATGTGTTTCTTTCAGATGAACAAGTTACTTACCTTCGGTAACGATATATCTGTAAGAAACATTAGTAGTGATAGATTCCTTACCGCCCCACCCATCCTACCCGTTCTGCGAACTGATTCCTAGGGTTAAGGTCATCCCTTTCAGGGCCCTAGTTTCAATGCACCAGTGGTCAGTATCTTGCATGGCTCTGCGTTCCTGGCGCGGAAAGTCGTGTACAGAACTGACGTCGGCGCGCGTGGGCGGCGTCCAAGTAGCGCCCGCGACGTCATCTCGGCGACCACGACACCAATGACGGACGCGTAGCCGCACAACGCCCCTACCGACGCGCAGGGGTACTGCTGACGAAAACTTTCCGGATCCAGTCTGACGCCTGGGGATATTCTAAGGTAAGGAATCTATCACTACTAATGTTTCTTACAGATATATCGTTACCGAAGGTAAGTAACTTGTTCGTTAGTATTATCTACTTTAGACTCTCAGCACACTATGCCTCTTTTTGGTATAATATATAGAGAGCCAGCTTCCTACACTCAGCCACCACTTTCTGGATATATGTATCACTGTGGTAATGCACCTCCTTCTGGACTTGCAGCATTGCTGTTATCTCAGTACTGGGACTCATAACAATGCAAATACACATCAATTCTGACTAATGTCCCATCCCTCACCCCTTCCATTTCGATACTGAACCCCCACACACATGCTGAACAGAGGAGAATATATGACATCTTTAGATCTATTAGATGCATACTTCCATAATCCAATACACGTCAAGCACAGACGGTATCTCAGGTTCGAGGTGGCAGGGCGCCACTACCAATTCAGAGTGTTGTCCTTTGGTCTCCGGTCCGCGCCAAGAGTGTTCACGAAGTGCATGGCACCAGTGGCGGCACATTTACGTCACCAGATACATCCATATCTGGACGATTGGCTGGTCATGTGTGTGGGGGTTCAGTATCGAAATGGAAGGGGTGAGGGATGGGACATTAGTCAGAATTGATGTGTATTTGCATTGTTATGAGTCCCAGTACTGAGATAAGAAACAAGTTACTTACCTGTACACTGTGGTTCTCCAGTATTGATATCTTTCATAGATTCACATGCTTGTATCTTCCCCGTCGTCATGGTGGGAGTCTCACGGTATAGAAAATAAATAGCAGTATAAAGAAAAAACTGCACTAATACCATACAAATGCATTATACTTAGTAACCCAGTACCATCATTATATGGTCCAAATACCGACCAATGAGACGCCAGCCCTGAGATCACAATCCCCAGCAGAGCCACCATACCTCAGATTTCCAACCGCCGTCGTGTGAGAAGGAGTCTCCCTGAGTTCTGCTCAGTTTGTTTCCTTGGTGAAGTTTTGACCTGTTTTTTCGCAGCAGTTTTGCTCTGGAACAGAGGTATTGCCTCTTTTCTTCAGTTGTAAAATGTCTGACAGCTCTAAGAAGAGGCTTTTCAGACCTTGTAGATCTTGTGGGAAGGCCAGACTGTTCTCGGAGGACCCCCACAAAGATTGCTTATACTGCCTTCATCATAAGCATGTCCCTAAGGAGTGCAAGCCTTGTAGGACCTTTCCTGCAAAAACTCTGAGGGATAGAGATGCACGTTTGCTTTTATGGCTTCAAAAGAAGAAGGCCATATCTGACTCTGGTTCGGAGGAGGAAAAGGCTCATTCCACTCCAAAAAGAAAGGTGGAGTCTTCTGGGTCGAAAACTGACTCTAAAAAACCAAAGATCAGTAAATCTAAGGACAAGGAGTCCGCATCCTCTTCAGTGCCTCACACTCCTCACAAGAAAACTACGGAGACGAAGGCTCCGTCGTCGGACCCATCGACGAAAGTGAAGGTGTCTACGGTGCTTACGCCGACGAAGACGTCGACGGTCGTCGATGGTAACTCGAACGACGACAGCTTAGTCGACGGCGATAACGACACCGTCGACGACTGTTCTGACGACGACACCGTCGACGAGCTCATCGAGGACGGCTCCATCGACGACGAATTTCAAGTCTCCAATTTCTCAAAGATCGTTGACTATTTCTATTAAAAGGTATCCACTGTCGACGGGCTCGTCGACGGAAAGAAAAAGATCACTGCCGATACCTGAAGCAGGAAAGCCTTCATCAGAGGTGTTATCTTGGACAAAAATTTCACCGCTTACTCCATCCAATTTGCTAGAAATGCAGGAGTCAGAGGACGATGGTCCTTATGGGGTCGCTTACAGTCCATCTCACCTTAAAATAAAGAGCCAAGACATAGATGAAGAGGAATACCAGGATCAATCCGAGTTGGTACAAGAGGACTTCTCTTTTAAAGATCGCCCTCTGTCAAGCGCAAAGAGATATGAATCTTTTCAGGATTCTTACGAGTATGAGGAGGAAGAGGATAACCCCCCAACGGCCAGGGACGAGTCTATATCCATGCCAATATCTCTGGTAACGGATCTAAGACACATGATCCCAGATTACTACTGACGCTTCCCGGAGGCTAATGCTCCCTCGTCTGGCACCACAAGTAAAACGCACAGCGCAGCCCAGGCTGTGAACGTACAAACACCACAAACCTCGCAGAAGCTACGCCCTCCGAAGGTGATAACCATCAGAGACGACTATGTAGAGAGCGAGGTAGAAGACCAACCAGAGGAAGGAGAATTAACACAGGACGATCCTGTGGGCGATGAATGGGACCAATATATTGCTCCATCATCTCCCTCACCATCACCCTCTCCAGCAAACTCCCCGCTGGAGGATATCGGGGGATTCCACGAGCTCATGGAAAGAGCCTCAAAACGATTTGATCTCCCTCTTCCAGTAAAAGAAACAGAATGTTTCTTATATGACTTCAAAGATTCAGCTGGGAAGTCAATCAGGACTATCTCTGTGGTCAATTATATATGGGAAGAAGGCTTAAAAATTATGAGAAACCCAGCCTCCATTTCAGCCTCGATCCTGAGAGTTGAAAAGAAATATAATGCTCCGGAATCGTCCCCGGCATGCCTGATAGGTCATCCTAGACCGGAATCAGTACTGATGCAGGCGGCTCAAAGACGTTCAAAAAACCCGGCAACTGCATGCTCAGCTCCTCCAGACAAAGAAGGGAGAAAGCTGGATGGCGCAGGAAAACGTTTTGCGGTCATGGCGGCCGCGTCCATCAAAGCCTCTAATGCGCTGGCCATAGTCAGTCGCTATGATAGACAAATGTGGTCAGATCTGGCACCTTTATTATCATATCTTCCGGAAGATAAGTAGGAAGAGGCCGCACAAATCCTCCAAGATGGGGCCCGAGCGACCTCTGAGATGATCGACATAGCCATGGATATATCTGCAGTGGCTTTTAGACAGATGGCAGGAGCCGTGGCACTCCGCAGGCAGGGCTGGCTTAAGGCCACCTCGTTCAGACCGGACGTGCAAGCAAAAATTGTTGATATGCCCTTCGATGCGGAAAATCTCTTTGGCAAGCATGTGGGCGATGCCCTTCAAGGGATAAAAAAGGATACAGATACGGCTCGAGCCTTAGGGTCTCTGCAACAGAACAGATTCCAGTCCTTTCGGGGCAGAGGAACAAGAGGTCATTACCAACAAAGACCATCCTTTCAATCATATAGGTACCAGCCTTACCAACAGCAGGGGTACCGGCAGTTTTCCAATACACAACAATTTCGATCATCTAGTCCCCTTATCAGCAGCAAACGAACAGAAGAAAGTCCTCTGCGAGGGGAAAACCTCAGGACTCTAATAGGAGACAGTGACAATCTCAAGGCGCCAACCACCTCGATATCAAACAATCCTTACCAGACCCATTACCTCTCTCTCTTTTACCACCAATGGTAATCAATAACATCAGACAGATGGGTGTTGGACATTATTAATCAAGGTCACACCCTAGACTTCGTCCAAAGACCACCGGACCGACCTCCCATTCCCAGAAAACAGCAACATCTTTCGGCCCTAAAGAGAGAGGTTCTTTCTCTACTCATAAAAGGGGCAATAGAGGAGGTCCCTTGTCTACAGCGAGGGAAAGGATTCTACTCGCATTTTTTCCTTATACGGAAAAAACAAACTAATAAGTGGAGGCAGGTGATGGATCTACGAGGTTTAAACAAATTTATCAGGAAACAGTCTTTCTGCATGTTATCTCTGCAAGATTTATTGCTGATGCTGAACAGAGGAGAATATATGACATCTTTAGATCTATTAGATGCATACTTCCATATTCCAATACACGTCAAGCACAGACGGTATCTCAGGTTCGAGGTGGCAGGGCGCCACTACCAATTCAGAGTGTTGCCCTTTGGTCTCCGGTCCGCGCCAAGAGTGTTCACGAAGTGCATGGCACTAGTGGCGGCACATTGACGTCAGCAAGGTCACCAGGTATATCCATATCTGGACGATTTGCTGGTCAAGGGCCCATCGTATCAGGACACTCAAGAATCATTGGAAAGTTGCATGAACCTTTTTGTATCCCTGGGTTTAAAGATAAACAAAGAAAAATCCTCTCTAGTTCCGTCCCAGACTCTCCAGTTTCTAGGGGCTGTATTGAAAACAAAAGAAGCAAAGGCGTACCCATCGGAGGAGCGCATCCAGAAAATCTTGAAACTGAGTTCTCAGTTGAGAAAAAGAAAGTCCGCTTCAGTGAGGATATTCAGGTCCATGCTGGGGATGCTTTCATCCTGCATCCCTCTAGTTCCGAATTGCCGCCTTCACATGAGGCCTCTTCAAGAGCTTCTCGACCTACAATGGGTGCAACATCAAGGATCTTTCGATGATCTGATAATCATCAATCCTCAATCCTCAATTTTGTTTTTGGAAGGCCTACTCTTCGAGCCCCAATCTCCCAGTTATGTAATGACAACGGACGCCTCCCTACAGGGATGGGGAGCACATCTTCAAGATCTGGAAATACAAGGCCATTGGAACAAACAGGAAGCAAAGCTGCACATCAACCTGTTAGAACTAAAAGCAGTGTTTTTAGGCCTACAAGCATTTCTGCCCTGGATTCAAGATTCCCCAGTCCTAGTCAGAACGGACAGTACGACAACTATGTTTTATCTGCTAAAACAAGGAGGAACGAGATCGAAACCCTTATCGGCTCTTCACCTCCGCTGGACAGGGATGTTTGCGTATGCATTTCCTCCTTTCCCTTTGATTCCGAAAGTACTCAGGAAAATGAGATTGGAACCATGTCACTTGATCCTCATAGCCCCGGCATGGCCGAGACAGTTCTGGTTCTCGGAGCTTCTACAGATGTCGGTGGGTCCCCGGGTGCAGTTTTCCCTGATGCACGATCTGATTTCAATGAACAAGGGTCAGGTGCTTCATCCCCAATTGGACTCGCTAAATTGATCAGCCTGGAACCTCATGAGCACGAATTCAAATCTCTGAATATCCCTCAAGAATGCCGAGATATTCTCTCTCACTCACGAGCAAGTTCCACCAATAAGACATATGCGGCAAAGTGGAAAAGGTTTTGTCAATGCTGTTTGGATCAATCTTTGCACCCCTTGCTCCAGAACAAATTCTTCCATATCTTTTGAATTTAGCCAAAGCAGGGCTTTCTCACGCGTCTGTGAAGGTGCATCTTGCGGCAATCTCAAGATACCGCAGAAGACCAACTCAGCCGTCTCTTTGGTCTCGGAGAGTGATAAAAGAGTTCATGAAGGGTCTTTTTAGGGTGTTCCCTCCAATTAAACGTCCATCAGTGCCTTGGCAGCTTAACACAGTCTTAACACAGCTGATGAAGCCACCTTTCGAACCGATTCACAAAGCTGACCTGAAATTCGTATCATGGAAGGTGGCTTTACCCCTGGCACTGACGTCAGCCAGAAGAGTCAGTGAGATTCAGGCTTTTTCAATAGCGGAACCTTTTTTACAGTTCAAAGCAGACAGAGTAATCCTTAGAACGAATCCAAAATTCATTCCAAAAGTTCCAATGTCTTCATCTCAACAAACCTGTTGTTTTACCTACATATTTTAAAGACCCATCTTCTACAGCAGAAAGATCTCTTCACACATTGGATATCAAAAGATGTCTAAAATTTTATATAGAGAGAACAAAATCCTTTAGAAAAACAAATCAACTGTTAATCGCTTTCGCTGCCCCCAGGAAAGGTTTGGCATTATCCAGAACTAGTATTTCCAGATGGATAGCCTCCGCTATTACTTTCTGTCACAAAAAGGCTGGAAGGCCTCTACCCTCGGCAGTTCGAGCTCATTCAACAAGAAAGATGGCGACTTCTGCTGCATTGTTCGCGGGAGTATCGCTCCCGGACATTTGCAGAGCGGCAACGTGGTCAAATGTCCATACATTTACCAGACACTACTGTCTTGACACAGCTTGGAAAACGGATTCAGCGGTGGGACAAGCGGTGCTGCGCCGACTGTTTCTTTAAGGTATTTTCATACATTTGAAAGAATGTTGTTTTTTTTCAGGTAGTGATAAAATATGTGATTTAATGGTGTAAATTTCATAACATGTTTATGCTTATATATGGTACTGTTGTACATGCTGAGACACACAATTCACTATAATCTAGAAGTTCTGGTAATCTTGAAATAGACACTATTTGATCCTTAGGAAATAGAAGTTTCTACCCGTGAAACGCTTTTTATGGAGGAGATACTGCTCTCTATTCTGATACAAGCATGTGAATCTATGAAAGATTCAATACTGGAGAAGAAACAAGTTACTTACCTGTACACTGTGGTTCTCCAGTATTGATATCTTTCATAGATTCACATGCGGCCCGCCCGCCTCCCCGTTTCTAAGGTAGAACACTTTTACCTCTTGATGCTTCCTTGGCTCACACTAGGGCTGGAAATCTGAGGTATGGTGGCTCTGCTGGGGATTGTGATCTCAGGGCTAGCGTCTCATTGGTCGGTATTTGGACCATATAATGATGGTACTGGGTTACTAAGTATAATGCATTTGTATGGTATTAGTGCAGTTTTTTCTTTATACTGCTATTTATTTTCTATACCGTGAGACTCCCACCATGACGACGGGGAAGATACAAGCATGTGAATCTATGAAAGATATCAATACTGGAGAACCACAGTGTACAGGTAAGTAACTTGTTTCTTATCTCAGTACTGGGACTCATAACAATGCAAATACACATCAATTCTGACTAATGTCCCATCCCTCACCCCTTCCATTTCGATACTGAACCCCCACACACATTTGCTAATGCTTCTTATATGCAACCAGTGACAGTGCTGCTATTTCAGTACTTGGAACTACACACAGCTATGTTAATGCACATGCATTTCCATCCAATAGTACGGCTGCTCTCCTAGTATTGGGTCCCTTACAGTGCTCTAGTACTGAATGTCATTTATCTCATTTAGAACTAGCAGCAGTACACCCTCAACTAGAGCATCTCATTTCCCACCAGGAGAACTGCTGCTGTCCCAGTACTGGGACTATGCACCATCTACCAGAGCATCTCCTTTCCTTTTGACCCTAGTACTAATATCCCTTTACTGGGACCTACGCATTGGTTAGCTACAACGCTTCATTTCTGTCCAGGCATACTACTGCTAACCTAGTGCAGGACCCATATACTACTCTTCTAGCACATCTCAGTTACCTAATTTCCAACTAACATCACTATTACTATAGCAGTACTGGAAACCATACATCCTTTGCTAGAGCATGTAATTTCCAACCAACTGCACTGCTACTGCCCTAGTACTGGAACCATACACCGTCTGCTAGGGCATCTCATTTCCAATCAGCTGCCCTTAAACCTTGTTCTGCAGCATCCTATTTCGAACCAGCACTACTGCTGCTATCCTTTTTCTATGAGCATACACAATATTGTAGAGCATTGTATTTCCAACAAGCATCACTCCTGCTATCCCTTTACCAGGGCCCATACATTGCTCTGCCAGATGATCTAATTCCCAACCATCTGCCCTGCTGCTGCCGTAGGACAGGAGCCATAAACCCTCTTCTAGAGCATCTCCTTTCTAACCAGCAACACCACTGCAATCCCAGTACTGGGAGCATATTCCCTGTTCTAGAGCTACTCATTTCAACCTAGCACCAGTGCTGCTATCACATTACTGGGACCATTTCACCACTCTGTTTGACCATCTCCTTTCCAGCTAGCATCACATCTGCTATAAAAGTACTGGGAAAAACCCACTGCTCTGGTACTATACCTCAGTACTGACCTGCAGCATCTCCTTCAGTACTGAAACCTTCACACAACTGTGCCAGTTCTTTTAAATACTGACCTGTAGCACTCCCCTCCAACCCATGTTTTAAATGCCCACTTCTTCAGCATTGGATCTTTCAGAGATTTACATGCTTGAATTATTCTACAACAGCAAGCTACGATTCACAAGCTTGAATTATTCCCCAGCAACATGCTAGGATCCATCAGTAGTCATAGTTATCATAACAGTATTTTAATATAGCAACTGACATTTCTGATCTCTCTTTTCTCTTTACCCTTTTCTTTCCAAGGTCTGATTTAGATGTTACAACATAGCCCTAGCCCTGTGCACATACGTTTTATATTGATCAGTTGACACAATGGCACCAGTAAACAAGTGCTATGTACCTTTGCAACTTATTGTTATGTTAATACTCATGAAAATATTCACATGGAAAACAAATGGAAAACCTTCACAGAACACAAGTAGCCTGTTCATATCAATTTTATGACAAGAAATCGAGCCATTAGAGTAGAGGAGGGTCCATAGTTCCAACCCTCCAGCTGTCATATTTTTATTACATGACTGGATACATTGGCTGAACCTTGCTATTTTAGAAATCTCTTCAAGCCATTGTAGGTGGGAGGAGCAAGAAAGGGTTACACTGATGATGCCCACAGGAAGTGTTCATTATGTCTTCATAAATCTAGCCACAACGTCCTTCCCCTCACCACTGACTCCCTTGTTTGACAACCAGGAGTTTAGTCCGGGGATGGATGAAAGAGCGTTTTCAAAGTGGCGGGACTCGGATTGCAGAGCGGCGGGGCACTTCTTCGATTTAGATGGGCTCCTCCCGTTCTCGGAAGTGCGACAATTATACGCCATTCCGAACTCGGGCCGGTTCCAATACTTCCAACTCCGCCACTGGCTCCTCCAGCCAGAAGTACGGCCTCACGTGAGCAGGAAACTAACAAAATACGAAAAATGACTAATGACGAAACACTCAGATAAGAAAATGATCTCTGAATTGTACACCATGCTGAGACCACCTGCTCCCCCACAACCCTCTGCCGGCCAGAGACGATGGGTGAAGGAACTGGGGAGGGAGCTCACAAAGAAAGAGTGGGTGGACATCTATTACAGAGCCAATCATACGGCTCGTAACACGGCCAGCAGGGAAGCTGCGGTCAAAGTAGCCTCATATTGGTATTTGACACCAGCCCGTTTACACAAAGGGAATCCGGACCGCAGCCCGACGTGTTGGCGAGGATGCGAGGAAGAGGGCACACTGCTCCACTTGTTATGGGACTGTAAGGAACTGACTGGGTATTGGACCAAGATACTGGACAACATTGACAGACAGTTCGAGACTGAAATACCGCGATTCCCGGCTTACACAGTGCTAGGGCTGCCCAACCCGATCACTTATCCGTTGAAATCCGTCCGAGGGAAGCAAATAGACTTGGCATTGGGGGCGGCAGTCCAACACATCCTATCACACTGGGGGACACAGACTCGTCCGACATACATGGGATGGTTACACAAGTTGTGGTATATTTTAGGAATGGAACGGATCCAGGCTTCCTTTACGAATTCTGAAGAGAGCTTTAAGGTTACCTGGCGGCCCCTAGTGTCCCTGCTAGCTATGGAGATGAATGAAGTGACCTGCCCGAAATACCTTCGACTTCTCCGGCTCACGGAAACAGAGGGGGCAATTGAGGCTAACTGATTCGTTTTCCAATGAACATCCTTTGGCCGGGCCCCTGAAGGGGCAGATCTCAAGCACACCAGTTCGGGGGAGGGAGGGGCGGGGGGAAGGGAATTCTAGGGTCGTTAAATTTTTGACATGTTCAGAAGGGGTTAGCCTCGTACTCTGCTCTGACAAAGCCCAATCTCCAGACCGCATTCTATGGGCTTTTGGGTGCTCCTGCATGGACATTTTTGCTCGTATGGGCTGGGGGGAGGGGGGGATATACTGTGATTTGGGTACGGGGGTACCCAGTGTATGTGATGTTCCTTTCTTGCAAATAATCAATAAAACAAAGTTAAACATAAATCTAGCCACAAGCCCAGAATTGTGGTAATTATGTGATGTTCAGCAGCTAAACCCTTTAAAGACAGAAGGGGGCCACTACTGAGATCCTTGAATATAGAATTGTCAGACAAGTTCTGAAAAGAGCACTTTGAAAACCAAAAGTGCAAGCTGGAGATGACTACAGCAAAAGATCCAGCTGCAGGCCCTATGTATGTGCCTTGTGTATCTCCCACCAAGAGTTCCTGTGTGCCTGCCTTGAAGGGACAGACTTCTGGTCGTAGTGAGGTCGCACAATCTACATACGGATCCAGTTCACTTTAAAAAAAAAAAAAAAAAAAAGGCTCTAAGCATGTGTCATCAACAACTTCTATGATAACAGATGTTGTCTGTACACTGTCAGCTGTAAAGGCATCAATGAAGACCCGTGGACGAAATCAGGTTTGTTGTCTGCACCAAAGACATCCGAAAAGAAGACTCTATTGTCATTGAAGATCGCATCATTGATGAAGGCTTTATCGTCGACAATTAAGTTGCCATTGTTGTCAAGCAAATGTCATTGTCTAGGAAGCCATCATTGTCGACAAAACCACCTTTATCAACTAAGTCACAGTCGATAAAGGCACTAATGACATCACTAAAAACACTGTGGTTGCTGAAACCACAGACACTGATGTCACTGATGTTTCCTTCAACCACATCTACAGTGGCTATTACAACTTCTACAAGCAATCAAAGGAAGGAATTGGAGGGTGTTAATTGTTCGTCACATATCCTCGCAAAAAAAAAATGGAACTATTTGCAAAAAGATGTAACATTCCATTTGGTTACCCCAACCCACATTGAGGGGGGAGAACCAAGATACCATGTTTTGTGGGCATTCTTCCACTATTTTTACATGGAGTATCCTTTTTAGGATGCACAGACTCTCACCCACCAGGGTGGCATTCTTCATCATTGGTTCAAGCTCCACATTGGGTGGGCAGTGCAAATACCCAATGGACCCTTCTGATGGGACTCTTTGTTGGAGATCTTTTTCTTGCTTTATTCAAAGTGTGTTTGTGTAAATAAATGGGGAATATGAGAATTTGGTGTAGTGATCTAAAATGACCTATAGATGACCAATTTACACTGCCTTTATTTTTTTCAACAGGTGATCAATGCTAAGATTAAAAACACAGCCTGGACCAGTTGAACACAACTTGGTTCCAGATTATGGTTCAAATTATGGTCAACATGTTTTATGCCTGCCTGCTCAGATGGGTCAGTGGCATTTCATCACCACTATGTGTCACTCTACTGTCTGATAGATTGTAGCCCTGTTGCTGGTCTGTATGGTTTGATAAAGTACTTATCTAACAAACAGTGATGCAAGACCTAAAAAAGCAGTGTGTGTCCCGGTCAACCCCAAATATGCTTTATCTGATAGAGACATCTAGCCCCAGATTCCTGAACTTTTGAATTCTCCCGAGCTGTCAGACTGGATCCGTAAATTTTTCAGCCGTACCTCTCCACGCTGGGGGATGGCGTCGGATGGCTTCTTCATAACGTTGATTCCGGTTGTGGTGTCAGTGGAACCATATAAGTCCCCTCCAGCGCTCAGATGTCAGTTTCTTCTTTTCCACTCTGCTACGCAGATCCGGCGAAGCGGTTCCTCAGGCCATTTTTCCTGGCCTATTTCGACAGCTTTTGACAGTGGGAAAAGTGTGCCTTTCCCCAATGTCGCCTGGCTTTAAGCCTTGTGGGACCTGTACTCGACAGATGTTGGTTACAGACCTGCATACCATTTGTATGTGGTATTTGGGGGAACACCACAACTCTGAGGATTGCGGCTCCTCCACGGGACTGAAGCCAAAGGCGCTCAAGGAACGCCGTATGAAGTTGCTGGCGGCACATCTGTCTTGTCCTCGGAGACATTGTGGCCTCGTTCTTCTTCTCCTGCAGTTGTCAGTTTACGAGGACATTCTAGGAGACGGAGTCGTTCTCCAGAACGTCGTACATCAGAAATGTCCAAGCGTAAGTGCAGGTGTTTGAAGTCACGGCATCCCCCGACTTCGCCGTGTGAAGACTCCGTCTCCCACAGCTCCTTCCGCTTGAGGAGGCCATTAACGACTCCGCCCCACGTCTCCCCATCTCTCCAGGAGACGGGGCATTGATGGCCCCGGTGAGGGAGTATTATAACTCTTTACACCTCATCTTTGGTCCTCCACCTTCCACTGGAGCACCCACAGGCCCCAAGGAAGTGAGTGGAACTACGCTGGTGGATTCGTCCTCTGTGGCGGTTGGGCCATTTGAGTCTTTAGGTCGGCGTCAGCCTACTCCATTACAGGGCCGGTGCACAGTCCTTCGGGGGCTCCACTTTCAGCGTCCGTTGTAGATCAGCCAACTCCGACATTGACGTCAGCAGCACAGATCGAAGTTTCTCCTCCTCCTATTGCGTCGCCTTCTCGGTGTCCGGTGTGGAGTCGGTAGAGCAAACTGAGGGGAATGTGGCATTTTCACTTTCACCTTTTAATGGGTTATGTAAGGAGGTCTAGGCTCTTTTAGCCCATTTCTGAAGTTATTCCATTTCAAGTGGAGGAGAGTTGGATATCTGCTCTTGGTGAGTCTAGTGGGCTTGAGTCCTTTCCAGCCTCGGGGCTACTTTTCCCTTCTAGTCTCGCTACTGAGGCAAGTTCTTCCTTCGCAGATGTGTTGAGGAGAGTGGCAGCAGTTTTGGACTTGTCACTGCCTATGGTGGTGAAGTCCACTGACCCTTTGATTGATGTTCTTTACCAAGGACAGTCAGGAGAAGAATCTGTTCTTCCTTACAGTGAGGCCCTGTTTGACATATTGTTAGGAACATGGGACAAGCCTAATTCAGGAGTCTCGGTGGACCGTGCTATATCTCGTGGGCACCTACCTGCTCCAGGAGACCCAGTTTGTCTCCTCAGGCATCCTACCACTAGTAGTCTGGTAGTTCAGGCTGCTACAGCCACAAAGGATGTGGATTCTGCACCTAAGACTCTGTTAAATAAGAAATCTAGGAGTCATGACGCATGTGGCAGACACATCTTCGCTTCTGCTAGTTCTGTGTTAAGATCCACCAACACTACTTGTGTTCTTGGGCGGTTTGCCCACTCTTTGTGGGATGCCTTGCAAACCATGTTTTGATAGCTTCCGGATAACCTCTGTTCCGATGTTGAAAACCTGATTAGAGATGGACAACAGGCAGCTAAGCTGATAATCAGTTGTGGCATGGATACTACTGATTCAGTAGGATAAGGCCATGGCATCTTCCATGGCGCTACGGCGTCGTGCATGGTTAAGAGCTTCAGGTTTTTCAGAGGCTGTACAGGCGACTTTAGTCAATATGTCTTTTGACGGTGCCCATCTTTTTGGGGCTCAGGCAGATTCAACATTGAGATGCTTCCAAGATAGGAGAAGTGATACCGAGTCTTAATTACACTTTCTCTGGTATATGTTCTTTACATTTGACACTATACTTGAGTGGTATAGGTGATACTGGATTCTTCCTTACTCAAAGGGCCTAACTTTGTTAGGGCATTGACCTATCCCTTTTTTGATTACACCTGGTTAGTGTTTCTGCTGGGTGCAGATGTTATTGTTTCAATACTGTCTTTAACAGTTTCTGTGGTAGAAGGATACCTGAGGTGTATATCTTTTTTATCTTTTCCTCTAAGCGATGGGCTGCATGCTCAAGAGGTCATTAAAAGTGAAGTGTCTTCCAGTTAGGAAGATTACCTTTTTACATGCTTCTTTCGAAGTCGTTTGGTGATGCTGGTATGCATTACTGTGATTTGCAGTATTTCTTATAGAGCTATATTACTTGCGCCAATGTGGACTTCGTACACAGAGTGAATACTCTGAATTTCCACTTCAGGGTAATTTTGGTCTCTGGTTTGTCTACCACACTCTTGTTCGCTACTTTAGCGGAGTGCACTTTTCATTGAATTCAGGAGGTGCACAGAAAGTTTTTGCGTTGGATGAATTTTAGGTTATGTTTCCCGATGAAGGGATCATGCCAGCTTTATTATCTGTTGAATTCACTTACCTGCACACAGGAATTTGTTCCATGGAAGCGTGCTCCTCTTTGCTGGAGGCATTACATCTGGCAAGCTCAGGGTGTATGATGTGTATTCTTCTGAATACTTACAATCTTTATTTCCTTGATTTCTGGAGGTGATGTTGTTACTATGTTCAATTTTGGAACATGGTTGTCCCGTGAGCTCTGCTTCTGAGATTTCCTGTGATGCAGTGTTGGAATGGTTGCCTTAGGGTTGTTTATGGCCATGTCTTACATGGTTGGAAAGGTTCTTTGGATATTTAAAGTCATAGCTTTCCTGTCTGGAGATTGGATGTTCTCTGTCTCCCTGTGAACAGTTCCCCTTTCTCTATTAAGCCTTTATTTTACTGGACCATATAGCCTTTTAAGGGATCATAGTGTGAGGTTATGATTTGATGCTTCATTGTTCTTGGGAAACTAAATTATGCCTATATGGGCCTTTGTCTGTCTTCTGGTCAGATTAGATTTTAGCTTACATGTGTTATGGACAATTATTTTAACTGGGTTCCCCTTTTGGGTAATTTCTAGGTACTTGGCTTATTTTATTAATCTTGACCTTCTAGACCAACTGTTGTTGTGGGTGCTTGCTTATAGCAAGGTGTCTTTCTCATGTAGTATTTCGTTACGTATTACTGATCCGTTAAAATACTTTTGGCAGGTGGCATTATCTTTATGCTGAGTCTCCCAAGGTGCTTCGTGGAGGCTGCAGTATTTCTCATGATACTCTATTGTATGGTACTTTGGGGCTGGTTTTTCTGTTCCGTTTATCCATGTGTGTATATAAAGGATACATAAGTGTGTTGCATATGTGGTTACACATGCTGAGTTCTGATTCTGCTATATAAAAAAAGAAATAATTATTGTGAGATGCGATTGCATCTCTCTTCTCAGTAAGTTTGGATTCGGATCTATACTCATGCGTGGAACGCGGTGATATAGATCTGGACATAATTGTTCAGTATTTATATCTGCTAATTGTTATCTTCCATTTCAAAGGACACAATACATTATGTGAACCTTAGGATGGTTATTTTGGCTAACTTATGTTTCGGTTTCAAGGATGGACTATGATGTTCATCTACCTTGAAACTTGGTTTGCTATTCTAGACCTTGCAATGAATGGGCTATTCATTTTGGTTTAATGAAAATGGGTGCTGGAAGCCCTTCTTTTCTGGAGTTTTTAAGTTAGGTTCCTTCAGAGATTTCTTTACTGTGGTAAGGAAGGTGAGTTACATGGCTTTCGATTTGTCTTTGGCCCTTCTAGTCTAAGGGTTCTTTTACCCTTTACGGATCGAATACTATTATCATACTGTTGTCAGATGTCTTTTGCCAGAGTTTTTTCCTGTTTCCCTTGAGGCTTTGATTTTTTCCGTGACTGCGGGATTGTTTCCTATTTACATTGTCTGTGGTCATTGCCACAATTTTTATAAGGAGCTATAAGAAGGTAGCATCCTTCAAGTATGGTTACCCCCACTTTTTGCCTGGCCTCACTGTTTTATTGACCTAGTCTAAATGGGATCCTGCTAATCAGGACCCCAATCACTGTGCATTCTCCCTAAATTGACCATGGTTAGTACCTTTGTACATCCACAATTGGCTACTGGTGTACCCTTGTAAGTCCCTAGTATATGGTACTGAGGTACCCAGGGCATAGATACACCAGGGGTCACCCATGGGCTGCAGCATGTCTTATGCCACCCATGGGAGTCCACTTAAACTGTACCTACAGGCCTGCCATTGCAGCCTGTGTGAGTTGGTGCTTGAACTTCTCACAACAGATATAAATTCCTTAGAAGAGGTGTGGCGCAGCGGCCAGAGCGGCTGACTCCGGAGCGCAGGGTTCACAGTTCGATCGCCGGCCTCAGCTCAGCATCATGTGACTCTGGGCAATAGCTCACTTAATCTCCCCGACGTCCCCCAACACCTTGAAACCCTTAAGGGGGTGATATGTTTGCGATTTACTAATAGGAATTATTATTATTAAAAAACCTATAAGTCACCCCTATGGCAGGCACCTCAATCCTGAGGGCAGGGTGCTTGGTTATAAGTGTGAGGGTGCCCCTGCATTGGCATGATACCCCTACAAACCGCAAGACCAGGAGCAGCAGTAGTCTTCCTTGGTGCAATCTCGGCTCCAGGTGAAGTCCAGCGAAGTACAAGTGTCCAGACGGTCGATGAGTGAAGTGGTTTGAGTCTTGAGTCTTGTTCCACAACAAATCTGAGGAACCACCCACAGGTACGCCCTTAAATGCCCTAGGGGCAGGGTTGGAACAACTCAGGGGTCCCTCCCAGGGGAGGGGCTGGACAGAGGGGAGGATACTCCCATGTCCTTTGTCCAGTTTCATACCAGAGCGGAGTCAAGGGCTCCCTGTAATGGCTCGAACTGGAGCATGCAAGGAGAGCACCAAATGTGACCTTCAAAGCAGTCTGGTGGTGTTGGCAAGCGCCCCCACCCCAGCACACTAAGTCCTGTCTGGGAGGTGGTCACACATCCCTGTGACAGGAAACCTATTGTTCTTCCTTCCCCTGCTCAAGCTTGGCTCAGCTGCAGAAGGGCACAATCGAGTCTCTGGTCGGCAGGAGCACTAGCTTGCTGTCAGATCCTGAAAGGCTGTTACCGGAAGTACAGGTGGGAACCCCAAGGGCCCCCCAGTACATGGGATCATACTTCTAACATTGGAATCGGAGTTGGGGTATGATTCCAACATGTTTGATACCAAACATGACTGGGTTCGGTGCAGCCACTATATAGTGAGATCTCTTAATGACTGATGTCCACTATATGTATTAAAATGGCTGACCACACTTACAAAGCCTGGAGAATACACTGTGGGTTTGTAGGGGTGTCCTGCTGATGTAGGGGCACCCTCACACTTATAACCAAGCACCCTGCCCTCAGGACTGAGGTGCCTGCCATAGGGGTGACTTATAGGTTTTAAGTGCAGTGACCTCAGATATAACGAAACTTATTTCTATCATGAGAGGTGCATGCACCAACTCATACAGGCTGCAATGGCAGGCCTGTTATCACACTTTTAAGTAGATTCCCATGGGTGGCACAATACATGCTACAGCCCATGGGAGGCCCCTGGTGTACCTATACCCTGGGTACCTTAGTACCACATACTATGGACTTACAAGGCTACACCAGTAGCCAATTGTGAATGTACAAAAGTACTTACCATGGTCAATTTAGGGAGAAAGCACAGTGACTGGGATCCTGTTTAGCAGGATCTCAGTCAGACTCGGTCAAAAACATACTGACACCAAGCAAAAAGTGGGGGTAACGATGAAAGCAGGTCCTACTTTCCTACATTCTCTTTGAGAACTTTTGTAGGATTGGTTCGCAGACCCTTCTCCGATTGGATATAGCTATGGTATTTAATTCATAAGTTAAGGAATCTACAGCTAGATGACTCTATCAGATGAACAAGTTACTTATCTTCAGTAACGTATTATCTGGTAGAGAACCAGACTAGCCTCAGATTCCTTATCGTCCTGCCCATCCTCCTTGCTCTGTGAACAATTTGTAGTGTGAGGGTTATACCCCTTTTCAGTACTGGTTTTATATACCAGTGATCTCTGTTTCATGTAATTGTGTGATTCAATGAGCCATTAGATTTTATTCCTTTATCTTGATTTGGTATTGTCATGCCATTGGTTCTGATTGCTTAGTCATTCATTTTGGTCTTTCCTTATAGGCCTTGCCTAGGTTTGGTCATACCATTTTTCCTTTTATGTCTTTAAAGATATATTGATCTTTTTTGGCACACTGTTTCCGCAGTCAGTTTCTGTAGTGGCTCCGCGTTCAAGTGCGGAAGTTTTCACAGAAAAAACTGATGTCCGCTGAGTCATTATCATCATGGAACAAAGGTTTGGTGGGTGTTACCAAGGTTCACACTCAATTAGTCAGGACCCCTAATCTGTTGAAGCACAAACCACATCGGTGGTTTTACCCAGATGCCACCCAAAACAGGATTCTAGTGCTTGGTGAGTGGTTCTGTGCTTTATTTTATTGTGTTTGTTTTTCAGAGGGTAAGTACATCCCTCAATAGTTTTCTTGCATCATGGAAACAGCAGAGCGTCTAATTTTGATTTTCAAGGGACCTTTTTATTCTTGGATCAATGTGAAAAACAGGGGAACAGCCGACACGTGTTTCGCCCAAAGGCCAGCAGGCCAGGGCTTTCTCAAGGCAGATCAATGTTTTCAATTGTGGCTTGTTTGTTGCCTAAAAAAGTATGAGATTGAAGATGAAAAAGGCATGGAGGAACAGCCAAAGGGAAATCCCAAAGGAGTCGGGCGAGAATACGTCTGCGAAGCGCTGCGTTCGTTGCGGTCTGGTGGCTGTAAGGCGCTGTTCCTCGTGTGCAGAGGTACTGCTGGAAAATTTCCAGATCCGTCTGGTGCCGGGGGGAATTCAAAAGTTAAGGAATCTGTGGCTAGACTGTGTTTACCAGATAATACATTACCGAAGGTAAGTAACTTGTTCGTCAGGGCCCTTATAGGATGTGGGAACCTGGCACCTTCTGAGTACACTGAGTCTGCTTTTTGGTGTGCCCGTGGTCCAGGATTAAAAACCGATACAGAGGAGGCCCTGAGCAGAAAGTATGTGCACTGCCACACCTGGGAGCTGGACTTGAGACAATGGCAACTCATATTTCAAAGATGGGTCACACCATCTTTAGACCTCTTTGCCAAGTCAGAGACCAGCAGATGCACAAACTTCACAAGCAGATGATGACCCTGACTCACCAGGTGAAGTGTTTTTGATTCCCTGAGCAGGGAAATTTGTGCACCCTTCCTCCCCCCCTCTACCCACCCATATGCCAGTATTCCAGAGACTATTAAGGGAAATGAAAAAGTAAGCATGTACCCTTATACTCTTCTCCCTTGCACATGACAGAGTTTCTGTTCGCAGCTCTTTGGGATCTCTCAACAGGAACATTGTTGCCATTCAAAAAAGACCTGCATCTCTCGCAGGACCATTCAAAATAGACCTGTACCTTCTCTCCAAGATGAAGGGCAAGTGCTACACCATAACATGGCGTCTTGGCACCTGACTGCCTGGATATGGTTTTCTGTTCATTCTACCAAACTGCAAGAAACGTCTAAAGGCAGCTAGGGCAACTTTCATTGTTAAAACGTACGCCTTAAAATGAAAGAAAATTTGCATTTGGGCCTTCATAAACAATATTAATCCTGTTACTTTGCACCCTCATGAAGTTTTATCCTATCTACTTTTTCTGATAACGCCTTATAGCTGCAGATTCCTGACCTTTTTAATATTCCCCATGCTTCAGACTGGATTTGGGAATTTTTCCATAGTACCTCTGCATGCCAGAATGTGGCGCTGTGCAGCTCTGCACTGACATAGTTCTGCTCCAGAAGTGATGTGAGGGCCTTTGTAGGTGCCAATCCTGCACTATGTTCCTTTCTTTCCGTGCCACCAGATGCAGATTCCAAGCTTCTCTTGTCTCTCAGAGACCCTCTCTTCAAGATTCTTGTTTAAGATCTTTCTTTGAAAATTTATCACAATGTGCAAGGGATGCCACCCTATCAGACGACAGGTTTTAAACTCTGTCAGGACTGTCGCAAACACATGTTGGTAACAGATACTCTCCAGGTTTGCCTGTGGTGTCTGGGGTCAGCTCACGACTCCAAGACCTGCGGAGACTAGGTGCTAATGAACCCGAAGGCCATCAGGGAATGCGAGGCAAAACTTTATGTCGCTAAGCCAAGAAGATGCATCGTTGGAACCGCTAGTCCCACTCCAAGTCCCAGGCTCGATCCTGCTCCCAGAACTGTCTTTGTCGTGCTCCAAATCCTCAGGGAAGCACAAAAAAACACAAGAAGTCAAAGCGGAGTTCAGCTCTTTCATGCTATTCCCACTCCCCTGATGAAGCGCTGAGTGCAGAGCCAATTGCACAGCTGGTTCCGGCACAGCCCGAGTTTCTGGGTCCTACAGCCACACCGCACCAGATTGAAGAGTTCCACGCAGCTATGCTCTGGCTCTTCAGATCCCTCCCGATTCCCTCTGGCGCGCCTTTGGACCCCACAGAGCCATGGCACCTTCCACCTCGACTCCTGCCGACGGGTTTGCCCTTGTCGCCAGCTGAACCCTCTGTACGGAGCTGGCTCTGTATATACCATATCAAAGTAAGGTATAGTATGCTCAGAGTCCAGTGGATCCCTAGAGGCTTTACAGAGGTTAAAGTAGATAATACGCAATTCTCTTGTGGTAGTGTGGTTGAGCAGTCAGGCTTATCAGGTGGCCGTGTTAAGCATTTGTTGTACACGCTCAGGCAAGAAATGATTACGCACACTCAAAGACTGAATCCAAGACCAATTGTTTTCCATAAACAATATTACTTTGTTACTTTTATTTCTAGAACCAAGAGAAACTCAGTTGCAGGTAAGTACCAGTTTTAAAATAGCAATACTTGTCAGTTTCAGTAAAATGTGTTTGCAGAAGCAGTAGATATACTTTACAGTTATACTGAAAATACTTTGTGATGTCAAATCAACAGTGATAGAACTTACCAATTGCAACAGATAGATTTCTGATGGATACATCTGCCTGTGGATTCCTCACCTTTTGAATTACCCCTACGCCATCATTCCACGGAAATTCTTTTCTTAGCTCTCCCACGTCGACGAGGACGTCATAATAGCACGGCTCCGCTCGCGACACAATATGACGTCGCCGGAGCCATAAGAAGACCTCTTTGGCGTGCTGACGTCAGTTCCCTTTTTTCCACGCCGTTGTCGCGTAACAGTTTTTTCTGGAACTCTCCATTATACTGTGATTACTTTGTTTCTTCCTCTTCTTCGTGTTGCAGTGAGAATGGCTACTTCAAAGAAGTCGGGTTTCAAGCCCTGCAGGGAGTGTGGGGGCCATATGTCCATCATGGACCCCCACGACGACTGTCTTTGGTGTCTTTCTTCAGACCATGAGTGTAGGAAGGTGGAATCTGACTATATGGTTGTCCCCACTTTTTTCCTGGTGTTTTGCTGGTTTATGACTTAGTTGGACTGGGATCCTGCTATTCAGGGCCCCAGTCTATCTGCTTCCTCTATAAAATGGTTTCCATGTACCTTAGGTACATCTTTGATTGGAATCTGGAGTGCCCTTATAAGTCCCTAGTATATGGTATACTATGTACCCAGGGCATAGGTACCCCAGAGGCCTGCCAGGGGCTGAAGCATGTATTATGCCACCCCTGGAAGGCCAGCCAAAATGACACCACAGGTCTGCTACTGCAGCCTGGGTAAGGTGGTGCATGCACCCCTTACTGTGATATAGGCTACCTATATCACTACCATTGCACACACATATAAACCTATAAGTCACTCCTATGGCAGGCCTTACCAATCCTGAAGGCAGAGTGCTTGGTTTTTATGTGAGAGGGTGCCCCTGCATGAGCAGAGCCCCTCTGCAGCATTCGGAGTCCCTCCTCTGATGCTGTTTGTGGTACAGCCTGACCATATACTCTTAAGTGCATTATATCCGCGCGGTACAATGCTAACTTTGGACTGGCTGCACCAAAACATGTCGTGTTTGGTGTCAAACATCTTGGAATACTACCCCCGCCAATCCTGGCGGCGGGGGTAGCATTCCACCCTTCTAGAGGGAGAGACATGTACACACCGGGCTACCCGGTAACTTCTTTCCAGAGCCCTGGCATCACAAAATGGATGCCGCTGCCACAGACACGGGTCTGGCCTCCTACTGCTGACTGAAACTCCGGCAGGGGAGGCCTGGACATTAGGTTTCCTGTCGAAGGGAGGTGTAACCACCTCCCCAGACAGGATAGTGTGTATGGGGGCTGGGCGGGAGCACCCTCTGGTGCTTTGAAGTCCTGCACTGGGGGCACATTTGGTGTCCCTGTGCATATGCCAGTTCAAACCGGTTGCAGGGGCTACCTGCCCCTGCTCTGGCGCGAAACTGGACAAAGGGAATGGGTGTAACCACCCCTCTTCCCTGACCCTCCCATAGGTGGGTCCCCATAGTATGTCCAACCCCCTAACTTAGTATAAGTATGGGACCCCAGTCCTTAGGACTTTAGATTACCCTGGACGAAACTCTGACGCCAAATCCTGGACCTTCGACGCTCTATTTTAAGATTAGAGGACTGAAGAATCTCCCTTGGGGTCAAGGAGTGACTCCCCTGCTTGGCAGGCACCTAAGAAGCAATTGTCCGGTCTGCATCGCTGAAGCTCCCGCCGGATGCCGAAGTCTTTGCATCACCAGAGGTGGATTTCCAGACTTCCCCGAGGCTGCCCTGAGTCCCCAGCGAAGCTGAGGCCCGTAGCTGTCGTGGGTAACGTGGGACCGTGACCCCTGGACACCGAGAACTTTTGCAAGTGCATCCTCTTCCTGGTCTCCCACGAAGTTGTGCTTTGGGCTCCAAGTAGCCCCCGCCTCCAGCACCGACTGCACCGACGATCACTGGCCTCCACTCCACGAGTGTCCTGTAAGCCAGCTCCAAGTGCGTCCACTCGAGGCTCCTTCGCGGTCGCAGTCCGTTGGCTAGTGGGCCCTCCCGAAGGCAACTCTTCTTCTGCTTGGGCTTTCCTGGTTGCTCCAGAGGTGCCCTGACTTACCCTCGCTGGGTGAGTCCCCTAGACCTTGCTGGTCTGCATCATCGTCCTTTCTTTGTTTCCACGTGACTTGCCGTTGCCAAGGCTTGTTGGGTCCAATCCGGTCGCCGACACCGCAGCAATCGACAGACGTCGTGGGACAGCTCGAATCCAGCTCCTGGTTGTCGTCGACGCCTCCTGGACCTCGTGGCTGAAGAGTCAAGGCGACCGTCAACCTACCTTAAGCACCCGACATCGGTGGGCATCTGCTCATCGCCTTCCTGATCACTGGCTAGTGACCCAGACTCTGTCCCCTCTGCTTTCAGGTTCTTCAGATCTTCGATCCACCCGAACACTTTCGACTTGGTCGCCAGCAGCACTTTGCAGCAGAT
The DNA here is from genome assembly GCA_963921515.1 of Calotriton arnoldi. Classification (NCBI taxonomy): domain Eukaryota; kingdom Metazoa; phylum Chordata; class Amphibia; order Caudata; family Salamandridae; genus Calotriton; species Calotriton arnoldi. Next base: position 4,857,235 of record CAWUFW010000017.1, read on the forward strand.
CGCCATTGAAAACGACGACGAAACCCGACCCCGAAAGACACCTATGCACCCGGCTCCCCTGGGTGAGGTAACTCGAGTACTCCGGTGCTCCCGTGGGTGTTGACTCTAGAACAGCCTAGTTCTAAAGGGGTTTACTTCAAGTCCTCCTCTAAGTGTCCTTTTTCTTTAAAAAACTCCAACCGCGACATTTCCCATAGAAGTCAACGGAGGCTCGCGGCTGTGTTCTCACACTGCACGCGTCCCCCGTGGGTCCCCTGTGTCACTACCTTGGGTGGTTCCTTGTGGTCCAAGCATTTCTACAGGCCCTAGGCCTTGTGTCTAGCTCAGTCGTGGTTCTTATACCACTTTATTGGTATATGGTTTGAGTACGCCCCTAGGGCTCAAACGTGTATTTGTGCTATTACTGTTGATATTCGACTTGTAACTTATGTACTTCGAACTCTAGCCTCATAAAGAGACTAGAGGGGTGTGTTTAAGACTAAATACATATATTTTAAATATATACCTGGTGTGGTCCTCTTTCATTTGGTCACTCAAGAGATTATAGACTGGTAAAACAAGCTGCTTTACATTCCTTCAAGACTTAGCCTGAAGGCTGCTCTCCATAGCTACCACTAGGATAGCTTTCAATAAAGGTTGTCTTTAACCTATCTCCAATAAGGGGTTGTTTGGACTGGTGCAAGGTGCCCACTATAATTAGTGGACAGCATATACCAGGCCAACTTCTCACATTGGTGTGCAGCGTGTGGGATTCCAGCTTGCTATTGTTTTACCAGATAATCTCAATTGAATTGATCAACTGAAAACCACTAAGGGTACCTTAGGTACATATAATTCAAGCTTAGGATACAGTAAGTTCTACTGAACTTAGAGTTGTGTGTTAAGGGATAGCACACCCTTTCTACAACTCAAGAGAGTTTAGTAGGCCACACTAGAGTAGGTAGTGCATACACCACACCACACTAGTGTTGTCTTCACTGCCAGGAACCAGTGAGCTCCTGCCATCCAGATATGACAACCTCTCATTCTTGGAATTAAGAGAGTTGTGCAAAGTTAGGAAGTTGAAGACAGGCAAAAGTGCCAACACCCAATGTCTCCTGGAGATGCTTCTGCTAGATGATCTTAGAAAACCCCTAGGGTCTGCAAGGGTAGGCAGAGAGGGTGGGTCTGAAGATGAGGGAGGGGCCAGGGATGAAAATGCCCAGGACCTGACCTCTGAAACTGGCCAGGGGGATGACAATGATCCTGACCTGGACAATGCAGCTACTCCTGAGGATGAGGAGGAGGCCCAAGATGACCTCCCCTTTGTCCCCCCAGGAAGAGTTGTGAGTGTGCCCAGAAGGTCTAGATCTCCTTCTCAGGAGTCTAACCACTCTGACACCTCAGTAGGGACCTCTGTCTCTTCTCATAGGAGGGAATCCTCTCATGAGAGAAGAAAGAGACTGCTCCAGTATGAACAAACCCAGCTTGAGCTCAGAAAACAGCAGTTGGCTATAGACAGGGAGTCCCTAGATCTCTACAGACAGAGAAAAAAGACGGGACTAGAGTCCCATGGTGGCAGCAATTTCCCCAGAGATAGGGAAAGGTCTTATGACCATAGAAACCTAAGCAAGATTGTCCCTCCCTACCAGAGTGGGGATGACATCCACAAATGGATTACTGCACTGGAGAGGGCCTGTAAAGTACAGAGGGTCCCTCAGGAGCAGTGGGCAGCAATCTTGTGGCTCTCCTTTGCAGACAAGGGTAGAGACAAGCTCCTCACTGTAAGAGAAGAGGATGCTGACAATTACAAAGTCTTGAAGAGTGCTCTGATTGATGGGTTTGGCCTAACCACTGAACAGTATAGGTTGAAGTTCAGAGATACCCAAAAGACTCAGACTCAAGACTGGGTTGATTTTGTTGATTGTTCTGCTAAGGCTCTGGAAGGTTGGATACATGGCAGCAAAGTGCATGACTTTATAGGATTGTACAATTTGATTATGAGGGAGCAGATCCTTAATAATTGTCAAAACCAGCTTTTACACCAATACCTGGTGGACTCTGATCTGACCTCTCCTCAAGAATTGGGAAAGAAGGCAGACAAATGGGTCAGAACCAGGGTAAGGCCTAAGAATCAGGGTGGTGACCAGAAGAAAGATTCTACCAAGTCCCAAGAGAAAGGTGGGGATAAATCTAAGGATAAATCCACTACAGGGCCCCAAAAGACCTCTTCTGGGGGTGGGTCCCAAACCCCTTCCTCTCCTGAAAAGAAACCCTTTTGCCATGTCTGTAAAAAGCCTGGACACTGGAAGACAGATCCCAGTTGCCCCAGGGTGGGCAATAAAGAAAATGTTCCTCCAACAACTACTACCACCCCTCCTGGTACTACCAGTAGTAATCCTCCAGTTGGGAGTAGTGCACCCAAAAAGTTAGGTGCTTTTGCAAGAGGAACAGAGGTGGGCCCTAGTTTAGACAGGACCCCCTCAACAGACTCCTCTGACTCTGATGGTGGTATAGGATTTGCCACCTTTACCATGGGTCCCAATGCATTGGGCAGGTACAGACTGGAGCCAATAATTAAAGGTCAGAAAGCTGTGGCATTTAGGGACACAGGGGCTAGTGTCACCATGGTGGCAGGGAAACTAGTCCCCCTCACCAGCTTTTACCTGAGTTTAAATACCAGGTAACCAACATTGATGGTGTCAGAACAGATCACCCCATGGCCATAGTCAATCTCAGCTGGGAAGGGGTCACAGGCCCAAAAAGAGTGGCAGTGTCCCCAACCTTGCCTGTAGATTGCCTGATGGGCAATGATCTGGAAATTTCAGCCTGGGCTGAAGTTGAACACCAAACCCATCTGAGAATGCTGGGCGTCCCTGTAAAGGTTAGTGGGGCTGTGATGGCCACAGCCCCAGCCCAGGAAATTTTGGAGAGATGGAGCCTGGAAGAATGGCCCACTCTCCCCCAAAGAGAGCACAAGGGTTGAAGAAAAGTCTTCTTCCCTCCAGACAGTAGGTAAGGGTCAGCCTCCTCAGGGAACTGACCCTACCCCTAGTGAAGGAACTGCCCCAGAGGTAGTCAGGCCTGGCCTGGCCACACCCCTGATGGCAGAGGACCCTTCCAAGGTGGTACCCAGTCTGGAGCAGGTAACCTGCCCCTCTTTACCCTGCCTCAGTCAGCCCAGGGCTGCAGAGGTCAGGGAGGTCAGTGGACCTCCCAGGGTCCCCTGTCCAGAGGAACCCCCATCAGCAGATTAGGGGCACCCAGTCTAGTAGCCCTAGCCAGGTGAAAATTCCTCAACACACTGAGGGATCCCCCATACCTTTGTGTAGGGACCTCCCCCAGAAGGACTCTGGTGGGCAAGGGCAAACCTGGGACCAAAAGGTTCCAAACCTGCCATGTCCCCCCAGTGCTCCACCAAAAGGGACTCAACCCCCAGCTGTAGGCAGCCAAAGGTTGACCCTTAGAGCAAAGTACAAATCAGTCATGGAAAGAAAGGCATCCATGGTGACCAGTGATCTGAGGAAGCTGAGACCAACCCTATTAGGGCCTCACTTCCCCACTCAGACACCTCACCAGCCTTTTACTTTACCAAAACACCCCACAGGTAGTAATTCCCCCTGGTGGAGACCCCCTCATACCCTTAGGGTGAGGGATTGCTTAGTGGACCATAAGACAGGGGGCAACCACGCTAGTGCAGGTGCTTCCTTATATGGCCACTTAGTCAATAAAGGCTCAACTGGCCAAGGTTAGCCTTATCTCCTTTCGTTTGGGGGGGGTTATGTAGGAAGGTGGAATCTGACTATATGGTTACCCCCACTTTTTTCCTGGTGTTTTGCTGGTTTATGACTTAGTTGGACTGGGATCCTGCTATTCAGGGCCCCAGTCTATCTGCTTCCTCTATAAAATGGTTTCCATGTACCTTAGGTACATCTTTGATTGGAATCTGGAGTGCCCTTATAAGTCCCTAGTATATGGTATACTATGTACCCAGGACATAGGTACCCCAGAGGCCTGCCAGGGGCTGAAGCATGTATTATGCCACCCCTGGAAGGCCAGCCAAAATGACACCACAGGTCTGCTACTGCAGCCTGGGTAAGGTGGTGCATGCACCCCTTACTGTGATATAGGCTACCTATATCACTACAATTGCACACACATATAAACCTATAAGTCACTCCTATGGCAGGCCTTAACAATCCTGAAGGCAGAGTGCTTGGTTTTTATGTGAGAGGGTGCCCCTGCATGAGCAGAGCCCCTCTACAGCGTTCGGAGTCCCTCCTCTGATGCTGTTTGTGGTACAGCCTGACCATATACTCTTAAGTGCATTATATCCTCGCGGTACAATGCTAACTTTGGACTGGCTGCATCAAAACATGTCGTGTTTGGTGGGTAAAATAAGCAAGCAAATGCGGCTGACCACGGTTCAGCACCTCAATTCCTTAATTGAAAAAGTGTATATATAGTAAAATAAAGTAATCTGTGCATCAACTTCCGGAGTTTGCCGCACTTTCACTCCACTGGAAACCAGATAAATAATTCGTAAGGATGAGGAAGGTGCACCAGAAACAAAGTCAATGAGTTCCAAATGTATCCAAATAATTGTTATCCTTTATTGTAGTTGTTGTTAAAATTGGACATCAGCCAACGCGTTTCGTTCCAAATGGAACTTCGTCAGGGCACTAATAATAGAAGTATTCGGTATGTCAGTAATTTGATCATCCAAACTCAATAGCCCAAACAGTATTTGCAACAAGTTGTATTTTTTAAAATTCCAACATTTATCCAAATCGCATGGCCCAATGAAATTTCTGGCCCAATCCTCCACATCCACACGAACGTAGTAACGTGCAAGATGATAGTTTTCAGCGTCCTGAATTTTCCAAGGCCAATGTAGTGGCCAATAATCCCAGTCGATGTCGACGTGCTGTAAAAAAGGTCCCCCCGTCCGGAATGTCGTGTTTGGTGTCAAACATCTTGGAATACTACCCCCCCGCCAATCCTGGCGGCGGGGGTAGCATTCCACCATTCTAGAGGGAGAGACATGTACACACCGGGCTACCCGGTAACTTCTTTCCAGAGCCCAGGCATCACAAAATGGATGCCGCTGCCACAGACACGGGTCTGGCCTCCTGCTGCTGACTGAAACTCCGGCAGGGGAGGCCTGGACAATAGTTTTCCTGTCGAAGGGAGGTGTAACCACCTCTCCAGACAGGATAGTGTGTATGGGGGCTGGGCGGGAGCACCCTCTGGTGCTTTGAAGTCCTGCACTGGGGGCACATTTGGTGTCCCTGTGCATATGCCAGTTCAAACCGGTTGCAGGGGCTACCTGCCCCTGCTCTGGCGCGAAACTGGACAAAGGGAATGGGTGTAACCACCCCTCTTCCCTGACCCTCCCATAGGTGGGTCCCCAGAGTATGTCCAACCCCCTAACTTAGTATAAGTATGGGACCCCAGTCCTTAGGACTTTAGATTACCCTGGATGAAACTCTGACGCCGAATCCTGCACCTTCGACGCTCTACTTTAAGATTAGAGGACTGAAGAATCTCCCTTGGGGTCAAGGAGTGACTCCCCTGCTTGGCAGGCACTTAAGAAGCAATTGTCCGGTCTGCATCGCTGAAGCTCCCGCCGGACGCCGAAGTCTTTGCATCACCAGAGGTGAATTTCCAGACTTCCCCGAGGCTGCCCTGAGTCCCCAGCGAAGCTGAGGCCCGTAGCTGTCGTGGGTAACGTGGGACCGTGACCCCTGGACACCGAGAACTTTTGCAAGTGCATCCTCTTCCTGGTCTCCCACGAAGTTGTGCTTTGGGCTCCAAGTAGCCCCCGCCTCCAGCACCGACTGCACCGACGATCACTGGCCTCCACTCCACGAGTGTCCTGTAAGCCAGCTCCAAGTGCGTCCACTCGAGGCTCCTTCGCAGTCGCTAGTCCGTTGGCTAGTGGGCCCTCCCGAAGGCAACTCTTCTTCTGCTTGGGCTTTCCTGGTTGCTCCAGATGTGCCCTGACTTACCCTCGCTGGGTGAGTCCCCTAGACCTTGCTGGTCTGCATCATCGTCCTTTCTTTGTTTCCACGTGACTTGCCGTTGCCAAGGCTTGTTGGGTCCAATCCGGTCGCCGACACCGCAGCAATCGACAGACGTCGTGGAACAGCTCGAATCCAGCTCCTGGTTGTCGTCGACGCCTCCTGGACCTCATGGCTGAAGAGTCAAGACGACCGTCAACCTACCTGAAGCACCCGACATCGGTGGGCATCTGCTCATCGCCTTCCTGGTCACTGGCTAGTGACCCAGACTCTGTCCCCTCTGCTTTCAGGTTCTTCAGATCTTCGATCCACCCTTGGATCCACCCGAACACTTTCGACTTGGTCGCCAGCAGCACTTTGCAGCAGATCGCCATTGAAAACGACGACGAAACCCGACCCCGAAAGACACCTATGCACCCGGCTCCCCTGGGTGAGGTAACTCAAGTACTCCGGTGCTCCCGTGGGTATTGACTCTAGAACAGCCTAGTTCTAAAGGGGTTTACTCCAAGTCCTCCTCTAAGTGTCCTTTTTCTTTAAAACTCCAACCGCGACATTTCCCATAGAAGTCAACGGCGGCTCGCGGCTGTGTTCTCACACTGCACGCGTCCCCCGTGGGTCCCCTGTGTCACTACCTTGGGTGGTTCCTTGTGGTCCAAGCATTTCTACAGGCCCTAGGCCTTGTGTCTAGCTCAGTCGTGGTTCTTATACCACTTTATTGGTATATGTTTTGGTACGCCCCTAGGGCTCAAACGTGTATTTGTGCTATTACTGTTGATATTCGACTTGTAACTTATGTACTTCGAACTCTAGCCTCATGAAGAGGCTAGAGGGGTGTGTTTAAGACTAAATACATATATTTCAAATATATACCAGGTGTGGTCCTCTTTCATTTGGTCACTCAAGAGATTATAGACTGGTAAAACAAGCTGCTTTACATTCCTTCAAGACTTAGCCTGAAGGCTGCTCTCCATAGCTACCACTAGGATAGCTTTCAATAAAGGTTGTCTTTAACCTATCTCCAATAAGGGGTTGTTTGGACTGGTGCAAGGTGCCCACTATAATTAGTGGACAGCATATACCAGGCCAACTTCTCACAATGAGGTCGAAGGGTGTTCGTGCTGTCGGAAGATGAACCCGAAGGCGCTGAAAGAAAGTGAGGTCAAACTCTTCATGGCGCGGGCGAAAAAGGAGAAGAGGGGACGTAAGCGATCGAAGTCGTCGACCTCGCATACTTCGAAGTCGAAGAAGCTTAAGAAGTCAAAGAGAAGACATGGATCATGACGACTTTCTTTGAAGGGCAGGGCTTTGAGATCAGCCTCTCCAGTACAGCGGCGTCATGAAAAAGACTTTATCTCTCCGTCGCCTTCTCCTTCTACGCACGCGACTCTGGCCCACTCTCCGGCTCCGAGGGATTCTCCGGCGCCCAGAGGCTCTCCTGCGCCCAGGAATTCTCCGGCTCCCACGGAGTCTTCTCCTGTTCCTGTGGCTCACCTGTACAGGCGCCGATGTCTCCGGCTCCGCAACCTCAGCCCCCGTACGGCCTCTGATGGATCCTTATCCTCCTTTCCCAGGACCAGGATTGGATCCTTCGCATTTCCCTAATGCGATGTTTGGCATATTTGCCAGGGCATCCTACCCTAGCGGTGTGCCTCCTTGACCCGTAGGTCTGCTTACCTTTAATTTGGGCATCCCCCAGCAGTATGCCCAGGCACCTTTCGTGCCTAATATGCCGACGGCTCTATCTTGGCAGTTCCCAGTGCCGAGGTTTTCGACTCCGATACCTCAATCACTGGCGACGTCTGGTGTTGGGCCGGCATCGTCCCGGATTCGATCGGCGCCGTTGCCCACTTTGGAAGGTCCTCCTTTGACGCCGGCGCCGGTGAAAACGCCGCCGATCCTGAAGCAGAGTTCCAGGAGGGAAGCGCAAAGACTGCTGGAGGAAAATGAGTACCAGCAAGAGCAGGAGGAAGGGGAGATTCTCGACTCGGTGGACGAATTTGAAGGTTTACGTGAGGCTAGTGGCCTTGATACTTCCCCGTAGTGGGAACTTTCTTCTCCGAAGGCTTTACCTTCACAGGATGTTGCCCCTTATCACTTGGTCATCAAAAAAGCTGCGGATTTGTTGGACCTTCAGTTGCCCTCAGCTGAGGTAAAGTCAAATATTCTGACTGAAGTGCCGAATTCTCCTTCCTCTTCTAATGAACCTCTGCTGCCTTTCAATGAGGCGTTGACGGAACCAATTATGAAAGTGTGGCAGAAACCCTTGTCTGCCCCTGCAGTTTCTAGATCAGTGGCAAGAAGGTATAGACCTGCTCCTGGTGATCCAGCTTTCCTTTCTGCCCATCCATCTCCAGAATGCTTGGTGGTTCAGGCATCTTGTTCCAAGCAGTCAACTGGTTCCTTCCCTACCACCCCGGGGGATAGAGACTCGAAGAATTTAGAGCAGTCGGCCAAAAAGGTGTCTTCCTCGGCAAGTATGGCTCTGAAGTCAACGAACGCCACGTGTTTGCTAGGGAGGTACATTCATGCTCTAATGGACTCTGTCAAGCAATTGGCTCCTAAACTTCCTGAAGATGATCGTGTTCTTTTCTTGAGGCACTTTCAGATTCGCAAGCAGCAGCCCTTCAGGTCATCCAGTCGGGTCTGGACACAGCAGACTCGGTTGCCAGAGTGATGGATTCCTCGATTGCTACTCGAAGGCATGCTTGGCTTAGATCTTCAGGTTTTTCTCCAGATGTGCAGGCTACTTTACTGGATCTACCCTTCGATGGGTCAAGATTGTTTGGTACCAAGGCGGACTCTGCGCTGCAGCGGTTCAAGGACAGTAGGACTACTGCAAGATCCTTGGGCCTGCTGTCCCAGCCCAGGGGCTATGGATACAAAAGGTATCGAGGCTTTGGGAAGGCGGCTTCCTTTCGAGGCCGTCAGCCGCCTCAGCAACAGCAGCAGAACCCTCTGTACGGGTCGTACAGAGGAAAAGGTAGAGGCCGTCTTCGGGGAGCTTCTCGACAGCAGTCTTCCTCCTCCTGCCCTGTCCCCACCACTGATATCACGGGAAAGCAGCTCTAGATCCCCCATCTTGGAGCATGCTGGCCCTGTAGGGGGTCGGGTGTCCAATTTTCAACAACTTTGGAAATCTGTTACCTCAGACCAAATCTTGTGGAAAATGTGTACGCCCTACCTTTTCAAGAGTTTCCTCCTCCTTACCCTCCTCGCCAGGACTGGTGTTCAGAGAACCATTTGCTGCTTCTGCAGCAGGAGGTTCTTGTCTTACTACAGAAAGGTGCGATAGAGGGGGTTCCGGAGCAGGAAAGGGGTCAGGGATGTTACTCCCGTTATTTTCTGATTCCCAAAAAGGACGGCCGGCTAAGACCGATCCTGGACCTCAGGGTTTTGAATTTTCACCTCAGGCAGGAAAAGTTCAAAATGTTGACCTTAGCTCAGGTTCTTCTGGCGCTGCAACAGGAAGACTGGATGGTGTTGATCGACTTACAGGATGCGTATTTCCACATCCCTATTCTGAAGTCGCATCGGAAGTATCTCCGGTTTACGGTAGAGTCGCAGTGTAGGAAGGTGGAATCTGACTATATGGTTGCCCCCACTTTTTTTTTATGGTGTTTTGCTGGTTTATGACTTAGTTGGACTGGGATCCTGCTATTCAGGGCCCCAGTCTATCTGCTTTCTCTGTAAAAAGGTTTCCATGTGCCTTAGGCACATCACTGATTGGAATCTAGATTGCCCTTATAAGTCCCTAGTATATGGTATACTATGTACCAAGGGCATAGGTACCTCAGAGGCCTGCCAGGGGCTGCAGCATGTATTATGCCACCCCTGGAAGGCCATCCAAACTGACACCACAGGTCTGCTACTGCAGCCTGGGTAAGGTGGTGCATGCACCCCTTACTGTGATATAGGTTACCTATATCACTAAATACATACACACATATAAACCTATAAGTCACTCCTAAGGCAGGCCTTATCAATCCTAAAGGCAGAGTGCATGGTTCCTATGTGAGAGGGTGCCCCTGCATGAGCAGGGCCCCTCTGCAGCGTTCGGAGACCCTTCTCTGATGCTGTTAGTAGTGCAGCCTGACCATATACTCTTAAGCGCATTATAACCTCGCGTTAAATGCTAACTTTGGAATGGCTGCACCTAAACATGTCGTGTTTGGTGTCAAACATCTTGGAATACTACCCCCCTGCCAATTCTGGCGGCGGGGGTAGCATTCCACCCTTCTAGAGGGAAAGACATGTTAACTCTGGCTAGCCCGGTAACTTCTTTCCAAAGCCCTGGCATCACAAAATGGATGCTGCTGCCACAGACACGAGTCTGGCCTCCTGCTGCTGGATGAAACTCCGGCAGGGGAGGCCTGGACAATAGGTTTCCTGTCCCAGGGAGGAATGACCACTTCCCCAGACAGGATAATGTGTATTGGGGCTGTGCGGGAGCACTTTCGGGTGCTTTGAAGTCCTGCACTGGGGGACATTTGGTGTCCCTGTGCATACCCCAGTTCAAACCGGATCAGGGGCTTGCAGCCCCTGCTTTGGCGCGAACTGGTCAAAGGGAAAGGGGTGTAGCCACCCCTCTGCCCTGACCCACCCATAGGTGGGGCCACAGAGTAGTCCAACCCCTATCCTTAGTATAAGTATAGGAACCCAGTCCTTAGGACTTTAGATTATCCCTGGACGAAACTCTGTAACTGAATCCTGGACCTTCGACGCTCTACTCACGATTAGAGGACAGAAGAATCTCCCTTGGGGTCAAGGAGTGACTCCCCTGCTTGGCAGGCACCAAAGAAGCATCTGTCCGGTTCGCATTTCTGAAGCTCCCGTCGGACGCCGAAGTCATCGCATCACCAGAGGTGGATTCTCAGACTTCCCCGAGGCTACCCTGAGTCCCCAGCAAAGCTGAGGCCCGTGGCTATCGTGGGTGACTTGAGACCGTGACCCCTGGACACCGAGCACATTTGCAAGTGCATCCTCTTCTGGGTCTCCCAAGAAGTCGTGCTTTGGGCTCCGAGTAGCCCTAGCCTCCAGCACCACCTGCACCGAAGATCACTGGCCCCCACTCCACGAGTGTCCTGTAAGCCAGATCCACGTGCGGCGTCACGAGGCTCCTTCGCGGTCGCTAGCCCGTTGGCTAGTAGCCCTTAACGAAGGCCAATCCTTTTCTAACTTGGCATCCTGGTTGCTCCAGGCCTGCCCTCACTTACCCTCGCTGGGTGAGTTCCACAGACCTTGCTGGTCTGCACCATCGACGATCTACATCTTCACCGAGACTTGCCGTTGCCAAGGCTTGTTGGGTCCAATCCGGTCGCCGACACCTCAGCACTCGACAGACATCGTGTACCAGCCCGAATCCTGCTCCTGGTCGCCGACAACGCCTCCTGGACCTCGTGGCTGAAGAGTCAAGACGACCGTCAACGCACCTGAAGCACTTGACATCGGTGGGCATCTGTCCATCGCCTTCCTGGTCACTGGCTAGTGACCCAGACTCTGTCCCCTCTGCTTTCAGGTTCTTCAGAACTCCGATCCACTCTTGGATCCACCCGGACACTTTTCTCTTGGTCGCCAGCAGCACTTTGCAGCAGATCGCCATCCGAATCGACGACGTAACCCGACCCCGAAAGGCACCTATGCACCCGGCTTCCCTGGGTGAGGTAACACGAGTACTCCGGTGCTCCCGTGGGTAGAGACTCTTCAAAGTCCTAGATCTCAAAGGGTTTTGTCCAAGTCCTCTTTTAAGTGTCCCTTTTCTCTAATTTCCCGATCCCGACTTTCTCCATAGAAGTCAACGGCGTATCGCGGTTGTGTATTTACACTGCACGCTGTCTCCCGTGGGTCCCCTGTGTCACTACCTTGGGTGGTTCCTTGTGGTCCAAGCACTTCTAGAGGCTCTAGGCCTAGTGTCTAGTTCAGTCGTGGTTCGCATACCACTTTATTGGTATATGGTTTGGTACGCCCCTAGGGCCCAAACGTGTATTTGTGCTATTACTGTGATTTAATAACTTCTAACTTATGTACTTGAACTCTAGCCTCATAAAGAGACTAGAGGGGTGTGTTTAGCAATAAATACATATATTTTGAATATATACCTGGTGTGGTCCTCTTTCATTTGGTCACTCAAGAGATTATAGACTGGTAAAACAAGCTGCTTTACATTCCTTCAAGACCTAGCCTGAAGGCTGCTCTCTCCATAGCTACCACTAGGATAGCTTTCAATAAGGTTGTCTTTAACCTATCTCCAATAAGGGGTTGTTTGGACTGGTGCAAGGTGCCCACTATAATTAGTGGACAGCATATGCCAGGCCAACTTCTCACACGCAGCACAACCAGTTTGCGGTCCTCCCGTTCGGTCTCACTTCCGCACCACGGGTCTTCACAAAGGTGATGACGGTGGTGGCAGCACATCTCAGAAGGTCGGGGAGTCCTGTTTTCCCCTATCTTGACGACTGGCTGCTCAAAGCAAAGTCACCAGAGATGGTGTTGCGTCACTTGCATGCAACAACGCGATTGTTGTTCAACTTGGGTTTCTCGATAAATGTGCCCAAATCTCACCTGGTGCCCTCTCAGCGCAGCCTGTTCTTAGGGGTAGTACTGGACACTACTGTATGTCGAGCTTTCCCGCCACGCAGAGGATTCTCGACATTCAGGAGATGATTCCTGTATTTCACGATGGAGCGGTTGTTCCAGTCCTGAAGGTCCTTCGCCTGCTCGGTCTATTCGCTTCCTTCATACTGTTGGTCAGCCATGCACGCTGGCACATGAGGGCACTCCAGTGGTGCCTCCGCAGGCAGTGGTATCAGCACAATGGAGATCTCGGGGAGAAGGTCAGAATCTCCAGAGACACTGCAGCGGAGCTGTCTTGGTGGAGTGTGCAGGGCAATCTGTCTCAAGGAAAGCCCTTTCAACTAGGCCTGGGCAGTAAATTCCGTTCCGCTCGCGGAATTTGCGGAATTTGGGTAATTTCGCGTTCCGCGGAGAACGCGGAATTGGCAAAAATTCCGCGATCCGCGGCTTCGCTGAATTTTTTGCTTGTTCGCGCTTTCAAAGTGCGTGTTCGCGAGATATTTCCCCCCGAGCATGCAAACAGCGTTCCCGAACAGGAAAAAAGCATCGCGAACGGGCGAACAAGCAATTCCGCGTGTTCGCTGAACTTTTGCGTGCTCGCGGAGATTTTTTACCGTTTCACGGAACTTTGCGTAACGCGACTACGCAAATTCCGCCCACCCCTACTTTCAACCTCCTCCACCAGTGGCCATAGTGATCACAGATGCCTCCACTCTAGGGTGGGGTGCTCATCTGGGGGATCTGGAGATCAAAGGTCTTTGGTCTTCAGAGGAAAGGTTGCTTCACATCAACCTTTTGGAATTGCGGGCAATACGTTTGGCTCTAATGGCCTTCCTTCCCTCCCTTTGCTGTCAGTCGGTTCAAGTCCTGACGGACAACACTACAGCGATGTGGTACATAAACAAACAGGAAGGGATATGGTTGTATCGTCTCTGCAGAGAGGCTCTGCGGCTCTGGGCCTGGGCTCAGGGCCATCAGATTTGTGTGATGGCAAATCATCTGGCAGGAGTGCTAAATGTGCGTGCGGAGAGTCTGTCGGCATTATTCGGCCAAACACGAGTGGCGGCTTCATTCGGAGGTGGTCCAGCACATCTTCAGGATGTGGGGGTTTCCTCTGGTGGACCTTTTTGCCACTCAGGAGAATGCACACTGCCCGTTGTTCTGCAGCCTTCAGTATCCGATGCAGGGAGCATTGGGGGACTCGTTTCAATTGGATTGGAGCTCGCAACTCCTTTACGCGTTTCCTCCCATACCCTTGATTCCTCGAGTACTGAGGAAGATTTGCCAAGACCAGGCCCAAGTCATATTGATCGCTCCGGATTGGCCAAGAAGGGTGTGGTACACAGATCTACATCACCTCTCATCGCACCCTCCGCTCCGTCTCCCTTTCAGGGCAGACCTCCTCTCGCAGTCGCAGGGGCAGGTTCTACACCCCCACCTCCAGAGCTTGCACCTTCATGCCTGGAGATTGACCGGGCAATCTGAGTTCTTTCTCTCTCCCACCGGATGTGGTGGATGTTATTTTATCATCCAGGAGACACTCCACCAAATCAATTTATTCCTCTAGGTGGTCCAAGTTTGTGAAATGGTGTGGCGAGAGGTCCATTGATCCTTTGAAAGCCCACTTATCTGACGTTCTAGAATTTTCACTTTCCTTGGCCCAGCAGGGTTGTGCTGTGGCTACAGTAAAGGGTTATTTGTCGGCCTTGTCGGCTTTCCTCTGTTTGCCAGACCAGCCGTTTTTATTTAAGTCTCCCATTGTTGTGAGGTTCATTAAGGTCCTCACCAATAAGTTTCCTCCCACTCCCTTTATTATGCCTCAGTGGGATTTGAATTCAGTACTTACTTTTTTGATGGGTTCTCCTTTTGAGCCTCTTCATAGTTGTCCGTTGAGGCTTCTTTCTTTTAAGACGGTCTTTCTGATCGCCATTACCTCAGCCAGGAGGGTAAGTGAGCTTCAGGCTTTTAGTTCTAAACCTCCACTCTTAACCATTCATGCAGAAAAGATGGTTCTCAGGACCAGGGCTACTTTCCTTCCTAAAGTGGTTACTCCTTTCCATTTAGGACAGTCTATTACTTTACCTACCTTCTATCCTCCCCCTCACCCTTCCAAGGAGGAGGAGAGATTTCATCGCCTGGACCCTAAGAGGGCTGTCAGCTTCTACCTGGACAGAACCAGGGACCCAAGGCTGGATGTTCAGCTCTTCGTGGGCTACATCGGACGAATGAAAGGCAAAGCTGTCCACAAACGAACACTCTCCAGGTGGATCATCTTGTGTATCAAGATGTGCTACGCCCTGGCCAAGAAGGAGCCTCCTGAAGGTATTCGAGCTCATTCCACCAGAGCTAAGTCTTCTTCTGCTTTGGCTAGAGATGTTCCTGTTGTAGACATCTGTAAGGCGGCAACTTGGGCCTCCCTCCACACCTTTGCGAAGCATTACTGCTTGTATTCGGAGATCTGAAAGAAACACATAGTGATAGATTCCTTACCTTAGAATATCCCCAGGCGTCAGACTGGATCCGGAAAGTTTTCGTCAGCAGTACCCGTGCGCGTCGGTAGGGGCGTCGTGCGCCTCTGCCGTTGGCGTCGTGGTCGCCGAGATGACGTCGTGGGCGCTACTTGGACGCCGCCCACGCACGCTGACGTCAGTTCTTTCTTTTTCTGCGCCAGCAAGCGCAGATCCGGAGAAAGCGGTACCCCTAGTCTTTTTTTACTACGTTTTTTTAGATCTTTTTCTCACCTTTTTCGAGTCGATGGACTCCTGGTGCAGTTAGGGATGCCCGGGTTTAAGTCCTGCGAGGACTGTCATCGGATGATGTCGGTGACGGACCCGCACCGCGTCTGTCTTTTCTGCCTGGGGCGCGACCACGACCCCAAGTCGTGCCCCGACTGCCGGTCCATGGCACCGAAGTCTTTGCGGGAGCGGTCCCGAAAGCTGCTTGAAGCCCGGCAGTCGGCTCCGCGCCGTGAGAGGTCCTGGGAGGTCGCGGGACCGTGCGCGGACTCATCATCGGCGATCGTCTGGATCGAAGTCTTCGCACTCGGGGTCAGGTAAGGCGAAGCACAAGAAGTCAAAGAAACATCATCGTTCTCCGACTTCCCCTCGCCGGTCGCGCGACGCGGCTGAGGGTACGGGTGGTGCCACCCCCGCGGCTCCGGCGGAGTCCATGGAGTCGCCGCCCGACTACCCGCCCTACCCGGGGTCTTCGGCGACTCCGGCCCAGATACAGGACTTCCTGTCGGCCATGGCTCGCCTCTTTGGGCCGTCGGGTCCCGCCGGTGCGCCTTCGGGCCCCGCGGGCCCGCCTGGGTGTCCTTGCGTTTCGTCGCCGGCAGCCCCAGCGTCGCTGTCGGCTCCGGCCCCGGCGCCACAGGACACCCTTGGATCCAGGCCTGGATCCCGGTCGACGCCGGTTGACCTTGTTACGCCTCCACCGACGTCGACTCCACCGGCACCGATCCTGACGCCGCCTGCTCCTCGGGACGACGTCGACCTCAGATTCAGCCCCGAAGTGGACGCGGCGTTGGTCCGGCGTCGGTCGATGCCGTTCTCGACGCCGTTTGGGGATTTCTATCCCCATGTCCCTACTCCTTATTTTAGGCCTGTTGAACAGCCTGAGGAGCAAGGGGAGGACTGGGAGGGGTCAGACGACCCTCTTGCTGCAGCCTGCGAGTCTGAACAGGACTGGGCTGAGGAATTGGGGGACGCCAGTGGTCTGGATACCTCACCAGACCTTGGCATGCTGTCTCCTCCTACTGTGGCTACGGAGGAGGGAGCCAGTTATGCAGTGGTGTTGCGTAGAGCGGCGGAGGCCCTACACCTCCAGCTCCCTACTGTGGCCGTCAGGACTAACCTCCTGACAGAGGTGCTTCAGCCAGCAGCTACTTCTGCGGAGCCGCTGCTGCCCTTTAATGAAGCCCTTTCCGACGTTCTTTTGGGCACTTGGTCCAGGCCCACCACAGGGGCTCCTGTGGATAGGAACGTGGCCCGACGCTATCGCCCGGCTCCGGGTCACCCCATTTTCCTCTCCCAACATCCCACCCCTGAGAGCTTGGTTGTCCAAGCCTCTGCTTCCCCAACCGCCTTCCCTTCCGCACCACCGGATAGGGAATCCAAGAAGCTGGATCAGTTTGGGAAGAAGATTTTCTCTTCCACCAGCTCTGCGCTGCGGTCCGTGAACACCGCATGCCTCTTGGGCCATTATTCCCACGGTCTGTGGGATACGGTGGCGAACGTGCTGTCTCAGTGTCCGGAGGAGGCCCGGCCTGCTCTCGCCCAGGCTGTTGTAGAGGGGAGAGACGCAGCCAAGTTCATGATCCGTTGTGGTCTAGACACAGCCAACTCACTGGGCAGATCCATTGCAACGACGGTGGCGGTTCGCCGCCACGCCTGGTTGAGAACCACTGGATTTTCAGGGGATGTCCAAAACACCCTTAAGGACATGCCCTTTGATGGCCGTCGCCTCTTCGGCGACAAAGCGGACAGCACGTTGGAGCGGTTTAAGGACTCACGGGCTACGGCCAAGTCCTTGGGACTCTCGGCAGTCCGCCCTCCTCCGCCTTCCGCTTTTCGCTCCTTTCGTGGCACAGGAAGGGGCGCCCCGCAGCGTTCGCAACAGAGCCACAGGCCGGCGCAACAGTCATCCCAGCGCGGACGCGGTTTCCGCCGTGATGGACAAAGGGGCCAGCGGGCGGGTCAGACCAACCCCGCCACCTCTGCCTCCAAACCTTCCTAGTTCGAACTTTCAGGCCCATCAAACGCCAGTGGGCGGCAGGCTCCGCCATCACCTCCCCCACTGGCGCACCATCACTTCGGACAGGTGGGTTTTAGAGATAGTCCGAAGGGGCTACTCCCTCCCCTTCGAGACTACCCCTCCAGCCATGCCACCTCAATACCACTGCATGTCGGGGGATCACTTGGTGCTTCTTCAGCAGGAAGTTGCGGCCCTCTTGGCCAAGGGGGCCATCGAGCGCGTTCCGACGCACGAAGTAGGTCGTGGTTGTTATTCCCACTACTTTGTGGTGCCCACGAAGGACAAAGGCCTGCGTCCTATCTTGGACCTCCGGAACGTCAATCGCTTCCTCCGCAAAGAGAAGTTCAAGATGCTCACTCTAGCTCAGGTCTTGTCTGCTTTCGACCCACAAGACTGGATGGTGGCGCTGGACTTGCAGGACGTCTATTTCCACATCCCCGTCCTGCCAGCCCACAGGCGTTACCTGCGGTTCATGGTGGGCCACGAGCACTTTCAGTTTACCGTGCTCCCCTTTGGCCTTACCTGCGCCCCTCGGGTGTTCACCAAGGTGATGGCGGTGGTCGCAGCTCATCTGCGCAGATCAGGGGTCTCAGGCTTCCCCTATCTCAACGACTGGTTGTTGAAGGCGGGCTCGCCCCAGACAGTCGTCTCCCACCTGCAGACTACGGCCGACCTCCTGCACTTGCTGGGGTTCTCCATCAATGTGCCGAAGTCGCACCTGATTCCCTCCCAGAAGCTCCTCTTTATCGGAGCGGTTCTGGACACGGCGCAGTTTCGGGTCTATCCTCCCGAACAGCGAGTCAGGGACATTCGGGCTCTGATTCCCATCTTTCAGCCCTTGTCCCGGGTTTCGGTCAGAGTGACTCTGAGGCTGCTGGGCCTCATGGCCTCCTGCATCCTGCTGGTCAATCATGCCAGGTGGCGTATGCGGGCTCTGCAGTGGGACCTGAAGTTCCAGTGGGCGCAGCATCAGGGAAACCTGTCCGATCACGTCCAGATCTCGGAGGGCACTGCGCGACAATTGCAGTGGTGGCTCACGAACCGGCATTGGGTCGACGGCAGATCCCTCTCCCTTCCCCAACCGGAGTTCACAGTGGTGACCGATGCGTCCCTCCTGGGATGGGGCGGCCACATGGGAGAGGCGGAGATCAGAGGCCTCTGGTCTCCGGCGGAGTCCCGGCTCCATATCAACCTTTTGGAGCTGCAGGCGATCAGGCTTGCACTGAATGCATTCCTTCCCTCTGTCAAGGGGAGAGTAGTGCAGGTGTTCACAGACAACACCACCGCCATGTGGTACTGCAACAAACAAGGCGGGGTGGGGTCGTGGACCCTCTGTCAGGAGGCTCTGCGTCTCTGGACATGGCTGGAACATCAGGGCATGTCCCTGGTGGTTCAACACCTGGCAGGTTCTCTGAACGCCAGGGCGGACGAACTCAGCCACGAATGGCGTCTTCACTCGGAGGTGGCGCAAGGTCTCTTTCAGCAGTGGGGAGAGCCTTGGTTAGATCTATTCGCCACCGAAGAGAACGCGCAATGTCATCAGTTCTGCACGTTGGAATTTCCAAGGCGGCACTCGCTCGGCGACGCTTTTCGTTGCGAGTGGAGTTGCGGTCTGTTGTACGCCTTTCTGCCTATACCACTTCTGCCCAGAGTGCTGAAGAAGACCGGGCCCAAGTCATTCTTGTGGCTCCGGACTGGGCTCGAAGAGTATGGTATCCCGAGCTACTCACTATGAGCATGGATCCCCCGATCAGACTGCCTCTTCGGGAGGATCTTCTAACGCAGCAGCAGGGGACAGTCCTCCACCCGAACCTGTCCAGCCTCCACCTCTTTGCGTGGAGATAGAGCGGCGGCAGTTGATTCCCTTCGACTTGCCTACTGAAGTTTGTTACGTTATTCTGGCAGCCAGGCCTCCCTCTACTAAAGTGGTATACGCCTGCAGGTGGAACAAATTTGTGGCATGGTGCACAGCAAAGGCTGTGGATCCCCTTTCTGCCCCTCTTTCTGAGGTTCTACTGTTCCTTCTTTCTTTGGCCCAGCATTCTCTGCTCTGGGCACTATCAAGGGCTACCTTTCTGCTATTTCGGCCTTTCTCAGGCTCCCTGATCAGCCCTCTCTTTTCAAGTCCCCTGTTGTAAATAGGTTTCTTAAAGGCATTACTCACCTTTTTCCTCCTATTCCTTTCGTGATGCCTCAGTGGGACTTGAATCTAGTTCTGACGTACTTGATGTGCTCTCCCTTTGAGCCACTTCACAACTGTCCTCTTCGTCTTTTGACGTTAAAGTCTGCCTTCCTGGTGGCCATCACTTCCGCCAGGCGGGTGAGTGAGCTCCAGGCTCTTTCCTGTAAGCCTCCCTTCCTTTCAGTCCATCCGGACAAGGTTGTGCTCAGGCCCCGTCCTTCCTTTTTTCCAAAAGTGGTTACGGCCTTTCACATTGGGCAGACCATCACTTTGCCCACCTTCTTTCCGCCTCCGCATCCTTCCAGAGAGGAAGAGCGGCTCCACCGTCTGGACCCAAAACGTGCACTTTCTTTTTATCTCAACCGCACACAGCAGTTCCGGGTGGATGACCAGCTTTTTGTTGGCTACGTTGGCACCAAGAAAGGTCAGGCGGTCCATAAGAGAACCATCTCCCGCTGGGTTGACTTGTGTATCAAAGCCTGTTACTCTTTGGCTAAAAAAGAACCTCCGGTGGGGCTGCGTGCTCATTCCACCAGAGCTACTGCAGCCAATACTGCATTGGGACGTGGTGTCCCCCTGCAAGACATATGTCAGGCAGCCACGTGGGCCTCGCTGCACACGTTTACCAAACATTACTGCCTCGACAGCCAAGTCCGGAGAGACGGCTGCTTTGGCCGTTCTGTTCTCCGTGACTTTCTGGTGTGATCTTAGTTCGCAGACCCACTACCGGGGTTGGTATTGCTGGGGTATCTATTCTAAGGTAAGGAATCTATCACTATGTGTTTCTTTCAGATGAACAAGTTACTTACCTTCGATAACGATATATCTGTAAGAAACATTAGTAGTGATAGATTCCTTACCGCCCCACCCATCCTTCCCGTTCTGCGAACTGATTTCTAGGGTTAAGGTCATCCCTTTCAGGGCCCTAGTTTCAATGCACCAGTGGTCAGTATCTTGCATGGCTCTGCGTTCCTGGCGCGGAAAGTCATGTACAGAACTGACGTCAGCGCGCGTGGGCGGCGTCCAAGTAGCGCCCGCGACGTCCTCTCAGCGACCACGACGCCAATGACGGACGCGGAGCCACACGACACCCCTACCGACGCGCAGGGGTACTGCTGATGAAAACTTTTCGGATCCAGTCTGACGCCTGGGGATATTCTAAGGTAAGGATTCTATCACTACTAATGTTTCTTACAGATATATCGTTACCGAAGGTAAGTAACTTGTTCGTTAGGAGGGACGGCCATTTTGCACGCTCTGTACAGCAAGATTTTTTGGTATAGGCAGGTGGACACCCTACTCCGGGAGAGGGACAGCTTGGGGATTCAATTCAAAAGGTGAGGAATCCACAGGCAGATGTATCCTTCAGAAGAACAAGTTACTTACCTTCGGTAATGCTTTTTCTGGTGGATACAATATCTGCCTGAGGATTCCTCACTGACCCACCCGCCTCCCCGTTGTCCTCCTGCATATACCGAAAACGTTCTGACTGTCTGACATTGTAATTTTCTATATGTCATTTTCATGCATACAGTTTGTTGCTAGGAAATGCTTTGGTTATTGGTTTTTCCTTTCTACTTATGTATATACTATATGTATTTGTATATATATTATGTATACTGGGTATACTTGTGCTATGTTGTCGGTCTGCCCGCTCGCCTCGAAGGCTCGGAGAAAATGGGTGGAACTGCCGTCAGCACGCCGACGAGGTCTTCTTATGGCTCCGGTGACGTCATACGGTGTCGCGAGCGGAGCCGTGCTATTATGACGTCCTCGTCGACGTGGGAGAGCTAAGAAAATAATTTCCGTGGAATGCTGGCGCAGGGGTAATTCAAAAGGTGAGGAATCCACAGGCAGATATTGTATCCACCAGAAATAGCGTTACCGAAGGTAAGTAACTTGTTCATTTAGTACAATAGGAAGAAATGCAATGGAATCCGATGGAAGGAAAACCGTTATGCACATTTATAGGTAAGTACTCGACTTACACATCTAGTCTTCTGGGGTTTAGACCAACACGGGGCAAGGGTCAGATCCAGGTAGGTACTGCACCACCAACGGCACTGGGGCGGCTGGGTGCAGAGGTCACTGGACCCAATGTTAGTCAATGGAGACTGGGAGTACCCACAAGAGGTGGAGGTAAGTGCACACGGTTTCAGGGTACAGGCCCCAGGGGTTAAATCAAGCACAGGGGGGCCCACAAGGCAGCACCAACCATACACCACCAGTAGCACAGGGGTGGCCGAGTGCAGGGTGCAAATTAGCATCAGGCGCCCAATGCAAGCAAGTGGGAGTCTCGTTGCACAAAGAGGCTGCAGGCTTGGACCAGGAGGCTGGACGAAGGTGACCACCGGCTGGGCAGGTAAGTTGAGATGTTGAAAGAGGCTTGGGCACTGTCGGCTGGGCTCCCCAAAGTCGGGGGGCTGAGGGTGCAGGAGTTCCTTTAGGTGTCGGTCTTTCTTTACCGGAACCAGTCAAGGTCAGGGGGACCCTTCGTGATGATGCTGCAGGCGTCTAGGTGGAGTCCAGGAGAGGTCAGCCAATGCTGTATTCAAGGTCAGGATCGCTGGGGAGACTTCACTGGACAGGTGAGCCACTCAGACTCAGACTCGGGCCGTGGGCGTCGGGTGCAGAGTGAGCAGGTGCCGTGGTTCGAGCTGGATCCGGAGTCCTTGGAGGTGATTTCTTCTGGGCAGGTCCGCTGTCCATGGGAGATTGGAGTTTTTTCCGAAGGCAGCAATCCTCCCAGGGTTTTCAGAGGTCGCTGGCTGCAAGACCTGACCCCCCAAAACTATTCTTGCGGGTCGTTTACTTATCTGCAAACCGATAACCTTTTTTCCCCATAGGAATCAATGCTGTGATGTTTTGTTCCTGAAAATGTTGTCGAGTTGAACTTTTGTGTGAAAAGAAAGTAGCTGTGCTTTAATTCAAGAATTTTCGTACTTACCTGTAAGTAACAACAACCAGTGTGGATATCTCGGTATATCACCTCAAGATCTAAAAGTAACTGAACAGTAATCCAAGAGTAATTGAAAGTAATCTCACTGTGTTTTAACCTTTTTTAAAGTAATACAAACTTGTAAACCATTCCGATGCAATCTACAATTGAAGTTCTGTGTGCAGCTTTGCATTTGAAAGTGTTCTTACTTACCTGTTCCAAGTCCTGCTTGGTTCTAGAAAATAAAATACAAGTATATCTTTTTATAGTTACATAATTGGTCTGGATTCTGTCTCTGAGTGTGTTTAATCAATCCTTGATTGAGTGAATACAATAAATGCTTAACAAACCCTCCTGATAGGCCTAACTGCTAGCCCACACTACCTCAAAGAGAGCTATCTGAAAGAGACACGTTAGTGACAGATTCCTTACCTTAGAATATCCCCAGGCGTCAGGCTGGATCCGGAAAGTTTTTGCGTAGCAGTACCCTTGCGCGTCGGTAGGCGGCGTTGTGCGGCTCCGCGTCCGTCGTCGGCGTCGTGATCGCCGGGATGACGTCGCGGGCGGTAGCTTAGACGCCGCCCCTGCGCGCTGAGCGTCAGTTCTTCTTTTCCGCGCCAGCAAGCGCAGATCCGGGAAGAGCAGTGCCCTAGTCATTTTTTGACTAACTTTTTTGGTGAATTTTTTCACTTTCTTTCATATCGACTCCAAGGTGTCGTAGGGATGCCCGGCTTTAAACGTTGCGACGCCTGTGCTCGGATGATGTCCATCACAGACCCGCATCTGGAGTGTCTCTTCTGCCTCGGGCGAGACCACGACACGAAGTCGTGTTCCGACTGCCGGTCCCTGAACCCGAAAGCTTTGCGAGAGCGGTCTCGAAAGCTCCTTGAGGCCCGGCAGTTGGCTCCGCGCCACACCAAGCCCCGGTCGCGTGAGAGGTCGAGGGTCGGTCGCGGAGTCCTCGCCGGTCGTCGGGATCCAAGTCTTCGTCGTCCGGTAAGTCTAAGCACAAGAAGTCCAAAAAGCATCATCGCTCTAGGACTTCGCCTCGCCGGTCTCGCGACTCGGCTGAGGCCCCTCCGGCACCGTCCGCGGCCCCGGACATGCCTGTGGAGCCGCCCCGCAATACCCGTCCTTCCCGGGTTCGGGGGCGGATCCGGCTAAGTACAGGAATTCCTGTCGGCCATGGCCCGCCTCTTCGGGCCTCAAGGTCCCTCCGGTGCGCCTTCGGGCCCCGCGGGCTACAGTGGGGTTGCCCCGGCGTCGCCGGCGACTCGGTCCCGGCGTCGCTCGTGCCTCCAGCCTCGGTCCGGCTCCGGCTTCGGCCCCGGCCTCGATCCCGGCTCCGGTGGTGCCGCAACCCCCATCGGCGCCGGTCGACCTGACCACGCCTCCGCGGCGCCGATGTCTCCGGTGCCGTTCCTGAGCGCCGCCCGGGGCTCCGGGCGGCGTCGTCCCCATGTACTCTCCGGCTCCAGACATGGAGCCGGACTCGACGTCGCTCGACACCGGTTCCGAGCGCAGATGAGACCTTGGGTCCCAAATGTCCCTCCTCCTCCTTATTTTGAACCGGAGGAGGACCAGGAGGACTGGGAGGGGTCTGAGGACCCTCTGGCACAACAGTGTCAGTATGATGAGGACTGGGCAGAGGAACTAGGGGATGCCAGTGGTCTAGATACTTCCCTGACACTGGCATGCTGTCTCCTCCCGTGGCTACGGAGGAGGGAGCCAATTTTGCAACGGTGTTGCGTAGGGCAGCTGGAGCCTTACATCTCCAGATCCCTACGGTGACAGTCAAGACTAATCTCTTGACAGAAGTGCTTCAGCCGGCAGCCTCCTCCTTGGAGACTGTGCTGCCGTTCAACGGCGCTCTCACTGACGTTCTTTTGGGCGCCTGGTCCAGCCCAACACAGGGGCTACTGTGGATAGGAACGTCTCCCGACGCCATCGCCCAGCTCCGGGCGACCCCTTGTTTCTCTCTGTCCACCCCGCTCCTGAGAGCTTGGTTGTCCAAGCCTCGGCTTCCCAAACCGCCTTCCCTACCGCCCCTCCGGATAGGGAATCCAAACGCCTGGATCAATTTGGGAAGAAGGGTTTTTCTTCCTCTAGTGCTGGCTTGCGGTCCAGCAACACCGCTTGTCTTTTGGGCCGATATACCCACTCCTTGTGGGATTCGGTGGCGACTGTTTTGCCCCAGTGTTCTGAGGAGGTCCAGACACTGCTTACCCGCGCCATTGCGGAAGGAAGGGATGCGGCCAAATACACCATACGTTGTGGCCTTGATACCGCCGACTCGCTGGGCAGATCTATTGCAACGACGGTGGCGCTGCGTCGCCACGCCTGGCTGAGAACCACTGGTTTTTCGGGTGATGTCCAGAATACCCTCATGGACATGCCCTTTGATGGAGTCGGTCTTTTTGGTTCCAAAGCAGACCATGCGTTGGAGCGTTTTAAGGATTCACGGGCTACTGCCAAGTCCCTGGGCCTTTCTGCTACACGCCCTCCGCTACCTTCTGCTTTTCGCCCCTATCGTGGCCCACGGAAGGGGCGCCCAGTCACGTCAGCAGCCCAGCCACCGGCCCGCGCAGCGGCGTCTTCGCGTGGCCGAGGACGTGGATACCGCCGTGGCGGTTCGAGCAACCAGCGTGCGGGTCAGGCCACCACCTCCAACCCGTCCGCGGCCTCCAAGCCCTCCTAGTCCCTCCTTTCAGGTGCACAGCACGCCAGTAGAGGGCAGGGTCCGCCATCACCTTCACCACTGGCGTCCCATCACCTGCGGACAGGTGGGTCTTGGACATTGTCCGAAGGGCTACTCCCTCCCCTTCGAGACCACCCCCCAACCATGCCACCTCAATTCCACCGCATGTCAGGGGATCACTTGGTACTTCTGCAGAAGGAAGTCACGGCCCTCTTGGCCAAGAGGGCCATCGAGCATGTTCCGACCCCAGAAGTAGGACGTGGTTGCTTCTCCCACTACTTCCTGGTGCCCAAAAAGGACAAGGAGGACATGCGTCCCTATCTTGGACCTCCGGAACGTCAATCGCTTCCTCCGGAAGGAGAAGTTCAAGATGCTCACCCTAGCTCAGGTCTTGACTGCCCTCGACCCTGGAGACTGGTTGGTAGCGTTGGACTTGCAGGACGCCTATTTCCACATCCCCGTCCTGCCGGCCCACCGGCGTTACCTTCGGTTCACGGTAGGCCTCGAGCATTTTCAGTTCACCGTGCTCCCCTTTGGCCTTACCAGTGCCCCTCGGGTGTTCACGAAAGTGATGGCGGTGGTCGCAGCTCATCTGCGCCGGGCAGGGGTTTCAGTCTTCCCCTACCTCGACGACTGGCTGCTGAAGGCGGGCTCGTCCCAGGCAGTCGTCTCCCACCTCCAGACTACGGCCGAACTCGTGCACTCGCTGGGGTTCTCCATCAATGTGCCGAAGTCGCATCTGATTCCTTCTCCACAGCTCCTTTTCATCGGAGCAGTTCTGGACACGACGCAGTTTCGGGCTCTATCCTCCCGAACGGCGAGTCCGGGATATTCAGGCTATGATTCCGATCTTTCAGCCTTTATCCTGGGTTTCGGTACGGATGACCCTGAGGCTGCTGGGCCTCATGGCCTCCTGCATCCTGCTGGTCAATCATGCCAGATGGCATATGCGGGCTCTGCAGTGGGACCTGAAGTTCCAGTGGGCGCAGCACCAGGGCAACCTGTCCGATCACGTCCAGATCTCGGAGGGGACTGCAACACAGTTGCAGTGGTGGCTCTCGAACCGGTAATGGGTCATGGGCAGATCCCTCTCCCTTCCCCAGCCAGAGCACACAGTTGTGACGGACCGCGTCTCTTCTGGGATGGGGCGGTCACATGGGAGGCGGAGATCAGAGGCCTCTGGTCTCCGGCGGAGTCCCGGCTCCATATCAGCCTTCTGGAGCTCAGGGCGATCCGACTTGCACTCAAGGCATTCCTTCCCTCTGTCAAAGGGAAGGTAGTGCAGGTGTTCACAGACAACACCACCGCCATGTGGTACTGCAACAAACAAGGCGGGGTGGGGTCGTGGACCCCTTTGTCAGGAGGCTCTGCGCCTCTGCACATGGCTGGAACATCAGGGCATGTTCCTGATGGTTCAACACCTGGCGGGTTCCCTGAACGCCAGGGCGGACGAGCTCAGCCGCAGGTGCATGATGGATCACCGAATGGCGTCTTCACTCGGAAGTGGCGCAAGGACTCTTTCTACAGTGGGGAGAGCCTTGGTTAGATCTATTCGCCACCGAAGAGAACGCGCAATGTCATCAGTTCTGCGCGTTGGAATTTCCAAGGCGGCACTCGCTCGGCGACGCTTTTCGTCACGAGTGGAGTTGCGGTCTATTGTACGCCTTTCCGCCTATACCACTTCTACCCAGAGTGTTGAAGAAGATTCGGCACGACCGGGCCCAAGTCATTCTTGTGGCTCCGGACTGGGCTCGAAGAGTTTGGTATCCCGAGCTACTCAGTATGAGCGTAGATCCCCTGATCCGTCTGCCTCTTCGGGAGGATCTTCTGTCGCAGCAGCAGGGGACGGTCCTCCACCCAGACCTGTCCAGACTACACCTGCTTGCGTGGAGATTGAGCGGCGGCAGTTGATTCCTTTCGACTTGCCTCCCGAAGTTTGTGATGTGATTCTGGCAGCCAGGCGTCCCTCCACTAAGGTGGTATACGCCTGCAGGTGGAACAAATTTGTGGCATGGTGCACAGCAAAGGCTGTGAATCCCCTTTCTGCCCCTCTTTCTGAGGTCCTTCTGTTCCTTCTTTCTCTGGCCCAACAGGGTTCTGCCCTGGAGTACCATCAAGGGTTATCTTTGTGCTATCTCAGCCTTCCTCAGGCTCCCTGATCAGCCCTCCCTTTTCAAGTCCCCTGTTGTTAACAGGTTCTTAAAAGGCATTACACACCTCTTCCCTCCTGTTCCGTTTGTAATGCCTCAGTGGGACTTGAACTTGGTTCTTGCCTTTTTAATGTGCGCTCCCTTTGAGCCTCTACATAACTGTCCTCTTCGTCTTCTGACTCTGAAGACAGCCTTTCTAGTGGCCATCACCTCCGCTCGGCGGGTGAGTGAGCTCCAGGCTCTATCTTGCAAACCTCCCTTTCTGTCTGTTCATCCAGACAAGGTTGTTCTTCGGACGTGTCCGTCCTTCTTGCCAAAGGTGGTTACTGCCTTCCACATTGGGCAGACCATCACTTTGCCTACCTTCTTTCCGCCTCCGCATCCTTCCAGAGAGGAAGAGAGGCTCCCACCGTCTGGACCCAAAACGTGCGCTCTCCTTCTATATCGACCGCACAGAAACACTTCCGGGTGGATGACCAGCTCTTTGTTGGCTACGTGGGCGCCAAAAAGGTCGGGCGGTGCACAAGCGAACCATCTCCCGCTGGGTTACCTTGTGCATCAAGACCTGCTATTCTTTGGCTAAGAAGGAGCCTCCTGTTGGGCTGCGTGCCCATTTCACCAGGGCAACGGCTGCTACCACGGCCTTGGGCCGCGGTGTTCCGCTGCCGGTTATCTGTCAGGCAGCTACGTGGGCCTCGCTTCACACGTTTACAAAGCATTACTGCGCTTGACAGTCAGGTCCGGAGGGGCGGCTTCTTTGGCCGTTCTGTCCTCCAGGACTTCCTTGTCTGATCTTTGTTCGCAGACCCACCACCGGGGGTTGGTATTGCTGGGGTATCTATTCTAAGGTAAGGAATCTGTCACTAACGTGTCTCTTTCAGATGCACAAGTTACTAACTTGTGTAACGATATATCTGTAAGAGACAGTAGTTAGTGACAGATTCTACCGCCCACCATCCTCCCGTTCTGCTAACTGATTTCTAGGGTTAAGGACATCCCTTTCAGGGCCCTAGTATTTTTCAGACACCTATGTCAGCTTCTTGCATGGCTCTGCGTTCCTGGCGCGGAAAGTCGTGTACAGAACTGACGTCAGCGCGCAGGGGCGGCGTCTAAGTACTGCCCGCGACGTCATCCCGGCGATCACGACGACGGACGCGGAGCCGCACGACGCCACCTACCGACGCGCAAGGGTACTGCTACGCAAAAACTTTCCGGATCCAGCCTGACGCCTGGGGATATTCTAAGGTAAGGAATCTGTCACTAACTACTGTCTCTTACAGATATATCGTTACACAAGTTAGTAACTTGTGCGTTAGTACTTACCTAATTTATCCTCTGCTATACCTCTGGGGACTCCCTGGACTCTGTGCACACTATTCCTTACTTTGGTATAGTATATACAGAGCCAGCTCCCTACATTGGTGGATCAGTGGTGGGACGTAAAGCCTTGCATTTATTGGACTAACTTAGTAAACTCCTGATCACATGACAAAAATCAAAAAATGGACTTTAGTACAACTGATTTTTTTAATTGACTATTTTTCAAATTTCTAAAAGTCTTGTTAGGGCCTTGTGTTAAGTCCCTGTAGTAAACTTGTTAAGAAGTTTAAAAATCACTAAAGTTAGGGGGGGGGGGGGAGTACTTAGAATTGTTGTAATTCTTCTAAACAGAAACCCCACTTTAGTAAAATAATGAGAAGATGGCTGAGGAGCTCAACCTCACCCCTTATTCCAACCTAGAGGTTAAAGAGTTAAGACTTCTCTGTAAGGCTAAGCAAATAAGAACTGGGGCCAAGCCCACCAAAATACAACTCCAGGAGTTCCTGCAGGGTATGCAAGGGACCACCCAACTGCTGAAGATGAGAATCTTCAGGAGAATGGGGAAAGTAGTGAGGATGATGAGGTCTTAGACCAATCACCTCAACTACTTGGGGAGGATGGGAACTTTGTGTCTTACTCTCCACGCCAAAGAGTTACAGGGTCTGGATCCTACAGAGGTAGGGCTAACTCTATTCCAGACAGTGAGGACAGCTTCTCTGAGGAGGATCTCCTTTTAGCAAGGATGTCCAAAAGACTAGAGCTAGAGACTAAGCTCCTACCTCTAGAGAAAGAGAACAGAGATGGGCCTAGGTCCCATCAATGGTGGCAGCAATTTTAAAAATCAAGAGAAGGAAGGATCTTATGATCCTAAAATCCCCAAAGGGATTGTCCCTTTTTTGAGGATGATATCACCAAGTGGTTTACAGCCTCTGAGAGGGCTTGTGAGGCCAGAAAGGTGAGGAAAACTCAGTGGGGGGCACTCCTTTAAGAACTGTTCTCTGGTAAGTGCAGAGACAAACTCCTGACCCTTACTGGGGCAGAAGCAGAATCCCATGAACTCATGAAGGGTACCCTGATTGAGGGATTTGGACTCACTACTGATTAGTACAGAATTAAGTTCAGGGGGCTCAGAAATCCCAGAGTCAGTCCTAGGTGGAATTTGTAGACTACTCTGTAAAGACACTAGGTCACAGGTTGGCTGGAAGTAAAGTGCAGAATTATGAGGAACTTTATCATTTGTTTATGAAGGAACACATTTTAAGTAACTGCATCAATGAGAAGTTGCATCAGTATCTGGTAGACCTAGGTGCAATTTCTCCCCAAGAATTGGGAAAGAAGGCGGACCACTGGGTCACGACAAGGTTGACCAAGCCAACCACTGGGGGTGACCAAAAGAAAGGAGTTACAGGGGTGGTAAGCTCAAAGATAAAACACAAGAATGTTCTAAAGGCCCCCAAAACTCTGTCCGGGAGGGTGGGCCCAAGAACTCTTCTCAGCCCACTGGTGGGTATAAGGGGAAACATTTTGATCCTGCTATGGTCTGGTATTTCCACTGTAACAAGAAGGGACACCGAACTGGAGATCCTGCCTGTCCCAACAAACCAGACCCTAGTCCCCCCTCCAGTTTCTACCGGTGTGGCAAATCTCCAGATGGGATCAATAGTGTGCCCAGTGCAAATCAGGGTCCACACTGAGGCTGTTTTAGTATTTGAAGGGGAGGGTGGGTTAGCCACTTTGGCTCTCTGGCCCTCTAATTTAAAGAAATACCTACAGTACCCCTTGATATAAGCCCTGAGGGATACAGGTGCCAGTGTCACCATGGTGAGAGACTCACTGGTTTCCCCCGAGCAATACCTGACTGGAAAAACGTATCCAGTTACCCATGCTGACAGTGTTATCACTAACCATGCCATGGCTATGGTGACATTAGACTGGGGGGAGTTGCTGGACTGAAACAAGTAGTGGTCTCTCAAAAACTCGCAGCCTCCTGTCTGCTTGGAAATGATCTGAAAACCTCAGCATGGGCTGTGGTAGAAAGAAAGAGACATGTAATCATGCTGCAAATCCCTGAGATAGTGTGTGTGAAGACAAGAGCACAGTGCCTTGCACAGGGTGAAAAAGGAGAGTTGGAGCCTGAAATGATGGCCCAATCTCCCAAGAGAAAAGGTAGGAAGACTGGTGAAACAGCTTCCCCACAGCAGAAAGATCAGGACCCCTCTCTTCAGAGAGAGGACTTGACAGCCCCAGAGGGAACTAAGCCCATGGAGCTGGAACCTTACAAGGTGGAGCTCTTGGGCCCAGGAGACACTTTAGGGAACAGCTGTGCCTTGGGCAGGAGGTCTGCCCCTCTCTTGAAGGCCTGATTCAGTAAGCTGCTGCACAGGAGCAGGGAGATGTCAGTGACTCCCACAAGGTCTATTGGACTCCTTTACACTGAGGCCAGAGACCCCAAACCTGGTGCCACTAAGAAAATGGTAGTGCCTTAGTTGTATAGGGAGTTTCTCCTCACTTTAGCCCATGACATCCCCCTAGCTGGACACCTGGGCCAGACCAACACTTGGGAAAGATTGGTCACCCACTTCTATTGGCCATAGATGTCCCAGAAAAGTGAAGGAGTTTGTAAGCTCCTGTGTTACCTGTCAAGCCAGTGGCAAGACAGGAGGACACCCTAATGCCCCTTAATTCCACTACCTCCTTTGAGAGGGTAGGTGTGGATATAGTGGGTCCACTTGAACGTCCCACCGCCTCAGGAAACAAATTCATACTGGTGGTAGTAGATAATGCCACCAGGTATCCTGAATCCATTCCCCTTAGGACTGCTATAGCCCCTGTAGTAGCCAAGGCCCTAATTTGTGTCTTCACCAGGGTAGGGTTTCCTAAGGAGGTAGTAACAGACAGAGGTTCAACCTTCATATCTGCATACTTAAAACACATGTGGGATGAGTGTGGAGTGATATGTGAGTTCACAACACCTGACCACCCACAAACGAATGGCCTTGTTGAGAGATTCAACAAGACATTGAAAGGCATGACAATGGGACTCCCTGAAAAGCTCAAAAGGAGATGGGATGTTCTGTTGCCCTGCCTGCTTTTTGCCTACAGAGAGGTGCCTCAGAAAGGAATAGGGGTTTCACCCTTTGAACTTCTATTTGTTAAGGAAAGCATCAAGACTGAGGTCAGCAAGATGCTGGAGTTGGGGGTCATTGAGACTTCTGATAGTCCCTGGGCCAACCCAGTGGTTCTAGTTCCCAAACCTCATCCACAGGGTGGAACAAGAGAAATTAGGTTTTGTGTGGACTACAGAGGCCTCAGTGCTTTCACCAAGACAGATGCACACCCCATCCCCAGAGCTGATGAACTGATAGATAAGTTAGGCGTTGCCAAATACTTAAGTACATTTGACTTAATAGCAGGGTACTTGCAGACTGGCATGGGCCCTGGAGCAAAAGAAAAAAACAGCATTCTCCACCCCTGATGGGCACTTCCAGTTCACTGTGATGCCCTTTAGGCTAATGAATGCCCCTGCCACCTTCCAACGGTTGGTGAATCAAGTCCTTCCTGGGTTGGAAGGTGTAGGAGCCTCCTACAGAAGGCTTTAGTGCAGCTTATCTTGTTAATATTGCTGGGTTTAGCTCTTCCTGGCAGGATCACCTGGTGAAGGTTTTACAGGCCCTGCAAATTGCAGGCCTAACTATCAAGGCATCCAAGTGCCAGATAGGGCAGGGAAGTGTTGTGTACTTGGGCCACCTTGTAGGTGGAGGCCAAGTCCAACCACTACAACCCAAAATGCAGACAATCCTTGATTGGGAAGCTCCAGGCACCCAGACCCAAGTCAGTGCTTTCATTGGCTTAATTGGGTATTAAAGGAGGTTTGTGAATGGGTATGGATCCATTGTGACTCCCCTCACAGAACTCACCTCCAACAAGATGCCCAAGAAAGTGAACTGGACAGTTGGTTGCCAAATGCCTTTTGACACCCTAAAAGTGGCAATGTGCTCAGCACCTATTCTCAAGGCTCCAGATTACTCCAAGCATTTCATTGTGCAGACTGATGCCTCTGAGCTAGGGATAGGATCGGTCCTATCCCAGACCATTGATGATGGACAAGACCAACCTGTTGCTTTTATAAGTAGAAGGCTACTCCCCACGGAGCAGCGTAAGAGTGCCATTGAGATGGAGGCCTTTGCTGTGGTTAAGTCCATGAAGAAGCTGAGACCATACCTGTTTGGTACTCACTTCCTAGTTCAAACTAACCACAGACCTCTCAGATGGCTAATGCAGATGAAAGGGGAAAATCCAAAACTTTTAAGTTGGTCCATCTCGCTACATGGAATGGACTTCACAGTCAAACATAGACCTGGGACTGCCCTCGCCAATGCAGATGGCCTTTCCAGATTTTTCCACTTAGACAATGAAGACTCTCTTGGGAAAGGTTAGTCTTATCTTCTTTCGTTTGTTTGAGAGGGGGGTTGTGTAGGAAAGTGCCCCTTTTTGCATGTTTACCTCCCACTTTTTGCGGTTCTCAGGGCCTGTGTACTTTCCCAAAGCTGTAACTTTGTAGCCACAATTGACACATCTCTGGCCACAGGTAAGCCCCTTGTAAAAGGGCACTGTGACCAGCGAAGGCCTTTAAGGGCTGCAACACCTATTGTGCCTCTCTTAGAGGCCATGTACCTTAACACTCACATACTACCACAGCAGGCTGCGTGTTTTGGTGCAGAGAAAAGTGAAGAGGCGATATGGCACACATCCCTGTGTGCCAAGCCTGCAACCCCTGCTTGGGGCCTAGGTAAGCCACCCCTCTAGCAGGGTGCACTAGCCCCCAGGTGAGGGCACAGTGACATGAGTCCAGTACCCCATTAGTGTCTAAGTCCATTCTTAGATATTGTAAGTGTAGTAAAGCCATAAAGAGTATATGGTCTGGGAGTTGGATATTACTGTAGGAAAGTAGGATCTGCTTTCATGGTTACCCCCACTTTTTGCTGGTGTCAGTATCTTTTTTTTACTGGTCTGGCTGGGATCCTGCTAATCAGGATCCCAGCCACTGTGCTTCCTCCATAAATTTGTCATTGTAAGTACATTGGTACCTCCATAATTGGCTACTTGTGTACCCAATCCAATAAGTCTTTATTCTGTAGATAAAATCACCATAAAAGAATGCAAATCTGTGAAAATAAAAACAAAGAATACAATTAATTATAAAACAAGGAACACATAAAACAGTTAGTCAGGTCTCGATTCCCTCGACGTCCAGACAGCTCGTAAAAAAGATGAAACAGTAAGAATCACCTGGAGCATGGGTAACATCTGTAAGTACATCAAGGCAGGCCTAACTTGTTTAAAATGCAATGGTTTCAGTAAAGGGATTAGGAAACGCTTCCTCGGCCAGCTAAAATAAGAGCAAAACATTGTTAAATGAAGCAAATCCTGTGGAGACGCATTGTCGCAGCCACAGGGTGCCCTTTCCTCAGGCTGAACCCACCCACACGGGGAAACCAAAAAATGGTGCAATTGATTAAATCTAAACCTTCCCAGTAAGAACCTGTCATGTTGTGAGCGAACCAAGCCCAGGTATGCCTCCAACCCCTGTACAGTCTTTAAAAGCATTTGGCCCCTTACTACTGGCTTCTGAAGTTCAACGCTTTCTCTCTCCAAGCGGGAGCATTCCAGAAACAATCTTTTAACACACCCCAGCTCATGGGCGGAGAGATCAGTTTGATTCATAAAAATGTCAGGCCTGCCTAAGGAAAGAAAAGGGGCCAGATGTACGACCATTTGGAATTGCGACTCGCAAATTGCGAAAAATAGCGAGTCGCAATTTGCGAGTCGCAATTCCAAATGTACAACAGTGTCAGAGACACTGTTTGCCATTCCCAATGGGGTCGCAAAATATGAGGGTCATGAACATTAATGAGCCACTCGCAATTTGCGACCCCATTGGGAATGGCTGGCCCTCCCAGGGATGGTGGCCAGCTGGGCTCAGCAGACCTCCATGTCTGGGACTGCTTTTAAATAAAGCAGGTTTTTAAAAAAAAATGCATCCCGTTTTCCTTAAAGGAAAACAGGATGCATTAAAAAAAAAAACGTTTTCGTTTCATTTTTCAAGGACAGGCAGTAGTCCCTGGGACCACTGCCTGCCCCTAAAAAATATTTCCCCCTGCATTTGCACAGGGGAAGGGGTCCCCCGGGGACCCCTTCCCTTTTGCGAGTGCATTACCACCCTCTTGAAGAGGGTGGTAATTTGCAAGTGTTTTGCGACCGCAATTGCGGTCGCAAAACATTCATACATGGGGTTGGGGTCGCTATTAGGAAGGGAACGCCCCTTCCTAATAGAGACTCGCAATTCCTAAATAGCGAGTCGCAAATAAATTGCTACTTGCTATTTAGGAATTGTACATAGCCCTTTCACATTTTGCATGCGCAAATGGGTCGCAAACCCGTTTGCACATGCAAAATAGGGTCGTACATCTGGCCCCAGATGCCTTGACATGGGCAAACCATGGAATACTCAGTACCCGACCCAGAGACACAGTCCTCAATAACCAGCCGACTTAGCTTCAGCTCCTCCCTTCTCCAAACCTTTATCCAGCACAGTAATGGGCTTAGGGCGATTAGGTCAGAGACATAATCGAGACCTAATTCCGCATGCACAGAAAATTCCAGGGTGGACTGAGAGACCTTCACCAGCTTACGCAGAAAGTTGTTCTCCCTAATCTGAATCCGATCCACCTAAGTGTACCCCCAAACCTCGCTACCATATCGCAGCTGTGCAATGCAGTTAGCTTGATAGATTTTTAGAAGGTCCCTTGGTACCCTCGACACAAGCCTATATGCGAAACCAAAAACCGTCCCCATAGTTTTTAAAGCCTCTGATCTATTCGCCTCCACCAGGGGTTTCCAGCAATTTTTGGCATCAAATAAATCTCCCAAATAAGGGAAGGCATTAACTTTGGACAGAGTTAAATTAGATACCTTAAAGGTCTTACTTACGGGTAGATTTGGTGCCCACTACCATTACATAGGACTTCGAGAAATTGACCGAGAGGTCCAGAAGTCCCATAAAAGACACGTACTTGGCCAACAATAAGTCCTGCCCCTGTGCGGTCCGAGCCAACAGGACCGCATCGTCCGCGTATTGCAGAATGGGGAGAAATGTATTCCTAATTTTAGGGCAGTCGGCAATCACCGATAGGAGCGCGACTCTAACCCGATCACATACACAGTGAACAAAAAAGGGGCAAGTATGCACCCATGGCGGACCCCACAGCTTGTGGAAAATGAACGAGTGCATGCTGCTCTCTGGGAGAAGTGCACCGAAGCTGAGGTCGTTGAGTGCAGATCAGATAATAGTACCTCAATACTAGAATCGACCCCCAGCTCACTAAGTAGTGCCCACAGTTTAGCTCGGTTAACCTTGTCAAAAGCAGACATCAAATCCATAAACGCATGAGGTAGGGATTCATGCCAAGCCACAATATATTTATTGATAATTAGATGGAGGTTGAGCTATGGTCTGCTGTTGACCTCCCCGCCCTGAATCCATACTGGACGTCGCTCAAGATGTTATTCTCTTCTGCCCAGTCAGACAGCCTATTTAGAACCGTCCTCCCCAGAACCTTAACCGTAGCATCCAATAATTTGATTGGCCGATAGCATTGTGGGTTCTCTTTGTCCCCCTTCTTAAATATGGGGACAATCACAGCGGTAGACCAGGAGGGTAGCAACCCCTACCGTGCAGCCACATTTAAGACCTGGGTTAAAAGCGGGGCCCAAACATCAATATTAGCTTTAAACAGATCTGGAGGTATATTATCTGAGTCCGGGGCCTTATTTCTAGACAAGACAAGAATTCCTTGATGGATTTTATCTAATGTGAACATCACCCGGTCGCCAGTTTTAACAGATGCCCCGGGGATTGTATCTCCCATCCCAGCCCCATGATTATAAATACTCTCAAAATGAGCCAACCACTGTTGCTCCGGGATATGATGACATAAAAGCGAGCCAGAACCTTCAGAGAAACAAGGCCTATTTACAACACTCCAGAAAAGACAACTATCCCAACTGGCTACTGGTGTACCCATGTAAGTCCCTCGTATATGGTACTAAGGTACCCAGGGCATAGGTACACCAGGGGTCTCCCATTGGCTGCAGCATGTATTATGTCACTCATGAGAGACCACTCAAACTGTGACTACAGGCCTGTCATTTCAGCCTGTCTAAGCTGGTGCAAGCACCACTTACGACACATATACGTTTCCTTAAATCTGAGGTCTCTACACTTAAAACCTATAAGTCACCCCTAAGGCAGGCCTTTCAATCCTGAAGTCAGGGTGCTGGGTTGAGTGTGGCCTCTTTTTTAATTAGAAATGTTTTGTATTAGTTTATTTTTTTTTCATCATGTGGATGTGGTATACAATAAAGGCAATTTCAATCTTGTTTCTTTTGTAGTATTTTCTCTTTTAATTCTTAAGTGAAGATTTTCATCATACACAGTATTATAACAATTGAGTGGTGATTTTCAGCAGCCGACACGTGTTTCGCCCCCTACTGGCCCATTGGCCTGGGGCTTTCTCCGGTCTCTTGTATTTTTTACGCATCATTGTTTATGTTTATTAGGGATTTATAAAGCGCATAGCTGCCCGAAGGCTTCCCAGCGCTGGGAGAAAATGGCAGAGGGTACATGGGGGATTAAGGGAAGAGCCAAGTTTTGAGTTTTTTTCCTGAATGCTAATTCATCGGTTAGCATACGCATTTCTCTAGGAAGGGAGTTCCAAAGGCCAGGAGTCAGATGCGAGAAGGATCTGCCTCCCCATCTGGCTCTCTTTATCCTGGTCTGTTTCATGAGATGATCTGCCGAGGATCTTAGGTGTCTGCCTGGGATGTAGTGTGTGACAAGCTTTTTAATTAAGTCCGGGCCCTTGTCATTCATAGCTCTGTGGGCGATGCATAGTGACTTGAACTCTATCCTGGCCTTTATAGGGAGCCAGTGTAATGTCTTCAAGGCTGCTCTAGCTGACTGTTGTCTGGGAATGCGCAGCAGTATCCTAGCTGCGGCATTTTGAACCACTTGTAATCTGTTTATCATGTATTTAGGGGCACCAAGATACAAGGAGTTGCCATAGTCCAGCTGCGACAGCACTAGGGCCTGTACCACGGTTCTGCAAGTGTTTTCAGGAATGATCAGTAGGATCTTTCGTAGCATTCGCAGTGCTCCAACACATTTTCCTGATCTTTTTCTAGCTTGACTCTTCATGGACAGACTATCGTCCAGCCACATTGCCAAATTTTTTACCGCTGTCTTTGGGATCGGGGGTTCCCCCAATTCTGGAGGCCAGCTAATCATGTTTCTTGGGATCCCCTTATTTCCCAGGAACATGAGCTCTGTTTTTCCTCCGTTCAGCTTTAGGCATCCTTTATTCATCCATTTAGCTACTTGCACCATGCATGGGGCCAGGTTTTCGTGCATGGATTGGGGGCCCTCTGACACTGAAAGTATCAGCTGGGTGTCATCCGCGTATGACACTATAGATAGTCCAAATTGTTGCACTATTTCTGCCAATGGTTGCATATACATGTTGAATAGTGTCGGCCTTAGTGCAGAGCCCTGTTGTTACACGTTGCATAAAATAGCATTCAGCGATTGTCTTCAACAGGAGAATCGAGATGGAAATGGTTCTCGGCGCAGACGAGCAATGAGGGATTGAACCCTGGACTTGACAAAACTTCTTAATAACTTTTCAAAGAGCCATTTCCATCTCGATTCTCCTGTTGAAGACAATTGCTTGATGCCCACAGATCTGTTGAAGATCCTGGAAGAAGCACAGACGATGAAGAAGCCTTGCAGAACAGCGATACCAGGAGTAGCAGGAGTCTTCCGTGATGCAGTCTCGGTTCCGGGCAAAGTCAAAGTGTCCAGACGGTCGAAGAGTGATGTGGTTTCAGGCTTGAGTCTTGTCCCACGACGAATCTGAAGAGCCACCCACAGGTAAGCCCTTAAGTACCCTAGGGAAAGGGTTGGAAAGACTCAAGGAGGGTCTGGACAGAGGGGAGGATACTCCCATGTCCTGTGCCCAGTTTTGCGCCAGAGCAGTAGCCAAGGGCTCCCAGAACTGGTTCCAACTGGAGTATGCAAGGAGGGCACTAAATGTGCCCTTCAAAGCAGTCTGGTGGCGCTGGCACGCGCCCCCACCCCAGCCCAATACACTAAGTCCTGTCAGGGAGTTGGTCACACCTCCCTGTGACAGGAGACCTATTGTTCTACCTTCCCCTGCTCGAGCTCAGCAGCAGGAGGGCAGAAACGTATCTGTGGTAGACAGCAGCACTAGCTTGCTGTTAGACCCTGAAAGGCTGGTACCCGTAATACGGGGGGCACCCTAGTGGAGCCCCCCAGTACATGGGATCCTACATCCAGCACTCGAATCGGGGTTGTAGTGTGGTTTGTGGCCTCATTGTCTACATTGCTAAGTTAAGCTTAGGCCTGGCTGCCATGATGCCTTTTGCACACGTTACTTAGTGACTTTGTTTTTCCTGCCTCTGCTTGTGGCCGGCTATATTAGAACTGTCTGCCTTTTTGCCTTTCACCTTTTCTCCTGTTCCCTGTGGGTTTCGTCTGCACAACATGTACAAGGTCGAAAAACAATGTCCCTTGTTCTTGCTGATCTGGTCAGCCCCTCGCACTTAGACATAACACAAAATACAGCTGAACTGGAAGAATTTGTGTGTTTTTAATATTGTGATCTCGCTGTTTGTGACACATGGAGAAAACCTTTCCAGGGAGAAGAGCTGTGCTTGTCTGATGATGTAAACCTTGCATCTAGATATTGAGGTATGGGGGTCCGTCCGACAAAGCCCAGAGGTCTTCTATTTTTATAATAAACTAGTTAATAGCACGGGGAGGGTGGTAAGGCCATTTAGCCCTATATCCACTGCTTTATGAAATGCTTTCCCGTTTGTATTCTATGGAATTGTAACTATGCTTATTATTTTATCCTTATGCATTATGCTGATAGTACTGGCACGTGTACTGTATCTTAGAGCACGATAGTTGAAATAAACATTTTAAACTATACTGTGTCTCTTATTACGCACGTTGTGGACAAGTATGTGTGAGTTATGTAAGGGTGTTCTTGCTCCCGCGAGTCCTGAGAGAGAGACCGTGTTCTGGGTTGTCTAATCATTGGTAGCATCGCTGCTAATGAGACGCTAAAGCTAGTCGGATTGGGATTGTGGGTACTAAGGTGCATGGTTGGTTCACCACTATACTCCGAGGTCCTATTATCCTGTGCATAGCTCTGTATATGTGCAGAATCCCTACAACATGGCGCCACCAACGTAGTGGGCTTCTTATCTGCGAGACGCTTGAGTAGTGCTTGTGCTTGTCCACAACACCCTTAGCATACGCTTCCGGAAACGTGTGTGAGGGTGATACCTCCTATATTGACGTTTTTATAGGTTCTTTCAAGCTTGAAGTTATTAAAAGGTGTTTAAGTAAACCCTATATTTTCCTGCTTAGTATTAGGTTGTCGATCATTTCTGGTCTTAATGGCGGATATAAATATACCGGCACATAGCCACGCCTGCGCTCCGGGCTCATTTACTGGCTTATGGAGTGCCTGACGCGGGTGTCGCACTCATCTTTGTGGTGCAAGCTGACCTCGGCTCACCACTTTGAGGTGTTTTACTCTGGGTCACTTTTCCGGCAGTGGATGGAACGGACGATTTGTTCCATGAGTACACTCTCACTGCCCTACCCAATGCTTATCGGCCTTATCAGGCTCTTGAAGTACCACTTACGGCATGGCAACACCGTATTTGGTTTAATGGCGCCCTCCCACATCCGGTCACACCGGTTCGTTTAGGCCCTCTATCTATAGACGGGGCCTCTTGGCCGGGTATACCCCACATCCGCGTTATTTGACGCTTGCGGTTGATGAACTGCGTGCATTGCATACGTCTTTCATACGCGTTCACAGAGCTTTAGTATAGTATGCTACAGGCAACGTCCAGGGAGCCCCTCCTGGAGTTGCTGTGCATCCAGCTGGACCGGGCGGTGTAACCATAAGTCCCGTCATGGTTAATTCGGTGATGGGCAAGCGCCCACAAAATAAGGATGATTTGCCTTATTGGCTTGCAGAAAAATGTGACCAGCTGGAGGCAGTTTTTCCCAATTCTTCTCCTGTGGACAAACACAGGATTTTAACGATCAGTTTGCCAAAAGACTTAATTCCCGAGTTGGCAGAATGCAACAACTGGGGCAAGGTATTCGCAGCAGTATATGCGAAGTGTTTCGACACCTCCTTCCATGACAGTTCTCCTCTGTAATTAAACGAGTGCAGGATGAACATGGCCCTGAAGCGGCTGTGGAATTGGGGATGAGACTGGTGGGAGTGTTCGATGCAGTGGCTGATCTGATCCTTGCGAACGTCAAGGGCGATGCAGTTAACTTTCAGTAGCTAATGCTTTGGCTTTGGTCCCAGGAACCGGACAAGCCACGCGAATTACCGAAAATTATTGCACAGGCTTCTAAAACCATTGGCCGCAATAGTCTGGGAGTTAAGCCTTTTGCTAAAACGCAAACTCAATCACAGCCACAACAAAAAAACTCAGTCTGAGAAAGATGAGAAACCGGTTCTTTACTAAAAAGAACTGGAGGTTGAAGAAACAGGGTAAGCAACAGAAAAAACCAGGGTCGCGTGGCGCATCCTCGGCTTCCGTATCTTCTGAACGCACTTATGATTTGCGCGACAGAGCGAGAATTAAATCTCCAGAGAGATTTCAAGTCCCTGATCCGCGTTCTCCTCGTTCTTCACAGGCACCATCGACCTCCCAGACTGGTGGAGGAGAACGCCAGGATAGAGGCAGGGTTGTGAGGCTCCACAGGGACGAGACCAACCTCGACCACAAGTCCGAGGGAAACCCGAAGAATTTCCACGCTCTCGCCCACAGTTTCAGAAGAAAAAGTTGCAGCTTTAACAGCGAGGTATGCCACAGACGGTGAGAACGAGACTCCTGAATTGGACGTGGGCAGTGACGCTCCTAGACAGCGCCGCGGAGAGTTACCATGAGTGCGGGAGGAACTACGTCCTCATGTGGAGGCGACAGCAACTGACACATTCATTACTGTCGAGACAGCTGACACCAGAGTGGCACCCCTGACAGACTATTTAATATTGTCCTTCAAATTGAAGGTGACATTGAGCGTGTTATAAAAGGGATTTTTGGGAGAATCTGACCTCTTCTCACGACATTTTGTTGGCAGAGGCGGATTGGCCGCCCCCATTCGCATCTTGCTGCGGCGTAGAGGGAGGAGGTAATCCTTCCGAGCTTTTCTCGTCATGTCCCCAAGGACAAAGCGGAGGCTCTCGCAGCTGAATGGGCTGGGGCCCTGGCTCCGGCGTTATACCGTAATCACGTGGGCTGGGATGAAGACTCTTCCCCCCCAGGATATTCCCTTGCGGTCGCTGCCACAGCCATAACCCCAATATCCCATCCGGCGGGAAGCTAAAGGTCCAGTTTCCGACATTCTGACACAGTTAAAATATCAAGGAGTAATTGAAACATGCGTATCACCAATGAATAATCCCCTTTTTGCGGTTTCTAAACCCGATGGATCGTACTGCCTAGTTTTGGATTACCGACATTTGAACTCTAATTGTCGGACCTTTGCGGTACAAAATACCCACAGTTCTGCGCTTGTAGACAGTCTTGTTCGTAAAAAATATAAAACGACACTTGACCTATCCAATGGATTTTACACGCACAACTTGTCCCCGGAGTGCAGCCAATGGAGCGCTTTCACTTCTGGTGGTAAAGAATTCAAATTTCGGCGTTTGCCCATGGGCTATAAGAACAGCCCGGGTGTCTTCGCCACCCGTGTTGTCTCTTTGTTGGACAGCATAGACCCAGATGCGTGTTCGTACGTCGACGATATCTATCTGACAGACGACGAATTATGGCCGCATCTTTCACGTGTAGACTGCATTATTCTTGAATTTGCGGTCTTAGGATACAAATTTAATTTTGCCAAATCTCACATTGCTGAATTTACCGTTTTGTTTTTGGGCA
Organism: Calotriton arnoldi; assembly: GCA_963921515.1. NCBI lineage: Eukaryota > Metazoa > Chordata > Amphibia > Caudata > Salamandridae > Calotriton > Calotriton arnoldi. The sequence continues at coordinate 4,899,917 of CAWUFW010000017.1, forward strand.
ATGAGCTCAACAATGAAGGTAAGGGCTTAGCACCCCATTTCTTGGAGAAGTGCGCACTTTTGCGCCCTCCAACCACCCTGAAGAAGCTTCAGTCATTACTGGGTTTTCTAAACTTCCGGCGCACTTACATTCCCGAATATGCCCAGCGTATCAAGCCTCTATATGCCTTGATACAGCCCAACTTTTCAAAGTCATGCTGGCTTCCTGAGCATTCTTCGATACTGCAGTCTGATCTACTTGAATCTAAATTCTTGTTGACTCGTGATAACCACACAAACCTGGTGATTAGAATTGTGCCGGGGGGAGTGGGTTTCACGTACTTAACCTTTAACGAAGGTGACACAGTACCGATTGCATACAAGTGACATCTTTACACTTCAGCAGAGTTGCGCTTTTCCTCTGTGGAGAAAGTTTTGACTGCAGTGCAAATGGCGATTCTAAAGGAACGCGCACTGGCACAGGGAAAACGCATTTTAGTGGTAACCCCATATCTTGCCCTTGAGGCAGTAACAAAGGCAAGTGTACCGAACTCTAAGGCTTTGCACCCCCGTTGGATACAATGGGCTACATCTCTGACGTCCCCGGATGTCACTTTTATCTTTGACTCCTCTCTTCAGACACAGGAGTTTTTACAGTATGAATTTGTTCATCCTCCTCCTCTGTCTTTGCTACCGCTTGAGGAGTACGAATGTATTATATATACCGATGGTTCGGCACAACCGGCCACGGGTTCCAAGCATGCTTATTCTGCAGCATGTGCTATTGTTGCAGGTACTATGGTAAACGGAGAGTTCAAATCGACTGTAGTGCACACACAGGCACTAGGAGACAGTACTGCACAATTGGCCGAGCTGCGTGCTTTGGTGCTCGCACTTGAGTTCGCGAATCCAGACGTGACTACACTTGTTGTATGCGATTCCTACTACTGTGTTCAATCTTTCAATGACAACCTATTCTTTTGGTCGCAAAACGACTATAGAGATGCAAAAGGCAGCACAATTAAGCATAAAATGCTTTGGGTTCGAGTGGCAGATCTTAAACAACGTCTGCCTCTCACACAGGTGATTCACACCCTTGGCCACCAGCGTGTGGACGCACACGCTGTCGGTAACAGTTTGGCAGATGAAGCTGCCAAATCAGCAGTAGCCACGTGCTCAGTAGCAGCTGTTACAAGATCCATGACTAAAATAGATAATGATATTTTGGCAGCTATTGCTGCTACAAAGGAAGGTGCTAATTACCCACGAAGTTTCCCTTCCAAGTACTCTTATCAAGTAGGTCCCGAACAGTTTCCTTACGTAAGAATTCCAGACGTTGGTGATCGGCTGATTCCCAAAGCGGACCGCAGACCTTCCTTGATAACGGCCGCACACGAAGGCTTGGCTTCGGCCCATGCTTGCGTGTCTGCGACGGTTTCCATCTTGCAGCAGCGTTACTGGTGGCGTGGTTTATATAAACAGACCCGTACTTATGTGCTTTCTTGTGACGTTTGTCAGCAAATTAAGCCTTCAATGGTTACACGACCACCACAAACACCGCTCTGCATTTCTAACAGACCTATCTGAAAGAGACTACGTTAGTGACAGATTCCTTACCTTAGAATATCCCCAGGCGTCAGGCTGGATCCGGAGAAGTTTTTGCGTAGCAGTGCCCTTTGCGCGCCGGTAGGCGGCGCCGTGCGGCTCCGCTGTCCGTCGCCGGGCGGCGTGATCGCCCGGGATGACGTCGCGGGCAGTACTTAGCGCCGCCCCTGCGCGCTGGACGTCAGTTCTTCTTTTTCCGCGCCAGCAAGCGCAGATCCGGGAAGAGCAGTGCCCTGGTCATTTTTTTTGACCATACTTTTTGGTGAATTTTTCACTGTTTTTCATCTTTCAAGGTGTCGTAGGGATGCCCGGCTTTCAAGCGATGCGGCGCCTGTGCGCGGATGATGTATCCGTCCACCCGACCCGCATTGGGAGTGTCTCTTCTGCCTCGGCCGAGGCCACGACACGGAGTCTTAGTACCGACTGCCAGGCCCTCAACCCGAAGGCTTTGCGAGAGCGGTCCCGAAAGCTCCTGGGAGGCCCGGCATTCGGCTCCGTGGAAGCCCCGGTCGCGTGGAGAGGTCCAGGGTCGATCGCGGAGTCCACACCGGTCGTCGGCGTCGAAGTCTTCTTCGTCCGGTGAGTCGAAACACAAGAAGTCCAAAAAGCATCATCGCTCTGGGACTTCGCCTCGCCCGGTCTCGCTGACTCGGCTGGAGGCCCTCTCCCGGCACCGTCCCCGCGGCCCCCGGACATGCCTGTGGAGTCGCCCCCGCCATACCCGCCCTTCCCGGGTTCGGGGCGGATCCGCCAAAGTGCAGGAATTCCTGACGGCCATGGCCCGCCTCTTCGGGCCTCCAGGCCCCTCCGGGTGCGCCTTCGGCCCCGCGGGCCCCTGATGGGGTTGCTCCGCGCGCCGACGGCTCCGGCCCCGGCGCCGCCCGTGCCTCCAGCCTCGATCCCGGCTCCGGCTTCGCCCCGGCCTCGATCTCCGGCTCCACAACCCCCATCGACGCCGGTCGACGCTAACGACACCTCCGCCGGCGCCGATGTCTCCGGTGCCAGCTCTCGACGCCGCCTCTGGGCTCCGGCGGCGCCGTCCCCCAGTTCCTTCCGGCCCGGACATGGATCCGGACCGACGCCGCTCGACGCCGGCTCCGGCGCCGATGGGACCTTGGGTCCCAACTGTCCCTCCTCCTCCTTATTTTTGAACCAGAGGAGGACCAGTTGGACTGGGAGGGGTCTGATGACCTCTAACACGACACACTGTCAGTACGATGAGGACTGGACAGAGAGTTCTAGGGGAGGCCAGTGGTCTGGATACTTCCCCTGACACTGGCATGCTGTCTCCTCCCGTGGCTACGGAGGAGGGAGCCAATTTTGGTACGGTGTTGCGTAGGGGCAGCTGGGGCCTTACGTCTCCAACTCCCTACTTTGACGGTCAAGTCCTAACATCTTGACAGAGGTGCTTCAGCCGGGCAGCCTCCTCTGCGGAGACTGTGCTGCCGTTTAACGACGCCCTCACTGACGTTCTTTTGGGCGCCTGGTCCAAGCCCAACACAGGGGCTCCTGTGGATAGGAACGTGTCACGACGCCATCGCCCAGCTCCGGGCGCACCCCCTGTTTCTCTCTGTTCACCCCACTCCTGAGAGCTTGGTTGTCCAAGCCTCCGCCTCCCAAACCGCCTTCCCTACCGCTTCCTCCGGATAGGGAATCCAAACGCCTGGATCAATTTGGGAAGAAGGGTTTTCTTCCTCCAGTGCTTAGCTTGCGGTCCGTTAACACCCGCTTGTCTTTTGGGCCGATATACCCACTCCCTGTGGGATTCGGTGGCGGATGTTTTGCCCCAGTGTCCTGAGGAGGTCCAGACACTGCTTTCCCGCGCCATTGCGGAAGGAAGGGATGCGGCTAAATACACTATACGTTGTGGCCTCGACACCGCCGACTCGCTGGGCAGGTCTATTGCAACGACGGTGGCGCTCCGACACCACGCCTGGCTGAGAACCACTGGTTTTTCAGGGGATGTCCAGAATACTCTCATGGACATGCCCTTTGATGGAGTCGGCTCCTTTTGGGTCCAAAGCAGATCATGCGTTGGAGCGCTTTGAGACTCACGGGCTACTGCCAAGTCCCTGGGCCTTTCTGCTACACGCCCTCCGCTCACTTCTGCTTTTCGCCCTATCGTGGCCACGGTAGGGCGCCCTTCACGTCAGCAGCCCAGCCACCGGCCCGCGCAGCAGGCGTCTTCGCGTGGCCGAGGACGTGGATTCCGCCGTGGCGGATCGGGCAACCAGCGTGCGGGTCAGGCCACCACCTCCAACCCGTCCGCGGCCTCCAAGCCCTCCTAGTCCCTCCTTTCAGGTGCACGGCACGCCAGTAGGGGGCAGGGTCCGCCATCACCTTCCCCACTGGCGCACCATCACCTCGGACAGGTGGGTCTTGGACATTGTCCGAAGGGGCTACTCCTCCCCTTCGAGACCCCTCCCAGCCATGCCACCTCAATTCCACCGCATGTCAGGGGATCACTTGGTGCTTCTACAGAAGGAAGTCACGGCCCTCTTGTCCAAAAGGGCCATCGAGCATGTTCCGACCCCAGAAGTAGGGCGTGGTTGCTACTCCCACTACTTTCTGGTGCCCAAAAGGACAAGGAGGACATGCGTCCTATCTTGGACCTCCCGGAACGCCAATCGCTTCCTCCGGAAGGAGAAGTTCAAGATGCTCACCCTAGCTCAGGTCTTGACTGCCCTCGACCCTGGAGACTGGCTGGTAGCGTTGGACTTGCAGGACGCGTATTTCCACATCCCTCGTCCTGCCGGCCCACCGGCGTTACCTTCGGTTCACGGTAGGCCCCGAGCATTTTCAGTTCACCGTGCTCCCTTTGGCCTTACCAGTGCCCCTCGGGTGTTCACGAAAGTGATGGCGGTGGTCGCAGCTCATCTGCGCCGGGCAGGGGTTTCAGTCTTCCTCTACCTCGACGACTGGCTGCTGAAGGCGGGCTCGTCCCAGGCAGTCGTCTCCCACCTCCAGACTACGGCCGAACTCCTGCACTCGCTGGGGTTCTCCATCAATGTGCCGAAGTCGCATCCGATTCCTTCTCCACAGCTCCTTTTCATCGGAGCAGTTCTGGACACGACGCAGTTTCGGGCCTATCCTCCCGAACGGCGAGTCCGGGGATATTCAGGCTATGATTCCGATCTTTCGGCCTTTATCCTGGGTTTCGGCACGGATGACCCTGAGGCTGCTGGGCCTCATGGCCTCCTGCATCCTGCTGGTCAATCATGCCAGATGGCATATGCGGGCTCTGCAGTGGGACCTGAAGTTCCAGTGGGCGCAGCACCAGGGCAACCTGTCCGATCACGTCCAGATCTCGGAGGGGACTGCAAAACAGTTGCAGTGGTGGCTCTCGAACCGGCAATGGGTCATGGGCAGATCCCTCTCCTTCCCCAGCCAGAGCATACAGTTGTGACGGACGCGTCCCTTCTGGGATGGGGCGGTCACATGGGAGAGGCGGAGATCAGAGGCCTCTGGTCTCCGGGCGGAGTCCCGGCTCCATATCAACCTTCTGGAGCTCCGGGCGATCCGACTTGCACTCAAGGCATTCCTTCCCTCTGTCAAAGGGAAGGTAGTGCAGGTGTTCACAGACAACACCACCGCCATGTGGTACTGCAACAAACAGGGCGGGGTGGGGTCTTGGACCCTTTGTCAGAGGCTCTGCGCCTCTGGACATGGCTGGAACATCAGGGCATGTTCCTGATGGTTCAACACCTGGCAGGTTCCCTGAACGCCAGGGGCGGACGAACCTCAGCCGCAGGTGCATGATGGATCACCGAATGGCGTCTTCACTCGGAAGTGGCGCAAGGACTCTTTCTACAGTGGGGAGAGCCTTGGTTAGATCTTATTCGCCACTCGAAGAGAACGCGCAATGTCATCAGTTCTGCGCGTTGGAATTTCCAAGGCGGCACTCTGCCGGCGACGCTTCGTCACGAGTGGAGTTGCGGTCTATTGTACGCCCTTTCCGCCTATACCACTTCTACCCAGAGTGTTGAAGAAGATTCGGCACGACCGGGCCCAAGTCATTCTTGTGGCTCGGACTGGGCTCGAAGAGTTTGGTATCCCGAGCTACTCAATATGAGCGTAGATCCCCGATCCGTCTGCCTCTTCGGGAGGATCTTCTGTCACAGCAGCAGGGGACGGTCCTCCACCCGAACCTGTCCAGTTTACACCTGCTTGCGTGGAGATCTGAGCGGCGGCAGTTGATTCCTTTCGACTTGCCTCCCGAAGTTTGTGATGTGATTCTGGCAGCCAGGCGTCCCTCCACTAAGGTGGTATACGCCTGCAGGTGGAACAAAATTTGTGGCATGGTGCACAGCAAAGGCTGTGAATCCCCTTTCTGCCCCTCTTTCTGAGGTCCTTCTGTTCCTTCTCTCTGGCCCAACAGGGTTCTGCCCTGGGTACCATCAAGGGTTATCTTTGTGCTATCTCGGCCTTCCTCAGGCTCCCTGATCAGCCCTCCTTTTCAAGTCCCCTGTTGTTAACAGGTTCTTAAAAGGCATCACTCACCTCTTCCCTCCTGTTCCGTTTGTGATGCCTCAGTGGGACTTGAACTTGGTTCTTACCTTTTAATGTGCGCTCCCTTTGAGCCTCTGCATAACTGTCCTCTTCGTCTTCTGACTCTGAAGACAGCCTTTCTGGTGGCCATCACCTCCGTCATGGTGAGTGAGCTCCAGGCTCTATCTTGCAAACCTCCCTTTCTGTCTGTTCATCCAGACAAGGTTGTTCTTCGGGCGCGTCCGTCCTTCTTGCCAAAGGTGGTTACTGCTTTCCACATTGGGCAGACCATCACTTTGCCCACCTTCTTTCCGCCTCCGCATCCTTCCAGAGAGGAAGAGAGGCTCCACCGTCTGGACCCAAAACGTGCGCTCTCCTTCTATATCGACCGCACAAAAACACTTCCGGGTGGATGACCAGCTCTTTGTTGGCTACGTGGGCGCCAAAAAAGGTCGGGCGGTGCACAAGAAGACCATCTCCCGCTGGGTTACCTTGTGCATCAAGACCTGCTATTCTTTGGCTAAGAAGGAGCCTCCTGTTGGGCTGCGCGCCCATTCCACCAGGGCAACGGCTGCTACCACGGCCTTGGGCCGCGGTGTTCCGCTGCCGGTTATCTGTCAGGCAGCTACGTGGGCCTCGCTGCACACGTTTACAAAGCATTACTGCCTTGACAGTCAGGTCCGGAGGGACGGCTTCTTTGGCCGTTCTGTCCTCCAGGACTTCCTTGTCTGATCTTTGTTCGCAGACCCACCACCGGGTTGGTATTGCTGGGGTATCTATTCTAAGGTAAGGAATCTGTCACTAATGTGTCTCTTTCAGATGCACAAGTTACTAACTTGTGTAACGATATATCTGTAAGAGACAGTAGTTAGTGACAGATTCTCTTACCGCCCCACCCATCCTCCCCGTTCTGCGAACTGATTTCTAGGGTTAAGGACATCCCTTTCAGGGCCCTAGTATTTTTCAGACACCTATGTCAGCTTCTTGCATGGCTCTGCGTTCCTGGCGCGGAAAGTCGTGTACAGAACTGACGCTCAGCGCGCAGGGTCGGCGCCTAAGTACTGCCCGCGACGTCATCCCGGCGATCACGACGCCGACGACTGACGCGGAGCCGCACGACGCCGCCACCGACGCGCGAAGGGTACTGCTACGCAAAAACTTTCCGGATCCAGCCTGACTCCTGGGGATATTCTAAGGTAAGGAATCTGTCACTAACTACTGTCTCTTACAGATATATCGTTACACAAGTTAGTAACTTATGCGTCAGGTCCGGAGGGACGGTTTCTTTGGCCGTTCTGTCCTCCAGGACTTCCTTGTCTGATCTTTGTTCGCAGACCCACCACCGGGGTTGGTATTGCTGGGGTATCTATTCTAAGGTAAGAAATCTGTCACTAACGTGTCTCTTTCAGATGCACAAGTTACTAACTTGTGTAACGATATATCTGTAAGAGACAGTAGTTAGTGACAGATTCCTTACTGCCCCACCCATCCTCCCCATTCTGCGAACTGATTTCTAGGGTTAAGGACATCCCTTTCAGGGCCCTAGTATTTTTCAGACACCTATGTCAGCTTCTTGCATGGCTCTGCGTTCCTGGCGCGGAAAGTCGTGTACAGAACTGACGTCAGCGCGCAGGGCGGCGCCTAAGTACTGCCCGCGACGTCATCCCGGCGATCACGACGCCGACGACGGATGCGGAGCCGCACGACGCCGCCACCGACGCGCAAGGGTACTGCTCACGCAAAAGCTTTCCCGGATCCAGCCTGACGCCTGGGGATATTCTAAGGTAAGGAATCTGTCACTAACTACTGTCTCTTACAGATATATCGTTACACAAGTTAGTAACTTGTGCTTTGGGTGTGTTTACCTGGATCACTGCGGTCCATTTTCTTCTGACACTGCATGTAAATACATCTTGGTTGAAGTGGATTCGGCACATGCGTTTCATCTGGGTTTGGCCACAACGGAGTGCTGACGCTCGAAATGTCATAAGGGATTTGCGTGTCTTTGTGGGAATTTTTGCCTGTGGCACCTTCCATTCTGACCAAGGTCCGGCGTTCGCCTCTAAGGCGTACAAGGACGCGATGGGGTCACTGGGGTGCTGGTGAAATTTCGCCTCCATATCGGCCTGAGGGCAATTCGATTGTTGAACGAATGAACCGTGACTTAAAGCAATCCTTGACAGCTAGAGTCTTGGGTACTGGCAGGAACTGGCTGGCCCACTTGTATAGCGTACAACGTGCACTTAATAATCTCCCTAGAAGATCTCTGGGTGGGCGGACCCCATACGAAATGCTCTTTGGCATACGAATGTTTGTGCCCGACCTTGATGGTCTAGACATGGCGGCGAGTGCCGCAATCTTTGACGTAGATAATCATTCTACTATGTTGCAGGACTTACAAGAAGCCCGTGACAAACTTGCAAACGAACATTTACCTTCAGCCACAGACGCTGCGCTGCAGATTCCGGTTGCCGGCTAGCTTCCGAAGGTTGGAGATCTGGTCCTAGAGAAGGTGGAGAACAAAAAAGAATTTGGCCCCTCTTATCGTGCACCAGTTCCAGTTCTTGGCTTGAAGGGTACCCGTACTGTCATCTTACCGCCGCTTCCTGGTCGCAAAGACAACAGATACATCTCAGTGGACAATGTCAAGCTACAACATCTGGCCGATCCTGAATAGTGTAACACCAGCGGTCTCCTGTCCGGCCATTTCTAGGACGAATGTTTGTGGCCCTCCAGCCCACACTGTCACTGATGTTGCCATTGAGATGGTAGATTTGCCTGATCGCCTGCTCGACTACCCGGATTCCCCTGCAACGAGGAGACCGAGTATACATACCCCGCCAACGAGTCGGTGGCTCACCAACCAACAACGCCACTGAGCCCCACCCGTTATTCCTTTGATTCGGCTTCCACCTCATCACTTATCCCGTCCAGCTTCAGTATTTTTATATCCTGGTTCAGAGACAATTTTTTGATCCCACCATGGACATACATCTGGTTGGTACTATTCCTGATTTTTCTGTTCATGTCCATTGGCTTTGTGACAGTTTTTTTCCTACTCATCAATGGTCACTATCTACCAGAACGCTCTGCGGTGAACTGTGTCACTGGAACTTTGGCTCCGCATTCTTCTTCTCACATCATGAAGCGTGACCACAGACTTGTGAACATTTCAGCTTTCCCAGTCGCTGATGGCATCGTATGGGATGAGGTACATTTTCAAATTCATGGACCAACCGAGATTATTAATGTACCAAATGTCCTCCGTGTTTCCACGGGTGATGTCGTTAAAAGTAATATTCATTCTGACGATTGGGATGTGCATGCTGTTGAATCGTTATTCTCTGATTTGACATATTATGCTGCTTTTAATGCTGAAGATTTGTACATGAATTCTGCAAGTTATGCCGATTTATATTGTTACCAGCATTGGGGCAACCACTTTCTCCATAAACCAAGTACTCTGCGGGGTCCTTTTAATTACACCCAATGGGAACATTGTCCGACCCTTTGCCAGGTAGCTCCTAAACTCTTAGAAGTAAGTTTACTTACTTTACAGACTTTGATAGATCAAACCCTGGGTCCTATTATTTTAAATTGAACACTTCATCCGCTCAGAAGATCATGTTGACCCACACCAAATTGCTATATTCGGGTTCCTTATTGAACGCATTGGCAGTGGGTGGTTATGAACACTGGCAGGACACCATTGACTTAAAGTCTATTTGGGGAACCAAATCATGGCAGGTCCGAGGCACGGAAGCCTTACACCGTGCTTGCCTAATCCCGGCCCAAATTTTATTTTTAAATCATACAATCTATCAAACAACGTGTTGGGGTTTGGCTACTTCCAAACAATTAAATGCACCATCCATTCCCGTATTGTCTTCCGCTCCCGCAGAGAGCTTGCATTTTAATATTTCCCTACCCAATTTGCAAGCTTTGTTTCAAAACAATTCGTTTAATACCTCTACGATTGTTCAGTCACCCTGGTTGGCTTGGCCCATAGCATCAAATGTCTGCCAACTGCGTTTTCATGACTCAGCTCCTGGTTACAAGCAGGATAGGCCCGATCCGAGGTTTTCTGACTCTCGTACTGTTACAACATATTCAGTTGGTAAATTGTGTAAACAGTGGTTGCAGCACTCTTCGTTAGATTCTGTGAAACAACATTTATCCCTCCTATCAGGCAACATTGCTCTGTCCGATTTTGTTCTGGGGCCTCGTGGTCCTCGACCTAAGAGATTCATTTATGAGACTTACAATGAACTCTGGAAGCTTTCGCAAATTGAAGTTGCTTCCCGTCTTCGGGAAATCGATCAAGCAAATCTAGAAAAAGTGCTTGCTGTTGTTGACAATAGTATTAATACCCTGTCTTCCCGCATTTACACATTAGAGAATATGGTTTCCTCTGTTGTTGATATTGTACAAGATGATGTGTCTGTGTTATACCATGGTCAAAATCAATTGCGTTCAGTGATGCAGTTTGCATGGACTTTGCAAACACTAAAAATGGGTAAAGTTCCTTGGCATTTTTCGAACACCTCTGCCTTATTCTTGCCGTTTAATTTAACTGAAAAACAGCAATTCATGTCCATGAAAGATGCAACATACTCTCTATTACATATCGAAAAGATAGAGCCGTTACCGTTCTCTGTGGCGGAGTTGGACTCTGCGGTGTGGCTAGTACATGGGGTTATCGCTTTGCCTTTTTCTTTACTTTATAGTTCCTGCATGAAACATTATCCTTTTGGCCGTTTTCAGCCTTTAGGCAGTGCCTTCTTGCATGAACTTTGGTCCCTGCCTTTCATGTACAGATGCCTTAGGGACGGAAAAGAGGTTTTTCTCACCGGACAGTCATGCGATTCTACTGTGGGTCATTCCCTGATTTGTAAAAACATTAAATTGCGTGGGGCTTGTAATGTTTCAGCTCCGAATCTTGCTTGTGTTTTAAAGGGCATTCCTGCTCCTGCTATTTCACCTACTTTCACTGTGCTTGCAAATGGTAGCTATCTCCTTCTAAATAATCAGGACTGCTGTGGAATGCTGGCCGGCATCCCCTATATTGTAACAGTTTCCCACCGGGTTGTGTGCTGCAAAAATGTGCTTTTTCCTCCCCCGCACGACATAATAGATAGTTCCATTTGGCCTTCCATTCCGACTTTGAAGTCGGATTTCAATAAATTGAGCAGAATAAAGGCGCTATTATTCAATCAATCAATCATTTGTATAGCGCGCTACTCACCCGGAGGGTCTCAAGGCGCTTGGGGGAGGGGGGTCCGCTACTGTTCGAACAGCCAGGTCTTGAGTTGCTTCCTGAAGGAGAGGTGGTCTTGGGTGAGGCGGAGGTGGATGGGTAGGGAGTTCCACGCCTTGGCAGCCAGGTAGGAGAAGGATCTTCCTCCCGTTGTGGCTCTTCGGATGCGGGGACGGCGGCGAGGCGTGGTTGGTCGATCGTAGCTGGCGGGTGGGAGTGTAGAAGGTCAGACGGTCGTTGAGGTATCTGGGGCCTTGGTTGTGGAGGGCTTTGTGTGCGTGGGTGAGGAGTCGGAACGTGATTCTCTTGCTGACGGGGAGCCAGTGCAGGTCTCTCAGGTGTCTGGCGATGTGGCTGTGTCGGGGGATGTCCAGGATGAGTCGAGCTGCAGCGTTCTGGATGCGTTGGAGTCTTTTTGAAGTTTGGCTGTGGTTCCGGCGTAGAGGGAGTTGCCGTAGTCCAGTCGGCTGGTGACGAGGGCCTGGGTGACCGTCTTCCTGGTTTCGGTGGGGATCCACCGGAAGATCTTGCGCAGCATGCGTAGGATGTTGAAGCAAGACGAGGAGACGGCGTTGACTTGTCGGGTCATTGAGAGGGAGGAGTCCAGGATGAAGCCCAGGTTGCGTGCGTGGTCCGTTGGTTTGGGTGCGTTGCCCAGGGCAGGGGGCCACCAGGAGTCGTCCCAGGCGGAGGGTGATGATCCTAGGATGAGGACTTCCGTCTTATCTGAGTTCAGTTTCAGGCGGCTGTTCCTCATCCACTCGGCTACGTCCTTCATCCCTTCATGTAGGTTGGTTCTGGCGGTTGTGGGGTCGTTGGTGAGGAGAGGATCAGCTGGGTGTCGTCGGCGTAGGAGATGATGTTGAGGTTGTGTTGGCGTGCGATGGCTGCGAGGGGGCTCATGTAGACGTTGAAGAGGGTGGGGCTGAGTGATGATCCTTGTGGTACGCCGCAGATGACTATTATTATTGAACCAGGAGGTTATGCTCACATCCGCACGGGAGACATTCATTCTCCAGGTGGCTAATACCCACAGTGAGATACAGGCCCTTTTGAACACAAACCTCCCACAACATTTCGGTGAACTGATTCACCGTGTTTTCAATGCATCACGCACAGAAGGTCTTGTGCACTTTTTTAAAGTTGTGGGCTCTGGCCTTGTTACCTCCTTTCAAACTATCAATACCGGCTTTTATTCATTCTATTTTTTCCAGCGTCTTTGGCGGCTTTCCGTTGATCCTCGCCTTAGCGGCTGGTATATTGCTTTTGGTCTGTCTGCTACGCAATGGCTGCACGTCCTGGGGGCCTCCTCGACCAAGGTCGACTCCGGATTATCCGTGAACGCATCCTCATCGGCTTCGGCATCCTACCATTGGCGACACTCAGTGTGTCCTATAGACTCTCTTTTCGCTTTGCGTATTTCACTTGCGTGCAACCTGTGATGTTTTGCATCCGATATCCTTTCTCTTGGTCCTTGGATTTCTGCCTTTCCAATACGTCTCTGTCGGACCCGGATTTTGGCCAGTTAATGGGTCCCTTAGAGGCCCATGAACGGGACTGTTCCGGTGATGGCTTAATGGCGCGTGCGGCTGCACTTGGAATTTTGGCGCAATGGGATGTCTGGGCGGCTGCTCAGACTCTCCTACGACAAAGTTATATTGAGTATCACGCAAGTTGTCCCGCAATGCTGATCAATGCTCCCTCTTGCGAGGAACATGAATGCAGTTTTGATTTGTTGGACTGGATGGCGTCTCTTTTTTCTGACGATTCCAACGATGTCCTCTTGGAAGGTGTGGCGTTTTTCTGCACTTACACTCTATTGGATTAGGGGCCTCCGCTTTCGGCGTCCTGCCTCTCTGGATTTTTTTGTTGGGCCTCACTGGAATTTTTTTATCCTGCATTTTTTTTCCTCTCCCATTCATTGTCCTTCTTTGGGGACTATTCCAAAATAGACGTTTCCATTCTGCTCCATCTATTTGAACTCTGTTTTCGTCCTATATCTTGGCCTATGGACTGACCAGGGGAGGGTGTAGTGTGGTTTGTGGCCTCATTGTCTACATTGCTAAGTTAGCTTAGGCCTGGCTGCCATGATGCCTTTTTGCACACGTTACTTAGTGACTTTGTTTTTCCTGCCTCTGCTTGTGCCCGGCTATATTAGAACTGTCTGCCTTTTTGCCTTTCACCTTTTCTCCTGTTCCCTGTGGGTTTCGTCTGCACAACATGTACAAGGTCGAAAAACAACGTCCCTTGTTCTTGCTGATCTGGTCAGCCCCTCGCACTTAGACATAAGACAAAATACAGCTGCACTGGAAGAATTCGTGTGTTTTTAATATTGTGATCTCGCTGTTTGTGACACATGGAGAAAAACATTCCAGGGAGAAGAGCTGTGCTTGTCTGATGATGTAAACCTTGCATCTAGATATTGAGGTATGGGGGTCCGTCCGACAAAGCCCAGAGGTCTTCTATTTTTATAATAAACTAGTTAATAGCAAGGGGAGGGTGGTAAGGCCATTTAGCCCTATATCTACTGCTTTATGAAATGCTTTCCCCGTTTGTATTCTATAGAATTGTAACTATGCTTATTATTTTATCCTTATGCATTATGCTGATAGTACTGGCACGTGTACTGTATCTTAGAGCACGATAGTTGAAATAAACATTTTAAACTATACTGTGTCTCTTATTACGCACGTTGTGGACAAGTATGAGTGAGTTATGAAAGGGTGTTCTTGCTCCCGTGAATCCTGAGAGAGAGAACCGTGTTCTGGGTTGTCTAATCATTGGTAGCATCGCTGCTAATGAGGCAGCTAAAGCTAGTCGGATTGGGATTGTGGGTACTAAGGTGCATGGTTGGTTCACCACTATACTCCGAGGTCCTATTATCCTGTGCATAGCTCTGTATATGTGCACAATCCCTACAACATGACCGGTTTCAGTGTAGTCAATATATAGTTAGACATCTTGTAAATGACTTGATGTCCACTATATGTATTAAATGGCTGACCGCACTTACAAAGCCTGGAGAATCGACTCCATCGTTTGTAGGGCCGGCCTGCTCATGCAGGGGCACCCTCACACTTATAACCAAGCACCCTACCCTGAGGACTGAAGAGCCTGCCATAGGGGTAACTTGTAGGTTTTAAGTGTAGTGACCTCAGATATAAGGAAACATATATCTACTGAGAGAGGTGCAAGCACCAACTCACACAGGCTGCAATGGCAGGCCTGTAGTCACAGTTAAAGTGGACTCCCCTGGGTGGCACAATACATGCTACAGCCCAGGGGAGGCCCCTGGTGTACCTATGCCCTGGGTACCTCAGTACCATATACTAGGGACTTAGAAGGGTACACCAGTAGTCAATTAGGAAGGTACCAAATTAATTACCACTGTCAAATTTAGGGAGAAGGCACTGTTACTGGGGTCCTGAATAGCAGGATCCCAGTCAGACTAGTCATAAAACAGAATAACTCCAGCAAAAAGTGGGGTGAACCATGAAAGCAGATCCTACTTTCCTACACTCCCGCTGGACACCGACCCCCTGGTACTTGACTTCCGACGTGCGACAGCTCGTGCACGGCTCCTGGTTCTCCTCAGCGTCGCCTGGTCCTCATAGCTGCAGTGATAAGGTCACTGTCATTGCTCCTGCATCTTCGGACATCGGTGGGCATTGCTCTTTCGTGCCTCCTGGTCACCTCTGAGTAGCATAGACTCTGTCCCCTCTGCTTGCAGGTTCTCCTCTTCAGGAATCCACCCTTGGATTTCACCAGACTCATGCACCGTCTTCGCCAGCGGCATCTTTACTGAAGTCCTCCATTGTGGTCTTCGTCGGTTTCCGGCATCACTTCGCACCTATGCTCACGGATTTCCTGGTGTAGATATTCTGTATCCAATGTTAGCCAATGGGGCTAAGGGGGCCTTCACTTAGGAGCTGCTGACGAGCAGGCCGCTCGGATGTATGAGCAAAGCTCATAGGGTCTAGGTCAGCACTGCAGGGGCCAACGACCTGCACAGTAGCCGCACCAACAGCCGCACTGGGACAGCCAGGTGCAGGGTGCAAAACGGACATCGGGGACCCTATGTTTCCCAATGGAGACCTTCAGTTTCACAAAGTTGCTGCAGGCTTGGGCAGGGAGACGTCCTGAAGGCGACCACCGGCTGCAGAGGTAAGTTGGGATCTTGGGAGATGCCTGGACGCCGTCGGTTGGGCCACCCAAGGCCATGGGGCGTCGGGTGCAGGGGTGTCTTCTAGCGTCAGGTTTTCTTACCAGCTCCGGTAGCGGTCGGGACCCTTCAGGTTGAAACTGCAGGCATTGTTTTGAGGCTTGAGGGAGGTCGGGGATAACGAGATACCAGGTCAGGATTGCTGAGGAGACTTCCTTGGGCTGTTGGGCCACTCGAACTCGGGCCGTGGGCGTCGGGTGCTGACTGGAGCAGAATCGCTGAGTCATCGGAATCCGGATTCTGGAGGTGAATCTTTGGTTGAGCAAATCCGGTGCTCACGGGAGACAGTTTGCGGGAAGGTCGGAGGGCAGGTCCTCCGGACTCTGGGGGTTGCTGGCTGCTGGACTCGCCAGGGTTCTTGCTGTAGGCAGGGCGTAGACTGGACAGGCCAGTAGGGCTGGGGCCAAGGCAGTTGGTGTCTTCTTCTCCTTCCTGGGTCATCACAGCTCTTCGGTCCTTCTTCTTTCTTCCTCGAATCTGAGGCAAGGTGCAGGGTCACCCCTAAATACTAAATTTAGGGGTGTTAAGGAGTGCAGGTTAGGACCAATGGGTCCCTTCCTTGTGGTGGGTACACCCCCTATTATGCTACCCTCCAGTGGGAGGAGGCATGAGCCTCTTCCTAATTGACTGAGTCCCCTCAACTTCAAGATGGAGGGGACTGAGATGTGTACTTCACCTCGCCTCCCCCACCTGAGGGGTGGGGTTGACAAAGGTGGGCACACCTCTCTTCCTAGCTTGGTTTTCCCGCCGATTCTCCCACCCAAAGTGGGGGTCAGAACCGGTGGGAGCCAGTTGCTGGGGGCAGCAAAAGGCAGGGACAGCTTCCAAAAGCAGCAGACCTTTGAAGCTTCCCCTTTTGTGGACCCTGCCTATCCTGGGGGAGGGAGGCATAACACCTCTGCCCAGTATGGCCTTTGTTTCTGGACCCAGAGAGCGGAGTCTTTATACCCAGGGGTCAAGATACCTATCTGGTGGTGGCAAATTGTGGGCAAACATTCAGGAACTGGTCGATTTTCAGGGGGCATCTCTAAGATGCATTTTACATTAAATCCCACACTGGCATCAGTGTGGGTTTAATGTACTGAGAAGTTTGCTACCACACTTCCCAGTTTTTAATAAAGCCATTATGAAGCTGTGGAGTTCGTAATGACCAACTCCCAGACCATATACTCTTTGACTTTACTACACTTACAATATCTAAGAATGGACTAGGACACAGTAGGGGTACAGGGCTCATGCCTGTACCCTCACCTCAGGGCTAGTGCATCCTGCTAGAGGGGTGACTTACCTTGGCCTCAGGCAGTGGATTACAGGGATGTGTGCCATGTTGACTCCTCACTTTTCTCTGCACCAAAACACAGAGCCTGCAGTGTGTGTGTGTGTTAAGATGCAGAGCCTCTCATGGTTGCACAATAGGTGCTGCAGCCCTTAGAGGCCTTCCCTGGTCACAGTGCCCTTGGTACCTATGGTCCCTTTTATAAGGAGCTTACCTGTGGCCAGGGATGTGAAAATTGTGGATACATAGGTACAGTCTTGGGAAAGAACACAGGCCCTGGGAACCTGATTGACAGGGATTGAGGGCACATCGTCAGGTTGCATCATATATCTGAAAGAGACACGTTAGTGACAGATTCCTTACCTTAGAATATCCCCAGGCGTCAGGCTGGATCCGGAAAGTTTTGCGTAGCAGTACCCTTGCGCGTCGGTAGGCGGCGTCGTGCGGCTCCGCGTCCGTCGTCGGCGTCGTGATCGCCGGGATGACGTCGCGGGCAGTACTTAGGCGCCGCCCCTGCGCGCTGACGTCAGTTCTTCTTTTTCCGCGCCAGCAAGCGCAGATCCGGGAAGAGCAGTGCCCTGGTCATTTTTTTACCATACTTTTTGGTGATTTTTTCACTGTTTTTCCATCTTCAAGGTGTCGTAGGGATGCCCGGCTTCAAGCGATGCGGCGCCTGTGCGCGGATGATGTCCGTCACCGACCCGCATTGGGAGTGTCTCTTCTGCCTCGGCCGAGGCCACGACACGGAGTCTTGTACCGACTGCCAGGCCCTCCACCCGAAAGCTTTGCGAGAGCGGTCTCGAAAGCTCCTCGAGGCCCGGCATTCGGCTCCGCGGAAGCCCCGGTCGCGTGAGAGGTCCAGGGGTCGATCGCGGAGTCCACACCGGTCGTCGGCGTCGAAGTCTTCTTCGTCCGGTAAGTCGAAGCACAAAAAGTCCAAAAAGCATCATCGCTCTAGGACTTCGCCTCGCCGGTCTCGCGACTCGGCTGAGGCCCCTCACGGCACCGTCCCCGCGGCCCCGGACATGCCTGTGGAGTCGCCCCCGCCATACCCGCCCTTCCCGGGTTCGGGGGCGGATCCGGCCAAAGTACAGGAATTCCTGTCGGCCATGGCCCGCCTCTTCGGGCCTTCAGGCCCCTCCGGTGCGCCTTCGGGCCCCGCGGGCCCTGATGGGGTTGCTCCGGCGTCGCCCGTGCCTCCAGCCTCGATCCCGGCTCCGGCCCCGGCCTCGATCCCGGCTCCACAACCCCCATCGACGCCGGTCGACCTAACGACACCTCCGCCGGCGCCGATGTCTCCGGTGCCGTTCTCGGCGCCGCCCTGGGCTCCGGGCGGCGTCGTCCCCCTGTTCCTTCCGGCTCCGGACATGGATCCGGACCGACGTCGCTCGACGCCGGCTCCGGCGCCGATGGGACCTTGGGTCCCAACTGTCCCTCCTCCTCCTTATTTTGAACCAGAGGAGGACCAGTTGGACTGGGAGGGGTCTGATGACCCTCTGACACGACACTGTCAGTACGATCAGGACTGGACAGAGAGTCTAGGGAGGCCAGTGGTCTGGATACTTCCCTGACACTGGCATGCTGTCTCCTCCCGTGGCTACGGAGGAGGGAGCCAATTTTGGTACGGTGTTGCGTAGGGCAGCTGGGGCCTTACGTCTCCAACTTCCTACTTTGACGGTCAAGCCTAACATCTTGACAGAGGTGCTTCAGCCGGCAGCCTCCTCTGCGGAGACTGTGCTGCCGTTTAACGACGCCCTCACTGACGTTCTTTTGGGCGCCTGGTCCAAGCCCAACACAGGGGCTCCTGTGGATCGGAACGTGTCACGACGCCATCGCCCAGCTCCGGGCGACCCCCTGTTTCTCTCTGTCCACCCCACTCCTGAGAGCTTGGTTGTCCAAGCCTCCGCTTCCCAAACCGCCTTCCCTACCGCTCCTCCGGATAGGGAATCCAAACGCCTGGATCAGTTTGGGAAGAAGGGTTTTTCTTCCTCCAGTGCTGGCTTGCGGTCCGTTAACACCGCTTGTCTTTTGGGCCGATATACCCACTCCCTGTGGGATTCGGTGGCGGATGTTTTGCCCCAGTGTCCTGAGGAGGTCCAGACACTGCTTTCCCGCGCCATTGCGGAAGGAAGGGATGCGGCTAAATACACCATTCGTTGTGGCCTTGACACCGCCGACTCGCTGGGCAGGTCTATTGCAACGACGGTGGCGCTCAGACGCCACGCCTGGCTGAGAACCACTGGTTTTTCAGGGGATGTCCAGAATACTCTCATGGACATGCCCTTTGATGGAGTCGGTCTTTTTGGGTCCAAAGCAGACCATGCGTTGGAGCGCTTTAAGGACTCACGGGCTACTGCCAAGTCCCTGGGCCTTTCTGCTACACGCCCTCCGCTGACTTCTGCTTTTCGCCCCTATCGTGGCCACGGTAGGGGCGCCCCTTCACGTCAGCAGCCCAGCCACCGGCCCGCGCAGCAGGCGTCTTCGCGTGGCCGAGGACGTGGATTCCGCCGTGGCGGATCGGGCAACCAGCGTGCGGGTCAGGCCACCACCTCCAACCCGTCCGCGGCCTCCAAGCCCTCCTAGTCCCTCCTTTCAGGTGCACAGCACGCCAGTAGAGGGCAGGGTCCGCCATCACCTTCCCCACTGGCGCACCATCACCTCGGACAGGTGGGTCTTGGACATTGTCCGAAGGGGCTACTCCCTCCCCTTCGAGACCACCCCCAGCCATGCCACCTCAATTCCACCGCATGTCAGGGGATCACTTGGTGCTTCTACAGAAGGAAGTCACGGCCCTCTTGACCAAGAGGGCCATCGAGCATGTTCCGACCCCAGAAGTAGGGCGTGGTTGCTACTCCCACTACTTTCTGGTGCCCAAAAGGACAAGGAGGACATGCGTCCTATCTTGGACCTCCGGAACGTCAATCGCTTCCTCCCGGAAGGAGAAGTTCAAGATGCTCACCCTAGCTCAGGTCTTGACTGCCCTCGACCCTGGAGACTGGTTGGTAGCGTTGGACTTGCAGGACGCGTATTTCCACATCCCCGTCCTGCCGGCCCACCGGCGTTACCTTCGGTTCACGGTAGGCCACGAGCATTTTCAGTTCACCGTGCTCCCCTTTGGCCTTACAAGTGCCCCTCGGGTGTTCACGAAAGTGATGGCGGTGGTCGCAGCTCATCTGCGCCGGGCAGGGGTTTCAGTCTTCCCCTACCTCGACGACTGGCTGCTGAAGGCGGGCTCGTCCCAGGCAGTCGTCTCCCACCTCCAGACTACGGCCGAACTCCTGCACTCGCTGGGGTTCTCCATCAATGTGCCGAAGTCGCATCTGATTCCTTCTCCACAGCTCCTTTTCATCGGAGCAGTTCTGGACACGACGCAGTTTCGGGCCTATCCTCCCGAACGGCGAGTCCGGGATATTCAGGCTATGATTCCGATCTTTCGGCCTTTATCCTGGGTTTCGGTACGGATGACCCTGAGGCTGCTGGGCCTCATGGCCTCCTGCATCCTGCTGGTCACTCATGCCAGATGGCATATGCGGGCTCTGCAGTGGGACCTGAAGTTCCAGTGGGCGCAGCACCAGGGCAACCTGTCCGATCACGTCCAGATCTCGGAGGGGACTGCAAGACAGTTGCAGTGGTGGCTCTCGAACCGGCAATGGGTCATGGGCAGGTCCCTCTCCCTTCCCCAGCCAGAGCATACAGTTGTGACGGACGCGTCCCTTCTGGGATGGGGCGGTCACATGGGAGAGGCGGAGATCAGAGGCCTCTGGTCTCCGGCGGAGTCCCGGCTCCATATCAACCTTCTGGAGCTCCGGGCGATCCGACTTGCACTCAAGGCATTCCTTCCCTCTGTCAAAGGGCAGGTAGTGCAGGTGTTCACAGACAACACCACCGCCATGTGGTACTGCAACAAACAGGGCGGGGTGGGGTCTTGGACCCTTTGTCAGGAGGCTCTGCGCCTCTGGACATGGCTGGAACATCAGGGCATGTTCCTGATGGTTCAACACCTGGCAGGTTCCCTGAACGCCAGGGCGGACGAACTCAGCCGCAGGTGCATGATGGATCACGAATGGCGTCTTCACTCGGAAGTGGCGCAAGGACTCTTTCTACAGTGGGGAGAGCCTTGGTTAGATCTATTCGCCACCGAAGAGAACGCGCAATGTCATCAGTTCTGCGCGTTGGAATTTCCAAGGCGGCACTCGCTCGGCGCGCTTTTCGTCACGAGTGGAGTTGCGGTCTTTTGTACGCCTTTCCGCCTATACCACTTCTACCCAGAGTGTTGAAGAAGATTCGGCACGACCGGGCCCAAGTCATTCTTGTGGCTCCGGACTGGGCTCGAAGAGTTTGGTATCCCGAGCTACTCAATATGAGCATAGATCCCCGATCCGTCTGCCTCTTCGGGAGGATCTTCTGTCGCAGCAGCAGGGGAACGGTCCTCCACCCGAACCTGTCCAGTCTACACCTGCTTGCGTGGAGATTGAGCGGCGGCAGTTGATTCCTTTCGACTTGCCTCCCGAAGTTTGTGATGTGATTCTGGCAGCCAGGCGTCCCTCCACTAAGGTGGTATACGCCTGCAGGTGGAACAAATTTGTGGCATGGTGCACAGCAAAGGCTGTGAATCCCCTTTCTGCCCCTCTTTCTGAGGTCCTTCTGTTCCTTCTCTCTCTGGCCCAACAGGGTTCTGCCCTGGGTACCATCAAGGGTTATCTTTGTGCTATCTCGGCCTTCCTCAGGCTCCCTGATCAGCCTTCCCTTTTCAAGTCCCCTGTTGTTAACAGGTTCTTAAAAAGCATTACTCACCTCTTCCCTCCTGTTCCGTTTGTGATGCCTCAGTGGGACTTGAACTTGGTTCTTACCTTTTTAATGTGCGCTCCCTTTGAGCCTCTGCATAACTGTCCTCTTCGTCTTCTGACTCTGAAGACAGCCTTTCTGGTGGCCATCACCTCCGCTCGGCGGGTGAGTGTGCTCCAGGCTCTATCTTGCAAACCTCCCTTTCTGTCTGTTCATCCAGACAAGGTTGTTCTTCGGACGCGTCCGTCCTTCTTGCCAAAGGTGGTTACTGCTTTCCACATTGGGCAGACCATCACTTTGCCCACCTTCTTTCCGCCTCCGCATCCTTCTAGAGAGGAAGAGAGGCTCCACCGTCTGGACCCAAAACGTGCGCTCTCCTTCTATATCGACCGCACAAAACACTTCCGGGTGGATGACCAGCTCTTTGTTGGCTACGTGGGCGCCAAAAGGTCGGGCGGTGCACAAGAGGACCATCTCCCGCTGGGTTACCTTGTGCATCAAGACCTGCTATTCTTTGGCTAAGAAGGAGCCTCCTGTTGGGCTGCGTGCCCATTCCACCAGGGCAACGGCTGCTACCACGGCCTTGGGCCGCGGTGTTCCGCTGCCGGTTATCTGTCAGGCAGCTACGTGGGCCTCGCTGCACACGTTTACAAAGCATTACTGCCTTGACAGTCAGGTCCGGAGGGACGGCTTCTTTGGCCGTTCTGTCCTCCAGGACTTCCTTGTCTGATCTTTGTTCGCAGACCCACCACCGGGGTTGGTATTGCTGGGGTATATATTCTAAGGTAAGGAATCTGTCACTAACGTGTCTCTTTCAGATGCACAAGTTACTAACTTGTGTAACGATATATCTGTAAGAGACAGTAGTTAGTGACAGATTCCTACCGCCCACCCATCCTCCCGTTCTGCGAACTGATTTCTAGGGTTAAGGACATCCCTTTCAGGGCCCTAGTATTTTTCAGACACCTATGTCAGCTTCTTGCATGGCTCTGCGTTCCTGGCGCGGAAAGTCGTGTACAGAACTGACGTCAGCGCGCAGGGCGGCGCCTAAGTACTGCCCGCGACGTCATCCCGGCGATCACGACGCCGGCCGACGGACGCGGAGCCGCACGACGCCGCCTACCGACGCGCAAGGGTACTGCTACGCAAAACTTTCCGGATCCAGCCTGACGCCTGGGGATATTCTAAGGTAAGGAATCTGTCACTAACTACTGTCTCTTACAGATATATCGTTACACAAGTTAGTAACTTGTGCTTCAGGCAAAAAGTGGGGGGTAACCATGCAAAAAGGGGCACTTTACTACACCAGAGTATCAATTAGCTCATCTGCCCAGGGAATTGGATGGGCATCAGTCCTAGTGAATACATTGAGGCCTCTGTAGTCTACACAAAACCTCATCTCTCCTACCATCTTTGGTATGAGGTTTTAGCACAAGGACTACTGGACTAGCCCAAGGGCTATCCGAAGATTCAATGACTCCCAACTCCAGCAACTTTTGAACCTCTGTCCTTATGCAGTCTCTGACATGGTCAGGCTGTCTGTAGATTTTACTCTTTACAGACAGACTGCCGCCTGTGTCCACATCATGGGTACACCAGGTGGTTTGACTTGAAGTCAGAGAGAACATGTGGGAAAACTGATTAAGGACTTTCCTGCAAACAGCTTGCTGCTGGTCAGTGAGGCAGCCTGCCAAGGCTACTCCATCAACTGATGCAAAAGAAACAATTGATGGACGGAATGCTGGACAATGCAAACATTCACCCCCAGTCACAAGGATCTGGGTTAAATCCATCATTCTTTTGCTCACCACACCACCCCAGTTTGGACCCAGCCATATGCAAATCAGTCTTGACCCTGTTCCTTGTGGGAACAGTCCAGCCCGAACTGCCAGGCCAGGTCCTCCCTGGACCGGAAACAAGCATCCTGGGACCGGTTACAGGGCATCACCCTTCATCAGCCAGGCTAGCTTGAATCCAGTGGTGTAGTGAGCAAGGGACCCACGTCTGGGCATACCCTTCCCACTTAGGGCGACAAATGCAAAAGAAACAATTGATGGACGGAATGCTGGACAATGCAAACATTCACCCCCAGTCACAAGGATCTGGGTTAAATCCATCATTCTTTTGCTCACCACTCCACCCCAGTTTGGACCCAGCCATATGCAAATCAGTCTTGACCCTGTTCCTTGTGGGAACAGTCCAGCCCGAACTGCCAAGCCAGGTCCTCCCTGGACCGAAAACAAGCATCCTGGGACCGGTTTCAGGCCATCACCCTTCATCAGCCAGGCTAGCTTGAATCCAGTGGTGTAGTGAGCACGGGACCCACGTCTGGGCATACCCTTCCCACTTAGGGCGACAAATGCAAAAGAAACAATTGATGGACGGAATGCTGGACAATGCAAACATTCACCCCCAGTCACAAGGATCTTGGTTAAATCCATCATTCTTTTGCTCACCACACCACCCCAGTTTGGACCCAGCCATATGCAAATCAGTCTTGACCCTGTTCCTTGTGGGAACAGTCCAGCCCGAACTGCCAAGCAGTTGCATTTGTCTCCCCGAGTGGGACGGGTATGCCCAGACGTGGGTCCTGTGCTCTCCATGCCACTGGAGTCAAGCTATCCTGGCTGATGAGGGCTGAAAGCCCGAAACCGGTCCTAGGATGCTTGTTTTCAGTCCAGGGAGGACCTGGCCTGGCAGTTCGTTCTGGACTGTTCCCATTGGGCGCAGGGTCAAGACTGATTTGCATATGGCTGGGTCCAAACTGGAATGGCATGGTGAGCAAAAAAACGATGGATTTAGGCCCAGATCTGTGTACTGGGGTGAATGTATGACATTGTTCTGCATTCTGTCCATCAATTGTTCTTTTTGCATTTGTCACCCCGAGTGGGACGGGTATGCCCAGACGTGGGTCCCGTGCTCTCCATGCCACTGGAGTCAAGCTATCCTGGCTGATGAGGGCTGAAAGCCCGAAACTGGTCCTAGGATGCTTGTTTCCAGTCCAGGGAGGACCTGGCCTGGCAGTTCGTTCTGGACTGTTCCCATTGGGCGCAGGGTCAAGACTGATTAGCATATGGCTGGGTCCAAACTGGAATGGCATGATGAGCAAAAAAACGATGGATTTAGGCCCAGATCTGTGCACTGGGGTGAATGTATGACATTGTTCTTCATTCTGTCCATCAATTGTCCTTTTTGCATTTGTCTCCCCGAGCGGGACGGGTATGCCCAGATGTGGGTCCCGTGCTCTCCATGCCACTGGAGTCAAGCTATCCTGGCTGATGAGGGCTGAAAGCCCGAAACCGGTCCTAGGATGCTTGTTTCCAGTCCAGGGAGGACCTGGCCTGGCAGTTCGTTCTGGACTGTTCCCATTGGGCGCAGGGTCAAGACTGATTTGCATATGGCTGGGTCCAAACTGGAATGGCATGGTGAGCAAAAACGATGGATTTAGGCCCAGATCTGTGTACTGGGGTGAATGTATGACATTGTTCTGCATTCTGTCCATCAATTGTTCTTTTTGCATTTGTCACCCCGAGTGGGACGTGGTATGCCCAGACGTGGGTCCCGTGCTCTCCATGCTACTGGAGTCAAGCTATCCTGGCTGATGAGGGCTGAAAGCCCGACACCGGTCCTAGGATGCTTGTTTCCAGTCCAGGGAGGACCTGGCCTGGCAGTTCGTTCTGGACTGTTCCCATTGGGCGCAGGGTCAAGACTGATATGCATATGGCTGGGTCCAAACTGGAATGGCGTGGTGAGCAAAGAAACGATGGATTTAGGCCCAAATCTGTGTACTGGGGTGAATGTATGACATTGTTCTGCATTCTGTCCATCAATTGTTCTTTTTACATTTCTCACCCCGAGTGGGACGGGTATGCCCAGACGTGGGCCCCGTGCTCTCCATGCCACTGGAGTCAAGCTATCCTGGCTGATGAGGGCTGAACGCCCGAAACCGGTCCTAGGATGCTTGTTTCCAGTCCAGGGAGGACCTGGCCTGGCAGTTCGTTCTGGACTGTTCCCATTGGGCGCAGGGTCAAGACTGATTTGCATATGGCTGGGCCCAAACTGGAATGGCATGGTGAGCAAAAAAACGATGGATTTAGGCCCAGATCTGTGTACTGGGGTGAATGTATGACATTGTTCTGCATTCTGTCCATCAATTGCTCTTTTTACATTTCTCACCCCGAGTGGGACGGGTATGCCCAGACGTGGGCCCCGTGCTTTCCATGCCACTGGAGTCAAGCTATCCTGGCTGATGAGGGCTGAACGCCCGAAACCGGTCCTAGGATGCTTGTTTCCAGTCCAGGGAGGACCTGGCCTGGCAGTTCGTTCTGGACTGTTCCCATTGGGCGCAGGGTCAAGACTGATTTGCATACGTCTGGGTCCAAACTGGAATGGCATGGTGAGCAAAAAAGCGATGGATTTAGGCCCAGATCTGTGTACTGGGGTGAATGTATGACATTGTTCTGCATTCTGTCCATCAATTGTTCTTTTTGCATTTGTCACCCCGAGTGGGACGGGTATGCCCAGACGTGGGTCCCGTGCTCTCCATGCCACTGGAGTCAAGCTATCCTGGCTGATGAGGGCTGAAAGCCCGAAACCGGTCCTAGGATGCTTGTTTCCAGTCCAGGGAGGACCTGGCCTGGCAGTTCGTTCTGGACTGTTCCCATTGGGCGCAGGGTCAAGACTGATTTGCATATGGCTGGGTCCAAACTGGAATGGCATGGTGAGTGTTAGAAATGGGGGTCTCTAGTTGGCAATGGCTGGCCACTGTCCAAGTAGGGACCCTTCTTCCAAAGTCAGAGTGAGAGGGCTACACCCTTTGATAACCCCTGCTCCACCCTGTGGTAACGTAGCACGAGCAGCTAGGCTTATCTCAGAGGCAGTGTGTGAAGCATTTATGACCATACACAGTAACACAGTGAGGAACACTACAAAGGGACACCACACAAGTAGTTATCAAAAATAAGTATCTTTATATATAGACTTAACACAAGACCAATAACGATAAAAAGCCACAATACTGAAAAATAGGATTACTCTTGAAATGCTGCAAAAATAGTTCAAAGTGTGCCAAGAGGAGTTCAGTTCAAAGCAGTGGTCTCTGCGACCCTTTTACTTACAAAGTACCTGGATTTCGTAGCAAAACCAACAAATTGTCGCAAAGAAGCTGTAGCGATGATTTTCTGCACGCGAGGCTGGCGATGCGATAAATCCTTGCCGCGAGGGAGGATGATGCGCCGATCTGTTGGTGCGTGCGGAGATGATGTGAGAAACTTCTGCACGCTAGGCCGTTGATGCGATGACTCCTTGCCGCGAGGGAGAAGGCGATGCGACGATCCTGTTGCGTGTGCGATCAGGTTGCGATGCGAAGAAATGGCGCTCCGCGAGGGAGCGACGATCCTGATGCGATGAAAATGGCGGACGCCCGGCGTCCGCGCTGCGATGTCGTGAAGCGATGATCTCGGTGCGATGATCTCTTGGAGTTAGCGAGCACTTGGAAGCCCGCAAACGTGCGATGCGATGATCTTTGGAGTTAGCGAGCACTTGGCGGCCCACAAACGTGCGATGAGTCGATCTTTGGTTGCAAGCACTCAGCGGCAGCAGCGCGATGATTTTCCGGGCGCTTTCGGCTGCGGCGGCTCGCAAACATGCGTTAGCGACGATTTCAGCACTCTCTTCTCTGTAGTAGAACTAGAGGCCCTGGAACTCACAGGAGCCTCACCTGCAGATAGAAATCCTCGCTGGGAGGAATCAGGAGGCTGGTGGTGAAGTCTGATGTGCCTGAGACTTCACCAGGAGGCTAGCTCTCTCCTAGCCCTTGGGTGATTGCTTTAGCAAGATTAATAAAAGTTCTCTCAAAGTCCTTTTCCCTCTTCTTCCAGGTCCAATGGTAACCACTGCAGGCCAATCCAAGAAACAGCACACAAGCACAAGGATAGTCACCTCCTGCAGATTCCTTCAGTTACACGGACAGAGGTTCGTCTTGATGTCCAGGAGCAATACACCTTGTAGGGGTTTCAGCACAGATATTTATACCCCAAAAGTCTTTGTTCTCAAAAGCTACAAGTCACTGAGCCTAGCCAGAACCAGTTCTGTTCAGTCCTGGAGCACTTTGTTTACCAGGCTGCATCCTTCCTTTCAGAAAGAGGGGTCTGCTATCAGACACACAGTAGGAGGTGGAGCCAGCATTCACCTTGCCAGGCACAGCCCTATTCAGGTCAAGGAGCTACCCCTCCCCACACTCTAAATGCAGATCTCTCTATTCAACCCAGGTCTGACTCAGCCTGCCCTGTCCCTCCAAAACCAGACAGCCAATACACATAACAGCAGAGCACACTGGAAGGCTTAGGCAAGAAAATACCTACTTTCTAAAAGTGGTATTTTCAAACACAGAATATAAAAATAAACTTCACTAAAAGATGTATTTTAATATTCTGAGCTCAGGCATACTAAATTAGTTTTTCTACCATGTTCCTGGGGTCAGTTAGGACTATAGAATGTAATAGTCAAACTGCCCATTCTAGCCTATGGGGAACAGGTAGCCTTACAGTAGTGAAAAACGAAATTGGGTGTAATTCACTACCAGGACATGCTACACACACCAAGGCATGTCCTACCTTACACACACAATGCACCCTACCATAGGGGTGACTTACATGATGCCAAGGGAAGGTTCAGGGGCTGGGAAGTGGGTGCACTTCACAGCCAAGATGGCAGTTCTGGACTGCACACAGACTCTGCAGTGGCAGGTCTGAGACACACTTTACAAGCTGCTTCTGTGGGTGGCGCAAACCAGCGCTGCAGGCCCACCAGCAGCATTTGGTTTACCAGCCCTGGGCACACACAGGCCACGCTACTAGGGACTAACAGGTAAACCAAATAAGCCAATCATGGATATACCAATTCAGATGTCATATTTACACTGGGAGCATTCGCGCTGTGGCACTGAAGGGCAGTGGCACAGCGCCCAGAGCATCTAACACCAGCAAAACGGAGGAGACAACAGCGAAAAATGGAAGGGAGACCCACGCCAATGGTGCCAGGTATAACAGTGAGCAAACAAATGATGGATTTAGGCCCAGATCTGTGTACTGGTGTGAATGTATGACATTGTTCTGCATTCTGTCCATCAATTGTTCTTTTTGCATTTGTCACCCCGAGTGGGACGGGTATGCCCAGACGTGGGTCCCGTGCTCTCCATGCTACTGGAGTCAAGCTATCCTGGCTGATGAGGGCTGAAAGCCCGAAACCGGTCCTAGGATGCTGGTTTCCAGTCCAGGGAGGACCTGGCCTGGCAGTTCGTTCTGGACTGTTCCCATTGGGCGCAGGGTCAAGACTGATTTGCATATGGCTGGGTCCAAACTGGAATGGCATGGTGAGCAAAAAAATGATGGATTTAGGCCCAGATCTGTGTACTGGGGTGAATGTATGACATTGTTCTGCATTCTGCCCATCAATTGTTCTTTTTGCATACTCCATCAACTGACCCATCAACAGGGTCCTGAGAGAGGAGATCACGGAGCGGATCACTCTTCCTCCTGTCCCTTTTCAGTTACAACGAGCAAGCTCATGTCAGCCCTTTCAACAAAAGGTTTTAGGCGGTTCACATGAAGAACTCTGTGAGGACTTCTGGGAGTGCCTAGGTCCACCAAGTAGGTGACCTCACCTTTTTTTCTCAAGGATGGTGTTGGGGCCACTCCACTTGTTTTGGAGAGCTGGTGGGGGCACAGGCGCTAACATCCACACTTTCTGTCCTTGGTGGTAGATAGTCAGAACATCCTTTTGGTCATGCCAAGCTTTCTGACGCTCCTGGCTGGCCTCAAGGTTTTTGCTGGCCTTCTTCATGTACTCTGCCATATGTGAATGCAGGCCAAGGACATAGTCCACAATATCTTGTTTAGGAGGTTTGAGAGGCTGCTCCTAGCCCTCCCTAACCAGACACAATGGACCCTAACTGGATGTCCAAACAGAAGTTCAAATGGGCTGTGCCCCAGCCCCTTCTGAGGAACCTCTCTGTAGGCAAAGAGAAGGCAGGGTAGTAAGACATCCTATTTTCGCCCGAGTTTTCCTGGAAGTCCCATGATAACACCCTTGAGGGTCTTGTTGAACTTTTCAAGAAGCTCATTGCACTGTGGATGGTAGGGTATGGTAAACTTGTAGTTTACACCACACTCTTTCCACATTGCAGTTATGTAGTTAGACATGAAGTTTGGATCTCTGTCTGACAAGACCTCCTTAGGAAGCCCCTCTCTGGAAAAGACACCCAGAAGGGCCCTAGCCACTACAGGAGCTGTAGCGGTCCTAATTGGAATAGCTTCTGAATACCTAGGGGTATGGTCCACCACCACTAGGATGTAACTGTGTCCAGATGCTGTTGGAGGGTTTAAGGGACCAACAATGTCTATCCCTACCCTCTCAAAGGGAACCCCAACCACTGGAAGTGGGATTAAGGGGGCCTTTGTAGTGCCACCTGACTTACCACTGGCTTGGTAAGTGACACAGGAGTGACAAAACTCCTTGCTGTCTTCAGACATGTGGGGCCAGTGAAAATGAGGTACAAGCCTGTCCCAAGTTTTGCTTTGCCAAAGATGTCCTGCAAGGGGAATGTCATGTACCAGGGACAGAAGAAAGCCCCTGTACTTCTGAGGTCTAACCAACCTCCTGGTGGCACCAGGGCTAGGGGTCTCCACTCTCAGAAAACATTAGCCCATCTTTATACTGGGAAGGGTCCTTCTTCTTCAAAACTGCAACCACAACTTTCCCATTGACTTCTATTGAGTATGTGGCTGTTTCCACTCTGCACACGGCCTCCGTGGGGCTCCACGGTACTTACCTTGGGTGGTTCCTTGTGTCCCCAGCTCTGAGTCTCCTGGTCCAGGTCACGACTTCAGTCGCAGTTCGCATTCCAGTTTTGTAGTATATGGTTTTCGTCACCCCTGGAGACTCTGTGTATTGTGCTTACTTACCTCATGCAATTGAATTGTCTTGTGTATTTGTGTTGATATCTCCGGGTGGGAGATATACCAATGTGTTAGTGAGTGTTGTGTAATAAATAGACATTTTTTTATAACTACACTGTGTGTTTCTTTTTTGTTTAACCTTCCCTACATGATTAGATCTGGTAAAACAAGCTGCTTAACACTCCTTCTGGATAAGACTGAAGGCTGCTCTCCACAGCTGCCACTTAGAGAGATTTCTACGGTTGTCTGAGACTACTAAAATTATCATAAGGGTTGTCTGGATTAGTGCAAGGTGCTTCACTTAAATAAGGGTGCACCATATACTAACCCAGCCTCCTACACTGACCTTCTGTGGTTCTTTGTGTCCCAAGCTCGTCTTAGTCTTTCGGTGCAAGTCCCATTCTCCTTTGCAATTCCCATTCCACGGTCTTAGTATATCGGTTGGTCTCCCCCTGGAAACCAGTGTACTTTTGTGCTACTTACCTGATTTTTTAAAAAGTATTCTTATGTGTATTGTTGATTTCTCCGGGTAGGAGATATACCAATGTGATTTTGTTGTGTAGGGAAGTAGGATCTGCTTTCATGGTTACCCCCACTTTTTGCCTGGTGTTATGCTGTTTCTGACTAGTCTGACTGGGATCGTGCTAATCAGGACCCCAGTCTCTGTGCTTTCTCCCCTAAATTGGTTATGGTGAGTACTTAGGTACATCCCAGATTTGCTACTGGTGTACCCTTATAAGTCCCTAGTATATGGTACTGAGGTACCCAGGGCATAGGTACACCAGGGGTCCCCCATGGGCTGAAGCATGTATTATGCCACCCATGGGAGACCACTCAAATTGTGACTACAGGCCTGCCATTCCAGCCTATGTAAGCTGGTGCTAGCACCACTTACGACAGATATAGGTTTCCCTATATCTGAGGTCACTGCACTTAAAACCTTTAAGTCACCCCTAAGGCAGGCCTTTTAATCCTGAAGCCAGGGTGCTTGGTTAGAAGTGTGAGGGTGCCCTGCATGAGCAGGACACCCCCTACAACCTTCGGAGTCCACTCTCCCGGGTTGCAAGTGCATCAGCCATTACGACATATAGGGTGGGCATGCGTCATTACGCGATGGCCATCTCGAAACTGGCTGTAACGAACCCTGCCATGTTTGGTATCAAACATGTTGGAATCATACCTCCACACCGTAAACGGTGTGGGAGGTATGACTCCATACACTGTAAAGCTCCTCCGCAAAGCCCTCAGTGCTCCCGGTACCAGTCTTCTAGACCCAGACAGCAAACTATAGCTGCTGCCAACCAGAGGGTTGTATGACTAAACAACTACCACTTAAACAACGAATGCCTAAACCACGAAGGCTAAACCACTACCAAAGCCAAACCACTATGTTCTGTACAACGAATTACTAAACCACGAAAATTAATAATTTTTCATATTTCCGGAATCTACCACTACGTTTAAAAAATCGCATGTTTGAAACACTAAAAAAATGTAATTAAATTAAACAATACTTTTAAATTAAACAATTTTAATTCAATAATCTTTAAAGTATCAATCTAATAATCGTTTATTACAAGTGCTGTTCAAGCATGCGTGCCCCACCAAGTGATTGTTCTAAAGGGCAGTCAGGCGATGCGAAGCATACTACAAACGTCTCCCTCAAAGAGAGCAATAACGATTATTAGTCATGTGGCCAAGAGACTTGCACCCAGTTATGTTACGTCAGGAGCGTTTATAAACTGGTTTAAGTCTTTAAACATCAGATCCAGGGGACGCTATAGAATCCTAGTTAAGAAAGAAACAGTTCTAAACTCCAAATTGAACTGCGGCGGGCAAATGTATTCTTAGGAGCAACAGAAAACATGTATTTTTGGAGCAACATAGGAATATTAAAATATTTTTCTAACTCCAACGGCCATTCCACAAAAAAGTCTCTTAGAAAATTATTTTTTTAAATGGATTGCAGTACATATTTCTTTTTTGGAAAAATAATTCACTTAAATTAAACATAGAAAAAACGTCCATCCACCGTTTTGTAACTATTTCAACTTTTACAACCAGAGAGAACAGTCGCATCGAGCACTGATCTTAATCACATCACTGTAAAACAAACCAACACTGCCATCTACTGGCCTAACACGCCAAATTAAAACAGACTAATATTTCTACATCGTAATTAAAATCAGGAAATGTACAAATGAATATTACACATTCCTAAATTAATAAAAATATCCAAAAATCAACATCCTGTTCCTAATTATTTTATTATAATTGCACTTGTATTTAAGATTAATTATTTACATTTTGACACTTTCCTCTGGTTTAGTAAGTCGTGGTTCAGGTGGTCGTTGTTCGTGTACAGTAGTGGTTAATGAGGTCGTGGTTCTGGTAAAGGTCGTGGTTAAGGATTCGTTGATCTGAAAGAGACACGTTAGTGATAGATTCCTTACCTTAGAATATCCCCAGGCGTCAGGCTGGATCCGGAAAGTTTTGCGTAGCAGTACCCTTGCGCGTCGGTAGGCGGCGTCGTGCGGCTCCGCGTCCGCTCGTCGGCGTCGTGATCGCCGGGATGACGTCGCGGGCAGTACTTAGGCGCCGCCCCTGCGCGCTGACGTCAGTTCTTCTTTTCCGCGCCAGCAAGCGCAGATCCGGGAAGAGCAGTGCCCTGGTCAATTTTTGACCATACTTTTTGGTGATTTTTTCACTGTTTTTTCCGACTTTAAGGTGTCGTAGGGATGCCCGGCTTCAAGCGATGCGGCGCCTGTGCGCGGATGATGTCCGTCACCGACCCGCATTGGGAGTGTCTCTTCTGCCTCGGCCGAGGCCACGACACCGAGTCTTGTCCCGAATGCCAGGCCCTCAACCCGAAAGCTTTGCGAGAGCGGTCTCGAAAGCCCCTCGAGGCCCGGCATTCGGCTCCACGGAGGCCCCGGTCGCGTGAGAGGTCCAGGGGTCGCTCGCGGAGTGCACACCGGTCGTCGGCGTCGAAGTCTTCTTCGTCCGGTAAGTCTAAGCACAAGAAGTCCAAGAAGCATCGTCGCTCTCGGACTTCGCCTCGCCGGTCTCGCGACTCGGCTGAGGCCCCTCCCGGCACCGTCCCCGCCCCCGCGGCCCCGGACTTGCCTGTGGAGTCGCCCCGACATACCCGCCCTTCCCGGGTTCGGGGGCGGATCCGGCCAAGGTACAGGAGTTCCTGTCGGCCATGGCCCGCCTCTTCGGGCCTTCAGGCCCCTCCGGTGCGCCTTCGGGCCCCGCGGGCCCTGATGGGGTTGCTCCGGCGTCGCCGGCGGCTCCGGCCCCGGCGTCGCCCGTGCCTCCAGCCTCGATCCCGGCTCCGGCTTCGGCCCCGGCCTCGATCCCGGCTCCACAACCCCCATCGACGCCGGTCGACCTCACGACACCTCCGCCGGCGCCGATGTCTCCGGTGCCGTTCTCGACGCCGCCCTGGGCTCCGGGCGGCGTCGTCCCCAGTTCCTTCCGGCTCCGGACATGGACCCGGAGCGACGTCGCTCGACGCCGGCTCCGGCGCCAATGGGACCTTGGGTCCCAAATGTCCCTCCTCCTCCTTATTTTGAACCAGAGGAGGACCAGGAGGACTGGGAGGGGTCTGATGACCCTCTGACGCGCAACTGTCAGTATGATGAGGACTGGACAGAGAGTCTAGGGGAGGCCAGTGGTCTGGATACTTCCCCTGACACTGGCATGCTGTCTCCTCCCGTGGCTACGGAGGAGGGGGCCAATTTTGGTACGGTGTTGCGTAGGGCTGCTGGGGCCTTACGTCTCCAGCTCCCTACTTTGACGGTCAAGCCTAACATCTTGACAGAGGTGCTTCCAGCCGGCAGCCTCCTCTGCGGAGACTGTGCTGCCGTTTAACGACGCCCTCACTGACGTTCTTTTGGGCGCCTGGTCCAAGCCCAACACAGGGGCTCCTGTGGATCGGAACGTGTCACGACGCCATCGCCCCGCTCCGGGCGACCCCCTGTTTCTTTCTGTCCACCCCACTCCTGAGAGCTTGGTTGTCCAAGCCTCCGCTTCCCAAACCGCCTTCCCTACCGCTCCTCCGGATAGGGAATCCAAACGCCTGGATCAGTTTGGGAAGAAAGGTTTTTCTTCCTCCAGTGCTGGCTTGCGGTCCGTTAACACCGCTTGTCTTTTGGGCCGATATACCCACTCCCTGTGGGATTCGGTGGCGGATGTTTTGCCCCAGTGCCCTGAGGAGGTCCAGGCACTGCTTTCCCGCGCCATTGCGGAAGGAAGGGATGCGGCCAAATACACTATCCGTTGTGGCCTTGACACCGCCGACTCACTGGGCAGGTCGATTGCAACGACGGTGGCGCTCCGACGCCACGCCTGGCTGAGAACCACTGGTTTTTCAGGGGATGTCCAGAATACTCTCATGGACATGCCCTTTGATGGAGTCGGTCTTTTTGGGTCCAAAGCAGACCATGCGTTGGAGCGCTTTAAGGACTCACGGGCTACTGCCAAGTCCCTGGGCCTTTCTGCTACACGCCCTCCGCTGCCTTCTGCTTTTCGCCCCTATCGTGGCCACGGTAGGGGCGCCCCTTCACGTCAGCAGCCCAGCCACCGGCCCGCGCAGCAGGCGTCTTCGCGTGGCCGAGGACGTGGATTCCGCCGTGGCGGATCGGGCAACCAGCGTGCGGGTCAGGCCACCACCTCCAACCCGTCCGCGGCCTCCAAGCCCTCCTAGTCCCTCCTTTCAGGTGCACGGCACGCCAGTAGGGGCAGGGTCCGCCATCACCTTCCCCACTGGTGCACCATCACCTCGGACAGGTGGGTCTTGGACATTGTCCGAAGGGGCTACTCCCTCCCCTTCGAGACCACCCCCCAGCCATGCCACCTCAATTCCACCGCATGTCAGGGGATCACTTGGTGCTTCTACAGAAGGAAGTCACGGCCCTCTTGACCAAGAGGGCCATCAAGCATGTTCCGACCCCAGAAGTAGGGCGTGGTTGCTACTCCCACTACTTTCTGGTGCCCAAAAAGGACAAGGAGGACATGCGTCCTATCTTGGACCTCCGGAACGTCAATCGCTTCCTCCGGAAGGAGAAGTTCAAGATGCTCACCCTAGCTCAGGTCTTGACTGCCCTCGACCCTGGAGACTGGTTGGTAGCGTTGGACTTGCAGGACGCGTATTTCCACATCCCCGTCCTGCCGGCCCACCGGCGTTACCTTCGGTTCACGGTAGGCCCCGAGCATTTTCAGTTCACCGTGCTCCCCTTTGGCCTTACAAGTGCCCCTCGGGTGTTCACGAAAGTGATGGCGGTGGTCGCAGCTCATCTGCGCCGGGCAGGGGTTTCAGTCTTCCCCTACCTCGACGACTGGCTGCTGAAGGCGGGCTCGTCCCAGGCAGTCGTCTCCCACCTCCAGACTACGGCCGAACTCCTGCACTCGCTGGGGTTCTCCATCAATGTGCCGAAGTCGCATCTGATTCCTTCTCCACAGCTCCTTTTCATCGGAGCAGTTCTGGACACGACGCAGTTTCGGGCCTATCCTCCCGAACGGCGAGTCCGGAATATTCAGGCTATGATTCCGATCTTTCGGCCTTTATCCTGGGTTTCGGTACGGATGACCCTGAGGCTGCTGGGCCTCATGGCCTCCTGCATCCTGCTGGTCAATCATGCCAGATGGCATATGCGGGCTCTGCAGTGGGACCTGAAGTTCCAGTGGGCGCAGCACCAGGGCAACCTGTCCGATCACGTCCAGATCTCGGAGGGGACTGCAAAACAGTTGCAGTGGTGGCTCTCGAACCGGCAATGGGTCATGGGCAGATCCCTCTCCCTTCCCCAGCCAGAGCATACAGTTGTGACGGACGCGTCCCTTCTGGGATGGGGCGGTCACATGGGAGAGGCGGAGATCAGAGGCCTCTGGTCTCCGGCGGAGTCCCGGCTCCATATCAACCTTCTGGAGCTCCGGGCGATCCGGCTTGCACTCAAGGCATTCCTTCCCTCTGTCAAAGGGAAGGTAGTGCAGGTGTTCACAGACAACACCACCGCCATGTGGTACTGCAACAAACAGGGCGGGGTGGGGTCTTGGACCCTTTGTCAGGAGGCTCTGCGCCTCTGGACATGGCTGGAACATCAGGGCATGTTCCTGATGGTTCAACACCTGGCAGGTTCTCTGAACGCCAGGGCGGACGAACTCAGCCGCAGGTGCATGATGGATCACGAATGGCGTCTTCACTCGGAAGTGGCGCAAGGTCTCTTTCTGCAGTGGGGAGAGCCTTGGTTAGATCTATTCGCCACCGAAGAGAACGCGCAATGTCATCAGTTCTGCGCGTTGGAATTTCCAAGGCGGCACTCGCTCGGCGACGCTTTTCGTCGCGAGTGGAGTTGCGGTCTGTTGTACGCCTTTCCGCCTATACCACTTCTACCCAGAGTGTTGAAGAAGATTCGGCACGACCGGGCCCAAGTCATTCTTGTGGCTCCGGACTGGGCTCGAAGAGTTTGGTATCCCGAGCTACTCAGTATGAGCATAGATCCCCCGATCCGTCTGCCTCTTCGGGAGGATCTTCTGTCTCAGCAGCAGGGGACGGTCCTCCACCCGAACCTGTCCAGTCTACACCTGCTTGCGTGGAGATTGAGCGGCGGCAGTTGATTCCTTTCGACTTGCCTCCCGAAGTTTGTGATGTGATTCTGGCAGCCAGGCGTCCCTCCACTAAGGTGGTATACGCCTGCAGGTGGAACAAATTTGTGGCATGGTGCACAGCAAAGGCTGTGAATCCCCTTTCTGCCCCTCTTTCTGAGGTCCTTCTGTTCCTTCTCTCTCTGGCCCAACAGGGTTCTGCCCTGGGTACCATCAAGGGTTATCTTTGTGCTATCTCGGCCTTCCTCAGGCTCCCTGATCAGCCCTCCCTTTTCAAGTCCCCTGTTGTTAACAGGTTCTTAAAAGGCATTACTCACCTCTTCCCTCCTGTTCCGTTTGTAATGCCTCAATGGGACTTGAACTTGGTTCTTACCTTTTTAATGTGCGCTCCCTTTGAGCCTCTGCATAACTGTCCTCTTCGTCTTCTGACTCTGAAGACTGCCTTTCTGGTGGCCATCACCTCCGCTCGGCGGGTGAGTGAGCTCCAGGCTCTATCTTGCAAACCTCCCTTTCTGTCTGTTCATCCAGACAAGGTTGTTCTTCGGACGCGTCCGTCCTTCTTGCCGAAGGTGGTTACTGCTTTCCACATTGAGCAGACCATCACCTTGCCCACCTTCTTTCCGCCTCCGCATCCTTCCAGAGAGGAAGAGAGGCTCCACCGTCTGGACCCAAAACGTGCGCTCTCCTTCTATATCGACCGCACAAAACACTTCCGGGTGGATGACCAGCTCTTTGTTGGCTACGTGGGCGCCAAAAGGTCGGGCGGTGCACAAGAGGACCGTCTCCCGCTGGGTTACCTTGTGCATCAAGACCTGCTATTCTTTGGCCAAGAAGGAGCCTCCTGTTGGGCTGCGTGCCCATTCCACCAGGGCAACGGCTGCTACCACGGCCTTGGGCCGCGGTGTTCCGCTGCCGGTTATCTGTCAGGCAGCTACGTGGGCCTCGCTGCACACGTTTACTAAGCATTACTGCCTTGACAGTCAGGTCCGGAGGGACGGCTTCTTTGGCCGTTCTGTCCTCCAGGACTTCCTTGTCTGATCTTTGTTCGCAGACCCACCACCGGGGTTGGTATTGCTGGGGTATCTATTCTAAGGTAAGGAATCTATCACTAACGTGTCTCTTTCAGATGCACAAGTTACTAACTTGTGTAACGATATATCTGTAAGAGACAGTAGTTAGTGATAGATTCCTACCGCCCCACCCATCCTCCCCGTTCTGCGAACTGATTTCTAGGGTTAAGGACATCCCTTTCAGGGCCCTAGTATTTTTCAGACACCTGTGTCAGCTTCTTGCATGGCTCTGCGTTCCTGGCGCGGAAAGTCGTGTACAGAACTGACGTCAGCGCGCAGGGGCGGCGCCTAAGTACTGCCCGCGACGTCATCCCGGCGATCACGACGCAGACGACGGACGCGGAGCCGCACGACGCCGCCTACCGACGCGCAAGGGTACTGCTACGCAAAACTTTCCGGATCCAGCCTGACGCCTGGGGATATTCTAAGGTAAGGAATCTATCACTAACTACTGTCTCTTACAGATATATCGTTACACAAGTTAGTAACTTGTGCTTTAATACACTCCTTGTTAAGGATTCGTTGTTCAGGCTGTTTCCCCAACCAGAGACACTATTCTGTCCTCCTGCTGCTGAACCAAGCTCGAGCAGGGGAAGGCAGAACAATAGGTATCCTGTCACAGGGAGGTGTGACCACCTCCCAGACAGGGTTTAGTGTATTGGGACAGGGTGTGCGCGCTTTGAAGCGCCACTGAGACTGCTTGAAGGGCACATTTGATGCCCTCCTTGCGTACTCCAGTTCAATCCAGTTCATGGAGCCTTAGGCTCCTGCTCTGGCGCGAAACAGGACAAATGATATGGGAGTATCCTCCCCACTGTCCAGCCCCTCCTCTGGGAGGGACCCCTGAATAGTCCCAACACTTTCCTAAGGGTACCTAAGGGCTTACCTGTGGGTGGGTCCCTAGATTCGTCGTGGGACAAGATTCAGATCACATACTGTGAGAAAGTGCCATCTTTCTTGCATGGTATGCCACCACTTTTTGCTGAATTGCTGATGTACTTTGACTGAGTGTGCCCTGGGCTCCTGCCAATCATGTGCCCTGGGCCTGTGTTCCTTCCCTAAAACTGCATTGTAGTCTAAACCCAATTGGCATCTCTGGCCACATGTCAGCCCCTGGTAAATGGTACCCTAGGTACCCAGGGCACTGTGACCAGAGAAGGCCTCTAGGGACTGCAGCACTTATTGTGCCACCCTTAGAGGCCCTGTACCCTGACACACACACACTGCCTTTGCAGGCTGAGTGTCTTGGTGCAGAACAAAACAGAGAGTCGACATGGCACACATCCCTGTGTGCCATGCCCACAAACACACTGCCCTGGCATACCTCAGTCACCCCTCTAGCTGGGTGCACTATGCCAGTGGTGAGGGTACAGGTGCATGAGCCCTGTACCCCTACAGTACCCAGGTCCATTCTTGGGCACTGTAAGTGCAGTGCTGCCATTAAGAGTATATGGTGCTGGGAGGTCGTCATCACGAACTCCACAGCACCCTGATGGCTACAATGAAGACTGAGAAGTTTGGTATCAAACTTCTCAGCACATTAAACCCACACTGATGCCAGTGTGGGATTTAATGTCAGATGCACGACAGAGGGCAACTTAGAGTTGCCCCCTGAACCTAACCTACAATCCACGTCCTGCCTGAGAGGCTGCCGAGGCTGCCACCCAGCAGACATGTTGCTGGACCCCTGGGTAGAGAGCCATCCGCTCTCCCGGGCCTGCAACAATGCACGTCCTGGGCGAGGTGCTAGGCCTCCTCCCCCAGGATGGGCAGGGGGAAGCTTCAAAGGCATTCCGCCTTTGTGAGCTTCCCCAGACCACTTGCTGTACTCAGCAACTGGTTCTAGCCCCCACTCTGGCGGGAAACACCAAGGGAGGAAAGGGGGTGTGCCAGCCTCTGCCAACCCCACCCCTCAGGTGGGGGAGGCAAGGTGAAGCACATCTCCGGGCTCTCGCCATCTTGAAGATGGGGAGCCCTACCCAATCAGGATTAGGCTCCTTCCCCCCTCACACTGGAGAGTGGCAGGATAGGGGGTGTACCCACCCCAGGGAAGGGACCCATTGGTCCCTGCCCTTTACCTACCTGTAACGCCCCTAAATCTAGTATTTAGGGGCACCCTGAACCTTATTCGAAACAAGCAAGAAGAACAAGAAGAAAGAAGACCTGCCGTGCAGCTGCTCACAAGAGGACGACACCAACTGACTTGGCCCCAGCCCTACAGGCCTGTCGACCCTCGAACCTGCTCCTGCTAAACCCCGGCGTCTCCAGTGGTCAGCAACCTCGAAAACCCCGGAGGACCTGACTGCCTTGTGACTCTAAAAGAACTGGGACTCCCACGAGCAGTGGTACTGCTCAAAAGCAAGTAACAAACCCCTGGTGCCAGCCAGGAACCGCGACTCCTGCACCCTCTGCACCCGCCGAGCCCGGCTTGTGCCTGATTGGACAAAGACCACGAGGACGTCCCCCCGGCGACTGTGACCCAGAATCCAGCACCCAAGGACCCTCCTCGACGACCCTGACGACGCCTGCAGCCTCAGAACCTGGGCCCCCTCCAACCGCGACCAGCAGAGGGTAAGATTTCCCGACGCGAAAAGACACCCCTTCACCCGGCGCCCTGCGGCCTCATGTGCCCAACTCCGGGGTGCCTACCTATCCTCCAGCTACCCAACTTACCTCTCGAAGTGGTGGTCGCACCTGAAGAATCTCCGTGCCCGAGCTTGCAGCCTTTGTTCAACCTCCAGCTTCTCCATTGAAACCCATTGAGCGCCCGACGGCTCAAAAGCACCCTGCACCCAGCCGCCCGAGTGCCCCTGGAAGTGCAACACCGATCCTACTCTACTTCCCCACTTGCCCTGGGTAAGTGACCAGGAGCCCAGCTCCCACAGCCGCGTGGCCTGCTTGCCAGCAGCCACCAACCAAAGGCCCCCTGTCCGCCATAGGCTAACATTGGGCCTAACTCACTCTGCACCCGGCCGCCCCTGTGCCGCTGAGGGTGTACCAACTGTACCTACCTGACCCTGGGGACCCCTGAGTCTATGCCCAGAACCTCAACTCTGCCAGTCGAGTACTTACCTGAAAACCGATAACCTACATTTTCTCCATAGGGTAACATTGACTGGTTTACACTGAAATTTCTTCTGTGTCGAGTTTTGAAACTTTAAAATAATCACTAAAAATCGTCCGATCAACGAAAACAAAATTACTCACCTGTTATCAGGAGAGATCCCAGTGCTGGATCTTGGTGCCCAGCACTGACCCTGAAAAGCAATTACAACTGTACTTACCGAAAACTTGATTTTCCTCCATAGGATAACATTGCCTGGTTTTCTCCAGAAATTCTTCTAAGTGTCGATTTTTGAAACATACAAATATTCCTTAAAAATCGCCTGTGTAACAAAAACGATTTCTTTCAACTGTTTACAGGAAATGCACCAGGGCTGAATCCAGGATCCAGCCCTGAGTAAGAAAATCATACGTAAAGTAGTTGATATTGCATTTACTTACAATTCCCCATTGAGCTCAATGTTATAATTGTGTTTGAATTGAGTTGCCTATTGCAACAACTGTAACTACTGCATCTAAAAGTCTATTGCTTATTGAAAGTATACAACTACAGCATTTGATTCTGAGAAAGTATTTTGATACCTCTTGTTGCTTCTAAAAATAAAACAACTATATATTTTTATATACAAAACAATTGGCCTAGAGTTCAGTTCTTGAGTGTGTGAGACCATTTGCTGACTGAGTGTGTACAACAAATGCTTTACACTGTCCTCTGATACTGCCTTACTGCTCGACCAAGCTACCACTTTAGAGAGTAAGGTTATATCTAACTTTAGCCTCTGCCATACCTCTGGGGACTGTGGACTCTGTGCACACTGAACCTTACTTTGGTGCAGTATATACAGAGCCACTTTCTTACACATACCACTTCAACTTCGACCGTGTGGACACTCTGGACTTCGCTTTGGGAACCAAGACTGCAACGGGGAAGATTCCTGCTGCTCCTGGTCTCGTCGTCCTGCTGGTCTTCTGCAACGTCTGTGCCCTTGCTCCATACAGGTTCTTCACCTGACCTGTGGACATCCAAAACACCTGAAGGAATCTCCCTTGGAGTGAAGGAGTCACTCCTCTGCATCTGCAGGCACCGCAACGCAGCTGACCGGTCTGCTGATCCTGGGCTCTCACGGACTCCGAAAGGCTCAGCAAAACAGGTGATGGTTCTGCAACTCCCTCGATGTCTTCATATCAAGTTTGAGGCCAGTATCCCTCGTCGGAGCTGCTGGAACAGAACCCCTGTGCACCACGTCGACTTGCCATTGCCAAGGCTTGTGACTCTCTCCTCCAGAGATCTTCGGGCTCCCAGAAGCTCCAACCTCAAGCAACTCCTGCAGCCAAGATCTTCGCCCTCACCGCTTCCTCTGCACCGTACGCCTTCTTCATCGGTGAGCTGCTCGAGGTCCTCTTACGACTTCTGTGCCTTCGGCCCATGGGTCCTCTTGAGGGTCCTCTTTGGCTTCAGTGGGCTCCCCTGCTTGCTCAGGGCCAACTCCGACTTACCTGCTCGTGGTGATTCACTCGGACCTTGCTGGTCCCGACACTGCACCTTTTTCGTCGACTATGTTGTTTGCTACTGCCAAGGCTTGTTGGTGCCCCTGCCAGACACTGACCTCCTGGCTCTCGATATCCGACGTGGGACAGCTCATGAACGGCTCCTGGTCTTCCACAGCGTTGCCTAGTTCGCACAGCTGCAACTTAAAAGGCACTGTCAACCTCTCCTGCATCTCCAACATCGGTGGGCATTCGTCTTCCGTGCCTCCTGGTCAATCCTGAGTGGCATAGACATTATCCCCTCTGCTTGCAGGTACCTCTCATCCTGATTCCACCTTTGGGTTCCACCGGACTGCTTCGTCTTCTTCTCTAGCGGCATGTTTCCTGAAGTCCTCCATTGTGGTCTACAGTGGTTTCCGACGTCACTTGACACCCATGCACCCGGCTTCCCTGGTGTAGGTATCCTGGTTCCTGGGGTATCCACGGGTGGGGTGACTCTCCAACCTTCCATCTTCCATGGGGTTTCTTCAGTGTCCACTGGGAAGAGTCTTTCTTCTTTAAAATTGCAACCGCGACTTCCCTATTGACTAACATTGAGCACGTGGTTGTGTTCCCACTCTGCACACGACCTCCGTGGGGTTTCTAGATACTCACCTAGAGTGGTTCCTTGGGTCCCCGGCTCTTCTACGTTTTCTGGGTCCATTCTTGACTTGAGTCGTGGTTCGCATTCCACTATTTTAGTATATGGGTTGGTCTCCCCCTGGAGACCGCTGTGTATTTGTGCTGCTTACGTGTGCTATTTCCTAAGTATTGTGTGCATTGTGTTTATATCTCCTGGTAGGAGATAATACAATGAGTTAGTGGGTGTTTGTAATAAAATACATATTTTTATAACTACACTATGTGATTCTTTTTCACTTAACCTATACCATAAGATTAAGTACTGGAAAAACAAGGTGCTTTACACTCCTTCTGGACTAAGCCTGAAGGCTGCTCTCCACAGCTACCACTTAGAGAGCTTTCTAAGGTTGTCTAAGACAACTAAAATCAGCATAAGGGTTGTCTGGATTAGTGCAGGGTGCTACACTTACAAAAGTGAGTACCATATACTAAGCCAGCCTCTCACAAAGTGTGTCTTGGTTTCAGAGGTGATTCTTGTTCCATGATGTATCTAAGCAC
The DNA here is from genome assembly GCA_963921515.1 of Calotriton arnoldi. Lineage (NCBI taxonomy): Eukaryota > Metazoa > Chordata > Amphibia > Caudata > Salamandridae > Calotriton > Calotriton arnoldi. The sequence goes on from CAWUFW010000017.1 coordinate 4,943,891, forward strand.
CCACCCACAGGGGAGCCCTTCAGTACCCTAAGGAAAGGGTTAGAACGACTCAGGATCCCTCCCAGAGGAGGGGCTGGACAGAGGGGAGGATAGTCCCCTGTCCTTTGTCCAGTTTCTCGCCAAAGCAGGAACTAAGGTTTCCTGAACTGGCTCAATCTGGAGTATGCAAGGAGGGCACCAAATGTGCCCTTCAAAGCAGTCTGGTGCCGCTGGCAAGCGCCCCCACCCCAGCCCAATACACTAAGTCCTGTCTGGGAGGTGGTCACACCTCCCTGTGACAGGAAACCTATTGTTGTACCTTCCCCTACTCGAGCTCAGCAGCAGGAGGGTAGAATTGTGTCTGGGGTTAACAGCAGCAGCACTAGCTTGCTGGCAGACCCTGGAAGGCTGCTACCGGGAGTACTGGGGACTTCCCAGAGGCGCCCCCAGTGTATGGAATCATACCTCCAACACCTGTAACGGTCTAAGGGCCTCCCTTAATGCTGTTGCCAGACTTGTGCTTAGTTCTTTTAAATCCGATGACATCTCCCCGGATCTAAAATCCCTGAACTGGCTCCTTATGAGGCTAGAATTCAACTAAAGATTGTGTGCCTGACTCATAAAGCCCTACATTTCAATACCCCCAGGTATTTGGCAAAAAAGCTTGAACTATCGGGCAGACACAGATCATCGCGAAGTGCTAGCACTCTACTCTTGAAACCACAATGTTTCCGTAAAAAGAAAACGTGCAATAGACCCTTCTTGGGTATCGCCCCCAAGATTTGGAACACTCTGCCTTTGGATGTCCGCTTGATTTTGTCAACGGCCTCCCTAAAAAAAAATGAAAACATTTCTTATGAACAAGTTTTTTCCCCAAGAGGACATCTTTTGTTTATTGGTTCTATACCTGCTTGTTATTCATCTGCTGATGCTGACTACTGCTTTTTTTACTCCCTTAGCTTAGTGATTTGGTAATCCTCAATGTTCCTCGCTTGTATATGTGATTGGTCCTTGATCTCACATCTATATCCTACCTACCCCTTCATGTAATCCGCTCTGATACCCACTAGGGTCTTGTTCGCGCTATATAAAACGTTATGAATAAAACAAATCTCATGTGTGCTCCCTTTGAGCCGTTACACAATTGTCCCCTCTGGCTGCTTACCATCAAGTCAGCCTTTCTAGTGGTAATAACATCTGCCCGGAGGGTGAGTAGCTGCAGGCTTTGTCATCCAAGCCTCCCTTTCTTTTGACATTCTTGGATAAGGTGGTGCTTCACACCGAAGCCTCATTCCTTCCTAAAGGGGTGACCTCATTCCATCTGGTTCAGTCGATCACACTGCCCACCTTTTTTGCTCCTCCACTTCCCTCTAAGGAAGAGGCGCGTCTCATTCGTCTGGACCGAAAAAGAGCATTGTCGTTCTTCCTCGACCGTTCAAAAGAGTTCTGGGTGGACGGCCAAGTCTTTGTGGGTTACGTGGGAGGCAAAAACGGTCGGGCAGTGCATAAATGAACCATTTTGCACTGCGTCATTATCTGTATTAAGATCTGGTACTCCCTGGCTAGGAAGCAGCCTCCTGAAAGCTTACAAGCCCATTCCACCAGGGGGTAGGCTGCGACCACGGCGTTGGCTCGTGGAGTGCCAGTCCTAGACATCTGCCAGTCTGCAACATGGGCTTCATTGCACACATTGGCAAAACACTACTGCCTGGACAGTCAGGTCCGCAGGGACGGGCATTTTGCCTGTTCGGATCTACAGGATTTATTAGTCTAGTAAATCTGTCCCCAGCCCACCTCTATGAAGTATGGCTTGGGTATCTATTCAAAGGTAAGGAATCTGCAGGCAGAAGTCTATCAGATGAGCAAATTACTTACCTTCGGTAACTCATTAACTGGTAGCGACAATATCTAGCTGCAGATTCCTTACAGGCACACCCATGTCTCCCCGCTCTGTGGACTCATTTATAGGGCTAGGTTTGATCCCCTTTCAGGGCCCTAGGTGTGACACACACTAGTCAGTTCATTTCATGGCTCTGCGCATCTGGTGTGGAAAAACTGTAAAGTAACTGATGTCCGCGCGCCTGTGAAGCACCTATATAGGTAACCGCGATGACACAACCAACGACGACATGCGGAGCCGAACAGAGCCACCCAACGGCGCGCAAGGTTGCTGCTCACACAAAAGTTTCTGGATCCAGTCTGACGCCTGCGAAATTCAAAGGTAAGCAATCTGCAGCTAGATTTTGTCTCTACCAGTTAATGTGTTACTGGAGGTAAGTACCTTGTTCATTAGGGTACATATAGCAGCCATATCCAATTATTAATTGCTTTCTCTGTACTATCCTTTTTTCCTGCATAGTTGGTTAAAGAATTTAAATTTCCCCCCTCTGACAAAGAATCCTTCCAGAGTGGGAACTGAACACAATTCTAGGACAACTAATCAAGGAACCTTTAGAGCGCGTGCAAAAGATATCTTTGCAAATGCTCTTGTGGAAGACTGTCTTTTTATTGGTGAGTTTGAGGTGCCCACCGCCGCGCAGCCAAAGTCAACATGCTGCTCAGTCTTCCGCCTCTCCTGCAGCTCCCCCTGCCAAAACTCTTTAGAGTTCCTTTACAAGGTCACTGCCACCCGGTGGGAAGCAGAATCCGCTGATTCAAACCAGGTTGACGAGCGATCACATCGGGCAGGTCGGTCCTGCAGATGGTCCACAAAGGTTATGCCTTACCCTTCCTTTCTTCCACGCCGCACCTTCCACCGTTAACCCAGCGACTGACGGAGGACCATCTCTCCATTTTGCGACAGGAAGTCCTTTTGGCCAAATAGGCTGTCAAGAGGGTGCCAGCGGTAGAAGAAGGGCATGGTTCTTATTCAGATTACTTTTTTGGTGCCCAAGAAGAACGGAGGTCTTCAGCCTATGCTAGATCTGCGCCTTCTCAAAGCCTATGTCCATATTTCTGTGTATAGGAAAGTGCTCCTTTTGGCATGGTTACCCCCCACTTTTTGCCAGACTCTGAATGCAACTTTGACTGAATGTGCACTGGGTCCCTGCTAAGCAGGTTCCCAGTGCCTGTGTTCTTTCCCAAAATTGTACTTTTGTTTCTGCAATTGGCAGACCTCTGCCCCTTGTAAAGCGTACCAGTGGTACCACCAAGAGCATTGTGACTAGAGAGGGTCTCTAAGGGCTGCAGCATATATTGTGCCACCCTAAGAGATCTCTCATCAAACACATGCACACTGCCACTCCAGCCTTTGTGTTTTGGTGCAGCTAAAAGTGAAGAGTCGAGCTGGCACACATCCCCTGTGTACCAGGCCTGTCAGCACTGCCAGAGGCATGGGAATGTCACCCTTACAGCAGGCCTTCCTGTCCTAAGGCAGGGTGGACTATACCTCTGGTGAGGGCATAACTGCACGAGCAGATATGCCCATATAGTGTCTAAGTCTATTCTTAGGCATTATAAGTGCATAGTGAAGCAATACCGAGTACATGGGCTGGGAGCTTGTCAATACGAGTTCTACAGCTCCATAATGGCTTCACCGAATCCCAAGATGTTTGGTACCAAACATCTCAGATTAATGAGCCCGCACTTATGCCAGTGTTGGATTCATTAATAAATGCACTCGGAGGTGCCCCCTGAAAACCTACCCAACAACTAATGTGTAGCTGACTCGTCTGCACCAGCCTGCCACTTCCAGACATGTTTCTGACCCCTTGAGGTGGGAGCCTTGTTCTCTTGTGGGTCAGAAACAAAGCCTGCTGTGGGTGGAGGTGCTCCACACCTACCCCCAAGTAGGAAAAGCATTCCAGGGCGGTGAGCCTCAAAGGCTTCCTTCCCTTTGTTATGGTAGCCAGGGCCTCTCCAGCCAGTAGAGATGCTCACCCCCCTGACCAAGCCCCACTTTTGGTGGCAAGGTTGGCGGGAAAATTAGTAAACAGAAGAGGTGTGTCCGCTCTCAGCCAGGACCACCCCTAAAGTGTCCTGAGTGGAAGTGACCCACTCCTTTGAAAATCCTTCATATTGGTTGTGAGGATTTTTGACATTAGGATTAGGGGTATGCCCCCTCCCCAAAGGGAGTGAACATACAAAGGGTGCAGTCATCCTTAAGGTAAGTAGCCCATTGGCTACAACCTGCCAGTACCTGTAATGCCCCTAAATTGAGTATTTAGGGGCACCCCTGAAACTTTATCCTCAGATTCCTGGTGACCTAAAGGAGAAGAAGGACCGAACAGCCGTACCAGCAGTGAAGACTTTAGACGACAACTGACTTGGCCCCAGTCCTACTGGCCTGTCTGCAGCCCTCGAAGAAACCTGCACCAAAAAGCGACTTGTCCTGCAGGCCCAGTAACGTCCACAACCCTGGGAGGACTGCCTGCCTTCCATAAATACCAAGAACTCCTGAGGACAGCGTCTCTGTCCACAAAGTAACCAACAAGAAGCGCTCCAGTGCCCTGCTGAACCGCCCAACCAGACCTCCGGACCTACTGCTGCACCCGACGCCTCTAGCCCGAGTTAAAGTGGCCCACCGGTCCTGATAAGGTTCCCCAGCGATCTTGAGCTCGAGTCCACCCCAGAGTGACCTCTCCTGGACTTCACGGTGACGCCTGCAGTTTCAACACGAAGGGTCCCCCAACTGCGACCGGCTCTAGTAAAACTTCTCTGACTTCCAAAGGCACCCCTGCTCCCGCAGCTGCCCGGCCTTGGGTAGCTCGACCAATGGTGCCCCTGAGTTCTTCAGCACCCCAGCTTACCTCCAGAGTCACCGGTTCCCTTCGCACAGCCGCCTGGTCCAAGCCTGCAGCCTTTGTTCGAAATCTTTAGTCTCATTTGCTTTGCATTGGGCACCCGACGTTGTGTTGGCACACTGCACCCGGCCTCCACTGTGCCGCTGAAGGTGTGTGTTTGATGCTGGCCCTATCCCCCGGAGATTGACCCCCAACTCCAATTTTATCTACCTACAACCGGCACCTCTTTGCGTGCCCCCAGTCTCCATTGACTAACACTGGGCCTCAGTGACTAAATTTGGTCTCTGCACCCGGCCACCTCAGTGCCGCTGGTGTTGGAGACTCTACATTTATCTGACCCTTGCCCAGTGTTGGTCCTAAAACCCGAATACTGGAATTTTAAGTCATGTACTTACTTGTGAAATTACAACATTATTTTTCCTCCATAGGTTAACATTGAACTGTTTATGAAATGCACTACGTGTCCACTTTTTATACTTTAAAAAATGTGATTTTACAAAATGTATTTTACTGCAACAAAGTATCTTTGGGTCTAAGTAATAAACATACAAAAAGTAATATTTTTACAAACAATTGGTCTCGGATTTAGTCATTGAGTGTGTGTAATCATTTCTTGCCTGAGTGTGTACAAACACATGCTTAACACAGCCCTCTGATAAGCCTAACTACTCGCCCACACTACCACGAAAGAGAGTATTAGTATTATCTACTTTAGCCTCTGTAAAGCCTCTGCGGATCTTCTGGACTCTGTGCACACTATACCTTACTTTGGTATAGTATATACAGAGCCAGTTCCTACACTGTCCCACTGGCTTATCAACGCTGCCTGTGGTTAGTTGTGGGAGGGGAGTATTTCCAGTTAGCTGTGCTCTCCTTTGGTCTCAGCAGTGCCCCTCGGGTGTTCACAAAAGTGATGGCGGTGGTGGCAGAAGCACACCTTTGGAGGTAAGAGGTGCCAGTCTTCCCCTTCCTCGATGACTGGCTGTTGAACGCAGGCTTCTGCCAGGCAGGCGTCAACTACCACCAGACTACAGCGAACCTCCTGTCATCTTTGGGGTTCACTCTCAATGTGCCTAAGCCACACCTGACTCCTTCTCAGACTCTCTTTCATTGGACACATTCTGGATATGGGTCAGTTTCGTGCCTTCCCCCGGAAAGAGAGACCAGGACATTCAGGCTATGATCCCAATCTTTCACCCTCAACCCTGGATTTCAGTAAGGTTGACTCTGAGGCTGCTGGGTCTGATTGCCTCCTGCATTCTGCGGGTCGAACATGCCAGTAGGCATATACTGGCTCTGCAGTTGGATCTGAAGTCCAAGTAGGCCCAACATCAAGTTCAGATTTCGGAGGAGGAAAGATCTGCAGTGGATATTGGAGGTTAGTCCTGACAGCCACAGTAGGCAATTGGAGGTGCAAGGCTCCAGCTGCTCTACGCAACACCGTTGCGAAATTTGCTCCCTCCTCCGTAGCCACGGGAGGAGACAGCATGCCAGTGTCAGGGGAAGTGTCTAGACCACTGGCATCCCCAAGTTCCTCTGCCCAGTCCTGATCATACTCACACTGCTGTGTGAGAGGGTCTTCCGACCCCTCCCAGCTCTCCTGGTCCTCCTCTGGTGCAAAATATGGAGGAGGAGGGACATCTGGGACCCAAGGTCTCATCGGCGCCGGAGCCCCGGGCGCCGTCAGGAACGGCACCGGGGACATCGACGCTGGCGGAGGCGTGGTTAGGTCAACCGGCGTCGATGGGGGTTGCGGTACCACTGGAGCCGGGATCGAGGCTGGGGCCGGAGCCGGGGCCGGGATCAAGGCTGGCGGGACAGGCGACGCCGGGACCGGAGTCGTCGGCGACGCCGGAGCAACCCCATCAGGGCCCGCGGGGCCCGAAGGCGCACCGGAGGGACCTTGAGGCCCGAAGAGGCGGGCCATGGCCGACAGGAATTCCTGTATTTGGGCCGGAGTCGCCCCCGAACCCGGGAAGGACGGGTAATGTGGGGGCGGCTCTACAGGCACGTCCGGGGCCGCAGGGGCGGGGACGGTGCCGACAGGGGCCTCAGCCGAGTCGCGAGACCGGCGAGGCGAAGTCTTAGAGCGATGATGCTTCTTAGACTTCTTGTGCTTCGACTTACCCGAGGAGCGCGAAGACTTGGACTCCGACGACCGGCGGGGGCTCCGCGACCGGCCCCTCGACCTCTCACGGGACCGGGGCTTGGTGCGGCGCGGAGCCGACTGCCGGACCTCGAGCAGCTTTCGAGACCGCTCTCGCAAAGCCTTCGGGTGAAGTTTCCGGCAGTCAGGGCACGACTTCGTGTCGTGGTCTCGGCCGAGACAGTAGAGACACTCTAAGTGCGGGTCTGTGATCGACATCATTCGACCACAGACGTCGCATGGCTTGAAGCCGGGCATCCCTATCGACACCTAGGAGTCAAGAAGACTCGAAAAGAAACAGTGAAAAAATTCACCAAAAATGTAGTCAAAAATTGACTAGGGCACTGCTCTTCCCGGATCTGCGCTTACTGGCGCGGAAAAGAAGAACTGACGTCAGCGCGCAGGGGCGGCGTCTAAGTACTGCCCGCGACGTCATCCCGGCGATCACGACGCCGACGACGGACGCGGAGCCGCACGACGCCGCCTACCGACGCGCAAGGGTACTGCTACGCAAAAACTTTCCGGATCCAGCCTGACGCCTGGGGATATTCTAAGGTAAGGAATCTGTCACTAACTACTGTCTCTTACAGATATATCGTTACACAAGTTAGTAACTTGTGCGTTAGGGGACCTTGCGCCTCTGGAAATGGCTATACCACCAAGGGATCTTCCTGGTGGTGAACCACCTGGCTGGCTCATTGAACACCAGGGTGGACGAACTCAGCCATTGGTGCCTAGCAGATCACGAGTGGCAGTTACCCCGGAGGTGTCTCAAGGTCTACTTCGAATGGCTCAATCTGTTTGCCACCACCGAGAATGTTTGCCACCAATGTGTATTGGAGGTTCTAAGGTGTCTGTTGCTCAGAGACGCGTTCCGCTCAGGTGTTTTGTTATGAGGATTTGTATAGCTCACTTTTCACCTAAGAGTGTGTCCAGGCGCAAGAGCATATGTTTAGGCTGATTGGAGCTCCTAATTGACAGCCAGGCCTTCAGTTTCTTTCAGAACTCGAGTAGAGGAAGGGAGGGTCTGATGTGATGGGGTAGGTTGCTCCAGGTTTTGGCGGCAATGTAGGAAAAAGAGCATCCTCCTGTTTCGCTTCTGTGGACGCGTGGTATTTGTGTCAGACAGAGTGTGACTGAGCGCAGTTGCCTAGTTGGATGGTGAAAGTTAAGGCAATGGTTGAGGTAGGCAGGTCCAGCGTTGTGAAGGGCTTTGTAGGCATTGGTGAGCAGTTTGAATTGGCAGCGCTTCTGGCCAGTGTAGCTCTCTGAGGTGGGACATGGTGTGTGCACTGCAGGGGATGTCGAGAATGAGTCTAGCGGCGGCGTTCTTGGTTGTCTGTAGTCTTTGTATGAGTTGGTTCAAGATACCACTGTCGAGTATGTTGCCGTAGTCCAATCAGCTGGTGATGAGGGTCTGGGTGACCGTGCGCCTGCTGTTTGTGGGGAGCCATTTGAATATCTTACGGACCATACTTGGATGAGGAAGCAGGAGGAGGTTATCGTTTTCACTTGTTTGGTCATCATGAGTTTATCATCCAAGATGATTCCGGGGTTTCTTCCATGGTCTCTGAGGGTGACATGGGTCCCAGTTCAATTGGCCACCAGGAGGAGTCCCATGGAGAGCTTTTGTTCACAAAAATCAGGACTTCCGTTATGTCAGTGTTGAATTTAAGGCAGTTCTGTTTCATCCAGTTTGCCACGCTTGACATGCAGGTTGTGAAGTTTGTCCTGATGGTGTGGTTGTCTGTGAGGGACCGGATGAGCTAAGTGTCATCTACGTAGAAGACAATTTTGATTCTGTGGGATCTTATGACGTGGGCCACTGGTTTCATGTAGACTTTGAAGAGGGTAGCGCTCAGCGATGACCCTTGAGGGACTCTGCAAATTAGGTTTTTGGGTTTGAAGGTGTACAGCGGGTGTCTGACTCGTTGGGTTCTTTTGGAGAGGAAGAAGGCAAGCCATCTCAGGGCGGGCCCTCTGTACTCCTGTATGTTTTTCCGCCAATTCTTCTCCTGCCATGAGTTGTCAAGAAGATCTGGGCCAACTGGGGCCAAGTCATCCTAGTGGCTCTATATTGGGCATGGACAACATGGTATCCAGAACTCCTGTGCTTGAGTATTTGTCCTCTGATCAGGCTGCCCCTCATGGAGGATCTGCTTTTGCAGCAGAAAGGTCAGGTTCTCTATTCCAGTTGGTACAATCTCCCCCTTCATCTATGTAGATTGAGTGGTGCCAGCTGAATACCTTTGACCTTCCTCCTGGGGGAAGTGGATGCCATCTTGGAAGCCAGATGTCCCTCAGCGAAGATAGTATAGGTTTGTTGCTGCGTCAAGTTTGTGGTTTGGTGCTGCGTATGCCAGATTGACCCCCTCCAGACCCAATTGTCTGATGTCCTGTTGTTTGTTCTCAGTCTCTCGCCCGGCAAGGCCTTGCTTTGGGCGCTGCTAAAGGTTATATTTCAGCCCTTTTGGCCTTCCTGCCATTGCCTAATCAGCCTTGTTATTTAAATCACCGGTTGTGATGAGGTTTTTAAAAGGGCTGCAGCATATATTTCCCCCTTCTCCTTTTGTAATGCCTCAATGGGACTTCAATCTTGTCGTTACTTAATTAATGTCTACTCCATTCACCTGCTCCACAGCTGACCCCTACGAATCCTCACCCAAAAAAATGTGTTCCTAATTGCAATCACCTCCTCACGGCGTGAGTGAGCTTCAAGCTCTGTGTGTCCAGCCACCATACACTACCTTCTTCCACAATAAGCTGGTTCTGCGTATCCTTTCTACTATAAGTTGTGACACTGTTCCACGTTGGTTACACTATCACCCTGCCTGACATTCTATGCTCTGCCCAACCCCTCTAAGAAGGAGGAGAGACTCTATCCCGTGGACCCCAAAAGAGCTTCTACATCGATCGTACCAACGATCACCAGGTGGATGGTCAGCTCTTTGTGGGGTTCACCGGAGTAAAAAATGGCAAGGCTGTGCATGTGTACCTTCTCGCGCTGTATCGTGCTCTGCATTAAGATCTGCTACGCATTGACAAAAAGGGCAACCTTGAGAAGGGCTGCGCGCCCATTCCACCAGGGCGAATGCTGCTACCACTGTGTTGGCACGTGAAGTCCCAGTCCTCGACATCTGCAAGGCAGCTATGTTGGCGTCTCTCCATATGTTCATGAATCTTTGTCTGGATAGCCAAGTACTCCGAGAAGGGCTCTTTGCCCGCTCAGTCCTGCCGGACTTTCTGGTTTGAGTCCATTCACAGTCCACCTCCTATTAGGTACTGCTTTGGCATCTATTCAAAAGGTGAGGAGTCTGTGGCTAGAAGTCTCTATCAGAAGAACACATTACTTACGCCTTTTCTGGTGGAGATTCTATCTAGCCACATATTCCTCAATGACCTCCCCATCCTACCCGGTTCTGTGACTGGACTCTACTCATTAATAATATCCCACGTCTAGGAATCTGCATACTGGTTTATCACTTTTCTTTTGGGACTCCAAGTCTGGAGGCTCTTACAGTCTTGAAAGCAACTATTGTCAGCACACAGGAGTGGCTCCTATATAGTCCCCACATGTTACTTCCATAGCGAAATGGCATCAGTGTGGAGCCGCACAACACCACCTTCCGGCACTGAGGTACTATGGAAAAGTTATCTGAAAGAGACACGTTAGTGACAGATTCCTTACCTTAGAATATCCCCAGGCGTCAGGCTGGATCCGGAAAGTTTTTGCGTAGCAGTACCCTTGCGCGTCGGTAGGCGTCGTCGTGCGGCTCCGCGTCCGTCGTCGGCGTCGAGACCGCCGGGATGACGTCGCGGGCAGTACTTAGACGCCGCCCCTGCACGCTGACGTCAGTTCTTTCTTTTTCCGCGCCAGTAAGCGCAGATCCGGGAAGAGCAGTGCCCTAGTCATTTTTTGACTAAGTTTTTGGGTGATTTTTTCACTGTTTTCTCGAAGTCTCTCGACTCCGAAGGTGTCGGTAGGGATGCCCAGCTTCAAGCCATGCGACGCCTGTGGTCGGATGATGTCGATCACAGACCCGCATCGGGATTGCCTCTACTGCCTTGGCCGCGACCACGACACGAAGTCGTGCTCCGACTGCCGGGCCTTGCACCCGAAGGCTTTGCGAGAGCGGTCTCGAAAGCTCCTCGAGGTCCGGCAGTCGGCTCCGCGCCACACCAAGCCCCGGTCACGTGAGAAGTCGAGGGGCCGGTCGCGGAGTCCTCAACGGTCGTCGGGGTCAAAGTCTTCGCACTCCTCCGGTAAGTCGAAGCATAAGAAGTCGAAGAAGCGTCATCGCTCGACGACTTCCCCTCGCCAGTCTCGTGACTCGGCTGAGGGTCCTGTCGGCACCATCCCCGCGGCTTCGGGAGTGCCTGTGGAGCCGTCCCCGCATTACCCGTCCTTTCCGGGTTCGGGGGCGACTCCGGCCGAGATACAGGCGTTCCTGTCGGCCATGGCCCGCCTCTTCGGACCTCAAGGTCCCCCCGGTGCGCCTTCGGGCCCCCCGGGCCCTGATGGGGTTTCTCCGGCGCCGCCGGCGACTCCGGTCCCGGCGCCGCCTGTCACACCGGCCTCGGTCCTGGCCCCGGCTCCGGCCCCGGCCTCGACCCCAGCTCCGGTGCTGCCACAACCCCGATCGACGCCGGTTGACCTGACGACACCTCCACCGGCGCCGATCTCTCCGGTGCCGTTCCCGACGCCGCCCGGGGCTCCGGGCGGCGTCGTTCCCCGGTTCTCTCCGGATCTGGACATGGCGCCGGACCGGCGTCGCTCGACGCCGGCTCCGACGCCGCTGGGACCTTGGGTCCCACATGTCCCTCCTCCTTATTTTGAACCTGAATTGGAGGACGTAGATAACTGGGAGGGGTCTGATGACCCTCTCACACAGCAGTGTGAGTTTGATCAGGACTGGGCTGAGGAACATGGGGATGCCAGTGGTCTGGACACCTCCCTGACTCTGGCATGCTGTCTCCTCCATCCGTGGCAACGGAGGAGGGAGCAAACTTTGCAACGGTGTTGCGTAGAGCAGCTGGGGCCTTAAACCTCCAGTTGCCTACAGTGGCTGTCAGGACTAACATCCTGACGGAAGTGCTTCAGCCGGCGGGTACCTCCTCGGAGCCACTGCTGCCGTTCAACGAGGCGCTTTCAGACGTTCTTTTGGGCACCTGGTCCAAGCCCACCACAGGGGCTCCTGTGGATAGGAACGTGGCCCGACGCCATCGCCCTGCTCCGGGCGACCCCCGTTTCTCTCTCTACACCCCACCCCTGAGAGCTTGGTGGTCCAAGCCTCTGCTTCCCAAAGCGCCTTCCCTACCGCTCCCCGGATAGGGAATCCAAACGCCTGGATCAATTTGGGAAGAAGGTCTTTTCTTCCGCCAGTGCTGGCTTGCGGTCAGTCAACACCACTTGCCTCTTGGGCCGATATTCCCACTCCTTGTGGGACTCGGTGGCGCAAGTTCTGCCCCAGTGTCCTGAGGAGGTCCAGACACTGCTTTCCCGCACCATTGCGGAGGGAAGAGATGCGGCAAAGTACACCATCAGATGTGGCCTTGATACCGCCGACTCGCTAGGCAGATCGCTTGCGACGAAAGAGGCGCTGCGCCGTCACGCCTGGCTGAGGACCACTGGTTTCTCGGGCGATGTCCAAAACTCTCTTATGGACATGCCCTTTGATGGAGTCGGTCTTTTTGGTACAAAGGCAGACCATGCGCTGGAGCGTTTTAAGGACTCGCGGGCTACAGCCAAGTCCCTGGGCCTTTCTGCTGTGCGCCCTCAGCAACAGTCTGCTTTTCGCCCCTTTCGTGGCCACGGAAGGGGCGCCCAGTCACGTCCGCTGCCCAGCCACCGGCCCGCGCAGCAAGCGTCTTCGCGTGGCCGAGGACGTGGCTCCCGCCGTGGCGGGTCAGGCAACCAGCGTGCGGGTCAGGCCACCAACCCCGCCCCGTCCGCGGCCTCCAAGCACTCCTAGTCCTTCCTTTCAGGTGCACAGCACGCCAGTAGGGGGCAGGGTCCGCCATCACCTTCACCACTGGCGTGCCATCACCTCGGACAGGTGGGTCCTGGACATTGTCCGAAGGGGCTACTCCCTCACCTTCGTGACCATCCCCCCAGCCATGCCACCTCAATTCCACCGCATGTCAGGGGATCATTTGGTGCTTCTTCAAAAGGAAGTTGCGGCCCTCTTGGCCAAGAGGGCCATCGAGCGCGTTCCGACCCCAGAAGTAGGACGTGGTTGCTACTCCCACTACTTTCTGGTGCCCAAAAGGACAAGGAGGACATGCGTCCTATCTTGGACCTCCGGAACGTCAATCGCTTCCTCCGGAAGGAGAAGTTCAAGATGCTCACCCTAGCTCAGGTCTTGACTGCTCTCGACCCTGGAGACTGGATGGTAGCGTTGGACTTGCAGGACGCATATTTCCACATCCCCGTCCTGCCGGCCCACCGGCGTTACCTGCGGTTCACGGTAGGCCTCGAGCATTTTCAGTTCACCGTGCTCCCTTTTGGCCTTACCAGCGCCCCTCGGGTGTTCACGAAAGTGATGGCGGTGGTCGCAGCCCATCTGCGCCGGGCAGGGGTTCCAGTCTTCCCCTACCTCGACGACTGGCTGCTGAAGGCGGGCTCGTCCCAGGCAGTCGTCTCCCACCTCCAGACAACGGCCGAACTCCTGCACTCGCTGGGGTTCTCCATCAACGTGCCGAAGTCGCACCTGATTCCTTCTCCACAGCTCCTTTTCATCGGAGCAGTTCTGGACACGACGCAGTTTCGGGTTTATCCTCCCGAACGGCGAGTCCGGGATATTCAGGCTATGATTCCGATCTTTCGGCCTTTATCCTGTGTTTTGGTACGGATGACCCTGAGGCTGCTGGGCCTCATGGCCTCCTGCATCCTGCTGGTCAATCATGCCAGATGGCATATGCGGGCTCTGCAGTGGGACCTGAAGTTCCAGTGGGCGCAGCACCAGGGCAACCTGTCCGATCACGTCCAGATCTCGGAGGGGACTGCAAAACAGTTGCAGTGGTGGCTCTCGAACCGGCAATGGGTCATGGGCAGATCCCTCTCCCTTCCCCAGCCAGAGCACACAGTTGTGACGGACGCGTCCCTTCTGGGATGGGGCGGTCACATGGGAGAGGCGGAGATCAGAGGCCTCTGGTCTCCGGCGGAGTCCCGGCTCCATATCAACCTTCTGGAGCTCCGGGCGATCCGACTTGCACTCAAGGCATTCCTTCCCTCTGTCAAAGGGACGGTAGTGCAGGTGTTCACAGACAACACCACCGCCATGTGGTATTGCAACAAACAGGGCGGGGTGGGGTCGTGGACCCTATGTCAGGAGGCTCTGCGCCTCTGGACATGGCTGGAACATCAGGGCATATTCCTGATGGTTCAACACCTGGCAGGTTCCCTGAACGCCAGGGCGGACGAACTCAGCCGCAGGTGCATGATGGATCACGAATGGCGTCTTCACTCGGAGGTGGCGAAGGTCTCTTTCAGCAGTGGGGAGAGCCTTGGTTAGATCTGTTCGCCACCGAAGAGAACGCGCAATGTCAGCAGTTCTGCGTGTTGGAATTTCCAAGGCGGCACTCGCTCGGCGACGCTTTCGTCGCGAGTGGAGTTGCGGTCTGTTGTACGCCTTTCCGCCTATACCACTTCTACCCAGAGTGTTGAAGAAGATTCGGCGCGACCGGGCCCAAGTCATTCTTGTGGCTCCGGACTGGGCTCGAAGAGTTTGGTATCCCGAGCTACTCAGTATGAGCGTCGATCCCCGATCCGTCTGCCTCTTCGGGAGGATCTTCTGTCGCAGCAGCAGGGGACGGTCCTCCACCCGAACCTGTCCAGTCTACACCTGCTTGCGTGGAGATTGAGCGGCGGCAGTTGATTCCTTTTGACTTGCCTCCCGAAGTTTGTGATGTGATTCTGGCAGCCAGGCGTCCCTCCACTAAGGTGGTATACGCCTGCAGGTGGAACAAGTTTGTGGCATGGTGCACAGCAAAGGCTGTGAATCCCCTTTCTGCCCCTCTTTCTGAGGTTCTTCTGTTCCTTCTTTCTCTGGCCCAACAGGGTTCTGCCCTGGGTACCATCAAGGGCTATCTTTGTGCGATATCGGCCTTCCTCAGGCTGCCTGATCAGCCCTCCCTTTTCAAGTCCCCTGTGGTTAACAGGTTTCTTAAAAGCATTACACGCCTCTTTCCTCCTGTTCCGTTTGTAATGCCTCAGTGGGACTTGAACTTAGTTCTTACTTTCTTAATGTGCGCTCCCTTTGAGCCTCTGCATAACTGTCCTCTTCGTCTTCTTACTCTGAAGACAGCCTTTCTGGTGGCCATCACTTCCGCTCGGCGGGTGAGTGAGCTCCAGGCTCTTTCATGCAAACCCCCCTTTCTGTCTGTTCATCCAGACAAGGTTGTTCTTCGGACACGTCCGTCCTTCCTGCCAAAGGTGGTTACTGCCTTCCACATTGGGCAGACCATCACTTTGCCCACCTTCTTTCCGCCTCCGCATCCTTCCAGAGAGGAGGAGAGGCTCCACCGTCTGGACCCAAAACATGCGCTTTCTTTTTACATCAACCGCACACAACAGTTCCGGGTGGATGACCAGCTCTTTGTTGGCTACGTGGGCGCCAAAAAAGGTCGGGCGGTACACAAAAGGACCATCTCCCGCTGGGTCACCATGTGTATCAAAGCCTGCTATTCTTTGGCTAAGAAGGAGCCTCCTGTTGGGCTGCGTGCCCATTCCACCAGGGCAACGGCGGCTACCACGGCTTTAGGCCGCGGGGTTCCGTTACAGGATATATGTCAGGCAGCTACGTGGGCCTCGCTGCACACGTTTACCAAACATTACTGCCTTGACAGCCAAGTCCGGAGAGACGGCTTCTTTGGCCGTTCTGTTCTCCGGGACTTCCTCGTCTGATCTTTGTTCGCAGACCCACCACCGGGGTTGGTATTGCTGGGGTATCTATTCTAAGGTAAGGAATCTGTCACTAACGTGTCTCTTTCAGATGCACAAGTTACTAACTTGTGTAACGATATATCTGTAAGAGACAGTAGTTAGTGACAGATTCCTTACCGCCCACCCATCCTCCCCGTTCTGCGAACTGATTTCTAGGGTTAAGGACATCCCTTTCAGGGCCCTAGTATTTTTCAGACACCTATGTCAGCTTCTTGCATGGCTCTGCGTTCCTGGCGTGGAAAGTCGTGTACAGAACTGACGTCAGCGCGCAGGGGTGGCGTCTAAGTACTGCCCGCGACGTCATCCCGGTGGTCCCGACGACGGACGCGGAGCCGCACGACGCCGCCTACCGACGCGCAAGGGTACTGCTACGCAAAAACTTTCCGGATCCAGCCTGACGCCTGGGGATATTCTAAGGTAAGGAATCTGTCACTAACTACTGTCTCTTACAGATATATCGTTACACAAGTTAGTAACTTGTGCTTTAGATCCAGTCTGATACCTTGAGAATATTTAAAAGGAGAGGAATCTGCAGCTAAATAGAGTCTCTACCAGAAAAAAAGTTACTGGAGATAAGTAACTTGTTCATTTGGCAGAATCTGGTTTCAGATATCTCTCAATTAGGGTACATATAGGAACCATATGCAAGCATTTAAGTGCTTTCTCTGTACTATCCTTGTTCTCTGTTGGGTGGTTAAAGAATTTGAGATGTCTGTTCTGCACGTTTCCCTCTCTGACAAAGAATCCCCCCAGAGTGCGAACTGAACACAATACTAGAACGACTAATCAAGGAACCTTTTGAACCCATACAAAAGGTATCTCTGCAAATGCTCTCATGGAAGACTGCCTTTTTATTGCCAATTTCTTGGGATAGTTGTGCAAGAGAAATACAGCTTTTTTACATTAAGCCTCCATATATAAAATTTGATAAGAGCAAAGTTACAGTGACTATTACACCCAGATATATGCCAAAGGTACCACCCTTGTTTTGCCTTAATAAGAAGTTATCCAGTATTGGGGTATCTTTCATAGATTCACATGCCTGAATCATTCCCCGTCGTCGAGGCGGGAGTCCCACTGATAAATTACAAAAGTAGTGCCAAAAGTAAATAACAGTAGAAGGCTAAAAGAAAAGGCCTAAGGCCTAAAACTTAGTAGCCTATCTACATCATTATAATGAAAAAGAACCAAAGGTTAGCTCCAACGAATCAGCTACCAGCACCCTCTAGAACACTCCCATCAGAGGCAGTTCTCCTCAGATTTTCACCGCACGTCGTGTGGAAGGGAGTCTCCTTGAGTGCCAACTCAGTTTCTTCTCAACTTTCTTCAGCATGTCTGACAAGAAGGCCCTTTTTAGACCTTGTAGGACCTGTGATAAAAAGAGGGTCCATGTTGATGATCAACATAAGGATTGCATTTATTGCCTCTATCCTAAGCATGAGGCAAAACATTGTAAAATCTGCCGTACCTTCCCTGCCAAAACTCTGAGGGATAGGGAGGCAAGGCTTCTTTTGTGGCTTAAATCCTCTTCGGCTGAGGAGGATGGCAGAGCCTCTACGTCTAGCAAGAGGGCTAGATCCCAGGACAGCCCCTCAAGTGAAGGACGGAAACATCACAAATCCTCCCATGCTGTTCCTGACCCTTCACAAAGGTCACCTAAAGCGGCTGTCACAAAAACTGTGAGTAAGACCATTATTGTGACCTCTTCGGCCTCATCGTCGACAGCTACTATCTCGACGACGGCCATAACCTCACCTATTTTATCTACCAGAATTTCTATGTCATCTAAGAAATCTGGTATTGAGGACTCTTCTGTGAGAAAACCTTCTTTGAAGGCCCCGTCGATGACCGCATCAATAACGAGTCCGTCGACGACGGTACCGTCGACGAAAATATCGTCGACGAAGAGTCCGTCTATGATAGCCCCGTCGACGACGACCCCGTCGACGAAGAGTCCGACGACGACCCCGTCGACGGTGAAAATTGTGCCTTCGCAATCGACGCCTTTATTATCGGAGTCTTTCCAACTTAAGACATTCCAAAAACAGCAGGACTATACAAAAATGTCTCCGCTTCTTCCCTCACATCTCCTATCTTATGTAGATGATGATGAAGATGACGATGAGGATGGACCATTTGGCATAGCTCACCATCCCTCTGAACTTAATATAAAATGTCAGGAGGACGACGAAGATGATGATGATGATTACCAAGAACATTATTATCAACACCACCTTACGGTCCCGCAGCATAGGTTTCATCAAAGGGAGTCGTATGAGAGGAAACCAGTCATCTCCCTCCGACGCTCATTCAAGATCTCCAGGCCATGCTGGCGGATTACCGGCAAAGGTTTCCACCGCAGCAAGAGGTTCCAGAACAACCATCAGTGGTCCCTGAACCCTTACCGCAGCCACAGGTTCCAGTCATACCGCTTCCTCCGCCTGCTCCCTCCGAGCATGTGCAACAGGATGTTACTTCCTCGGAAGATGAAGTTGAAGAGGAGAATTACCTGAGAATATCCCTCACCAGGATCCGTGGGATAATTACATCATACCAGTACCTTCTCCGCCCATACCTTTACCATCCGACTCCCCCCCGGAGGATATCGGGGGTTTTCATAACTTGATGCAACGGGCGGCAGCCAGGTTTCAATTGCCTGTTACAATTGAACAAACTGAATGTTTCTTACATGATTTTAAAGAGGAATCCAGAAAAATCACTAGAGCGGTCCCAATCATAGACTATATCTGGAAAGAGGGGATAAAAATTATGAAGACGCCTGCTTCCATTCCAGCGGTGCTTTCTCGTATAGAAAAAAAGTACCGAGCGCCTGCTAATAGTCCATCTTCTCTGATTGGTCATCCTCGTCCGGACTCAGTCATCTCCCAAGCCGCTCAACAGCGTTCTAAAAATCCTGCAACGCCTATCACCACACCGCCCGACAAAGAAGGATGTCGGCTGGATCTCATTGGAAAAAAGTTTTCCACCATGGCGGCGGCCTCCATTAGAGCGGCAAATTCATTAGCAATAATCGGCCGGTATGACCGCCAAATGTGGTCAGATATGGCTGCTCTTATTGATCTAATCCCTGAAGACCACAGGCAGGACGCACAAAAGATTCTGCTTGAGGGAGAAAGAGCCGCATCTGAGACTATAGATTGCGCACTGGATATCGTTAATACCAACTTTCGTCAGCTTGCCGGGGCTGCCGTACTTAGACGCCAGGGATGGCTTAAGGCCACTACTTTCCGACCGGAAGTACAAACGAAGATCCTAGATATGGCCTATGATGGAGAGTCTTTGTTTGGAAAACATATTGACAATGCTCTTCTTGCCATTAAAACGGACACGGACACCGCCAAATCTTTAGGCGTCCTTCAATACAGGCGCGGATCTTTTAGGGGCACAAGAGGACGTAGTTTCACATCACGAGGAGGATATCAAAATCAACAGAATAGGCAATATCAGCAACAATATAGACAACAGTATAACTAGTCTTCATATCACCAATCCTCTTCGGCTGGTTTCTCCCGTCAGGGCGGACGCAGAAGATCCCAGAATCAAGGCCGAGACACCAACAAGAAACAATGATCTCAGCAGGGCGCCAACCACATTACCTTCTATTCCCGTGGGTGCGAAAATTTCAGCCTTTGTTCGCAAGTGGCAGGACATTACATCAGACCGATGGGTTCTAGACCTGGTATCCAGCGGTCACACGCTAGAATTCGTCAAACAGCCACCCACTACTCCACCCAGGGGTCCCCCTCCCCCTCGTCTTCACTTATTGTTCAAAGAAGCCTTACTAATGCTCCTCCAGAATGCAATAGAGAAAGTTCCCTCTTCTCAAGGGGAACAGGTTTCTATTCTCGTTTCTTCCTAATCAGAAAGAAGTCAGGAGAATGGCGACCTATTCTGGACCTCAGAAAACTAAACAAATTTCTCAAAAAACAGAGTTTCCGGATGGTCACACTTTCAGAGATTCTAAGCTGTTTAAACGAAGGAGATTTTATGGCTTCTCTGGATATGGAGGACGCGTACTTCCACATCCCAATTCACCCAAAACATCGAAAATATCTTCGCTTCACAGTGGCTGGCGCTCATTATCAGTTCAAAGTGCTCCCGTTTGGACTAAAATCGGCACCAAGAATCTTCACGAAGTGCTTGGCACCTGTAGCAGCAGCATTGAGATCTCAAGGAATCCAAGTATTCCCTTACCTCGACGATTGGCTTATCAAGGGTCCTTCAGCACAGAAAGCCAAAGTGGCCACAGAGATGTGTCTCCATCTCTTCTCTTCACTGGGGCTGACTATCAACGAGAGCAAGTCACAATTCCGTCCGATTCAAGTCATTCCTTTTCTCGGAGCAATGCTGGACACGATCCAGTGCAAGGCATTCTTGTCAGAAGATCGGCAGTTGCATCTCCAGAAAACTAGCAACATCAATTTCAAGAAGAAAGTCAGTTTCTGTCCGGATGTTTGCTTCACTCCTAGGAATGTGTTCTTCTGCAATAAACTTGATACCTCTAGCGCGGCTCAAAATGAGGCCTCTTCAAGAGGAATTACATCTTCAATGGCAGCAAGCCGTGGGTTCCTTCGATGACTCCATAAAGGTTACACCTCGCATGATACAGGCTCTGCGCTGGTGGTCCAAGGCAACGAATTTAACCCAGGGACTAACATTTTTACAAGCCATCCCAGATTTCGTGTTGACTACCGATGCCTCCATGGAGGGATGGGGAGGCCATCTACAAGATTTAAGAATACAAGGAAAATGGTCTCAAATTCACAAACAACAACATATCAACAGTCTGGAGCTCCGCACAATTTTTCTGTCCCTACAAGCGTTCCTTCCAAGGATTGCGGGTTCCTCAGTGCTGGTCCGTACGGACAATACGACCAGCATGTATTACATCAACAAAAAGGGAGGAACGAAATCTGCCACACTCTCACAAGAGGCCCAGGAACTGTGGGAATGGGTCACTGTTCACGGGATAACCCTCAGAGCAAAACACGTCAGGGGTTTACACAATTCTCTGGCGGACACGTTGAGCAGGTCTCTGTCGGACTGTCACGAGTGGGAACTGGAACAGGAACAGTTGAACAGAGTGTTTCAAACCTGGGGCAAACCTGCACTGGATTTGTTTGCAACAAGGGACAACAAGAAATGCCGGTACTATGCCAGCAGATTCCCTCAACAGGGGTCAAGGGGAATGCCCTGTCCATGCGATGGTCAGGGATTTGTGCTTACGCTTTTCCCCGATCCCGTTGGTCCCGAGAGTGCTCCGGAAAATGAAGCTAGAGGGTTGCCGCATAATCCTGATTGCACCCCATTGGCCAAGACAATATTGGTTCCAGGAACTACTACTGTTGACTCAGGACAAGCCCATTCGCCTGTTTCCGACTCCTACGATGTTGTCCAGGAACAGCGGCCAAGCGGTCCACCCGGACCCACATTCCTTACACTTGCACGCATGGCTCCTGATTTCTTAGAGTTCAAAGACTTCAACATCTCACAAGACTGTCGTGAAATTTTGACCAAAGCTCGTGCTCAAAGCACAATAAAGACTTATCGTTCAAAATGGAAACGATTTTGTTATTGGTGCGAAGCGAATAATACTCACCCAGTTCAAGCTCCTGCGGAACAGATTCTCCCTTACTTGCTGTCTCTAGCCAAGTCTGGTCTTACCTTTTCATCAGTCAAGGTCCACCTTGCTGCTCTGTCTAGATTCAGAAAAAGTGCTGATCGGCCGTCTCTCTGTTCATACTCACTTGTCAAGCAATTCATGAAGGGACTTTTCAGAGCTTTCCCTCCAGTGCAAGCACCCCCTCCAGAGTGGGAGCTCAATACTGTGCTAGCGCAGCTGATGAAGCGCCCATTTGAACCAATCCACAAGGCGGACCTCAAATTCCTCACGTGGAAGGTCGCACTTTTACTGGCGCTAACCTCGGCAAGAAGGGTTAGTGAAATCCAAGCATTCACTATCACTGAGCCTTTTCTACATTTCACTCGAGATTATGTAACCCTTCGCACAAATCCTAAATTCATCCCCAAGGTACCATCACAATTTCATTTGAACGAACCGGTAAGGTTAAGAACTTTCTTTCCGGATCCATCCACTCCAGCTGAGAGAGCGTTGCACTCTCTGGATGTCAAACGCTGTTTAAAATTCTACTTACAAAAACTAAAGACATCAGGCGTTCCAACCAACTGTTCGTGGCCTATGGCCAAACAACTATTGGAACTGCAGTAACAAAGGCAACAATCTCCAGATGGCTGGCTTCCGCTATCCGCTTCTGCCATGACAAGGCCAACAAGCCTTTACAGAGGAAGGTCAAGGCTCACTCTACAAGGGCTATGGCGGCTTCTGCAGCTTTGTTTGCCGGAGTGACTCTAGAGAATATCTGTCGTGCTGCGACATGGAAAAATGTCCACACGTTCACGAAGCACTACTGTCTTCAATCTGCTCAGCGAGAAGATGCGGCAGTTGGACAGGCGGTTCTACGACATCTCTTTCATTAAGTCGGACCAGGTATTTTCTCTTTTATATGCTGTTTGTTCCTGCGATCAGTATTCATACAAAATTGATATGTAAATATCTATATAAAGTATAGTTGTACAAATATACATATATGATAATTCTTATGTATTCTTGTTCTTAGTAGTAGATTGCATTTTACATAACTTTGATGTCTTGAAGACTTGTGTAAAAAAAAAAAAAAAAAAATTCTCAGTTATTGTGGATACAGTTTGGGGGTTTAGTAATACTTGTCTCCCACCATCCGCAAACGACATTACGTTTGATATACTGCTGACTACTCTGATTCAGGCATGTGAATCTATGAAAGATACCCCAATACTGGATAAGAAAACAAGTTACTTACCTGTAACTACAGTTATCCAGTATTGGTATCTTTCATAGATTCACATGCACCCACCCTCCTCCCGGCAGGTCAGTTCTCTAGGATTTGGGACTCTTACTCCCACTTGTGCTAAGAAAATCTGAGGAGAACTGCCTCTGATGGGAGTGTTCTAGAGGGTGCTGGTAGCTGATTGGTTGGAGCTAACCTTTGGTTCTTTTTCATTATAATGATGTAGATATGCTACTAAGTTTTAGGCCTTAGGCCTTTTCTTTTAGCCTTCTACTGTTATTTACTTTTGGCACTACTTTTGTAATTTACCGTGGGACTCCCGCCTCGACGACGGGGAATGATTCAGGCATGTGAATCTATGAAAGATACCAATACTGGATAACTGTAGTTACAGGTAAGTAACTTGTTTTCATCCACTTACCACCAATTTTCTGCAGTCACAACAGTTGCAGAAAAATATCTTCATTCTTTAGACCTTGAGATGCATAAAGGTCTACATCGATAGACCAATTGTTTATTTCAAATGGGAACTCTCTTTGGATTTCCTCATGTATCTCCATGCCAAAGCTGGTGTCCTCTGACGCATTTGGCAAGAGGCTTTGCTGCATAGGGGCCCATTTGACAAGAGGCATTGTTGCATGACTGCACTGTTTCCTGGAGTGCTCTTACTGGACTTCTGTTTCAGCTGGGCGACTGGACAACTTGGTCTTCAACCCACACCATCATCAAGCATTACAGTCTGGATGTCCAGTCGACAGCTGAAACAGAAGTGGGACAGGCGGTGCTGCCCAACCTTTTCCATTAAGGTAAGGCACATTTCCGCCTATGTCATCCTTAAGGTAAGAATGTGAATATATGATGTATCCATTGGTGGGGAGAAAAAGTTGCTTACCTGTAACTACTGTTCTTCAGTATTGCTATCTTTCATACTCAAGTGCTGTCTACATCCTCCCTGTTCAGGAAACTACCAAAATGTTTGATACAAGTGATGGAAATCTGACAGTTGGAGACTCAGTGGAGGGTAGGCACCTGGGCCCCTCCACCCGATTGGGTGGATTTCAGGTCGTAAAATGAGGTGGATGGGATACTTATAGTCTATGAAGGTTATTTTAACATTGACTATCATGCATCCCGGCCCTATATCTGGGAAAAATGTAAGTATATGGAACTATGAAAGATACCAATGCTGAAAAACAGTAGTTACAGGTAATTAACTTTCTCATAACTCAGTCACCTCTCAGTTTGATCAAGCAGCAACCTGTGTTCTTTTCACAATACTGCTTCCTTGCTGTTCTCTTATGGAGTACAGTCTCTGTTTCAGTGACAAGAGATAAATATGTTTAGCCAATATGCAGCATCAGTCACTCATTTCTCTCTAACTGCATCTTGCTGTCTCTTATTTCCTTTTGCACAGAGCCAAAGAGCTGGCTCATGATACCTTTTTAGGTAGTCTCTTTCCTACCAACTCTTGATACAGAGCTATTGCTTTGTCCTGGTCTTTAGTCTTTTGGCCAGAGTGTCTCTCACTCTTCATGCGTACCTTTTTAAATCTCCTTGGGAAGTACCTCTCTGCCTGCTTGTCTGTTATCGCTCTCAGTTTTGTCTAAAGATTTCATCCGTCTTTAATTCCTCTCCTTGGTAATAGGACATGTTTCTGATGGCAGCTATGGGCCCACCCGGAGGAGGCAGAACCACCATCTCTGGACGCCTTCAGAGCCGTTTCAACCTCATCAACATGACCTTTCCCACGGTAAGCAAAGCTTTTGGGATAGATTTTAACAGTTTCCCATAGAAATATCCTCATGGTCCTTGACTGGTATCCGGAGTGTGGTTTGAAAGGTCAGAGACTGGATTGGACCAAGGTGTAGTTGGTTTAAACTCCCTTACACAATAGACAGAACAAGCGTGAAGTATCCCAGATCCACAGGCAAGGTCTTTCTTTGTCTAAATGTAACTTATATAGCTGGCTTATTTCTGAATTTTCAGGATAGGAGGGTCTTCTTTTTTCCATCAGTGGTCCCTCATCACGCAAGGCCAATCGATGTTAAAGATCAAGAAAGGAAGCATGTACTCTGAACCTTCCACCATTAACTACCTTATTACCTCCAAATTGCCTGAATAATTTTACTCTGGGAATTTCGTGGGTGGTACCCAAGAAGAGAACTGACATTAGATCATTACTGAATCCTTGACCTGACTAATTTCTGTTATTTTAATCCTTGCATATGTTGACTCTGGTGCTGATTCTGGAGGCTAGGCACCTGGTAGGGTCGATGAGCTCATAATGTCTTCAAGATGATTATATTCATATTCACATTAAGAAAGAGCATAGTCATTACCTGTCATGCTTTCTCAGGTTCTTGAGCTCTTTGTGTAGCAAGGCCAGGGGCTGATATCTCACGCATCCCAATAGGTTTACTGAAAATTACTTTTAATGGATACTTCTAATCACAGGTCCCTCCCATGTGAATAGTCCCCAAGCATCAGACTGGATCCAGAAATTTTCTGAGTAGTTCTCCTGTGTGCTACTAGGGGACCTCATGTGGCTCTGCGCTGACCTAATTCCTTTCCGAGAGTGACAAGCAGGGCCACATATAAGTGCCACCATGGCACGCTGACATCAGTTCCTTTCTTTCCACGCTGTCAGACATGGATCCAGAACTTCTCCCTTGTCTTTGACCAGGCTTTCCATCAAAATGTATCCAGTATGCAAAGGAAATGTCACTTCCTGAAACCACAGGATTCAATCCGTGCAGAGACTGTTGCAAAAATGTCTGTGACAGACCCATACAAAGTCTATTTGTGGTGCCTGGGGTTGGACCACATCTGCAAGGCCTGTACCTACTGGGCTCAGATTAACCTGAAAACCATATGGGAGCATGAAGCCAAACTCAACATCGCTCAAGAAGACTCGGTGCTGTGACCGGTCAAAGTTAAAAGGAAGACCCTGTTCCCGCAGTCGTTCCTGTGGCAGGTCGTCGTCATGGTCAAAGTCTTTGGGTAAGTCGAAGAAGAAACATAAGAAATCCAAGAAGGAAACGGCCCCTCCCACCACTCTTGAAC
This sequence comes from Calotriton arnoldi, assembly GCA_963921515.1. Taxonomy (NCBI): domain Eukaryota; kingdom Metazoa; phylum Chordata; class Amphibia; order Caudata; family Salamandridae; genus Calotriton; species Calotriton arnoldi. The sequence continues at coordinate 4,969,634 of CAWUFW010000017.1, forward strand.
TCCAGAGAGGGCGCAATGGCATCAACATGCCTCCCAGTCTCACTTTCTATCTCTGATTAGGAGTCTGATACCAATGCATCCTGAGCTCCCAGGTCTGTCTGCAACATTGGAGCAAGTAGAAGTCTTCGGAGAGGTTATACTGCAGATTTTCGGTATGTTTCTGGCTCCTTCTGGCGCACTTTTGGGCCTCAAGAAACCACAGGGGCCTCAAGTTGAGCGAGTTTGCCCTCAGCGGCGTCTGTGCCCCTTAAACCCACTTCATATTTAGCACCGGCTCCGGTGCCCGCTTCGACTCCTGCACCGTCCACTGCGCTTGTCCCACATGCATCAATGCCAGATGAGGATATGCATCCTATAGTGCTATCAAACCCCAAATTGAATCCGCCATGACCTCTAACGAAGCCGCATCTGGCGCCGACCGGTACGCAAATACTTAGCGAACATCGGACTGTTACTATGCCCTTACCACATGGTAGGGTACAGATCCAAGAATAATGCGTATGATGAAGGGGTCGATTATGTTCTCCAGTACGAAGAAGACTATTGGTATGAAGAGCTTCAGGATGACAGTGGGCTTGACACTTTCCTCAATACTGGCCTGATGTCTCCCCTGGGTACTGCCACAAAGCAAAGCACCTATTTCAATATAATGATGCAAAGAATGGCTGAGGTGCTAGACTTGCAATTACTGGCCAAGCCAGTCAAAAATAAAATGCTAACAGAAGTTCTAGAGCCAGGGCAATCTCCAAATCGACTTCTGTTGCCATTCAGGGACATATCAACACCCTTCTAGGCAGCTCAGCCCCACCATTGACTTGTGGCTCAAGACTCTTCCTGACACAACACTTACCCCATAGAGTCTGGTGGGACAATAGTCAACCTAAATGCTTTTCCTACCACTCCTCCCAGTCATGAGTCCAAACCATAGATTTTTGGCAAAATAATTTTCTCCTCGACAAGCATTGCTTTGAGATTGGTCAATGCCAGCTGTCTCCTCGCCCATTATTCCCATGCCCTCTGGGATACGGTGGGTCAAATTTTATCGGTTGTTCCGCAGAATCTTCGGCCTTATCTCACGCAGGCTATTCAGGTTGGCCTCAATGCCACAAAATTTGTAATACGCTCTGAACTGGACACCACTGATTACCTAGAATTTGCCGAGGGCACCAGTGTGACTGTCAGTCGTCATGAGGTCCACAGGCTGCTCGAGGAATGGTCAGGCATTTTTAATGGATATGCCATTTGAAGAATCTCACTTTTTGGGGGATAAAGCAGACTCATCCATGGAACTTTCTACGGAGAGCAGGGCCACATTGCATTACTTGGGCCTTTCTACTACTACGAGGCAATTGCACCAGTATGGTTACAATATAGGTTTTCACTTCCAACGCAAGACCCCACCTCCTGCACACCGGGATTTTCAGCCTTTTTGTGTCTGATGCCGCATTTAGGAAAGTGCCTCTTATGGACATGATGTGATCTGATAGAGACATCTAGGAGCAGATTCCTTAACTCTTTAATTCTCCCCAGACGTCAGACTAGATCCAGACATTTTTCAGCAGTACCTCTGCGCGCCGGGGGAAGGCGTCATACGGCTCCATGATGACGTTGACTCCGGTTGTGACATCAGTGGAGCTGTATAAGTCCCCTCTGGGCGCGGATGTCAGTTTCTTCTTTTCCATGCTGTAACACGGATCTGGAGAAGCGTATCTCTGGCCGTTTATTTGGCCTGCTATGACAATTTTTCGTCTGAAACAGTGTGCCAGCTCTCTATGCCTTCTGGGTTTAAATCCTGTGGATCTTGTGCTCGACAGATGTCGGGTACGGATCCTCATTTCATATACATGTGGTGCTTGGGCGAGCACCACCATGCCGAAGAGTTTGACACCTGTTAATTGCTGAAACCAAAATCTTTGCGGGAGTGCCGAATGAAGCTCCTGATGGCTCGGTTGCAGAGGACTTTGAGTTCTCCTGTACGTTGGTCGACTGCGGTTCAACAACGGAGCCGCTCCAGAGGCCGTTCTCTTGGGCGTCGCTCTCCATCCAGTGAACGGCAGAAGCGGTCCAAGTCCCCGTTCACATCCCACGGTTAGCATCGTCGTAAGTGATTGAAGTCGAGGCCTTCCGCGGCTTCTTCGACTCACTACGTGGTTGCAAGCGACTCCTCACGACCTCGTGCTGAGGACTCCGCCCAAGAGTTGCTCCTGGGCTTCCCCGTCTTCCCTGGAGTGACTTGGGCCGAGATGAGAGTATTATGATGCTCTTCAAATCATATTTGGGTCTTCTCCTTCCCCTGGAGCGCCTCCGGGCCCCAAGGAGCTGATGGGTGCAATGATTGCATCCTCCCCGATGGGTTCCTCCTTGGTTGCAGTTAGGCCCTTGGACACAGTGACACAGGTTCACAGTCCTTCAGGGTTCACACCTGTGGCGCCGACTGACTCCGAAGCGATGTCGGTTGTTCCTCCGCTATATGTTTCAATTGTGCCAGAAAGCTCCGAACCAGAGTCGATGCACAACCCAGCAGGGAGTCTTGATGCATAGACATCCCCTCGACTCATTTTGTCGTTGGCGCCGTCCGATGCCCTTCCACTTTTTCATCCCGAAGTCGACTGACACTGCACCGTATCGACGTCATTTACGGAGCCGATGATTCATGGTTCTGTGGGGGCTTCACACGAACAGTTTGTGGAAGGAAATGAAGACATGGTTCTTTTTGTGCATCCAGTGCCTACAGATCCTCCTATGATGGATAACTGGATTTCTAAGTTAGGCAAAGCAAGCGGGTTAGAATCATCCCTGGCTTCTGGCCTTGCCTCGGAAGCCAGCTCTTCATTGGCGGACATGTTAAAAAGGGTGGCTGATATTCTAGATTGGACTCTGCCTTCGGTGGAGAAATCTACAGACCCCCTCATTGCAGTTCTTCATCTGGGACAGTCCGGGATTGAGCCAGTGCTACCTTTTGTGAGGCATTATATGATATTTTACTGGGGGCATGGGCTAGACCTGATACTGGTGCGCCTGTGGACTGTACTATTGCCCACAAGCACCGCCCTGCCCCGATGATTCTGCTTGTCTTCTTCATCAACCGACACACCACAGTTTTGTGGTTCAGGTCACAACAGCTTCCCACAATGCGGATAGTCTTCCTCCTCCCCCGATTGACAAAGATTCCCAAAAACAAGACTCTTGTGGAAAACGTATGCTCTCTTCCACCAGTGCAGCGTTACTTTCTATTAACACAACTTACGTCCTTGGACGTTTTTTTCATGCCTTATGGGATTCACTGCGGCAGTTATTGCCATTGTTTCCGGAGGCTATTAGGAACAAACTGAGCAGGTTCATCTCGGATGGGCAACAGGCGGCTAGGTTAATCATTAGGTGTGGAATGGATACCACTGATTCGATTGGTTGAGCCATGGCATCTTAAGTGGCGTTACGCCGGTGAGCTTAGCTTCGTTCTACTGGATTTTCAGAGGCAGTCCAGTCAGCTTTGATTGACATGACATTTGATGGTGTTCATTTATTTGGTGCCCATGCAGATGCTGCTTTGAGTATGTTTAGGGACAGTCGGGGTGGCTCAGACCCCTTAGCCCTGTTCCCTTCTTTCAACTTTTGCTGTATTTTAGGGGAGATGTTCCTGTGCAGAAGGCTCCTCCTCCACTGCACTATGGTATGCTTTTTGCAATGTAACGTCACCAGATGTGGTGTTCCTGCCTTTGCAGACCTTATTTCTTATGGTATTTTTTGCTGTTGATGACAGGTTGTTTTTTTCTTTGAGGCCGTACGTGGGTTTTTTCCTACCCATAGGTAAGTTTCTTGGTTATCTCTGCTGAGGAGATCCTCACTCAAGAGTTTTGTATCTATGGTTTCTTTCTCATGTGAAATTGATTACCTGTGTTACCTGCTTGTAGAAGCATTTGTAGTATGCTTATTGCCTTTTCTTTTCACTAAGCGTGGGTCTCTGTTGGTACAGGACCTGACCTATTAGTTCATTGTAAGTGGCGCCTTAAACTCATTAAAGGGAGAGGGCTTCTGGCATAAGAATTTTATTGTGGCAGGGGATTTTAATTGTCACACGTGCCCAAACTTTTTACACCCGTCACCTAACACACATCCTTGCCCGATTTTGGAGGATTTGCACTTAGAGCATACCATAGAAGGGGAGGAGATAAATAGCTTCCGGCATACGCACAATTTGGGTTTTACTTTAGACAAGCTAACAAACCGGTCTTATCCTCAAATTCCCCTGACATATAAAGGAAGGAGGTCCGCCACAATCATTGATTTCATCATTGTCTCTGCTTGTATGGGTTGGCCTCCTGTCTCCTTCAATATCTTACATAGTCCCTACAGTGACCATAACCCTCTGACCCTACCTTTGGAGGGGGTAGAGAACCACTCAGAGGGCCCTCGAATGCCCCGGGGTAGGCGTTTACGCTGGTTGCAAATAAACGCTAAGGCTTTTAATCATAGTCTTTTCGCAGACTGCCAGCAGGAGATACTTACCTGCTTGGACCCTATAGCGCCTGGTAAGGAGGTTTTAAGTTCTTTTGCCTCCATCGCTTAGTCGGTTTCTGTTCTGTTATCGATCCCTGCAGTTAGGCATCACCCGGATCATCGCTCATGGTTTGATTCCAATTGCTCCCGGGCCCTTAGGCATCTGAAGAAAGCCCTGAAGCAGTTGCCTCGCGACAGGGAATGGGTAGCAAATTGCCGTTGAAACTATAAAGGGGCCTTGTAAGAAGGGAGGCACCAATTACAGAAACAGGCATGGGCTGATCTAACCAAAGCTGGCAAAATGAGGGACACTACACTTTTCTGGCAGATTATTAATAGTCCATGTTTATCAGAGTCATCAAGACCTGTCTTATGTCACCACATCACCCTGTAACAGTGGGTCACCCATTTTGATAGTGTATATAATTTTGGCCTTCTTGAAGGTTCTTGCATGTATATTGCTCCCAGCCTGGCCGACACATCAATCACCTTCTCGTTGGAGGAAGTCCACAGGAGCATTGTCTTTGTCCCGGAACAAGGCGCCAGGCCCTGATGGGATCCCCCCAGATTTTTTCTGGGACAATATTGAAGTTTGGGCCCCGGTTTTGACACTTGTGTTAAATGCAGCAGCAAAGAAAGGGATGCTGCCCTCCTGGTCAACTGCTACCATTATACCAATTTATAAAATGGGGGTTAAGGACAACCCACAATGGTACCGCCCTATTTCCCTTATTGATGCTGTAGTTAAGGTGCTGGGCCAAGTCCTTTTAACCAGATTCTCTTCATGGGCGGACGCCAATCAAATAATATCTGAGGTCCAGTTTGGCTTTCGCCCGGGCAAGTCAACTATTGAGCAATGTCTTAATCTCTATTTATTCATAAATAAATACACGGTTGCTCAACCGGGATCGTTGTTCTTAGCTGTTATGGACCTTACGTCCCGCCTTTGATCGGGTTAATCGGAAGAAGTTGTGGGACTTATTGACCTCTTTCGGTGCCAATCCCACCATTGTATCCTTATTAATGAACCTTCATGCCCATACTACAGCGGCAGTAAGATTTTCTCGGGGGGGGGGGGCCTTACTGAACATTTTAATTGCACTAGGGGGGTTCGCCAAGGCTGCATCATAGTCCCTTTTTTATTCACCATTTACATCAATGGTTTAGTAGCTGCCCTCCTGGCATTACAGTCTGATTGCCCCAGAGTCGGCAGGAAATCTTTGCCAGTACTACTATATGCTGACGATGCGGTGCTTATGGCTCGCACAGCCCTGTGCCTGCAGGTTTTAATTGATGGGTTTGTTGATTTTATGGATAGACCGGACCTGTCAGTCAACTTTACAAAGTTGTACGTTTTGGAAGTTGGCCCCCGGGGTCTCCGGTCTAAAACCTTCAAAGCGGGATCTCACACTTTGGAGAAGGTCCTGGCCTTCCCCTATCTGGGAATTCTATACGACAATAAATTAAACTGGAAAACATTATTGGAGGGCAAGCTGAGTGACCTGAACAAATCTATAGGGGCCATTGCCAGCTACGCCCATAGACCGAGATCTTGGGTACCAGAGGTGATTTTAAAATTGTATCAGTCTATATGCACCCCAAAGGTGGTATATGGTAGTGAAGTCTGGGGGTATACTTTAGCACACAAGCTACAAGTGGCCCAAAACAGGTTTTTCCGTCGGAATCTGAGGGTCCCTCAAAGTACCCCCGCCTATGCAGGACATGAAGAGCTTGGCGTTAATTTCTTAGCCGACCAGGTGGCAGTTAAGCCTCTGTTGTGCTGGGTAAAAATATGGTCTAGGGAGAATAAGGACCTAAATTGCCTGATTATTTCAGGCTGCCTGTCATTAGAACATGCCTTTAAAATTCCTTGGTTACGGTATGTAAAGGAGTCCTTTTTTGCTCTAGGTAGGCCAGATATATTTCTTTAATGTGACTCAGTAATGCCTCAGGACCTTAACATTGTAAATGGTCTGTATTTCAAATATACCTCTGCCCACCGCGAAAACATCAAGCTCTGGAACCCAACAATGAGGGTGCATGCCTTTTTAAAGACAGTTCAGGGCAGGGCAAACTACTTCTCTACCCTTACAAGGGAAACTGACAGGTTTTTAATCACCCGTTTTAGGTTCAACCTGCTTCACCATCTTTTGGCATCTCCATCTGGTTTTGTTCCCCCACACAGGAGAGGACCCTGTGGCTGCGACTCTAGGTCTTCACAGGACACGTTAAAATTTGTCCTTTTATGTAAATATTCTACCCTCCCAAGAAGGCAGTTTCTACGCCCCCTTTTAAGGAGCCTGAAGTTTAGGCAAGCCAGAGTGATGCTTATGTATTTACAGCTGTTGCCTAATGAACTCACACTTTGTGCAATGACAAGTTTCTTGCGGGCCGCCTATAGATCAAGACTATCTAGACCCGATTGACTATCAAATGGCTATCTGTGTTTTTGCACAGTTTTTTTTCTCACCCCTTTTTTTAATCACCCGTGACCAAGAGTGGCGTTTTATCTTAATTTTTAAACAGGATGTATTGTGTTTTATCTGAACTTTTAATTGGATTTGTAATGATGATTTTCCTATTGCATGATTGTATCTTATATTGTTGCGATTGCTTCCGAATAAAGATTTATTATTATTAGTTCATTGGAACTTCTGTTTCTTGAATCACGGTTTTCTTTCGATAACATCTTGCCTTATTTCAGTAAGTTGTATCCCTTAGATGTGATGGTACACAGCTTTTAGTTCCCTCCTTTTGGAGTGTTCTTTCCTCCACTTTTTTTGGGGGTGCATTCTTCAATCGTTGTAGATTGCGACTTATTTATTTTTGTTACCTTCCAGTGTATTGCATCAAGGTATTTTTATTCCTGGAGGTTTAGCATGCTACTCCAGTAAGATAAGGGGTGAATCCATCTATGTGGATTCTTGGTGTCTCTTACATCTAAGTTGTTTGTGTTTCATTTTGATGGTTTTCTTTTACAAGAAACATCTTTTCTAGTGTTCTTCCTTTGAGAGCACGTTATACTTATTACTCTTATGTTTAAAAGGTTAGGTTGGAAAGTGCTGCCAATTGCCATTTTTTGAGGGGGCAGGCTTTTTCCCCTCCTTCTTTGAGTGATCCTTATCTGATTTACTTACGGGCTAAAGCCATTCAAGACTAATGTCAGTTGAAGGAAGAACTCTTTTCGGCCCCTTCCTTCAGTGTTCTGTTATTATGTCCTATTGTGGAGCTCTAACTCCTTTCTATTTGGAAGTGCGTATTTCTATTATATACAGGCAGGTTTTCTGGTTGTACATTTTGGATATAATTCCACTCTTTGTAAGGGTACAGATTATGTAGCAATATTTTTTTCTTCACTGGTCCTTATATGTATGGGGCCTGTATATTGATATACATATTTATTGGGCAATGAATATGCAGATCTGCATAGGTGTTTTGTATTTATGTGGATAATATTTATGGCAGGTGTATATCGGTATAATCATTACCTTTCTGTTGGGAGACAGTTGGTATTGAATTTTAGATATGTCTTTTCCAGCTTGCAGCGTATTTATATATGCTGCTGTTCTTCTTTTCCACCTCTGTGGGGTTACATGCTAAGTTAGCCTCACAGTTCACTCTGGCGGTCATCCTTTTTATTCAGGGATAGCTCTTGAATTTAGCAGTCCTTGTTCTTATTTTTAGCCTGTCAGACATTTCCATGGATACTTCTTTATCCATGTTCCACAATAGCCTGGTTTAGAAATCCCTTGTCTGGGGGTCTTTCAGACTCATGGCCCTTTTATTCTGTCAGTGATTGTTACATATGACAAAATATGATTATCCTTCTTCAGCTGTGATTAAGAGGGTACTTTAATTATGACACAATGTTGTGGCAGACACCATTGTTGTTAAAAAAAAAAAAGGTGACTGTAGGAAAGTAGGATCTGCTTTCATGGTTACCCCCACTTGTTGCTGGTGTCTATGTTTTTTTGACTAGTCTGACTGGGATCCTGCTAATCAGGACCCCAGTCATGGTGCTTCCTCCCTAAATTGACCATGGTAAGTACTTCTGTACATCCACAATTGGCTACTTGAGTAACCTTGTAAGTCCCTATTATATGGTACTAAGGTACCCAGGGTAAATGTACACCAGGGGTCTCCCATGGTCTGCAGCATATATTGTGCCACCCTTGAGAGACCACTTAAACTGTGACTACAGGCCTGCCATTGCAGCCAGTGTGAGTTGGTGCTTGCACGCCTCATGACAGATATACGTTTTCTTATATCTGAGGTCACTGCACTTAAAACCTATAAGTCACCCCCATTGCAGTCCTTTCAGTCCTTAAGGCAGGGTGCTTGGTTATAAGTGTGAGGGTGTCCCTGCATGAGCAGGACACCCCTACAAACCCCAAAGTCGATTCTCCAGGCTTTGTAAGTGTGGTCAGTCATTTTGATACATATAGTGGATATCGGTCATTACGAGATGTCTAACTATATAGTGGCTGCACGGAACTGGGTCATGTTTGGTATCAAACATGTTGGAATCATACCCTAACACCGATTCTAGTGTTGGAAGTATGATCCCATGTACTGGGGGGCTCCCTTGGGGTACCCCCCTCTACTCCCGGTTACAGCCTTTCAGGGTCTGACAGCAAGCTAGTGCTGCTGCCGACCACAGACACAATTATGTGCCCTACTGCTGCTGAGCCAAGCTTGAGCAGGGGAAGGTAGAACAGTAGGTTTCCTGTTGCAGGGAGTTGTGACCACCTCCCAGACAGGACATAGTGTATTGGACTGGGATGGAGGTGAGGGTGCTTGCCAGCACCACCAGACTGCTTTGAAGGGCACATTAGGTGCCCTCCTGGCATACTCCAGTTCTAGCCAGTTCAGGGAGCCCTCGGCTCCCACTCTGGTGCGAAACTGGACAAAGGACATGGGAGTATCCTCCCCTCTGTCCAGCTCCTTCTCTGGGAGGGACCCCTGAGTCATCCTAACCCCCTTCCTTGGGTATTTAAGGGCTTACCTGTGGGTGGGTCCTCTGCTTCGTCGTGGGACAAGACTCAAGCCTGAAACTACATCACCTTCGACCGTCTGGACACTTGGACTTTGCCTGGAACTGAGACTGCATCAAGGAAGACTCCGGCTGCTCCTGGTCTCGCTGTTCTGCAAGTCTTCTTCGTTGTATGTTTCTGTGCTTCTTGCAGGATCTTCAACAGACCTGTGGGCATCAAGAACACCTGAAGTAATCTCCTTTGGAGTGAAGGTGTCACTCCCCTGCGTATGCAGGCACCGCAACAAAGCTGACTGGCTGCTGCTCCTGATGTCCCACGGACTTTGAAAGGCTCGGCAACACATTTGGTGGTTCTGCAACTCCCTCAAAGCCTGACCTGTCCTTTCTACAATTTTGAGGCCAGTATCCCTCGCCAGAACCTCTGGGACCAAACCCCTGAGCACCGCATTGACTTGCTGTTGCCAAGGCTTGTTGGCTCTGCACTCCAGAGATCTTCTGGCCACAAGAAGCTCCAGCATCTCTTCCTGCCAATTACAACGTCCTCACTGCATCCTCTGCACCGTGGGCCTTCATCTTTGATGAGCTGCTCGAGGTCCTCTTGCGACTCCTGTGCCTTCGGCCTGTGGGTCCTTTGAGGGTCTTCTTCTACTCCAGTGGACTCCCCTGCTTGCTCGGGCCTGCTCTGGCTCCCCTGCTTGTGATGAGTCCCTTGGACTTTTCAGATCCCAACATTGCTCCTTCTTCGCTTTCCACGCCTGTTGGAGCTGCCAAGGCTTGTTGGTGCTCCCGCCGGACACCAACCCCTTGGTTCTCCACTTCCGACGTGGGACAGCTCGTACATGGCTCCTGGTCTTCCTCAGCATCGCCTGGTCCTCACAGCTGCATCGACCAGGTCACTGTCCACTCTTCTGAACCGTCCGACATCAGTGGACATTGCTCTTCCGAGGCTCCTAGTCACCTCTGAGTGGCATAGACACTGTCCCCTCTGCTTATATGTTCTTCTCTTCCAGAATCCACCCGTGGATTCTACCGTACTCTTGCACAGTCTTTTCCAGCGGCATCTTTCCTGAGGGCCTCCACTGTGGTCTGCTGCAGTTTCTGACGTCACTTTGCACCTATGCACGTGGCTTCCATGTTGTAGTTATCCTGGTTTCTGGGGTATCCACGGATGGGGTGAATCTCCAACCTTCTGTCTTCCACGGGGTTTCTTCATGGTACACTGGGAAGGGTCCTTTTTCTCCCAAACTGCAATCGCGACTTTCCCGTTGACTTCTATTGGACAAGCGGCTGTGTTTCGACTCTGCACACAGCCTCCGTGGGGTTCCTATGTACTTACCTTGGGTGGTTCCTTGTGTCCCCAGCTCCACTGAGTCTCCTGGTCCAAGTCCCGACTTTGGTCGCAGTTCACATTCCATTTTTTTAGTATATGGTTTGGTCTCCCCCTGGAGGCCACTGTATTTGGTGCTACTTACCTTATTTGCAATTGAAGTATTATTGTGTATTTGTATTTATGTCACCGTGACCGTGTAGGAGATATACCTATCTGAAAGAGACACGTTAGTGACAGATTCCTTACCTTAGAATATCCCCAGGCGTCAGGCTGGATCCGGAAAGTTTTGCATAGCAGTACCCTTGCGCGTCGGTAGGCGGCGTTGTGCGGCTCCGCGTCCGTCGCCGGCGTCGGGATCGCCGGGATGACGTCGCGGCCAGTACTTAGAACGCCGCCCCTGCGCGCTGACGTCAGTTCTTTCTTTTTCCGCGCCAGTAAGCGCAGATCCGGAGAGAGCAGTGCCCCAGTCAATTTTTGACTGATTTTTTGTGACTTTTTGTCACTGTTTTCTCGAGTCTTACGACTCCTACGGTGTCGGTAGGGATGCCCGGCTTCAAGCCATGCGATGCCTGTGGTCGAATGATGTCGATCACGGACCCGCATCAGGATTGTCTCTACTGCCTCGGGCGCGACCACGACTCCAAGTCGTGCCCTGACTGTCGGGCCTTGCATCCGAAGGCTTTGCGAGAGCGGTCTCGAAAGCTCCTCGAGGTCCGGCAGTCGGCTCCGCGCCAAGCCCCGGTCGTAAGAGAGGTCGAGGGGCCGGTCGCGGAGTCCTCATCGTTCTTCGGGGTCAAAGTCTTCGCACTCCTCCGGTAAGTCAAAGCATAAGAAGTAGAAAAAGCGTCATCGCTCGACGACTTCCCCTCGCCGGTCGCGCGACTCGGCTGAGGGTCCCGTCGGCACCGTCCCCGCGGCGCCGGGAGTGCCTGTGGAGCCGTTGCCGCATTACCCGCCCTATCCGGGTTCGGGGGCGACTCCGGCCGAAATACAGGAGTTTCTGTCGGCCATGGCCCGCCTCTTCGGGCCTCAAGGTCCCCCCGGTGCGCCTTCGGGCCCCGCGGGCCCTAGTGGGGTTCCCACGGCGCCGCCGGCGACTCCGGTCGCAGCGCCGCCAGCGACACCAGCCCCGGCCCTGTCTCCGGCCCCGGCGCTGCCGCAACCCCGATCGACGCCCGTTGACCTAACGACACCTCCACCGGCGTCGATCTCACCGGTGCCGTTCACGACGCCGCCCGGGGCTCCGGGCGACGTCGTCCCCAGGTTCTCTCCGGATCCGGACTCAGCGCCGGACCGACGTCGATCAACGCCGGCTCCGGCGCCGCTGAGACCTTGGGTCCCACATGTCCCTCCTCCTTACATTGACCCTGATTTGGAGGACGAAGAGAACTGGGAGGGGTCTGAGGACCCTCTCACTGCCCAATGTGAGTACGATCAGGACTGGGCTGAGGAACTTGGGGAGGCCAGTGGTCTGGACACCTCTCCAGACATTGGCATGCTGTCTCCTCCTTCCGTGGCAACGGAGGAGGGAGCAAACTTTGCTACGGTGCTGCTTAGGGCAGCTGAGGTCCTGCACCTCCAGTTACCTACAGTGGCTGTCAGGACTAACCTCCTGACGGAAGTGCTTCAGCCGGCGGCTACCTCTGCGGAGCCACTGCTGCCGTTCAACGAGGCGCTTTCGGACGTTCTTTTGGGCACCTGGTCCAAGCCCACCACAGGGGCTCCTGTGGATAGGAACGTAGCCCGGTGCCATCGCTCCTGCTCCGGGCGACCCCTGTTCCTTTCCCAACACCCCACCCCTGAGAGCTTGGTTGTCCAAGCCTCCGCCTCCCAAAGCGCCTTCCCTACCGCTCCCCCGGATAGGGAATCCAAAAAACTGGACCAATTTGAGAAGAAGGTTTTTTCTTCCACCAGTGCAGGCTTGTGGTCCGTCAACACCACTTGCCTTTTGGGCCGATATACCCACTCTTTGTGGGATTCGGTGGCGCAGGTCCTGCCCTAGTGTCCTGAGGAGGCCCAGGCACTGCTTTCCCGCGCCATTGCGGAAGGAAGAGATGCGGCGAAGTATACTATCCGGTGTGGCCTAGATACCGCCGGCTCGCTAGGCAGATCGCTTGCGACGACAGTGGAGCTGTGCCGTCACGCCTGGCTGAGGACCACTGGTTTCTCGGGCGATGTCCAAAACACACTTATGGACATGCCCTTTGATGGTGTCGGCCTTTTCGGCAACAAGGAAGACCATGCGCTGGAGCGCTTTAAGGACTCACGGGCTACAGCCAAGTCCCTGGGCCTTTCTGCTGTGCGCCCTCCGCAACAGTCTGCTTTTCGCTCCTTTCGTGGCCACGGGAGGGGCGCCCAGTCATGTCCGCTGCCCAGCCACTGGCCCGCGCAGCAAGCGTCTTCGCGTGGACGTGGCTCCCGCCGAGGCGGGTCGGGTAACCAGCTGCGGGTCAGGCCACCACCTCCGCCCCGTCCGCGGCCTCCAAGCCCTCCTAGTCCATCCTCTCAGGTCCACAGCACGCCAGTAGGGGGCAGGGTCCGCCATCACCTTCACCACTGGCGTGCCATCACATCGGACAGGTGGGTCTTGGACATTGTCCGAAGGGGCTACTCATTCCCCTTCGAGACTACCCCCCCAGCCATGCCACCTCAATGCCACCGCATGTCGGGGGATCATTTGGTGCTTCTTCAAAAGGAAGTTGCGGCCCTCTTGGCCAAGGGGGCCATCGAGCGCGTTCCGACCCCAGAAGATTGACGTGGTTGTTACTCCCACTACTTTCTGGTGCCCAAAAAGGACAAGGAGGACATGCGTCCTATCTTGGACCTCCGGAACGTCAATCTCTTCCTCCGGAAGGAGAAGTTCAAGATGCTCACCCTAGCTCAGGTCTTGACTGCCCTCGACCCTGGAGACTGGATGGTAGCGTTGGACTTGCAGGACGCATATTTTCACATCCCCGTCCTGCCGGCCCACCGGCGTTACCTGCGGTTCACGGTAGGCCTCGGGCATTTTCAGTTCACCGTGCTCCCCTTTGGCCTTACCAGCGCCCCTCGGGTGTTCACGAAAGTGATGGCGGTGGTCGCAGCTCATCTGCGCCGGACAGGGGTTCCAGTCTTCCCCTACCTCGACGACTGGTTGCTGAAGGCGGGCTCGTCCCAGGCAGTGGTCTCCCACCTCCAGACTACGGCCGAACTCCTGCACTCGCTGGGGTTCTCCATCAACGTGCCGAAGTCGCACCTGATTCCTTCTCCACAGCTCCTTTTCATCGGAGCAGTTCTGGACACAACGCAGTTTCGGGCCTATCCTCCCGAACGGCGAGTCCGGGATATTCAGGCTATGATTCCGATCTTTCAGCCTTTATCCTGGGTTTCGGTACGGATGACCCTGAGGCTGCTGGGCCTCATGGCCTCCTGCATCCTGCTGGTCGATCATGCCAGATGGCATATGCGGGCTCTGCAGTGGGACCTGAAGTTCCAGTGGGCGCAGCATCAGGGGAACCTGTCCGATTACATCCAGATCTCGGAGGGGACTGCACAGCAGTTGCAGTGGTGGCTCTCGAACCGGCAATGGGTCATGGGCAGATCCCTCTCCCTTCCCCAGCCAGAGCACACAGTTGTGACGGACGCGTCCCTTCTGGGATGGGGCGGTCACATGGGAGAGGCGGAGATCAGAGGCCTCTGGTCTCCGGCGGAGTCCCGGCTCCATATCAACCTTCTCGAGCTCCGGGCGATCCGACTTGCACTCAAGGCATTCCTTCCCTCTGTCAAAGGGACGGTAGTGCAGGTGTTCACAGACAACACCACCGCCATGTGGTACTGCAACAAACAAGGCGGGGTGGGGTCGTGGACCCTATGTCAGGAGGCTCTGCGTCTCTGGACATGGCTGGAACATCAGGGCATATTCCTGATGGTTCAACACTTGGCAGGTTCCCTGAACGCCAGGGCGGACGAACTCAGCCGCAGGTGCATGATGGATCACGAATGGCGTCTTCACTCGGAAGTGGCGCAAGGACTCTTTCTACAATGGGGAGAGCCTTGGTTAGATCTATTCGCCACCGAAGAGAACGCGCAATGTCATCAGTTCTGCGCGTTGGAATTTCCAAGGCGGCACTCGCTCGGCGACGCTTTTCGTCACGAGTGGAGTTGCGGTCTGTTGTACGCCTTTCCGCCTATACCACTTCTACCCAGAGTGTTGAAGAAGATTCGGCGCGACCGCGCCCAAGTCATTCTTGTGGCTCCGGACTGGGCTCGAAGAGTTTGGTATCCCGAGCTACTGAGTATGAGCGTCGATCCCCCGATCCGTCTGCCTCTTCGGGAGGATCTTCTGTCGCAGCAGCAGGGGACGGTCCTCCACCCGAACCTGTCCAGTCTCCACCTCCTTGCGTGGAGATTGAGCGGCGGCAGTTGATTCCTTTCGACTTGCCTCCCGAAGTTTGTGATGTGATTCTGGCAGCCAGGCGTCCCTCCACTAAGGTGGTATACGCCTGCCGGTGGAACAAGTTTGTGGCATGGTGCACAGCAAAGGCTGTGAATCCCCTTTCTGCCCCTCTTTCTGAGGTTCTTCTGTTCCTTCTTTCTCTGGCCCAACAGGGTTCTGCCCTGGGTACCATCAAGGGCTATCTTTGTGCAATCTCGGCCTTCCTCAGGCTTCCTGATCAGCCCTCCCTTTTCAAGTCCCCTGTTGTTAACAGGTTTCTTAAAGGCATTACACACCTTTTCCCTCCTGTTCCGTTTGTGATGCCTCAGTGGGACTTGAACTTGGTTCTTACCTTTTAATGTGCGCTCCCTTTGAGCTCTCTACATAACTGTCCTCTTCGTCTTCTGACTCTGAAGACAGCCTTTCTGGTGGCCATCACCTCCGCTCGGCGGGTGAGTGAGCTCCAGGCTCTTTCGTGCAAACCCCCCTTTCTGTCTGTCCATCCAGACAAGGTTGTTCTTAGGACGCGTCCGTCCTTCTTGCCAAAGGTGGTTACTGCCTTCCACATTGGGCAGACCATCACTTTGCCCACCTTCTTTCCGCCTCCGCATCCTTCCAGAGAGGAAGAGAGGCTCCACCGTCTGGACCCAAAACGTGCGCTTTCCTTTTACCTCAAACGCACACAACAGTTCCGGGTGGATGACCAACTCTTTGTTGGCTACGTGGGCGCCAAAAAACGTCGGGGGGTACACAAGTGGATCATCTCCCGCTGGGTAATCTTGTGTATCAAAGCCTGCTATTCTGTGGCTAAGAAGGAGCCCCCTGTTGGGCTACGTGCCCATTCTACCAGGGCGACAGCTGCTACCACGGCTTTAGGCCGCGGTGTTCCGCCACAGGATATATGTCAGGCAGCTACGTGGGCCTCGCTGCACACGTTTACCAAGCATTACTGCCTTGACAGCCAAGTCCGGAGGGACGGCTTCTTTGGCCGCTCTGTCCTCCGGGACTTCCTTGTCTGAATCTGTTCGCAGACCCACCACCGGGGTTGGTATTGCTGGGGTATCTATTCTAAGGTAAGGAATCTGTCACTAACGTGTCTCTTTCAGATGCACAAGTTACTAACTTGTGTAACGATATATCTGTAAGAGACAGTAGTTAGTGACAGATTCCTTACCGCCCCACCCATCCTCCCCGTTCTGCGAACTGATTTCTAGGGTTAAGGACATCCCTTTCAGGGCCCTAGTTTTTTTCAGACACCAATGTCAGCTTCTTGCATGGCTCTGCGTTCCTGGCGCGGAAAGTCGTGTACAGAACTGACGTCAGCATGCAGGGGCGGCGTCTAAGTACTGGCTGCGACGTCATCCCGGCGATCCCGACGACTGACGCGGAGCCGCACGACGCCGCCTACCGACGCGCAAGGGTACTGGTACGCAAAACTTTCCGGATCCAGCCTGACACCTGGGGATATTCTAAGGTAAGGAATCTGTCACTAACTACTGTCTCTTACAGATATATCGTTACACAAGTTAGTAACTTGTGCATATAGATATAGTGAGTGTTGTCTAATAAATAGACATGGGTAGGAAAGTGCCCTTTTTGCATCATTACCCTCTAACTTTTTGCCAGATACCTGATGCCAACTTGACTGAATGTGTGCTGGGATCCTGCTAACCAGGCCCCTGCACCTGTTTCCTTCGCAAAACTGTACCTTTGTACCCACAATTGGCACATACCTGGCCACAGGTAAGCCGCTTGTAAAAGGTACCTTGGGTACCAAGGGCACTGCGACCAGGGAACACCCCTAAGGGCTGTAGCTCCTATTGTGCCACGCTTAGAGACCCTGCACCTTAACACCCACACACTGCCATTGCAGGCTCTGTGTTTTGGTGCAGAGAAAAGTGAAGAGTCGACATGGCACACATCCCTGTGTGCCATGCCTGCAACCCGATGCCTGCAGCCTCAACCTGAGCGGTCCCCCTCACCACGACCGGAGCTGGTAAGATCACCCGATGCCCAAAGACACCCCTGCACCTGACGCCCCACAGCCTTGGGTAGCCCAACAGACGGCATCCCTCAACCCTCCAACTTACCTCTCTTGCCGGTGGTCGCCCTCAGGAATCCTCCTTGACCGAGCCTGCAGTACTTCTTTCGAACCAGAGATCTCCATTGAAGTCGGCAGGTCTCTTGACGTCTTCTTGGCACCCTGAATCCGGCCGCCTCCGTGCCGCTGGTGTTGCAGCTCTTGTGCTAATTGTTGGCCCCTGCAGTGCTGATCCTAACCCCAGGAGCCTTGATCCCACAACCGAGTGGCCTGCTTGTGAGCAGCCCCTAACCGGAGACCCCCAGCCCCATTGACTTACATTGGGCCTCTGCACTCTGCACCTAGCCGCCCTAGTGCCGCTGGTGGTGCAATTTGAGTGCCTCTGTAAACCTTGGTTCTAAACTCAAAACAGCTATTCTTGCAGGTCGTTTACCTACCTGCAAACTGATAACATTATTTTCTCCCATAGGAATCAATGTTATGATTTTTCTTCCAAAAATGTTCTAAGTGTTGAGCTGACTTTTGAATGAAATCCAAAGTAACTTTCTTTGAACCAAAAACTGGTATACTTACCTGTGTTTTGTAAGACCCACGGTGTGATCTCTAGGCATATCACCCGAGTAGTAAAAGTAACTGAAGTAATTTCACTGTATTCTGAGCTGTTTTAAAAGCAGATACAAACCTGTATCTGAAAGAGACACGTTAGTGATAGATTCCTTACCTTAGAATATCCCCAGGCGTCAGGCTGGATCCGGAAAGTTTTGCGTAGCAGTACCCTTGCGCGTCGGTAGGCGGCGCCGTGCGGCTCCGCGTCCGTCGCCGGGCGTCGTGATCGCCGGGATGACGTCGCGGGTAGTACTTAGACGCCGCCCTGCGCGCTGACGCCAGTTCTTCTTTTCCGCGCCAGTAAGCGCAGATCCGGGAAGAGCAGTGCCCTGGTCAATTTTTGACCATACTTTTTGGTGATTTTTTCACTGTCTTTTTCCACCATTCAGGTGTCGTAGGGATGCCCGGCTTCAAGCGATGCGGCGCCTGTGCGCGGATGATGTCCGTCACCGACCCGCATTGGGAGTGTCTCTTCTGCCTCGGCCGAGGCCACGACACCGAAGTCTTGTCCCGAATGCCAGGCCCTCAACCCGAAGGCTTTGCGAGAGCGGTCTCGAAAGCTCCTCGAGGCCCGGCATTCGGCTCGCGGAAGCCCCGGTCGCGTGAGAGGTCCAGGGGTCGCTCGCGGAGTGCACACCGGTCGTCGGCGTCGAAGTCTTCTTCGTCCGGTAAGTCTCGACACAAGAAGTCCAAGAAGCATCGTCGCTCTCGGACTTCGCCTCGCCGGTCTCGCGACTCGGCTGAGGCCCCTCCCGGCACCGTCCCCGCGGCCCCGGACTTGCCTGTGGAGTCGCCCCCGTCATACCCGCCCTTCCCGGGTTCGGGGGCGGATCCGGCCAAGGTACAGGAGTTCCTGTCGGCCATGGCCCGCCTCTTCGGGCCTTCAGGCCCCTCCGGTGCGCTCTTCGGGCCCCGCGGGCCCTGATGGGGCTGATCCGGCGCCGCCGGCGGCTCCGGCCCCGGCGTCGCCCGAGCCTCCAGCCTCGATCCCGGCTCCGGCTCCGGCCCCGGCCTCGATCCCGGCTCCACAACTCCCATCGACGCCGGTCGACCTCACGACACCTCCGCCGGCGCCGATGTCTCCGGTGCCGTTCTCGACGCCGCCCTGGGCTCCGGGCGGCGTCGTCCCCAGTTCCTTCCGGCTCCGGACATGGACCCGGAGCGACGCCGCTCGACGCCGGCTCCGGCGCCGATGGGACCTTGGGTCCCAAATGTCCCTCCTCCTCCTTATTTTGAACCAGAGGAGGACCAGGAGGACTGGGAGGGGTCTGATGACCCTCTGACACGCAACTGTCAGTATGATGAGGACTGGACAGAGAGTCTAGGGGAGGCCAGTGGTCTGGATACTTCTCCTGACACTGGCATGCTGTCTCCTCCCGTGGCTACGGAGGAGGGGGCCAATTTTGGTACGGTGTTGCGTAGGGCTGCTGGGGCCTTACGTCTCCAGCTCCCTACTTTGACGGTCAAGACTAACATCTTGACAGAGGTGCTTCAGCCGGCAGCCTCCTCTGCGGAGACTGTGCTGCCGTTTAACGACGCCCTCACGGACGTTCTTTTGGGCGCCTGGTCCAAGCCCAACACAGGGGCTCCTGTGGATCGGAACGTGTCACGACGCCATCGCCCGCTCCGGGCGACCCCCTGTTTCTTTCTGTCCACCCCACTCCTGAGAGCTTGGTTGTCCAAGCCTCCGCTTCCCAAACCGCCTTCCCTACCGCTCCTCCGGATAGGGAATCCAAACGCCTGGATCAGTTTGGGAAGAAAGGTTTTTCTTCCTCCAGTGCTGGCTTGCGGTCCGTTAACACCGCTTGTCTTTTGGGCCGATATACCCACTCTCTGTGGGATTCGGTGGCGGATGTTTTGCCCCAGTGCCCTGAGGAGGTCCAGGCACTGCTTTCCCGCGCCATTGCGGAAGGAAGGGATGCGGCCAAATACACTATCCGTTGTGGCCTTGACACCGCCGACTCGCTGGGCAGGTCGATTGCAACGACGGTGGCGCTCCGACGCCACGCCTGGCTGAGAACCACTGGTTTTTCAGGGGATGTCCAGAATACTCTCATGGACATGCCCTTTGATGGAGTCGGTCTTTGGGTCCAAAGCAGACCATGCGTTGGAGCGCTTTAAGGACTCACGGGCTACTGCCAAGTCCCTGGGCCTTTCTGCTACACGCCCTCCGCTGCCTTCTGCTTTTCGCCCCTATCGTGGCCACGGTAGGGGCGCCCTTCACGTCAGCAGCCCAGCCACCGGCCCGCGCAGCAGGCGTCTTCGCGTGGCCGAGGACGTGGATTCCGCCGTGGCGGATCGGGCAACCAGCGTGCGGGTCAGGCCACCACCTCCAACCCGTCCGCGGCCTCCAAGCCCTCCTAGTCCCTCCTTTCAGGTGCACGGCACGCCAGTAGGGGGCAGGGTCCGCCATCACCTTCCCCACTGGCGCACCATCACCTCGGACAGGTGGGTCTTGGACATTGTCCGAAGGGGCTACTCCCTCCCCTTCGAGACCACCCCCAGCCATGCCACCTCAATTCCACCGCATGTCAGGGGATCACTTGGTGCTTCTACAGAAGGAAGTCACGGCCCTCTTGACCAAGAGGGCCATCGAGCATGTTCCGACCCCAGAAGTAGGGTGTGGTTGCTACTCCCACTACTTTCTGGTGCCCAAAAGGGACAAGGAGGACATGCGTCCTATCTTGGACCTCCGGAACGTCAATCGCTTCCTCCGGAAGGAGAAGTTCAAGATGCTCACCCTAGCTCAGGTCTTGACTGCCCTCGACCCAGGAGACTGGTTGGTAGCGTTGGACTTGCAGGACGCGTATTTCCACATCCCCGTCCTGCCGGCCCACCGGCGTTACCTTCGGTTCACGGTAGGCCCCGAGCATTTTCAGTTCACCGTGCTCCCTTTGGCCTTACAAGTGCCCCTCGGGTGTTCACGAAAGTGATGGCGGTGGTCGCAGCTCATCTGCGCCGGGCAGGGGTTTCAGTCTTCCCCTACCTCGACGACTGGCTGCTGAAGGCGGGCTCGTCCCAGGCAGTCGTCTCCCACCTCCAGACTACGGCCGAACTCCTGCACTCGCTGGGGTTCTCCATCAATGTGCCGAAGTCGCATCTGATTCCTTCTCCACAGCTCCTTTTCATCGGAGCAGTTCTGGACACGACGCAGTTTCGGGCTTATCCTCCCGAACGGCGAGTCCGGGATATTCAGGCTATGATTCCGATCTTTCGGCCTTTATCCTGGGTTTCGGTACGGATGACCCTGAGGCTGCTGGGCCTCATGGCCTCCTGCATCCTGCTGGTCAATCATGCCAGATGGCATATGCGGGCTTTGCAGTGGGACCTGAAGTTCCAGTGGGCGCAGCACCAGGGCAACCTGTCCGATCACGTCCAGATCTCGGAGGGGACTGCAAAACAGTTGCAGTGGTGGCTCTCAAACCGGCAATGGGTCATGGGCAGATCCCTCTCCCTTCCCCAGCCAGAGCATACAGTTGTGACGGACGCGTCCCTTCTGGGATGGGGCGGTCACATGGGAGAGGCGGAGATCAGAGGCCTCTGGTCTCCGGCGGAGTCCCGGCTCCATATCAACCTTCTGGAGCTCCGGGCGATCCGGCTTGCACTCAAGGCATTCCTTCCCTCTGTCAAAGGGAAGGTAGTGCAGGTGTTCACAGACAACACCACCGCCATGTGGTACTGCAACAAACAGGGCGGGGTGGGGTCTTGGACCCTTTGTCAGGAGGCTCTGCGCCTCTGGACATGGCTGGAACATCAGGGCATGTTCCTGATGGTTCAACACCTGGCAGGTTCTCTGAACGCCAGGGCGGACGAACTCAGCCGCAGGTGCATGATGGATCACGAATGGCGTCTTCACTCGGAAGTGGCGCAAGGACTCTTTCTACAGTGGGGAGAGCCTTGGTTAGATCTATTCGCCACCGAAGAGAACGCGCAATGTCATCAGTTCTGCGCGTTGGAATTTCCAAGGCGGCACTCGCTCGGCGACGCTCTCGTCGCGAGTGGAGTTGCGGTCTGTTGTACGCCTTTCCGCCTATACCACTTCTACCCAGAGTGTTGAAGAAGATTCGGCACGACCGGGCCCAAGTCATTCTTGTGGCTCCGGACTGGGCTCGAAGAGTTTGGTATCCCGAGCTACTCAATATGAGCATAGATCCCCCGATCCGTCTGCCTCTTCGGGAGGATCTTCTGTCGCAGCACCAGGGGACGGTCCTCCACCCGAACCTGTCCAGTCTACACCTGCTTGCGTGGAGATTGAGCGGCGGCAGTTGATTCCTTTCGACTTGCCTCCCGAAGTTTGTGATGTGATTCTGGCAGCCAGGCGTCCCTCCACTAAGGTGGTATACGCCTGCAGGTGGAACAAATTTGTGGCATGGTGCACAGCAAAGGCTGTGGATCCCCTTTCTGCCCCTCTTTCTGAGGTCCTTCTGTTCCTTCTCTCTCTGGCCCAACAGGGTTCTGCCCTGGGTACCATCAAGGGTTATCTTTGTGCTATCTCGGCCTTCCTCAGGCTCCCTGATCAGCCCTCCCTTTTCAAGTCCCCTGTTGTTAACAGGTTCTTAAAAGGCATTACTCACCTCTTCCCTCCTGTTCCGTTTGTAATGCCTCAGTGGGACTTGAACTTGGTTCTTACCTTTTAATGTGCGCTCCCTTTGAGCCTCTGCATAACTGTCCTCTTCGTCTTCTGACTCTAAAGGCAGCCTTTCTGGTGGCCATCACCTCCGCTCGGCGGGTGAGTGAGCTCCAGGCTCTTTCTTGCAAACCTCCCTTTCTGTCTGTTCATCCAGACAAGGTTGTTCTTCGGACGCGTCCGTCCTTCTTGCCAAAGGTGGTTACTGCTTTCCACATTGGGCAGACCATCACTTTGCCCACCTTCTTTCCGCCTCCGCATCCTTCCAGAGAGGAAGAGAGGCTCCACCGTCTGGACCCAAAACGTGCGCTCTCCTTCTATATCGACCGCACGAAACACTTCCGGGTGGATGACCAGCTCTTTGTTGGCTACGTGGGCGCCAAAAAAGGTCGGGCGGTGCACAAGAGGACCATCTCCCGCTGGGTTACCTTGTGCATCAAGACCTGCTATTCTTTGGCTAAGAAGGAGCCTCCTGTTGGGCTGCGTGCCCATTCCACCAGGGCAACGGCTGCTACCACGGCCTTGGGCCGCGGTGTTCCGCTGCCGGTTATCTGTCAGGCAGCTACGTGGGCCTCGCTGCACACGTTTACTAAGCATTACTGCCTTGACAGTCAGGTCCGGAGGGACGGCTTCTTTGGCCGTTCTGTCCTCCAGGACTTCCTTGTCTGATCTTTGTTCGCAGACCCACCACCGGGGTTGGTATTGCTGGGGTATCTATTCTAAGGTAAGGAATCTATCACTAACGTGTCTCTTTCAGATGCACAAGTTACTAACTTGTGTAACGATATATCTGTAAGAGACAGTAGTTAGTGATAGATTCCTCACCGCCCACCCATCCTCCCCGTTCTGCGAACTGATTTCTAGGGTTAAGGACATCCCTTTCAGGGCCCTAGTATTTTTCAGACACCTGTGTCAGCTTCTTGCATGGCTCTGCGTTCCTGGCGCGGAAAGTCGTGTACAGAACTGACGTCAGCGCGCAGGGGCGGCGTCTAAGTACTACCCGCGACGTCATCCCGGCGATCACGACGCCGACGACGGACGCGGAGCCGCACGACGCCGCCTACCGACGCGCAAGGGTACTGCTACGCAAAACTTTCCGGATCCAGCCTGACGCCTGGGGATATTCTAAGGTAAGGAATCTATCACTAACTACTGTCTCTTACAGATATATCGTTACACAAGTTAGTAACTTGTGCAACAATTCCAATTTCAACCACAATGGCATTTTCTTGTAAAGTTTTGCATTTGAAAGCATAGCTTACTTACCTATACCAAGTCCTGCTCGGTTCTAGAAATGAAATATAAGTATACCTTTTTTATACTTACCTAATTGAACTGGATTCAGTCTCTGAGTGTGTGGCATCAGTTCTTGATTGAGTGAATACAATAAATGCTTGACACCCCCTCCTGATAAGCCTAACTGCTCGACCACAGTACAACAAAGAGAGCTCTTAGTGACTATTTAATTTAGCCTCTACTATGCCTCTGGGGATCCACTGAACTCTGTGCACACTATACCTTACTTTGGTGTGGTATATACAGAGCCAGCATCCTACAACATATTTTTAAATGCACACTGTGTGGTTCTTTTTCATTTAACCTACTCTACATTATTAGACCTGGTAAAACAAGCTGCTTAACACTCCCTCAAGATAAGCCTGAAGGCTGCTCTCCACAGCTGCCACTTTGAGAGCTTTCTATCGTTATCAAAGACCACTAAAATCACCATTATGGTTGCCTGGATTAGTGCAAGGTGCTTCACTTAAACAAGTGTGCACTATATACTAAGGCAGTCTCCTATAGTCTATTACCAATGCATGTTAATAATTATGTCTGTCTTTCGAAAGATACCACTATTCTATGGGTCCTAAACTTGTCAGTCTCCCTGCTTTCTAGGGGAGGCTGGGGTTTTGCTTTCCCGATTGGGATGATAATGAAATGAAATTAGGTATTTATAGAGCGCTGACTGCCACTCCGAAAGGAGCATCCTGGCGCTGGATTGGAGGTGAGAAGGAGCTCAGGCGAACTTAGATGAGAGAGAGACAGAATTCATCTGTGGCTCCGAAAATCCAAGTTTTTAATGCTTTCCTATATTGGATTTCAGTTTTTAACTCTCTCAGATGCATTGGCAATAGGTTCCAAGCTTTGGTACCCAGGATGGCCAATGTTTTCCCTCCCTTTGTTTTGCACCTGAATACTGTTGGTGTATTTTGATAGACTTGTGTGTAGGTGTTATATCTATAATTATTTACATATCTATAAATGTATATAAGTATTCACGTATATACAGGTATACATTACAAGTATATTTGGGGTGAATTACTTCCATAGGGCGTACATATCTGCTTTTTGTCACTGCACTTCTCTTGAGGCTCTAGTGCGAACTTGGGCTGGTCGTTTGCTTATCCACTTCTTTCTCCTGTGGTCTTCCAAGTTACATAGTCCTGGAGGATTGTCTTCTCTCTAGGAGGGTTGTCTCCGTCTGAGAGGGGTCTCTGCAAACGTTGTTGTTGTACGTCTCGCAGTGGTTTTGTTTAGCATTGTAGGAATGTCTCTCTCTCTCTCTCTATCATGGATGTGCTCTGAGATGATTCCCTTTCCTCTGTGTCACAGGGTGGGGTTAAATCACGTTCTAGTTTCCACGACAAGGGGCTGGAGCTCCTATTCAGTGATATGGGCTGTTGTCCTTGGTCCTTTAGCCATGTCCAGTCAGGGGTTGATTATCCTTGGCACGGCTGCATAGTATTTTTGTGTCTATGAGCTGTTTTTTGCAATACTTACTTATAACTCTGCGTTGGGTAATGTTGTCCACATTTTGTCTATGCAGGTTACCCACAGTCCTTCTAGTGAAGCGTCTTCTATGCTTCACCTATAAGTTTTTAGACAGTCTGGCTACTTTATCTCATTATGGACCGGCAAGTCCTATTCAGGGATCTTTTCCTCAGTCCAGTTCGCAGACCCACCTCCAAGGATGGTGTTGCTTGGGTATCTAATTCCAAGATAAGAAATCTGCGGCTAGATGTCTCTATCAGATGATTGTGTTACTTACCTTCGGAAATGCCTTATGCTGGTAGAGACAGGATCTAGCCTCAGATTCCTTAATGACCCACCCATATTCCCCGCTCTGTGAACTGTTAGTCCTGTTGCCTACAAGATCCCTTTCTTGGTATTCTGAAGCCATCCTTTAGGACTTCATATTTGTATGACACAAATATGTATATTTTTTGGCACATTGTATCCATAAGCAGTTTATAAGAGTGGCTCCCCGTTTTTGGCACGAAAAGTAGTCACATAAGAAACTGACTTCAGCGCGTCGAGGAGGGCTTATATGGACTCCGTCTATGTCACATACATAGAACGACATAGCTACGGAGTCGCTCGACGCCCTTTTCTGACGCACAGAGCTGTACAATTTTGCTGTACAAAAATGTCCTGATCCAGTCTGGTGCCTGGGTAGAATTTTAAGATAAGGAATCTGCGGCTAGATCCTGTCTCTACCAGATAAGGCTTTTTCGAAGGTAAGTAACTTATTCAATAAGGTTATAAGTTAGATTTTGACACACTGTCACCTGTAATTTGTTCGAAGTACTCTGTGTCTGAGGTTGCGGAAGGAGAAAGATCAAGAAACTTGTCAGCAAGCAGGGATGGCACTCATATGCGGCTCCTCTCCATCACTTCCGGGATGGAATGAAGTCACTGAAGAGCCATACTGCTCCACCAGCTGGCGGGGAGCTGCGCTGAAAAAAATCTCTGGATCGACTGTGGCACCTGGAAATATCTGAAGGTGAAGAATTTTCAGTGAGGTAGAGTATCTGCCAGAAAAAGTGTTACCAAAGGTTCGTCTTGCTGAATCCTCTGAAGTTTTCACAGACTCAAAAGATGGGCCACTCCTCATGTTTTATGTAGGCATTACTCTGGTGATGCTTCTCCCAGGAACTGTCCTATTGGCTTGAAGCATGGTCTGGTGTATGCTTTACTACCCCCCAGTGTTTGCTGCTGTGAAATCAGGTTTCTAGACAGTTGGCAAGGTGCAAAATTGAAGGCAGTTTCGTTCAAATTGCATTCATAAATACTCTGTTCAAGATACCAGATTCTTACTTCTCGGACATTGATAGCGCGGTCCGCACTTTATTATGGGACGGGCAAGCACCTCGTATCGCAATGCAGAAACTAACAGCAGGGTGGTACGATGGCGGGATTGCTCTCCCCGACCTCTAGCGTTACTATTGGGCTTCACAACTTGTAGTGATTAATCGATGGGTATACCAAACTCAAGATGACCCAAGTATCCACATGGAACAATGGTTGATGGGACAAGGGGGATACCGTAGAGCACTATATACTAACCCCAAAAAGCTGGGCCTAACAGGGCCAACAGCCAGGACAATCGAAACCTGGCACACGGTCAATAAGAAATTGAGCTGGGATAAAAGAATCACGCTAGTGACCCCTCTCTGGGAGCCAGAATGGTTGGGCCGTTTGAGCTCATGTCCAGGGTTTGACAAATGGGACCTGATTGGTATTTCATCAGTGAAGGATATGTGGTCCAAAAAAGGATTGATTATGTTCATTGACCTCCAGAAGGAATATCAATTAGCACAATCTGAAACCTTTAGGTATCTGCAAATTAGCCACGCACTGAAAGCGGTGCTGCCCAGGGACGGTCAAATTCCAGAATCGTCCCCGCTTGAAGACAGATTACTACTAGACCCAATGCCCAGGAAAGCCATTTCACTAACCTACAAAAAAATTGATTAATAACCGGCCAGACCCGCTGATAAAACTTTGACAAAGATGGACAGCAGACGTGGGGGAGGTGGACGACGATCACTGGCGAGAGGCCCTGGCTTCCCCTAGGGTGGTCGCCATACCTATGAGACTGAGACTGGTTCAACTCAAAGTTTTACATCGTACATATTTGGCTGCAAAGGTCCTAGTGAAGATGGGACACCGTGCAAGTTCCCAATGCCTGCGTCAATGTGGCTTGGAGGGCTCCTTCTTTTATACTATATGGGAATGCCCAGCTATCCAGGGATACTGGAGTGCAGTCACGCAAAGAATGGAGGAAGTAGGGGGGGAAAAGCTGTATCCCTCACCGAACCTTTGCCTACTAAATATATGTGAGGCAACGGACTTAACTCAAACTGAACAATCATGGGTTTCACTAGGTTGGGCCCTGGTGAAACGTAATATTGCGCAAAGTTGGGGAGTGGGGGAGATGCCACTACTGAAGGGATGGGTGGGTGATATGGACAGGGCCATGGTGGCAGAGCAAGACGTATTTAAAAATAGAGGTTGCCCCAAAAAATGGGATCGCAAGTGGACTGGTTGGAATAT
This sequence comes from Calotriton arnoldi, assembly GCA_963921515.1. NCBI lineage: Eukaryota > Metazoa > Chordata > Amphibia > Caudata > Salamandridae > Calotriton > Calotriton arnoldi. The sequence goes on from CAWUFW010000017.1 coordinate 4,997,479, forward strand.
ACATAGAGGTGGCATATGTCTATCTCCCACAACGGAGCTTAATCAAGGGACGGATGGAAATCCAGATTGTTCAAGTGCCGAGGGATAATGTAATATAATGCAATTTACACACATACACTGTGGTTGAAGTAATGTACTCAACGTGCATTGTTATGGGTATCGGACAAGTTATTGTACTGTGCTATCGATGTTTTACAAAACAAAAAAGATTATTTAAAAAAAAAAAGAAATTGCATTCATGATGATCCTTGTACTCTTAGTGATTGTTCTGCTGCCTTCCCTACACCCACCCGTCCCTGTGGTGCATATGTGAGGCTTCTGCTTAATATTTGGGAACAGGATGGGGAATGTAGGAGACACTGGGAGGGGGCAGAGCCTAACTGGACAGAGGTACATGTACACTTGTGCTCCATTAAAACATCTTAATGGTAAAGTTTTTTTTTTTACAAACCATTCCCAGTGGATGTAATAACACTGAGCAGGGGCCCAGATTGCTAGAAATAGCATGAAGATCCTTTTCCTTTATTCCTGCTCAAAACACGTGTAATGAAGAGAACAGTAGCAGCCTGAAGAATGGAGTAAGTGTGTGTCCCAATGGGCATACTTATAAATTCCATGGGGTGAGCAATATAATCAGTCAGATACCCATATCATGAAAGAAATCACTTGCATTTGAAAGCTCAGCGCTGTGCAGGAATATTACGACTCTCAACGAGAAGCATCCCTCTGCGCTTCATGCCAGCAAAACCCATATGTGTCACTAAATTGTCCTCCTTCACTTACTAATACACTTTATTTTAACAACACATTTGCATAATTTACCAATGCTAATAGTTATTGCAAATTGGTTAATAGTAACTCCTTAAAAAATATGTTGACCTTTTGTGCTTTTTCTACTTTCTTGTTTGCATTTAGGAGTCTCAGATAACTCGCATCTTTGGAACAATGATCAACCAAAAGCTTCAGGACTTTGAGGAAGAAGTGAAACCCATCGGCAACACTATCACCATGGCAACTATTGATGCCTATAATGCCTTCATTCAAAGATTCCTCCCCACCCCAGCAAAGATCCACTACCTCTTCAACCTCCGGGACATCTCTAAGGTATTGGCAGCGAGGACTAAAGGACATGCACTGCCTCCATCCTTCTAACCAACTAAAGAATATGGTGTGGCCACACGACTATTGCTTTGCAGGGTATATTGGTATATGTTTGGCAATTTCATTCCAGTCACAGCTTAATTTTTAGTAATGTGCCTATGGTTGGGCCAGACATTTCTCCAGCATGGGATCCTGCTTAGAACTTAGTCTCTAGAATATTCTCCCACCACTGGGAAAGATTCTCAGCAGCTGGGAGTTATTTTTTAACCACCTAAGAAGGATGCCTCTGTTAGAGAAATATTGTAAGACGGTTAGTTCTGTTCCTATCAATGAATGTACACACACTGTGCATTTGCCAACAAATTGTGTGTGGCATATGTTTTAAAAATTATGTTTTTAATGGATACTCCTACCTGCAGATTCCTTATGTAAAACCTTACCGAAGCGTGGCACTGAAGCCAGATCTTGTTTTTTTTTTAGTAATGATTGTAGATGCTGGCTGCGTATATCCTATATCAAAGTAAGGTATAGTGTGCACAGAGTCCAGGGAGTCCCCAGAGGGATAGCAGAGGCTAAATTAGACAAGTACTAACAGCTCTTTTTGTGGTAGTGTGGGCGAGCAGTTAGGCTTATCAAGAGGGTGTGTTAAGCATTTATTGTATTCACTCAATCAAGGCAGATGCCACACACCCAGAGACAGAATCCAGACCAACTAGGTAAGTATAAAAAAGTATACTTATAGTTTATTTTGTAGAACCAAGCAGGACTTGGCACAGGCAAGTAAGAAATACTTTCAAATGCAAAGCTGTACACAGAAATGCAATTGTGAATCATGTTGGAATCGTTTACAGGTTTGTATTACTTTAAAAACAGTTCAAAATACAGTAAGATTTATTTTGATTAATTTTGTGTTACTTTTAGATTACATCAACTACTTGGGGTGATAAGCCTTGATATCACATCATGGATCCTACAATACAAGGTAAGTAAGACTTTTTCACTTTTAAGATACAGTTACTTTTTCTGTTATACAAAATACAGGTCTACACTTAGGGGACGATTACGATGTCGTTCGGAAACTGTTCCGAATTAATCGGTCTCGGAATTGTTTCCAAACGAATCGGGTCCTGCGAGTCCGAATGACCAATTACGATGCTTCCCAACATCGTTCGGTCAGACTCGTGTTGACTTCAATGGGAGCCTGTGTTCCCAAACGAGAACACAGGCTCCCATTGAAAAAAGGGGTGGTTGGGGAAAACCTTGCACTCTGTGACGGGCACCCCGTGGTGCCTGCCACATTGTGCATGGTTGGGAAGAGTGGTCCCTTGGGTACCCCCGCAGGCCAGAATCGGACGACTCCGGTGAAGGGGGGTCCGCAAAGCGGCCCCCAAAGACAGATTCTGACAGCCGTTTCGTGTCGGTCAGACCAATTCAGAATGGCTGTCCGAATCGGTCATCGTAATCGCTCGTTCGGAAACCATGTCCATAGAGCTGTACGATTCGGCTCCGAAAGACTCGGGCTGTCCGAATGCCTTTTGGAACCGATTCAGACTGCCCGAACGGTTTCCGGGCATCGTAATCGGTCATTGGGAAATGTGTACGATTCGTTCGGAAACAAGGGTTCCGAATCGGATTCTGCAATACCGAATCCCATTCAGAGCCTTTCCGAACGACTTCGTAATCGGCTCCTTAGACGTTTTTCGGAACAGAAAACTTGTAACATTCGTCCCACTGGGGAAAAGAGTGTTAATGGTTCACATGTAAGTAAACGATTTACGAGTATGAGTTTTGGGGTTTAAGACCAAGGTTCCCCAAGATCCAGGTAGGCACTCAAATTGCACCACCAACGGCACTGGGGCAGCCGGGTGCAGAGTGTAGGGGCCCAATGTTCGCCATTGGGGCTAAGGGATCAGCACTGCAGGGGCAAGAGCTGCACCACAGCGGCACGGAGGCAGCCGGGTGCCAAGGATACGTCGGGGACCCTGTGGATTTCAATGGAGATCTCCAGTTTGGAAAAGATGTAGCAGGCTCAGTCAGGGAGGCTTCCTGAAGGCGACCACCGGCTGGAGAGGTAGGTTGGGTTCTTGGGGAATGCTTGAACACCGTCGGTTGGGTCACCCAAGGCCGTGGGGCGTCGGGTGCAAGGGTGTCCTTTGGCGTCGGGGCTTCTTGCCAGCTCCGGGGGACCCTTCAGGTTGAGGCTTCAGGCGTCAGCTTGAAGCTTGAAGGGGGTCGGGATCACCAGATCCCAGGTCAGGATTGCTGGGGAGATCTCCTCATGGTGTAGGACCACTTGAACTCGGGGCGTGGGCGTCGGGTGCAGAATGGTGCAGAACCGTGGAGCCGCCTGGATCTGGGTTCTGTGTTAGACGTCTTTGCTTGAGCAAGCCCGGTGCTCACGGGAGACAGAGTCTTTAATTTGAGTGCGGGCAGGTCCCCCGGGCTCTGGGGGGCTCTGGACATGCCAGGATTTCTGCTGTAGTCAGGTCGGAGTCAGGACAGACCGGTAGGGCTGGGGCCAAAGCGATTGGTGCCCTCTTCTTCCTGGGTCAGCACAGCTCTTCGGTCCTTCTTCTTTCTTCTTCAAATCTGAAGAGGCAAGGTTTAGGGTCACCCCTAAGTACTAAACTTAGGGGTGTTACAGGGGTGTGCAGGTTGTGACCAATGGGTCCCTTCCTTGGGGTGAGTACACCCCCTATAATGCCACACTACAGTGGGAGGGAAGCATGATCCTCTTCCTAATTGGTTGTGTCCCCGCATCTCCAAGATGGAGGGGACTGAGATGTGTGCCTCACCTCGACTCCCACACCTGAGGGGTGGGGTTGGCAAAGGTGAGCACACCTCTCCTCCTAACTCGGTTTTCCTGCCGATTCTTCTGCCCAAATTGGGGGTCAGAACCGGTGGGAGACAGTTGCGGGGGGCAGCAAAATGCAGGATCAGCTCACAAAGGGGGCAGGCCTTTGAAGCTTCCCTTCGTGAACCCAGGCCATCCTGGGGAGGAGGCACTACACCTCTGCCCAGAATGGGCTTTGTCTCAGGACCCAGAGAGCGGAGGCTCTCTACCCAGGGGTCCAGAAACCTTTCTGGTGGTGGCAAATGGCGGGCAGCCATTCAGGAACCACACCAGGGCTGGTCATTTTTCAGGGGGCATCTCTAAGATGCCCTCTTTGTGCATTTTACATTAAATCCCACAATGGCATCAGTGTGGGTTTAATGTACTGAGACGTTTGCTACCAAACTTCCTAGTTTTCAGTGAAGCCATTATGGAGCTGTGGAGTTCGTAATGACCGACTCCCATTACATATACTCTTTATGGGTACCCTGAACTTATAATGTCTAAGGATGGACTTCGACACTGTAGGGGTACAGTGCTCATGCAACTGTACCCTAACCTGTGGCCTAGTGCTCCCTGCTAGAGGGGTGGCTTACCTAGGCCACTGGCAGTGGTTTGCAGGCATGGCACACAGGGATGTGTGCCATGTCGACTCTTCACTTTTCTCTGCTCCAAAACACGCAGCCTGCAAAGGCAGTGTGTGAGTGTTAGGGTGCAGGGCCCATAACAGTGGCACAATAGGTGCTGCAGCGCATGGAGGCCTTCCCTGGTCACAGTGCCCTTGGTACCCATGGTACCTTTTACAAGGGGTTTACCTGTGGCCAAAGATGTGCCAATTGGGGGTACAATGTTACAACTTTGGTAAAGAACACAGGCCCTGGGAACCTGATTGGCAGGGACCCAAGGCTCACCAAGTCAAAGTGCATTATGTGTCAGGCAAAAAGTGGGGGGTGTAACCATGCAGAAAGGGACTCTTTCCTACAATGGTGCTACATAATTGCCTGATAGTAGTGTGCAATCCGGGAGCATTTAAGAAAGTAACATATTGGGCCATGGCAACCAGTGACATCTGTTACTTTTCTCTGTATGTCATGGACACTGGAACTGAAATCACCAAAAAGTGTCTGTTATTTTTTGTCAGCATTTGTCTTTAGAAACAGTTTGTTTTCTTTGGAGTATGTTCCACACCCTGGCTGTTTATGGTACCTCTTCAAAAGGTACATAGCTCCTGTGTCCACTGATGTACCCAAATGCTATCTGAGAGATGAAGGTCAATTAATTAATGGCATCTTGAAAGGGCTCAGTGTCTAAATCATGTCTACGGCCATAACTCCTTCAAGATAACATTCGCCAGAGGAAGGAGCAAAAAGCACAAGAAACCTAAAAAGAACAAGGGTCCTTATCCTCATCATGAATAGAAGAAAACTTAAGAAGGAAGCATTTTGATTCCTCTTTGGAGTCAGTTCCAATTTTGGAAAACTTTTGGAAAACTAGAACTACAAGGGAGCTTTCCTTCAACTGGAGCATCAGCTGAGAAAGTTTAGGCTTTCTGGAAGGCCGTGTTTCCTGTCCGGCATTTTAGCAGGGCGTGTAGGCCTTTGGCTTCTCAGCCAAGCAGGTTGGCTATATTCCTTTCTCAGAAGCCAGTACCCTTTTGAATGGCAAATGGAGCCTCTGAGGTTATGTTGTGACTTCTTTGGCATCGGTCTGCCTCAGTATGGTACCTGCAACTCCAGCCCTAGTTTAATCAAGCCTAAGTATACTAGTGGCACCAAGTCTTAAGGTTAAAAGGAAGCTCACTTTTTAAGCTACAACACCATCTATGTTGGTGGTGGTACTGGCCTGCAAAAACTTAAGCTATTGACTATTGCCCAGTTAAAACCCCAGCACCAAACCAGATTGTTAAGTTGGCGAGGAAACACATAGCTGACTAAAATGATACATTGAAAAGATTTTCTAACCAGAGCCCTTCTCTTGATTCCATGCTCATTTTGGATCAGATTAATATGTCCCTGGTGCTCAGAACAATAGTTGGAGAGGAACTATGACATTGATGCTGAGAGCATGCATCAACCTGAGCACACTGATGCATGTTTATTTCTTGACCTGTAAAATGGAAGTAACCTAGAAAAGTCTCCTGCGGGCAGCTTCTCAAACCTGGAAAGTTTATGGTATGTCAGAATATTAATAACAAAACTATTGTATGACATAAATATCCTTTACCAAAATTTCACTCCATTGGTTGTAGATATTCTATTATCTGAAAGAAACACATAGTGATAGATTCCTTACCTTAGAATATCCCCAGGCGTCAGTCTGGATCCGGAAAGTTTTCGTCAGCAGTACCCCTGCGCGTCGGAAGGTGGCGTCGTGCGGCTCGGCGTCCGTCGTAGGCGTCATGATCGCAGGGATGACGTTGCGGCAGCTACTTAGACGCCGCCCTCACGCGCTGACGTCAGTTCTTTATTTTTCTGCGCCAGCAAGCGCAGATCCGGAGAGAGCGGTACCCCCAGTCAATTTTTGACTGAGTTTTTTTAGATTTTTGTCTCAGCTTTTTGAGTTGATACGACTCCTGGTGCAGTTAGGGATGCCCGGGTTTAAATCTTGCGAGGACTGTCATCGCATGATGTCGGTGACGGACCCGCACTGCGTGTGTCTCTTCTGCCTGGGGCGCGACCACGACCCCAAGTCGTGCCCCGAATGCCGAGCCATGGCGCCGAAGACTTTGCAGGAGCTGTTCCGAAAGTTTCTTGAAGCCCGGCAGTCGGCTCCGACCCGTGAGAGGTCCCGGTCCAGAGGGAGGTCGAGGGACCGGTCGCGGAGCCGTCCTCATCGGAAATCCTCCGAATCGAAGTCTTCGCACTCGGGGTCAGGTAAGGCGAAGCACAAAAAGAAGTCGAAGAAACGTCCTCGTTCTCTTCCAGGGGATACTCATCAAAGTCATAAGCACTGAATTATCCCCGCACACGTGCGGGATCCCGGAGCATATAGAAATATATGTGTATATATATATATATATATATATATATATGTGTGTGTGTGTATGCTCGGGCCCACAAGTGTATAACACTTCCGAAACATACACATACATATGTATATACATATAAAAATGCAGCCTAAAACTGTTCCAATAAGGCAAACCGCCAAAATTACATAGGTTTCTCTTGTATGAAAATAATCCCCTAAATACATTTTGTAATAGAGAACATACACTGTAATAGTATCATACAAGAATCCTTTATTTTCAGAAAAGGAAAACAGGTAATAGCAGGCAGTTGGCCCATAGGCTGCATAGATAAATAACTATCATAGTACAGTAAAAAACTGGCACCTTGCCTTTAAGGCTTCCAAGATTCTGGACACCATGCCTTTAAGACCTCCAGGAGCCCCTCTGCTCCCATCATGCACCACAGGTGACAGTTAGGTCAGTTCTTTTTTCCGGCTCCTTCTGTGAGGATCCTGGAGCTAGAACTCGTCAGTTTTTTGACAACTTTTTTGGTCTGCTGGTAGTCTTTTCTACTGTTTTTCTGACAATTTACATCTTTTTTTTCTGTCAGAATGCCGGCTTTATTTAGGAATTGCCCGTCTTGTGGTAAAAAGATGGCAATATCTGATCCACACTCAGCGTGTATAGCGTGTCTTCCATCTTCCCACAAGCCTGAAATTTGCTACCACTGCCAGCAGTTTTCTAATAGGACCCTGCGTGACAGGGAAAGGATTCGTCTTCATGCTGTGGTGGAGAGGGGAAAAAATCTACCTAAAAGTGGCCTTGGGAGTCAAGAGCCCTCCTCTCACCAGGTACGCCGAAAACAGCTTCGTTCTGCCTCTCCTGGGTCAAGAAAGAGGCAGATTCCAGAGTGTTCACCGTCGGCGTCGAGATCGCCGTCGAAGAAGAAGCAGAAACACTCTTCAACGTCGAGACGGCGAGAATCGCCATCGCCGAACAGGGGGATCGACGTCGAGGCACACTACTTCGGGGACGAAGTATGCTGACCCCGAGAGGCCTAAGGCGAAACACCCGTCGACGTCAAAACACTCGTCGACGGCGAGGAACACTGCGCTACTTTCTCGAGGGTCGGCGTCAAGAGTTTTGCCAGCTAAGACTGCCTAGAGCCACAGGCGGTCGACGTCGAGATCACCGTCGCCGTCGAGGGCTTCACGGTTGACGAAGTCGACGTCGGAAACACATCGTGGAAGATCGACGTCGAAGTCTCCAGTTCGTCGATCAACGTCGAGAGCATCTCGGAGACAGGAGAGGTCGACGTCAAAAGCGGCAAGGTCCATGTCGCCGTCGTTACATCAGTCGACGTCGAGAAAAAGGACTCCCACCATCACCTCAGAGGAGGTGACAGAGAGGCCGAGATTGACGTCGAACCTTTCGCCGTCGAAAGACAAAAGTCCTGCCGTCGTCTCGGAGGAGGTGGCAGAGAGATCTAAATCGACGTCGAGGTCAAGACGGTCGACGTCGAGAGAACAGTCATCGTCTCCTGGCATTAACATTGTTCAAATTTCCCCGGAAGGCTCTCCGGTGGCTCCTAAGAAACTTCCCTTTAATCTTTTGCCAAGTTGGCTGGAAAGTGTCAGACACAAGGAAGCAGGGGGTGCTGTTCATAAAAGTCCGGGCTCGCACTTCTCTCGTACGTATTCCCCTTCAAGGCTCTTAAGGGGCTTGCCTCCAATGACTTCACGGAGAGGGTCTCCGCGTAGAAATCCGAGAAGGTCGAGGTCCTCATCCTCCTGTATACACGTTCATGGGAGAGATCACGTCCTCATCACTCCACCTCTCCAAAACAGAGGCGGCGAAGATCTCCAACCTGGTCCACGTCCACCAGGTCTTCAATACGGGACTATTCTCCAACTTTGTCGTTGACACCTCCATCCAGAGTATCCCCGATTGATGATCTAGGTACCTTCACTGAAGTTCTCTGCAGAGGGGCCACAAAATTGAACATAAGTATGTCGGCTCCTGCGGTCTCCACTTCTGTTATCTTTGAGACTTTACATCATCGCTCTTTTACGAGGTCTCTGCTATCATTGGTCCCAGGCCTTTTGGAACCCGCCATGCAGACGTTCTTAACCCCTGCAACAATAGGAGCGGTACCTTCTCGCATTGCAAAAAAGTACAAAGCCCCTGATCAGGATCCGCTTTTCCTTCGTTCTGATCCTCTTCCGGACTCTGTAATTGTGGCGGCGGCCGGGAAGACACACCCTGCAACATCTTCCTCTTCAGTTCCCCCTGACAAGGACAGCAAGGTTATGGACTCTTTGGGCAAGAGGATGTGTAATACCTCGGCCTCTGTCATGAAGGTGGCCAGCTCCTCAGCTCTCTTGGGGAGCTATGACAGGTCGTTATGGGACTCTCTATCTCGGTTTACGGATAAACTCCCGAAAGAAGACCAACAGGACTTTCATGAGATACTGCAGGAAGGGGGCTTGGTGGCCAACCAGATAAGTGCTGCTGCGGACTCATCTGATCTGGCCGCTCACGGCTATTTGCACGGTGTCTGCTCTAGGCGCTCGGCCTGGCTGCGTCTGACTGGGCTTAAGCCTGACGTGCAACGGAAGATCGCCAATCTACCGTTTAATGGTTCTTCGTTGTTTGGGTCTCATGCGGACGATGAGATGTCCAAAATGAAAACTGATTTGGACACAGTGAAGGCGGTTGGGCTGGAAAAGCGGAAGGAATTCCGCAAACGATTTCGTCCCTACGACAAGCGTTCCTTCCAACAGAGGGTTCAAACCCCTCAGTGGTCCTCTCAAAGTCAACAACAGCAGAGGTCACACTTCCACCAGAGGAGACCTGGTAGGGGAAGAGGGAACAACAGACAGCAAGTCTCAACTGCCAAACAACCAGTTAAACAATGAGCACATGCTTCCTCCATGCCCGTTAGCCACTCCGGTAGGGGGAAGTATCGCTTTTTATCTGGAAGAGTGGAAATCAATCACAAACGACAAATGGGTGCTGAATATTGTGCAAAATGGATACTTGCTGAGATTCAAAGTCCCACCTCCACCAGTTCCACCACTCGGAGAATTTCGTCGATGTCACCACATGTTACAGCAAGAGGTGAACAGTCTTCTACTAAAAAAGGCCATAGAATATGTTCCTGCTCAACAGCGGAAACAGGGAATATACTCTCGCTATTTCCTGGTTCAAAAAAGAGGTCTGACCACAGAGTACAGACCAATTCTCGAGTTGCGCTTCCTGAACAAATTCATCCGCAAGGAGAAGTTTCGGATTCTGGCCCTGCACCAGATCTTTCCTCACCTACATCAGGGTGACTGGATGTGTGCTATAGATCTGCAGGACGCTTATTTCCACGTCCCGGTGTCCAAAAAACATCGCAAGTTTCTCCGTTTTCAAGTAGCTCATCAGCACTTCCAATTTCGAGTCCTTCCATTCGGGCTCAAATCAGCCCCCCGGACATTTTCAAAGTGTATGGCAGTAGTGGCAGCTTTTCTCCGCAAGCGCAAGGTCTTCATTTATCCCTATCTGGACGATTGGCTCCTGAAGAGCGCTACACCTTCTCCGCTGCAGAGCCATCTTTCCTTCTGCCTTCATTTACTGACCAAGCTGGGTCTGCGGGTCAACTACAAAAAATCAGTCTTCAACCCGACCCAAAAAATCCACTACCTGGGCGCTTCACTGGACACCGTAAAAGCAAACGTGTGTCCTTCGGAGGAGAGGTTCTCATCAATCAGGGAGAAATGTCGCAAACTTCTCCGATCTCATCTTCCCACGGTCAGGCAAGTGTCTTCTCTTCTGGGGTCAATGGCTTCCTGTGTCTTCATCGTCCCCAATGCCAGACTGAACATGCGTCCTCTACAACAATCTCTGGAAGACCAGTGGATGCAGACGTCAGGCCGCTGGGAAGACCGTGTAACTCTACCTCAGTCAGCCAGAGATTCCATCACATGGTGGATGAAGCGTTCACATCTCCTGAAGGGAGTCCCATTCCACCAAGATACTCCCACCCAGAATATAGTCACGGATGCTTCCCTACAAGGTTGGGGAGCTCACATGGGACATCTTCAAGTACAAGGTCTCTGGTCGGAGACAGAGCGGGGATATCACATCAACCTTCTAGAGTTGAGAGCCGTGCACCTAGCCCTCAAGTCTCTGTACCCTTCTCTCCAGTCCAGCTCTCTCTTGATTCAGACAGACAACACCACGACGATGTATTATCTGAACAAGCAGGGAGGCACCAGGTCGAGACCTCTCTCTCAGGAGTCGCAGACCATCTGGAAGTGGCTTCTCGCAAGGAATCTCAACATTGTGGCCATTCACCTGCCAGGGTCTCTGAATGTCCAGGCAGACACCCTAAGCAGGGACTTCGTAGAAGCTCACGACTGGGTGCTAAACAGCGAAGTCACGCAAGACATCTTCCGGCAATGGGGAGTGCCAGACATCGATCTCTTCGCAGACGCGGCAAACACCAAATGCCCCGTCTTCGCGTCCAGGTTTCACCAGCCAGGGTCACGGGGGAATGCCCTTTTGATAAAATGGTCTCAGACATTACTGTACGCCTTTCCGCCACTGCCTCTCATCCCAGCAGTGATCAACAAATTCTACAGGAGCAACTCCAGGATGATCCTGATAGCTCCGGAATGGCCGCGTCAGTGGTGGTACCCGGACATTCTGCAACTATCCGAGATGCCACACCAGAGGTTGCCTTGCCGTCCAGACTTGTTATCCAAGAGCGAAGGGAGAGTGTTTCATCCCAATCTCTCATCCCTCAGATTGATAGCATGGCTCCTGAGGTCCTGCAATACGGACTCTTAGACTTACCAGCAGACTGTATGTCCATTCTCAAGGAAGCTAAGAGACCTTCCACCAGGGCATCCTATGCTTTCAAATGGAAGTGATTCTACTTGTGGTGCATGAACAATGCTCATGATCCGGTGAGGAGTCAAGAGCAGGTGATCTTGCCATACTTACTACATTTGGCCAGATCTGGCCTGCAGTTCTCCTCGATTAAAGTTCACCTAGCAGACAGCAATCACTGCATACAGAAAGTCCCCTACACAGGTTTCTTTTTTCCAGATGCCAGTGGTTAAAGATTTCCTTGAAGGGATAAAGAAGGTTTACCCCCCAGTGAGATCTCCTTCTCCACCTTGGGAGCTCAACATAGTCCTTACAAAACTAATGGGTGCTCCTTTTGAGCCAATTCACAGGGCTTCTCTGCAGCACTTGTCATGGAAAGCTGCCTTTTTAGTCGCCATCACTTCTGCCCGCAGGGTTAGTGAAATACAGGCCTTGTGCTGTGACAAGCCCTATACTGTTTTCCGTGCAAACAGGGTAGTTTTAAGAACCCATCCGAGTTTTCTACCTAAGGTTGTCTCGGATTTTCACATCAATCAGACTATCACTCTGCACACATTTTTTCCCAATCCCACGACTCCTCCTGAGAGGTCCCTCCATTCCCTAGACCTCAAGAGGGTACTGAAATTTTATCTAGACAAAACCAAGTTATTGAGAAAAACAGACCGGTTGTTTGTTAACTATGGTTCCATAAATACCAGTTTGGCAGCCTCTAAAAGATCCATCTCTAGGTGGATAGTCTCTTGCATATCTTTGGCTTACCAACTAGCCAAGAAGTCTCTTCAGGGAAAACCTAAAGCACATTCTACCAGGGAAACAGCCTCTACCACGGCTCTCCTTAGAAATGTTCCTATAGTAGGAATTTGTAAAGCAGCTACATGGCGTTCTGTTCATACTTTCTCTCGCCATTACTGTTTGGACTCTGATGCACAGGCAGATGCCCAAGTTGGGCAGGCCTCGTTGAGAAATGTGTTTGGTTGATTCCATTTTATGATGCATTGTGATATATTTTGTGTACTGGTTTGCTCGTCCGCGAAGTAGTGGGTATGGGCTTGCTACTCTATTCAGTGCTTATGACTATTGATGAGTATCCCCTGGAAGAGAAGGATAAGTTACTTACCTGTAATCCTAGTTCTCTTCCAGGGGTATACTCATCAAAGTCATAAGCAACCCTCCCACGTCCCCGGACGAGCAATTATGGTACAGTACTGTGTGTTGTGCATCTTATACTCGGGGTGAAACAAGTTAGTACACCGTAAAAAAGAACTGACCTAGCTGTCACCTGTGGTGCATGATGGGAGCAGAGGGGCTCCTTGAGGTCTTAAAGGCACGGTGTCCAGAATCTTGGAAGCCTTAAAGGCAAGGTGCCAGTTTTTTACTGTACTATGATAGTTATTTATCTATGCAGCCTATGGGCCAACTGCCTGCTATTACCTGTTTTCCTTTTCTGAAAATAAAGGATTCGTGTATGATACTATTACAGTGTATGTTCTCTATTACAAAATGTATTGAGGGGATTATTTTCATACAAGAGAAACCTATGTAATTTTGGCGGTTTGCCTTATTGGAACAGTTTTAGGCTGCATTTTTATATGTATATACATATGTATGTGTATGTTTCGGAAGTGTTATACACTTGTGGGCCCGAGCATACACATATATATATATATATATATATAATATATATATATATATACACACATACATATATTGCTATATGCTCCGGGATCCCGCACGTGGGCGGGGATAATTCAGTGCTTATGACTTTGATGAGTATACCCCTGGAAGAGAACTAGGATTACAGGTAAGTAACTTATCCTTCTTCGACTTCCCCTCACCGGTCGCGCGACGTGGCTGAGGGAGCGGGTGGTGCCACCCCCGCGGCTCCGGCGGAGCTACTCAGTCGTCGGTGACCTACCCGCCCTTCCCGGGTTCATCGGCGACTCCGGCCCAGGTACAGGAATTCCTGTCCGCTATGTCTCGCCTATATAGGCCGTCGGGCCCCTCCAGTGCACCTTCGGGCCCCGCGGGCCCGACTGGGAGTCCTCGCCCTTTGACGCCGGTGTCTCCGGCCCCGGCATCGCCGTCGGCTCCGGCCTCGGCGCCACAGGACTCCCATGGATTCCATCGTGGATCCCGGTCGACGCCGGTTGACCTAGTCACACCTCCACCGACGTCAACCCCACCCGCACCACGTTGGACGTCGCCCGGCGCGCCGGACAACGTCGGCCCCGGTTTCAGCCGCGACGTGGATACGGTGGCGGAACGGTGTCGACCGACGCCGATTCCGACGCCGTTTGGGAATCTATTTCCCTGTATCCATCCTCCTCCTTTTCGGCCTGTACAACAGCAGGGGGAGGACTGGGAGGGGTCTGAAGACCCTCTCACAGCTCAATGTGAGTATGACCCGGACTGGGCTGAGGAGCTGGGGGACGCCAGTGGTCTGGACACCTCTCCAGACATTGGCATGATGTCTCCTCCTACCGTGGCTACGGAGGAGGGTGCTAGTTTTTCTGTGGTGTTGCGTAGGGCTGCTGAAGCACTCCACCTTCAGCTACCTACTGTGGCCGTCAGGACTAACCTCCTGACAGAAGTGCTTCAGCCAGCAGTTTCCTCTGCGGAGCCACTGCTGCCCTTTAATGAAGCACTGTCTGACCTTCTTCAGGGCTCCTGGTCCAAGCCCAGCACAGGGGCTCCTGTGGACAGGAACGTGGCCCGACGCCATCGCCCGGCCCCGGGCGACCCCCTTTTCCTCTCCCAACACCCCACCCCTGAGAACTTGGTTGTCCAAGCCTCTGCTTCCCCAAGCGCATTCCCTTCCGCACCCCCGGATAGGGAATCCAAGAGGCTGGAACAGTACGGGAAGAAGATTTTTACTTCCGCCAGCCTAGGGCTGCGGTCTGTGAACACCGCATGCCTCTTGGGCCGTTATTTGCACTCCTTGTGGGATACGGTAGCGCAGGTGCTGCCTAGCTGTCCGGAGGAGGCCCGGACGGCACTCAGGCTATTGCTGAGGGGACAGATGCAGCCACGTTCACAATCCGTTGTGGCCTTGACACCGCCGACTCGCTAGGCAGGGCGATTTCCACGACAGTGGAGCTCCGCCGCCACGCCTGGCTGAGGACAACTGGCTTTTCAGGGGATGTCCAAAACACTTTGATGGACATGCCCTTCGATGGCATTCGCCTCTTTGGCAACAAGGCAGACAGTGCTTTGGAGCGCTTTAAGGACTCGCGGGCTACGGCCAAGTCCTTGGGCCTTTCGGCCACGCGCCCTCCTCCGCCTTCTGCCTTTCGCTCCTTTCGTGCTCGCGGAAAGGGCAACCCACCACGTTCGCAACACAGCCACTGGCCAGCGCAACAGTCCACGCGCGGACGTGGGAACTGCAGCGGCGGTTCAGGGGGCCAGCGGCCGGGTCAAACCACCTCCACCCCCGCCACCACTGCCTCCAAACCTTCCTAGTCCGACCTTTCAGGCCCATCAAACGCCAGTGGGTGGCAGGCTTCGCCATCACCTCCCCCACTGGCGCACCATCACGTCGGACAGGTGGGTTTTACAGATAGTCCGAAGGGGCTACTCCCTCCCCTTCGAGACTACCCCTCCAGCCATGCCACCTCAGTACCACCGCATATCGGGGGATCACTTGACACTTCTCCAGCAGGAAGTTACGGCCCTCTTGGCCAAGGGGGCCATAGAGCGCGTTCCGACACCAGAAGTAGGTCGTGGTTGTTATTCCCACTACTTTCTGATTCCAAAGAAGGGCAAGGGCCTGCGTCCTATCTTGGACCTTCGGGACGTCAATCTCTTCCTCCGGAAGGAGAAGTTCAAGATGCTCACACTTGCTCAGGTCTTGTCTGCTCTAGACCCACAAGACTGGCTGGTAGCGTTGGACTTGCAGGATGCTTACTTTCATATTCCCATCCTGCCGGCCCACCGGCGTTACCTACGGTTCACGGTAGGCCACGAGCATTTTCAGTTCACCATGCTCCCTTTTGGTCTTACCAGCGCCCCTCGGGTGTTCACGAAAGTGATGGCGGTGGTCGCAGCTCATCTGGGCAGATCAGGGGTTTCAGTCTTCCCCTATCTCGACGACTGGTTGTTGAATGCGGGCTCGCCCCAAACAGTTGTCGCCCACCTCCAGACTACGGCCGACCTCCGGCATTTGCTGGGGTTCTCCATCAACATGCCGAAGTCACACCTGATCCCCTCTCAGAAGTTCCTCTACATCGGAGCGGTTCTGGACACGGCGCAGTTTCGGGTTTATCCTCCCGAACAGCGAGTCCGGGATATTCGGGCTATGATTCCGATCTTTCAGCCCTTATCCTGGGTTTCGGTCAGGATGACCCTGAGGCTGCTGGGCCTCATGGCCTCCTGCATCCTGCTGATCAATCATGCAAGGTGGCATATAAGGGCTCTGCAGTGGGACCTGAAGTTCCAGTGGGTGCAGCATCAGGGAAACCTGTCCGACTACGTCCAGATCTCGGAGGGCACTTGTTAGACCTGGCACCATTGGCGTGGGTCTCCCTTCCATTTTTCGCTGTTGTCTCCTCTGTTTTACTGGTGTTAGATGCTCTGGGCGCTGTGCCACTGCCATTCAGTGTCACAGCGCGAATGCTCCCTGTGTAAATATGTCTATGTGAATTGGTATATCCCTGATTGGCTTATTTGGTTTACCTGTTAGTCCCTAGTAGTGTGGCCTATGTGTGCCCAGGGCTGGTAAACCAAATGCTGCTGGTGGGCCTGCAGCACTGATGTGTGCCACCCACAGAAGCAGCTTGTAAAGTATGTCTCAGACCTGCCACTGCAGTGTCTGTGTGCAGTCCAGAACTTCCAGCTTGGCTGTGAAGTGCACTCACTTCCCAGCCCCTGAACCTTCCCTTGGCATCCTGTAAGTCACCCCTATGATAGGGTGCCTTGTATGTGTAAGGCAGGACATGCCTTGGTGTGTGTAGCATGTCCTGGTAGTGGATTATGCCCCATTTCGTTTTTCACTACTGTAAGGCTACCTGTTCCTCATAGGCTAGAATGGGCAGTTTGACTATTACATTCTATAGTCCTAACTGACCCCAGGAACATAGTAGAAAAACGAATTTAGTATGCCTGAGCTCAGAATATTAAAATACATCTTTTAGTGAAGTTTATTTTTATATTCTGTGTTTGAAAATACCACTTTTAGAAAGTAGGTATTTTCTTGCCTAAGCCTTCCAGTGTGCTCTGCCGTTATGTGTATTGGCTGTCTGGTTTTAGAGGGGCAGGACAGGCTGAGTCAGACCTGGGTTGAATAGAGAGATCTGCATTTAGAGTGTGGGGAGGGGTGGCTCCTTGACCTGAATAGGGCTGTGCCTGGCAAGGTGAATGCTGGCTCCAACTCCCACTGTGTGTCTGCTAGCAGACCCCCTCTTTCTGAAAGGAAGGATGCAGCCTGGTAAACAAAGTGCTCCAGGCCTGAGCAGAACTGGTTCTGGCTAGGTTCAGTGACTGGTAGCTTCAAGGATCAAAGGCTTTGGGGTATAAATATCTGTGCTCAAGCCCCTACATTTTGTATTGCTTTTGGATCTGGAGAGGAAACTCTGTCCGTGCCACTGGAGGAATCTGCAGGAAGTGACTGTCCCTGTGCTGTGTGTTGTTTCTTGCACTGGCCTGCAGCAGTGACCACTGGACCTTGAAGAAGAGGAAAAGGAACTCTTGAGAGAACTTTTATTTTTGTTACAGCAATTACCCAAGGGCTAGGAAAAGAGCTAGCCTCCTGCTGGAGTCTCAGGCACATCAGACTCCACCACCAACCTCCTGCTTCCTCCCTGCGAGGACTGCTATCTGCTGAGGAGGCTCCTGTGAGTTCCAGGGCCTCTAGTTTGCATCAGAGAAAAGAGGGTGAGAAATCGACGCCAACGCATCTTTGCGGGCCGCTGCAGTCGAGAGCGCTGGGAAAATCATCGCGCTACTGCCGCCGAGGGCCTGCAACACGAAACCATCGCTGACGCCCCTTTGCGAGCCGCTGCAGCCGAGACGCGCTGGAAAGATCATCGCGCTGCTGTCGCCGCGCACTCGCAACCCTTAAAGAAATCATCGCTTCGAGACATCGCAGTGCGGACGCCGTGCGTTCGCCACTTTGATCGCATCGCACCGAATTTCGCCGCTCCCTCGCGGAGCGTCTTGTCTTCGCATCGCAACACGATCGCACAGCGCAACAGGATCACCGCATCGACTTCTCCCACGCGGCAAGAAAGTCATCGCATCGGCGGTCCAGCGTGCAGAAGTTTGTCGCATCGTCTCCGCACGCATCCCGCAGATCGGCGCATCATCCTCCCTTGCGGCAAGGATTTCAACGCATCGCCGGCCTCGCGTGCGAGAATCATCGCTACAGCTTATTTGCGACACTTTGTTGGTTTTGCTACTAAACCCAGGTACTTTGTGAAAGAAAAGGTCGCAGAGACCACTGCTTTGAACTTGAACCTTATTTTTGCAACCTTTGAACTATTTTTGACAGCCCTTCAACCGCTATCCTATTTTTGACAGTATTGTGGCTTTTACAGTTATTGGTCTTGTGATAAATCTGCCTTTATATAAAGATACTTATTTTTTATAATAACTACTTGTGTGGTGTCCCTTTGTAGTGTTCCTCACTGTGTTACTGTGTATGATCATAAATGCTTCACACCCTGCCTCTGAGATAAGCCTACCTGCTCGTGCTACATTACCACAGGGTTGAGCAGGGGTATTAAAGAGGGTAGCCCTCTCACTCTGACTTAGGAAGAAGGGTCCCTACTTGGACAGTGGCCAGCCATTGCCAACTAGAGACCCCCATTTCTAACAGCACTGCACAACTCTTGCAGTGGTGGCTCACGGACCAACATTGGGTCAGCGGCAGATCCCTCTCTCTTCCCCAACCGGAGCACGCAGTGGTGACGGACGCGTCCCTTCTGGGATGGGGCGGCCACATGGGAGAGGTGGAGATCAGAGTCCTCTGGTCTCCGGCGGAGTCCAGGCTCCATATCAACCTTCTGGAGCTTCGGGCGATCCGACTTGCACTGAAGGCATTCCTTCCCTCTGTCAAGGGGAGAGTAGTGCAGGTGTTCACCGTCAACACCACCGCCATGTGGTACTGCAACAAACAGGGCGGGGTGGGGTCGTGGACCCTATGTCAGGAGGCTCTGCGCCTCTGGACATGGCTGGAACATCAGGGCATTTCCCTGGTGGTTCAACACCTGGCAGGTTCACTGAACGCCAGGGCGGACGAACTCAGCCGCAGGTTCATCATGGATCACGAATGGCGTCTTCACTCGGACGTGGCGCAAGGTCTCTTTCTACAGTGGGGAGAGCCTTGGTTAGATCTATTCGCCACCGAAGAGAACGCGCAATGTCAGCACTTCTGCGCATTGGAATTTCCAAGGCGGCACTCGCTCGGCGACGCTTTTCATCGCGAGTGGAGTTGCTGTCTCTTGTACGCCTTTCCGCCTATACCACTTCTACCCAGAGTGCTGACGAAGATCAGACGCGACCGGGCCCAAGTCATTCTTGTGGCTCCGAACTCGGCTCGAAGATTTTTTTATCCCAAGCTACTCAGTATGAGCGTGGATCCCCCGATCCAACTGCCTCTTCGGGAGGATCTTCTGTCGCAGCAGCAGGGGACAGTCCTCCACCCGAACCTGTCCAGCCTCCACCTCCTTGCGTGGAGATTGAGCGGCGACAGCTGATTCCATTTGACTTGCCTCCTGAAGTCTGTGATGTCATTCTGGCAGCCAGGCGTCCCTCCACTAAATCGGTATACGCCTGCAGGTGGAACAAATTTGTGGCATGGTGCACAGTAAAGGGTGTGGATCCCCTTTCTGCCCCTCTTTCTGAGGTCCTACTGTTCCTTCTTTCTTTGGCCCAGCAGGGCTCTGCTCTGGGCACTGTCAAGGGCTACCTTTCTGTCATTTTGGCCTTTCTAAGGCTCCCTGATCAGCCCTCTCTTTTCAAGTCCCCTGTCGTGAATAGATTCCTCAAAGGCATTACTCACCTTTTCCCTCCTATTCCGTTTGTAATGCCACAGTGGAACTTGAACCTGGTTCTTACTTATTTGATGTGCGCTCCCTTTGAGCCGCTTCACAACTGTCCTCTTCGTCTCTTGACTTTGAAGACTGCTTTCCTGGTTGCCATCACCTCTGCTAAGCGTGTGAGTGAGCTCCAGGCTCTTTCCTGTAAACCTCCTTTTCTGTCGGTTCATCCAGACAAGGTTGTGCTACGCACACGTCCATCCTTCTTGCCAAAGGTTGTCACTGCCTTCCATATTGGGCAATCTATCACCTTTCCCACTTTCTTTCCGCCTCCGCACCCTTTCAGAGAGGAAGAGAAGCTCCACCGTCTGGACTCAAAACGTGCGATCTCATTTTACCTCAACCGCACCCAACAGTTCCGGGTGGACGACCAGCTCTTTGTTGGCTACGTAGGTGCCAAGAAAGGCCGGGCTGTGCACAAGAGGACTCTCTCCCGCTGGGTCGTCTTGTGAATCAAAGCCTGTTATTCTCTGGCTAAAAAGAAGCCTCCGGTGGGGCTACGCGCCCATTCAACCAGGGCGACAGCAGCTACTACTGCATTGGGACATGGTGTCCCCCTGCAACACATCTGTCAGGCAGCCACGTGGGCCTCGTTGCACACTTTTACTAGGCACTATTGCCTTGACAGCCAAGTCCGGAGAGACGGCTTCTTTGGCCGTTCTGTTCTCCGTGACTTTCTGGTGTGATTTTGCTTCGCAGACCCACCACCGGGGTTGGTATTGCTGGGGTATCTATTCTAAGGTAAGGAATCTATCACTATGTGTTTCTTTCAGATGAGCAAGTTACTTACCTTCGGTAACAATATATCTGTAAGAAACATTAGTAGTGATAGATTCCTTACCGCCCCACCCATCCTCCCCGTTCTGCGAACTGATTTCTAGGGTTAAGGTTATCCCTTTCAGGGCCCTAGTTTCAATGCACCAGTGGTCAGTATCTTGCATGGGTCTGCGTTCCTGGCGCGGAAAGTCGTGTACAGAACTGACGTCAGCGCGCGAGGGCGGCGTCTAAGTGACTGCCGCGACGTCATCCCGGCGATCACGACGCCTACGACGGACGCGGTGCCGCACGAAGCCACCTTCCAACGCGCAGGGGTACTGCTGACGAAAACTTTCCGGATCCAGACTGACGCCTGGGGATATTCTAAGGTAAGGAATCTATCACTACTAATGTTTCTTACAGATATATCGTTACCGAAGGTAAGTAACTTGTTCATTAACTCCAGTAGAGCGATATTCATGACACCATGGGCCTGATTTGGAGTTTGCTGAATCGTTTACATTATCACACACTTGACAGATATATCTGTCCATTTATTACAAGTGCATTATATCCTGTAGCACTTGTAATAAGGTGGATGGGCTATCCCTCTTATTTGTGACAGGGTAGCCTGACTGCCAAAATCTAAATCATGGCCTTTATTTTTACTATATGTAAGCTTATATGTAGGCCACAGTATTCTGGTACTTTACCAGAAAGTCATACTTTAGCTGAACATGCAGTTTTTACAACTAACACTGTCCTGTTATTTATTCAGAACCACCTAGATCAACTTATTTACAGAGATGGCCAGTGATGAATAGACTACAGACTGAGTATTTGACACCAGACATGCCGCATGGGACAAAATACAGTCGGTGCCATCTGCTTCTTAGACAAACAGCAAGGAAACAGAAACCAGTACTACTATTTTCTTCTTTCTAGTCCTCACATTCCTCTCCAAACACGTTTGTGTAAAAGTCTGTATGGCTAAGTTGAAGCAGAATATTTTTCCTGTTGCTCCTCTCAGTAGTGATTTGAGAGACCTGGATTGTCTAGCAAGGAAGGAGTTTTCTTCAGAAACTCTAGCTCTCAGAGCTCGCAGCACAGCCTACCTCATGACGAAATGGTATCAGGCCTATTTGAGGTGGCAGCTCTTTTGATGCCCATTGTCCTGAAACAAATGTAAGAAGCTTTTTTGGACCTTCTCGATCTCAGGCAATTGTTCACAGAAGGCAGGCATTTAGCAAAGCAGAGCTACAGTTTGTGTACCCAGAGTAGACTTCTCAGCCAAATGACTCCATGTCAGGTAAAAGATTCCTTGAACAATGCAATACATTTTGAGGCTGCTGAAATAGGGCAAGTAACAAACATGTCAGGAGTATATTCCTCTTTTGGGAGGGAGAGAAACTGACAGAGGCTATCTGAGCAGTCTTTGTTCTTCTGCTTTTCCACACTAGAGTCTCCAAAATGGCTTTTAGTACTTTATTCAGCACCATCATGATGCTCTGGTAGGAGTATGAGTGACATCCTTCCCAAACTGTGAGACAATGAGAGGTTTTTCCAGCTTCTAAAATTCTAAATATCCACTCCCCTTTATAAAAGGCCTTCAACTGCACCCTTTCACTTGCGCTGTCCCTTCTATCCTCCTCGTGTCACGATGGCAACAGGTGATGCCTCTTCCCTTGGGCTGCAGTGGTGATGCGTAGCAGTAGGTGTGGATGACTTTCTGAACATAGGATAGGAGGCAGCCTCAAGCCGTGGAGTAGGCATAGTCTAACAAGAACACCCATTGGTTTTGCAAGTGAGCTGGCCTACGAACTTCACTGGCAGTTCTCCTCTAATTGTGACCTGCATTTATTCCTAGCAATAAGGAAGATAACATCCAGAAAGGTCCTATGAATGGAACATAGTCCGTCACAGCTACATTGGTGACCACTGCCATTCCTGGATGTTGAGAAATCATGGGATGATGTATTGGATAAACACATTGTACTTCTGGTCATCAGCATTGACCAATGAAAGCATCTTCACTTTCAAATTTGTGGATTACTGCCAATCCCCATCATTGAATGCTGGCATAAAGGCACACTACTGCTCTCCTAGGCTAGTTTACACAGACTGAAATCTTCAGGATGCAGATCATGGGAGGAAAAGAGTGAGGAGCTGGCAACACTCTGCTGAGGCATTGTGTTTACTTAAAAGTCTATAAAAATGCCTCTTTCCTCCATCCAAAAGAACAACTGTCTTGGGGCATGAGGAAAAGGAATGCAAAATGTACTAGCTTCGTGATTCAGCATGTACCTGGACTGCCGTTACACAAAGCCAGCCACTATTTTGAAGGTCTTACACAAATATGGAAATCAGCGTACCCCATGCACTTAGTCAGTTCTGCTCACAGTCCTCACATGCAAACAGACACGCACACACATTCTGAAGGATACTTCTAACTGCAGATTCCTCAACTTTAGAATTTTCCAAAGCACCAGACTGGATGCGGACGATTCAAAACTGTATTGCTCCCATGCATCAGTAGGTGGTATCGTGCAGCTCCGTTTTGACTTAGTTCTGCCCTGGAAGTGACGAACGGAGCCGCATATAAGCAGCCTCTCTGAGCAGTGACGTGCGTTACTTTTTTTCCCACGCCATTGTATGCAGATCAGGAGCTCTGTCACACTTTTTTCTTGTCAGTTGACTTGATTTTTGTACAGTTTTTCTCAAATACCAGTGTGCAAGGGAACATATCTCCTCCTAAAATCTCGGGCCCGATTCACAAAGAGCCTCTGCAGTCGTGGCGAGGGCTCCACACTTGTGGCGGAATCTCAACAATGAGCATTCTCCTTGTGGAGATTCTGCCATGAGTATTGGGACACAACCGCAACTGCAAAGGCTGTTTGTGAATTGGGCCCACAGGGTTGAAGGCTTGTCAGGACAGTCACAAGAAAATATCTGTGATAGACCTGCGTGAGGTATGTCTCTGGTATTTGGGTTCCTGGCATGATTCCAAGTCGAGTGAAGAGTGCGCCCTCATAAATCCGAAGATAATCTAGGAACGTGAAGCAAAGCTGTACGTCGCCAAATACCATAAGATATAAAGCAAGTCCCGTTCAAAATTGAGGGCACAATCCTGTTTCCACTCTGGGGGCCGTTTTTATGGCAGGTCCTTGTCGCGGTTCTAGTATTTCACAAGAAGGCTAGTCAGATTTCTTACCTGTCCCGCCACTCTCTGTGAGGGTTTTAGGGTTCCTCTTGGTCCCAAGAGTAGATGCCACTGCAAAGCCGATTCAACTGCTGATCCTGATGCACTCTTTGCTTCCAGGGTCTTTGGCAATGTCACAACAGATTGAGACCCAAGGAGGCCATGTTGTGTATCTTCAAACTATTCCGGCTTCCTCTGGCACCCCTTTGGCCCCCAAGGATCTGTGGTGGACTCCAGTCGGGTTACCGCCAGCGAATCTGTCCTTGGTGAAGTCTGTACTGGCCGCAGTGCCGGCTCTCACTCCAGTTCCAAAATCCATGCTGGTTCCTTTGATATTAATGCCAGTTACAATGCAAGGAGGACACCGTTGTTGAATTCATTTTGACTGAGGTCGTGTCCCGAATCTGCCCAATGCACCTAGTCCCCTTATAGTCTGCCTCTGCTGCAGAGCTTCCCCCCAGCGCTCCAGTAATTTTAAATTCTGACTCTGACCAGGGTCAGCCAGCCTTTGGCAATTATAATGGGGATATGTTACCCCCTCACTATTGACGTAAAGTCGTAGCTTATGCGGACGATACGCAGCTGCTGTTCACTTGGGAGAGAAATGCCAGCTCGGTATCGGCGGCTAAGTTCTGTTTGTCTTCCATTTTTAAATGGCTTGCTTCCGCCCAGCTTAAGTGCAATGAGGAGAAGTCAGAGATTCTCCTTTTGGAAAATTTCCCCGCTGTTCAGGGAGTCTCTCTGGCCTTCTGACTCTCCTTGCCTGTCTCGATTGGGAAGCCAGCGAAGAACTTAGGGGTTTGGTTCGAGGAGAATTTCTCCTTTAATACACAAATTAAGAAACTTGCTGGCACGTGCTTTGCCCGCTTAAAAACCCTTAGAAAATTTCTCCCGCTGCTCCCTAGGGCCGCAAAGAGACTGTAGTCCGGGCCCTTATCTTATCACGGCTGGACTACGCCAACGGTCTATATGCAGGCATATCGGGCCTCTTACTGAATAGGCTTCAGGTGGTCCAAAACGCCGCAGCTAGACTTTTGTTGGACCTGCCGATTAGAAGCAGCGTGAGGAACCACTTGCGTGGGCTACACTGGCTGCCAGTGACGGCAAGGATAAAATTTAAAATATTAACAATTACTCACCGGGCTCTTCACGACCAGGGACCGTCTTACCTAAAAAAAAAGGTTCTCCTTCTACGAGCCTAAGAGACAGCTGCGCTCCTCTTCTCAACTTCTGGCTTCTGTTCCTCACTTTAAATGCCAGAGGCTGGGCGGCAGCTCTCTCGCAAGGAAAGCAGCATTGGCTTGGAATACTCTTCCTTTTGGTCTACGGAATACCAAGGACCATCTGGCTTTCAGGAAATTACTAAAAACCTACCTTTTTGCCTGAACATTACTTTACTACCCCTCTCTAGGTTCCGCGCCGGGACACTCTCGAGTATCTGTGCGCGTTATAAAATAACATAACATAACAAGGTCTGACTTCATTCCTTACATGTCTTCAGATCCGTCTTGGATCACACTCCCTTCAAGTTGGGCCATTTGTGTTACAAACATTAATACCACACGTCGTCAGGCCTTATCATTTTTCTACCTCATGAAGGGACAGAAAGTGTCAAGGCGTTCCGATAAGCAGATACAACACCCGAATAGACACCTAGTCTGGAACAAGTGTTCCTTTATCAATATGTCATGACCAACAAGAATACTCCCTAGATCATTTATCAAAGAGGTATAGTTCTAATTGACATCCACTTGTCTCCCAGTTTCTCAGAGATAAGTCTAAGACCCCTTCTATGGCACCTGTAATCTATATGCCACATTCGTAAAACTGTGCCAAAAGTCTTCACAGTTGATAGCGTTTAGTATTTAAAGACCACCACTCAGCCCCTTAGGTAGAGAGGTCCTTCATCCCAGATTATCCTGCAAGGTACTGTCCGAAGACAATCTTGGTCATTGCTGGCATTTAGAGCAGCTGATGCATACTGCCTGAAGCTGATAAGAGTTGAGAACCCGAGGAGAGCCGCTACTGCAGCGCATGTTTGCCCTACGCAGGGAACACTTTCTCCACGGGCCCTTTTATAATGACTGCCCGAGACAGCCTGAGCTGTTAACAAGGTATGCAGTGCACCGCTTCTTTCCAAAAAACTAGTCTGCAAGTTGCTCTACTGCCTGCTCTCTCCTAGGGTAGCGCATGTAGGAGGCTGGCTCAGTATATGATGTACACCTATTGGTGAGACACCCTGCACTGAGTCCATGCAACCCTTAGTGATAGTTGTAGTGGTCCCTGATAACCAAAGCTCTCAAGGGGTAGCTGTGGAGAGCAGCTAAGGCTTATTCAGGAGGGTATAAAGCAGGTACATTACCACACAGTCGGTGAAGCGTACACACAAGAAAGAACCACACCAGTGTTAAAAAAATACCTTGTATTTATTAAACACCAACAATAAAACACCAACCCGGAGATATCAATACACAATCAAATATACTTCAAAACAGGTAAGTAAAGCATAGGAAACTCATGGACTCCTATGGGGGGGGCCAAACCATATACTAAGAAAATGGAATGCGAGGTGAGTACCAAACCAAGACTAACACCCAAGGAACTAGGAACCAGGGGAAGCACAGAACCACCACAGGTAAGTAACTAAGAGTTGCTAGGCGCCCATGTGCAGAGTTGATACCCCGGGTGAGTGTCCTTAGGATAACGTGGGGAAGTTGCGGTAGGAGTTTTACCTTTTCAGGACTATTCCTAGAGGACCCAGAGGAAACCCTTTGGAAGCAGGGAATTTGGAGGACACCCCCACCCGTGGATACCCAGAGAACCAGAATACGTACACCAGGGAGCCTGGGTGCATAGGTGCAAATTGGTGTCAGAACCGCGCGTTGTGGTCAGTGGGGAAGCTTGGATATCCAGCTACTGCAGAGTCTCGTGGGCCAGGTCGGTGAAACCTAGACGTGGTTCCAGTCGAGAAGTACCTGCAAAAAGAGGGGAGAGTCCAAACCACCCGGAGGTGTCCAGGTGGAGCAGGAGCATGATGCCAGCCCTTTTAGGAGGTACTTTACTGTAGCATGGAGGTCTTGAAGATGCAGCTGTGGAGCCTAGGCGACGATGTAAAGGCACAGAAGACGTCCACGAGCTGTCCCACGTCGACTGACGCGATGCAGGAAGGTCAGTAGCTGGCAGGACCACCAATAAGCCTTGGCAGCCGCAACAGACGTTTTGCACGAAGAAATGCATAGTTGCAGACCAGCAAGGTCTGAGGGACTCACCCAGCAAGGGTCAGTCAGTGCCGGCACTCATCAAGCAGGAGAGCCAGCAGGAATCAGTGGAGACCCAAGGAGGACCCTCTGGCAGCAGGCACAGGGTGTTGCAGGGACGCCTCAGCAGCACACAGAAGATGGATACCCACATCGCTGGAGAACAGGGAGGACGTCACTTTTGGGGCTCTGTGATGCTGGAGACTGGGGCTTCTTGGAGCTCGAAGATCTTCGGTCAGTAGAACCAACAAGCCTTGGCAACGGCAAACAGACACATTGCACAGGGATGTAGTTCCATTTGGCCGGAGAGGGATTACAGTCTTCCAAGTTCCAGGGAAGACTGGTCAGGCCTCTGGAGAGCCAACTAACCACCACCTGTATTGCAGAGCCGAGAGGTGTTCGCGGGACAGCAGGATCCACAAGTCTGTTCATTGTCGTCAGTGTCCCTGCGAATGCAGGGGAGTGACTCCTTTACTCCAAGGAAGATTCCTTCTTGCTATCTTGATGCATGCAGAGTCGGGGGGGACTCAGGAAGATGCACAGCCAAGGAGGTTGCAGAACTTGGAAGAGCATGGAGACGAAGTTGCAGTAGGAAGCTTCCTACCAGAGGCAGTCTTGTCTTGGTTCCTGGCTCGGTTCCAGCAGCAGAGTTCAGTGTCCAACAGCAGAACAGTCTCTTGACAAATCTTAGGGCGTAGCCAGTCAGTTCTTGAAGACGAAATCCGTTCGAATCTAAGGATCCACCCTCGGGGGAGCCCTTAAGTAACCCAGAAAGGGGGTAGGACTACATTTGCGGTGACCCACCTATCGGGGGGGGGGGGGATCAGGGACGCTACACTGGTGGACTAATCAGTCAGATGCCCCCAGGGGCCTCTGCCCATGTAAGATTCAAGATGGTAGAATCAAGTGGCCCCCTGGCAGAGCTCTGGGCGCCTCCCAGGGGAGGAGCTGGACAGGGAGGTGGTCACTCCGCTGTCCTTTGTATAGTTTTGCGCCAGAGTGGAAGCCAAGGGCTCCTGGACTGGGGCAAGCCGGTTTATGCAAGTAGAGCACCAAATGTGCCCTTCAAAGCAGTCTCGAGGCGCTCAGAAGCACCCCCACCCTAGCCTAAGACACATATTTCTGAAGGAGAGGTGACTACACCTATCCTCTACAGGAAATCCTTTGTTCTGCCTTCCCCTGCCCGAGTTAAGCTCAGCAACAGGAGGGCTGAACAGTGTCTGAGGTCGGCAGCAGCACTGGCTTGCACGCAGACCCGGCAAGGCTACACAGTTAGACGTGTGTAGGTCCTCTAAGGAGCTCCCCAGTACATGGTATTATGCAACTAACACTGGAATCAGTGTAGTTGCATGATTCCAACATGTTTGATACCAAACATGACCCGGTTCAGTGAAGCCAATATGTAGCTGGACATGTCAACTTGTCCAGTGTCCACTAGATACCTTAAAATGGCTTCCCCGCACTTACAAAGCCAGAGAATAGACTCCGGTGTTTGTAGGGATGTCTCTGCTCATGCAGGGGCACCCTCAAACTTAGAACCATGCACCCTGCCTGTGGGCTGTAAGACCTACCTTAGAGGTGACTTACAGGTTTTAAGTGCAAAATCTGTGGAAAATCTTATATCCGAAGTGAAAGGGGCATGCACCATTTCACACAGGCTGCAATGGCAAACCTGTAGACACAGTTTGCATGGGCTTCCATGGGTGGCACAAAAAATGCTGCAGCCCATGGGAGACCCCTGGTATACCAATGCCCTAGGTACCTTAGTACCATATACTAGGGATTTACAGGGGTACACCAGTATATCAATTGTGGGGTGTACAAAGTACATACCAATGAATTGAGGAGAGAGAGCACAGACACTGGGGTCCTGATTAGCAGGATCCCAGTGTACTACAGTCTGTTACCCATCATCCACTAGGGGGACTTACATTTATTTTGATACTGCTTGCTATTCTGATTCACGCATGTGAATCTATGAAAGATACCCCAATACTGGATAAGAGAATAAGTTACTTACCTGTAACTGCAGTTATCTAGTAGTTGTATCTTTCATAGATTCACATATGACCCACCCTCCTCCCCGGAGAGGCTCCCCTTATGCCTGGGATATTGCTCCAACTTGTGCTGGAAAATCTGAGGGACTCAGCCTCTCTTAGGAGTGTTCTAGAGGGTGCTAGCAGCTGATTCGTTATAGTTGAAGTTTGGTCCTTTTTTAAAAAGGACATGGATAGGCTAATAAACTCAAGGCCTACGCCCATTATAGTCTATGATAGTTTTTTATTACTGCTTGATTATGGTACCGTGGGACTCCCACTTCGACAATGGGGAATGATTCAAGCATGTGACTCTATGAAAGATACCAATATTGGATAATTGCTTTTACAGGTAAGTAACTTATTTTCCACTGTGTGTATGATACTGTGAAGCTCGAAATAGGACTACTGTTACCACAATGCCCCTAATCCCTTTTTACTTTAACTACGTATTGAGTGGAGTTTTGCGGGACTACAGTAACATATCTTTCACATTTAGTGCTGCTGCATTGAACTAAGTTCACTCAGGTCACCCGTGGATGGGAAAGCAAACCTTGTAGAGCTATGCCAGAGTCGTAGCTTGTGCAACACTATGATGACGACAACTTTTATATGGATTCACAGGAAGCCAGGGGGTTGCACACTTCCCCACATACTTAGTTAAATTCGACCCCCCCCCCCCGCTGAAAGCCCCTCCACACCCCATCCACTGCCTGGACTGTCAGCAAATGAGATCGCTTCTTTTGCTGGGGTGATCTGCCATGCAGCTAAGGTATTGGATTTACAGCTTCCTTCTATGGATGTCAAAACAAATGTCACTAAAGTTCTACTGCCTGGGCAGGCTTCTTCCGAATCTCTATTGCCATTCAATAAGGCCTTTACCCACACATTATCGGGTACCTGGGCTAAGCATTGTTCTTACCCACCAGTGAACCAGAAGGTAACCGGATGGGATAGACAGGTGCCAGGTTACCCTGAGTTCTTAACATACAATGTGCAGGCCACCAGCGGCAAGGAACTTCTCAGACCCCCATCCCTTACAGCAACAACATCCAAACTGCTTTAGTTTACCCTCAGTGGCAAACGGCCATCCTTTGGGACTTACAATCAGACATTTCCTCCACAATGGTGAAGCATAACATCCAAAAGATAGGTCCTCCAGATCATTCATTGAGGCTGTGCCCTGCAATTCCTTTGTGACCCTCTGCATTTTTTGCCCATATCAGATCGGCTTTCAGAGGTGCAGCTGTCAATCCTGCTTCAAGATGTGCAGGTTCTTATGCCAAAGGAGCCATATAGAGGGATCCGGGCCCAGAAACAGGCACTGGCTATTACTCTTGCTATTTCCTCATGGCAAAGAAATGCAGAGGTTTTCGTCCTATCCCATTTTAGATTCCAGCCTCTGAATACCTTCTTAAAGAAGGACAAATTCAAAACGATCATGCTGGCCCAGGTTCTACCTACCCTCGATTTAGCAATCTGTATGGTAGTGTTGGACCTTCAGGATGCCTATTTACATGTTCTCTTCCTGCAGGCCCACAGGTGCTACCCATGGTTCAAGGTGGGCCATGAGCATTTTCAGCTTGCCTTGCTTCTTTTTGGCCTCACCAGTACTCCTCAGGTGGTCATGAAGGTGATGATGGTGGTTGCAGCATACCATCAGAGGGATGGTGTAACTGTCAAAATCTCACCTGTATTTCCACAGGAACGCCATGAAATTGAAGAATGGTCCACAACGTCCCCGAATCACCTACACGCCCAATGTAGAATTGAGCTATAACAGGCAACTCGGGGAAGAAGGGAAACAAAACAAGGGAAGGAGGGGAAGACAAGTCCTCTTCGTAGTTCAGTAGCAGCCAGAGAGCACCAAGAGAAGTAGAGAGCTGTGAAATAAGAGGGGATATACGTTAGGATAGAACAAAGCACACCCTCTATTCTGCCTTATGTGCACGAGCTGCTTTTACCTAAACATCCCCTTTCTTCTGTTTCTGATAGCAGTGAAATGTTCTGGCGTCCCAACCACTATGTCCTACTGTAAAGAGAAAACAGGTAAGAAATGTACTGGAATGCCCTTGAAACTAAAGCTGCAAGTAAAAGCACCTTGCCCACCTCTTCTAGTAGACTTTACTTTACTCTTAAAGGACTTGTGAAGCGATGTGTGTAAATTATAACAATAGTCTTTGCTTCCTCTCTTACGCTTCCTTTAGGGACTTAGCAGAACTTTCAATAAAGGGAACAACCCCTGGATAATGCGGGTCCCCACATCAGGTAAACGAGAGAAACATCAATACGCTTCCAATTAATAAACTATAAAAGAACTGGCAGCGCTTCGGCGCTGTTACCGTAACCACGGTGAAAAAGGTCTCTAAAAGTCCATCCTTTATCTTCTGACAAGGCTTCCAGGCACCGGACTGAAGGGCAGGTGAAGAGTGCTCCAGAGAACGGGAATCCGTGATCCAGGCGGGGAGAAGGAGCAGGTAAGTGAATTTGTCTCCCTGGTAGAACAGGAGAATCCAGGAAACAAGCCGTAGAGGATTGCAGCTTGGACGCGAGCCGCCGGCATCGACGAACCGCGACGCGGAAGTGAGGGAACGCGTCGGACCGGAAGTTTAGTGCACGAGTAATTGCGAGCAGGAAAGAACAGACGCGAAGCGCCGTCATTCTGATGGAGCCGGTATTTAAGTTACCTGCGCCTGCGCGTCAATTGAATAACGGCCATCTTAGTAGTTCAGTGGCCCTTGGATCTGCAGGCGTGACAGTAACACCCTTCCCCTACCTCAACGACTGACTGTGGAAATCGTGCTCATCGTAGTCAATCATGGACCACCTCCAGATGACCATGAACCTCCATACATTGCTGGGGTTTACAATCAACATGCCGAAGACACCCCTTACTCCTTCGCAAAGGTTCCCTTTCATCAGAGCTGTGCGAGGCTGGCTTAGTATATGGTGCTCAGTTATGTAAGTGTAGCATCCTGCACTAACCCAGACAAACCTTATGGTGATTTTAGTGGTCTTAGACAACCTTATAAAGCTCTCTAAGTGGTAGCCGTGGAGAGCAGCCTTCAGGCTTAGTCCAGAAGGAGTGTAAAGCAGCTTGTTTTACCAGTACTTAATCTTATGGTATAGGTTAAGTGAAAAAGAACCACATGGTGTAGTTATAAAAATATGTATTTATTATTAACACTCACTAACAAAATGTATTATCTCCTACCCAGAGATACAAACACAATACACACAATACTTTGTCAATAGAATTCGTAAATACCTCCGAATACACAGTGGTCCCCAGGGGGAGACCAAACCATATACTAAAATAGAATGCGAACCACGACCTAAGTTGAGAATGGACCCAGAAGACGTAGAAGAGCCGGGGACCCAAGGAACCACCCAAGGTGAGTATCTATGAACCCCACGGAGGTCGTGTGCAGAGTGGGAACTTGACTGCATGCTCAATGTTAGTCAATAGGTAAGTCGCGGTAGCAATTTTAAAGAGGGATCCTTCCCAGTGGACCCCGAAGAAACCCTGTGGAAGATGGAAGATTGGATAGTCACCCCACCCGTGGATACCCCAGGAACCAGGATACCTACACCAGGAAAGCCGGTGCATAGGTGTGAATTGACGTTGGAAACCGCCGTAGACCACAATGGAGGACTTTGGAAAAGATGCCGCTGGCGAAGAAGGTGAAAGTGTCTGGTGGAACCCAAAGGTGGATTCAAGGTGAGAGGTACCTGCAGGCATAGGGGACAGAGTCTATGCCACTCAGGAGTGACCAGGAGGCACGGAAGACGAATGCCCACCGATGTCGGAGATGCAGGAGAGTTGACGTTGCCCTTGAATTTGCAGCTGTACGGACCAGGCTACGCAGAGGAGGACCAGGAGCCGTGCATGAGCTGTCCCACGTTGGATGTCAAGAGCCAAAGGGTCAGTGTCTGGCAGGGGCACCAACAAGCCTTGGCAACGGCAACCGATGCAGTTGCAGAAAAAGGTGAAGCGTCTGGACCTGCAAGGTCCAAGTGACTCGCCATGAGCAGGTAAGTTGGAGCAGGCCCCGAGCAAGCAGGGGAGCCAACTGTAGGCACAGGAGTTGCAAGAGGACCTCGAGCAGCTCACCAAAAGATTAAGGCCCACGGTGCAGAGGATGCGATGCAGGCGAACATCTTGGCTGTAGGAGATGCTTGAGGTAGGAGCTTCTTGGAACCCAAAGATCTCTGGAGAGTCAACAAGCCTTGGCAATGGCAAGTCAACGCAGTGCACAGGGGTTCTGTTCCAGCAGTTCCGACGAGGGATACTGGCCTCAGGCTCGGTGAGAAGATAGTGCAGGCCTCGAGGGAGTTGCAGAACCACCACCTGTGTTGCTGAGCCATTCAGAGTCCGTGGGAGCCCAGGATCAGCTGACCGGTCAGGTGTGTTCAGATGCCTGCAGATGCAGGGGAGTGACTCCTTCACTCCAAGGGAGATTCCTTCGGGTGTCTTGGTTGTCCACAGGCCCTGTGTAGAACCTGTATGGAGCACGGGCACAGACATTGCAGGACGTCGAGACTAGGAGCAGCAGAAGTCTTCCCAGTTGCAGTTTCGGTTCCCAACGCGAAGTCCAGCGAGGTCCAGAGTGCCCAGACGGTCGAAGTTGAAGTGGTATGTGATCTGAATATTGTCCCACGACGAATCTAGGGACCCACCCACAGGTAAGCCCTTAAGTACCCTCAGGAAAGGGTTGGAACGATTCAGGAGTCCCTCCCAGAGGAGGGGCTGGACAATGGAGAGGATACTCCCATGTCCTTTGTCCAGTTTCACGCCAGAGCGGGAGCCAACGGCTCCCTGAACTGGTTTGGACTGGAGTATGCAAGGAGGGCACCAAATGTGCCCTTCAAGCAGTCTGAGTGGCGCTGGCAAGCGGCCCCACCCTGTCCCAATACACTAAGTCCTGTCTGGGAGGTGGTCACACCTCCCTATGACAGGATACCGATTGTCCTGCCTTCCTCTGCTCGACCTTGGCTCAGCAGCATGAGGGTAGAATTGTGTCTCTGGTCGGCAGCAGCCATAATTTGCTGTCCAGGTCTAGTAGTCTGGTACCGGGAGCACCGAGGGCCTCCTGGAGGAGCTTTACAGTGCATGCAATCATACCTCCCACACTGTTCCAACATATTTGATACCAAATACGGCAGGGTTCGTTATAGCCAGTTTAGAGATGGTCATCGCGTAATGACGCATGGCCACTCTATGGATCTTAATGGCTGATGCACTTACAACCCTGGAGAATGGACTCCAAAGGTTGTAGGCGTGTCCTGCTCATGGTGGGGCACCCTGACACTTAGAACCGAGCAACCTGCCTTCAGGATTGAATGGCCTGCCTTAGGGGTGACTTATAGGTTTTAAGTGTAGTGACCTCATATATATGGATGCTATATCTGTCGTAAGTGGTGCTAGCACCAGCTTACACAGGCTGCAAAGGCAGGCCTCTAGTCACAATTTGAGTGCTCTCATAATACATGCTTCAGCCCATAGGCGACTCCTGGTGTACCTAATACCTGGGTACCTTTGTACCATATACTAGGGACTTATCAGGATACACCAGTAGCCAATCTGGAGTGTACCTAAGTACTCACCATGTCCAATTTAGGGAAGAAGCACAGAGACTGGGGTCCTGATTAGCAGGATCACAGTCAGACTAGTCAGAAAACATAGCAACACCAGACAAAAACCATGCATAACCATGCAGAAGGATCCTACCTTCCTACAAGAGCCATGCTGCATATGGTGTGTTTTTGGGCCTTCCATCCAGATCGGTGAGTACAGGACATTCAGGCTATGATCCAGATGTTTCAGCCTCAGTTCTAGGTCTCCGTGATGGTGACTCTGAGGCTTCTTGGCCTATTGGCTTCCCACATCCTGTTAAGTCGACCATGCCAGATGGCACATGCATGCTCTGCTGTGGGATCTGATGTCTCAGTGAGTCCAGCACCAAGGTAACCTGTCAGATTTGTAGGAAAGTAGGATCTGCTTTCGTGGTCACCCCCACTTTTTGCTGGTGTCATTATGTTTTTCTGACTGTGATCCTGCTAATCTGAAAGAGACAATTAGTTATGGATTCCTCACCTTAGAATTAGTCATGGATTCCTCACCTTAGAATTACCCCAAGGCGTCAGACTGGATCCAGAGAATTTTTTCCTCAGCAGTACCTCTGCATGTCAATAGGTGGCGTCGGTCGACTCCGTGCTCGTTGTTGGCGTCGTGGTCGCTGGAATAACGTCGTGGTATCTACTTAGATGCGGCCCTCGTGCGCTGACGTCAGTTCTTTCTTTTTTCGCGCCAGCCAGCGCAGATCCGGAGAGTGCTGTACCTCGAGTCACTTTTTGACTCCGTTTTTGCAACTTTTGTCGACATCTTTTTTGAGTCGTTCGACTCCTGGTGCACGGAGGGATGTCACGTTGGACTGGCTTCAAGGCTTGAGACTGCTGTCGCAAACTGATGTCGGTCACGGACCCGCACCTCGTGTGCCTTTGGTGCTTGGAGCGCGACCACGACCCGAAGTCGTGCTCCGACTGCCGGGCCATGAACCCGAAGTCTATGCGGGAGCGGTCCCGAAAGCTTCTCGAGGCCCGGCATTCTGCTCCGTGCCGTTCGAGGTCCCGGTCAAGAGGGAGGTCGCGGGACCGGTCGCGAAGCCACCACCACCACTCGTCATCGAAGTCTTCGGGTAAGTCGAAGCACAAGAAGAAGGCGAAGAAGCACCGTCGCTCTTCGCGTTCTCCCCGTCCGTCGGCCGACTCGACGCGGGAAGCGGAAGGTAGTCGTCCGGCTCCGCCTGCGGAGCCTATTGGGTCGACTCCGGCCTTCCCTCCTTTTCCGGGAGTCGGAGCGACCCCTGCCCAGCTTCACAACTTTTATGAAGCCTTGCATTCCATCTTCGGGCAGCCCGACTCCGGCGGCGCGCCCTCGGGCCCCACAGACTCGGCTGTGGGTTCTAGGCCTTTGATGCCGGCGGCTTCGGCGCCGCAGGGCCCCCAAGGATCAAGGCCTGGATCCGGATCTGCACATGTCGACCTCATGACACCTCCTCCGGCGCCGAATCCAGTGACGACGACCACGCCACCTCCGACGCCGGTTGTGTCCCCAGCGGTCGTCGGCCCTGGCCTCCCCCTCGATGAGGACACGGAGCCGGACCGACGTCGTCCAACGTCGGGACCGGCGCCGACCGGTACTTTTGTACCCCTGTTCTCCCCTGATGTTTTCTACCGCCCTGAGTGGCTACCAGGAGAGGGTGAGGAGGACTGGGATGGGTCTGTGGACCCTCTTGCAGACCAGTTAGAGGAACCGGACTGGAGAGAGGAGTTGGGTGATGCAAGTGGTCTGGACACCTCCCCAGACCTTGGCATGCTTTCTTCCCCTACCGTGGCTACGGAGGAGGGTGCATCTTACGCTGTGGTGTTGCGTAGAGCGGCCAAGGCCTTAAACCTCGAGCTTCCTACGGTGGCGGTCAGGACTAACCTCCTGACTGAGGTGCTTCAGCCGGCAGCGGCCTCTTCGGAGCCCCTGCTGCCGTTCAATGAGGCCCTCACGGACATCCTTTTGGGCACTTGGTCCAAGCCCAACATAGGGGCTCCTGTGGATAGGATGATTGCCCGACGCCACCACCCGGCCCCGGGCGACCCCATTTTCCTCTCTCACCACCCCACCCCTGAGAGCTTGGTAGTCCAAACCTCGACTTCCAAGGGCGCATTCCGTAACGCACCACCTGATAGGGAATCCAAGAAGCTGGACCCCCTTGGGAAGAAGATGTTTTCTTCCTCCAGCTTGGGACTGCGGTCGATGAACACCACATGTCTCTTGGGCCGTTACTCCCATTCGGTGTGGGACATGGTTGCGCAGGTGATGCCACAGTGCCCGGAGGAGGCCCGGGCCGTGCTCTCACGTGCAGTTGCCGAAGGGAGAGACGCAGCGAAGTGCGCCATCTGATGTGGGCTGGACACCGCCGACAAACTAGGCAGGATGATTTCCACGTCGGTAGCCCTTAGACGCTATGCCTGGTTGAAGTCTACTGGCTTTTCGGGTGATGTCCAAGCTACGCTTTTGGACATGCCCTTTGATGAGCGTCGCTTGTTTGGCGACAAGGCGGACAACGCGCTTGTGCGTTTTAAGGACTCCAGGGCTAAGGCCAGGTCTTTGGGCCTCGCATCCAGCGCTGTCTGCATTTCGCCCCTTTTGTGGCTACGGAAGGGGTGCCCCACCACGTTCTGCTCAGAGCCACAGGCCTGCGCAAGCTGTCCAGCCTCTGCGCGGCCGGGGACGTGGGACCCACCGTCGTGGGTCTGGGGGCCAGCGGGCGGGCCAGCCCACCAACGCCCCCTTTGCAGCAGCCTCCAAGCCCTCCTAGTCTGACCTTTCAGGGCCACCTTTTGCCAGTGGGCGGCAGGATTCGCCATCACCTCCTCCACTGGCTCAACATCACGTCGGACAGGTGGGTTTTGCAGATAGTCCGAAGGGCTACTCCCTCCCCTTCGAGACTACCCCTCCATCCATGCCACCTCAGACCCATCGCATGTCGGAGGATCACTTGGCCCTTCTCCAACAGGAAGTTACGGCTCTCTTGGCCAAGGGAGCCATCGAGTGCGTCCCTGCCCCAGAAGTAGTTTGTGGTTGTTATTCCCACTACTTCTGGTACCCAAGTAGGACAAGGGCCTGCGTCCTATCTTGGATCTCCGGAACGTCAATCGCTTTCTCCGGAAGGAGCAGTTCAAAATGTTGACCCTGGCTCAGGTCCTGTCTGCTCTCAACCCTGGAGACTGGATGGTAGTGTTGGACTTGCAGGACGCGTATTTTCACATCCCTGTCCTGCCGGTCAATCGATGTTATCTACGGTTCATGGTAGACCACAAGCACTTTCAGTTTACCGTGCTCCCCCTCGGCCTTACCAGCGCCCCTCGGGTGTTCACGAAAGTGATGGCGGTGGTCGCAGCTCATCTGCGCAGATCAGGGGTTCCAGTCTTCCCCTATCTCGATGACTGGCTGTTGAAGGCGGGCTCGCCCCAGGCTGTCGTCTCCCACCTCCAGACTACGGCCGACCTCCTGCATTCGCTGGGGTTCACCATCAATGTGCCGAAGTCACACCTGATTTCCTCTCAGAAGCTCATTTTCATCGGAGCAGTTCTGGACACAGCGCAGTTTCTGGCTTATCCTCCCGAGCAGCGAGTCCGGATATTCGGGCTATGATTCCGATCTTTCAGCCTCTATCCCGGGTTTCGGTCAGAATGACCCTGAGGCTACTGGGCCTCATGGCCCCCTGCATACTGCTGGTGGACTATGCCAGGTGGCATATGCGGGCTCTGCAGTGGGACCTGAAGTTCCAGTAGGCACAGCATCAGGGGAATCTTTCCGATTGCGTCCAGATCTCTGAGGGCACTGCACACCAATTGCAGTGGTGGCTAACAAACCGGTATTGGGTCAACGGCAGATCCCTCTCCCTTCCCCAACCAAACTTCACAGTGGTGACAGATGCCTCACTGCTGGGGTGGGGCGGCCACATGGGAGAGGCGGAGATCAGAGGCCTCTGGTCTCCGGCGGAGTCCGGGCTCCATATCAACCTTCTGGAGCTTCGGGCGATTCGTCTTGCACTAAAGGCATTCCTTCCCTCTGTCCGGAGAAGAGTGGTGCAGGTGTACACGGATAACACCACCGCCATGTGGTACTGCAACAAACAGTGCGGGGTGGGGTCGTGGACCCTATGTCAAGAGGCTCTCCGCCTTTGGACATGGCTGGAACATCAGGGCATGTCCCTGGTGGTTCAACACCTGGCAGGTTCTCTGAACGCCAGGGCGGACGAACTCAGCCGCAGGTGCATGATGGATCACGAACGGCGTCTTCACTCGGAGGTTGTGCAAGGTCTCTTTCAGCAGTGGGGAGAGAGCCTTGGTTAGATCTATTCGCCACTGAAGAGAACGCGCAATGTCAGCAGTTCTGCGAGTTGGAATTTCCAAGGCGGCACTCGCTAGGTGACTCTTTTCGTCGCGAGTGGAGTTGCGGTCTTCTATACGCCTTTCCGCCTATACCACTTCTGCCCAGAGTGCTGAAGAAGATCAAGCGCGACCGGGCCCAAGTCATTCTTGTGGCCCCGGATTGGGCATGAAGAGTCTGGTATCCCGAGCTATTACACATGGCCATCGATCCTCTGATCAGACTGCCTCTTCTGGAGGATCTTCTGTCGCAGCAGCAGGGGACCGTCTTCCACCCGAACCTGTCCAGCCTCCAACTCTTTGCGTGGAGATTGAGCGGCGACAGTTGACAGCTTTCAGCCTTCCTCCCGAAGTCTGTAATGTTATCTTGGCAGCCAGGCGTCCCTCCACCAAAACGGTATACGCCTGTAGATGGAACAAGTTTGTGGCATGGTGCGCAGCAAAGTCTGTGGATCCCCTTTCTGCCCCTCTTTCAGAGGTTCTCCTCTTCATTCTTTCTTTGGCCCAGCAGGGCTCTGCTCTGGGCACTCTCAAAGGCTATCTTTCGGCCATTTCGGCCTTTCTTCGGCTGCCTGACCAGCCTTCTCTTTTCAAGTCCCCTATTGTAAATTGCTTCCTTAAGGGCATTACTCACCTGTTTCCCCCCCAACTCCTTTTAGCCTCTATCCTGGGTTTCGGTCAGAATGACCCAGAGGCTACTGGGCCTCATGGCCTCCTGCATCCTGCTGGTGGACTATGCCAGGTGGAAAAACATGATGACACCAGAGAAAAGTGGTGGTAACCAGGAAAGCAGATCCTACTTTCCTACAAACACCACTACCATGTGGTACTGCAACAAGCAGGGCAGGTGGTGTCCTGGGTCTTGTGCCAAGAGGCACTACACCTGTGAAATTGGCTGGAGTGTCGAGGCATTTCCCTGATTGTACACCACCCGGCGGGAACACCAGGGAAAATGATCTCAGCTAGTGACGCCAATTTGAAAGTGACGCAGGGCATCTGTCAACAATTGAGAGAACCCTATCTCGATATCTTTGCTACCACTGAGAATGTGCAATATCAGCACTTGTGCATGTTCGAGTTTCCCAGAAGGCGCACAGGAGTGGAGCACAGGGCTTCTGCATGCATTCTTGCATCTGCCTCTCCTGCCCTAAGTTCTGAAAAAGATTAGGAAGACAGGGTCCAAGCCAGCCTAGTGACTCCAGATTGAACCAGAGAGTGTAGTACCTGGAATTTGTGCGCATGAGCATCTATCCACCAATTTGGCTGCCGCTTTGGGAGGATCTTCTGCTGCAGCAACAGGGCAGGGTTCTATACCCTGGCCTGTTCAATCTACACCTCCATGTGTGGAGATTGAGCATGGCATTTGACTATTTTCAATCTCCTTCCCGAAGTAGTGGATGTCATCCTGGCGGGCAGGTGGCTTTCAACAAAGACGCTGGCTTGGTGGGGCATCCGCAATACAGACCCATTGCAGGCCAATATGTCGGATGGCTTGCTGTTCATTTAGTCTTTGGCCTGCTAAGCTCTTCAAGTGGGCATGGTTAAAGGTTTCTCGGTTGGCCCTTTTGGCCTTTTTGTGTTTATCAGACCAATCGTCCTTGTACAAATCACCTGTTTTTATGAGATTTCTCAAAGGTTTGATCCACATGTCTCCTCCTAAATCATTTGTGATGCCCTAGTGGTACCATACGTTTGTTCTCTCTTTCCTTATGTGCACCCCTCTTGAGTTGTTATATAGCTGTCCTCTGCGTCCCCTGACCCTAAAGATGGTCTTTCTCATCGCAATAACCTCAGCTCATAACATGAGCAAGCTTCAAGATCTAGTGGTTCAGCCACCCTGCACTACCTTCTGTCCGGACAATCTGGTCCTGCAGACTAAAGCTCCCTTTCTACCAAACATTGTGATTCCCTTTCACATCAGCCAGTCCATCACTATTCGATGTTCTCTGCCCCACCTCACCTCTCGAAAGAGGAGGAGAGACTCTATTGTTTAAACCCCAAAAGAGCGCTGAAGTTTACATTAAGCGTACCAAAGACCATCGGGTGGACGGTCGGCTCTTTGTGGAGTTCTCCGGGGCAAAGAAAGGCAAGTCTGTGCAGAAAAGAACTTTCTCTATGTGGATCGCCTTCTGCATTAAGAGCTGCTACATTTTGGCTAAGAAGCAGCCTCCAGAAGGGTTAAGTGTCCATTCCACTAGGGCCAAGGCTGCTACCACTGCGTTGTCATGTGGAGTGCCCGTCCTGGATATGTATCAGGCTGCAATGTGGGCCACAGTGCGTAGGTTCACAAAAGACTACTGCATTGAAACCGGTTCCAATGGGAAGGGCATTTTGGTTGTTTGGGCCTGCAGGACTTTTTAGTCCACAGACCTACCACCAGGGGAGGTGCTGCTCCAGTATCTGTTCCTCAGGTGTGAAAAGTATGGGTAGAAGTTTCCATTAGAACACCAAGTTACTTGCCTTCTGTAATGCTCTGTTTGAGGCATGTGTGGCTGTAGATACACATGCTGTGCATACTTCTGCCATCCAGTGTTGGGCCCAGATATGTGCATGTTTGTTTCTTTGAAGAAGTCTTTAGAGTCATGAGGTTGTGTGACTCCTCCTCTTCCTGGTAATGCGCATGGATATTGACTCCATTTTATGAGAAAGTGCCCTCTTTCTGCATGGTTGCCCCCACTTTTTACTGAATTGCTGATGTGCTTTGACTGAGTGTGCCCTGGACTCCTGCTAATCAGGTACCCAGCACCTATGTTCTTTCCCTAAAACTGCATTGAAGCCTAAACCCAATTGGCATTTCTGGCCACAGGTCAGCCCCTGGTAAATGGTACCACAGGTACCCAGGGCACTGTGACCAGAGAAGGCCTCTAAGGGCTGCAGCACTAATTGTGCCACCCTTAAAGGTCCTGTACCCTTACACTCACACACTGCCTTTGCAGGCTGTGTGTTTTGGTTCAGAACAAAGTGAAGAGTCGACATGGCACACATCTCTGTGTGCCATGCCTACAACCCACTACCCTGGCATAGATCAGTCACCCCTCTAGCTGGGTGCACTATACCAGTGGTGAGGGTACAGGTGCATGAGCCCTGTACCCCCTACAGTGTCTAAGGCCATTCTTAGACAATGTAAGTGCAGTGCTGCCATTAAGAATATATGTTAGTGGGAGTTTGTCA
The DNA here is from genome assembly GCA_963921515.1 of Calotriton arnoldi. Classification (NCBI taxonomy): domain Eukaryota; kingdom Metazoa; phylum Chordata; class Amphibia; order Caudata; family Salamandridae; genus Calotriton; species Calotriton arnoldi. The sequence continues at coordinate 5,039,641 of CAWUFW010000017.1, forward strand.
TTACGAACTCCAGAGCACCATAATGGCTACACTGACTCATTGGTCCCTGCCTTTAACCTACCTGTAACGCCCCTAAATCTAGTATTTAGGGGCACCCCTGAATCTTGCTTCCTCAGACAAGAAGAAACTACAAGGAGAAGAAGAAGGACCGAACAGCCGTGCAGCAGCTAACAAGAGGAAGACGCCCACTGACTTGGCCCCAGCCCTACCGGCCTGTCTCCACCTCGAACCTGCTCCTGCGAAATCTCGGTTTGTCCTGCAGCCAGCAACCTCGAAAACCCCGGAGGACCTGCCTTCCTTCAACCCAAAAGACTGTGTCTCCCGTGAACACCGTATTTGTTCATCTGCAACCTCTGGTTCTCTTCCAGGGGATCCTCATCAAAGTCATAAGCACATGAATATTCCCGCCCATGCGCGGGACCCCGGAAACACATTACATATATGTGAAAACCATATATGTAGCTCTATATATATATCCATATATATATAAAAAACACACAATGTAGCCTCCCATAAACATGCTGAGCAATGTTGCAATGAATTCTCTTGCACATAAATATATTCCAATAAAGCAGGGAGAAAGAAACTTTTGAAAACTGCTTTAATACATAGCAGACAACACAATCCTGCAAGGAATAATGAAGAAAACATTGCCAGCACATAGGCTGCATTGTGGGAACATTAGTGTAGAAAGCTGAAAAGCTAACCCACATAAACACACAGATAAACTGGCACCGTGCCTTTAAGGCAGCCATGACCCCTAGCTTCCCATCATGCCTCAGGGGTGACAGTTAGGTCAGTTGTTCTTTCCGGCTCCTTCTGTCAGGACCCTGGTTACTTCAGCTCTACCTCTTTTTTCTGATTTTCTGTCAGAAAATTCTTCAATTTTTGATAAAAGCTCTTACTTCGACATCTTTTTGGTGTTAAAGTATTTCTCTACTGTTTTTTTTAGAGAGTTGAGCATTGTTTTACAACAGAATGCCCTCTCTTTTTGACTCTTGTCCTTCCTGTGGCAAGAAGAAGGCCAAATCAGACTTCCACCCTGTCTGTATTCTATGCCTTCCTTCTGAGCATAATCCTAAATCCTGCCAGCATTGCAAGCTGCTGTCCAACAGAACTTTAAAGGACAGAGAAAGGATTCGTCTCCATGGATTAGCTGAGAAGAGAAAATCACCTTCTAAAGACAAGCCTCCGATGAAGAAGAGGAAAGAGAGCTTATCTACAAGTAAGATTCCAGTATGCTCTCCATCGGCGTCGGGCTCGGCGCCTCAATTCCCTTCATCGGCAGCAAAAACGTCGACGAGAAGACCATCGACGGCGGGCTCGCCGTCGAGAGAACACCGGTCGTCGTCGAAGAACGCAGGTACGTCGAATCCTCCGCCGTCGTCAACCGGGCGACGATCGGCGTCGAGGAGTCGCTCTCCGTTGGTGCGGGCTCGCCCAGCGTCGAGACACAGATCTCCGTCGCCGCCGTCGATGCGGCGTTCGACGTCGAGACAGGCTCCGCCGTCGCAGGGTCTCCAGCGTTCGGCGTCGAAGCAAGCATCTCAGTCGACGTCACCCAGACGACAGTCGACGTCGAGACACACCTCGTCACCTGAGGATAGACACTCATCGCCTCCGCCGTCGCCCAGGCGGCGTTCGACGTCGAAGGCAAGATCCTCTCCGACGGCGAGGTATTCGACGTCAAGACCAAGGGTAAAATATACCAGACGTCGTTCGACGTCGAGACGGCGGTCTCCGTCGACGGCGAGAAGGTCAGCGTCGAGAGAAAGATCGACGTTGAGACGGCGGTCTCCGTCGACGGCGAGAAGATCAGCGTCGAGAGAAAGATCGACGTCGAGAAGGTTTTCTCCGTCTACCCGTTCATCGTTGAGGTCTCCACACTCAACGTCGAAGGCGAGGTCTATGGGCTCCAGGCACACTGAGAGGTCGACGTCGAAGAGAAATTCACCAGTGATGGTGACACAGAGCAGGTCGACGTCGAGACACACCCCATCGACGTCACATCGCTCATCCAGACGCCGATCACGCTCCAGAAGCTGTAGAAAGTCCTCTCACTCCATCCGGAGCTCACCCCAGACGGTTGCGTCATCACGCAGTGCTTCTGTTCACTCACAGGAGCCTACAAAAGCACCGCCAGGAGGTTCTCCAAGGAGACAGCGATCTCCTTCCATCCATCTCTCTCCCAGATGGCTTCAACCACTTCATCATTGGCAGACGGGGTCCACAGGTCACGCTCAATGACCTACGACCTACTCCAGTCCGCAGCACAGATCACCATTACAGCGTCTTGTGCAGGAAGTGGACAAATCACCCACCACTCGGGCCAGGGAACACCGAGGCAGATCCCCTGAACGCAGGTCGTCTCAGGGACATCGCAAGAGGCGGCGTACACCATCTTGGTCTTCCTCTTCGACACATTCATCCAAAAGGGATTACTCACCTACCCTGACGGATAGTCCTCCCTCCAGAGTGTCGCCTATTGATGATGTGAACACTTTCCATGATGTTCTCAACAGAGGGGCTCAGAAGCTGGGCATCACCATGTCAGCTCCTCAGACAACCAAGTCCATCATTTTTGAGACTCTCCACCAAAGGTCTGCGACTAGACCATTGCTTCCTTTGGTCCCAGGCATCATCGAGCCGGTAATGGATCTCTTCCTTACACCAGCATCGACTAAAGCAGCTCCAGCTCGGATTCTTAAAAAATACAAGCCAGCTGCATCGGATCCTCTTTTCCTTAGATCAGATCCACCTCCGGACTCTGTTATAATTGCAGCAGCGAAAAAGACGCATGCGGTTGCATCTTCCTCCTCCGCTCCTCCGGATAAAGAGAGTAGAGCACAAGACTCTTGGGGACGGAAGGCTTGTGGTTCTGCAGCGTCTTCTCTGCAAGTGTCCAACGCTGCGGCTCTGCTGGGTCGTTATGACAGATCATTATGGGACTCACTGGAGCGCTTCAAGGACAGGCTCCCAAAGGAGGATCAGCAGGACTTTTCTGAAATCCTTCACGAAGGTGCTCTGGTTGCTAATCAGGTAATCAGCACTGCAGCAGATGGTGCGTCCCTGGCGGCTCACTCGTATGCACATGGCATCTGTGCACGACGATCTTCCTGGCTGCGCCTCACAGCGTTAAAACCAGAAGCACAACAACGCATCCTGAATCTCCCTTTTTCTGGCACTTCACTGTTTGGTGCTCACACAGACGAAGAAATGGCGAGGATGAAGGCCGAGTTGGACACCTTAAAGGCGGTGGGCCTAGAAAAGAAAAAGGAGTTTAGGAAGAGGTACCGGCCCTACAATCGGAAAAGTTACCAGCAGAGGGTTCAAACCCCTCAATGGTCACAAAACAAACAGGGCAAATCCCAGTATCAAGGCCGCCGTTCCTCGAGAGGAAGAGGAGGACATCAACAGCAGTCCTCCTCTGCATCAAAAACTCCAGGGAAGCAATGAGTTTCTGCTTCCTCTAGCACCGTTGCACACTCCAGTGGGAGGAAGTATCTCAAGTTACATTCAAGAGTGGCGCAACATAACCAAAGATCAGTGGGTGCTAAATATACTAAAAAATGGGTACACACTACGTTTTTGGACGTCCCCAAGAGATATTCCTCCTGTAAAATCTCGTCATCTACATATAGACCTCCTGCGTCAGGAAGTGTTGACCCTTCTCAAAAAACAAGCAATAGAAGAGGTCCCTCAAGCGCAGAGAGGAAAGGGAGTGTACTCACGATACTTCCTTGTTCAGAAAAAGATCAACCGAACAAGTTCAGACCAATTCTGGATCTACGTTCTCTGAACAAGTCCATCAAAAAGGAAAAGTTTCGGATGTTGGCGCTCCACCAAATATTTCCACATCTAAGGAAAGGCGATTGGATGTGTTCGGTGGATCTACAAGATGCGTATTTTCACATCCCAATCACAGCACGACATCGCAAGTTCTTGCGATTCACGGTGGGAACAAGACATTACCAGTTCAAAGTCTTACCCTTCGGCCTAAAATCAGCTCCGAGGGTATTCACCAAATGCATGGCAGTGGTAGCGGCAGCATTACATCGCCAAGGCCTGTTCGTATATCCATACCTGGACGACTGGCTGCTGAAGGGATCCTCTCCTCAAATGGTGCAGGAACACCTTCGCACCTGCCTAGATCTCCTTCAGCGCTTAGGCCTGCATGTCAACCTGGACAAGTCGATCCTTCACCCAACTCAATCACTCCACTATCTGGGCGCCAACCTCAACTCCGACCTCGGAAAAGTGTTTCCTTCGGAGGAGAGATTGTCATCAATGAAAGACAAGGGCAACATCATCCTTCAGGCTTATCAGCCATCAGTAAGACAGGTGGCTTCTCTACTGGGTTCGATGGCCTCGTGCATTTTTCTCATACCCAACGCCAGATTGAGGATGAGACCGTTACAGCAAGATCTCGAGGACAAATGGAATCAATCCTCGGGTCAGTGGAACGACCGGATTGTCCTCTCTCCTGCAGCAAAGAAGTCCATTCTCTGGTGGCTGCAACCACAGAACCTACTGGTGGGAGTCCCTTTTCATCAACCTCTGCCAGAACAATCTCTGATCACGGATGCTTCACTTCAGGGCTGGGGAGCGCATCTGGGTCATCTGCAAACTCAGGGCAGATGGACCAGCAGAGAACAGACATATCACATCAATATGCTGGAACTGCGGGCGGTTCATTTAGCCCTCAAAGCTTTTCAACCGTCAATTCAGATCGGATCGATCCTAGTGCAAACGGACAATACAACCACCATGTATTACTTGAACAAACAAGGTGGAACTCGCTCTCGCCCTCTGTCTCTCGAATCCCAGGCAATCTGGCACTGGCTGCTAGCCAGGAACCTATCGATCACGGCAATCCATCTGCCGGGAGAGCAGAACGTGCGAGCAGACGCCCTCAGTCGTCACTTCCAAGAGCAAGAAGACTGGGTGCTCAACGACGAAGTGGTGGCAGAAATCTTTCATCAATGGGGTCATCCTTCCATCGACCTTTTTGCAGACGATCAAAACAGAAAATGCCACGCCTTCGCATCCAGGTTTTACCGACCAGGAACGAGAGGGAATGCTCTTTTGATAGATTGGTCAGGGACGTTTGCATACGCCTTTCCACCCCTCCCTCTAATTCCGAAGGTGGTGGCCAAACTTCTGCGATCCAGAATGAGGATGATACTCATAGCACCGGACTGGCCTCGCCAATGGTGGTATCCGGACCTTTTGCAACTCTCGGTTCGCCCTCATCGGAGACTTCCGTGCAGGCCGGACCTTCTCACCAAGATGGGAGGGAAAATTCTGCACCCCAGCCTTCCCTCGCTCAGCTTGACAGCATGGCTCCTGAAGTCCTGCAGTACGGACATTTGAACCTCCCTCAGGACTGCATGGATATTTTAAGGGAGTCAAGGAAGCCTTCCACAAGATCATCATACTCTCTAAAGTGGAAAAGATTTTACTTGTGGTGTATCCGTAATGATTGGAGTCCAATTAACGGGCAAGAGGAGGTAATCTTGCCGTATTTGCTCTATTTGGCCAAATCTGGTTTGAAATATTCTTCCATTAAAGTGCATTTGGCGGCTATCACAGCATATCGTAAATCACCTAACCAGCCTTCTTTCTTTCAGCTTCAGGTGGTTAAGGACTTCCTGCAGGGGTTGAAAAAGGTTTACCCCCTGTTCGACCTCCTTCTCCTCCTTGGGAGTTGAATTTGGTACTGTCTAAATTGATGGGACCTCCATTTGAACCCATTCATAAGTCTACATTGCAACACCTTTCTTGGAAAGTAGCTTTTCTAGTAGCAATTACATCAGCACGCAGAGTGAGTGAGATACAAGCACTCTGTTCTAAAGAACCCTATACGGTTTTCCACCATAATAGGGTGGTTATGCGAACTCACCCTTCCTTCCTACCTAAGGTTGTGTCAGAGTTCCATGTTAATCAGACAATTTCTCTACCCTCTTTCTTTCCCAATCCATCCACACCAGCGGAAAGGTCTCTTCATTCGCTAGACCTCAAGAGGGTTCTCAAATTCTATTTGGATGCAACGAAATCCATTAGAAAAGCAGATCAATTGTTTGTAAACTATGGTTCTGTTAGAAAAGGCTTCCCAACTTCTAAAAGATCCATTTCAAGATGGATAGTACCTTGTATAAAGTTGGCATACCAGATTGCAAATAAGCCTCTGTTTGCCTCCCCTAAAGCTCATTCTACTAGGGGTAAGGCTGCTACGATTGCATTCTTACATAATGTACCGATGGCCGAGATTTGCAAGGCGGCAACTTGGAAATCGGTCCATACGTTTACCAGACATTACTGTCTGGATTCTGACTCCAGAGCAGATACACAAGTGGGCCAGGCCTCCTTGAGGAATCTGTTCCAATGCTAAACTATTGGAGTCTGTATAGGCCTTATGGCATTTATGTATCTTGATGGTACTCTGTTTACTTGCCCGCAGGATGAGGGGATGGGCTTGCTATTCTATTCATGTGCTTATGACTATTGATGAGGATCCCCTGGAAGAGAAGGATAAGTTACTTACCTGTAATCCTAGTTCTCTTCCAGGGGTATCCTCATCAAAGTCATAAGCAACCCACCCGCCTCCTCGGGCAAGTGAACATGATTCATACATCTCTTTGTAAAAAGGTCTGCGGATATCCGCAAAGAACAACTGACCTAACTGTCACCCCTGAGGCATGATGGGAAGCTAGGGGTCATGGCTGCCTTAAAGGCACGGTGCCAGTTTATCTGTGTGTTTATGTGGGTTAGCTTTTCAGCTTTCTACACTAATGTTCCCACAATGCAGCCTATGTGCTGGCAATGTTTTCTTCATTATTCCTTGCAGGATTGTGTTGTCTGCTATGTATTAAAGCAGTTTTCAAAAGTTTCTTTCTCCCTGCTTTATTGGAATATATTTATGTGCAAGAGAATTCATTGCAACATTGCTCAGCATGTTTATGGGAGGCTACATTGTGTGTTTTTTATATATATATGGATATATATATAGAGCTACATATATGGTTTTCACATATATGTAATGTGTTTCCGGGGTCCCGCGCATGGGCGGGAATATTCATGTGCTTATGACTTTGATGAGGATACCCCTGGAAGAGAACTAGGATTACAGGTAAGTAACTTATCCTTCCGGCCGGACACCGCGGATCCGCCCCACTCTGCACCCGGCGTCCACAGCCCAAGCTCGAGTGGGCAAACACCACGAAGAGGTCACCCCGGCGATCCTGACCCGAGATCTGGCGACCCCTGACCTGCCTCCAGCCGACACCTGCAGTATAAATCCAGAAGGTACCCCCAACCGCGACCAGGAGCTGGTAAGAAGATCCGACCCCAAAAGGCACCCCTGCACCCAACGCCCCATGGCCTTGGGTGGCCAAATCGACAGTGCCTAACCAACCCCTAACTTCCCAACTTACCTCTCGAAGTGATGGTCGCACCCAGAAGACCTTCGACCCCAAGCCTGCAGTGCCTTTGCAAACCGGAGGTTCCCCATTGCAAACAACAGGGCGCCCGATGTCGAAACAGCACCCTGCACCCGGCCGCCCTAGTGCCGCTGAGGGGGCACCTTTGGTGCTACTTTGTTTCCCCATTTGCCCTGAGCTAAAGTCCAGGAGCTTTGCTCCCACAACCTAGTGGCCTGCTTGTCAGCAACCACCAACCGAAGGCCCCCTATCCCCTTTGGATAACATTGGGCCTCAGCACTCTGCACTCGGCCGCCCTAGTGCCACTGAGGGTGTAACTAGAGTGCATCCTTGACCCTGGGGGACCCCTAAGTCTACCCCCAGAACCTCAACTCCCACTACCAAATACTTACCTAAAAACCGATAACACTATTTTCCTCCATAGGATAACATTGACTGTTTTTTTTGGAAAAAGTTTCTAAGTGTGGAGTTTGAAAACCTAAAGAAACAAAGTGCATATACAATTACAATTCAAACTGTTTACAAACTGCATTACTACTGTAAAGTATTTATTACTTACCTGTGCCAGACTTGCTTGGTTCTAGAAAATAAAACAACTAAAAGAATATTTTCATACAAAAACAATTGGTCTGAAGTTCAGTCTGTGAGTGTGTGAATTAATTTGCTGACTGTTTACAACAAATGCTTAACGCTGTCCTCTGATACTGCTTTACTGCTCGACCACACTACCACAAATAGAGAGTGAGGTGCTATCTAACTTTACCTATGCCTACCTTTGGGGTTCCACTGGACTCTGTGCACACTATACCTCACTTTGGTATAGTATATACAGAGCCAGCTTCCTACATTGGTGGATCAGTGGTGGGATATACAACTTTGCATTTGTTGGACTACTTGGTTACCACCTGATCACACGACAGAACTCTTAAATTGTCTTTATAATTCTGATTTTTCAAATTGGCAATTTTTTTGCAAAATTACTAAAAGTCTTGTTAAGGCCTTGGTTAAGTCCCTTTAGAATTTTAGAAAACTAAAAGTCACTTTAGCTAGGGTTAGAGGGGTTAGAAGTTGTTTTAACTATGTCTCAAAACAAGAACCCAGCTGTTAGTGAAAATAACCACAATGCCATAGAGGACTTGGTTGAGGAGCTCGACCTCACCCCTTATCTTCACTTGTCTTTCAAGGAGGTAAGGACCCTATGTAAAATTAAAAACATAGCCATGGGGTCCCATCCCACCAAACAAAAGCTCCAGGAGCTGTTGGCTGGGTATGCTAAGGACAACCCATCTGAAAATGGTGAAGACCAGTCAGATGAGGAAGGAGAGGAAGGGGATGACCTGGTAGATCAACCCCCTCCACTTCCTAGGGAGAAAAGGGTCCAAGTACCCTTGACTCCAAGAATCAACCTCTCAGTACCTAGATCCCACACATGTGGATCAGGTACCACTGAGGACATTGAGGACAGCCTCAATGAGGAGGACAGCCTTTTAGCAAGGCTGACCAAAAGACTGGCTCTAGAGACCAGGTTGCTGGCTCTAGAACAAGAGAGAGCAGAGATGGGCCTAGCACCCATCCATGGTGGCAGCAATTTACTAAATAAGGATAAAGAGCAATCTTATGATCCGAAAATCCCCAAAGGGATTCTCCCTAAATATGAAGAGAGTGATGATATCACAAAATGGTTCACAGCCTTTGAGAGGGCTTGTGAAATGTGAAAAGTCACGCTGGGGGTCACTCCTTTGGGAACTGTTCTCTGGTAACTGCAGAGACAGACTCCTGACCCTTTCTGGGGCAGATGCTGGGTCTTATGATCTCATGAAGAGAACTCTGATCGAGGGATGTGGACTCACAAATGAGGAATATAGAATTAGATTCAGGGGGGCTCACAAAACCAATCCTGGATTGACTTTGTAGACTACTCAGTTAAAACACTAGATGGTTGGTTAACTGGACACAATGTGCATGATTTCAATGGACTTTACAATCTGTTTATGAAAGAACATATTTTAAGTAATTGCACTAATGAAAAGTTACATCAACATTTGGTAGACCTAGGTCTAATTTCTCCCCAAGAATTGGGAAAGAAGGTAGACCACTGGGTCAAGACAAGGGTGACAAAAACAATCACTGGGGGTGACCAAAAGAAAAAGGTTACAAAACCTCCCCAGGGGAAAGGTGGTGAGAATCCCCAAGATAAAAAGCCTGAGTCTTCTAAAGGGCCCCAAAACCTGCGCAGTGGGGTGGGTCCCAAAACTCTTCCCAGTCCAATAATAGGTACAGGGGAAAGAACTTTGATCCTTTAAAGGCCTGGTGTAACAACTGTAAGAAGTTGGGACACTTAACTGGAGATGCTGCTTGCCCAAACAAGAAGGCCCCTAGTCCTACCACAGCTACTCCAGGGGTAGCAAATCTCCAGATGGGATCAACAGTGTGCCAAGAGCAAATCGGGTTGCACACTGAAGCAGTTCTAGTTTCAGAAGGGGAAGTTGAGTTTGCCACTGTAGCTGTGTGGCCACCCAAGTTAAAAAAGTACTTACAATACCCTTGGATTAATGGAACTAGGATAGAAGCTCTGAGGGATACAGGTGCCAGTGTCACTATGGTGAGAGACACACGGGTTTCCCCTGAGCAATACTTGATTGGGAGAACTTACCCAGTCACCAATGCTGACAGTGTTACCACTAACCATGCAATGGCTATGGTGACATTAGACTGGGGGATGGGGGGGGTTACTGGCCTGAAACAGGTAGTGGTCTCTCCAAAGCTACCAGCTGCATGTCTGCTTGGCAATGACCTGGAAACCTCAGCCTGTGCTGAGGTTGAACTAAAAACCCATGCAGCAATTCTGGATATCCCTAAATTGGTGTGTGTAAAAACAAGAGCACCAAACAGAAAACAGGGTGAAAAAGAAGTGTTGGAGCCTGAAAGTATGGCCCAACCTTCCAAGAGAAAAGGTAAGAAGACTGGGGGACCAGCTTCTGTACTGCAAAAGGATCAGGACCCCTCTCCTCAGGGAGAGGACTTGGACACCCCAGAGGGAACTGAGCCCATGGAGCTTGACCCTTACCAGGTTGAATTCTTGGGCCCAGGGGGACTCTCTAGGGAAGAGCTGTGCTTTGGACAACAGGACTGTCCAACTCTTGAAAGCCTGAGGCAGCAAGCTGCTGCACAGGAAAAGGGAGATGTCAGTGGTACCCACAGAGTTTATTGGGAAGAGGGACTACTGTACACTGAGGCCAGAGACCCCAAACCTGGAGCCACTAGGAGAGTGGTAGTGCCTCAGAAGTACAGGGAGTTCCTCCTAACTTTAGCTCATGACATCCCCCTAGCTGGACATCTGGGCCAAACCAAGACTTGGGAAAGGCTAGTTAGCCACTTTTACTGGCCCCAGATGCTCCAAAAAGTAAAGGAGTTTGTCAGCTCCTGTGTCACCGGTCAGGCCAGTGGCAAGACAGGTGGCCCCTCAAAGGCCCCCCTTATACCACTACCTGTGGTGGGGGTTCCTTTTGAAAGGGTAGGTGTGGACATAGTGGGTTCACTTGAACCTCCCACAGCATCAGGGAACAAATTCTTTCTAGTGGTAGTGGATCATGCCACTAGGTACCCTGAGGCAATTCCCCTTAGGACTACTGCAGCTCCTGCAGTAGCCAAGGCCCTCATTGGTGTCTTCACCAGGGTAGGGTGTCCTAAGGAGGTGGTTTCAGAAAGAGGTTCCAACTTCATATCTGCTTACCTAAAACACATGTGGAAAGAGTGTGGAGTGCAGTACAAGTTTACTACACCCTATCACCCACAAACCAATGACCTTGTTGAGAGATTCAACAAGACATTGAAAAGCATGATCATGGGGCTCCCTGAAAAACTCAAAAGGAGATGGGATGTCCTCTTACCATGCTTGCTTTTCGCTTACAGAGAGGCGCCACAGAAGGGAGTAGGGTTTTCCCCCTTTGAACTTCTGTTTGGCCATCCTGTGAGGGAGAACACTCTGTCTTGTAAAAGAGGGTTGGGAGAAGCCTCTCGAAGAACCCAAACAAGATATTGTGGACTATGTGCTTGGCCTAAGGTCCAGAATGGCTGAGTACATGGAAAAGGCATCCAAAAATCTTGAGGCCAGCCAGGAGCTTCAGAAGCACTGGTATGACCAAAAAGCTGCACTGGTTGAATTTCAACCTGGGCAAAAGGTGTGGGTTTTGGAGCCAGTGGCACCAAGGGCACTGGCTCCTTACCCTATCCTAGAAAAGAAGAGTGAGGTCACCTACTTGGTTGACCTGGGCACAAGCAGGACACCCAAAAGGGTTATCCATGTGAACCGCCTTAAGCTCTTCCATGACAGGGCTGACATCACCATGCTGATGGTGACTGATGAGGATCAGGAGACAGAGAGTGAACCTCCTCTCCCTGACCTCCTCTCATACAGCCCAAAAGATGGGTCAGTGGATGGAGTTGTCTTTTCAGACACCCTCTCTGCCCAACAGCAGACTGATTGCAAGCAAGTCTTGCAGCAGTATGCAAAGCTCTTTTCCTTGACCCCTGGTCAGACAAACTGGTGTACCCATGATGTTGACACTGGTGACAGTTCACCTGTCAAAAACAAAATCTATCGACAGTCTGATCAAGTCAAGGAAAGCATCAGAGCTGAAGTCAGCAAGATGCTGTAGTTAGGGGTTATTGAACCCTCTGAGAGCCCCTGGGCCAGCCCAATGGTTCTAGTCCCCAAACCTCATCCACAGGGTGGAAAGAGAGAAATGAGGTTCTGTGTGGACTATGGAGGGCTCAACTCTGTCACCAAGACAGATGCTCACCCTATCCCAAGAGCAGATGAGTTGATAGACAAATTGGGTGCAGGCAAATTTCTAAGTACCTTTGACTTAACTGCAGGGTACTGGCAAATTGGCATCAATCAATCAATCAGGGAATTGTAAGCGCGCTACTCACCGTGAGGGTCTCGAGGCGCAGAGGGGGGGGGGGGGTCCGCAGATCTGTTTAGCCGAAGAGCCAGGTCTTGAGGGTTTTCCTGAAGGTGTTCAGGGAGGGGGCGCGTCTGATGTCTGCCGGTAGCTCGTTCCAGGTCTTGGCTGCAATGTGAGAGAAGGATCTTCTGCCTGCTCTGGCTCTGTGGATGCGCGGGGTTTCGGCCAGTGCGAGGTTGGAAGATCGGAGGTTTCATTCGGGTACGTGGAAGTTGATTCTGTCGTTGAGGTATTTCGGTCCGTTGTTGTGTAGGCATTTGTAGGCGTGAGTGAGGATTTTGAAAGTGACTCTTTTCTCCACGGGGAGCCAGTGGAGACTTCGTAGGTGTTGGCTGATGTGTACATGTCGGGGGATGCCGAGGACGAGTCTGGCGGCGGTGTTCTGTATTGTTTGGTGTTTGCGGAGTAGGGACTTGTTGATGCCGGCGTAGAGTGCGTTTCCATAGTCCAGTCTGCTGGTGATCAGTGCGTGGGTGACTGTCTTCCTTGACTCAGGGGGGATCCACTTGAAGGTCTTGCGGAGGATGCGGAGGGTGTAGAAGCAGCTGGAGGTGACGGCGTTGACCTGTCGGTTCATGGTGAGTGATGAGTCGAGTACGATGCCGAGGTTCTTGGCGTGGTCTGAGGGGGTAGGTGGGCTTCCAAGGGCGGTCGGCCACCAGGTGCTGTCCCATGCAGAACGGGTGGTACCGAGGACGAGGACTTCTGTCTTCTCGGCATTGAGCTTCAGGCAGCTGTTGGTCATCCAGACTGCGACGTCTTGCATTCCTTTCTGGAAGTTGAGTTTGGCAGTGGTGGGGTCTTTGGTGAGGGAGAGGATGAGCTGGGTGTCGTCGCCGTAGGATACGATGTTGAGGCTGTGTTGTCGGACGATGGCTGCGAGGGCGGCCATGTAGATGTTGAAGAGGGTGGGGCTCAGTGATGAACCCTGTGGGACTCCGCAGGTGATTTTCGTGGGGTCGGAGAGGAAAGGTGGGAGTCTGATCCTTTGGCTTCTTCCGGTGAGGAATGATCGGATCCAGTCCAGGGCTGTTCCTTGTATGCCTGCGTCGTGTAGTCTGGCGACTAGTGTACGGTGGGAGACGGTGTCGAAGGCCGCTGATAGGTCGAGTAGGATGAGGGCTGCGGAGTGGCCTTGGTCCAGGAGGGTGCGGATGTCGTCTGTGGCGGCGAGTAGGGCGGTCTCTGTGCTGTGGTTGCTTCGGAATCCGTATTGGGACGGGTCGAGGACGGCGTTCTCTTCAATGAATCGTGTCAGTTTCCTGTTGACTGTTTTCTCTGCAACTTTGGCTGCGAAGGGGAGGAACGAGATGGGCCGATAGTTCTTGATAGTTCTTTTGGCCCCAAGAGCAAAAAAAAAGACAGCATTCTCCACACCTGATGGGCATTATCAGTTTACTGTTATGCGCTTTGGTTTAAAGAATGCCCCTGCCACCTTCCAGAGGTTGGTGAATCAAGTCCTTGCTGGATTGGAGTCCTTTAGTGCAGCTTATCTAGAGGATATTGCTGTCTTTAGCTCCACCTGGCAGGATCACCTGATCCACCTTGGGAAGGTTTTAAATGCCATGCAAACTGCAGCCCTAACTATCAAGGCATCCACATGCCAGATAGGGCAGGGAACTGTGGTGTACTTGGGCCACCTTGTTGGTGGAGGCCAGGTACAACCCTTACAGCCCAAGATCCAGGCCATCCTGGACTGGGCAGCTCCAACAACCCAAACCCAAGTCAGGGCATTCCTTGGCTTGACTGGGTACTACAGGAGGTTTGTGAAGGGATATGGGTCCATTGTGGCTTCTCTCACAGAACTCACCTCCAAGAAAATGCCCAAAAAGGTAAACTGGACAGTTAGTTATCAAAAGGCTTTTAACACCCTGAAAGAGGCTATGTGCTCAGCACCAATTCTCAAAGCTCCAGACTATGCCAAGCAGTTCATTGTGCAGACTGATGCCTCTGAGCTAGGGATAGGAGGGGTCATATCCCAGACCAATGATGAAGGCCAAGACCAACCTGTTGCTTTTGTAAGCATAAGGCTTCTCCCCAGGGAGCAGTGTTGGAGTGCCATTGAGAGGGAGGCCTATGCTGTGGTTTGGTCCCTGAAGAAGCTGAGACCATACTTGTTTGGTACTCACTTCCTAGTTCAAACTGATCACAGACCTCTCAGATGGCTAATGCAAATGAAAGGTGAAAATCCTAAACTGTTAAGGTGATCCATCTCCCCACAGGGAACGGACTTTGTAGTGGAACACAGACCTGGGACTGCCCATGCAGATGGACTTTCCAGGTTCTTCCACTTCGAAAATGAAGACTCTCTAGGGAAAGGTTAGTCTCATCCTCTTTCGTTTGTGGGGGGGGGGGGAGTTGGGGGGTTGTGTGAGAAAGTGCCCTCCTTGTGCATGGTTGCCCCCACTTTTTGCTGAATTGCTGATGTGCTTTGACTGAGTGTGCCCTGGACTCCTGCTAATCAGGTACCCAGGGCCTATGTTCTTTCCCTAAAACTGCATTGAAGCCTAAACCCAATTGGCATCTCTGACCACAGGTCAGCCCCTGGTAAATGGTACCACAGGTACCCAGGGCACTGTGACCAGAGAAGGCCTCTAAGGGCTGCATCACTTATTGTGCCACCCTTAGAGGTCATGTACCCTTACACTGCCTTTGCAGGCTGTGTGTTTTGGTGCAGAACAAAGTGAAGAGTCGACATGACACACATCTCTGTGTACCATGCCTACAACCCACTGCCCTGGCATAGATCAGTCACCCCTCTAGCTGGGTGCACTATACTAGTGGTGAGGGTACAGGTGCATGAGCCCTGTACCCCTACAGTGTCTAAGGCCATTCTTAGACATTGTAAGTGCAGTGCTGCCATTAAGAGTATATGGTGCTGGGAGTTTGTCATTACGAACTCCACAGCACCATAATGGCTACACTGAAAACTGAGAAGTTTGGTATCAAACTTCTCAGCACATTAAACCCACACTGATGCCAGTGTGGGATTTAATGAAAAATGCACCCAGAGTGCATCTTAGAGATGCCCCCTGAAAACTATCCTACCACTAGTGTCCAGGCTGAGTGGCTGCTTTCAGCTGCCACCACCAGACATGTTTTTGGACCCCTGGGTCGAGAGCCTGCTGCTTTCTGAGGCCTGAAACAATGCACATCCTGGGACAAGGTGCCAAGCCTCCTCCCCCAGGATGGGCAGGGTTCACGAAGGGGAAGCTTCAAAGGCTTGCCGCCTTTGTGAGCTTCCCCAGGCCATTTGCTGCTTTCAGCAACTGGTCCCCACTGGTTCTGACCCCCACTTTGGGAGGGAGAACCGGCGGGAAAAACACGTGAGGAAGAGAGGTGTGCCCACCTCTGCCAACTCCACCCCTCAGGTGGGGGAGACGAGGTGAAGCACAACTCTTAGTCCCCGCCATCTTGCAGATGGGGGAACTCAGCCAACCAGGGACAGGCTCATGCCCCCCTCCCACTGGAGGGTGGCATAATAGGGGGTGTACCTACCCCAGGGAAAGGACCCATTGGTCCCTGCCTTTTACCTACCTGTAACGCCCCTAAATCTAGTATTTAGGGGCACCCCTGAACCTTGCTTCCTCAGACAAGAAGAAACTACAAGTAGAAGAAGAAGAAGGACCGAACAGCCGTGCAGCAGCTAACAAGAGGAAGATGCCCACTGACTTGGCCCCATCCCTACTGGCCTGTCTCCACCTCGAACCTGCTCCTGCGAAATCCCGGTGTGTCCTGCAGCCAGCAACCTCGAAAACCCCGGAGGATCTGCCTGCCTTCAACCCCAAAGACTGTGTCTCCCGTGAACACCGGATTTGTTCATCTGCAACCTCTGGTTCCGGCCGTACACCGCGGATCCGCCCCACTCTGCACCCGCCGTCCACAGCCCGAGCTCGAGTGGGCAAACACCACGAGGAGGTCACCCCGGCGATCCTGACCCGAGATCCGGCGACCCCTGACCTGCCTCAAGCCTCCAGCAGACGCCTGCAGTCTAAATCCAGAAGGTCTCCACAACCGCGACCAGGAGCTGGTAAGAAGATCCGACCCCAAAAGGCACCCCTGCACCCAACGCCCCATGGCCTTGGTGGCCAAACCGACAGTGCCTAACCAACCCCTAACTTCCCAACTTACCTCTCGAAGTGGTGGTCGCACCCAGAAGACCTTCGTCCCCAAGCCTGCAGTGCCTTTGCAAACCGGAGGTTCCCCATTGCAAACAACAGGGTGCCCGACGTCGAAACAGCACCCTGCACCCGGCCGCCCTAGTGCGGCTGAGGGTGCACCTTTGGTGCTACTTTGTTTCCCAATTTGCCCTGAGCTAAAGTCCAGGAGCTTTGCTCCCACAACCAAGTGGCCTGCTTGTCAGCAGCCACCAACCGGAGGTCCCCTATCCTCCATAGGATAACATTGACTGTTTTTCTTGGAAAAAGTTTCTAAGTGTGGAGTTTGAAAACCTAAAGAAATTCTTTAAAATTGCACTAACTAACAAAAACGATTTTACTTACCTGTTTACAGGAAATGTCCCAGAGTAGTATCTAGGTATACTACTCTGAGTAAGAAAAGTAATCTCAAAAGTAACTTACCTGTAATCTTTTCTGAAAAGCCCATTCAAGTCTATGTACTGTATTTACAAGGTATTGCATTTCTCTGAAACCATAGTGTTAGTCAAAACAAAGTGCATATACATTTACAATTCAAACTGTTTACAAACTGCATTACTACTGTAAAGTATTTATTGCTTACCTGTGCCAGGCTTGCTTGGTTCTAGAAAATAAAACAACTAAAAGAATATTTTCATACAATACAATTGGTCTGAAGTTTAGTCTTTGAGTGTGTGAACTCATTTGCTGACTGAGTGTGTACAACAAATGCTTAACACTGTCCTCTGATACTGCCTTACTGCTCAACCACACTACCACAAATAGAGAGTAAGGTGCTATCTACTTTTACCTCTGCCTACCTTTGGGGTTCCACTGGACTCTGTGCACACTATACCTCACTTTGGTATAGTATATACAGAGCCAGCTTCCTACGCATTGTTAGATTGTTTTCTTTCCACCGTCGGACAATTGCTTTTGTGTTCCGGTTCGAGACCATCGTCGGTATTCTCTTTCGGTCCCCATGGTAGCCCTGACCATCAGTATTTTTGTTCGAACATGTATCTTTCTTATTTTCTGTATCAAGTCAAAGACTCCTTCACCGCTGGGTGATTTCTAGATCGGTCTCGTCCCACGTATGCCTCGCCCTTTGGGGCCTTTCTCGGGCTTTCCATTTGTTCCATGTAGTGTTTCGACGGTGATGGAACAAACGCCCTTTCGATTTTGTCCTCGATGCCAGTTCATATACCCACGGACCAACCTTCATCTCGTCTGTAATCTTTGTCTTTCGTCCGAGCACAACGAGCTCGAGTGTGACGCCTGTTGTTACTTCCGATCTAAGATCCTCTGTGACTGTTGGACTCGTCATTTGGAGATGTCCCGAATAGGTGGCGAAGATCCAGGAGACCTCTTTGGTGCAAAAGAGCTTTCTGAACACCATGCCGAAGCATCTGCAGCAGACAAGAGGTGTTTTCACCAGAGGACAGCCACTACTCTGACCTGGAAATCGAGGATGTACCAGCTGCACAGAAGATCTGAAAGAGACACGTTAGTGACAGATTCCTTACCTTAGAATATCCCCAGGCGTCAGGCTGATCTGGAAAGTTTTTGCGTAGCAGTACCCTTGCGCGTCGGTAGGCGGCGTCGTGCGGCTCCGCGTCCGTCGTCGTGATCGCCGGGATGACGTCGCGGGCAGTACTTAGACGCCGCCCTGCGCGCTGACGTCAGTTCTTCTTTTCCGCGCCAGTAAGCGCAGATCCGGGAAGAGCAGTGCCCTAGTCAATTTTTGACTAACTTTTTTGTGAATTTTTTCACTGTTTCTTTATCGAGTCTTCATCGACTCCTAGGTGTCGTAGGGATGCCCGGCTTCAAGCCATGCGACGCCTGTGGTCGAATGATGTCGATCACAGACCCGCATCTGGAGTGTCTCTTCTGTCTCGGCCGAGACCACAACATGAAGTCGTGCCCTGACTGCCGGAAACTTCACCCGAAGGCTTTGCGAGAGCGGTCTCGAAAGCTACTCGAGGTCCGGCAGTCGGAGTCCAAGTCTTCGCGCTCCTCGGGTAAGTCGAAGCACAAAAAGTCTAAGAAGCGTCATTGCTCTAAGACTTCGCCTCGCCGGTCTCGCGACTCGGCTGAGGCCCCAGTCGGCACCGTCCCCGCGGCCCCGGACATGCCTATGGAGCCGCCCCGCATTACCCGTCCTTTCCGGGTTCGGGGCGACTCCGGCCGAAATACAGGAATTCCTGTCGGCCATGGCCCGCCTCTTCGGGCCTCAAGGTCCCTCCGGTGCGCCTTCGGGCCCCGCGGGCCCTGATGGGGTTGCTCCGGCGTCGCCGTCGACTCCGGTCACGGCGCCGCCTGTCCCACCAGCCTTCATCCCGGCCTCGGCTCCGGCCCCGGCCTCGATCCCGGCTCCGGTGGTACCGCAACCCCCATCGACGCCGGTTGACCTAACCACGCCTCCGCCGATGTCCACGGTGCCGTTCCTGACGCCGTCCGGGGCTCCGGACGGGCGTCGGTCCCGGCTCTCTCCGGCTCCGGACATGGAGCCGGACCGACGCCGCTCGGCGCCGGCTCCGGCGCCTATGAGACCTTGGATCCCAAATGTCCCTCCTCCTCCATATTTTGAACCTGAGGAGGACCAGGAGAGCTGGGAGGGGTCCGAAGACCCTCTCACACAACAGTGTGAGTATGATCAGGACTGGGCGGAGGAACTTGGGGATGCCAGTGGTCTAGACACCTCCCCTGACACTGGCATGCTGTCTCCTCCCGTGGCTACGGAGGAGGGAGCTAATTTTGCAACGGTGTTGCGTAGAGCAGCTGGAGCCTTACATCTCCAATTGCCTACTGTGGCTGTCAGGACTAATCTCCTGACGGAAGTGCTTCAGCCGGCAGCTTCCTCCTCGGAGACTGTGCTGCCGTTTAATGATGCACTCACTGACGTTCTTTGGGTGCCTGGTCCAAGCCCACCACAGGGGCTCCTGTGGATAGGAACGTGGCCCGACGCCATCGCCCTGCTCCGGGCGACCCCTTGTTTCTCTCCCAACAACCCACCCCCGAGAGCTTGGTTGTCCAAGCCTCTGCCTCCCAAACCGCCTTCCCTACCGCCCTCCGGATAGGGAATCCAAACGCCTGGACCAATTTGGGAAGAAGGCTTTTCTTCCTCCAGTGCTGGCTTGCGGTCCGTCAACACCGCTTGCCTTTTGGGCCGATATACCCACTCCCTGTGGGATTCGGTGGCGGCTGTTTTGCCGCAGTGTTCTGAGGAGGTCCAGACACTGCTTACCCGCGCCATTGCGGAAGGGCGAGATGCGGCTAAATACACCATACGTTGTGGCCTTGATACCGCCGACTCGCTGGGCAGATCGCTTGCGACTACGGTGGCGCTACGTCGCCACGCCTGGCTGAGAACAACTGGTTTCTCGGGTGATGTCCAGAATACACTCATGGACATGCCCTTTGATGGAGTCGGTCTTTTTGGTTCAAAGGCAGACCATGCGCTGGAGCGTTTTAAGGACTCACGGGCTACTGCCAAGTCCCTGGGCCTTTCTGTTGTACGCCCTCCGCTAACCTCTGCTTTTCGCCCCTTTCGTGGCCACGGAAGGGGCGCCCAGTCACGTCAGCTGCCCAGCCACCGGCCCGCGCAGCAAGCGTCTTCGCGTGGCCGAGGACGTGGATACCGCCGTGGCGGTTCGGGCAACCAGCGTGCGGGTCAGGCCACCACCTCCAACCCGTCCGCGGCCTCCTAGTCACTCCTTTCAGGTGCACAGCACGCCAGTAGGGGGCAGGGTCCGCCATCACCTTCACCACTGGCGTCCCATCACCTCGGACAGGTGGGTCTTGGACATTGTCCGAAGGGGCTACTCCCTCCCCTTCGAGACCACCCCCCCAGCCATGCCACCTCAATTCCACCGCATGTCAGGGGATCACTTGGTGCTTCTGCAGAAGGAAGTCACGGCCCTCTTGGCCAAGAGGGCCAACGAGCATGTTCCGACCCCAGAAGTAGGACGTGGTTGCTACTCCCACTACTTTCTGGTGCCCAAAAAGGACAAGGAGGACATGCGTCCTATCTTGGACCTCCGGAACGTCAATCGCTTCCTCCGGAAGGAGAAGTTCAAGATGCTCACCCTAGCTCAGGTCTTGACTGCCCTCGACCCTGGAGACTGGTTGGTAGCGTTGGACTTGCAGGACGCTTATTTCCACATCCCCGTCCTGCCGGCCCACCGGCGTTACCTACGGTTCACGGTAGGCCTCGAGCATTTTCAGTTCACCGTGCTCCCCTTTGGCCTTACAAGTGCCCCTCGGGTGTTCACGAAAGTGATGGCGGTGGTCGCAGCTCATCTGCGCCGGGCAGGGGTTCCAGTCTTCCCCTACCTCGACGACTGGCTGCTGAAGGCGGGCTCGTCCCAGGCAGTCGTCTCCCACCTCCAGACTACGGCCGAACTCCTGCACTCGCTGGGGTTCTCCATCAATGTGCCGAAGTCGCATCTGATTCCTTCTCCACAGCTCCTTTTCATCAGAGCAGTTCTGGACACGACGCAGTTTCGGGCCTATCCTCCCGAACGGCGAGTCCGGGATATTCAGGCTATGATTCCAATCTTTCAGCCTTTATCCTGGGTTTCGGTACGGATGACCCTGAGGCTGCTGGGCCTCATGGCCTCCTGCATCCTGCTGGTCAATCATGCCAGATGGCATATGCGGGCTCTGCAGTGGGACCTGAAGTTCCAGTGGGCGCAGCACCAGGGCAACCTCTCCGATCACGTCCAGATCTCGGAGGGGCTGCAAAACAGTTGCAGTGGTGGCTCTCGAACCGGCAATGGGTCATGGGCAGATCCCTCTCCTTCCCCAGCCAGAGCACACAGTTGTGACGGACGCGTCCCTTCTGGGATGGGGCGGTCACATGGGAGAGGCGGAGATCAGAGGCCTCTGGTCTCCGGCGGAGTCCCGGCTCCATATCAACCTTTTGGAGCTCCGGGCGATCCGACTTGCACTCAAGGCATTCCTTCCCTCTGTCAAAGGGAAGGTAGTGCAGGTGTTCACAGACAACACCACCGCCATGTTGTACTGCAACAAACAAGGCGGGGTGGGGTCGTGGACCCTCTGTCAGGAGGCTCTGCGCCTCTGGACATGGCTGGAACATCAGGGCATGTTCCTGATGGTTCAACACCTGGCAGGTTCCCTGAACGCCAGGGCGGACGAACTCAGCCGCAGGTGCATGATGGATCACGAATGGCGTCTTCACTCGGAAGTGGCGCAAGGTCTCTTTCTGCAGTGGGGAGAGCCTTGGTTAGATCTATTCGCCACCGAAGAGAACGCGCAATGTCATCAGTTCTGCGCGTTGGAATTTCCAAGGCGGCACTCGACGGTGACGCTTTTCGTCGCGACTGGAGCTGCGGTCTGTTGTACGCCTTTCCGCCTATACCACTTCTACCCAGAGTGTTGAAGAAGATTCGGCGCGACCGGGCCCAAGTCATCCTTGTGGCTCCGGACTGGGCTCGAAGAGTTTGGTATCCCGAGCTACTCAGTATGAGCGTCGATCCCCCGATCCGTCTGCCTCTTCGGGAGGATCTTCTGTCGCAGCAGCAGGGGACGGTCCTCCACCCGAACCTGTCCAGCCTCCACCTGCTTGCGTGGAGATTGAGCGGCGGCAGTTGATTCCTTTCGACTTGCCTCCCGAAGTTTGTGATGTGATTCTGGCAGCCAGGCGTCCCTCCACTAAGGTGGTATACGCCTGCAGGTGGAACAAGTTTGTGGCATGGTGCACAGCAAAGGCTGTGAATCCCCTTTCTGCCCCTCTTTCTGAGGTTCTTCTGTTCCTTCTTTCCCTGGCCCAACAGGGTTCTGCCCTGGTACCATCAAGAGCTATCTTTGTGCTATCTCGGCCTTCCTCAGGCTTCCTGATCAGCCCTCCTTTTCAAGTCCCCTGTTGTTAACAGGTTTCTAAAAGGCATTACACACCTCTTCCTCCTGTTCCGTTTGTGAGGCCTCAGTGGGACTTGAACTTGGTTCTTACCTTTCTTATGTGCGCTCCCTTTGAGCCTCTGCACAACTGTCCTCTTCGTCTTCTGACTCTGAAGACAGCCTTTCTGGTGGCCATTACCTCCGCTCGGCGGGTGAGTGAGCTCCAGGCTCTTTCATGCAAACCTCCCTTTCTGTCTGTTCATCCAGACAAGGTTGTTCTTCGGACGCGTCCGTCCTTCTTGCCAAAGGTGGTTACTGCCTTCCACATTGGGCAGACCATCACTTTGCCCACCTTCTTTCCGCCTCCGCATCCTTCCAGAGAGGAAGAGAGGCTCCACCGTCTGGACCCAAAACGTGCGCTTTCCTTTTACCTCAACCGCACACAACACTTCCGGGTGGATGACCAGCTCTTTGTTGGCTACGTGGGCGCCAAAAAGGTTGGGCGGTGCACAAGAGAACCATCTCCCGCTGGGTAACCTTGTGTATCAAAGCCTGCTATTCTTTGGCTAAGAAGGAGCCTCCTGTTGGGCTGCGTGCCCATTCCACCAGGGCAACGGCTGCTACCACGGCTTTAGGCCGCGGTGTTCCGCTGCAGGATATCTGTCAGGCAGCTACGTGGGCCTCGCTGCACACATTTACAAAGCATTACTGCCTTGACAGTCAGGTCCGGAGGGACGGCTTCTTTGGCCGTTCTGTCCTCCGGGACTTCCTTGTCTGATCTTTGTTCGCAGACCCACCACCGGGGTTGGTATTGCTGAGGTATCTATTCTAAGGTAAGGAATCTGTCACTAACGTGTCTCTTTCAGATGCACAAGTTACTAACTTGTGTAACGATATATCTGTAAGAGACAGTAGTTAGTGACAGATTCCTACCGCCCCACCCATCCTCCCCGTTCTGCGAACTGATTTCTAGGGTTAAGGACATCCCTTTCAGGGCCCTAGTATTTTTCAGACACCTATGTCAGCTTCTTGAATGGCTCTGCGTTCCTGGCGCGGAAAGTCGTGTACAGAACTGACGTCAGCGCGCAGGGGCGGCGTCTAAGTACTGCCCGCGACGTCATCCCGGCGATCACGACGCCGACGACGGACGCGGAGCCGCACGACGCCGCCTACCGACGCGCAAGGGTACTGCTACGCAAAAACTTTCCGGATCCAGCCTGACGCCTGGGGATATTCTAAGGTAAGGAATCTGTCACTAACTACTGTCTCTTACAGATGTATCGTTACACAAGTTAGTAACTTGTGCGACGTGAGTACACAATCTCCCTCTCCTCAATACAGCTCCCAAACCAAGCAGGCCAAAGGCCAAATAAAAGCTAGGAATACAAAAAAAACATTCCAGTGGGCCGATACTGCCTTCAGGTCATGGTAGGTACCGGCTGACAACTTTAGATGTAATGCCCAGCACTGGCACCTAAACAACCTACCAAGTCAGTTGGCTCGGCTCCGACCGCGACCAGCTTGACTTCGAGCAAATTGTCAGCATCGAAAATGCTGGCATTGAAACATGCGTCCGGACTGGCCCCATCATCACCAAAATCGCCTTTGATATGGAAGCCTTCAGTGCCAAAGACAGCCGCTAATACAGTCGTTGCTGAAACAGTCGAGTCACTCCTCCATCGGTTCCAAGAAGAAATCATTGTTCGTCAAAGACACTTAGCAATTAATCCCCAGACTGGAAAGATCATTACTCAATCGCCTACAGTGGCCACGCATCCAGCAAAAAGGCAGATCTCTTTCCAAGAAACATTGAATGAAGTCCTAGTTCCTAAAGAAATAAAGCAGATAATGCTACCAGGCCCTTACCTTCACCAGTCCAGACTATGCAGGAACCACCTTCTCCACACTCCTCACGTGAAGATCACCTTTTATACACACAAAAGAGTCACCACTTCCATTCCACGAGAATTAGACCGCTGGGACACTTATGATACTGAGCCCCCAGCAGACACCAACCCTGATCTGTACCCAGCTAATCCATCTCCTCCAGATGATTCCTCCACTTACCAAGAGCTAGTTGCCAGGGCTGCAGCTTATCCTAAGGTTCCTCTCCATTCGGACCCTATAGAGGAGGATTTTTTATTTGAGACACTGTCCTCCACACAACACCCTGTACATGCACAGGTGTTAACTCCCCATTTAAAGCTTTCCCTTCCGACTCCTTTACATCGAGGTCAGCTTCCACCAGACTCTGCTGTTGTCCATACAGCTAGAAAAAGAGCTAACTCCCAAACAACCAGAGAAGCCCCCCTCCTGACAAAGATAGTAAGAGACTAGACGCAGCGGAGAGAGGATAGCGGCATAATCTGCTAACCGCTGGCAAATTGCCAATTCTTTATGCCTCTTATGTAGGTGTGACAGAGCCACACAGGATGAAATGGAGGAGCTCCTTCAGTACCTCCCTGAATAACACCGTAAGAGAGGGCATGAGTTAGTGTCTGAGAGGAAATTGATCTCAAAGACTACTATAAGTTGTGCTCTTGACGCTGCTGACACAGCAGCTCGGGGCATCAATTCAAGCCTCCTTCTTAGACGCCACACATGGTTGCGCATATCAGGTTTTAAGCCTGAAGGTCAGTGGAACTTATTAGCGCTCCCATTTGATGGAGAACATCTTTTTGGGCCTTAGGCAGATCAAATATTGGCGAAAATGAAAAAAGACACTGAATAATCAAAGGGAACGGGCGCACTTCAAGCACCCACTTTTTGCAGTTCCTTTCACCGCACACCCTTTTGTGGAGGCTCTAAACAGGCTTCCCCTGAAACCTTCACAACATACAATCGCCTTCAAAACCAGGCATCCTCGGGTAGCGCTTATTCCAGAGGGTCCTACAGGGGAAGTAATTCAAGATGGAGAGGTAAAGGATCATACCCAAAAGCTACCCCTACCACATCTACCAAACCCTGACTTACCACTCATTCCTCACAATCACAAAACACCTGTTGTGGGCTGCTTGCAACAGTTTCTACCCATTTGGTGGAACATCACTTCCAAAAAGTGGGTGTATGACATTATACAAAAAGGTTATTGCCTGGAGTTAACTACCAAACCTTCCACAATACCACCTCGCGCAAACAGACTCTCACCATAGCACATAAAACTGCTCATGGAAGAGGTACAGTCCTTCCTACTCAAAGGCGCCATCAAAGAAGTACCACCCCAACAAAAGGGGTTAAGAGTGTACCCCCTAGATTTTCAGGTACCCAAAAAAGATGACTCTCAGACCCATTCTCGACCTAAGGCCTCTAAACAGATACATCCACTCAGAACATTTCCATATGGTGACCCTCCAAGATGTCATTCCTCTTCTACAGCATGGCGACTTTTTGGCTGCACTCTACGTGAAAGATGCGTACTTTCACATACCTATACATCCAGCGTATTCGAGTTACCTCTTATTTGTGGTCAACAGCAAACACTATCAGTTCAAAGTACTCCCCTTCGAGGTCCCTACAGCTCCCTGAGTTTTCACAAAGTGCCTTACAGTAGTAGCCATTCACCTAAAAAGGCAAGGCATTCAGATCTTCCCTTATCTGGAGGATTGGCCTTATCAAGAGTTCCACTCGACAGTTATACTGTGAACACACTCAGATCACTTTACATATTTTACACAAATTGGGATTCACGATTTGTATCCCATAATCCTTCCTTCAATCAAAACAAATTCAGTCATATTTAGGAGCAATTCTCAATTCAGAAAAAGGTTGGCTTATCCCAGTGCAGCAACAAAACAGTCTTTTCAGACACTTCTTACGCAGTTTCAAACAAATTGCCAGGTTACGGCAAGAACAGTTACATGCCTTCTAGGCATGATGGCCTCCTGCATTGCAATAGTGCTTCATGCACGACTAAACATGCGTCTGTTGCAGGAATGTCTAGCACACCAATGATCTCCAGTGAAGGGTCATTGGGAAGATCTAGTGTTGATCAGCCACCAAGCAAGCCACTCTCTCTTGTGGTGGAAAAACAAAAACTTGTTGCAGGGGCTGCCTTTTCTCAACCTGATTCCGCAGGAGACCATCACAATGGATGCATCCCTTATTGGACAGGGGGAGGGCACATTTGCAAACTTTGACTGTCCAAGGCCACTGGAAACCCAAACACCAGGGTTTTCACATCAATTACTTAGAGCTCCTAGCAATTCAACTAGCGTTAAAAGCTTTTCTTCCCCACATAGTGGGAAAATTTGTCCTTGTTAGAATGGCCAACACCACAGCCGTGTTTTATCTACAGAAACAGGGGGGACTCGGTCCCCACAAGTCTCTCGGCTCGCCCATCAAATTTGGTGGTGGGCTTTCCATCACAAAATACACCTACTAGCGGAACACCTCCTGGGAACGAACTTAGACTATATTGACCTTAGCAGGATGTGGCAACAAGTCCACAAGTGGGCACACCACCCGCAAGACCTCCGTCAATACTTTCAAGGATGGGGCTTTCCCCAAATAGACCTATTTGCAAACACAGAAAACGCAAAATGCCCAAACTTCGCACCCAGATACCCACACCCTCAGTCCAAAGGCAATGCACCGTGGATAAACTGGTCAGGGATAGTTGCCTATGATTTTCCTCCTCTTTCGCTGCTTCCGTTTGTGGTTTGGAGGTTAAGACAAACATTCCTCAGTCTCATTCTGGTAGCACCCACTTGGGCTCGCCAACCATGGTTCACAACACTTCTAAAATTATCAGTAGCCACTTAAGAGAGGCTCCCAATCAAGCCAAACCTTCTCATACAGAACCATGGAGAAATATGCCACCCAGACCCAGTCATTCAGCCTTGCGATCTGGTTTCTGAAGTCCTAGAATTTGGATATCTTAAACTACCAACAGAATGTATGGCCATTCTCAAGGAAGCACATAGGCTCACTAGATGTGCATAGTATGCGGCCAAATGGAAACTTTTTGTCTAATATTGTCACTCAAAACAAATTGACCCACTCACACCAGCAGTACAGTACTTTGTCTGTTACCTGCTACATCTGCAAACTTGTGGACTGGCATTTACCTCTATCAGACTCCACTTTGCCGCTGTGGCCACCTAGCTACAAAATAGAGAACAGATGTCTCTTTTTCAGATTCCAGTTATCAAAGCCTTTATGGAAGACATCAAAAGGGTAATCTCTCCCCTCAGGTACCATCATGGAACCTCAATATCATTCTCACTAAGCTCCGCCTTTTGAGCTTCTTCACTCATGTGCACTCCAATTCCTTTCTTGGAAAGTCGCTTTTCTAATCGCTGTCACTTCCTTATGAAGTGCTAGCTAACTCCAGGCATTAACCTTAGAGGAACCTTTCTTTCAAGTGCATAATGACAAACTTGTCCTCCGCACCAATCCAAAATTCCTTCCTAAGGTGGTCTTGCAATTCCACCTTCACCAATCATTAGAACTCCCTGTGTTTTGCCCTCACCCAAGCTCGGCTGCAGAAAGAGCTCTCCACACACTAGATTTAAAAAGAGTTCTCAGAACAAAACCATTTGGAAATCCTCAGCAATTGTTTGTTGCTTTTTTAAAACCTCACAAAGGGAAGGCCAATTCTAAATCCGGTATTGCTAGATGGATAGTTAAATGTATACAAAGCTGTTATGCTAAAGCAAAGAGAACCACATCAGTCCCTCCAAAAGCTCACTCCACTTGCAAAAGGGAGCTTTCATGGCCTTCCTAGGAAACATTCCAATAGCAAAAATTTGAAAAGCGCCTACTAAGTCCACAACACACCTTCACAAAACTCTACTTGGTAGATGTGTTAGCTCAACAACAGACCAAAGTTGGCCAAGCAGTATTTTGTGTACTTTTTAAATCCACTGCAACACACAGAGGTTAGCCACACTTTTATGGGAGGACTGCTTTACAGTCTATGCACAGCATGTGTATCTACAGCCACGCATGCCTATAACATAAAATATCTGATAGAGACATCTAGCTGCAGATTCCTTACCTTTGAACTTCCAGGCATCAGGCTGGATCTGGAAGATTTTTTTTTAGCATTACCCCAGCGCGCCGGTAGGAGGCGTTGGTCGACTCCGTGTGACGTCGACGTCGTGTTCGTCGTTGTCGTTACTTCAGCGTTGTCAATTTAACTGCCTCTCCGGCGCGCTAACGCCAGTTCTTTTCTTTCCGCGCCAGCCCGTGCAGTTCTGTCGAAGAGAGCTACCCACTGTCATTTTTTGACAGACTTTTCTCGACTTTCTGTCGACTCCTTTTGGTGTGTAGGATGGCTAGTAAGAAGACCTCTGGGTTCAAACAGTGCGGGGCTTGTCACCGTGCCGTGTCGGTCACGGATCCCCACTTAGTGTGTCTCTGGTGTCTGGAGCTTTGAGGGAGCGGACCCTAAAGCTGATCATGGCCCGGTATCCGGCACCACGGAGGTCGCCTTGTCGATCCCGGTCCAGATCGAGAGGACGGTCCGAGCACCGCTCCAGTGACTCGAGGGCCTCTTCGTCAAAGTTGTCGAAGTCAGATAAGCGGCACAACAAAAAACACAAGAAGTCGAAGTGTGCTTCGACTTTGACTCGCCCGTCTCACGACGAGGCGGAGGTCCCTCTGCGTTTGAGACCCCACTCCGCGGAGCGGGTGCCTGGGTCGGCTCTATGTTTCCTTGCCTTCCCCGGTCCGGGAGCGACCCCCGCCCAGCTTATGGAGTTTTATGACACCTGGTGCGCCATATTTTGGCGGCCTGACCCTGCTAGCGCACCATCGGGCCCCGCAGGCTCAGATGATGGAGGAGTCCCCGTGGGTTCTGCGCCTTCGGCTCTGGCACCGGCGCCACAGCCTCCAACTGGACTTAAAATCTATAAGTCACCCCTAAGGTAGGCCTTTCAATCCTGAAGGCAGGGTGCTTGGTTATAAGTGTGAAGGTGCCTTGGATGAGCAGGACACCCCCTACAAACCTAGGAGTCGATTCTCCCGGCTTTGTAAGTGCGGTCAGCCGTTTTATACATATAGTGGACATCAAGTCAATTACAAGATGTCTAACTATATATTGGCTGGACCGAAACTGGTCATGTATGGTATCAAACATGTCTGAATCCTACCCCAACACCGATTCTAGTGTTGGATGTAGGATCCCATGTACTTCTGGGCTCCCCTAGGGAGCCCCCCTGTATTCCTGGTACCATCCTTTCAGGGTCTAACAGCAAGCTAGTGCTGCTGCCGACCACAGACACGATTCTGCCCTCCTGCTGCTGAGCCAGGCTCGAGGAGGGGAAGGTAGAACAATAGGTTTCCTGTCACAGGGAGGTGTGACCATCTCCCAGACAGGACTTAGTATATTGGGCTGGGGTGAGGCGCCTGCCAGCGCCACCATACTGCTTTGAAGGGCACATTTGGTGCCCTCCTTGCATACTCCAGTTGGAACCAGTTCAGGGAGCCGTTGGCTCCCGTTCTGGTGCAAAACTGGACAAAGGACATGGGAGTATTCTCCCCTCTGTCCAGACCCTCCTTGAGTCTTTCCAACCCTTTCCCTAGGGTACTTAAGGGCTTACCTGTGGGTGGCTCTTCAGATTCGTCGTGGGACAAGACTCAAGCCTGAAACCACATCACTCTTCTCCCCTCTGTCCAGCACTTCCTCTGGTAGGGACCCCTAAATCGTCCCAACCCTTTCCTTTTGGTACTTAAGAGCTTACCTGAGGGTGGCTCTTCAGATTCGTCGTGGGACAAGATTCAGATTGGAAACCACTTCATCTTCAACTATCTGGGTATGTTGGACTTCGTTCGACTTCGCTTTGGGAACTGAGACTGCATCTGGAAGACTCCTGCTGCTCCTGGTCTTGTCGTCCTACAAATCTACTGTTGCCTGTGCTCCAACCAGGTTCTTCTCCAGGCCTGTGGGCATCACAGACACCCGAAGGAATCTCCCTTGGAGTGAAGGAGTCACTCGCCTGCATCTGCAGGCACTGCAACTAAGATGACCGGTCTGCTGCTCCTGACGTCCTGCGGACTCCGAAAGGCTCAGCAACACAGGTGGTGGTTCTGCAACTCCCCCGAGGCCTGTACTGTCTTCTCGTCAAGTTTGAAGTCAGTATACCTCATCGGAACCGCTGGAGCAGTACCCCTGTGCACCGCTTCGACTTGCCGTTGCCAAGGCTTGTTGACTCTCTTCTCCAGAGATCTTCGGGCTCAAAGAAACACCAGCCTCTAGCATGTCATGTTCTGCTACCAAGATCTTCGTCCTCACCATATCCTCTGCACCGTGGGCCTGCATTCTTGGTGAGCTGCTCAAGGTCCTCTTGCGACTCCTGTGCCTTTGGGTCCTCTTGAGTGTCTTCTTTGGTTCCAGTGGGCTTTCCTGCTTGATCTAGGCTTGCTATGACTCTCCTGCACTTGGTGAGTCCCTTGGACCTTGCTGGTCCCAACACTGCACCTTCTTCGTTTTCCTCGTCTGTTGCTGCTGCTAAGAGTTGTTGGTGCTCCCGCCAGACACGGACCCCCTGGCTCTTGACTTCCGACAGGGGACAGCTCGTGAACAGCTCATGGTCTTCCACAGCGTCGCCTGGTCCTCACAACTGCAGCGACAAGGTCACTGCCAACTCTCCTGCATCTTTGTTCACCGGTGGTCATTGGTCTTCCGTGCCTCCTGGTCACTCCCGAGTGGCATAGACTATGTCCCCTCTGCTTGCAGGTACTCCTCTCCAAGAATCCACCTTTGGATTCCACCGGACTCTTTCACCTTCTTCCCCAGCAGCATCTTCATTGAAGTCCTCCATTGTGGTCTACAGTGGTTTCCGACATCACTTCACACCTATGCACCCGGCTTCCCTTGTGTAGGTATCCTGGTTCCTGGGGTATCCACAGGTGGGGTGACTCTCCAACCTTCCATCTTCATGGGGTTTCTTTAGGGTCCTCTGAGAAGGGTCCTCCTTCTTTAAAACTGCAACCGCTACTTCCCCATTGACTTGTATTGAGTACGCGGTCGTGTTTCCATTCTGCACATGGCCTCCGTGGGGTTCCTGGGTAATTACCTTGGGTGGCTCCTGGGTCCCCGGCTCTTCTAAGTCTTCTGGGTCCAGTCCTGACTTTGGTCGCGGTTCTCATTCCACTTTATTAGTATATGGTTTGGTCTCCCCTTGGAGACCACTCTGTATTTGTGGTACTTACCTGTTCTACTACTGAAGTATTGTGTGTATTGTGATTATATGTCCGGGTAGGAGATATACCAATGTGTTAGTGAGTGTTTATAATAAATACATATTTTTATAACTACACTGTGTGGTTCTTTTTCACTTGACCTACACTATATGATTAGAACTGGTAAAACAAGCTGCTTAACACTCCTTCTGGACTAAGCCTAAAGGCTGCTCTCCACGGCTACCACTTAGAGAGCTTTCTATGGTTGTCTAAGACCACTGAAATCACCATAAGGGTTATCTGATAGAGACTTCTAGCTGCAAATACCTTACCTTTGAATTTCCCAGATGTCAGGCTGGATCTGGAAACTTTTGCTGAGCAATACCCCTTGCGCGCGACGTCGGGTGGCTCCATTCGGCTCCGCGTGACGTCGTCGGTTATGACGTCGCGGTGCTATATAGGCACCACCCAGGCGCGCGGACGTCAGTTCTTTTCTTTCCATGCTAGTTGAGTGCCGATCCGGGAAGAGCTACCCCTCTGCCGCGTTTTGGCAGGCTTTTTATCGACTTTTGTCGAAATATTTGAGATACGACTTCGTGTGCGAGGGATGTCTGGTAGAAAGACAGGATTTAAACCATGCAGTACTTGTTCCAGCATGATGTCGGTCACCGATCCCCACCGCGTATGTCTGTGGTGTCTCGAAAGCGACCACGATTCGAAGTCGTGTTCAGACTGTCGGGCGATGGCCCTGAAGACCTTGAGGGAGCGAGCGTTGAAGTTGCTCGCGGCCCGGCAGTCAATACCGTCAAGTGAGACTCCAAGGAGGTCACGGTCCCGTTCGAGGAAGAGGAGGTCGCCGGACCACTCACGGAGCCCTAAGTCCTCTTCCTCCCATTCGAGGTCATCTGGACACTCGGAGAAGAGGCACAAGAAGAATAAGAAGTCCAAACGGACTTCGTCTTCACCTCAGTTGGCGTCCGTCGTCGAGAAAGGTAAGGAGCACCAACGCTCTAGGCATGGTTCTGCGGAGCCGGAGCCAACTCCGTGCCTCCCCCCCTTTCTGGGAGCCGAAGCGACTCCCACTCAAATAAAAGAGTTATACGAGGCCATGCGCCGAGTATTTGAGCAGAACGACCCCGCTGGTGAGCCCTCGGGGCCCCCCGGGGTCGGATGGGGCCCCATTGGGATCTACGCTGTTGGCTCCGGCCACTCTATGCTGTCGGCTCCGGCCACTGCGCCGGTGGGGCCTCAGGTATCCGATCCGGGTCGACACCGGTCGTGCCAACGCGACCTCCCCTGGCGTCGAATCCAAAGTCGGTGCCTGCACCGTCGCGGATGCCCTTCGGCGGCGCAAGCCGAATCCTCATCCCCGACGACACAGCGCCGGAACGGCATCGAGCGACGCCGATTCCGACGTCGAAAGAACCCATGGGTTCTATGTTGTCACCTGAGCACTTTGTGGACGTGCTGGGCTCAGGAGAGGAATGGGAGGAGTCTGGAGACACACTAGAGAACCAGGATGTCTCTGAGGAGACAATGGACTGGTATGGGGACGTTGGGAAAGCCAGTGGTCTGGATACTTCCCCAAACACTGGCATGCTCTCTCCGCCTACAGTGGCTACAGAGGAGGGGGCGTCCTATGTCATGCTGGTTAAGAGGGCTGCTGAGGTCCTTGGACTGGAGCTGCCCTCAGTGACTTGAAGTTCCAATGGGCATAGCATCTGGGAAATCTCACCAACGTGGTTCAGATCTCGGAAGGAACTGCGAAGGATCTGCAGTGGGGGTTAACGAACCGCGATTGGGTCAACGGCAGATCTCTCTCCCTTCCTCAACCAGATTTCACAGTCGTGACGGATGCGTCACTTCTGGAATGGGGCAGCCACATGGGAGAGATGGAGATCAGGTGTCACTGGTCTCCGGCGGAGACGGGGCTCCACATAAACTTGTTGGAGCTCCGAGCGATTCGCTTGGCATTGAAAGCATTCCTTCCCTCTGTCAAGGGGAAGTTGGTGCAGGTGTTCACGGACAACACCACCGCCATGTGGTGCTGCAACAAGCAAGGCGGGGTGGGGTCGTGGACCCTATGTCGGGAGGCTTTGCTTCTAAGGGCATGGCTGGAACAGCAGGTCATAACCCTGGTGGTTCAACACCTGGTAGGTTCTTTGAACGCCAGGGCAGACAATCTCATCCGTCGATGCCTGCTGGATCACGAATTGCGTCTCCAGTCGAAGGTGGCGCGAGGTCTCTTTCAACAGTGAGGAGAACCTTGGTTAGATTTGTTCGCCTCTGAAGAGAACGTGCAATGTCAGCAGTACTGCGCACTGGAGTTTCCAAGGCAGCTATCGCTCGGCGACGCGTTTTGTCGCGAGTGGAGCTCAGGCCTGTTGTACGCCTTTCCACCTATACCACTCCTGCCCAGGGTTCTGAAGAAGATCAGTAGCGACTGGGCCCAAGTCATTCTTGTGGCTCTGGACTGGGCAAGGAGAGTCTGGTATCCAGAGCTTCTGAACATGAGTATCGATCCTCCGATCAGGCTGCCCCTTCGGGAGGATCTTCTGTCACAGCAGCAGGGGATGGTTCTCCACCCGAACCTGTAAACTCTGCGCCTCCATGCATGGAGATTGAGCGGCGGCAGTTGATGGCTTTTGACCTTCCTCCCGAAGTCTGTAATGTTATTCTGGCGACCGTTGTCCCTCCACTAAGTCGGTATACACCTGCCGATAGCAGAAATTTGTATTATACTGTACAGAAAGGTCTATTGACCCTCTTTCTGCTCCTCTTTCTACTGTCCTTTTATTCATTCTAACCCTTGCCCAGTAGGGCTCTGCTTTGGGAACTCTCAAGGGTTACCTTTCTGCTCTGTCTGCTTTTTTGCGGTTGCCAGACCAGCCTTCTCTCTTTAAATCTCCTATTGTAAATAGATTTCTGAAAGGGTTGGTTCATTTATTTCCATTTATTTCCACCCTTTGTTATGCCACAATGGGACCTTATTTGGTCCTCACTTACCTGATGTGTGCTCCTTTCGAGCCTTTGAACAATTGTCCCCTCCAGCTGTGGACCATCAAAACAGCCTTCTCAGTGGCGATTACATCGGCCCGGAGGGTGAGTGAATTGCGGGCGTTATCCAGCTCGCCTCATTATCTTATGTCCTTTCCAGACAAAGTGGTGCTTCGCACCAGGGCATCATTTTTACCAAAGGTTGTGACCCCATTTCATCTGGGTCAATCCATTACTTTGCCCACCTTCTTTGCTCCCCCACATCCCTCTAAGGAAGAGGAGCGTCTCCACCGACTAGACCCAAAAAGAGCGTTGTCGTTCTACCTTGACCGCACAAAAGAGTTCCGGGTTGATGACCAACTCTTTGTGGGGTATGTGGGAGCAAAGAAGGGAAAGGCAGTGCAGAGAAGCTCCCTCTCTCGCTGGGTTGTTCTCTGCATTAATATCTGTTACGCCTTGGCGAAGAAGCAGCCCCCTGAGGGATTAAGGGCCCACTCCACCAGGGGAAAGGCTGCAACTACGGCCTTGGCTCGGGGTGTCCCAGTCCAAGACATCTGTCAGGCACCGACGTGGGCATCATTGCACACGTTCGCAAAACATTATTGCCTTGATGGTCAGGTGCGCAGGGAGGGCACTTTGCCCGTTCAGTCCTGCAAGACTTCTTAGTCTAGGTCATGAGTCCGCAACCCACCGACAGCATGGTATGGGTGGGGTATCTGTTTCAAAGGTAAGGAATCTGCAGCTAGAAGTCTCTATTGGATGAACAAGTTACTTACCTTCGGTAACGCATTATCTGGTAGAGACTCTATCTAGCTGCAGATTCCTTACAGCCCCACCCATGCCTCCCCGCTTTGCGGACTGATGTAGTAGGACTAGGGTTACTCCCCTTTCATGGCCCTAGTTTTGCACATGATTACGTCAGTCACTTCGTGGCTCTGCGCTTCTGGCATGGAAAAAACGAAAAGTACTGACGTCCGCGCACCTGGGTGGCGCCTATATAGGCACCGCGACGTCATAACCACCACTACCGACGACGTCACGCGGAGCCGAATGGAGCCACCCGACGTCGCGCGCAAGGGGTATTGCTCAGCAAAAGTTTCCGGATCCAGCCTGACGCCTGGTAAATTCAAAGGTAAGGAATCTGCAGCTAGATAGAGTCTCTACCAGATAATGCGTTACTGAATGTAAGTAACTTGTTCGTCTGGATTAGTGCAGGGTGCTTCACTTAAATAAGTGTGCACCATATACTAAGCCAGCCTCCTACAACTGGGGCTTCCTTTTTGCCCAAGGTTGTGACTCCCTTTCATCTGCGACAGTCTGGTACTCTGCTCACTTTCTATGCACCTCCGCATCCTTCCAAGGAAGAGGAGCTTCTCCCCCGTCTGGACCCAAAAAGAGCGTTATCGTTGATCGCACAAAATAGTTCTCTCGTAGGGGATTTCCATGTATAGTCATAAGCGATGAATAGTCCCGCCCATGTGCGGGGACCCCGGAGCACTTTATCCAATATATGTTCTTAAGTGATGAAGTTCGCCTTTCTTCGGGAAGGCCTTGAAACGTCACTTAAGAAAGTCATAATGCAGCCTAGGGGTAGGCTACAGGGGTCAGAGTTCTTCATCTTGGAATGGGAAAAGAAGAGACTGCGATTACATATGCTCTCAGAATATATATTCTTTGTAATGGCACAGAAAACGAACCTTCACAAACCCTTTTGCTATGAAAAGACAGATATGAAGACCTGCAGGGCCATGTAGCCCATAGGCTGCCATTATAAGTGAAGAAAAAGAAAGCTGTGCCTTTAAGAGCAGAGAGACCACCAATACCCCATCATGTTTAGCCAAAGGCAGTTACCTCCGTTCTTTTTTCTGGCTCCTTCTGACAGGATCCTTGGAGCATTGAACTCGACCTTTTTAGTTTTTTTTCCTCAAATTAAATCTCCAAACGTCACTGTTTTTGCTTCACTCGACGTCTTTTGTCCTTCTCTGTGGAGCAAGGTATTTTTCTTATACGAAAGAGGCTTTTTTCCTATTTAAAATGCCATCTCTTTTCGACAAATGTCCTAGATGTGGCAGAAACAAAAGCTAAAACAGACCCATACGAGGTCTGCATTCTTTGTTTACCTTCCTCTCATCTTCCTGCTTCCTGTGACATCTGTAAAACCTTCTCCAGACGGATCCTGCATGACAGGGAGAAGATTCGCCTGCTGGGAAGAGAATAGACGAGAAAACAGCAAGTAGCCAGTGGGACCTCTGAGCGGAGGGGACGTAAATCTATCCACCAGAGCTCTTCCCTCAACCTCCAGTGGACTTGGGAGGTCTGAGAGGCGTTCTTCACCCAGAAAAAGTTTTCGGTCCCGGTCGACGTCGAGAGGAGGTACGGTGCCGACATGCTCACCGTCATTGACTGGCTTGATGTCACGTAAACGTTGACGCTCAACGTATAGAACCACTCGAGCGACGTCGAGAGCCACTTCGCACCGGCAACCGACGCCGAGACAGGTGTTGACGTCAAGGAATACAGACTCACCGGCGACGAGAGGTAGAAGATCGACAGCGAAACGTCAACGACGGGATTGGTCGACATCGAGAAGCCGGTCTTCGTCGAAGGTCAGTCGATGACGGAGCTCGACGTCAAGGAGATCGTCGGCGTCGAGGAGAGGAAAAGCCTCCAAGAGAAGGATAATCTACTCCTCATCCAGATCTCCGTCATTGGTTGAGATACCTACGTCTCCCACCCCGGTTTCTCCTGCACCGGATCCAGCTGCCCCAACAGCGCCACTTCTTCCGGCGTTACCAGCTCCTCCTCCTCCTCCAGTACCTCAGCTTCCGGTACTTCCAACATTACCAACACCGGTTCCGCCTGCTCCTGGGGTGCCTCAGATCACACCGGCCCCTAGGAGATCACGTTCCAGGACACGCCATCGATCTCAACATGGATGCTCATGCTCCTCCACGAGATCACTACACTCACGTCGCCACTCTTACCGCAGGTCTAGATCACGCTCACGCCATCAGCACCATAGAGATACGTCTTCGTCTACTAGAGACTATCCTCCTACATTCTCAGATTCGCCTCAACCTCGGTCCTCCCCGATTGATAACATTAATACCTTTCAGGAGGTCCTGGTTCGCGGTACTACGAAACTAAACATCCCTATGGAGACACCTACTCCATCAACATCTGTCATTTTTGAGACGCTCCACCAACGCACGGTCTCTAGGCCATTGCTTCCGCTAGTGCCAAGCCTGCTGGACCCAGCCATGGAATTATTCCTTATGCATGCGGCGGCAAAATCAGCACCATCAAGGCTCCAAAAGAAATACCGACCACCGGAGCAGGATCCGCTGTTCTTACGGGCTGACCCCCCTCCTGATTCAGTGGTGATTCTAGCGGCACAAAAATCTCACGCAACCTCTCCATCTGCTTCTTCTCCCCCTGATAAAGAGAGCAAAAAGGTGGATTTGTCAGGACACAAGTTCTGCAGCACAGCTGCTACGTCCATGAAAGCAGCCAGTGCCACATCCCTCTTAGGATGGTACGACCGTGCCTTGTGGGATTCCATCCTACACTTTGCGGACCACCTCCCCAAGGAACACAGGCCAGACTTTCTAGAAATCATCCAGAGGGGGCTACGGTCTCGAACCAAGTCATCAGTGCGGCAGCAGACTCTTCGCTTCTAGCTGCCCACAGCTACTGCCACGGAATCTCTCTACGTCGGCACGCATGGCTGCGTTTAACATCTCTGAAGCCAGGCGCCCAGTTACGGCTGCAAAATTTACCCTTTTCTGGCTCCACCCTCTTCGGCTCACACACCGACGACGAAATGGCACGAATGAAAACAGAAATGGATACCTTAAAAGTGGTAGGACTAGAGAAATCTAAAGAACAACAACGTTCATTCCGCCCTTACCACCGGCTTTTCTCCACTTAGAGGGTTCAAACCCCTCAATGGCAGTCAGGCAGGTCGCAACAATATCAGCGGCCGTACCAGTCACAGCGTAAACCACAGAAAGGTCGAATCTCCCAACAAACTAGCCAGGGAGGATGCCAACCCGCTGCAGCAAAACCCTGAATCCTCTCTTCCCCCTCTTCTGTTACCCACTCCGGTAGGTGGAAGCATTGTACATTATCTGGCAGAGTGGCATAACATTACCACAGACGCCTGGCTCTTGAATATTGTCAAACATGGCTATTGTCTCAAATTCAGTGCCCCACCACCATCTATTCCTCCGAAGGCATCCACGTCTCGCCTCAAGCTCTTACAGGAAGAAGTCAACATTCGGTGCCTCAAGAAAGCAGTGGAACCAGTCCCTCGAATCCAACGAGGTCAAGGTATCTACTCCAGACACTTCCTAGTCCTAAAGAAAGGCAGACACGAGTTCAGGCCGATTCTCGACCTTCGCATTGCAAACAAGTGGATCCGGAGGGAAAAATTCAGGATGCTGGCCTTACACCAAATTTATCCTCAACTTCAAAGGGGAGACTGGCTCTGTTCGATAGATCTACACGACGACTATTTTCTTATTCCGATTACAAAGTCCCATCGGACGTTCTTCAGGTTCGTCGTGGGACAGAACCACTACCAATACTCGGTTCTCCCATTCGGCCTCAAGTCAGCGCCCAGGACATTCTCCAAATGCATGGCAGTGGTGGCAGCGCACCTTCGGAAACAAAAAATCTTTGTATATCCCTATCTGGACGATTGGCTGATCAAAGCATCCACATTCACAGAAGCCCAAGAGCATTTCCTACGGACGTGCGATCTGCTTCATCGCTTGGGTCTACACGTCAATATCCAAAAGTCCACGTCATCTCCAGTTCAGACTCTACATTACTTAGGAGCTACCATCGATACGTTGCAGGAAAAGGAGTTTCCTTCGGAGGAACGACAGTTATCCATTCTCCGAAAATGTCTCAATCTTCAGCGGATAACCCAGCCATCAGTACGCATAGTCTCCTCTCTCCTCGGCTCGATGGCCTCCTGCATATTCCTGACTTCCAATGCTCGCCTCCACATGCGTCCTCTCCAGGAGTGCTTGGAGGACCAGTGGAACCAGTCCTCAGGGAACTGGGAGGACAAGATCACCCTCTCAATTCATGCTGTGAAATCTCTCCAATGGTGTTGTTCCCAGAAGAATCTCCTGAGTGGAATGCCTTTCCACCAACTTCCACCAACACAGACCTTGGTCACAGATGCTTCACTGCTCGGTTGTGGAGCCCACATGGATCACTTACAGATACAGGGGCTATGGTCCTCGAGAGAACAGATGTTTCATATCAACCTTCTGGAACTCCGAGCAGTACACCTGCCACTCAAGGCGTTTCATCCTTCATTCACGACCAACAACCTGCTTGTTCAAATGGACAATACAACCACCATGTACTACCTGAACAAGCAGGGGGGCACGAGGTCCAGAGCCTTATCGCAAGAAGCCCAATCGATTTGGCACTGGCTCATCGCCAGGAATCTAACGCTGGTAGCTGCGCATCTTCCAGGGGAACAGAATATCCACGCAGACGAGCTCAGCAGGGTTCTCGATGAAAACCACAAGTGGGTACTGAACGAAGAAGTTGCGCAAAGTATCTTCAGTTTGTGGGGCACACCTTCTAAAGATCTGTTCGCCACAGAGGAAAACAAAAAATGCCACGACTTCGCCTTCAGATTTTACCATCCAAGGTCTCTATGGAATGCCCTGTGGTTCGAATGGTTGAACAAATTTCTTTACCCTTTTCCTCCAATACCATTAATACCGACAGTCCTACAGAAACTGGCGTCCACAGCAGCCCAAATGATACTCATCGCCCCAGAATGGCAGAGACAGCTGTGGTTTCCGGACCTCCTTCACCGGTCTATCCGTCCACATCTCAGACTGCCTTGCAGACCGGACCTTCTCACGAAGTTCAGAGGTGAACTACTACACCCCAGCCTTTCATCTTTGAGTTTGGCAGCATGGCTCCTGAGATAGTGCAGTATGGTCATCTAAGCCTGTCTCAGGACTGTATGGACATTCTAAAGGAAGCAAAGCGACCATCTACACGAACAGCTTATGCTTTTAAATGGAAGCGATTTTGTATGTGGTGCTCTTCCAATCAATTTGATCCCATGTCTGGCCAGGAAGACGTCATTCTCCCTTATTTTCTACACCTTGCCAAGCCTGGCCTTCAATACTCCTCAATCAGAGTCCACCTGTCTGCTCTCACGGCATATAGGAAAAGTCCTTCACAAATCTCTTTCTTTAGGATTCCAGTCATTAAAGATTTCCTAGAGGGGTTAAAGAATGTTTTTCCTCCCATTAGACGCCCTTCTCCTCCATGGGAGCTGAATGTAATACTGTCTCGTCTCATGCTTCCTCCCTTTGAACCCATTCACAAAGCTTCATTGCAGCACCTCAAATAGACAACTGCTTTCCTGGTGGCCAGTACGTCAGCGAGGAGAGTTAGTGAGGTTCAGGCTCTTTGCACGCATGAACCTTACACAGTATTACATTCCTCCAGAGTAGTGTTGCGCACACATCCTACGTTTCTTCCTAAAGTGGTCTCATATTTCCACGTAAACCAAACTATCGCTTTACCCACGTTCTTTCAAAACCCTTCATCTCCTGCGGAGAGGGCTCTCCATTCGCTGGATGTTAGAAGGGTGTTAAAATTCTATTTGGACAAGACAAAAGCCTTTCGTAATTCACAACTGTTGTTTATCAATTACGGCCCAGTCCGCACAGGTTTAGCTACTTCTAAACAGTTGATCTCTAGGTGGATTGTCTCTTGCATTCTCTGCTGCTATCAACGAGCCAATAAATCTCTTTCTGGTAGGCCCAAAGCTCACTCTACCAGGGTCAAGCAGCTACTGCTGCGCTAATGAGGAATATTCCTTTAGCGGATATTTGCAAGGCAGCTACATGGAGGTCAGTCCCTACATTCACTAGGCATTACTGCCTGGACACAGATGCTAGAGCGGTTGCGCAAGTAGGACAGGCATCCCTCAGAAATCTATTCTCTTAACGGGGTTCATTTCTGGTAGGTTTCTGTCTACTTCACCGCCTTAGGGGGAATGAGCGTGCTATTCTATTCATCGCTTATGACTATACATGGAAATACCCTACGAGAGAAGGTATAGTTTCCTACCTGTAATTCTAGTTCTATCGTAGGGGTATTTCCATGATAGTCATAAGCAGCCCTCCCTCCTCCCCGGTGGAGTGGACGAATAATCTCATGCTCCGTTATTATCATTTTAATGTAGCCTTCAAAAACAACTGAGGTAACTGCCTCTGGCTAAGCATGATGGGATATTGGTGGTCTCTCTGCTCTTAAAGGCGATGCTTTCTTTGTCTTCCCTTATAATGACAGCCTATGGGCTACACGGCCCTGCACTTCTTCATATCTGTCTTTTCATAGCAAAAGGGTTTGTGAAAGTTCTTTTTCTGTGCCATTACAAAGAATATATATTCTGAGAGCATATGTAATCACAGTCTCTTCTTTTGCCATTCCAAGATGAAGAACCCTGACCACTGTAGCCTACGCCTAGGCTGCATTATGACTTTTTTAAGTGACTTTTCAAGGCCTTCCCGAAGAAAGGCGAACTTCATCACTTAAGAACATATATTGGATAAAGTGATCCGGGGTCCCCGCATATGGGCGGAACTATTCATCGCTTATGACTATCATGGAAATACCCCTACAGGAGAACTAGAATTACAGGTAGGAAACTGTATCTTCTGGGTGGATGACCACCTCTTTATAGGGTATGTGGGAGCAAAGAAGGGGCGTGCTGTCCAAAAGAGGACCATATCACGCTGGGTTATCCTCTGCATCAAAATATGTTATGCTTTGGCAAAGAAGCAGTCTCCCGAAGGCCTTAGTGCCCATCCCACCAGGGCGAAAGTAGCCACCACAGCCCTCCAGCGTGGTGTTCCTATTTCTAGATAAACAAATAATGGTAGTAGTGTTTTCCTCTCCAGGAAACGGAACCGCACATCAGTAGTCCACTCAATAACAAAACACAAAATGATTCAGTGTGAATAAATAACAGTGTTTCTCAATAGGATGACGGGGTGCTACTATTGCTCACCACATCTACTACCAAAAGATGCGATTAACACAGGAAGTAATTCCTGTGTGTATAAATCATAAAAAAGAGAGCATCATTCGGCACACCCTTAAACAGTTAGAATATCTTATAGGTATTAAACAAGTAAAAATGGTCCTAATTTAAAAGTATCATGTAGAGTTCACTTGGTTGATAATTAGCTATTAACCAATGTCCAAACAATTCAAATTCTTGAAAAGATGTTTCTTTATTCTTGTTGATGTAACATCCAGCATGAAAGACTGTGACAATGCCAACACGTGTTTCGTCTCCCCTTAGACTTTATCAAGGCAATTGGTTAAACAATCCTGGTCCAACCAGCATAATACACGTAGACCCAACTTGTCTATTGTTCTCAATAGGAAGAGTCTCAAAGTCTCACTGGCAAAGACTCCAAAGTACAAATTTCTTTGTGAAGTCGTCCGTAAAAAACAGGCAGTTAAAGAACCCTGATAAGTTCCTCTCCGTAATTCAATAGTATAATCTCCTCTAACAAATACCTGCTACTCGTACTGGCGCCAGTGATAAAGTCTAAGTAAGTTAGTACTATAGTACTAAGATAGTTCCCAAAACCCTCCGCCTTTCGCCCTATCTGAGCATCTGGCATCTTTTCTCCATTATGCAATTGACGACCAAATTCCCCCCCCCCAATTTCCTAGCCTCCCTGCCCCTGCATGCATACAATGCAGTCTCTTGGTTGTATATCCCCAGGAGCCGTGCTAGCCATATCTGAAATGTGGAAGGCTCGGGTCCTTCCGTCTAGCGGCAACTATTATCCTGAATACAGCTGTACCAACAAATACACATCTGTGGAGTGTCCAGGCCAATACAACTATTGTATCCCATAAGCATCAGGGTATGTGTCAGGTTAATCCTGCAACCAAACAGACCTTCCCAAAAGCCCACCACCCCGTTCTTCAGGGGAAGTAGTCTGGCACAGTCATAGAACATGTGTATTATTGTAGCCGGCCCCTCCCCACACCTAGGGCAATTATCATCTGTTCTCTTGCCCCAGTCAAATAACTTAGCAGGAGTAAAATACAAATTAAATATAGGTTTGTAATGTTGTGCCTTCAAACTTGTTGATAAAAGTATCTTTGCAGTTAGTGACAATGCCATATATATGTCAAAATCCGGATTATTCAGCTTCCTATCCCAATTGGCTTCTATTCTCTCGAGATCGTCTGGCAAGCTATCGAGCAGCACGCTATAGATATTCTGTATTCTATTGTTGTTCCGAGCAAGTACCTCTATTACCGGTATTTTATCTAGAGATACAGCTGGTCTACGGGTAATAAGGAATTCCCGGATTTGCACAAATTTAAAATACTGCTTATTGGGAATTCCAAAACCTTGCTGCAATAGAGTAAAGGGGCATATCTGATCTAACAAATAAAAATCCCCTATAGTTACAAGGCCTAGCTGTTCCCACTGCCTTCCCATAGTGTCATAAAAGATGGGTGGAAAAAGAGAGGATCGCCACAAGGGGGTACATCGGCAGAGCTTTGGAATCGCCATAGCTTTCGCACTTCCAGATTTTCC
The DNA here is from genome assembly GCA_963921515.1 of Calotriton arnoldi. Classification (NCBI taxonomy): domain Eukaryota; kingdom Metazoa; phylum Chordata; class Amphibia; order Caudata; family Salamandridae; genus Calotriton; species Calotriton arnoldi. The sequence continues at coordinate 5,083,796 of CAWUFW010000017.1, forward strand.
AAGCACTATACACCACCTTAAAGCAAACTTTCTTATAATAGCTCTGCTCTACCGGCCGCAGAAGCAACCCCACGGCCTCCTTCCCTATGGCAAGCTCATATATTGTCGGTATTCTGCCATATCTTTCATCCTCTACCTCTTTATCAATATCTATGGTGAACAAAATAGGCATCTGATGTAGAAGGGCCGCCCAATAATAGAATGTAATATTCGGGGTAGACAGCCCGCCCCGTCCTTGTGGGAGAGTCAGATATTTTAATGATCGTCTCACCTTCCTGTATTGCCAAACAAAGTTTGCAAAAATGGATTCTAATGTTTTTAAAATCAGTACATCTACCCTCCACTGGGATTGACCGAAAAAGATATAACATTTTTGGCAGCATTGTCATCTTTAAAACATTTCCCTGGCCGATAATAGATAGATGCAATCCATTTATTCACTTTAGGTCTGTAGATATTGATCTTATCAAGGGATTAAAATTGATCTTACTTATTGTATCTACCTTTGAGCTAATGCGAACACCAAGAGATACTGCAGTTTCTACATGCCGAGGATCATTAAAAGCTAGATTATTGTACAAATTACTTGCGTTTTCCCTTCGTTCAAAGAATACCCTGAAGATTGCCCAAACTCTTCAGCAATTGCTACAGCTTCCCTGATTGCATCTGTCGGATTAGTAGTTAAAATAGCGATATCGTCAGCGTACGCTAACACCCTTGTCTTAAACCCTTTGCATATAATCGGCTTTATCCCCTGATTTCTCAAGATCTTCTCTATCTGAGGGTTTATATATAAGGCAAATAGAATAGGGAGCAAGGACATCCCTGTCTAGTTCCCCTTGATATTATTATATTTCCCGATTCCTCCCCCATCAACTGCAGCCAAGCTCGCGGGTCGGAGTACATGGCTTTAATGGCCATGGTGATTCGGGGGCCAAAGCCTTTTAACTCAAGCATTCCCCACAAGAACCTCCAGGCCACCCGGTCAAATGCCTTCTCGGCATCAAGGAGAATCATAGCCATCTGCCCCCCTGTTTCAGCCTTGATATCAAACAGTGTTATAGCCCTCCTTATGTGATCAGTTGTTCCTTTCCCAGGAATAAAACCATGCTGCCAGGGCGAAACCAGATGACCTATGACCCTCCTTAGCCGACTGCCAATATTTTAGAATATATCTTAGTATCAGAGTTGATCAGGGATATCGGCCTATATGAAGCTGGGTTATCTAGTGGTTTATCCTTTTTAGGAAATATAATAATATCTGTCTCTTTCCAGGACTCTGGTGGAAGACCGCTATGTTGTACTCCCATAAACAGATCTAATAATATGGGGGTTATCAAAGTTTGTAGTGCCTTGTATAGTTCTAGGGGTATCTTGTCGGGCCGGCAGCCTTCCCTGATTGCAAGTCGTGCAGCGCTGCTAGAACCTCCCGAGTGTGAAATCCTCTTCTAGCTCATTCCTAGCCAGATGATCGAGAGTAACCCTAAGTTCCGCTTCTGTTACTGCCTGAGAAATTTCCTGGGGCGCCCCCTGCATCTTCCTTATACAATAGCTGGTAATAATCTTGAAACACCCCTAGAATATCAGTGGTCTCTGTATAAATTCGTCCATCCTTCTTAATTGAGGATATCGAATTTCTAACCATTTTTGCCGAGTGCGTAATGCTAACCTCTTCCCCACTAATTCTCCATACTCATATGACTCATTTTGCTGTGTCTGATATTCTTCAGCCGACTTCTGAGTGAGCCAGCTGTTTATTTCAGCTTTAAGAGCGATAATCCGAAGCTGAGTTTGTGCCACCTCTCGCCCCTGTGCTATCAATGTCACATGCTCTTCTTGAGCCTTGGCCAAATCACTTAGTAGTCGCTCATTCTCTATCCAATGCTGCTTCCTTGCACAAGCGACAAAGCTAACAGTTTCACCCCTTAGGCCAGCCTTAAAAGCATTCCAAACTATGCCCCTACTCGCGCTATATCTGTTGATGTAAAAAAAACTCTTGGGCCCAATTCTTCATATGTTCAACATAAGCTATATTTGCAAGAAGCTTCCTATCAAAAGTCCATTTATTACAGGCTTTGCTGGCCAGAAAAACTTCGATTTCCAAAATCAGTGAATTGTGATTCGATATCACCTTTGGAAGCTTCCTAATGCCAACTTTGTTAACAAGATCCGTTGTAGTTAAAAAGTAGTCAAGCCTAACATGCTTCTTGTCTGGGCAGGAATAGTAGGTATAGCCTGGATTGTTAGGACTTGTAATACTCCAGATGTCGGCCAAGCCGTGGCTACCCATGAGAGAAGTCAGTGCCTTATAAACTCTAGGCTTTCTCCCTTGGTACCGCTGACCACGGCAGGTCTCAGCTGATTTATGTATATTAAAGTCGCCACAGATAACCAGCGGGCGAGGCCAAGTTGCTAGCTCCATCTCAAGATCCTCAAAGATCTTCGGATCATCTTGATTCGACCCGTATAGCGCACACACTGTGAGGCCTACCTCCAACTCCACCAGTGCCTACCGTCCCAGCGTCTCTGATAGCTTATGTTTGGCTGGCCCCATGGCGACCTTTGCAAGAATCGCACCTCCCCGGGTATTGGAACTCTGAGATGTACAAGCCAACATACCGTACCCCCTTATGCTCATCAACCCCCTTTTCCCCCATGGAATATGTGTCTCTTGCAGACACACTGCATCAAGAGCATTCATCCTCACAAACTCAGCCACCCTTAGCTTCTTACATCTGTCATTCAGCCCGCTCACATTTATAGAGCAAATGTTTATTTTACCCATTTGAACCCGGTTTGTACCAGCTTGATGTGCCTACATAAATTCTTGTCTGTACAAGAAGTGGCATTTTTGTATTAGGCTCTGTTTCATCTCTGGGTATAAAACTTTTTTGATTTGCACCCCCACCTTCACCCACCCTCAACCCGGACCACCCTCTCCTCCCATCCCTCCTCCCCCCCAAACCCCTTTTCCCACCACCAACCCTGAGAAGCACTCAGACTGTAAGTCTGCGCGCGATGGATGCAGCACACATGACCCAAGTGCTATATATAATAATACAACCTTATATATACTGCCCTGAGAGAGAAGGCTAATGACACCTACTTTTTTTTTTTTTTTTTAAGGAACGCCAACTCTAGTCGCTACTCTCCCTTTAACATCTAATTTCTGATTATATTCCTAGACATCCTTACATTAATAACATTTCTGATCTAATCTAAACATTTCCTTATGGCTTTAAACCTTCCAGATATTCCTTCACCTTAATCTCCGAAACAAAAAATCGCGTTTGCCCTCCCCAAATCACTTTTAACCGTGCTGGGTTAACCAGGAAGACTTGGGCATTGTTGTCCTGAAAGAGCTTTATCAGCTGTCTTACCCGCCAGCGCCTCTCAACTGTAGTGTGGCAAAAATCCGGTCGCACAAAAAATGAGACTCCCCCACTGGACCTCTTCGTTTCAGGCCTAGCTTTTTCAAAGATTGCTTGCCGCAACAAAAAGTTTCCGAAGTACACTAGGATGGCCCGTGGCTTAAAATCTTCTTTCAATGGATGCCTCAATGTAAAAGGCACTCTGTGAACCCGTTGCAACTCGTGTTTCCAGTTCCAGCCGGTCAGCTCCGGGAGGGCAGCCCTTAATAATTCAACTACATAGGTTCGGATGTCCGACCCCTCAACTCCTTCAGGGATCCCAAGCAAGCGCAAGTTGTTACGTCTCTGACGGTTTTCATGTTCTTCCAGCTTCCACTGTATATCGACCTGCTGGGATTCATGAGCCTCGGTTAGTGCCTGTGTAGCTACTAGATCTGACTCTGTTGAGGTTATTCTTGTTTCGATATCCGTCATCCGTTCCCCGATAGAGTTGCATGTTTTGGTCAATTTCCTGACCACCCTTTCAACCTTCCTTAGGGCAGACTGAGCTTTGCGACTGTCTTGGCGCGTCTCATGCCGGTGCATTAATATCGCCTGATAGATAGCCTCCAGTGTAGGGGGATCTGGAGAAGCTGTATCTACGTCTAGTAGCCCCCCTGTTTCACTTCAGGGCCGTAGTTGTTTTTAACACACCATGGTCAGTTACTTCATGGCTCCGCGCTTCTGTTGCGGAATGTCGTGAAAAGTACGGACGTCAGCACGCCGCCGTGGCGATTATATTGACGATGCAGACGTCACAACGGTTACAAACAGGATGCCCACGATGTCACGCGGAGTCGAACGACACCATCTACCAGCGCACAGGGGTACTGCTAAGAAAAATCTTCCGGATCCAGCCTGACGCCTGGAAGTTCAAAGGTAAGGAATCTGTGGCTAGATCATGTCTCTACCAGATAAGGCGTTACCGAAGGTAAGTAACATGTCCGTTACTTATCCAGTAGACATCTGTTCGTGGCATGTAGTGGTGTAGATTTTCCTTCTATTGGATACGCTATCTAACTGCAGATTCTCCTCACCACCCTCCTGCCTTCCCTTCTGTGGAATGGACACTTTTCCATCTAAAAAGATCCCAAATTAGAGACTGGAATGAACAACTGGCTTTTAGTACCATTTTAATATATGTCAAGGCTATAATATATATTAACATCATCAAAAATCTAGGAGCCAATAAGGCATGGACACATCTCATACTATCTCAACTCAGTGCAGCAGTAGGAGAATTTGGGGTGCCGGCCTGCTGTCTTCTCTTTTTATAGCTATTCTCTTCTCTTCACATAGGTGTTCCAGGGCATGCTGCGAGCCAATCGAGATTTCCATGACACCAAAGCTGCCATAACACGACTCTGGATTCATGAATGCTTCAGGTAGTATCCCACCACTTCTAATTCTGTACCACAGACTTAGACACACGAAGTTAGATATAATGTATCTCTTATCAGCTGCCATAATTCTACCAGGGGGTAAATTATCTGCACAAAGAACGATCTATCAGAAACATATAAGTACAGAGGGGTTGTAATGTTCTTGTTTACAGTTGACTCAAATTATACTTGGAATATTTGTGTGTGTGTGCACTTGTCCTTGTTTATTGAGTATTTATCCTTCCTGTGTTCATGTCGGACAAGTGAATGGAGGTAAGCAAGCTCAAGATCAACTGATCAGTTTTTGCTTTGGCCAACGATCTAAGCCAGAGTCAAATCTTGAACTTTGGTGGAGGGAATTATTAGATTCTACATATTCAGAATGGGGAAGAGTCTCCCTCCTTCATGCCTCCTCCACTTCTTGTATTGAGGATCTCCACTCGCTGATTTTGGTGGTCTCCTCCCTCTCGAGTACCAGCTTCACATCATGGGAGCTGAGCTGTTCTGCAAGGGTGGGTGTGTGTGAAAATGGGCATGCCTGTTCATACTAAGACTGTGTCAAAGTCCACCCTAAGGAGGATCTGGCCTCAACTCTGTGGTGCAAGCTTCCAGATTCACAAGAGCAAACTGAGACTTGGTCCCTTAACCTGCACCCTGAAAGGGATTCTTGTTCAACCTTTTGGTGCAACAGACTTGCATTAGTGCTTTCAGAACTGGAGACTAGCTCGACCTGATTGTGCCACACTGGCATAGGACTCCAATGCCAGCACGAAGAGTTGGGCTCTTCTCACTAGTGCAACAGTCTGTAGAGAAGACAATTTTGTACAAGGAGGGTCTTCTGCTCGCCTTTCCTGGACCTTTTAACTGGAGTGTATGAAATCCTGGCTCTTTACAACTGGATGGAAAAAAATAGTTTTTTTTAGAACTGGGGGAAATTATATAACATAATACTTTCATGCTTCCAGAGGTTACTCACACCACGTGCGCAGGCTATGAGGAGGTCACAGGGTAATGTGTTACTGGGGGAAATTATATAACAGCATCCTACTTTCATGCTTCCAGAGCTTACTTACATCACTTACGTACGTTCTAGGGAGGCCACAGAGTAAGATGTGTTTTTTTAAGGCAATAGTAGAAATGGTATGTGAAACTGCTGTAGACCACAATGGAGCACTTCAGAAAAAATTCTGCTGGCGAAGAAGGTGAAAGAGTCTGGTGGAATCCAAGGATGGATTCTTGAAGAGAAGTACCTGCAAGCAGAGGGGACAGAGTCTATGCCACTTGGGAGTGACCAGGAGGCACGGAAGACCAATGACCACTGATGACGGAAGATGCAGGAGAGTTGACTGACCTTGTCGCTGCAGCTGTGGGGACCAAGCGACACTGTGGAAGACCAGGAGCCGTTCACGAGCTGTGCCACGTCGGAAGTTGAGAACCAGGGGGTCGGTGTCCGGCGGGAGCACCAACAGGCCTTGGCAGCAGCAACAGACGTAGTAAACGAAAAAGGTGTAACATTGGAACTAGCAAGGTCCAAGGGACTCACCAAGTGCAGGAGAGTCAGAGAAAGCCCTGAGCAAGCAGAGGAGCCCACTGAAGCCAAAGAAGACCCTCAAGAGGACCCAGAGTCCGAAGGCACAGGAGTCGCAAGAGGACCTCGAGCAGCTCACCATAGATGCAGGCCCACGGTGTAGAGGATGTGATGAGGACAAAGACCGTAGTAGGAAGAGATGCTGGAGCTTCTTGTAGCCCGAAGATCTCTGGAGGACAGAGTCAACAAGCTTTGACAACGGCAAGTCGACACGGTGCACAGGGGTTCTGTTCCAGCGGTTCCGACGAAGGATACTAGCCTCAAACTTGCAGAGAAGACAGTGCAGGCCTCGAGGGAGTTGCAGTACCTCCACCTGTGTTGCTGAGCCTTTTGAAGTCCGTGGGACGTCAGGAGCAGCAGACCGGTCAGCTTAGTTGCGGTGCCTGCAGATGCAGGGGAGTGTCTCCTTCACTCCAAGGGAGATTTCTTCGGGTGTCTTTGATGCCCACAGGCCTGAAGAAGAACCTGAATGAAGCACAGGCACAGACAACGCCGAAGACTGGCAGGACAACGAGACCAGGAGCAGCAGGAGTCTTCGTTGGTCCAGTCTCGGTTTCTAGGCGAAGTCCAAAGTGCCCAGATGGTAGAAGTTGAAATGGTTTCGGATCTGAATCTTGTCCCACGACGGATCTGAAGAGCCCTTAAGTAGCTTAGGGAAAGAGTTGGGATGATTCAGGGATCCCTCCCAGAGGAGGGGCTGAACAGAGGGGAGGATACTCTGATGTCATTTGTCCAGTTCTGCGCCAGAGCGGGAGCCAACAGCTCCCTGAACTGGTTCCCACTGGAGTAGCGCCGGGACACCTCAGTCGAGGTAGCTGTACGCTGTATAAATGTCTTTATTATTATTATGATTATTATGCAAGGAGGGCACCAAATGTGCCCTTCAAAGCAGTCTGGTGGCACTGGCAAGCACCCCCACCCCAGCAAATACACTAAGTCCTGTCTGGGAGGTGGTTACACCTCCCTGTGACAGCAAACCTATTTTTTCACCTTCCCCTACTCGAGTTCAGCTCAGCAGCAGGACGGCAGAATCGTGTCTGTGGTCGGCAGTAGCACTAGCTTGCTGTTAGACCCTGAAAGGCTGGTACCGGGAATACAGGGGGGCTCCCTAGGGGAGTCCCCCAGTACATAGGCTCCTACATCGGTGTTGGGGTAGTATTCCAACATGTTTGATACCAAATATGACCGGTTTCGGTGCAGCCAATATATAGTTATGCATCTCATAATTGACTTGATTTCTACTATATGTATTAAATGGCTGACCGCACTTACAAAGCCTGGTAAATCAACTCCAGCATTTGTAGGGGGTGTCCTGCTCCTGCAGGGCACCCTCACACTTATAACCTATCACCCTGCCTTCAGGATTTAAAGGCCTGCCTTAGGGGTGACTTATAGGTTTTAAGTGCAGTGACTTCAGATATAAGGAAACCTATATCTGTTGTAAGTGGTGCTAGCACCACCTCACACAGGCTGCAATGGCTGGCCTGTAGTCTTAATTTGAGTGGTCTCTCATGGGTGGACTAATACATGCTGCAGCCCATGGGAGACCCCTGGTGCACCTATGCCCTGGGTACCTTAGTACCATATACTAGGTGTGAGAAGCTGGCTTAGTATATGGTGCTCACATATGTAAGTGTAGCACCCTGCACTAATCCAAACAACCCTTATGGTGATTTTAGTGGTCTTAGACAACCCTAGAAAGCTCTCTAAGTGGTAGCTGTGGAGAGCAGACTTCAGGCTAGTCCAGAAGGAGTGTAAAGCAGCTTGTTTTACCAGAGTATAATCTTATTGGTATAGATTAAGTGAAAAAGAACCACACAGTGTATTTATAAAAATATGTATTTATTATAAGGCCCACACTAACACATACAAACATCTCCTACCCGGAGATATACGAAATGCACACAATACTTTGCAAAGAAAACAGGTAAGAAGCACGTATTACACAGTGGTCACCAGGGGGGGACCACCCCATATACTAAAATAGTGGGATGCGAACCACAACTCAAGTCAAGACTATACCCAGAAGACGTAGAAGTGCTGGGGACCCAAGGAACCACCCGAGGTAAGTAGCCAGGAACCCCACGGAGGCTGTGTGCAGTGTGGGAACACGACTGCGTGCTCAATTCAAGTAAATGGGTAAGTCATGGTTGCAATTTTAAAGAAGGAGGACCCTTCCCAGTGGACCCTGAAGAAAACCCTTAAAAGACGGAAGGTTGGAGAGCCACCCCAACCGTGGATACCTTAGGAACCAGGATACCTACACCAGGGAAGCCGGGTGCATAGGTGCGAAGTGGCGTCGGAAACTGTAGCCGAATTTAATGGAGGACTTCAGGAAGATGCAGCTGGCGAAGAAGTGAAAGTGTCCGGTGGAATCCGAAGGTGGATTCAAGTTGAGAAGTACCTTCAAGCAGAGGGGACAGTGTCTATGTCACTCAGGAGTGACCATGGGGCATGGAAGTTGAATGCCCACGGATGTCGGGTGTTGCAGGAGAGTTGACGGTGACCTTGGGTCTGCAGCTGTGCGGATCAGGCGACGCTGTGGAAGACCAGGAGCCGTTTACGAGCTGTCCCACATTGGATGTCAAGCATTGAGGGGTCGGTGTCTGTCGGGAGCACCAACAAGCCTTGACAACCGCAAACAACGTGGAAAGCGAAGAAGGTGCAGTGTCTGGACCAGCAAGGTCCAGGTGACTCGCGACAAGCAGGGGAGTCAGAACAGGCCCCGAGCAATCAGGGGAGCCCACTGAAATCAAAGAAGACCCTCAAATGGACCCACAGGCCAGAGGCACTAGAATCGCGAGAGGACCTCGAGAAACTCACCAAAGATGCAGGTCCACGGGGCAAGGGATGCGATGAGGATGAAGATCTTGGTCACAGGTGATGCTTGAGGTGGAGGCTACTTGGACCCTGAAGATCTCTAAGGAAGAGAGCCAACAAGCCTTTGCAACGGCAAGTCAACGCGGTGCACAGGGGTTCGGTTCCTGCAGATCCGACGAGGGATACTGGCCTCAAACTTGAGAGCACAGGGTAGGCCTCGAGGGATATCAAGAACCACTACCTGTGTTGCTGAGCCTTTTGGAGTCCGTGGGAGCCCAGGATCAGCAGACCGGTCAGCTTCGTTGCGGTGCCTGCAGATGCAGGGAAGTGACTCCTTCTCTTCAAGGGAGATTCCTTCAGGTGTCTTGGATGCTCACAGGCCTTGGAAGATTCCTGTAGGAAGCACAGGCACGGACGTTGCAGCATACGAGCAGGGCGACGAGACCAGGAGCAGCAGGAGTCTTCCCAGTTGCAGTCTCGATACCCAGAGCAGAGTCCAGCGAAGTCCAGAGTGCCCAGACGGTCGAAAAAGAAGGGGTGTCTTTATATGAATCTTGTCCCACGATGAATCTAGGGACCCACCTACAGGTAAGCCCTTAAGTACCCTAAGGAAAGGGTTGGGACGATTCAGGGTTCCTTCCCAGGAGAGGAGTTTGGACAGTGGGGAGGATACTCCCATGTCTTCTGTCCACTTTCGCACCAGAGCGGGAGCCAACGGCTCCCGGAGCTGGTTTGAACTGGAGTATGCAAGGAGGGCACCAAATGTGCCCTTCAAGCAGTCTCAGTGGCTCTGGCAAGCGGCCCCCACCCTGCCCCAATACACTAAACCCTGTCTGGGAGGTGATCACACCTCCCTGTGACAGGACATCTATTCTTCTGCCTTCCCCTGCTCGAGCTTGGCTCAGCAGCAGGAGGGCAGAAACATGTCTCTGGTCGGCAGCAGCCGTGCTTGCTGTCCCGTTCTGTAAGACTTGTACTGGGAGCACTGAGGGCCTCCCGGAGGAGCTTTACAGTGCATGGAATCATAATTCCCCCACCGTTTTTGGTGTTTTAGGTATGATTCCAACATGTTTGATACCAAACATGACAGGGTTCGTTACAGCCACTTCAGAGATGGTCATCGCGTAATGACGCATGGCTACTCTATGTATCATAATGGCTGATGCACTTGCAACCTGGGAGAATGGACTCCGAAGGTTGTAGGGGTGTCCTGCTCATTCAGTGGCACCCTCACACTAAGAAGCGAGCACCCTGCCTTCAGGATTGAAAGGCCTGTCTTAGGGGTGACTTGTAGGTTTTAAGTGGAGTGACCTCAGATATAAGGAAACATATATCTGTCGTAAGTGATGCTAGCACCAGCTTACACATGCTGCAATGGCAGGACTGTAGTCACAATTTGAGTGGTCTCTCATGGGTGGCATAATACATGCTTCAGCCCATGGGAGAACCCTGGTGTACCTATGCCCTGGGTATGTTAGTACTATGTACTAGGGACTTATCAGGGTACACCAGTTAGGCAATCTGACCTAAGTACTCACCATGTCCAATTTAGGGAAGAAGCACAGAGACTGGGGTCCTGATTAGCTGAATCCCAGTCAGACTAGTCAGTAAAACATAATGACACCAGCAAAAAGTGGGGGTGACCATGAAAGCAGATCCTGCTTTCTTATAAAGCACTAATATTGTTTAATATCCAAAAGAATGGATTAGCTTTGACAAGGGGTTGTCAAAGCTAATCCATTCTTTTGGGTTCTCTACAGTGTCCTATGCTGATGACACCCAGATACTGGTCTCCATTTCCACTGAACTGCTCGAGGTAGCCACACACTTCTGTAATTGTGTGCAGGAGGTGGGAAAATGGATGAACAAAAACTGTCTTAAACTCAGAGAAAACGGAGGTTCTTATTTTTGGTCGCAATACTTCATTCTGGTCCCCTATTTGGTTGCCTCATGAGCTAGGCAACTTGCCCTGTCCGGTCAGGAAAGCGAAAAACCTCTGAGTCTATTTTGACGACAAGCTCACCTTTGTAGACCAAATCAATCAACTCACTTCGTGTTTCTATCTTTTGAAACCCCTGAGGAAAGTATTTCCATTTATTGCTTTTGAACTTAGGAAAACGGTAGTTGTCGTCCTACTACTATCTAGAAACGATTACTGTAATGCCTTATATTTGATAGAGACATCTAACCGCAGATTCCTTACCTTAGAATTTCCAGGTGTCAGGCTGGATCCAGAATATCTTTGATAGCAGTTCCCCTGCGTGCCGATAGGTGGTGTCGGTCGACTCTGCGTGATGTTGTACTTGTCTGGTTCGTCGTCGTCATGACGTCCGCGTTGTCTATATAGGCGACCCCCCCCCCAACCCCCGGCGTGCAGATCCGTCAAAGAGAGCTACCCCTGTCACTTTTTGACAGACTTTTTTCTACTTTTTGTCGAGTCCTTTTGGTGTGTAGGTATGTCCAGCAAGAAGACTTCGGGGTTCAAGCCGTGCAGCACCTGTCACCGTGCCATGTCGGTCACGGACCCTCATATGGTGTGTCTTTGGTACCTGGAACACAACCACGACACAAAGTCGTGCCCCGATTGCTGGGCCATGGCACCGAAGTCTTTGAGGGAGCGGTCCCTAAAGCTAATCGCGGCCCAGCGTACTGCGCCACAGAGGTCACTTCGTCGATCTCGGTCGAGAGGAATGTCCAAGCACCGCTCCGGAGGGGTCGAAGTCTTTTTCCTCCCACTCGAAGTCATTGCGGTCAGGGAAGAAGCACCATATGAAGCAAAAGAAATCGAGGCGTGCTTTGACTTCACTTAATCCATCACGCGATGAGACGGAGGAGTCTCGATGTTCGAGGCCCCGCTCCGCAGATGCCTGGGTCGGCTCTGCATTTCCCTCCCTGTCCGGGGCCGGGAGCAAACCCTGCCCAATTAAAAGAATGTTATGATGCCATGTGCGCCATATTTGGGGGGCCTGACCCTGCTGGCGCACTTTCGGGCCCCGAAGCCTCAGTAGAAGGAGACCCTATCGGTTCCGCGCCTCTGGCCCCGGCCTCCTCTTGGATCCTTTCCTGGATCTGGACTGGCACCGGTCGTACCACTCCGAGCTACCACGGCGCCGCCTCCAACGTGGAAACCCTCGCCGGCGCCTGCCGGCGCCTGCCGGCGGCGCCACCCCCATTGTCATTCCAGGCAACAACGTGCCGGTTGGGCGTCCACCGACGCTGAGATCGGCACCGACAGAGCCGTACAACTCCATGCCGTATACTCTGCCCTATTCTGAATGGCTAGGGATGGATGTTGATGGTTGGGAGGGGCAGCAAGATCCCTTAGAAATCCCGCAACCAAATCAAGAACTGGACTGGTAGGAGGACCTGGGTGATGCCAGCGGCCTGGATACCTCTCCAGATACTGGCATGGTGTTTCCTCCTAACCTGGTTACAGAGGAGAGGGCTTCTTTTGCAATGGTGGTGCGTAGGGCTGTGGAGGTCTTGGACCTGCAGCTTCCTATGGTGGCAGTCAAGACTAATGACTTGACGGAGGTCTTGCAGCCTGGTGTGTCTACCTCGGAACCCTTGCTGCCTTTCAACGAGGCCTTGACCGACGTTCTACCGGGCACCTGGTCCAAGTCCAGCACATGGGCCCCTGTGAATAGAACTATTGGACCACCGCCCTGCACCAGACAACCCAGCTTTCCTCTCCACCCATCCCTCCCCACAGAGTTTGGTGATCCAAGCATCCACTTCCCGTGGGGCGTTCTCTTCCTCACCCCCGCACAGGGAATCCAAAAGGTTGGACCGCTTCGGTAAGAAGATCTTTTCTTCCACCAGCCTAGCATTGCGGTCGGTAAACATTGCATGCCTCTTGGGCCGTTATTCCCATTCCCTATGGGATACAGTTGTGCAAGTGCTGCCAAGAGTCTCGGAGAAGGACTGGGCTCTCCTCTCCCAAGCTGCTGTAGATGGGAGAGATGCAGCAAAGTTTGCCATACGGTGTGGCTTAGACACGACAGAATTGCTAGGGAAAGCGATTTCCTCGACGGTGACTGTTAGGCACCACACCTGGCTGAGGACATCTGGCTTTTCAGGAGATGTTCAAGCTCACCTTATGGACATGCCCTTTGATGGCTTTCGTCTCTTCGGAGACAAGGTAGATGCAGCGCTTCAAGGACTCGCGGGCTACGGCCATGTCCCTAGGCCTCACCACGTCATCTCAGCCTGTGTCTGCCTTTCGCCCCTCTCGTGGCTACGGAAGGGGTTTTCAACCGAGCCAACCCAGTTCCAGCCAGAGGACTCCGCAAGTCCAGCAACCTCTGTGGGGCCATGGACACGGTTCACCTGGACCTCGTAGGTCGGGTGGCCAGAAGTCAGGTCAAGCCCCAAATCCCTCCTCCCCTGCAAAACCTTCCTAGTCCGATCCCTACGGATCATGGCCATCCAGTTGGTGGCAGGATATGCCATCAACTCCTCCACTGGCGAGATATCACCTCGGACAGGTGGGTGTTGCAAATAGTCTGAAGAGGCTACTCCCTCCCCTTCGAGACTACCCCTCCCACCATGCCTCCAATTTACAATCGGCTGACAGAGGATCACCTTGTTCTACTCTGCGAGGAAGTTAAGACTCTCTAAGGGAGCTATAGAGAGGGTTTCCGGGCCAGAAATAGGCTGTGGTTGCTATTCCCGCAATTTTCTGGTTCCAAAGAAGGACAGAGGCCTTCGTCCTATCCTCGACTTCTGAGCCCTTAACGACTTTTTCAAAAAGGAGAAGTTCAAGATGCTCACCTTTTCTCAGGTCCTGTCTGCCCTGGACCCAGGAGACTGAATGGTAGCGTTGGACTTGCAGGACGTCTATTTCCATATCCCCATCCTGCCTGCCCATCGCCGCTACCTGTGGTTTACGGTGGGCCAAGAGCACTTTCAGTTTACCATGCTCCCCTTCATCTACACCAGTGCCCCTCGGGTGTTCACAAAGATGATGGCGGTGATCGCAGCTCATCTGCGGAGACCAGAGGTTCCAGTCTTCCCCTATCTCGATGACTGGTTGTTGAAGGCGGGCTCGCCCCAAGCAGTCGCCTCCCACCTCCAGACTACTGCGAACCTCCTGCAGTCGCTTGGGTTCACGATCAACGTGCCGAAGTCACACCTGAACCCCTCTCACACGCTCCCTTTCATCGAAGCCATTCTGGACATGGTGCAGTTTCCGGTTTATCTTCCGAGCGGCGAGTCCAGGATATTCAGGCTATGATACAATGTTTCAACCTCTATCTTGGATTTCATTGAGAATGACTCTAAGGCTGTTGAACAGCAGGCTCTGTCATCTCAGCCTCATTACCTGACCGTTTTTTCTGACAAAGTAGTGCTCCACACTATGGCTTCTTTTCTGCCCAAGGTATTAACACCTTTCCATCTGGGACAATCTGTCACCTTGCCCACCTTCTATGCACCTCTGCATCCTTCTTAAGAAGAAGAGCGTCTCCACGGTCTGGACCCAAAAAGAGAGTTGTCGTTCTACCTTGACCGCACTAAAACACTCAGGGTGGATGACGGGCTTTTCTTAGGGTACGGTGGAGCAAAGAAGGGGCGTGCTGTACAGAAGAGATCCATATCAGGCTGGGTCATCCTCTGCATTAAAATATGTTACGCCTTGGTGAAGAAACAGCCTCCTGAAGGCCTTAGGGCCCATTCTACCAGGGCGAAGGCAGCCACCACGGCTGTTCAGCGTGGTGTTCCAGTTCGTGACATCTGCCAGGCAGCCACGTGGGCATCTCTGAACACATTTGCCAAGCATTCCTGCCTGGACAACCTGGGGGGGGGGGGGCCTTTTTGGCCTTTCTCTTCTGCAGGACTTTTTGGTTTGAAGCTTTTCTGTAATCCCTCCTCCGGGGATGATATTGCTTGGGTATCTGTTCAAAGGTAAGCTAGATGTCTCAATCAGATGTACAAGTGATTTACCTTCGATAACGCCTTATCTGGTAGAGACATGATCTAGCCGCAGATTTCTTACTGACCCACCCAACCCCCCCGTCACGGCAGATTAGTTTTAGCATCAGGGCTGTTTCACTTCAGGGCCGTAGTTGTTTTTAAAAAACCGTGGTCAGTCACTTCATGGCTCCACGCTTCTGGAAAGTTGCGAAAAGTACTGACAGCGCGCCGAAGTGGCACCCATATAGACGACGCGGACGTCATGACGATGACAAACCCTACCTACAACGTCACGTGGAGTCGACCGATGCCACCTATCGGCGCACAGTGGTACTGTTATCAAAAATCTTCCGGATCCAGCTTGAGGCCTGGAAGTTCAAAGGTAAGGAATCTTCGGCTAGATCATGACTCTACCAGATAAGGCATTACCGAAGGTAAGTAACTTGTCCATACGGGTTTACAGCAGCCACTGCCGAACAAACTTCAAATTCGACAAAATGCCGCTGCCCTCCTGTTATTAAACATCCTAAATTTCAGTCGGCTTCTCAGGCACTTGTCGATGTACTGTGGCTGCCTGTAAAAAAAGAATCACTTTTAAGGCTCTTTGTGTGGCTCATAAAGCACTGCAAGACTCAGGACCAGAATACTTAAAGTCAAGGTTCTGCTGGTATGTTTCCAACAGAACATTATGGCCTGCCTTAACCAAGAACGTAAGGGTCCCAAGGTTCAATAGAGCTCTTCGGGGGTGGGAAGAGCTTTTTACTGTCTACTAGAAAAGCATGGAACAAGCTACCCATGCACTTAAAAACTCAGTCCAACTTGATCCTTTTCAGGAAAGGGCTTAAAAGCCGGCATTTTTCAAACTAACTCGTCTAAGTACCTATTTCTGTTTCAGACAATTCGCTAGCGCCAAGATGCTTCTCAACATTGAGGCGCTTTATAAAACTAAATGTAAACGTATTTTTTCATTACTTTTTGTATTCTTTCATTTCTTCTTTCTGTCATTTTTCTTTCATTTCTTTGTTGTTTCTTTCCTTATTTCTTGCATTCTGTCATGCCTTCTTTCTTGCTTTCCTTTTTTCTTTCATTCCTTCTTTCTTGGCTTCCATTTTTCTTTCATTCTTTTTCTATTTCCATTTTTCTTTCATTTCTTTTTTTCCTTCAGTCTTGCCTTCTTTCTTTCCTGCTTTCCTTCTTTCTTGCTTTAACTCTTTTTTCCTTCTTTCTTGCTTTCATTCTTTCTTTCTTGCTTTCATTCCTTTTTCTTGCTTTCTTACTTTCCTTTCTTCTCTTTTGCCTTCTTTCTATCTTATTTCTTGCTTTCTGTCTTTCTTTCCTTTGTTCTTTATTTCTTGGCCTCCTTCCTTTTTTCTTGCCTTCCTATTTTCTTTCCTTCTTTCTTGTCTTACTTTTTTCCATCTGTCTTGAATTTTTTCCTTCTTGTCTTCTTTCTTTCTTGCCTTCTGTTTTTCTTTCTTTCCTTCTTTCTTGCTTTCCTTCCTTTGTTTTTCTTTCTTTCCTTTTGTGCTTTTTCCTTCTTTCCTTTCTTCTTTTGTGCTTTCTTTCCTTCATTCTTTCTTTCTCAGAGGCAAGAGGCTGGCACCCAATGACATAACGATTGGCTTTTTTAGATCTATGTTAGCCAAGGCCCTCTGATTTTACTAAGATTATGTGCATGACATAGTTACTTATCGGGTTTTTCAGAAACACTTCTTCCATTTTTCTGTGGTTGTATCGTTCACATTTTTCTCCGACTCATTTGAGCGTGCATCAGGGGGCACCCTGTCACCCCACTTCGGCCATTGGCAGACTTCGCTGAGAGTTACAGCATGCTGCTCTTCCACAAGGAGCACATACACACACAAAGTATTTCCCTTCCGTGCAATGGAGTACTATGGTAATGTATGCTTTTCTTAGCAGGTAGAGGGTGTGTCTTGCCATGTATGACACATTTGTGGTACAGCTACACAAAACCTAACCGCTCTTAGAAGGAATTTCCAGCCTGACCACTAGGTGGCGTGGTACCTGGTACATACAAAGTTGATAATGGTAAAGAGCCAGGGTGTAGGAGAACCTGCAAAAAAGCTTCAGCAGTTAAGAACCAATGTGTTATCATTCCCTTCAGGCCCAAAATGATGTAGGGCTTTAACAACGCCCAAGCCCCTTTGACTCAAGTCAGTCTTTAAACTTATTTAATGTATATATAAATATTGTTTACTTTAACTAGAGGACCCCATTGAGTTGTAGAACTTTGTGTCTTTCTGAGAGTTGTATATTGCGTTATCTTTTGCTGGACCACTAACTTAAGGATAGGATTCTGGTTTTGGGGTCAAGAAAGGCCCCTTCAGTTGTTCAAAAAGTGTTAGCATGTACCATTTTGAATGGTGCTGTTCCCAGCTGAAGAAGGGACCTGTGTGTTCCAACACTGATTAATATACTGCACCATCTATGATGTCTTCTGGGCGAAGGTTGTTAACAGGAAGCCGTTCCTGACCTCTTGTCTTTTTCTTTTGATACAGAGTCTTCTCTGACCGCCTGGTGAATGACAGTGACATGGAGATCTTCATTGGGATTCTGAGTGAGAAGCTTGCCTCCCTCTTTGATTTGACCTTCCACAACATCTGCCCCAATAAACAGTCTCCTATATTCGGTATGGATCATTAGTCAGGGTTGAACTTAGGTTTGTTTTTCCTGAAGGTTCTCTGACAGACATTCAGATCTGTCAATGATAGCATGGTTGGCTATCCTGCTTCTCCTTTTCTTGTTGTTTCTGGACATTTGTTGTAGTTTGTGTGTTCAGGTGGTCTTGGCAGGAAGTATGATCCTTCGACTGCTCTGATACCAGCCAAAAGAAGGATGTGCATGTTTGTACATGAGAGTGAAAATAGCTAGGTAACTTTGTAAAAAATATTCTATTCAGTGTGCGTTTTCATTACTGTAAAAAACAAAATAGTGATTGGTGAAATATTTCAGTGCGTTTCAGCTACTGGTAAGTACTTTGGGCCACTCTAGAAAAGTTTAACCATATACTACTCAGCCTTAGGTGTGCGCCAATAGGAACAGTCGAGTCCTTACTGCAAGGCCTTTTCCTTTCAGATCAAGAACAAATACAACCCCAGACCGGTTTCAACCATTTTAAACCCCATCAGTGAAGTGCAGCTTGAGTCTGACGGCACAGTGAGCATGGCACCCATGTCTCGACATACCCATCCCACTTTCATCGTCTCTCTTAGAAAAACAAAAAGTGATGGGCCAAATGCTTAATCTAGGTGTCTAGTGATTACCAAGACCGGTGTTTCAGTCCTTTTTTCACCCACTCTGACATTAGAAACAGAGGCAACCATCTGATTCTGCTCCAGACACACCCAGCTTCCCTTCACACTTGCAGCCTGGTTTCTGTAATCTGGTACCAGAGTGGCCCCTCTCACTGCATCACATTGTTGAAACCCTCTCCATGGAACTTTGGAGCTCAGTTTCTTTTACGCCAAATTTCAGGTAAATATATAAACATGTCAGGAGTTTGCTCCAGGAAAAGGAGAGAGCTGGGTCGATTGAGAGCACAGGGAAGGAAAAGAGCCAAATATTGAGTCTCTGTGTTACCTATTTGGACTAATTTGAGGCCTGAAGGATGCAGCAAATAGGACTAGTCCTTAAGAGATGAGGAGTGATACCTACATACACAGGGCAGACCGGGAGATCCAGCAAGGCAGATGCAACCCCAAGAAATGATGAAGGAAGCCTACATTTATAGGACAGTATTGCAAGAGATAAGTGATGGTGAAGCCTATATATTGAAGTGCAGGCCCTGAAGATGCAGCAGATCTGAAGTCACCTCACAAAATGAGTGACGGTGAAGTCTTTATATTGAAGTTCAGGTCTGGAAGATGCAGCAGATCTGAAGTTACCTCAATAGATGAGTGATGGTGAAGCCTATATATTGAAGTGCAGGCCTTGAAGATGTAGCAGATCTGAAGGCACCTCATGAGATGAGTGATGGCGAATCCTACCTATTAAAGTGCAGGCCTGGAAGATACAGCAGATCTGAAGGCACCTCAATAGATAAGTGATGGTTAAGCTTATATATTAAAGTGCAGGCCTGGAAGATGCAGCAGACCTGATTCTCCTTCTAGAGACGAGGAGTGAAGGTGGTGTCTATATATATTGGGCAAAAAGAACACATGAGGGACGGAATGCTGAGCAGTGTCAAACACTTACCCCCCGTACAGAGATCTGGGACTGGAAACAAGCATCCTAGGACCGGTTTAAGGATATCACCCCTCATCAGCCAGGATAGCTTGACTCCGGTGGCATGGTGAACACCGGACACACGACTGGGCATATCCGTCCCACTTAGGGTGACAAATACAAAAAGAACAAATGATGGACGGAATGCTGAACAATGTCAAACACTCAACCCTGTACAGAGATCTAGGCCTAAATGCATTTTTTTTGCTCACCATGCCATTCCAGTTTGGGCCCAGCCATATGTAAATCAGTCTTGGCCCTGCTGCCCATGGGAACAGTCCAGCCCGAACTGCCAGGCCAGGTCCTCCCCGGACCGGAAACAAGCATCCTAGGACCGGTTTTGGGGTATTACCCCTCATCAGCTAGGATAGCTTGACTCTGGTGGTATGGTGAGTATGGGACCCACGTCTGGGCATACCCGTCTCACTTAGAGCGACAAATAATATATATAGAGCAGGCCTCAGTGCTTAATTTGTAAATTAATGAGTGCTGGTGCCCATTGCTGTGCTCAGAAGCTTGCTGTTGGTGCTGTTAAATGTCGGCGCTCTGAATACCAAGGGAGCGTATCCTTGATTCCACCTCAAGCCTCTTTAATTCACTACCAGACCCTCACTGCCCCTTTAGCTCACTCTTACAGGTTGCTGATTTCTCCCTTTATAGCGTTTTTCCCATCTTTCTTTTTCTCCGTATTTCCACTTTTTGTGTTTAAATGTCTGATGAGGAAAAATAAGTGCTGGTCCCCAAAAAATGAATGCTGGTGCCCCCGGACCCCCCGAACCTCCTCCCCGGCATAAATTAAGCACTTGCTGGCCAGTTGATGCAGCACGTCTTGATCTCACTTCAAAGGATGGGGAGTGAAGGAGAAGCCTATATATACTAGGCAGCCTAACTCAAGCATCATATCTGATCCTGCCTCCAGAGGTGAGGATTCAAGGTGGGGCCTTCATATATAAGACGGGCTTAGATAGTGCACCAAATCTAATCCCACCTCAAGACATGAAGAGTGAAGGAGAAGTATATATATATTGGGCAGGCCCGGATGATGCAGCAGGTCTGAAGTCACCTCAACTGATGAGCAGTGAAGAAGGTTACATCTATTAAGGGCAGGCGTGGGTGATGCTGCAGATCTGATCCCACCTCCAGAGGTGAGGAGTGATGGTGGGGCCTACATATCCTGGGCAGGCGTGGGTGATGCAGAAGATCTCATCTCGCCTCAAGAGATGAAGAGTGAAGATGGGGTCTACATATCTAGGGCAGGTGTGGGTGATGCAGCAGATCTGATCCCACTTTAATAGATAAGGAGTAGCCTACCTTTAGAGGGCAAAGATAATTTTATGAGATAGGATACTCATGGAAAAAGAATTAGGATACTGGTAAGTACGTAAAACGATTAATATGAGTAAAAAATCTTTGGAAAAACCAACGGCTTGGCAGCAGAAGAGACATGGGTGTACAGCAGTGGCTGGCTGTTTGGAAGGCTCTTGGGGCAAGCAGAAATGTAGTAAGAAATAAGCAGAAGAGCGGTGAAAGACTCTGTGAATTGCAAGTGATCTGCCAGAGTGTTGCAGCCTGTGCAGTAGTCAAAGTTTTGTAAGCATCCAACAGCACTGAAAAGAAGGAATGCACAGAGGTGCCATAGAACAGGCATATGATGAGTGGTTTACACTTATATGTGTAAGATTTTGTTGTGTATTTTGTAAACAGCACATCTTAGGAAGATCTTCTTGCCTCTTACCAGAAGTGAAAATGCTGCAAGTGATGGTGGCTTCACAAGTACAGAATATCTCCATAGTGTTTTTTGAGATTTTGGACTGCACCTAATGTGGGCAGATGGCAGCCTTTCATGAAGTATTACCTTTAGGATTAATGTTTACAGCTTCACAAATATGTGGTTATTTTATTTCTGCCTGTAGGAGGCTGGCTTAGTATATGGTGCACACTTATTTAAGTGAAGCACCTTGCACTAATCCAGACAAACCTTATGGTGATTTTAGTGGTCTTAGACAACCATAGAAAGCTCTCCAAGTGGTAGCTGTGGAGAGCAGCCTTCAGGCTTAGTCCAGAAGGAGTGTTAAGCAGCTTCTTTTACCAGAACTAATCATATAGTGTAGGTCAAATGAAAAAGAACCACACAGTGTAGTTATAAAAATAAGTATATGTATTATACACACTCAGTAACACATTGGTATATCTCCTACCCGGAGATATAAACACAATACACACAATACTTCAAATGTAAACAGGTAAGTAAGCACAAATACACAGTGGTCTCCAGAGGGATACCAAACCATTTACTAAAGAAGTGGAATGCGAACTGCGACCAAAGTCGGGACTTGGACCAAAGGACTCAGAAGAGCTGTATTACCCAAGGAACCACCTGAGGTAAGTACCCAGGAACCCCACGGAGGTTGTGTGCAGAGTGGAAACACAGCCGCGTACTCAATGCAGGTCAATGGGAAAGTTGCGGTTGCAGTTTTCAAGAAGGACCCTTCCCAGTAGACCCTGAAGAAACCCCGTGGGAGACAGAAGGTTGGAGACTCGCCCCACCAGTGGATGCCCCAGGAATCAGGATACTTACACCAGGGAAGCAGGGTGTATAGGTGCGAAGTGCCGTCGAAAACCGCCGTAGACCACAATGGAGGGCTTCGGGAGAGATGCAGCTGGCGAAGAAGGTGAAACAGTCCGGTGGAATGCAAGGTTGGATTCTTGAAGAGAAGAACCTGCAAGCAGAGGGGACAGAGTCTATGCCACTCGGAGGTGACCAGGAGGCACGGAAGAGCAATGACCACCGATGACTGAAGATGCAGGAGTGATGACTGTGACCTTGTCGCTGCAGCTGTGAGGACCAATCGATGCTGTGGAAGACCAGGAGCTGTTCACGAGCTGTCCCACGTCGGAGGTCGAGAATCAGGGGGTCCAGCGGGAGCACCAACAAGCCTTGGCAGCAGCAACAGATGTGGAAAACAAAAAAAGAGCAACATTTGAACCAGCAAGGTCCAAGGGACTCACCAAATGCAGGAGAGTCAGAGCAGGCCCCGAGCAAGCAGGGGAGCCAACTGAAGCCAAAGAAGACCCTCAAGAAGACCCTCAAGAGGACCCACAGGCCGAAGGCACAGGAGTCGCATGAGGACCTCGAGCAGCTCACCAAAGATGCAGGCCCACGGTGTAGATGATGCTGTGAGGACAAAGACCTTGGTAGGAAGAGATGCTGGAGGCTGGAGCTTCTTGTAGCCCGAATATCTCTGAAGGACAGAGTCAACAAGCCTTGGCAACTGCAAATTGACACAGTGCACAGGGGTTTTGTTCCAGCTGTTCCGACGAGGGATACTGGCCTCAAACTTGCTGAGAAGACAGTGTAGGCCTTGAGGGAGTTGCAGAACTACCACCTGTGTTGCTGTGCCTTTCAGAGTCCGTAGGAGGTCAGGAGTAGCAGATCGGTCTGCTTAGTTGCGGTGTCTGCAGATGCAGTGGAGTGACTCCTTCACTTCAACGTAGATTCCTTCGGTTGTGCTTGATGCCCACAGGCCTGGATAGGAACCTGAATGAAGCACAGGCACAGACGATGAAGAAGACTTGCAGAACAGCGAGACCAGGATCAGCAGAAGTCTTCCTTGATGCAGTCTCGATTCCAGGCGAAGTCCAGCAGAGTCCAAGGTGCCCAGACGATCGAAGTTGAAGTGGTTTCGGGTTTGAATCTTAGGGAAAGGGTTGGGAGGATTCAAGGGTCCTTTCCAGAAGAGGGGCTGGACAGAGGGGAGGATACTCCCATGTTCTTTTTCCAGTTTCGCACCACAGAGGGAGCCAAGGGCTCCCTGAACTGGCTCAAACTGGAGTATGCAAGGAGGGCACCAAATGTGCCCTTCAAAGCAGTCTGGTGGCGCTGGCAAGCGCCCCCATCCCAGCCCAATACACTAAGTCCTGTCTGGGAGGTGGTCACACCTCCCCGTGATAGGAAACCTATTGTTCTACCCTTCCCCTAGTCGAGCTCAGCTCAGCAGCAGGACAGCAGAATTGTGTCTGGGGTCGGCAGCGGCACTAGCTTGCTGGCAGACCCTGGAAGGCTGTTACCGGGAACACTGAGGGCTTCCCGGAGGAGCCCCCTGGTGCAAGGAATCATACCTCCAACACCGGTAACGATGTTGGGGTATGATTCCAACATGTTTGATACCAAACATGCCCAAGTTCGGCCCAGCCAATATATAGTTAGCCATTGTGTAATGACCCATGGCCACTATATGTATCAAAATGGCTGACCGCACTTAAAAAGCCTGGAGAATCGACTCTGGGGTTTGTACAGGGTGTCCTGCTCATGCAGGGCACCCTCACACTTATAATATAGCACCCTGCCTTCAGGATTGAAAGGCCTGCCTTAGGGGCGACTTATAGGTTTTAAGTGCAGTGACCTCAGATATAAGAAAACTTATATCTGTCGTAAGTGGTGCTAGCACCAGCTTACATGGGCTGCAATGGCAGGCCTGTAGTAACAGTTTAAGTGGACTCTCGTGGGTGGCACAATACATGCTGCAGCCCATGGGGGACCCATGGTGTACGTATGCCCTGAGTACCTTAGTGCCATATAGTAGGGACTTACATGGGTACACCAGTAGCCAATTGGGAAGGTACCAAAGTACTTACCACTGTCAAATTTAGGGAGAAAGCACAGTGACTGGGGTCCTGATTAGCAGGATCCCAGTCAGACTAGTCATAAAACAGAACAAAACCCGCAAAAAGCGGGAGTAACCATGAAAGCATATCCTACTTTCCTACACTGCCTCTTGGAGGAATCTGTGAAGGCTTCATGAAGCCATTGAGGGGATGAGCATGTATGTACTGCTGATTGTCACTGGGCGAATCTTCCTGCTTCTTCCACTTGCAGGCGCTGCGGTTGCCTCATTTTGCATTTTTAACAGCTCTGCTGGTGCCTCTCATCCTCCCTCCAGTGTGACTTGCTTCCTTCGAAGAAGAGCACAACGATAATTTCCTGTAAGTGCTGCCTTTGACCTGCTATGTGCGTTCTTACCTATGTATGCTTCCTGCCCACTCCGTGCACAGCCCACTGCAGTTGTAGTGTGGAGATTGCTGTTGCGAGCTCTCGCTATTCGCTGAAAGGTCACCTGCCACTGTGATTGACAGCTTTCATTAAAATGCCTCTGAGGCCTGTCTTCCTTTCGCTGTCTCAAATGTCATTTATGAGACCGGAAGCAAAGCAATATAATTATGGAAGGGTTATGCACAGAGACCTTCTGAGTCTGCTGACAGGAATGGCATCTGAAGGCAATAGAAGGTGCATGAAGAAACAGCAATTCACCTGTGGTTCATCCATTGGACGGGCAGCCTGGGATCTGTGCGCCTGTCATCTCCACTTGCACCATGGGGGAGAGTGCAAAGGACTTGTGGAGTCATCAGTGTATGGTTCCCACACGTGGAGCTCGGACTGGTCCTCAGACTTTCAGTTGCAGAAGCCATGATAGGAGTATCTGTACAAATGAATCTTCGTGGGTTCCCATGCTCAGTTGTGCTTCCTTCCCTTGTTGACGAGGTCAGATGTACACAGGCCATGGAGGGAAGAGGTTTGTACAGGTGTTAGAATTACCTGAAGCACTCCCAGTCAAAGCCAAGACTCTTGGAAGAAGCCAACACTGGAGACCCATATAACATGGATCCCTCAACCCTCAGCTGACATCTTTGTGCAGGTGAGACAGTGAAAAAGCACAGTACCAGGTCCTGTTAGGGATGATGCATGATGTCAATCCATGACATGTAGGATCATGCGTTACTGTAGAGCCCTCGGTTTGTAAAAAGCACAATCTTAGCTCAATGCCGTGGTTTAAATTAGTTGTTCGTTTGTTGTGTTGTGTTGATTTGTAGAGCGGACTGCTGCCCAGAAGGTGTCCTGAGGCTAAAGCGGGTACTTGTCAGCCTATCCCTCCCACAGTGGAGTTCCCTTGCGGTGAAGAGTAGTCTGGGCGGGATCCCTAAAGGCCAGTGCTCTGCTGTGTGCCTCAGCACATTCCACCTTCCGGCGGCACGTGCTGGTTTAGCTCGCGCGCCTGATCCTTGCTTCCCGTCTGGAGGAGTTACCGACCGTGCCTCCACGGCCGGGCGCGCGCTCTCTAACGCGGCTGCTGCTGCAGCATCTCCCGTTCCTGAAATGCCCGACGTAGAAGGCAGAGGCGTGCGAACAATCCTGTTTTCATTTAAAGGCCCGTGCAGCAAACACGCACGGGATGGGCTGTCCGTAATCTACGTTTGCTCTAAATTGTGACGCGCTTTTATATTTCCTTTATTACTATAGCGCTAATCCAACCAAAATGTTTGGGGGATTTTAACGGAGAGCATTTTAAAGGGGAGTAAACACAGTCCGTGTCCAAGATGAGAGGGCAGTGGCTGAAGGTTAAAAAGGCGAAGTCGGTGTCCAAGAGTGTGAGAGTTGGTCGCTAGTTCGAGGGCAGAGCAGGGGGGAGGGTGGATGAATGGTGAAAAATAATGTCTGAGCCCAAGAGTTTCAGGATTGGTCAGTGGATCGAGGGCTCAGCAGGGTGTGGGGGTGAGTGAAGGTGCAGAATAAAAAGTGTGTCCAAGAGTGTGACGGTTGGCAGGGTTAGAGGGCAGAGCTGGGGGTGGCTGAATGGGGAAGGAGTTGTAGCTGGTTGGTTGGTAGCGTTGGACTTACAGGACGCTTATTTCCACATCCCCGTCCTGCCGGCCCATCGGCGTTACCTGTGGTTCACAGTAGGTCTCAAGCATTTTCAGTTCACCGTGCTCCCCTTTGGCCTTACCAGTGCCCCTCGGGTGTTCACGAAAGTGATGGCGGTGGTCGCAGCTCATCTGCGCCGGGCAGGGGTTCCAGTCTTCCCCTACCTCGACGACTGGCTGCTGAAGGCGGGCTCGTCCCAAGCAGTCGTCTCCCACCTCCAGACAACGGCCGAACTCCTGCACTCGCTGGGGTTCTCCATCAACGTGCCGAAGTCGCACCTGATTCCTTCTCCACAGCTCCTTTTCATCGGAGCAGCTCTGGACACGACGCAGTTTCGGGTTTCTCCTCCCGAACGGCGAGTCCGGGATATTCAGGCTATGATTCCGATCTTTCGGCCTTTATCCTGGGTTTCGGTACGGATGACCCTGAGGCTGCTGGGCCTCATGGCCTCCTGCATCCTGCTGGTCAATTATGCCAGATGGCATATGCGGGCTCTGCAGTGGGACCTGAAGTTCCAGTGGGCGCAGCACCAGGGCAACCTGTCCGATCACGTCCAGATCTCGGAGGGGACTGCAAAACAGCTGCAGTGGTGGCTCTCGAACCGGCAATGGGTCATGCGCAGATCCCTCTCCCTTCCCCAGCCACAGCACACAGTTGTGACGGACGCGTCCCTTCTGGGATGGGGTGGTCACATGGGAGAGGCGGAGATCAGAGGCCTCTGGTCTCCGGCGGAGTCCCGGCTCCATATCAACATTCTGGATCTCCGGGCGATCCGACTTGCACTCAAGGCATTCCTTCCCTCTGTCAAAGGGACGGTAGTGCAGGTGTTCACAGACAACACCACCGCCATGTGGTATTGCAACAAACAGGGCGGGGTGGGGTCGTGGACCCTATGTCAGGAGGCTCTGCGCCTCTGGACATGGCTGGAACATCAGGGCATATTCCTGATGGTTCAACACCTGGCAGGTTCCCTGAACGCCAGGGCGGACGAACTCAGCCCAGGTGCATGATGGATCACGAATGGCGTCTTCACTCGGAGGTGGCGCAAGGTCTCTTTCAGCAGTGGGGAGAGCCTTGGTTAGATCTGTTCGCCACCGAAGAGAACGCGCAATGTCAGCAGTTCTTCGCGTTGGAATTTCCAAGGCGGCACTCGCTCGGCGATGCTTTTCGTCGCGAGTGGAGTTGCGGTCTGTTGTACTCCTTTCCGCCTATACCACTTCTACCCAGAGTGTTGAAGAAGATTCGGCGCGACCGGGCCCAAGTCATTCTTGTGGCTCCGGACTGGGCTCGAAGAGTTTGGTATCCCGAGCTACTCAGTATGAGCGTCGATCCCCGATCCGTCTGCCTCTTCGGGAGGATCTTCTGTCGCAGCAGCAGGGGACGGTCCTCCACCCGAACCTGTCCAGTCTACACCTGCTTGCGTGGAGATTGAGCGGCGGCAGTTGATTCCTTTCGACTTGCCTCCCGAAGTTTGTGATGTGATTCTGGCAGCCAGGCGTCCCTCCACTAAGGTGGTATACGCCTGCAGGTGTAACAAGTTTGTGGCATGGTGCACAGCAAAGGCTGTGAATCCCCTTTCTGCCCCTCTTTCTGAGGTTCTTCTGTTCCTTCTTTCTCTGGCCCAACAGGGTTCTGCCCTGGGTACCATCAAGGGCTATCTTTGTGCGATATCAGCCTTCCTCAGGCTTCCTTATCAGCCCTCCCTTTTCAAGTCCCCTGTGGTTAACAGGTTTCTTAAAGGCATTACACACCTCTTTCCTCCTGTTCCGTTTGTAATGCCTCAGTGGGACTTGAACTTGGTTCTTACCTTCTTAATGTGCGCTCCCTTTGAGCCTCTACATAATTGTCCTCTTCGTCTTCTTACTCTGAAGACAGCATTCCTGGTGGCCATCACCTCTGCTCGGCGGGTGAGTGAGCTCCAGGCTCTTTCATGCAAACCTCCCTTCCTGTCTGTTCATCCAGACAAGGTTGTTCTTCGGACGCGTCCGTCCTTCTTGCCAAAGGTGGTTACTGCCTTCCATATTAGGCAGACCATCACTTTGCCCACCTTCTTTCCGCCTCCTTCCAGAGAGGAAGAGAGGCTCCACCGTCTGGACCCAAAGCGTGCGCTTTCTTTTTACATCAACCGCACACAACAGTTCCGGGTGGATGACCAGCTCTTTGTTGGCTACGTGGGCGCCAAAAAAGGTCGGGCGGTACACAAACGGACCATCTCCCGCTGGGTCACTATGTGTATCAAAGCCTGCTATTCTTTGGCTAAGAAGGAGCCTCCTGTTGGGCTGCGTGCCCATTCCACCAGGGCAACGGCGGCTACCACGGCCTTAGGCCGCGGGGTTCCGTTACAGGATATATGTCAGGCAGCTACGTGGGCCTCGCTGCACACGTTTACCAAACATTACTGCCTTGACAGCCAAGTCCGGAGAGACGGCTTCTTTGGCCGTTCTGTTCTCCGGGACTTCCTCGTCTGATCTTTGTTCGCAGACCCACCACCGGGGTTGGTATTGCTGGGGTATCTATTCTAAGGTAAGGAATCTGTCACTAACGTGTCTCTTTCAGATGCACAAGTTACTAACTTGTGTAACGATATATCTGTAAGAGACAGTAGTTAGTGACAGATTCCTACCGCCCACCATCCTCCCCGTTCTGCAAACTGATTTCTAGGGTTAAGGACATCCCTTTCAGGGCCCTAGTATTTTTCAGACACCTATGTCAGCTTCTTGCATGGCTCTGCGTTCCTGGCGCGGAAAGTCGTGTACAGAACTGACGTCAGTACGCAGGGGCGGCGTCTAAGTACTGCCCGCGACGTCATCCCGGCGGTCCCGACGCCGACGATGGACGCGGAGCCGCACGACGCCGCCTACCGACGCGCAAGGGTACTGCTACGCAAAAACTTTCCGGATCCAGCCTGACGCCTGGGGATATTCTAAGGTAAGGAATCTGTCACTAACTACTGTCTCTTACAGATATATCGTTACACAAGTTAGTAACTTGTGCTTTATGGCCACAGTAGTAAACACCACTAAAACTGTGGCAAGAAGGCGTCCCAGTGTGTGGTTTGCCTGGGATATTTGGGAACATCTACAAAAATGTTTGGTGGGCATTCCCAAACTCTTCTTCGCCCATTTTTAGATCTCTTTTGCTGTTTCTCTTCCAGGGGATACTCATCAAAGTCATAAGCACTGAATAGTCCCGCCCACGTGCGGGGACCCCGGAATAGTCCCGCCCACGTGCGGGGACCCCGGAGCAATAGCCAATAATATGCATATACCTACATATATATCCATATACACATATAAGTAAATATATATATAGGTGATATGCATAAAACAAACATATATGCAGCCTGATATTATATACTAGGCTCAGAAAACCTGCCTCATTGCATGTAAAACCTTTTAAATTTGAACAACAAATAAACATACCCCATGATATAATCATGATTAAAACAAGTAAACCACTTCAGTTTGCTTTGAAACAACACAACCTTTATTTTCAAAGGTAAAAGGGGTAAGACATAGAGGCAGGTCAGCCTAGAGAGGCTGCATATAGAACAGTTAGGAAAAAACTGGCGCCGTGCCTTTAAGACCTCTTGGAACCCTCAGGCTCCCATCATGCACTACAGGTGACAGTTAGGTCAGTTCTTTTTCCGGCTCCTTCTATGAGGACCCTGGAGTTTGAGCTCCCCAGTTAGTGTTTTTTATCACTAATTCTGGTTTTGAGTGGAATATTGTTGTTTCACTCGACGTCTTTACTGACTAGCTGTTAGATTCAGCTGTTTTTTTCCCCTAAATTTTTCACTTTTTCCCTTTCAAAATGCCGGCGTTATTTATTAAGTGCCCGGCCTGTGGAAAGAAGATGTCCAAATCGGACCCACACTCGGTCTGTATTGCTTGTCTCCCTTCATCACACAAGCCAGACCAGTGTTACCATTGCAGCAAGTTTTCCAGAAGAACCCTTAAGGAAAGGGAGAAGATTAAGCTGCACTCTATGCTATGGAGAGGCGGCAAGTGCTAAAGGAGAACTGTCTGCAAGAAAGCCCTCCTCTCACTCAAGACGCAAAGAAAAAGATGACGAAAGAAGACATCGGTCGCCGTCGAGGGACAGATCAACGTCCAAGGTACCGTTGTGCTCTGAGTCAGCGTCGAAGTCGACGTCGAAACGTCCTTCGACGTCGAGGGCTCCAAGTCATCAAGAATCGCGTAGGTGGACCACATCTGGCTCACCTACAGCGAGAGGCGGTGAGATACCGACGTTGGCACATCAACGTCGAAGCCCGCCGGCGAGAGCACCTCTAACGACGTCGAAGACACCACCGACGCCGAAGGTACTGCAAGCTTCGTCGTCAAGCAGAGCGGTTTTGGTGTCGACGCTGGCAAGACAGCCGTCGCCGTCGAGACATTCGGCGTCGAAACAGGCATCGCCCAGGGGTTCGACGTCGAGAAGGGCGCGTTCCGCGTCGAGAAGACAGACTCCGAGGAAGTCGCCTTCGACGGTGAGAAGGTCGACGTCGAGAGCGAGATCGCCGTCTAGGACTTCGGTGTCGAGGAGGTCGACGTCGAGAGCGAGATCGCCGTCTAGGACTTCGGTGTCGAGGAGGTCGACGTCGAGAGCGAGATCGGCGTCGAGGAGGTCGACGTCGAGATCTAGGTCCCGCAGATCAAGGTCCAGATCGCCATCGAGGGGGTCGACGTCGAGGAGGTCGGAGTCAGCGACGGAGAACATCCAAATGGCCTCCAGGAGTGCTTCTTCCTCTCCGGGGCTTCAGATCGTACAGATCTCGCCAGAGCACTCTCCAGCTCCGCCTGCACACCCTGTAACAAACATCTCTCCTAGATGGCTGGGAGATATAAGGGAGTGGAAGATACGGAAGGTTACCAGGGTGGTCCATTCACGTAGCAGATCCAGGTCTCCATTGATTCAGTCGGTGCACTCCTCAGAGCGGCATGATCGACGAGCCCGGTCACGCAGATCTCCATCGGTGAGAAGGCATACACCCCGCTCTCCCAGAAGTAGAGCTTCTAGACCTAGTCATCGCTCTCACAGGAGTAAGAGCCATAGGTCGTCTTCATGGTCTTCATCATCTAGACCATCTAAAGCGGACTACTCACCCACTCTTTCCTCAACACCTCCGAGTAGGGTATCCCCGATTGACGATCTCAACACCTTCAATGAGGTTTTGTGTAGAGGAGCGGCTAAACTTCAGATTGAGATGCCTGTTCATGTTCCAACAACCTCAATCATCTTTGAAACGCTGCATCAGAGGGCGTCATCCAGACCTCTACTTCCCTTGGTGCCTGGTCTACTGGAGCCTGCGTTGCAAAAGTTCTTGACTCCAGCTTCAGTGGGTGCTGCTCCCTCAAGAATCCTAAAGAAATATAAAGCTCCTGACACAGACCCTCTGTTTCTGAGATCCGATCCACCTCCGGATTCAGTCATTGTCTCGGCCGCGCGGAAGAACCAGACAGGGGCAGCGTCTTCCACGGTACCACCTGACAAAGACAGTAAGGCCATGGATTCAATAGGCAAGAGGATGTGCAACACCTCCGCATCCTACATGAAGGTAGCCAGCGCTTCGGCCTTGCTGGGTCGTTATGACCGCTCTCTCTGGGACTCCCTGTCACGTTTCACGGACAAACTCCCTAAGGAGGACAAGCAAGACTTCCTGGAGGTCCTTCAGGAAGGGGGCCTGGTGTCCAACCAGATCATCAGCGCGGCAGCGGATGCCTCAGATCTAGCATCACATGGGTACTCTCATGGAATCTGTGCCCGTCGCTCTTCCTGGCTAAGGTTGACGGGGTTGAAGCCGGAGGCCCAACATCGGATCCTTAACCTGCCGTTCAATGGATCCTCGCTCTTCGGATCTCATGCCGATGATGAGATGTCGCGCATGAAGACAGAACTGGACACGGTCAAGGCAGTGGGACTCGAAAAGAGGAAAGACTTTAAACGGCGCTATCGCCCCTACGATCGGCGCAACTACCAGCAGAGGGTTCAAACCCCTCATTGGTCTACACAACAGCACCAAGGGAGATCCCAGTACAATCAGCGACGTCCAGGCAGAGGACGAGGAGGTTCCTCCAGGCAGTCTGCACCAGCTGCCAAGCAGCAGCAACAGCAGAAACAGTGAGTGCTTGCTTCCCCTAAACCCGTTACCCACTCCGGTGGGGGGAAGCATTCGTATGTTTCTAGAAGAGTGGACCAAAATTACACTGGACAAGTGGGTTCTAAACATCGTAAGGAACGGATACTCCATCCGGTTCAAGTCACCTCCACCTTCTATTCCTCCCCGGAAGACCACCTCCCATCACGTAAGTCTTCTACAAGAAGAGGTGTCTGCCCTGCTTTTAAAGGAGTCCATCGAAAAGGTTCCATGGCAGCAACGTCATCAAGGACTATACTCTCGTTATTTCCTAGTCCCAAAGAAAGGTCTCGGCAAAGAGTTCAGGCCCATTCTAGACCTCAGGCGACTGAACAAATTTATTCTGAAGGAAAGGTTCAGAATGCTGGCCTTGCATCAGATAATTCCACACTTGCACCCACAAGTCTGGATGTGTTCCATAGATCTTCAGGATGCCTATTTCCACATTCCCATCTCTCTGAAGCATCGGAAGTTTCTAAGGTTTCGCATTCAATCCGACCATTACCAATTCACAGTCCTACCGTTCGGTCTCAAGTCAGCCCCTCGCACTTTCTCAAAGTGCATGGCAGTAGTAGCGGCGTTCTTGAGAAGGAAACAAATATTCGTCTACCCCTATCTAGACGATTGGCTTCTCAAAAGTGCTTCCCCAGCACTTCTGCAACTACACCTCGCTTACTGCGTTCGACATCTGCATCGATTGGGTCTGCATGTCAATTTAAAAAATCCATCCTCAACCCAACGCAGAGAATTCATTACTTGGGGGCAACTCTGGACACGGTAAACGCAAGAGCGTATCCTTCGGAGGAGAGACTGTCATCCATCCTCCTCAAGTGTCAGACCATTTTGCGGAACCCTTACCCAACAGCCAGACAAGTCTCGTCTCTTCTGGGTTCTATGGCATCTTGCATCTTTCTAGTCCCGAATGCCAGGCTACACATGAGACCTCTTCAACAGGCTCTGGAAGATCAGTGGTCCCAGATCTCCAATCGCTGGGAGGACACGATAACGATACCTCTGTCTGTCAAACTCTCCATCGGCTGGTGGATGCGGAGGTCTCATCTTCTCGTGGGCAGCCCTTTTCACGAGGAACCTCCAAAGCTGACTCTTGTAACAGATGCGTCTCTTCAAGGATGGGGCGCCCACATGGGGTCCCTGCAGGTACAAGGCCTGTGGTCGGAAAGAGAACAGCTCTATCACATAAACATGCTGGAGCTCAGGGCAGTTCATCTGGCCCTCAAGGCGTTCTTTCCGTCCATCAAGTCCAATACCCTCCTTGTTCAAACGGACAATACAACAACAATGTTTTACCTGAACAAGCAGGGGGCACCAGGTCCAGGCCTCTGTCGCTGGAAGCACAGGCGATCTGGAGGTGGCTTCTGGCTCGGGACATGAAGATCTCAGCGGTCCATCTTCCGGGCATCCTAAATGTTCAGGCAGATGGCCTAAGCAGGCATTTCGCAGAAGCGCACGACTGGGCGCTAAAGCAAGAAGTAGCACAGGACATTTTTCAAGCCTGGGGGGAACCAGACATAGACCTGTTCGCAGATGCAGACAATGCAAAATGCAACGTCTTCGCCTCCAGGTTCCCACAACAAGGCTCCAAGGGGAATGCTCTATGGATAGACTGGTCAGAGACATTACTCTACACATTTCCACCAGTCCCCTCATTCCTCTAGTGATCAGGAAGCTGTACAGATCCAAAACGAGGATGATCTTGGTTGCACCAGACTGGCCTCGCCAGTGGTGGTACCCGGACCTTCTTCGTCTTTCGACAGTACCGCACACGAGGCTACCCTGTCATCCAGATCTGCTGACCAGGGCGGGCGGCAAAGTGTTCCATCCCAATCTGCCGTCCCTGAAGCTAGCAGCATGGCTCCTGAATTCATCCAATATGGGCACTTAGGTCTCTCTCAGGACTGCATGCAGATCTTGAAAGAGGCTCGACGTCCTTCCACAAGGAGAACATATGCTTTCAAATGGAGGCGATTCTACATGTGGTGTACTGCAGAGGGTCATGATCCTATTCATGGTCAGGAACAGGTACTGTTACCATATTTACTGTCTTTGGCAAAAGCAGGATTACAGTATTCATCTATTAAAGTTCACTTGGCCGCGATAACAGCTTATAGGAAGTCCCCCAATCAGGTTTCCTTTTTTAGAATGCCAGAGGTTAAGGACTTTTTAGAGGGCCTAAAGAAAGTCTATCCTCCAGTGAGGGCTCCATCTCCCTCTTGGGAACTCAATATCGTTCTCTCCAAGTTAATGGGCCCTCCTTTTGAACCTATACATAAGGCCTCGCTGCAACATCTTTCTTGGAAGACTGCATTCCTTGTGGCAATCACGTCTGCTCGCAGGGTGAGTGAGATACAGGCTTTGTGCTCGTCGGAGCCTTATCTCGTTTTTCATGCAAACAGAGTGGTACTAAGAACTCACCCGAAGTTCTTTCCGAAAGTGGTCTCGGAGTTCCACATCAACCAGTCGATCACTCTTCCCACTTTCTTTGTGAACCCTGTCACACCTGCTGAGAAGGCATTACATTCACTGGATCTTAAAAGGGTGTTGAAGTTTTATCTGGATAAGTCTAAAACTGTACGCAACACTGACAGATTGTTTGTTAATTACGGACCATTGAACACTGGCTCTCCGGCCTCTAAAAGGTCCATTTCTAGGTGGATTGTGTCATGCATTATGCTATCTTATCAGCTAGCACACAAACAGCTCTCAGGCAGGCCGAGAGCACATTCTACAAGAGGAAAAGCAGCTACAATAGCTATGCTGAGTAACGTTCCTATTCAAGACATATGTAAAGCAGCCACATGGCGTTCGGTGCACACTTTTGCACGCCATTACTGTCTTGATTCTGACACTCAAGCTGATGCTAGGGTTGGCCAGGCATCCATGAGGAACTTATTTGGGTAATATAAGTTGGATTGGTTGGCATGATATAATGGTATTCGCCCGCAGAGTATGGGGATGGCTTGCTACTCTATTCAGTGCTTATGACTATTGATGAGTATCCCCTGGAAGAGAAGGATAAGTTACTTACCTGTAATCCTAGTTCTCTTCCAGGGGTATACTCATCAAAGTCATAAGCAACCCTCCCTCCTCCCGGACGAATACCATGTTCATGTAAGATGTATCTGTTACCCATACTGTGATCACACTGTTTACGCCGTCCAAAAGAACTGACCTAACTGTCACCTGTAGTGCATGATGGGAGCCTGAGGGTTCCAAGAGGTCTTAAAGGCACGGCGCCAGTTTTTCCTAACTGTTCTATATGCAGCCTCTCTAGGCTGACCTGCCTCTATGGTCTTACCCCTTTTACCTTTGAAAATAAAGGTTGTGTTGTTTCAAAGCAAACTGAAGTGGTTTACTTGTTTTAATCATGATTATATCATGGGGTATGTTTATTTGTTGTTCAAATTTAAAAGGTTTTACATGCAATGAGGCAGGTTTTCTGAGCCTAGTATATAATATCAGGCTGCATATATGTTTGTTTTATGCATATCACCTATATATATATTTACTTATATGTGTATATGGATATATATGTAGGTATATGCATATTATTGGCTATTGCTCCGGGGTCCCCGCACGTGGGCGGGACTATTCCGGGGTCCCCGCACGTGGGCGGGACTATTCAGTGCTTATGACTTTGATGAGTATACCCCTGGAAGAGAACTAGGATTACAGGTAAGTAACTTATCCTTCTTGTCCATCCCAGCTTGCTCTCATTGTCACTGCTTACATATATTTCTCTTTCTTTTTATCTCTTCCTTTTCTGCCTTTTCCTCTCTATTGCTCTGGCTGAAAGTATAATGAAAATTAAATCCCAGTTTCCAAAAGTACGTGCTGTTACCACCGGCACAGATTAAGCATCTGGTAATAAACCCAAGATCTGAAAGAGACACGTTAGTGACAGATTCCTTACCTTAGAATATCCCCAGGCGTCAGGCTGGATCCGGAAAGTTTTTGCGTAGCAGTACCCTTGCGCGTCGGTAGGCGGCGTCGTGCGGCTCCGCGTCCGTCGTCGGCGTCGTGATCGCCGGGATGACGTCGCGGGCAGTACTTAGGCGCCGCCCCTGCGTGCTGACGTCAGTTCTTCTTTTTCCGCGCCAGTAAGCGCAGATCCGGGAAGAGCAGTGCCCTAGTCAATTTTTGACGAACTTTTTTTGTGAATTTTTTCACTGTTTCTTCATCGAGTCTTCACGACTCCTAGGTGTCGTAGGAATGCCCGGCTTCAAGCCATGCGGAGCCTGCGGTCGCATGATGTCGATCACGGACCCGCATCTCGAGTGTCTCTTCTGTCTCGGCCGAGACCACGACACGAAGTCGTGCCCTGACTGCCGGAAACTTCATCCGAAGGCTTTGCGAGAGCGGTCTCGAAAGCTGCTCGAGGTCCGG
The DNA here is from genome assembly GCA_963921515.1 of Calotriton arnoldi. Lineage (NCBI taxonomy): Eukaryota > Metazoa > Chordata > Amphibia > Caudata > Salamandridae > Calotriton > Calotriton arnoldi. Next base: position 5,120,394 of record CAWUFW010000017.1, read on the forward strand.
CAGTCGGCTCCGCGCCGTACCAAGCCCCGGTCCCGGGAGAGGTCGAGGGGCCGGTCGCGGAGTCCCCGCCAGTCGTCGGAATCCAAGTCTTCGCGCTCCTCGGGTAAGTCGAAGCACAAAAAGTCTACGAAGCATCATCGCTCTAAGACTTCGCCTCGCCGGTCTCGCGACTCGGCTGAGGCCCCAGTCGGCACCGTCCCCGTGGCCCCGGACATGCCTGTAGAGCCGCCCCTGCATTACCCGTTCTTTCCGGGTTCGGGGGCGACTCCGGCCGAAATACAGGAATTCCTGTCGGCCATGGCCCGCCTCTTCGGGCCTTCAGGCCCCTCCGGTGCGCCTTCGGGCCCCGCGGGCCCTGATGGGGTTGCCCCGGCGCCGCCGTCGACTCCGGTCCCGGCGTCGCCTGTCCCACCAGCCTTCATCCCGGCCTCGGCTCCGGCCCCGGCCTCGATCCCGGCTCCGGTGGTACCGCAACCCCCATCGACGCCGGTTGACCTAACCACGCCGATGTCCCCGGTGCCGTTCCTGACGCCGTCCGGGGCTCCGGACGGCGTCGGTCCCCGGCTCTCTCCGGCTCCGGACATGGAGCCGGACCGACGTCGCTCGACGCCGGTTCCGGCGCCGATGAGACCTTGGGTCCCAAATGTCCCTCCTCCTCCATATTTTGAACAAGAGGAGGACCAGGAGAGCTGGGAGGTGTCTGAGGACCCTCTCACACAACAGTGTGAGTATGATCCGGACTGGGCTGAGGAACTTGGGGATGCCAGTGGTCTAGACACCTCCCCTGACACTGGCATGCTGTCTCCTCCCGTGGCTACGGAAGAGGGAGCTAATTTTGCAACGGTATTGCGTAGAGCAGCTGGAGCCTTACATCTCCAGTTGCCTACTGTGGCCGTCAGGACTAACCTCCTGACAGAAGTGCTTCAGCCGGCGGCTTCCTCCTCGGAGACTGTGCTGCCGTTTAATGATGCACTCACTGACGTTCTTTTGGGTGGGAGAGGTCGAGGGGCCGGTCGCGGAGTCCCCGCCAGTCGTCGGAATCCAAGTCTTCGCGCTCCTCGGGTAAGTCGAAGCACAAAAAGTCTACGAAGCATCATCGCTCTAAGACTTCGCCTCGCCGGTCTCGCGACTCGGCTGAGGCCCCAGTCGGCACCGTCCCCGCGGCCCCGGACATGCCTGTAGAGCCGCCCCTGCATTACCCGTCCTTTCCGGGTTCGGGGGCGACTCCGGCCGAAATACAGGAATTCCTGTCGGCCATGGCCCGCCTCTTCGGGCCTTCAGGCCCCTCCGGTGCGCCTTCGGGCCCCGCGGGCCCTGATGGGGTTGCCCCGGCGCCGCCGTCGACTCCGGTCCCGGCGTCGCCTGTCCCACCAGCCTTCATCCCGGCCTCGGCTCCGGCCCCGGCCTCGATCCCGGCTCCGGTGGTACCGCAACCCCCATCGACGCCGGTTGACCTAACCACGCCGATGTCCCCGGTGCCGTTCCTGACGCCGTCCGGGGCTCCGGACGGCGTCGGTCCCCGGCTCTCTCCGGCTCCGGACATGGAGCCGGACCGACGTCGCTCGACGCCGGTTCCGGCGCCGATGAGACCTTGGGTCCCAAATGTCCCTCCTCCTCCATATTTTGAACAAGAGGAGGACCAGGAGAGCTGGGATGTGTCTGAGGACCCTCTCACACAACAGTGTGAGTATGATCCGGACTGGGCTGAGGAACTTGGGGATGCCAGTGGTCTAGACACCTCCCCTGACACTGGCATGCTGTCTCCTCCCGTGGCTACGGAAGAGGGAGCTAATTTTGCAACGGTATTGCGTAGAGCAGCTGGAGCCTTACATCTCCAGTTGCCTACTGTGGCCGTCAGGACTAACCTCCTGACAGAAGTGCTTCAGCCGGCGGCTTCCTCCTCTGAGACTGTGCTGCCGTTTAATGATGCACTCACTGACGTTCTTTTGGGTGCCTGGTCCAAGCCCACCACAGGGGCTCCTGTGGATAGGAACGTGGCCCGACGCCATCGCCCTGCTCCGGGCGACCCCTTGTTTCTCTCCAACATCCCACCCCCGAGAGCTTGGTTGTCCAAGCCTCTGCCTCCCAAACCGCCTTCCCTACCGCCCCTCCGGATAGGGAATCCAAGCGCCTGGATCACTTTGGGAAGAAGGCTTTCTCTTCCTCCAGTGCTGGCTTGCGGTCCGTTAACACCGCTTGCCTCTTGGGCCGATGTATCCACTCCCTGTGGGATTCAGTGGCGACTGTTTTGCCGCAGTGTTCTGAGGAGGTCCAGACACTGCTTACCCGCGCCATTGCGGAAGGGCGAGATGCGGCTAAATACACCATACGTTGTGGCCTTGATACCGCCGACTCGCTGGGCAGATCGCTTGCAACGACGGTGGCGCTGCGTCGCCACGCCTGGCTGAGAACCACTGGTTTTTCGGGTGATGTCCAGAATACACTCATGGACATGCCCTTTGATGGAGTCGGTCTTTTTGGATCAAAAGCAGACCATGCGCTGGAGCGTTTCAAGGACTCGCGGGCTACTGCAAAGTCCCTGGGCCTTGCTGTTGTGCGCCCTCCGCTCACATCTGCTTTTCGCCCCTTTCGTGGCCACGGGAGGGGCGCCCAGTCACGTCAGCAGCCCGGCCAACGGCCCGCGCAGCAAGCGCCTTCGCGTGGCCGAGGACGTGGATACCGCCGTGGCGGTTCGGGCAACAAGCGTGCGGGTCAGGCCACCACCTCCAACCCGTCCGCGGCCTCCAAGCCCTCCTAGTCCCTCCTTTCAGGTGCACGGCACGCCAGTAGGGGGCAGGGTCCGCCATCACCTTCACCACTGGCGTCCCATCACCTCGGACAGGTGGGTCTTGGACATTGTCAGAAGGGGCTACTCCCTCCCCTTCGAGACCACCCCCCCAGCCATGCCACCTCAATTCCACCGCATGTCAGGGGATCACTTGGTGCTTCTACAGAAGGAAGTCACGGCCCTCTTGGCCAACAGGGCCGTCGAACATGTTCCGACCCCAGAAGTAGGACGTGGTTGCTACTCCCACTACTTTCTGGTGCCCAAAAAGGACAAGGAGGACATGCGTCCTATCTTGGACCTCCGGAACGTCAATCGCTTCCTCCGGAAGGAGAAGTTCAAGATGCTCACCCTAGCTCAGGTCTTGACTGCCCTCGACCCTGGAGACTGGTTGGTAGCGTTGGACTTGCAGGACGCTTATTTCCACATCCCCGTCCTGCCGGCCCACCGGCGTTACCTACGGTTCACGGTTGGCCTCGAGCATTTTCAGTTCACCGTGCTCCCCTTTGGCCTTACCAGTGCCCCTCGGGTGTTCACGAAAGTGATGGCGGTGGTCGCAGCTCATCTGCGCCGAGCTGGGGTTTCAGTCTTCCCCTACCTCGACGACTGGCTGCTGAAGGCGGGCTCGTCCCAGGCAGTCGTCTCCCACCTCCAGACTACGGCCGAACTCCTGCACTCGCTGGGGTTCTCCATCAATGTGCCTAAGTCGCATCTGATTCCTTCTCCACAGCTCCTTTTCATCGGAGCAGTTCTGGACACGACGCAGTTTCGGGCCTATCCTCCCGAACGGCGAGTCCGGGATATTCAGGCTATGATTCCGATCTTTCAGCCTTTATCCTGGGTTTCGGTACGGATGACCCTGAGGCTGCTGGGCCTCATGGCCTCCTGCATCCTGCTGGTCAATCATGCCAGGTGGCATATGCGGGCTCTGCAGTGGGACCTGAAGTTCCAGTGGGCGCAGCACCAGGGCAACCTGTCCGATCACGTCCAGATCTCGGAGGGGACTGCAAAACAGTTGCAGTGGTGGCTCACGGACCGGCAATGGGTCATGGGCAGATCCCTCTCCCTTCCCCAGCCAGAGCACACAGTTGTGACGGACGCGTCCCTTCTGGGATGGGGCGGTCACATGGGAGAGGCGGAGATCAGAGGCCTCTGGTCTCCGGCGGAGTCCCGACTCCATATCAACCTTCTGGAGCTCCGGGCGATCCGACTTGCACTCAAGGCATTCCTTCCCTCTGTCAAAGGGAAGGTAGTGCAGGTGTTCACAGACAACACCACCGCCATGTGGTACTGCAACAAACAAGGCGGGGTGGGGTCGTGGACCCTTTGTCAGGAGGCTCTGCGCCTTTGGACATGGCTGGAACATCAGGGCATGTTCCTGATGGTTCAACACCTGGCAGGTTCCCTCAACGCCAGGGCGGACGAACTCAGCCGCAGTTGCATGATGGATCACGAATGGCGTCTTCACTCGGAAGTGGCGCAAGGACTCTTTCTACAGTGGGGAGAGCCTTGGTTAGATCTATTCGCCACCAAAGAGAACGCGCAATGCCATCAGTTCTGCGCGTTGGAATTTCCAAGGCGGCACTCGCTCGGCGACGCTTTTCGTCGCGAGTGGAGTTGCGGTCTGTTGTACGCCTTTCCGCCTATACCACTTCTACCCAGAGTGTTGAAGAAGATTCGACACGACCGGGCCCAAGTCATTCTTGTGGCTCCGGACTGGGCTCGAAGAGTTTGGTATCCCGAGCTACTCAGTATGAGCGTAGATCCCCCGATCCGTCTGCCTCTTCGGGAGGATCTTCTGTCGCAGCAGCAGGGGACGGTCCTCCACCCGAACCTGTCCAGCCTCCACCTGCTTGCGTGGAGATTGAGCGGCGGCAGTTGATTCCTTTCGACTTGCCTCCCGAAGTTTGTGATGTGATTCTGGCAGCCAGGCGTCCCTCCACTAAGGTGGTATACGCCTGCAGGTGGAACAAATTTGTGGCATGGTGCACAGCAAAGGCTGTGAACCCCCTTTCTGCCCCTCTTTCTGAGGTCCTTTTGTTCCTTCTTTCTCTGGCCCAACAGGGTTCTGCCCTGGGTACCATCAAGGGTTATCTTTGTGCTATCTCGGCCTTCCTCAGGCTCCCTGATCAGCCCTCCCTTTTCAAGTCCCCTGTTGTTAACAGGTTCTTAAAAGGCATTACACACCTCTTCCCTCCTGTTCCGTTTTTGATGCCTCAGTGGGACTTGAACTTGGTTCTTACCTTTCTAATGTGCGCTCCCTTTGAGCCTCTACATAACTGTCCTCTTCTGACTCTGAAGACAGCCTTTCTGGTGGCCATCACCTCCGCTCGGCGGGTGAGTGAGCTCCAGGCTCTATCATGCAAACCTCCTTTTCTGTCTGTCCATCCAGACAAGGTTGTTCTTAGGACGCGTCCGTCCTTCTTGCCAAAGGTGGTTACTGCCTTCCACATTGGGCAGACCATCACCTTGCCTACCTTCTTTCCGCCTCCGCATCCTTCCGGAGAGGAAGAGAGGCTCCACCGTCTGGACCCAAAACGTGCGCTCTCCTTCTATATCACACAAAACACTTCCAGGTGGATGACCAGCTCTTTGTTGGCTACGTGGGCGCCAAAAAAGGTCGGCGGTGCACAAACGAACCATCTCCCGCTGGGTTACCTTGTGCATCAACGCCTGCTATTCTTTGGCTAAGAAGGAGCCTCCTGTTGGGCTGCGTGCCCATTCCACCAGGGCAACGGCTGCTACCACGGCTTTGGGCCGCGGAGTTCCGCTGCAGGATATCTGTCAGGCAGCTACGTGGGCCTCGCTGCACACGTTTACAAAGCATTACTGCCTTGACAGCCAAGTCCGGAGGGACGGCTTCTTTGGCCGTTCTGTTCTCCGAGACTTCCTTGTCTGATCTTTGTTCGCAGACCCACCACCGGGGTTGGTATTGCTGGGGTATCTATTCTAAGGTAAGGAATCTGTCACTAACGTGTCTCTTTCAGATGCACAAGTTACTAACTTGTGTAACGATATATCTGTAAGAGACAGTAGTTAGTGACAGATTCCTTACCGCCCCACCCATCCTCCCCGTTCTGCAAACTGATTTCTAGGGTTAAGGACATCCCTTTTAGGGCCCTAGTATTTTCAGACACCTATGTCAGCTTCTTGCATGGCTCTGCGTTCCTGGCGCGGAAAGTCGTGTACAGAACTGACGTCAGCGCGCAGGGGCGGCGTCTAAGTACTGCCCGCGACGTCATCCCGGCGATCACGACGCCGACGACGGACGCGGAGCCGCACGACGCCGCCTACCGACGCGCAAGGGTACTGCTACGCAGAAAACTTTCCGGAGCCAGCCTGACGCCTGGGGATATTCTAAGGTAAGGAATCTGTCACTAACTACTGTCTCTTACAGATATATCGTTACACAAGTTAGTAACTTGTGCATCAACCGCACACAACACTTCCGGGTGGATGACCAGCTCTTTGTTGGCTACGTGGGCGCCAAAAAAGGTCGGGCGGTGCACAAGAGAACCATCTCCCGCTGGGTAACCTTGTGTATCAAAGCCTGCTATTCTTTGGCTAAGAAGGAGCCTCCTGTTGGGCTGCGTGCCCATTCCACCAGGGCAATGGCTGCTACCACGGCCTTAGGCCGCGGTGTTCCGCTGCAGGATATCTGTCAGGCAGCTACGTGGGCCTTGCTGCACACGTTTACCAAGCATTACTGCCTTGACAGTCAGGTCCGGAGGGACGGCTTCTTTGGCCGTTCTGTCCTCCGGGACTTCCTTGTCTGATCTTTGTTCGCAGACCCACCACCGGGGTTGGTATTGCTGGGGTATCTATTCTAAGGTAAGGAATCTGTAACTAACGCGTCTCTTTCAGATGCACAAGTTACTAACTTGTGTAACGATATATCTGTAAGAGACAGTAGTTAGTGACAGATTCCTTACCGCCCCACCCATCCTCCCCGTTCTGCAAACTGATTTCTAGGGTTAAGGACATCCCTTTTAGGGCCCTAGTATTTTCAGACACCTATGTCAGCTTCTTGCATGGCTCTGCGTTCCTGGCGCGGAAAGTCGTGTACAGAACTGACGTCAGCGCGCAGGGGTGGCGTCTAAGTACTGCCTGCGACGTCATCCCGGCGATCACGACGCCGACGACGGACGCGGAGCCGCACGACGCCGCCTACCGACGCGCAAGGGTACTGCTACGCAAAAACTTTCCGGATCCAGCCTGACGCCTGGGGATATTCTAAGGTAAGGAATCTGTCACTAACTACTGTCTCTTACAGATATATCGTTACACAAGTTAGTAACTTGTGCTTTAATGTTTGAAATTGAAATCATACAAATTGCTTGGGGGTCCCCGGCTTCCAGTGGTGGTTCAATGGGGGTCCTCAGGAGTCAAAAGTTTGGGAACCACTGTTCTAGAGTTTTCTCTTTCTTTGGCCTAGCAGGGTTGTGCTGTGGCTACAGTAAAGGGATATTTGTCGGCCTTGTCGGCTTTTCTATGTTTGCCGGACCAGCCGTCTTTATTTAAGTCCCCCGTTGTTATGAGTTTCATTAAGGGCCTTACTAATAGGTTTCCTCCCACTCCCTTCATTATGCCTCAGTGGGATTTAAATCTTGTTCTTACATTTCTAATGGGTTCTCCTTTTGAGCCTCTTCATAGTTGCCCGTTGAGGCTTCTTTCTTTTAAGACGGTCTTTCTGATCGCCATTACCCCAGCCAGGAGGGTAAGTGAGCTTCAGGCTCTTAGTTTTAGACCTCTGTTTTTTACCATTCATGCAGATAAGATGGTTCTCAGGACCAGGCCTGCTTTCCTGCCTAAGGTGGTTACTCCTTTCCATCTAGGGCAATCCATTACCTTACCTACCTTTTATCCTCCCCCTCACTCTTCCGAGGAGGAGAGACTTCTTCGCCTGGATCCTAAGAGAGCTGTCAGTTTCTATCAGGACAGAACCAGGGATCCGAGACTGGACAATCAGCTCTTCGTGGGCTATGTTGGACGAATAAAGGGCAAGGCTGTGCACAAGCGGACTCTCTCCAGGTGGATCATCTTGTGCATCAAGATCTGCTACGCCTTGGCCAAGAAGGAACCGCCTGAAAGTATTAGAGCTCATTCCACCAGAGCTAAGTCTTCTTCTTCTGCTTTGGCTAGAGGTGTTCCTGTTGTTGACATTTGTAAGGCAGCAACTTGGGCCTTCCTCCACACCTTTGCGAAGCATTACTGCTTGGATTCGGAGGTTAGGAGGGATGGCCATTTTGCACGCTCTGTGCTTCAGGATTTTTTGGTATAGGCAGGTGGACACCCTCCTCCGGGAGTGGGACTGCTGTGGGATTCCATTCAAAAGGTGAGTAATCCACAGGCAGATGTATCCATCAGAAGAACAAGTTACTTACCTTTGGTAACGCTTTTTCTGGTGGATACAGTATCTGCCTGTGGATTCCTCACTGTCCCACCCTCCCACCCTCCTCCCCGTTGTCCACCTTCGTATACCAAAGGTTTTATTGGTTATTTGACATGGTTGTTTTGCTGTGTCTTTTTTGATTGCCTTGCTATTGGTTTATAGGAAATGCTTTGTTTCTTTAGCTCTTCCTATTTTTCTTTATACTGTGTGTATTTGTGTTTATATTGTATACTGTGTATACTCCAATTATGTGGTCGGTTCACCCGTTCGCCTCGGAGGCACGAAAAAAATGGGTGGAACTGACGTCAGCACGCCAACGAGGTCTATTTGTGGCTCTGATGACGTCAGACGGAGTCGCGAGCGGAGCCGTGCTACTGTGACGTCCTCGTCGACGTGGGAGAGCTAGGGAAAAAAGTTTCCGTGGAATGCTGGCGCAGGGGAGAATTCAAAAGGTGAGGAATCCACAGGCAGATACTGTATCCACCAGAAAAAGCATTACCGAAGGTAAGTAACTTGTTCGGCTGGCACAGTCCTGATTGAGACATTGTGATACAACTGATTGACTTAAGTGTACTGATTCAGCTAGCACCGCCCTGTTTGACTCCGGTGTAGTGATACGGCCGGCACCGTCCTGACTGAGTAAACAACAAGGGGGACAATGAGGGCTTGATAAAGGTCCACCGTACTTGCCCTGGGTAGAACTAGAAGACAAAAGAGGTACGGTGTTCCTGGGTGGCAAGTTGGCCACCTGGTTAGTACTCAGAGTGGTGGGGAGGTGGGGAATACCTCCTTTCGGAACTAGGACCCTCACACACCCAGCAAGCTAGGTGTCATGCTTCATCATATGGGTCTGCTCCTCGTCGAGCCGGCGCTGCAATGCTCAACGGGCACCCATAACGGGGCTCTTTATCGGAGATCTTTTGTTCCTTGCCGTATAGGTGCCGTGGGTGTGAGGGGCCTGGTAAGATGTAGATGTGGTGTGTGGGTTAAAACAGGTAAGGGAATCCTCTATAATTATTTTTATTCTGGAGAGGTCACAACCTGAATAAAAAGTAAAAAGAAAAAGGAGGGCGACTATTTTGTTTTAATCTGACAAAAATTACCCTCTACCCCTTAGTGGTCAACATGTTTCTCACCTATAAAATGTCTCTAATAGATCAGTTGGCGATTCCTCAGGACCTAGTGACTAAACGAAAACTATCTACAGTGTGTGGTGTGGTTCTACATACCACTTCTTCTCTCGGTAGGACGTTGCCCCGGAGAAAAGCAGCCAACCTAGAGTACAAACAAAAAGGATCAAAAAACCAAATGGAAATATTGGTACATGGTCCTATTGATTCAAGTGGGTGTGTTTCATCGTACACCACCTCTTTGAATCTATACAAGTGATAAAAACAACGTGATTTCATGCATATCACATTCTACGTGTGCCTTCATTTGTATTTAGAATATAAAACCTCTGTGTATCCAGTTAGAGTAATTGAACAACATGGTGAGTGAGTATCAGCTCACCTCTTAAGGATTCAAGTGCTGCTTCATCAGACCGCAGCGGAGTATATGGACACTCAACGTAGTGTCGCTGTTTATTAAAAGGAAAAAACAAACAACAAAATATGTTGGGTGTGGGCTTGTAGGCACAACGTTTAGTTGCTAAGGCCATGACTCTAGAGCATTAAAAGTGAAAGTGGGCATGGTTCAGGTTAAAGTAAGCCCATAGTCGTGAAATTGGTATCATTGACAAGGTTATTCAACAGACTCAAAAGTGCCCCAGACCTGCCTGCGTAGCTGCTGGCGCCTTCACCATGCGCTCCGACATTATGCCAATCGTGCGGTGTGTTAAGAGCGCCTACAGCGCCCAAGCTATGTCTTAGTGCAGAGCTCTACAGAACATCAGAGTCAGCGTACCCTTCCCAAAGACCAGCGGTAACTTGTCAGCAATTCCCAGCACCTCTTACCTCTCTTAAAAGCTTGTGACCAGGCATAGTCTCAACGTGTAATCCATACTCACCTGCTCCCGCTCAGAGCAGTCCGGCTCACCTACCCGCTCTGCTGCACGGGGAGGAAAAGACAGGTTGTCGGTTCCTGTCTTAAATACCCTCTCCTGGTGCCATTAAGCATGGTAAATCAGCCGCACCTGGTGTGTGGTGTGATGGTGTCGGCATGACATCATCTACAGTGTAACCATGGAGGCCATCTTTGAATGTGGTGAAGGTCTATAGTTCTGTCTATTACCTTGATGTGGACGCGCATCAAGGGCTTCAAATTTGGCATTGAGTGGAGCGGTTTTATCAACAATGTGAACAAGAATTTATACAGTGCAAAAGTGCTCACGTCACTGCGCCAAATTTGTGCATAAGTTGCTGGCGACTGCTGATTGGGTGATTCGTATGTCGGCCATCTTAGAGTGTAGTATTATTAATGATATAGCTGGCACAATCCTGATTGATTCCGGCATACTTATATGGCTGGCACAGTCCTGTTTGACTGAGATGTACTTATATGGCTGGCTCAGTTCAGAGTGGCTCGGTCATAATGATATAGCTGGCACAATCCTGATTGATTCCAGCATACTTATATGGCTGGGACAGTCCTGATTGACTCAGGTGTACTTATACAAGTTGCATAGTCCTGATTGCCTTAGGTATACTGATATTGCTGGCACATTGCTGATTGATTCAGGTTCATTGAAACAGCTCACTCAGTTGTACTTATGTGGTTGGCACATTCTGGATTGAATATGGTGTGCTTATTCAGTTGCCACAGTGATGATTGACTCAGGCATACTGGTATGATGGGCACACTTCTGATTGACCCAGGCATGCTGATAGAGTAGGCACAGTTCTTTTTAACTCAGGTGTTCTGATATGGCTGGCACAGTTCTGATTAACACTGATGAAGTGATACATTCAGTTCAGTGCTGATTGACTCAGGTGTACTGATATGATGGACACAGTCCTGATTGCCTCTTGTGTACTTATTCTGAGGGCACAGTACTGATTGATTCAGGAGTACCCATACAGCGAGCACAGTGTTGATTGACTCAGGCGTACTGATACAGTAGCACAGCCCTGATTGAGTAAGATGCTGTGAAACGGCTGGGTCAGTTCTGAAGGACCCTGGAGTATGGGTACGGCGACACAGATGCAGTGATACAGCCAGCTCAGTTCAGATTGACGCAGGTGTATTGATATGATGGACACAGTCCTGATTGACTCAAGTGGACTAATATGGCTTGCACAAAACTGATGGACTCAGATGTAGTGAAACAGCTGGCTCAGTTCTGAATGGCGTAGGTGTACTGGTACGACAGCTCAGTCCTGATTGACACATATGCAGTGATACAGCCATCTCAGTGCTGATTGACTCAGGTTTACTGATGCGAATGGCACAGTCCTGATTGCCTCATGTGTAATTATTCTGAGGGCCCAGTACTGATTAATTCAGGTGAACTGATATGTCTTAAATAGTACTGATTGACTCAGGCGTACTGATACAGCAAGCACAGTGCTGATTGACAATGACATACTGATGTGATGGGCACAGTCTGATTGATTCAGGTGCACTGATATGGCGGCACAGTCCTGATTGACTCGGGTGCAGTGAAACAGCTTGCTCAGGTCTGATTGACTCTGGTGTACTGATACGACTAGCACAATCCTGCTCTGACTCAGGTGCAGTGATACAATTGGCACAGTTCTGATTGACTCCATGTGCTGATATGACTAGCACAGTCCTGCTTTCACTCAGATGCACTGATTTGTTTGACATGGGCCTGGAGTTACCAAGGATAGAATACTGAACTATAGAAGATCTACACTGATCATGATGGTTGTAATTTGTTATATCACTTTTATATACATTTCTCTTGCTGTGGTCAGAGTTTCTAAGCAATAGAAATTCTAGACTCCATAAATAGTTTTAGGGTACTTTCTTATTTCCAGATTAATCTTAGGCCTTAATGTTTAATTTGATGTGCCTGATTATAACTGCTCCCTCTTTTGAATGAATAAATGAAGCCCTTTCAGTTTTGGCACTGTTTGTTCTGAAAGAAGAGGAAAAGGAGGTGCATTCATAAAAAATCTTTTTAGTGAAGTTGAGCTAGTTGGTGTTGTGTGCCAGTAATATTTATAGCTACTCAGTAGCAGCACGGTAGTTTGGCTCTGGTATAACAAACTAGAAAGTCTATGTTGTCTCTGATATTGTTGTGGTGACGTGCTGAATGTGCCATTGAAAAACCTGAAATAAATCCTAACCTAAGTTGAAATGGTGCTCACCTGTGTCCTACTGTGTTCTTCTTCCTTCCCTCTCCAAGGTGACTTCATACGCCCAGTGTACGAAGACCTGACCGATTTCAAAGCTCTGAAGATCTATATGGAGAACCAACTGAATGATCTCAACAGCAGACCTGGGGTGGTTCCAATGAATCTGGTCCTTTTCCGAGACGCCATTGAACACAGTGAGTGGCCTAGTTTTAGTCTATATTTCTTCAGCACCATGGTTTTATGCTTACAGTGCACTGGTGTTAAATGTCATTGTCTGTGCTGGATCTCTGGCATCTTGGAGGTCAACAGCCGGGTGTAATAATTCCTAATAGCATGAATCTCTTCCATTGCTCAAGTCTGAATGTGTGTCGTATTTCCTGCTTAGAAACCCAGAAAATCTAAACTTAAGTTCGGATGCATATGTTTTTTTCCAGGAGATTAATCTCCTTTGGTGTATTCAGACACCTGGCAGAATCTGTTATACCTTCAGTAGTCACAGTAGTTAAATCTGAAAGAAACACATAGTGATAGATTCCTTACCTTAAAATATCCCCAGGCGTCAGACTGGATCCGGAAAGTTTTCGTCAGCAGTACCCCTGCGCGTCCGTAGGTGGCGTCGTGCAGCTCCGCGTCCGTCGTTTGCGTCGTGGTCGCCGAGATGACGTCGCGGGCGCTACTTAGACGCCGCCCACGCGATCTGACGTCAGTTCTTTCTTTTTCCGCGCCAGCAAGCGCAGATCCGGGAAGAGCAGGAACTCCCAGTCAATTTTTGACTAACTTTTTTAGGCTTTTTGTCTCTGTTTTTCTTGAGTCTTCGACTCCTGGTGCAGTAGCATGCCCGGTTTCAAGTCCTGCGGGGGTTGTCACCGCATGATGTCGGTGACGGACCCGCACCGTGTGTGTCTTTTCTGCCTGGGGTGCGACCACGACCCCAAGTCGTTCTCCGACTGCCGGGCCATGGCGCCGAAAACTTTGCGGGAGCGGTCCCGAAAGTTGCTGGAAGCCCGGCAGTCGGCTCCGCGCCGTTCGAAGTCCCGGTCCAGAGGGAGGTCGAGGGACCGTGCGCGGAGTCATCATCATCGATCTTCGGGATCCAAGTCTTCGCACTCGGGGTCAGGTAAGATGAAGCACAAGAAGTCGAAGAAACGCCATCGTTCTCCGACTTCCGGTCGCGTGACGCGGCTGAGGGTATGGGTGGTGCCACCCCCGCGGCTCCGGCGGAGTTCATGGAGTCGCCGCCCGACTACCCGCCCTTCCCGGGGTCGTCGGCGTCTCCGGCCCAGATACAGGTGTTCCTGTCGGCCATGGCTCGCCTCTTTGGGCCGTCGGGTCCCGCCGGAGCGCCTTCGGGCCCCGCGGTCCCGCATGGGTGTCCTCGCGTTTCCTCGCCGGCGGCTCCAGCCCCGGCGTCGCTGTCGGCTCCGACCACGGCGCCACAGGACACCCTTGGATCCAGGCCTGGATCCCGGTCGACGCCGGTTGACCTTGTTACGCCTCCACCGACGTCGACTCCACCGGCACCGATCCTGATGCCGCCCGCACCTCGGGATGACGTCGACCTCAGTTTCAGCCCCGAAGTGGACACGGCGCCGAGCCGGCGTCGATCGATGCCGTTCTCAACCCTGCTTGGGGATTTCTATCCCCATGTCCCTGCTCCTTATTTTTAACCTGTTGAACAGCTTGAGGAGCAAGGGGAGGACTGGGAGGGGTCTGAGGACCCTCTCGCTGCAGCCTGCGAGTCTGAACAGGACTGGGCTGAGGAATTGGGGGACGCCAGTGGTCTGGATACCTCACCAGACCTTGGCATGCTGTCTCCTCCTACCGTGGCTACGGAGGAGGGCGCCAGTTATGCAGTGGTGTTGCGTAGGGCGGCCGAGGCCCTACACCTCGAGCTCCCTACTGTGGCCGTCAGGACTAACCTCCTGACAGAGGTGCTTCAGCCAGCAGCTACTTCTGCAGAGCCGCTGCTTCCTTTCAATGAAGCCCTCTCTGACGTTCTTTTGGGCTTTTGGTCCAGGCCCACCACAGTGGCTCCTGTGGATAGGAACGTGGCCCGATGCCATCGCCCGGCTCCGGGTGACCCCATTTTCCTCTCCCAACACCCCACTCCCGAGAGCTTGGTTGTCCAAGCCTCTGCTTCCCCAACCGCCTTCCCTTCCGCACCACCGGATAGGGAAATCCGAGAAGCTGGATCAGTTTGGGAAGAAGATTTTTTTGCTTCCACCAGCTCTGCACTGCGGTCAGTGAACACTGCATGCCTCTTGGGCCGTTATTCCCACTCTCTGTGGGATACGGTGGCGAACGTGCTGCCCCAGTGTCCGGAAGAGGCTCGGCCTGCTCTCTCCCAGGCTGTTGCAGAGGGGAGAGACGCAGCAAAGTTCATGATTCGTTGTGGCCTAGACACCGCCGACTCACTGCGCAGATCGATTGCAACGACGGTGGCGGTTCGCCGTCACGCCTGGTTGAGGACAACTGGATTTTCGGGGGATGTCCAAAACACCCTTATGGACATGCCCTTTGATGTCCGTCGCCTCTTCGGCGACAAAGCGGACAGGGCGTTGGAGAGGTTTAAGGACTCAGGGGCTACGGCCAAGTCCTTCTGACTCTCGGCAGTCCGCCCTCCTCTGCCTTCCGCTTTTCACTCCTTTCGTGGCACAGGAAGGGGCGCCCCGCAGCGTTCGCAACAGTGCCACAGGCCGGCGCAGCAATCATCCCAGCGCGGACGCGGGTTCCGCCGTGGCGGACAAAGGGGCCAGCGGGCGGGTCAGTCCACCACCACCCCGGCCACCACTGCCTCCAAACCTTCCTAGTCCGAACTTTCAGGCCCATCAAACGCCAGTGGGCGGCAGGCTCTGCCATCACCTCCCCCACTGGCGCACCATCACTTCGGACAGGTGGGTTTTAGAGATAGTCCGGAGGGGCTACTCCCTCCCCTTCGAGACTACCCCCCCAGCCATGTCACCTCAATACCACCGCATGTCGGGGGATCACTTGGTGCTTCTTCAGCAGGAAGTTGCGGCCGTCTTGGCCAAGGGGGCCATCTAGCGCGTTCCGATGCACGAAGTAGGTCGTGGTTGTTATTCCCACTACTTTGTGGTGCCCAAGAAGGACAAAGGCCTGCGTCCTATC
Source organism: Calotriton arnoldi (assembly GCA_963921515.1). Classification (NCBI taxonomy): domain Eukaryota; kingdom Metazoa; phylum Chordata; class Amphibia; order Caudata; family Salamandridae; genus Calotriton; species Calotriton arnoldi. The sequence goes on from CAWUFW010000017.1 coordinate 5,135,962, forward strand.
TTAGACCTCCGGAACGTCGATCGCTTCCTCCGCAAAGAGAAGTTCAAGATGCTCACTCTAGCTCAGGTCTTGTCTGCTCTCGACCCACAAGACTGGATGGTGGCGCTGGACTTGCAGGACGCCTATTTCCACATCCCCGTCCTGCGAGCCCACCGGCATTACCTACGGTTCACGGTAGGCCACGAGCACTTTCAGTTCACCGCGCTCCCCTTTGGCCTTACTAGCGCCCCTTGGGTGTTCACCAAGGTGATGGCGGTGGTCGCAGCTCATCTGCGCAGATCAGGGGTCTCAGTCTTCCCCTATCTCGACGATTGGTTGTTGAAGGCGGGCTCGCCCCAGACAGTCGTCTCCCACCTCCAGACTACGGCCGACCTCCTGCACTTGCTGGGGTTCTCCATCAACGTGCCGAAGTCACACCTGATTCCCTCCCAGAAGCTCCTCTTTATCGGAGCGGTTCTGGACATGGCGCAGTTTCGGGTCTATCCTCCCGAACAGCGAGTCCGGGATATTCGGGCTCTGATTCCCATCTTTCAGCCCTTGTCCCGGGTTTCGGTCAGAGTGACTCTGAGGCTGCTGGGCCTCATGGCCTCCTGGCCTCCTGCATCCTGCTGGTCAATCATGCCAGATGGCATATGCGGGCTCTGCAGTGGTGTTGGACTTGGCCCTGCTGGCAGGGTCATCCCGAAACTTTTTGCCTTCCCCCTAGTTTTTTTCCTAATATAGAATTGGTGGTTTGAAATGAGACACAATAAATATGTATGTTTGGAGGTTGAACTAGAGATAATACATGCTGCGCAATGGTGTGCAGAGGTTTATCTTCACCATGAAAGAAAATGTCACTTTTAAAATGTTGCCATTCTGGTGTGCTTTGTGCCTGCCTGTCTGAGGTGGGTTGCCGGTCTAGTTGTCTGTCTCCCAGCCCCCAGCTCTTGGCGGGAAGTCTGGCAGACAGGGTGCTCTACACCTCCCCAAAACCAGTTGGGACCGGATTACCAGAGAGCCTTCTAGAAGGTTCTAGCCCTTTCTGGTAGGTGGGGTGAGGGGGTATATATAGGGGGCTGGGCCTCCATGTGACAGACTGAACGTGGACTTGATTGAGAGGGGACACTCTGCCAGGAGGTACCGCCGCAAGGGCCTGTGTGCTGGCCCCTGAGCCGATCTGTACCCCTCTGCTGTCCACAGGGCCAGTGAGAGCCTTTGCTGGAGTGAAGACTGCTATGTCAGAAGTAGTGCCACTTTATGGGAGATGACTGCTTCTAGGAGCTGCTGTCCTGTACTGATGAGTGCCCACTGTCTGCTGATCTTGCCCAGCCTTGCCTGCCTGCTCTGCTGCCCTAGCGCCTCATGAGCGCTATACTTTGACTGCCTGTATTCCAAGGAGGTGAGGAGTGTGGGCACTACTTCCTTGTGTGGGACTCTGGATCCTCGCCAGCTCCCTAGCGCCTGGGAGGCACTACTTTCCTGTTTGCCAGAGGAGGAGCTGACGCCTGCAGCGCGGTGCTGTCATAGCGCAATATCTCCATCCCCAGAGAGAGGAGGAGCGTGGATCCTGCAGCTGACGGCTGGTGTGTGGGATACCCCCCCTGGGGGCCGCCTGCAGAAGAGCGGGCGGTTACCCCGTGTTATGGCCGTATTTTTGCATGTTTGAACAGCGGGTGCCCACCCCGCGTGTGTGCCGCTTCTAGGCATTTGGAACTACAGCGGGAGCCCACCCCGCATTTTGCCTGCCTTTGAAACCAGCGGGTGCCCACCCCGCGTTTGCCGTTATTGAAAACATCGGGTGCCCACCCCACATTTGGCAGCCTGTCGCGGGTGCCCACCCCGCTTTATGCGTGTGTGAAATACAGCGGGAGCCTACCCCTCATCTTGCCGCCTTCGCGGGTGCCCACCCCGCATCTTCAAGTGTCTCTGGGTCAGCGGGTGCCCACCCGCGTCTCGGCAGCAAAATCACCGCCGCGGCCCGGCAGAAGAAGCCCGACCCGGAAGCCAGGCTGAGTTTGCCTGCTTGGGGGTCGGGCTAACTCAGCCTGTCCCTAGCGTGGGCTCCCGTGAGCTGGAGGGAGCCCGCGCCTGCCGCAGCGAAGTCCCGGGTCCCGGGTGAAGCCGAGGGAAGTGCCGGCGGAAAGGAGGGCGGGAGCCTACCCCGCCTCCGCAAGGAGAGGAACAAAAGTCCCGGGTCCCACGAGGGGCGGCCCGGGTGAAGAGAGCCCCGCAAGTCCTGCAGCACTCTGCTGGGAGAGGCGGAGGGGGCCTGAGGCACATTGTCGGTGCCTGCCCCCGCCGCAGAGGGAGTAGTGCCGCCGCCGGAGCCTCTCCAACGGAGGAGAGGCTCAGTATACCGCCACAGGAGCGAAGGAGTTCCCCTGGAGCCCGGTGAGTGGGGCTCAGTTGCATGGCGGTTGGGGGTGCGTCGGGGCATATTGTCGGTGCCCGCCCCCGGTGCTGATTTCACAGCTGCCCCGTGGGGCAGTGGGAATTTAGGAGTCCCGGAGAGGGGCTTTACTCCCCGGCACGGTAGTGCCAGTACTTATTGTTATAGCTGCACGTTTTGGGGGCATTTCTTTACTTCCAGAGGCCCCGAGTAGGGCCCCACCGGGCCAGTGTCCCTGTGACTGCACAGCTGTACCGCAGTGGCGGCAACTGCACCGGTTGGGGCATTGTGAATTTGAGAGCCCCAGAAGAGGGGCTCCCACGCTCCAAGTTGGCCAGGACTGACTTTCCCTTACTCACCTGCCCCGCCGGACAGTGGGCAGTTGCAACGATTGGGCAAATCCATTGGGGTAGAGTCCCAGAGTAGGGGCTCCCCAGGGGCCGGGGCGCTGGGAGCTAATCTACAACGTTGGGCATTTATTCTAGGTGTTACTATGGGTGCTCTGCCCTGCCAATGTTTTACATAATGTATTGTCATGCCTGACGATGGCGCCTTTATGCTCATGATTTATGCCCCATTCTAATAGGAGTGTGCCCAGGGTATTCATGCTGGTGCTTGCCAAATGACAGTTAGGCTCCAGGATTGTGGGATAATATATAATGAGGCCTAATGGTTTCATGCTAACAAGATGCCGCATTCTGGTGTGTTTTAGGCCTCATGAGAATTCAGAAGGTGTTGTTTATGCTCATGTTAGGTCCACGGTGTTGCTCATGCTTTTATGTGGATGAGGATGCCTCATGCCCTATGATTATGCCTACTGCATTTATGCTGATGAGAATACATAATGTGTTTCCTGCCTGCTGAGGAGGCCTTCATGTTCATATTTTATGCCGTTCCAACAGGGGTATGCACAATGTGACTTATGCCTAATGCTATTGCCTTTATTCCACATGGGTTTAGGCCCAATGGACGGCATGATGTGATTTATGCATGTGATAATGCCTAATGTCATGCACAATGGGCCTGATGCCCCGAATGGTGCCTAATGTGATGATGCTTTATTTTTATGCCTAATGCTTATTGCCATGATGCTACGCTCTTGATCTGGCCAGAGGTTACTGGCGGATATACATTTGTTATTGCTGGTCTTACATTTATCCTAATTGTGCTGTTGATGGTTCTGGCAGCGGCCCGATTGGCCCTGACCTGTAAATAATTCCCCCTGTAAATGACTACCTGGTGCCAGTTAGCACAGTGCTTTTACAACTGTGATTGCCTTATAACGTGTTTAGCATAATACATATGCTGTTTTCACATAACCTGGTGTGGAGTCTCTCTTGTAGTGTGTCCAGTGTGTCGCCTGTGAGTGTGTGCTGCGCAGATGCTTTACACAATCCTCCGGAATTTAGCCTACCCGCTCCGCACCACGCTACCCCGTTTCTAACATTGGTGGCAGCGGTGGGATAGGACTTGTGTTTGCGCAGTACCACAGCGACAACTGGTTGCACTACAAGCTCTGCACGTAGAATAATCACAGATTTGGGGATTATTTTTGCTGATTATTTACCCTCCTAAAAGTGTCACTTTTGAATTGTGTTCCCCTATTTACTGGGCCTGTGTATCTCGCCAAGATGGGGTTACTCTACGAGGAGGATGAACTTTGGGAGTACACTGAGGAGGAAGTGATGGATTTCTGCAGGGAGAGGGGGATACCAATAGAAGGTGACTTCCGCAGAAAATTGTTCCTCTTCGAAGTTTTCAAAAGGGGAGATCCCTTAGAGCTCTGTGGGGACCTTTCAGATTACCCCCCCGCATATCTGAGTGGTGGATTTGGGGGAGACCCTGAGGAGGATCCCAGGCGTAAGGAGGACCCTGAGAGCGAGGGTTCCCAGTCCATAACCCTGGAGGGTGGTGGCTCTGAAGAGGAAGAAGATGACAGGGCGAGGACACCAGTAACTACTGAGGACACCGTAGATAGGGAGTCCCGTGCTGGGTCCAGTGTCAGGAGTAATGCCCCATCCCTTTCCCTGTCCCCAGAAGAGTGGGTAGATAGGAGGGAAGAAAGGGAACATCAGCTGGCTTTGGAGAAGCTCCGGTTAGAGCACGCCAAGGAGATAGCGCAGCTGAGGGTGGAAGAAAAAAGGCTAGCGACCGAAAAGGTCCTAGCGCAGGAAAGGATGGCTGAGGCAGAGAGGGCCTTCGCCAGGGAGAGACTAGCTCAGGAGGGTAGGTTGTCCCCTGAGAGTGGTTTCTGTGGTCTGGATTCACCAGTGAGGGTGGGATCCAGTGGTGGCAGCGAGAGTACATCCAGTGCAGGAAGTCCCACCCCCAGATCTCAGTATAGGATGCCTGGTTCCCAGGAAGAGGGGTACGGGTTGAAATTTAGGGGCAGCAAGAAACTGTCCCACCAGTCCTGGGAGGAGTTTGTGGATGTGTGTTGGACGGCACTGGAGGATTGGGTGGTGTGTAGCGCGGTGAACTATTGGGAAGGGCTGTTCCATTTAATTATCAGGGAGCATATGCTCAAGAATTGTTTCACAAGGTTGCGCCAACACCTGTTTGAGTGTGGGCTCTCTGATCCCAGGGAGCTTGCACGGTAGGCAGACCTTTTGGTGAGTGCCAGAGAGTCTGAGGAAGCATTGGGGAGTGATCCTGAAGGGAGTGGCTCAGGGATCTTCCCACTCAGGAAGGGGGGAGAAGTGCAGAGTAGCCCAGCTAGGTCCCAGGGTAGTGAGAGGGTTGTAGGGCCTCACGTCCTATCTACAAGAAGGAGTGAGACGGGGAGGTGTCCCGAGGTGCCCCAACCACAGTCTCAGGGCCTGGAGAGTTCCATAAGGGAACCCCAGGTTGGGAGCCTAGGCTGTCCTGATGGGCCGTCCACTGAGGGGGATCCCCTAGTGTCAGGAGAACCAGGGGCATCTGTAATCAGAGCTCCAGGGGTTCTGGGTCTGCTCAGTCACAGGGTTTAGATCCTGGGCTGGGGTGCCAGGTTCAGGGACTGCCTGACCTGGAGGGTGGGACACCTGTAATCAGGGTCCCTACCGGTTTGACTTCCAGGGGTACTACTCCAGTTGGGAGGGTGCGGAACTCTGGGAGGGGGTGCAGAGGGAGGGAGGACTCGCCTCTAGCACCGGTGCAGCGGTTTAGACCCTGGGTTGGTGGATCAGATGCAGGGTCATGTCCCTGGACGAGTGAGAGAGTTGTGTTCTGAGGGTGCCTCGCATAGGAGGAGAGTGCGGAACCCCAGAAGGAGAGGTAGGGGGAGGAGAGCCTCGCCCCTGACTGCTGGTCAGCCTGAGGGTGCGGACCCCAGGTGGGAGGACCAGTGGCAGTTTGGAACTGTACGGAGGAGAGGTAGAGTGGCCAAGGGGTACTATGCGCCTGGGGCAACTGCCCCCCACTCGGTGAGGCAGCAAGGGCCAGAGACATCTGGATGGCCTAGGGGCCGGTCCTGGCCGCAACCGAATAGAGAGTACCAGTGGGGTGGCTTAGTTGGTCCAGGGAGTTGTGACAGAGGGAACCCCCTGGGTCCAGAGTGGCGGAGAACCTGCGGGTGCCCCTGCAGTTGCGGGCCCGCGTCCATGTTTTCTCGCCCTAAGCAGGGAAGCCCATCAAGGCATTGATTGGTCTACCCTGGCTTTGGCTGGAAGGGGGTCGTGTTGGACTTGGCCCTGCTTGCAGGGTCATCCCGAAACTTTTTGCCTTCCCCCTAGTTTTTTTCCTAATATAGAATTGGTGGTTTGAAATGAGACACAATAAATATGTATGTTTGGAGGTTGAACTAGAGATAATACATGCTGCGCAATGATGTGCAGAGGTTTATCTTCACCATGAAAGAAAATGTCACTTTTAAAATGTCGCCATTCTGGTGTGCTTTGTGCCTGCCTGTCTGAGGTGGGTTGCCGGTCTAGTTGTCTGTCTCCCAGCCCCCCAGCTCTTGGCGGGAAGTCTGGCAGACAGGGTGCTCTACACCTCCCCCAAAACCAGTTGGGACCGGATTACCAGAGAGCCTTCTAGAAGGTTCTAGCCCTTTCTGGTAGGTGGGGTGAGGGGGGTATACATAGGGGGGCTGGGCCTCATGTGACAGACTGAACGTGGACTTGATTGAGAGGGGACACTCTGCCAGGAGGTACCGCCGCAAGGGCCTGTGTGCTGGCCCCTGAGCCCATCTGTACCCCTCTGCTGTCCACAGGGCCAGTGAGAGCCTTTGCTGGAGTGAAGACTGCTATGTCAGGAGGAGTGCCACTTTATGGGAGATGACTGCTTCTAGGAGCTGCTGTCCTGTACTGATGAGTGCCCACTGTCTGCTGATCTTGCCCAGCCTTGCCTGCCTGCTCTGCTGCCCTAGCGCCGCGTGAGCGCTATACTTTGACTGCCTGTATTCCAAGGAGGTGAGGAGTGTGGGCACTACTTCCTTGTGTGGGACTCTGGATCCTCGCCAGCTCCCTAGTGCCAGTTGCAGTGGTGGCTCACGAACCGGCATTGGGTCGACGGCAGATCCCTCTCCCTTCCCCAACCGGAGTTTACAGTGGTGACGGATGCGTCTCTCCTGGGATGGGGCGGCCACATGGGAGAGGCGGAGATCAGAGGCCTCTGGTCTCCGGCGGAGTCCCGGCTCCATATCAACCTTTTGGAGCTGCGGGCGATCAGGCTTGCACTAAAGGCATTCCTTCCCTCTGTCAAAGGGAGAGTAGTGCAGGTGTTCACAGACAACACCACCGCCATGTGGTACTGCAACAAACAAGGCGGGGTGGGGTCGTGGACCCTCTGTCAGGAAGCTCTACGTCTCTGGACATGGCTGGAACATCAGGGCATGTCCCTGGTGGTTCAACACCTGGCAGGTTCTCTGAACGCCAGGGCGGACGAACTCAGCCGCAGGTGCATGCTCGATCACGAATGGCGTCTTCACTCGGAGGTGGTGCAAGGTCTCTTTCAGCAGTGGGGAGAGCCTTGGTTAGATCTATTCGCCACCAAAGAGAACGCGCTATGTCATCAGTTCTGCGCGTTGGAATTTCCAAGGCGGCACTCGCTCGGCGACGCTTTTCGTCGCGAGTGGAGTTGCGGTCTGTTGTACGCCTTTCCACCTATACCACTTCTGCCCAGAGTGCTGAAGAAGATCAGGCGCGACCGGGCCCAAGTCATTCTTGTGGCTCCGGACTGGGCTCGAAGAGTATGGTATCCCGACCTACTCAGTATGAGCATCGATCCTCCGATCAGACTGCCTCTTCGGGAGGATCTTCTGTCGCAGCAGCAGGGGACGGTCCTCCACCCGAACCTGTCCAGCCTCCACCTCCTTGCGTGGAGATTGAGCGGCGGCAGTTGATTCCCTTCGACTTGCCTCCTGAAGTTTGTGACGTTATTCTGGCAGCCAGGCGTCCCTCTACTAAAGTGGTATACGCCTGCAGGTGGAACAAATTTGTGGCATGGTGCACAGCAAAGGCTGTGGATCCCCTTTCTGCCCCTCTTTCTGAAGTACTACTGTTCCTTCTCTCTTTAGCCCAGCAGGGCTACCTTTCTGCTATTTCGGCCTTTCTCAGGCTCCCTGATCAGCCCTCTCTTTTCAAGTCCCCTGTTGTAAATAGATTTCTCAAAGGCATTACACACCTTTTTCCTCCTATTCCTTTCGTGATGCCTCAGTGGGACTTGAATCTGGTTCTGACATACTTGATGTGCGCTCCCTTTGAGCCCCTTCACAACTGTCCTCTTCGTCTTTTGACTTTAAAGACTGCCTTCCTGGTGGCCATCACTTCCGCCAGGCGGGTGAGTGAGCTCCAGGCTCTTTCTTCTAAGCCTCCTTTCCTTTCAGTCCATCCGGACAAGGTTGTGCTCAGGCCCCGTCCTTCCTTTTTGCCAAAAGTGGTTACGGCCTTTCACATTGGGAAGACTATTACCTTGCCCACCTTCTTTCCACCTCCGCATCCTTCCAGAGAGGAAGAGCGGCTCCACCGTCTGGACCCAAAACGTGCGCTCTCTTTTTATCTCAACCGCACACAGCAGTTCCGGGTGGACGACCAGTTTTTGTTGGCTACGTTGGCACCAAGAAAGGTCGGGCGGTCCATAAGAGAACCTTCTCCCGCTGGGTTGTCTTATGTATCAAAGCCTGTTACTCTTTGGCTAAAAAAGAACCTCCGGTGGGGCTGCGTGCTCATTCCACCAGAGCTACTGCAGCCACTACTGCATTGGGACGTGGTGTCCCCCTGCAAGACCTCTGTCAGGCAGCCACGTGGGCCTCGCTGCACACGTTTACCAAGCATTATTGCCTAGACAGCCAAGTCCGGAGAGACGGCTTCTTTGGCCGTTCTGTTCTCCGTGACTTTCTGGTGTGATCTTCAGTCCTGCCAAGTATCATGCATCAGGCGTCAGACTAACGCATTTCAGTGTGGTACTCCGCATTACCGCACTGAAATGCATTGTCACGCATAATGCATAGTGTCCCTCAGCTGTACTGAAGTGCTGCCTTCCTGTTAAAACTGTGTGGTAGCGCGCCGTGCCCCGGCACTGCTCTCGCAGGCTTGCAGTTGACTGAGGCTACTAGCAGGGTGAAGGTTCATACTCACACTGCTACAATGTATAGGTGTGAATCCCCGCGGAGCGTCCGGCCCAATAGGTTGTGTGCTTCTGGCCGGCGCCGCAGGGGGACGTCACATCCTGCTGCCAGAGCTAGTCTGGGAAGTTTGTGGGGAAAAGCGGCAGCTAGTAGCCACTGTGTTTCACCCGCCTTCCCAAATTCAATTACGTTGGCGCTTGCAGCGTCGCGCTGGGTGCTGCAGGCAGCTCGTACCGGCCTTGCCGGGGCTGCCGCGTGCACTGCTATTAGCCGTTTTCTTTACCTTCCCCGGGCCGAACCCAATTTCAATACTGCCGGGCCCGAGGAAGTCGGAGAGGAGTGAGTGAGCCGTGTTGTAGCGGCCGCCAGAACAGAGTTTGCGGCAGCCCGGGACTCAGTGGAGGGTGATTAATAACTAAGGTGGCCGGCCGAGGCACTGCAGTTTTACAGAAGCCTTGATCCGGAGTTCCAGGGTTGCGGCCGTGCTGTGTGTCACCATCGACTGAGAGTGGTGAGCGGCCTTCGGTGGCAGCAGGCAGCATGGGTAGTGACACTGACCTGCTCCGCGATTTCGCTGTTGGTGCAGCCGTGCGTGGACCCGACACCGCGCACCGGAGACCGATTTGTGGGGGAGTGGAACAGCGGCCTCTTACCAGAGATGCTCAGTGGAGCGGACACCTTAAAGCTGCTCCCTCTTTGCCGCTGACAATTGCTGGCAGGAGTGAGGTCTGCGGGCCGAGGCCTGTGCAACTGCTGTTACCTGGCTGTTGCTGTTTGACCACCCTGCACAGCATTTGAGGGAACGGTGTCGTGTGGGGTCTGCTGACGCTCTGCAGCATGGTAACCTGCTCGTGCCCCTCGAGGACCTGTGGTGCGGCCGGGCCACCACCTGTACTTTGCTGCCGCGCGGCCTGGTGATTGCTGCCTAAACAGGCTACGAGCTACCTACAAACTTGACCTTCTGAGAGGTCCGCATTTGCTTTGGGGGAAGCATTGGGGCAAGGCACGGTCAGCGACCCAGCAGCACGTTCTCTTCATCCTGTCTGACAAAAAGGGCAGGTAAGTGTGTGATTCTGCACGTGTTCCACTTCCTCCTATGTCAGTGGGTCACCATTGTATGTGTATAATGGCCCAAATGTTAACTCCCTAGACTTCTTTGCCGCAATATGGCAAACAATAGTCTCCCCTGTGGTCACTCGACAGTGTTATAGGTGAGTGACTTATATGTTATTTTAGATCGCTATGCTGACAGCTCACAGTCCAGCTGGAGAGCACACACCCAGCACCGCAGTGCAACTGCACTCCCTCCTAACTGACCATAACTTAGTCGACATCTGGCGAATTAGGCACCCCAAAGCGGCAGAGAGGGCACCTGCGTGACATCTTTTCATGAAGGATGGGCATGAACAGACTACTGGCATACTACAGGGATGTCTGCATGCGCACTACAAATGTCGAGCACTTAGTCCGAAGGCTGTCGGTTCACACGCCGATTATCTTAACTCTGTCTGCAGTTGGCACACCTGATCACAGCTTCATGTATTTGACACTCCCCCAAAATGCACCCCGATATCCTCCTTTTAATACCGAGCTACGCAGCGCCAGTGCTGATTTCTTCATACATAATGGCAACACTGTGGAGTGCTCTGTGACGCCTTTAAGGTGTACATTTGAGAAATATGTATATGTATATCTAAAAAGTCCGCGACTTGGCCGGCACGCACCTTCACACACTGGAGCGTGAGCTGTATTATAAGCTTAAACTCACTACTTTGACACAGCAAACATGCAACTACATCTAGCGCAGTTCTGCGATAAACATCCAAATCCGAAGACAGCATAGAAAGCGAAGAGCGCTTCCTGCAGAGGGAGGCTACCGCACACCATTCGGAGAGGCAGATAGAGCGGGCAAGACTCTTGCAACCCTGCTCAATAAATAATGGAGTTGTAGTTTGAATGTATATCGCAGAACTACTGAACCCCGCTGGGGAATCTTGCTATTCCTCAGAAGATGTCGCCTAGACAATGCTTAGATTTTATGCTACTATTTACACCTCCACCGGCGAAGTGCCCCCTGGCAGGATTACTGACTACTTTGATTCTTACCGGCACTTTGTTTATGTGTGAAGATTCTGCAAAAGCCTAGACGTGATAAACAGGACTCTATACAAATAGTCCATATTCATTTTCAACACTGCTTTTCTGCCTTTTACTACTTTACTTTATTAGTCACTGACCACAAAAGCAGCTCTGCAACACATTTAAAGTGCTTTACTCGTATGTTTCCTGTTTTAAATGTGCACTGAATAGAGGAGAAAATGCCAGCTGGGTGATTTTTGTGCTAGGACATTAAAGTACTAGTCAGCCACATAAAAAAGAACAGCCAGGTAGCAACGCTACTGGCTGGTTCTTGTTGCTGTATTTCGAGCCAGAAATACTTGAACTGACTAGGTTGCATGGATATGGTGTTTGCATGCACTGGGCACGGCTGACTGGATCATACTGGGCTGGGCCAGGATGGTTCTGTTGAGGGTTAAATGGTCTAGAACGGACTGGGCAGGGCGACACGAGTTATGGTGGATACGAATGGAGCTAAAATGGAATTCAGCTGGCTGGGATGGCTCTGATGGGTTAGAGTGCATTGAGCCGGGTAGATCTGCTGGAAGTGTGCAGAGTTCCAACACACTGAGCGGCCCCGGCTGTGTCTGATCCTGTCACAGTTTCTGATCCTGTCGATGGAGTTATGATGCACTGAGTGGGTCAGGCTACTTCTGATTCGCTTTTACTGGTGTTAAAATGGACCATATTCTCAGGTTAGTGCTACTCATTGCCCAAAACGTGGTAATTTGTGATATTAAGCTCTCAATGTGGACTTCATTGCTTATTTCTTTTGGTGAGAAAGTGTCACTCATTTTGTGGCTCATTGGACAGTAGAATGTCATTCATAAGTACACATACCATGGAAATCTCACACATAAGCAGTCTGAAAACTTGGCAGCTATGTACATACCGCTTACAGGCTACCAGATTTCCCATTTGGATAAAAGTTAAACTTCGCCCGGTCTTGTTCACCTTGGATTGTGACTTGATTTTGCTTGTGAAAAAGTGTCACTCATAGTCGTTGAAATATCACTCATAATTACACTGAAATTAGGAAAATGTCACAGATAGCAATTTCAAACCTTGGCAGCTATGGATCTTAGTTCGCAGACCCACCACCAGGGTTGGTATTGCTGTGGTATCTATTCTAAGGTAAGGAATCTATCACTATGTGTTTCTTTCAGATGGACGGTAACGATATATCTGTAAGAAACATTAGTAGTGATAGATTCCTTACCGCCCCACCCATCCTCCCCGTTCTGCGAACTGATTTCTAGGGTTAAGGTCATCCCTTTCAGGGCCCTAGTTTCAATGCACCAGTGGTCAGTATCTTGCATGGCTCTGCGTTTCTGGCGCGGAAAGTCGTGTACAGAACTAACGTCAGCACGCGTGGGCGGTGTCTAAGTAGCGCCCGCGACATCATCTCGGCGACCACGACGCCAACGACGGATGCGGAGCCGCACAACGCCACCTACCGACGCGCAGGGGTACCTCTGACGAAAACTTTCCGGATCCAGTCTGACGCCTGGGGATATTCTAAGGTAAGGAATCTATCACTACTAATGTTTCTTACAGATATATCGTTACCGAAGGTAAGTAACTTGTCCTTCAGTGCATAGGCAATTCCACTCATGCATTGAGAGTACTTCATGCCCAGGACAGCAGGATCCATGTGTGTCCGTTGTTTTGCTATTTCTTATTGCCATTTTCATACATGTTCAGCTTTTTTCAAGGTAATGTCAGCCCCTCAGACAGGTTGAAAGCCCTCTTCTAAATGCAAGAACAACATATTGTTAGTCAGTACTTAATGCAACTGAAGGCACACTTTAGGCAGGGCGATATCACCCCAAAAAATATGCTTTTTTGAATTACTACTGGCCAGGTGTTCCTGCACCCAGATTATCCATGTGTGGGAGCACTGGGCCTCATTTTACCAGTCAGATTTTTAGGTTCAAATTTGGGCTACAAAAGCAGCCTAGCCACAGCCCTCACCCTAACACTCCTACAGTATGCATGCCCCTCTGCCAACACACAGCATGCCCTGTCCCCTGCTGCCGTCTCTTGCTCCCTCTCCCTTTCCCCCACCATGCACTGACTCCTCCATTTACATTTGCCACCTGCTTGTAGTAGGTGGAAAATTGGTGTGTTAGTCTACTGAGAATAGGGAATATGTTGTGGAATTTGACTCTGAATAATGGGAATGCATTGGTATTACCCAAACCATGGCCATTACAATGTCATTGCATGGTTCTGGTAGAATGTTAACTCACAGTAGTGTATTTTTCTGGTCAATATTTTTTATGTGGGCTCTCTAGAAGCTGACACAAGAAGCACAGGAACAGTTGTTGTCCTCTTTCTCGTCGAAATTGCTGCAGCACAGGAGATATAACTCTAAATCTTCTTCTTCTCCTGGACATATATAATGACAGTCTGATGAGCAAGGTTTCCCAGGCACAGTTGAAGTCAACATCATCATTGGATGAACCATGACAATTTTCAGGAAATTGATTACTTTATCCTCAGATCAGCAGCACCTGCCTTCCTTTGAGGAGGCATTACTAACAATTTTTAATTCATGGGTTCACCCATTTCTGTGGGCCCTCAGTCATCACTGAGTCATAAAATTTAGCTAGGAAGCTCATAGGGTAGAACATAAGGCATATAGGTTTGGTGCAGCACAGAAGAGTGATCAAATACGACTAGGAAGCTCAAAGGCTAAAACATCAGACACACAGGCTGTGGACATCCCAGCTGAGCCATCATTAAGGTTAGGAAGCTCACAGGTAGAACATCTGGCACAAAAGTCTTCAAACACTGCTGTGAAGCTGCCAAAAGTAGAACATCATGGATGTGCTTCACTTTTTGAAAAATTGTGAGAGTAAACTCCGAGGTTATGAAGTATTCTTTGGAAGACACGAGTTAGTTGACTTCTTCTCTGTGGAGAGGATAGGTAATTCATTTGTTCATTCCCAGAACATATGGGGTGAACTCTGTATCTTACGCTGTGTGATAGGTAGTGTCGGAAACAATCTGATGGAGACTTCTAGCTGCACTTTCCTTACCTGTTTTTCATTCATACAATTTATGGTTGGAATTTTTTAGGCTTTACAAGAAGCTCTTCTTGTTATTTTCCCACAATGCTTTTTGCATATGTCTGGAGGTTATATACAACTTGTCTTTTTGAGTATGTATCTATTTTCACTGTCTTTTACAAGTCCTTGGGAAAGCAAGGCTGTTACTTCTTGAGGCGGACTTGTGATCAAATTGTGTTTCGTATCACAAATGTTGTTGCATGCGCTTGTTGCTAACCAGGATTCATTTTATATATTATTTCCTTTTCGTGTTTCTTTTTTTTTCTCCTTATTTAATGTTTTGATACTGCACTAATAGGTGCGTTCCCTTTTCTGTTTTCACTTGCCTTGGTATTTTGAGCATGCCCGCGGCTCAGAGTCATGTCAGACTTTCGGTCCATGACACTGAAGGCCATGCAGGCACAGGCTTTGCATATACCTGCTGTCCTGCAGTAAATGTAGGCCAGCGATGCTCTGTGTTGTCAGAGCACTCAGAATCTATTGTGACACAATTTTTTTTATATATTATGTGTAGGAGGCTGGCTTAGTATATGGTGCACGCTTATGTAAGTGTAGCACCCAGCACTAATCTAGACAACTCTTATGGTGATTGTAGTGGTCTTAGACAACTGTAGAAAGCTCACAAGTGGTAGCTGTGGAGAGCAGCCTGCAGGCTTAGTCCAGAAGGAGGGTAAAGAAGCTTGTTTTACCAGCACTTAATCTTACGGTATGGGTTAAGTGAAAAAGAACCACACAGTGTAGTTATAAAAATATGTATTTATTATTAACACTAACACAATACAGTATCTCCTATCCAGAGATATAGGCACAATGCATACGATACTTGTCAATAGAGGGTGCACTGGGTGGGGAGCATAGGGATAAAATACAAAAATTTCCTCATTCACCTTAGGCTGTTTCTCTATTGTTCTGACTGCCCTAGTTATGTCAATCCCGTACTACTTGGTCTGGTGCTGGCAATCTCTGCTTCTTAAAGGGTGCGTAGGCTCAGTTCCTAAACCTCTATGAGAATGGTTCAGTTCCTGTCTTGGAACGTGAATGGCCTACGTGTCAAATCTAGAAGGGCAAAAATTCTACAATATATTAGAGATTCCCCTGCGCAGGTTATTATCCTTCAGGAAGCTCATCTTCTGAAGGAAGAGTTAACCGAGATATTTAAAAAATCAAAATGGTTGGACCACTTGGTCTGCTCTAATCAGAGTGCTAACATTAGGGGGGTCGCTATACTAATTAAAAAACAAGTAAAAGCTCGCATTTTAGATTCTTTGGTTGACCCTTGTGGTAGGTGGGTTATTTTGAAGGTGATCATTTCAGGCTCTCTCTTTACTCTTGTAGGCTATTCTGGCCCAAACCAAGATGATCCCTCCTCCCTTAAAACTATTTTTTCAAATTTATTAGATTACCCAGATCCAGTAATCATGGCTGGGGATTTTAATATCGTTCTGAATCCTAAATTGGATAAGTCTGCAAATAGCAGAGCGAGGGCACCTTCTAAATCCCGGACATATCTCCATGCTATGATGGCGCAGACAGGACTTTGCGATATATGGAGGGACAGATCTGGCCATCAGCTAGGAGTTTCGTATTATAACAGTAAATATGGCCACAAATCAAGAATTGATTATATCCTGGTCAGCCACAGTCTGAGGGGGAAAGTCAAGGACATTGGCTACTTGACACCCCATCTTTCTGATCATTCAGGGGTTCGGATGGATCTTGAGTTGGAAGGCAGGCAAAACATCAGGGCCTGGACTTTCGATCGTACCCTACTTCTTGACAGTAATGAGATGAAGCATCTATCCCAGGTGACGGAGAGCTTTTTGGGTTATAACATAGGATCTGCTGCGACTTCTGTCGTTTGGGATTCTTTGAAGGCTTTCCTAAGGGGTGAGATCAAGTGCAGGGTGTGCTTCCGGAACAAACAATATAGAGAAGAGGTGGCACATAAGGAAGCAGAGATGAAGGTAGTTGAGTTGGGCTTGAAAATTGGGGTGGATCTTGAGAAACAGCAGGAAAATCTTGATAGGATGAAAGAGCTAAAAGAGCAGTTAGATACCATTCTCCAGACAAGGGTCACACGTAGGTGGGAGGTGAGTAAGCTTGCCCACTTCGAGTATGGTGAGGGTGCGGGCAAGTTGCTGGCCTAGAAGGCTAAGTCAGACAGGACGCGTAACTTGATTAAACAAATCAATAACACTGATGGGGTTACGGTCCTGTCTACAGACGAGGAGATAGGGGGCGCCTTCTTCGATTTCTTCCAGGATTTATACCGAGAAGACAGGGTGGTTGGTAGATCTGAGGCTGTAGAATAGTTGAGAGGTAGCACGCTCAGCCCCCTGAATTTAATTCAGCAGGAACATCTTGAGCAGGACATCTCACATGAAGAGGTTAAAAAGGCCATCTTAGCCGTTGGCCCCGACGGGCTGCCAAGAGAGCTCTATACATCTTTGGGGGAAGTGATAGTTCCAATCTTGACACAGCTTTTTAATGAGATTCTAAGTGTTGGAACAGAGCTGCCAGGCTCCTGGGGAGAGGCAATCATTACCTTGATTTTGAAAGTGGGGAAGAATCCAGCGAGTTGTGGGTCATATAGACCCATCTCGCTGTTAAACGCAGATTATACAATCTTTGCTGGGATCCTGGCGAGCAGGCTGGGATCAGTAGCAGGAGACATGCTACACTCCGACCAAAAAGGTTTCGTCAAGGGCAGGAATCTGCACGACCTCACATATGATTTTATAGGTGCCATTGATTTGGCCACAACCTATTTGCTTCCCCTCGCAGCCATGACTTTAGACGCCACCAAGGCCTTTGATAGGGTCAACTGGGTGTATCTGTCGGCGCTCCTGGAGAAATTTAATCTGGGCGAGAAGTTCCGCAGAGCCATCCAGCTGATATATCAAGACCCGTCAGCTAAACTACTGGTAAACGGTAATCTAACTGGTCCTTTTAAAATCACGAGGGGCACCAGGCAGGGTTGCCCTCTATCCCCCCTGCTGTTTGACCTGTATATTGAGCCATTTGCCCAGCGGTTAAGGGAGGACCGGAACATTTTGCCATTTAAGCATCGGGGGTGGGAGAGGAAGGTGGCCCTTTATGCCGATGATATCTTGGTTCTCTCCTCGGATCTCTCTACGGTCTTTCCGGCAGTTATAAAGCTTGCGCAGGATTTCGGTCAGATATCAGGCTATGAGATTAACGCGGAGAAGACCGAGGTCATGGCATGGAATTTGGGGGAGAGCCAACATCAGACCAAGCGTGACATGAGGTATCTGGGGGTCAGAATAGTCCAGGATATCAATAAGATCTCGGAGACCAATTTGGCCAATGTAGCAAGGGAGTGTCAGAAGCTCATGAAGTCCTGGGTTCACCTCCCCCTTTCCATCCTTGGCAGGATAAATCTGGTCAAGATGGTAGTACTCCCTAAAATTACCTTCCTTTTTAATGTCATCCCTTTACACTTTGATAAGTTGCTTATAGTTAAGCTTCAGCAGGCCATCAATTCATTCATATGGGCCTACAGGGGGACTAGGATTGCCTGGAAGAAGCTGAGACGTAGGAGGGAAAAGGGAGGACTCTCGTTGCCAGACCTGCATTACTACGCCTGGGCCTTTCAATTATCCCATTCTAGGATGCTCTTAAAAATGCCGGAAGGTGCGGGGGTTGGTGCAATGTTCTCCGCAATGTTAAAGTGTGCTAGTTTATCTCAGGAGGGCTTCTTGTTTAAGTATGGAGAACCTAAATTATTTAAGAAGATTAAGTTACAAGTCCTACAGGGAATGGCAAGAACATGGGCTGATATCAAACGGCTGATGGGTCTCAACTATTTTTCGAATAAGGCTCCCCTGTGGGACTCTCCTGGTGCACCGGAGTTCCTGAAGGACAGACTAGCACTACCACTCAGAGCGGTTGGACTGAAGGTGTGGGGGGATCTGGCTCAAGAGGGCACCCTCCTATCTTGGACATCATTTCAAAGTACGGCGGAAGGGGGCTTGTCTAAATTCAAATACATCCAGTTGCAGAGCTGGGCCCAAAACTTGAAAATACCCATTTGCATAGGTAACACTTTAGAGGAACAGGTGGTGGTCAGACCTACAGGAAAAAAGGAGGTTTCCACTTGGTACTGGAGCATCGAGGAGTTAACCGACGGGGGTTTCAAATTGGCCGAAGAACTGTGGGGTGCCAGTCTACCAAATGAACCTTGGAAACATCTTTGGCAAACATCTTTCTGCACTCTGTTTGCCATCGTAAAACCAGCATGGCTGAGAAGGAATCATTTGTTTACGGTTCATAGGGCCTATTTAACACCATTAAGGCTGTCAAAGATGACGGACGGCCCCCCAGTCAGCTGTAAGAAATGTGGATTGGAGAGAGCCTCCGACATACACATGTTTGTGGAGTGCCCGGCTATTGTGGAATTCTGGGAAAAAGTAGGTAAAACCACCTAAGATATTCTAGGCTTCAAATTCAAATAAATCTGACCTTGATAATTTTCGGAATATCTAGCGAAGTTACGGGCTCAGCAAGGTCTTTCCTTTTCTATGCGATACTGTTGACCAGGAGGGAAATATGTAAAAGATGGGTAGAATGTGTACCTCCTACGCATGCCGAGTGGTTGTCCTCGGTGTTTGCGGTATCTAAGTTGGACCTGAGTCGTACCCAGAGTAGGAGGAAGAAAGTAGTATGGGACTCTTTATTGAAATGGTCAAATGCGGAGTCTGGTGAGACTGGATAATCATGGATCCTATGATTATGCCTCTTTGGATCTCTCCTGATTGTGTTGGGCATCCTCACCTCCCCCATTGCCAACATTAGCAGTCGCCAGGGTAACCTGGACAATATGGGAGAGTGACCGTGTCCCTTTCTTCGTGACAGAGTTATTCTAGTCTACTGATGTGCCGGTAGGCGGGGTTGTTTCTCTTTTCGCTCTCCCTTACACCAGCCTACGCTTCTCTATTAATGAGTAACGGTACGGGTGGCTAGTATGCTCATTGTGGTCTGAGGCGAATGAGGATAACATTTTTTTTTTTTTTAAATACTTGTCAATAGAATAGGAGAGAAGCACAAATACACAGTGGTCCCCAGGGGGAGACCAAACCATATACTAAAATAGTGGAATTGCTACCACGACTCAAGTTAAGAGGGGACCCAGAAGACGTAGAAGAGTCGTAGACCCAAGGAACCACCCAAGGTGAGTATCTAGGAACCCCACGGAGGCCGTGTGCAGTGTGGGAACACAACCACATACTCAATTCAAGTCAATGGGTAAGTCGTGGTTGCAATTTTAAAGAAGAATGACCCTTCCCAGCGGACCCTGAAGAAACCCCGTGGGAGACGGAAGGTTGAAGAGCCACACCACCTGTGGATACCCCAGAAACCACAATACCTACACCAGGGAAGCCGGGTGCATAGGTGCGAAGTGGCGTCAGAAACCGCCGTAGACCACAATGGAGGACTTCAGGAAGATGCCGCTGATGAAGAAGATGAGAAGAGTCCGGTGGATCCCAAAGATGGATTCAAGGTGAGAGGTACCTGCAAGCAGAGGGGACAGAGCCTATGCCACTCGGGAGTGACCAGGAGACACGGAAGACGAATGCCTACCAATGTCGGAGATTCAGGAGAGTTGCCGGTGCCCTTGAAGTTGCAGCTGTACGGACCAGGCACCGCTGACAAAGACCAGGTACTGTTCACGAGCTGTCCCACGTCGGATGTCAAGAGCCAGGGGGTCAGTGTCCGGCAGGGGCACCAACAAGCCTTGACAGCGGCAAACAACGTAGTTGCAGAAAAAGGTGCAGTGTCGGGACCAGCAAGGTCCAAGTGACTCACTACGAGCAGATAAGTCAGAGCAGGCCTGAGCAAGCCGGGGAGCCCACTGGAGTCAAAGAAGACCCTCGAGAGACCCACGGGCCGGAGGCACATGAGTCGCAAGAGGACCTCACCAAAGGATGCTGGCTGACGGTGCAAAGGATGCGGTGCAAGCGAAGATCTTGGCTGTAGCAAATGCTTGAGGCTGGAGCTTCTTAGAGCCCGAAGATCTCTGTAGGAGAGAGTCAACAAGCCTTGACAACGGCAAGCCAACATGGTGCACAGGGGCTCTGTTCCAGCGGTTCCGACGAGGGATACTGACCTCAAACTCCCTGAGAAGACAGTGCAGGCCTCAAGGGAGTTGCAGAACCACCACCTGTGTTGCTGAGCCTTTCTGAGTCCGTGGGAGTCCAGGATCAGCAGACGAGTCAGCTGTGATGCAGGGGAGTGACTCCTTCACTCCAAGGGTGATTCCTTTGGGTGTCTTGGATGTTCACAGGTCCTGTGAAGAACCTGTATGGAGTACAGGCACAGACGTTGCAGCAGACTTGCAGGACGACGAGACCAGGAGCAGCAGGAGTCTTCCCAGTTGCAGTCTCGGTTCCCAAAGCGAAGTCCAGAGTGCCCAGATGGTTGAAGTAGAAGTGGTATTGGATCTGAATCTTGTCCCATGATGAGTCCAGGGACCCACCCACAGGTAAGCCCTTAAGTACCCTAAAAAGAGGGTTTGGAGGATTCAGGGGTCCCTCCCAGAGGAGGAGCTGGACAGTGGGGAGGATACTCTCATGCCCTTTGTCCATTTTCGCGCCAGAGCGGGAGCCAACGGCTACCTGTACTGGTTTCAACTAGAGTATGCAAGGAGGACACCAAATGTGCCCTTCAGAGCAGTCTAGTGGCGCTGGCAAGCACCCCCACCCTGTCCCAATACACTAAGTCCTGTCTGGGAGGTGGTCACACCTCCCTGTGACAGGAAACCTTTTTTCCTGCCTTCCCCTGCTCGAGCTTGGCTCAGCAGCAAGAGGGCAGAATCTTGTCTCTGGTCGGCAGCAGCCATAGTTTGCTGTCCGGGTCTGTTACCTGGAGCACTGAGGGCCTCCTGGAGGAGCTTTACAGTGCATGGAATCATACCTCTCATACACTTTTAACGTGTGGGGGTATGATTCCAACATGTTTGATACTAAACACGACAGGGCTTGTTATAGCCAGTTTAGAGATAGCCATCGCGTAATGATGCATGGACACTCTGTGTATCGATGCAATGACCTCAGATATAAGGAAACTTATATCTGTCGTAAGTGGTGCTAGCACCAGCTTACACAGGCTGCAATGGTAGGCCTGTTGTCACAATTTGGGTAGTCTCTCATGGGTTGCTTAATACATGCTTCAGCCAATGGGAGACCCTTGGTGTACATATGCCCTGGGTACCTTAGTACCATATACTAGGGACTTACAAGAGTGCACCAGTAGCTAGTCTGGAGTGTACCTAAGTACTCACCATGTCAAACTTACGGAAGAAGCACAGAGACAGGGGTCCTGATTAGCAGGATCCCAGTCAGACTAGTCAGTAAAACATAATGACACCAGCAAAAAGGAGGGGTGACCATGAAAGCAGATCCTACTTTCCTACATTATGTATGTGTCCAGATGATGCACCTTTGTGGGATTTTCTTTTACAACTGGCATCATTTATGAATATCAATATTAAATTCAAACCTATTAGTGTCATATCTGAAAGAGACACGTTAGTGACAGATTCCTTACCTTAGAATATCCCCAGGTGTCAGGCTGGATCCGGAAAGTTTTTACGTAGCAGTACCCTTGCGCGTCGGTAGGCGGCGTCGTGCGGCTCCGCGTCCGTCGTCGGCGTTGGGACCGCCGGGATGACGTCGCGGGCAGTACTTAGACGCCGCCCCTGCGCGCTGACGTCAGTTCTTCTTTTTCCGCGCCAGTAAGCGCAGATCCGGGAAGAGCAGTGCCCTAGTCATTTTTTGACTAACTTTTTGGTGATTTTTCACTGTTTTCTTCGAGTCATCTCGGCTCCACGGTGTCGGTAGGGATGCCCGGCTTCAAGCCATGCGACGCCTGTGGTCGAATGATGTCGATCACAGACCCGCACTTAGAGTGTCTCTACTGTCTCGGCCGCGACCACGACACGAAGTCGTGTTCCGACTGCCGAGCCTTGCACCCGAAGGCTTTGCGAGAGCGGTCTCGAAAGCTCCTCGAGGTCCGGCAGTCGGCTCCGCGCCGCACCAAGCCCCGGTCACGGGTGATCTCGAGGGGCCGGTTGCGGAGTCCTCGCCCGTCATCGGAGTCCAAGTCTTCGCACTCCTCGGGTAAGTCGAAGCACAAAAAGTCTAAGAAGCACCATCGCTCTAAGACTTCGCCTCGCCGGTCTCGCGACTCGGCTGAGGCCCCTGTCGGCACCGTCCCCGCGGCTCCGGATGTGCCTGTGGCGCCGCCCCCGCAATACCCGTCCTTCCCGGGTTCGGGGGCGACTCCGGCCGAGATACAGGAATTCCTGTCGGCCATGGCCCGCCTCTTCGGGCCTCAAGGCCCCTCCGGTGCGCCTTCGGGCCCCGCAGGCCCTAATGGTATTGCCCCGGCGCCGCCGACGACTCCGGTCCCGGCGCCGCCTGTCCCACCAGCCTCGCTCCCGGCCCCGGCTTCGGCCTCGATCCCGGCTCCGGTGGTACCGCAACCCCCATCGACGCCGGTTGACCTAACCATGCCTCCGCCGATGTCCCCGGTGCCGTTCCTGACGCCGCCCGGGGCTCCGGGCGGCGTCGTTCCCCAGTTATCTCCGGATCCGGACGCGGCGTCGGACAGACGTCGCCCGACGCCGGCTCCGGCGCCGATGAGACCTTGGGTCCCGGACGTCCCTCCTCCTCCTTATTTTCAACCTGAGGAGGACCAGGAGAGCTGTGGTTAGGAACGTGGCCCGACGCCATCGCCCTGCTCCGGGCGACCCCATGTTTCTCTCTCAACATCCCACCCCCAAGAGCTTGGTTGTCCAAGCCTCTGCCTCCCAAACCGCCTTCCCTACCGCCCCTCCGGATAGGGAATCCAAACGCCTGGATCAATTTGGGAAGAAGTCCTTTTCTTCCTCCAGTGCTGGCTTGCGGTCCGTGAACACCGCTTGCCTTTTGGGCCGATACTCCCACTCTCTGTGGGATTCGGTGGCGTTCGTTTTGCTCCAGTGTCCTGAGGAGGTCCAGACACTGCTTTCCCGCGCCATTGCGGAAGGAAGGGATGCGGCAAAGTACACCAGCCGTTGTGGCCTTGATACCGCCGACTCGCTGGGCAGATCGCTTGCAACGACAGTGGCGCTGCGTCGCCACGCCTGGCTGAGGACGACTGGTTTCTCGGGAGATGTCCAAAACACACTCATGGACATGCCCTTTGATGGAGTCGGTCTTTTTGGTACCAAAGCAGACCATGCGCTGGAGCGTTTTAAGGACTCACGGGCTACTGCCAAGTCCCTGGGCCTTTCTGCTGTGCGCCCTCCGCTAACCTCTGCTTTTCGCCCCTTCCGTGGCCACGAAAGGGGCGCCCAGTCACGTCCGCTGCCCAGCCACCGGCCCGCGCAGCAAGCGTCTTCGCGTGGCCGAGGACGTGGCTCCCGCCGTGGCGGGTCAGGCAACCAGCGTGCGGGTCAGGCCACCAACCCCGCCCCGTCCGCGGCCTCCAAGCCCTCCTAGTCCTTCCTTTCAGGTGCACAGCACGCCAGTAGGGGGCAGGGTCCGCCATCACCTTCACCACTGGCGTGCCATCACCTCGGACAGGTGGGTCTTGGACATTGTCCGAAGGGGCTACTCCCTCCCCTTCGCGACCACCCCCCCCAGCCATGCCACCTCAATTCCACCGCATGTCAGGGGATCACTTGGTGCTTCTGCCCAAGAGGGCCATCGAGCATGTTCTGACCCCAGAAGTAGGACGTGGTTGCTACTCCCACTACTTTCTGGTTCCCAAAAAGGACAAGGAGGACATGCGTCCTATCTTGGACCTCCGGAACGTCAATCGCTTCCTCCGGAAGGAGAAGTTCAAGATGCTCACCCTAGCTCAGGTCTTGACTGCCCTCGACCCTGGAGACTGGTTGGTAGCGTTGGACTTACAGGACGCTTATTTCCACATCCCCGTCCTGCCGGCCCATCGGCGTTACCTGCGGTTCACAGTAGGCCTCGAGCATTTTCAGTTCACCGTGCTCCCCTTTGGCCTTACAAGTGCCCCTTGGGTGTTCACGAAAGTGATGGCGGTGGTCGCAGCTCATCTGCGCCGGGCAGGGGTTCCAGTCTTCCCCTACCTCAACGACTGGCTGCTGAAGGCGGGCTCGTCCCAGGCAGTCGTCTCCCACCTCCAGACTACGGCCGAACTCCTGCACTCGCTGGGGTTCTCCATCAATGTGCCGAAGTCGCATCTGATTCCTTCTCCACAGCTCCTTTTCATCGGAGCAGTTCTGGACACGACGCAGTTTCGGGCCTATCCTCCCGAACGGCGAGTCCGGGATATTCAGGCTATGATTCCGATCTTTCAGCCTTTATCCTGGGTTTCGGTACGGATGACCCTGAGGGTGCTGGGCCTCATGGCCTCCTGCATCCTGCTGGTCGATCATGCCAGATGGCATATGCGGGCTCTGCAGTGGGACCTGAAGTTCCAGTGGGCGCAGCACCAGGGCAACCTGTCCGATCACGTCCAGATCTCGGAGGGGACTGCAAAACAGTTGCAATGGTGGCTCTCGAACCGGCAATGGGTCATGGGCAGATCCCTCTCCCTTCCCCAGCCAGAGCACACAGTTGTGACGGACGCGTCCCTTCTGGGATGGGGCGGTCACATGGGAGAGGCGGAGATCAGAGGCCTCTGGTCTCCGGCGGAGTCCCGGCTCCATATCAACTTTCTGGAGCTCCGGGCGATCCGACTTGCACTCAAGGCATTCCTTCCCTCTGTCAAAGGGAAGGTAGTGCAGGTGTTCACAGACAACACCACCGCCATGTGGTACTGCAACAAACAAGGCGGGGTGGGGTCGTGGACCCTCTGTCAGGAGGCTCTGCGCCTCTGGACATGGCTGGAACATCAGGGCATGTTCCTGATGGTTCAACACCTGGCAGGTTCCCTGAACGCCAGAGGCGGACGAACTCAGCCGCAGGTGCATGATGGATCACGAATGGCGTCTTCACTCGGAAGTGGCGCAAGGTCTCTTTCTGCAGTGGGGAGAGCCTTGGTTAGATCTATTCGCCACCGAAGAGAACGCGCAATGTCATCAGTTCTGCGCTTTGGAATTTCCAAGGCGGCACTCGCTCGGCGACGCTTTTCGTCGCGAGTGGAGTTGCGGTCTGTTGTACGCCTTTCTGCCTATACCACTTCTACCCAGAGTGTTGAAGAAGATTCGGCGCGACCGGGCCCAAGTCATCCTTGTGGCTCCGGACTGGGCTCGAAGAGTTTGGTATCCCGAGCTAATCAGTATGAGCGTAGATCCCCCGATCCGTCTGCCTCTTCGGGAGGATCTTCTGTCGCAGCAGCAGGGGACGGTCCTCCACCCGAACCTGTCCAGCCTCCACCTGCTTGTGTGGAGATTGAGCGGCGGCAGTTGATTCCTTTCGACTTGCCTCCCGAAGTTTGTGATGTGATTCTGGCAGCCAGGCGTCCCTCCACTAAGGTGGTATACGCCTGCAGGTGGAACAAGTTTGTGGCATGGTGCACAGCAAAGGCTGTGAATCCCCTCTCTGCCCCTCTTTCTGAGGTTCTTCTGTTCCTTCTTTCACTGGCCCAACAGGGTTCTGCCCTGGGTACCATCAAGGGCTATCTTTGTGCCATTTCGGCCTTCCTCAGGCTTCCTGATCAGCCCTCCCTTTTCAAGTCCCCTGTTGTTAACAGATTTCTTAAAGGCATTACACACCTCTTCCCTCCTGTTCCGTTTGTGATGCCTCAGTGGGACTTGAACTTGGTTCTTACCTTTCTCATGTGCGCACCCTTTGAGCCTCTACATAACTGTCCTCTTCGTCTTCTGACTCTGAAGACAGCCTTTCTGGTGGCCATCACCTCCGCTCGTCGGGTGAGTGAGCTCCAGGCTCTATCATGCAAACCTCCCTTTCTGTCTGTCCATCCAGACAAGGTTGTTCTTAGGACGCGTCCGTCCTTCTTGCCAAAGGTGGTTACTGCCTTCCACATTGGGCAGACCATCACTTTGCCCACTTTCTTTCCGCCTCCGCATCCTTCCAGAGAGGAAGAGAGGCTCCACCGTCTGGACCCAAAACGTGCGCTTTCCTTTTATATCAACCGCACACAACACTTCCGGGTGGATGACCAGCTCTTTGTTGGCTACGTGGGCGCCAAAAAGGTCGGGCGGTGCACAAGAGAACCATCTCCCGCTGGGTAACCTTGTGTATCAAAGCCTGCTATTCTTTGGCTAAGAAGGAGCCTCCTGTTGGGCTGCGTGCCCATTCCACCAGGGCAACGGCTGCTACCACGGCTTTGGGCCGCGGTGTTCCGCTGCAGGATATCTGTCAGGCAGCTACTTGGGCCTCGCTGCACACGTTTACAAAGCATTACTGCCTTGACAGTCAGGTCCGGTGGGACGGCTTCTTTGGCCGTTCTGTCCTCCGGGACTTCCTTGTCTGATCTTTGTTCGCAGACCCACCACCGGGGTTGGTATTGCTGGGGTATCTATTCTAAGGTAAGGAATCTGTCACTAACATGTCTCTTTCAGATGCACAAGTTACTAACTTGTGTAACGATATATCTGTAAGAGACAGTAGTTAGTGACAGATTCCTACCGCCCCACCCATCCTCCCCGTTCTGCGAACTGATTTCTAGGGTTAAGGACATCCCTTTCAGGGCCCTAGTATTTTTCAGACACCTATGTCAGCTTCTTGCATGGCTCTGCGTTCCTGGCGCGGAAAGTCGTGTACAGAACTGACGTCAGCGCGCAGGGGCGGCGTCTAAGTACTGCCCGCGACGTCATCCCGGCGATCACGACGCCGACGACGGATGCGGAGCCGCACGACGCCGCATACCGACGCGCAAGGGTACTGCTACGCAAAAACTTTCCGGATCCAGCCTGACGCCTGGGGATATTCTAAGGTAAGGAATCTGTCACTAACTACTGTCTCTTACAGATATATTGTTACACAAGTTAGTAACTTGTGCTTTACGTTGGTTCGGCGCTGAAGCACTTAAAGGACAGCAGGGCTACGGCCAAGTCCTCCATGGCCCCTCTCCAATCTCAGTCCGCTTTCCACCCCTTTCGTGGCCATGGAAGGGGCTGTCAACCACGTCTCTACACAACCAGCCACCGTGGCCAGCAAATCACTATGTCTTTTTGTGGCCGAGAATGCGGTTCCCACAGACCACAGGGGACAGGGAGCCAAAAGTCAGGACAGTCCACACCCCCAAGCAGCTGCAGCCTCCAAACCCCTTTAGTTTGCCCTCTGACCATCATGGGCATCCAGTAGGGGGGCAACATACACCATCACCGGGACCACTGGAGATCAACAACAACCGACCATTGGGGTTTGCAGCTCTTCCAACGAAGGTGCTCCCTCCCCTTTGTGACTATACCTCCTCTACCCCCACTAACTCGAAAAATCCGAGGAGAGCAGTAGTAGGCCTTCTACGACTGCACAAGTGTTAAATAATGTATCTCAATGTTCAGCGCTACACCTTCCAGATAGCGCTACTGCTAATAGGCCCTAAATTAAATTCCAAACATAGACTTGGAAGTGCTATCCAAATTTACACTGGGGCATTCAGGCAATGTGAAAACCTAGAAAAGAATCAAATATCCAAAAGCAAATAATATGGTCTGTCAAGATGAGTGAATAATTCTTCAGTTCAGTCCATAAATACACCAGAGCCGTGAAGATGAGTCTTCAACAAAGTTAATTCTTCAAATCCAAAACATCCAGCCCAGCCAATACGTTTCGTCCTTTCAAAAGTACTTCATCAGGGCTGTGAAACAAATATTTACAAAGCCTATTTTAAAAACACATACAATACATAAAAACAAATCCAATGCTCAATACTCCCTCTCCCTCATTACATGTGACTTTATATAATAATTTAGGACTGTAAACCCATCTTGACCAAGAATGTAATGTATACATGAATTTGCAATCATAAACTGATTATTTCTATTTATATTCTACACCTTTATCAATCATCATATATGTGTTGTACTAACAAGTATTATAAAGGTATTTCTATTTCTATTACCATTTACAAACTGCTACCTGTACACTGCTGAATGTGTTAGTAACTGCGACCAAGTGGTGAATTTAGGAACTCAGGTAGCCTGAAAAAAGGAGGGGTGGGAGGGGGGGGTAAAAATGTGTACACCATTCTATGTATCACTTGTTTCAAATATCTGATAGAGACTTCTAGCTGCAGATGCCTTACCTTTGAATTTCCCAGGCATCAGGCTGGATCTGGAAACTTTTGATGAGCAATACCCCTTGCGCGCGCCGTCAGGTGGCTCCATTTGGCTCCGCGTGACGTCGGCAGCGATAGCGTCGGTTATGACGTCATGGTGCCTATATAGTCGCCACCCAGGCGCGCGGACGTCCGTTCTTTTCTTTCCGCGCCAGTTAAGCTCCGATCCGTGAAGAGCTACCCCTCTGTCTCTTTTTGACAGGTTTATTCTCGACTTTTATCGAATTCGGAATTTTTTTCCAGCTTCGTGTGTGAGGGATGTTTTCGAGGAAGACAGGTTTCAAGCCATGCTGTGCCTGCCACCGCATGTTGTCGGTAACCGACCCCCACCTCGTCTGCCTCTGGTGTCTCGAGCGTGACCACGACTCGAAGTCATGCTCGGATTGCCGGGCCATGGCTCCGAAGGCCTTGAGGGAGCGGGCGATGCGGCCCAGCAGTTGACACACTCTGCGGAGGTCCCGATCGAATAAGGAGCGGTAGCGGGAACGCTCCCAGAGCCCTAAGTCCTCTTCGTCCCACTCGAAGTCTTCGTGACACTCAGGAAAGAGGCATAAAGAAGAAGTCCATGTGGACTTCATCATCACCTCTGCTGTCATCCATTGACGAGAGAGGTAAGGAGCACTGCCGCTTAGGTATGGTTCCCCGGAGCCTGGATTGACTTCGCGCCTCCCTCACTTTCCAGGAGCCGGAGCGACACCCGCTCAAATAAAAGAATTCTAGAGGCCATGCGCCGCGAATTTGAGTGGGCCAACACCACTGGTGAGCCCTCTGGCCCCGTGGGGTCGGAAAAGGTCCCATCGGGTCTGACGCTGTCTGGCCACGGCACCGGTGGAGCATCATGGATACGATTGGGGTCGATGCCGGTCATGCCAACGTGACCTCCTCCGGCGTCAAACCTGAAGTCGGTGCCTCTGGCACCGCCGGTGCCCATCAGTGGTGCCAGCCCCATCCTCATCCCCGACGACACGGAGATGGAACGATGTCGCTCGACTCCCATTCCGATGTCGATTGAACCCATGGGTTCTATGTTGTCGCCTGAGCACTTTGAGTATGTGCTAGGCTCAGGAGAGGAATGGGAGTGGTCTACGGACCCTCTGGAACACCAGGATGACTCCACAGAGCAGTTGGACTGGTATGGGGAACTTGTGGAGGCCATTGGACTGGACACTTCTCTAGATACTGGTATGCTCTCTCCGCCAACAATGGCTACGGAGGAGGGGGCGTCCTCTGCCATGGTGGTAAAAGGGCAGCTGAGATCCTTGGACTAGAGCTACCCTAAGTGCAGGTCAGGACTAATCTCCTGACCGAAGGGCTTCAACTTAGGGCTTCCACTTCCGAACCCCTTTTGCCCTTTAATGAGGCACTTACAGATGTCCTTCTAGGCATGTGGTCCAAGCCTAGCACAGGGGCTCCTGTGAATAGGACGGTTGAACGCCGCCATCGCCCAGCACCGGTCCATTTAAGATCTTCGGACCGTCAATCTCTTCCTCAAGAAGGAGAAGTTCAAGATGCTCATTCTAGCTCAGGTTTTGTCTGCCCTAGACCAAGAGGACTGGACTGTAGCGTTGGAACTGAAGGATGCTCATTTTCACTTCTCCAGTATAGGGGTATCTTTCATAGATTCACATGCTTGAATCATTCCCTGTCGTCGAAGTGGGAGTCCCACGGTACATAAAAAGCAGTAAGTAATTACTCTAACATTAAAGTTAATAGAGAAAAAACCATTCACTTTAATATCTTGTCCTAGTCATTAGGTATGGTCCAAACTCCAGCCAATCAGGCGACAGCACCCTCTAGAACCCTCTCCCCAGAGGCTCCAGGCTCTCAGATTTTCTACTGCACGTCGTGTGAAGGGAGTCTCCCTGAGCTCTGCTCAGTACTTCTACTTGGCCTTCTGATTTCTTCAGATCTTGCTTTTCAACATGTCCTCTTCTAAAAGATCTCTCTTCAGGCATTGTGATTCATGTGGGAAATTAAGACATCACTCTGATGATCCCCACAAGAAATGTATCTACTGCCTTCACCCTGAACATCAGGTGAGAAACTGTAAAATTTGCAGGACATTTTCTCCAAAAACCTTGAGAGATAGAGAAGGACGCTTTCTTCTGTGGCTACAGAAGCTTAAAACAAAGGACAATCCTTTATCTGACAAGGAGAGTGATTCCTCTTTAAAGACTACAGCATCTAAGAAAAGGGCTAGTGAGGCGGAGCTGGTATCTCCTAAGGCTGCTAAGGTGTTGAAAAAGCAACACCACACATCAGAACATGAAGATCATCTTCAAAAAGGGAACCAACCCCTCTTAAGGGTCAATCTGTGCCCTCTACGCCTTCAAAATCCTCTTAAAAAACAAAGCAGGCGTTAAGGCCTCTTCCTGAGACAACTTTATCTCACAGAAAAGTTGCTCCGTCGACGAAGCCGTCGACGATTCCTTCGTCGTCGAGAACTTCCGTCGCCACGACTACGACGACGACATGGACTTTCTCTTCTCCTCAGACTAAGAGGATTATGTTGTCGCCATCTTCTCCGTCAACGTTGGTATCTGTGAAGGTGAGACCGTCATTGATGACAACTTCGTCTTCATCATCATCGTCGATGAAAAAGAAAGGGCTCTTGTCAGGACCTTCGTCGACGGAAGCATCGTCGCCGCTACGGCTGTCGGCGGCTCTCAAAGATAAGTCTCTCTCGTCGTCGACGGTAGCTTAGTCGACAGTACCTTCATCGATGGTAGCCTCGTCGATAGTGGCTTCGTCGACGGAGCCGAAGACTTCGGATTCAGATCCTCGTCGACGAACTTCGACGGAAGAACTGTTGACGAAACCTTCACCTTTGATATCCTCGTCTGTGGTAGGCTTGACATCCTCGTCGATGCTTGTTCCATCGTTGGTTCTGGCCACTTCTAAGGACAATTCAAGGCTACCTAAGAGAAGGCCTTCTCAGGAGATAATTTTGCCTGTACACACCTCTCCAAGTAAGGTGTCTCCTTGTCCTCCAGAAGAAATTTTCGATTATGGAGCAGATGAGGAGGAATCAGATGATGATGACAGGTTTGGGGTAGCTCACAGTCCATCCGAACTTTTCATTAAATGCCAGGACGATGAAGATGAGGACTACGTATTTTAGCCTGAGGTTACTAGTCAAGAGAGACAAAGGGAACAAACAATCCAAATGCCTATTTCCCTCATCTCAAATTTACAACATATGGTAGAGGATTACTACCGCAGATTTCCTCCTTCGGAGCCGGCATCTTCAGTTCCTCAGACACCTATTACGCAGCCTTCATTGCTGAACAGATCCCACCCCTTCCAGTTTCTCCAGTACCTACAGTAACGCAACATCAGGACCAAGAGGTTCATACTACTGATGAAGAGAGAGAAGAGCGAGAGTTGGACGAGATATCCCTTCCCAACGAATGGGATGATTACCAGATCCAGACACCATCGCCTTCCACTCCACCTCCTATAGATTCACCACCTGAGGATATAGGGGTCTTCCTTATCCTTATGGAGAGAGCGGCGAAGAGGTTTCAGCTTCCTATAGTCACTAAACAGGCTGATTGTTTCCTGTATGATTTCAAGGAACAAACAAAGAGACAGGTTCGATCTATTCCAATTGTAGACTTCACATGGCAAGAGGGATTAAAAGTCATGAAAACACCAGCCTTAATTCCGGCAGTCTTGCCTAAATTGGAAAAGAAATATAAGGCTCCGGATAATTCTCCTGCCTGCCTTATCGGGCAACCTAAACCTGACTCAGTGATTTCACAGGTGGCACAAAGTCGTGCCAGAAATCCTGCATCTCCATTATCGGCCCCTCTGGATAGAGATGGAAGACGTCTCGAGTCCATCGGCAACAATTTTCCACCATGGCGGCAACAACTGTCAGAGCGGCCAATTCTCTCGCTATCCTAGGCAGATACGACTGGGAAATGTGGTCGGACATTTCGCCTTTTATAGAAATGTTGCCGGATGAATCCAGGGCTGAAGCATTAAAGATTCTGCAGGAGGGAGAAAGGATCTCAGCTGAGATCATCGACTGCGCAGTGGATGTTTCTTCCACAGGATTCCCGCCAACTGGCTGGGGCTGCGGTCCTGAGGCGTCAGGGCTGACTGAATGCTACTTCTTTTAGACAAGAAGTTCAAACAAAGGTGATCGACATGCCTTATGATGGCGAATCCCTATTTGGTCAGCACATAGACAAAGCCCTTCAGACCATCAAGAAGGATACTGATACTGCAAAGGCTCTTGGCACTCTACAGTTAAAAAAACAGCCCTTTTGGGGAGCAAGAGGTCGTGGCTCGTCATCCTTTCGAGGAGGCTACAACCAGTATAAACAATATCAGCCGTACCATGGTCAATCAAGGTACCCATCTGCACAACAGCAACAGTCATTTAAGCAACATCCTGCCGCTTCCTACAAACACTACAGAGGAAAGACTGCCTATAGAGGCAGGGATAGCTCCAAGAAGCAGTGGTAAACGCCCACTGCCGGCCACTGTTCCCACCAATTCAGTCAAAGTTGGTGGAAGAATTTCCTTTTTCTTCTCTGAATGGTCTGCAATAACAACGGACAGATGGGTTTTGGACATAGTTTCCAACGGTCACACTTTGGAATTCTTAAAGATTCCTCCGAATTACCCTCCCAGAGGTCCTCCTCCTGCTCATCTAAAAGAACTTTTGTCCCAAATAAAAATAATGTTAAAGAAGGGAGCGATCAAAGTGGTACCAAATTTACAGCGAGGAACAGGGTTCTATTCGAGGTTTTTTCTCATAAAAAAGAAATCGGGAGAGTGGCGTCCCATTTTAGACCTTTGTTGCCTCAACAAATTTCTAAAAAAGCAATCCTTCTGAATGTTGTCTTTTCAGGAAGTGCTTCAATTGATAAATCAGGAAGATTTCATGGCGACCCTAGACCTTCAGGATGCCTATTTTCACATCCCTATCCTCCCCAGAGTGGCTGGCAGGGATTTCCAATTCATAGTCTTACCTTTTGGCCTTCGTTCAGCGCCCTGACTGTTCACCAAGGTCCTAGCACCGGTGGCGGCTCATCTACGTCAGGCTGGAATTCAAATCTTCCCTTATCTGGACGATTGCCTCATAAAGGCGAAATCTTTCACAGTAGCAAGCAGTCACACTCAAAGATGTCTGTCTCTCTTCCAATCCTTGGGTCTCTCAATAAATCTCCCAAAGTCTCAGTTAATCCCCTCAAAGGTGAGAACATTCTTAGGGACAACCTTGGACACTCATCAGGCAAAGGCCTTTGCCTCACAAGAAAGGCAACAAAAGATTCACAAGTTGGCAACTCTACTGCTCACAAGAAAGTCCATTTCAGTCCGCAAGTACAAATCGCTTCTGGGAATGTTGTCCTCTGCCATTCCCCTAGTTCCCAACTGTCGTTTACGAATGAGACCCTTGCAAGAGGAGCTGGACAAGCAGTGGCTGCAGATCTCGGGGACTTCCGACGATGTTATCAGAATAACACCTCAAATGAAAGAAGCGCTCCTATGGTGGACTCACATCCCAAACATAGCGGCAGGCCTATCGTTCATACTGGACTCACCAGGTTTCACAATAACAACCAATGCATCCCTCGAAGGGTGGGGAGCACATCTAGAAGGACTAACACTGAAGGGAAAATGTTACAGCCACCAACGAACATTGCACATAAACCTTCTAGAGTTGAAAGCAATATTCCTGGCTCTGAAATCTTTTCTCTCAATAATATCAGGAGCTTCAGTATTATTCCGGCCAGACAACACAACAAGCATACATTATTTAAACAAACAAGGGGGGACAAGATCAACTCTGCTATCCCTGCAAGCACAGCAAATCTGGGATTGGGCTATTCAACATCAGATAACACTGACGGCAGTGCATGTTCCAGGAGTGGCCAACATCCTAGCGGATTCATTAAGCAGGTCGATTACAACCAACCACGAATGGGAACTTCACCAACCAACTTTGGATCACATCTTTCGGTTGTGGGGCAAACCGAGTTTAGACCTATTTGCAACCAGTCAGAAACGCAAATGGAAATTCTTCGCTGGTTGGCTACCCCAACAGGGATCGCTTACGCTTTTCCTCCGATTCCTTTAGTCCCAAGGGTGCTTCGGAAGATGAGGAAAGAACCCTGCCGAATACTTCTCATAGCTCCCAGGTGGCCTCGCCAATTCTGGTTCACAGAGCTTCTACTCCTATCAGAGTGCAAACCCAAGCTGTTGCGCCCATTACAGGACTTGCTGACAATGAACTGCAGCCAGGTCTGCCATCCGGATCCAACATCTCTGCAATTAGCAGCTTGGCTCCTGAATACTATGAGTTTGCCGACCTAGTTATACCTGCTGACCGTCGGGAGGTCCTAGCTAATGCCAGAGCGCCCTCCACTATCAAGACTTATAAACTCAAGTGGAAGAGTTTCTGTCATTGGTGTGCAACCTCTGAAGTGCATCCTATTCAGTCTTCGCCAGAACAATTGCTGCCTTTTTTCCTCCAACTGGCAAAATCTGCCCTTTCTCATTCTACTATTAAAGTATTCCTTGCCGTGATTTCCAGATTTCGACGGCAGAATGGATCACAGTCTCTTTGGTCATCAAAAATAATAAAACAATTTCTTAAAGGATTGTTTAGAATGTTCCCTCCAATTAGGCGTCCACATCCGCCTTGGCATCTCAACATTGTATTAACGCAACTTATGAAAGCTCCCTTTGAGCCTATTCATAGAGCTGACCTTAAATTCATTTGATGGAAAACATCACTTCCACTGGCTCTTACTTCAGCTGACGAGTAAGCGACATACATGCTTTCACTACTCGACATCCTTTCCTCCAGTTTACTAAAGACTCTGTTATACTCCGGACAAATCCTACCTTTATTCCTAAGGTCCCATCGGATTTTCACTTAAACGAACCAGTCATCCTAAAGACTTTCTTCCCTAATCCACAGACACCAGCGGAAAGGGCCTTACATTCCCTGGATGTTAAGAGATGTATAAAATTTTACTTGCAGAAAACAGCCTGTATCCGTAAGGCTGATCAGCTTTTTGTGGCTTATGGAAAAATCAGGAAAGGATATCCAGTGACTAAACAAACTATAGCATGTTGGATTTTTTGTGCGATCCAGTTTTGCCATCAGCAAGCAGGCAAACCTCTACATTCAACAGTGAAAGCGCATTCTACGTGAGCAGTCTCCTCCTCAACAGCTCTCTTTGCCGGTGTGCCTATTCAACAAATTTGCAGAGCAGCAACTTGATCCAGCAGGCACACTTTTACCAAGCATTACTGCCTGGAAGCTGCAAGTAATGCTGATACAGCTGTGGGACAGGCGGTGCTACGTAATCTTTTTCTATAAGGTGAGCCTCTATCCTTCCCACCTTCCTTTAAATTTTAAAATTGCTATATTCAAGGTCACTGTTATTCTGTGCATAGGCATTGTCAGATTATTATATATGTAGATAAATATATAAATAAGTGGTACATAAGTGTGATATACACTGGCTGAGGTACAGTTTTCTTTCGTACTCTGTGTACTACATACTTTCTTGTATGAACATTCATACCTAGGTGATAACTGCTATCTATTCTGATTCAAGCATGTGAATCTATGAAAGATACCCCAATACTGGAGAAGAAAATAAGTTACTTACCTGTAAACTGTGGTTCTCCAGTATTGGTATCTTGCATAGATTCACATGCGACTCACCCTCCTCCCCATAGAGGCTCCCTGTTTTATTGTACGTTTATACTACACTTGTGCTCGAAAATATGAGAGCCTGGAGCCTCTGTGGAGGGGGTTCTAGAGGGTGCTGTCGCCTGATTTGCTGGAGTTTGGACCATACCTAATGACTAGGACGAGATATTAAAGTGAATGGTTTTTTCTCTATTAACTTTAATGTTAGAGTAATTACTTACTGCTTTTATGTACCGTGGGACTCCCACTTCGACGGCGGGGAATAATTCATAGATGTGAATCTATGAAAGATACCAATACTGGAGAACCACAGTTTACAGGTAAGTAACTTATTTTCATCCATATCCTGCCAGGCCACAGGCGTTACCTTCGGTTCAAGGTAGGCCGCGAGCACTTTCAGTTTACCATGCTCTCCTTCGGTCTTACCAGTGCCCCTCGGGTGTTCACCAAGGTGTTGGCGATGGACGCAGCTCATCTGCCCAGGTTAGGGGTGTCAGTCTTCCCCTACCTCGATAACTGGCTGTTGAAAGCGTCCTCGCCCCATGCAGTCGTATCCCACCTTCAGACTACAGCAGACCTCCCGCATTCGCTGGGGTTCTCTATAAACGTGTCGAAGTCACACCTGACTCCTTCTCAGACGCTCCCTTTCATTGGAGCAGTTCTGGACACAGTGCAGTTTGGGGCCTATCCTCCCGAGCAGCGAGTCCAGGATATTCAGGTTATGATTCCGATGTTTCGGCCTCTATCCTGGATTTCGGCGAGACTGTCTCTGAGCCTGATGGTCCTCATAGCCTCCTGCATCCTATTGGTAAAGCATGCCAGGTGGCATATGCAGGCTCTGCAGTGGGTCCTGAAGTTCCAGTGTGCACAGCATCAAGGAAATCTCAGCG
This sequence comes from Calotriton arnoldi, assembly GCA_963921515.1. Lineage (NCBI taxonomy): Eukaryota > Metazoa > Chordata > Amphibia > Caudata > Salamandridae > Calotriton > Calotriton arnoldi. The sequence continues at coordinate 5,172,872 of CAWUFW010000017.1, forward strand.
CCGTGGTCCAGATCTCGGAAGGAACTGCGAGAGATCTGCAGTGGTGGTTGACGAACCGCGATTGGGTCAACGGTAGACCCCTCTCCCTTCCCCAACCATATCTCACAGTTGTGACACATGCGTCACTTCTGGGATGGGGCGGCCATCTGGGAGAGGTGGAGATCAGGGGACACTAGTCTCCAGTGGAGTTGAGGCTTCACATAAATCTGTTGGAGCTCCGAGCGATTCGGTTGGCATTGACAGCATTTCTTCCCTCTGTCAAGGGGAAGCTAGTGCTGGTGTTCACGGACAACACCACCGCCATGTGGTACTGCAACAAGCAGGGCGGAGTGGGATCGTGAACCCTTTGTCGAGAGGCCCTGCTTCTTTGGACATAGCTGGAACAGCAGGGCATAACCCTGATGGTTCAACACCTGGCAGGTTCTTTGAACGCCAGGGCGGACAAACTCAGCCGTCGATGCCTAGCGGATCACGAGTGGCGTCTCCAGTCAGAGGTGGCGCAAGGTCACTTTCAACTGTGGGGAGAACCTTGGTTAGATTTGTTCGCCTCTGAAGAGAATGTGCAGTATCAGCTATACTGCGGCTATTGCTTGGTGACACCTTTCGTCGATATGTGGCCTGCTGTACGGCTTTCTGCCCATACCACTCCTGCCCAGGGTTCTGAAGAAGATCAGGAGCGACCGGGCCCAAGTCATTCTTGTGGCTCCGGACTGGGCGAGGAGAGTCTGGTATTCAGAGCTTCTGAAGATGAGCATCGATCCTCCGATCAGGCTGCCCCTTTGGGGGGATCTTCTTTCGCAGCAGCAGGGGAGGGTTCTCCACCCTAACCTGTCAACTCTGCTCCTCCATGCGTGGAGATTGAGCAGCGGCAGTTGATGGCTTTTGACCTTCCTCCCGAGGTTTGTAATGTTATTCTGGTGGCAAGGCGGCCCTCCACTAAGACAGTATATGCCTGCCGTTGGCAGAAATTTGTATTATACTGAACAGAAAGGACTATTGACCCTCTTTCTGCTTCTCTTTCTACTGTCCTGCTATTCATTCTCACCCTTGCCCAACAGGGCTCTTCCTTGGGAACTCTCAAGGGTTATCTCTATGCTCTGTCTGCTTTTTTTGCGGCTGCCAGACAAACCCTCTCTCTTCAAATCTCCTATTGTTCATAGATGTCTAAAAGGGCTGGCTCACTTGTTTCCACCCATGCCCTTTGTTATGCCACAGTGGGATCTTAATTTGGTCCTCACCTACCTGATGTGTGCTCCCTTTGCTTGAATGAGTTCCCTTTATGAACTGTTTTATCCTACTCAATCTGGATATTTGAGGAATACATTTGAAAATTATTTTCAAATGTTGAATCTTTTTTCATCTCTTAATATTACTTTGTAACATTAATCCTTTTGATGTTTTTGAACATCAAGATGAAGACGGTTGTTGGTTAAAATTGTCTGCACGTTATTGTTACATTTATGGGAACTTGAATTTTTAGCACGTTTCTAGAATTATTTGGTACGAGTGAGGATGTTTGAGTATGATTTTGTATGTATGTTGTGAGTGATGAATGAGTAAGTGGGACCTGGTTTTTGTGCTATTTCTATTATATGAGTTTTCACTGTGACACATCAAACTTTTTCTCAAAATGAAAAAATAAAGCAATGTCTATATTAACTTACTTGTTGTGAAGAGCATGGTCATTCTGAGCACAATTAGAGTGGTTAATCTATAAGCTGACGTATAGCATATCTCAATCAAATAGGTAGAGTCTTCTGTTTTGTATTTTGTGTGCTCCCTTTGAGCCTCTACACAATTGTCCCCTTCGGCTGTTGACCATCAAAACAGCCTTCTTAGTAGCGATTACATCGGCCTGGAGGGTGAGTGAGTTGCAGGCATTATCTTGCTCGCCTCCCTATTTAAAGTCCTTTCCGGACAAAGTGGTGCTTCGCACCTGGGCTTCCTTTTTGCCTAAAGTTGTGGCGCCATTCCTTCTGGGTCAATCCATCACATTGCCCACCTTCTTTGTTCCCCCGCATCCTTCTAAGAAAGAGGAGCGTCTCCACCGACTGGACTAAAAAAGGGATATTGTCGTTCTACCTTGACCGCACAAAAGAGTTCCGGGTGTACGACCAACTCTTTGTGGGGTACGTGGGAGCAAAGAAGGGGAGGGCAGTGCAGAAAAGGACCATTTCTCGCTGGGTCATTCTCTTCATTAAGATCTACTATGCCCTGGCAAAGAAGCAGCCCCCTGAAGGATTAAGGGCCCATTCCACCAGGGGAAAGGCTGCGACTACGGCCCTGACTCGGGGTGTCCCTGTTCAAGACATCTGTCGGGCCGCAACGTGGACATCATTGCACACGTTTGCAAGACACTACCGCCTGGATGGTCAGGTCCGCAGGGACGGGCACTTTGCCCTCTCGGTCCTACAGGACTTTCTAGTTTAAGGTATTGGTCCGCAGCCCACCACCAGGATGGTATGGCTTGGGTATCTAATTCAAAGGTAAAGAATCTGCAGCTAGAAGTCTATCAGATGAACAAGTTACTTACCTTCGGTAAAGCATTATCTAGTAGCAACTCTATCTAGCTGCAGATTCCTTACAGCCCCACCCATGCCTTCCCGCTTTGCGGACTAATACTGTAGGGCTACGGTTTCTAACCCTTTCAGGGCCCTAGTTTTGCACACGACTGCGTCAGTTACTTTGTGGCTCTTCGCTTATGGCGTGGAAAAAACGAAAAGTACTGACGTCCGCGCGCCTGGGTGGCACCTATATAGGCACTGTGACATCATAGCGGACGCCGACGACGTCACGGGGAGCCAAATGGAGCCACCCAACGGTGTGCGCAAGGCGTATTGCTCAGCAAAAGTTTCCGGTTCCAGCCTGACGCATGGGAAATTCAAAGGTAAGGAATCTGCGGCTAGATAGAGTCTCTACCACATAAATCTGAAAGAGACACGTTAGTGACAGATTCCTTACCTTAGAATATCCCCAGGCGTCAGGCTGGATCCGGAAAGTTTTGCGTAGCAGTACCCCTTGCGCGTCGGTAGGCGGCGTCGTGCGGCTCCGCGTCCGTCGTCGGCGTCGTGATCGCCGGGATGACGTCGCGGGCAGTACTTAGGCGCCGCCCCTGCGCGCTGACGTCAGTTCTTCTTTTTCCGCGCCAGCAAGCGCAGATCCGGGAAGAGCAGTGCCCTGGTCAATTTTTGACCATACTTTTTGGTGATTTTTTCACTGTTTTTTCCAACTTAAAGGTGTCGTAGGGATGCCCGGCTTCAAGCGATGCGGCGCCTGTGCGCGGATGATGTCCGTCACCGACCCGCATTGGGAGTGTCTCTTCTGCCTCGGCCGAGGCCACGACACCGAGTCTTGTCCCGAATGCCAGGCCCTCAACCCGAAAGCTTTGCGAGAGCGGTCTCGAAAGCTCCTCGAGGCCCGGCATTCGGCTCCACGGAGGCCCCGGTCGCGTGAGAGGTCCAGGGGTCGCTCGCGGAGTGCACACCGGTCGTCGGCGTCGAAGTCTTCTTCGTCCGGTAAGTCTAAGCACAAGAAGTCCAAGAAGCATCGTCGCTCTCGGACTTCGCCTCGCCGGTCTCGCGACTCGGCTGAGGCCCCTCCCGGCACCGTCCCCGCCCCGCGGCCCCGGACTTGCCTGTGGAGTCGCCCCCGCCATACCCGCCCTTCCCGGGTTCGGGGGCGGATCCGGCCAAGGTACAGGAGTTCCTGTCGGCCATGGCCAGCCTCTTCGGGCCTTCAGGCCCCTCCGGTGCGCCTTCGGGCCCCGCGGGCCCTGATGGGGTTGCTCCGGCGTCGCCGGCGGCTCCGGCCCCGGCGTCGCCCGTGCCCCCAGCCTCGATCCCGGCTCCGGCTTCGGCCCCGGCCTCGATCCCGGCTCCACAACCCCCATCGACTGCGGTCGACCTCACGACACCTCCGCCGGCGCCGATGTCTCCGGTGCCGTTCTCGACGCCGCCCTGGGCTCCGGGCGGCGTCGTCCCCAGTTCCTTCCGGCTCCGGACATGGACCCGGAGCGACGTCGCTCGACGCCGGCTCCGGCGCCCGATGGGACCTTGGGTCCCAACTGTCCCTCCTCCTCCTTATTTTGAACCTGAGGAGGACCAGTTGGACTGGGAGGGGTCTGATGACCCTCTGACGCGCAACTGTCAGTATGATGAGGACTGGACAGAGAGTCTAGGGGAGGCCAGTGGTCTGGATACTTCCCCTGACACTGGCATGCTGTCTCCTCCCGTGGCTACGGAGGAGGGGGCCAATTTTGGTACGGTGTTGCGTAGGGCTGCTGGGGCTTACGTCTCCAGCTCCCTACTTTGACGGTCAAGCCTAACATCTTGACAGAGGTGCTTCAGCCGGCAGCCTCCTCTGCGGAGACTGTGCTGCCGTTTAACGACGCCCTCACTGACGTTCTTTGGGCGCCTGGTCCAAGCCCAACACAGGGGCTCCTGTGGATCGGAACGTGTCACGACGCCATCGCCCTGCTCCGGGCGACCCCTGTTTCTTTCTGTCCACCCCACTCCTGAGAGCTTGGTTGTCCAAGCCTCCGCTTCCCAAACCGCCTTCCCTACCGCTCCTCCGGATAGGGAATCCAAACGCCTGGATCAGTTTGGGAAGAAAGGTTTTCTTCCTCCAGTGCTGGCTTGCGGTCCGTTAACACCGCTTGTCTTTTGGGCCGATATACCCACTCCCTGTGGGATTCGGTGGCGGATGTTTTGCCCCAGTGCCCTGAGGAGGTCCAGGCACTGCTTTCCCGCGCCATTGCGGAAGGAAGGATGCGGCCAAATACACTATCCGTTGTGGCCTTGACACCGCCGACTCGCTGGGCAGGTCGATTGCAACGACGGTGGCGCTCCGACGCCACGCCTGGCTGAGAACCACTGGTTTTTCAGGGGATGTCCAGAATACTCTCATGGACATGCCCTTTGATGGAGTCGGTCTTTTTGGGTCCAAAGCAGACCATGCGTTGGAGCGCTTTAAGGACTCACGGGCTACTGCCAAGTCCCTGGGCCTTTCTGCTACACGCCCTCCGCTGCCTTCTGCTTTTCGCCCCTATCGTGGCCACGGTAGGGGCGCCCCTTCACGTCAGCAGCCCACCACCGGCCCGCGCAGCAGGCGTCTTCGCGTGGCCGAGGACGTGGATTCCGCCGTGGCGGATCGGGCAACCAGCGTGCGGGTCAGGCCACCACCTCCAACCCGTCCGCGGCCTCCAAACCCTCCTAGTCCCTCCTTTCAGGTGCAGGGCACGCCAGTAGGGGGCAGGGTCCGCCATCACCTTCCCCACTGGCGCACCATCACCTCGGACAGGTGGGTCTTGGACATTGTCCGAAGGGGCTACTCCCTCCCCTTCGAGACCACCCCCCAGCCATGCCACCTCAATTCCACCGCATGTCAGGGGATCACTTGGTGCTTCTACAGAAGGAAGTCACGGCCCTCTTGACCAAGAGGGCCATCGAGCATGTTCCGACCCCAGAAGTAGGGCATGGTTGCTACTCCCACTACTTTCTGGTGCCCAAAAGGACAAGGAGGACATGCGTCCTATCTTGGACCTCCGGAACGTCAATCGCTTCCTCCGGAAGGAGAAGTTCAAGATGCTCACCCTAGCTCAGGTCTTGACTGCCCTCGACCCTGGAGACTGGTTGGTAGCGTTGGACTTGCAGGACGCGTATTTCCACATCCCCGTCCTGCCGGCCCACCGGCGTTACCTTCGGTTCACGGTAGGCCCCGAGCATTTTCAGTTCACCGTGCTCCCCTTTGGCCTTACCAGTGCCCCTCGGGTGTTCACGAAAGTGATGGCGGTGGTCGCAGCTCATCTGCGCCGGGCAGGGGTTTCAGTCTTCCCCTACCTCGACGACTGGCTGCTGAAGGCGGGCTCTGTCCCAGGCAGTCGTCTCCCACCTCCAGACTACGGCCGAACTCCTGCACTCGCTGGGGTTCTCCATCAATGTGCCGAAGTCGCATCTAATTCCTTCTCCACAGCTCCTTTTCATCGGAGCAGTTCTGGACACGACGCAGTTTCGGGCCTATCCTCCCGAACGGCGAGTCCGGGATATTCAGGCTATGATTCTGATCTTTCGGCCTTTATCCTGGGTTTCGGTACGGATGACCCTGAGGCTGCTGGGCCTCATGGCCTCCTGCATCCTGCTGGTCAATCATGCCAGATGGCATATGCGGGCTCTGCAGTGGGACCTGAAGTTCCAGTGGGCGCAGCACCAGGGCAACCTGTCCGATCACGTCCAGATCTCGGAGGGGACTGCAAAACAGTTGCAGTGGTGGCTCTCGAACCGGCAATGGGTCATGGGCAGATCCCTCTCCTTCCCCAGCCAGAGCATACAGTTGTGACGGACGCGTCCCTTCTGGGATGGGGCGGTCACATGGGAGAGGCGGAGATCAGAGGCCTCTGGTCTCCGGCGGAGTCCCGGCTCCATATCAACCTTCTGGAGCTCCGGGCGATCCGGCTTGCACTCAAGGCATTCCTTCCCTCTGTCAAAGGGAAGGTAGTGCAGGTGTTCACAGACAACACCACCGCCATGTGGTACTGCAACAAACAGGGCGGGGTGGGGTCTTGGACCCTTTGTCAGGAGGCTCTGCGCCTCTGGACATGGCTGGAACATCAGGGCATGTTCCTGATGGTTCAACACCTGGCAGGTTCTCTGAACGCCAGGGCGGACGAACTCAGCCGCAGGTGCATGATGGATCACGAATGGCGTCTTCACTCGGAAGTGGCGCAAGGACTCTTTCTACAGTGGGGAGAGCCTTGGTTAGATCTATTCGCCACCGAAGAGAACGCGCAATGTCATCAGTTCTGCGCGTTGGAATTTCCAAGGCGGCACTCGCTCGGCGACGCTTTCGTCGCGAGTGGAGTTGCGGTCTGTTGTACGCCTTTCCGCCTATACCACTTCTACCCAGAGTGTTGAAGAAGATTCGGCACGACCGGGCCCAAGTCATTCTTGTGGCTCCGGACTGGGCTCGAAGAGTTTGGTATCCCGAGCTACTCAATATGAGCATAGATCCCCGATCCGTCTGCCTCTTCGGGAGGATCTTCTGTCGCAGCAGCAGGGGGACGGTCCTCCACCCGAACCTGTCCAGTCTACACCTGCTTGCGTGGAGATTGAGCGGCGGCAGTTGATTCCTTTCGACTTGCCTCCCGAAGTTTGTGATGTGATTCTGGCAGCCAGGCGTCCCTCCACTAAGGTGGTATACGCCTGCAGGTGGAACAAATTTGTGGCATGGTGCACAGCAAAGGCTGTGAATCCCCTTTCTGCCCCTCTTTCTGAGGTACTTCTGTTCCTTCTTTCTCTGGCCCAACAGGGTTCTGCCCTGGGTACCATCAAGGGTTATCTTTGTGCTATCTCGGCCTTCCTCAGGCTCCTGATCAGCCCTCCCTTTTCAAGTCCCCTGTTGTTAACAGGTTCTTAAAAGGCATTACTCACCTCTTCCCTCCTGTTCCGTTTGTAATGCCTCAGTGGGACTTGAACTTGGTTCTTACCTTTTAATGTGCGCTCCCTTTGAGCCTCTGCATAACTGTCCTCTTCGTCTTCTGACTCTGAAGACAGCCTTTCTGGTGGCCATCACCTCCGCTCGGCGGGTGAGTGAGCTCCAGGCTCTATCTTGCAAACCTCCCTTTCTGTCTGTTCATCCAGACAAGGTTGTTCTTCGGACGCGTCCGTCCTTCTTGCCAAAGGTGGTTACTGCTTTCCACATTGGGCAGACCATCACTTTGCCCACCTTCTTTCCGCCTCCGCATCCTTCCAGAGAGGAAGAGAGGCTCCACCGTCTGGACCCAAACGTGCGCTCTCCTTCTATATCGACCGCACAAAACACTTCCGGGTGGATGACCAGCTCTTTGTTGGCTACGTGGGCGCCAAAAAGGTCGGGCGGTGCACAAGAGGACCATCTCCCGCTGGGTCACCTTGTGCATCAAGACCTGCTATTCTTTGGCCAAGAAGGAGCCTCCTGTTGGGCTGCGTGCCCATTCCACCAGGGCAACGGCTGCTACCACGGCCTTGGGCCGCGGTGTTCCGCTGCCGGTTATCTGTCAGGCAGCTACGTGGGCCTCGCTGCACACGTTTACAAAGCATTACTGCCTTGACAGTCAGGTCCGGAGGGACGGCTTCTTTGGCCGTTCTGTCCTCCAGGACTTCCTTGTCTGATCTTTGTTCGCAGACCCACCACCGGGGTTGGTATTGCTGGGGTATCTATTCTAAGGTAAGGAATCTGTCACTAACGTGTCTCTTTCAGATGCACAAGTTACTAACTTGTGTAACGATATATCTGTAAGAGACAGTAGTTAGTGACAGATTCCTACCGCCCACCCATCCTCCCCGTTCTGCGAACTGATTTCTAGGGTTAAGGACATCCCTTTCAGGGCCCTAGTATTTTTCAGACACCTGTGTCAGCTTCTTGCATGGCTCTGCGTTCCTGGCGCGGAAAGTCGTGTACCAGAACTGACGTCAGCGCGCAGGGCGGCGCCTAAGTACTGCCCGCGACGTCATCCCGGCGATCACGACTCCGACGACGGACGCGGAGCCGCACGACGCCGCCTACCGACGCGCAAGGGTACTGCTACGCAAAACTTTCCGGATCCAGCCTGACGCCTGGGGATATTCTAAGGTAAGGAATCTGTCACTAACTACTGTCTCTTACAGATATATCGTTACACAAGTTAGTAACTTGTGCTGCATTACCGAAGGTAAGTAACTTGCTCAATAATGCTCCTTTACCCAATACTTTCTCAAACTTTTATATGTCAGGGAACTGCCCCCATGTTCTAGACCAGTCAAATGTCTAAATCAGCCCACAACGGTAGATCGAACCGCTGAATATCTAATCCCATTTGAGCCCCCTTCACCTTACCACGACAAACTTTCATTCACTGCGCATACCTCTCATATCTGATGTAATGAGTCACTTTATACATTTCACTTGTATATCGTGACCTACCCAATCTAGTGTCATAAATTCAAAACTCCACCTAGCAATTTACTTTTCAGAAGTGGCGCTCATTCCGTTAATTCGCATCACCCCTTTAATAAACACCAAACACAATGCTCTAGACGGTCTGCTATATATGTCTTGCTGTTCTCTAAAAGCTTCTACAAGCCTTAGCCAACAGTTCATTCACACAGCCGGCCAGAAATAGATATTCTAAACATTGGCCAAGCCACTTTATTCTTGGCAATAGTGGTCACTTCTATCCCCACCTTCCACCATCTCAAGTTATTTTACAGCAAAACTTCCCTTCTTACCATGATGAGCTATTATTCTTGGCGCATCTAGTCATTCTCTTGTAGCTGATGTAGTAAGCCGTCATCTGCATTTTCACTTTTATATCGTGACCTCCCAATCAAGGCTCTTGAATTTAAAACATCTGCCAATTGGTTTACTTTTAGAAAATGGTGCTCATTCTATTGCTTCCCATCATTCCCTTTGATGGCCACTAACCACAGTTCTTTCATCGGTCTGCTGTGCATCCTGTTGTTGACACATCCATAAGCCTTAGACATTGGTTCATTCTTACAGTCAATCCAGTACCAAGATTTGAAACAACAGCCAATCTGCTTTATCACAGGTTATAGCAGTCCCATCTAACTCCACTTTCTGCCATTTCACATCATTTGCAGTGGAATCTGTCCGTATCCACTAACAAATCAATAAACCACCTTCCACACACTCAAGTGCGACATCACATCACATCTGTTGGTCAAATCGTCCATCCAATCACCCAAATCTTCGAAAAGTAAGAGTCACTTCACTGTTTCACGGCATTAATCTCGACATCCGCTGTGGTTTCCAAATCCGTCTGCTCATCCTCAAACTTAAACACATCTTCACTAATCTAGCCAGTCAGTCATGTCTACGCAAATAACAGTACCTCCCATATTTTGTGGCTTTCTATTTAATATCTATTCTACCCAGCTTCCAAATCAGTCCACTCTATATTCTGTTATTCAGTGCATCTGTACACCTCTTCCACTGGTCAATCAGCACAGCCAACCGAGTATCTCAATTTAAAATATCAGCCAATTAGCTCAAATTACAGCAGTAGCGACCCCATCTAGTCAAACCTTCTACTGTCTCATACAATTCCCCTGTATATTGGACAGACTCTGTTCTCAAATCGCTCCACTATTTTACACACCTGTGAACACGCACACAAAACCACATCACTTGGTCTGATTGTACTAGCAAATTCTAAGTTCAGAAACTGGCCAATTTGCTTCAATCTTAACAATAGTGGTCTTTTCACTATCCCCTTCCATTTCTATTCATTTTGATATCAACCAGATTTTGAATGAGCAGCAATCTGTTTCATTCTAAGCGAAACCAAAAACAATATATATGCCACTTCTCAATCATAGAATATCAAATATCCAAATACCCCAAAATAATGAGACATTAAGGCAAACAAAAAGAGATGATTAAACTCTTCTCCAACCAATGTCCAAATCTCTCATAATTTTAAACTCTGGCAATTTTTTTTTTACCTCCAACCCCAATCGATCAGTCCTATCCTTTATTCACACACAATACGGCAAACAGAAAAATACAATATCGCAAAAAATACTGGGGCTTATATTGTATTTTGAGCCCTTCAGAGACCTCAGCATACTGCTCCATTTTGTCTCCATGTGAGCGGACATGATTAAACTCTTCTCCAACCTATGTGCTAGTCTCATAGTAGTGGGCATACATCAAGCCTCATGGCTTTTACAGTTTGACAAATAAAAACACCTCCACCCTCATTCGATCAGTCCTATCTATCTATCATTCTTTTTTTTTTTTTTCTATCATTCACAAAAGATGAGAAAAACAGAGACACCCTAATATGGGTCTCTATGTTGAGTCCTTTCTCCAGGGACCTTAATCTACTGATCCATTTTGCCTCCATCTGGCTGGGCCCTAACTCCATATCTCCTCTCCCTGGGTCTTTTTCAATCCTTTGCAACTCATTGAACTTAATATTCACTTCTCCTGGATGGCACTTCCCTTGTGTGTTGGGGGGGGCGAGGGTCTTGGCTCTTTATCGTTCTTACATGCTCTTAATAAATCTTCGAACATCCACAAATGATGACATATATAACATAAACACTTATAATTTATAAATTGCTGTATGTGTTGTGTTTCCTCAGTATTGAATTTGAAACTCTTAGTCTTGTTCAATCCAAACTGGCACATGTTGCATTCCGTGCATACATAAAAACCCTTTGGGGGACCAGATAACCAACTATCACATTTAGAATTAACTGGTTGCAAGTCATTTCTAGTAACCTTCTCTCTCACAGTACGGCATTTCCTATATGTTACCAAAGGCTTCTCCACAATTACTCCAGTTAACCCTGGCAAACGTAGGAACAGTGACCAATGTTTCCATAGTTTATTATAAACCACATCATGTTCTTGCCTATATGTATTGATTAGGATTAGTCTACTTTCACTCGTTTTTCTCGCATTCTGCACCAAAGTTGTTTTTCTGTCCACAGTGCGAATTCTTCTTTCTGCCTGATCCAGCAAAGTTTTCTTAAACCTTGTGCCCCCAATCTATTTCTTAAATTAAGAACAGCAGCATCAACATTTTTATCCTCCGTGCAATTTCTCCGCAGCCTTGTCATTTCACCGTATGGTATACCTTTGATGACTGAACTAGTTAAAACTGTCTGCTCTTAAGATATTTGTGGCGGAGGCAAGATGGCGGACACGCCAGTGTCCGAGTGAGACAGGCTATGAGTGCTCTCCACTATTAGCCTCCCTACTACCCCAGCAGTTATTGGAGCTACTGAACGTGAAGCCGTCTAATGCACTTGGGAATGCTACTAACATTGATACATTTGTATCAACAAGATCGCCGACGCGTTCTGGAGTTTGTTGCTTACTGCGGTGTTTGGCGGAGCGGAGCGGCGGCTGGCGTCCGGCACTCAGAGGAAAGAGTCGCCGCTGTTCTCGGGCGGATTCAGGACTCGCAGGAAGATCCGGGCTGGATCGGGATGGGTCCCAAGAGTGCTAGCAGCGGCGTGAAGGGTGCAAAGACCCGGGCAGCAGCAGCGGCAGCCACAGTGTTAGCCCCTGTCCAAGACGGAGACTCTTCTGCGGAAAGTGCTGCTAAAACAGACAGTGATGCTCCTAGAATTACGGGTGTTCTGACGGAGAATCCGATCTCCTCCCCTGAGTTTAGCCAGACTGAAGGTTTGGCGGGGGGTAAGGTAAAGATCCCTGCGATATAAAAAAAAAAAACGCCAGGCAAAGGTAAGACTCCCGTTGTTGAGAAAACAAGAAGTACAACTGTTACCTTACAACCCGATAAATTGTCTGATAAAGTCAGTGTTATCGACGAATCTTTAATGAATACTTCTGCTAAAGAACAGTTAATGAGGCAAGACGCGGGAGAAAATGAGTTCTTTAATCTGAATGTGGTTGACCCGGTACAGATTGCTCCCTCTCCTCCGCAGATATCGAGTGGCTTAATTGACTCTCAGAGTGCCCTACTTTCAACTCTGTTGAACAATAACATGAATCAAGGTGAAACTCATCTGGAGTCTGTGTTTAGTGGTGGAGTATCTTGCAGAGACGTGATAATGGAGGCGGACTCCGGGGACTCTGGCGGAAAGTTCTTTTCTATGTCTGACGCATCTAACAATTCGGATCTTGAGAGTATGGAAGGCGACTGGGCCGATGATAGAAGCTTGGCTAGTTCCGCCCCGCCTGATGAAGAGGAAAATACTTTGTTGACTTCTGGGGGTGGAAATACTGTCCGAAAGGGAAAAGACACAGAGACTTTACCTAATTCATTGACTAAAGGTGGACAAGGCAACGATGGGTCCCCTATGCTGAATCATATCTCTTTATTACATTTAGGGAGGCGACTGTTAGTAGGGGGTGTTCTGCTGAAGTACAAGGAGGATCTATTAGCTCCGGTGAATCATTAGAGAATGGGGTCACATTATCCACTATCTATCAAGCAATAATGTCACACCGTGAGGAGACAAAAGCAGAAGGTCTGCGGATGCAAGGTGCAGTCCGTAAGCTTCAGAACACGGTTCGTCGTGTTGTGAAGACCTGTACAGAGATGTCGGTTAGGATTGGTGAAGCGGAGGGTAGGATCTCCCTAATTGAGGATGATATTGTGCAGCAGAAAAAGATGTATCCTCCCTACATTCTATTCGGGACGATGTAAACTGGAAGTTAACTGACTTGGAAAATAGATCAAGAAGGAACAATCTGCGAATTTTAGGTGTTCCAGAAGGGACGGAAGGAAAGATATTCGTCAATTTGTAATTGACATGTTTTCTGAAAGCCTTTCCTGAACTGTGTCAATGGAAGTGGGAACTTGAGTTGCAGCGTGTCCATAGATTTCCTTTTCATGTGCAGGGTGGTACCAGAGGGGTTGAGAGCAAACCTAGAGCCATATTGATCTGCCTAAATAATTTTTTGCTTCGAGAGTCTTTGTATGACTTAGCTAGGCCAGACCGTAAGAGAAGAGGGAAGGGGTGTGAATTTTTTGTACGCCCAGATTTTTGCCAAGTTACAGTCCAGCAGCACTGGCTTTTGCGTCAACTGATTCCACAGTTCCTGGCAAAGGGAGTACAGTCCTATTTACTAAATCCCTCGAGGCTTAAGATTATTTACAAGGATAAAACGCTTTTTTTTAACTCCGAGATTGCTGCAAAGGATTTTCTGGGTACAATTTAGGGGTTGGCTCTAATATAGATAATGGAGGCATGTTCAGACTGTCAACTTTTTTTAAAATCTATTTGCTTCTGTTATTTGCTGAGGGGTGTGGGGGTTGGTGGAGGGCACCTATTCCTTTCTCTCCATCGCTATAGGGACTATTCAGTCCCTTCGCCTCATTTGGGTGGGTGCATGGGTGGGTTGGGTGGGCTTTCTGGGCGTCAAGCCCTTCAAGGGTGGTTGGGGTGGTGGGGCAAGGAATAGCATAGATTGGTTTTTTTTCTTTAATTTGAGTCGCAGCAAGGTCTGTGTGAATAAAGGCACCATAAATATTGTATCTGTATTAACACTATTAGGAAGTTTGGCAGGAAGAGAATGGCAAAGTGAATTAGCTAAGGTAACCTCTCTGTTTGAAGATGGGTAAATTTTCTATTTGTACGTGGAATATTTGTGGCCTGAATAATAAGAAAAAAAGGGGATAACGGCCCAGATTCTTAAATCAATGAGGGTGGATTTACTTTGTGTACAGGAGACTCATATCACATGGAATAATAGAGGGTGGTTAAAGGACTTGGGTATGGATCTTGTGGGCTGTACACGTCAAGGGTCAACTACGAGAGGGGTGGCAATTTTGAAGAGATTCGGATGGGGGATGTGTAAGCGTGTCAAAGAAGGTCTTCTCGGTAGATGGGTGATCAGTGAGTTACTATTAGAGGGTCTTTCCATGACCATTTGCTCAATTTACGGCTCGAATTTAGATGACCCGGTAATGTTGAATGAGCTCAGTATTGAGCTAGCTGATTTGCCATCTTTTGTGATCCTATGTGGGGATTTTAATCTCCATTTACCAGGGAATGCTGACATATCAAGTAAATATCTTTATGATAGGAAGAAAAATAAAGTCTTTCAAGCTACCAGGGGTCTTGTTAAAGAATTTGGGCTGGTAGACATGTGGTGGCTAAAAGGAAAGGGAGCCCCAGGGTATACTTTTTATTCAGTACCCCATCATAAGCATGTGCGGCTGGATTACTTTTTTGTAACTGTAGAGCTTGCCAATAAGGCTAGGATTGACATTTAGCCTAAAATAATTTCAGATCATAATCCTATCTGTTTAGAAATAGATATCTGCTGTCGATCTTCTATAAGGCCCTGGACTTTTGAACGGAAATTACTGGTTGACCCCGCTTATTGTGAACAAATGAGTAAATGGATAGCTGAATTTTTTAAAAATAATCGTGGATCAGCCTCTGTTCACATGGTGTGGGATGCTTTTAAATCTGGTGTCAGGGGTGAGACTTTAAGTTACTCTGTTAATAAACAACGTAAATTGCGGGCAGAATTTTTGGATGAAATGAATAAATTACGGTTGTTAGAAAACGATTTTATGGTGGCCATTAGTAATGGCCAGGACTCTGAGCAGATCTCAAATAATCTGGCTATTCAAAAAATGAGGCTTTATCAGAATTTTTCTACAAAGCTGGCAGCGCAAATTGCAGTATACACTTCTGAGATATACGAGGTGGGTGAGAATTCTGGTCGTATACTGGCCAAAAGATTATATCAAAAAGAGGTTGCTAAACGGATTAAGAACATCTCGGATGAGCAAGGGGTAATAAGGGATAAACCAGCCGAAGTGTTAGAGGTATTTAGCAAATTTTATCGTCAGCTGTATACCGATGAAGATACTCTTGGAGTTGAGGATAAAGTAGAGGAGTTTTGTGGAGACATTGAAATTTCTAAGCTGACAAATGAGCAAATGGAAGACTTAGATCTTGATATTACCTGGGGGGAAGTTGAGGTAGCAATTACCTCTTTGGCAACCGGTAAGGCGGGGGGCCGGATGGTATACCTCTTGAGTTTTACAGAACTTTTCGGCACGTGTTGAAAGATGAGATTTTGTCGATTTTCTTGTCCGCACAACAGGGGACTGCACCATTATCTTGGCGGAAATCTATCATTACGTTTTTTTAAAAAAAAGACAAACTTGCCTTACTGCCGGCATCTTACAGACCTATTTCACTAATCAATTCTGACAGTAAAGTATATGCCAAAATATTAGCTGCACGTTTATCTTGTGTCATCACTAAATTGGTCTCACGATTTCAACATGGATTTATTCCAGGGCGGGATACTGGCAGACCATGTCCGGCGTCTCATTTCATTCGTGGATTGGGCATTAGCAACCAAATCTACAATGGGGTTAACCCTGTTGGATGCCGAGAAGGCATTCGACAGGGTTTCCTGGCCTTATATGTGGGAGGTTCTGAGGCTGAAGGGTTTTGGTCCGGTGATTCGGCAGGCATTGAAATCATTATATTTTCTTCCAGTCGCCTCTATTCGAATAGCTGGCCAAGAATCAGGCTTGTTTTTAATTAGCCGTGGTACACGGCAAGGATGTCCGTGTTCACCGCTATTATTTGCTTTATATATTGTTTTTTTTTTGATAAAGCTAAACCAAGCTATTGATATTAAACCGATCTAACTACGGCATATCGATTATAGAGCTTTGGCATATGCCGATGATATTGTTATTGCTACTAGAGATATTGTCACTGCAATACCGGTGATTGAGGGATTGGCATCTAAGTTTGGGTCCTTCTCGGGCTACAAACTAAATACCTCTAAAACTCAGATTTTATTTATTGGTGAGGAACCTCCTGTTAACATAACAACTGTCTCTGAAGTTACGTATTTAGGGATTAAAATTTCCTTACCAATTAGTAAGATTCCAGAACTAAATATGGATCCTGTGCTTAGTAAAGTAAGTTCTATGCTGGAGAGGATGGATCACTTACATTTATCTCTTTATGGAAGAGTTAATGTTTTAAAAATGCTAGTTTTGCCGAAATTTCTTTATATGTTTAGAACAATCCCCCTCGAATTTCCGCTCTCGTGTTTTAAGAGATTAGAGAGGATCAGCTCTAGGTTTTTGTGGGGTTACCGGCGCCAGAGAAGGGCTTATAAAAAGATGGTATTACCAAAGAACCGTGGAGGTTGGGGCATGCCTTATTTTATGTTCTATTACTGGGCAGCCGCCCTTCAATTTATTAGCCCTCTGGTAGTGGGGGATCGGGTCAAGCTTTTGCCATGTCATAGTCCTTCTATCTATGAGTTTGGTTTGGGTGAAGAGGCTAATGGTAGCTTGGTTAAAATACTAGAACCTAGTTACTTTAAGAAAACAAAATTTAAAATTCTTAAAGCAGCATATTGTGTTTGGAGATCAATTAAACGACATCTAGGGGTCTTGAATTTAAATGCATATACCCCATTATCAACTATTGGGGTACTCCCATTGATTTTTCGTGATCATACGGTAAATAGCTGGCGCTTAAAAGGAATTCAGTGTTTAGGGGATTTTTATGAGGATGGACAGTTGATATCATTTGCTGAGCTACAAATAAAATATGATCTTCCTAAACATGATTTTTTTAAATACCTTCAAATTCGGAGCTATTTGAATTCACTTGCCCCTGATGCGGAATATCAATTTCGAAAGGTCCCCCTTATTGAAAGGATGTGTAAAATAACGGCAATTGGTGAATTTTATTCTCAATTGATTAATGTACTCTCAGATGATGTAGAGATTTGTCAAAACAAGTGGGAAATTAAGTTAGGTCATGGGGGAATCGATATTATCAAATCCTTAAGTTTTGCTAATCAAGTTTTGATGTCTGGAAGGATGCGTACTCAGCATTATATGGTTGTTAATGATCTGTATTATACCCCAAAGAAGATTTCTAAATGGGGGACATCCGCTGGATCCAAATGTAACAGATGTGGTTTATATGCAGCCGACATAGTTCATATGTTTTTTGCCTGTCCTAAATTAGCTGAATTATTCCTGTCTATTGAACGATTTTTAGCAGTAATAATGGGGATACCAGTGACTATTACTGGGGAACTGGTTTTGATTGGTTTTTACTCAGATACTTCCGTCATCACAAGATCTAAAGCAATGGTTTCTTTTCTGTTTATTTGCATGGCTGTTTTCCGTGCTTGTATTGCACAGGATTGGATAAATTCTGACCCTCCATCCTTTCTGAGTTAGCGGGCAAGATTGCTTGCAATGTACAATTTGGAATCAGCTATATACAAGACTAAAGGGAGAAGGAAGAGTGTAATGGGAGCTAAGATCTGGGCCCCCGTTACTGATTGGATTTAATGTCGAATAATGGATAACCACTGTTTGTCAGATTTTCTTTATTTCAGTATGCTTATATATATTTTTTTTTTCCCATATATAAGTTCTGTCTGTATTTGCTGCTGTGTCTGTAATATTTTGACTGAAAGACTTGATTTGTGAAATATGATCATTATATTCCTTGCATTAAAGGGGGAAAAAATCAATAAAGAAATTAAAAAAAAAAAAAAAAAAAGATATTTGTGGCAGTGGTTTTTCTATACAATGTCCTTTGCATAGATTCTCCTCTTACATACAATTTCACATCCAGGAAACGTATTCTATTTTTGTCCTGGCACATGGTAAACTGCACATTATAGTTGTTCGTATCCAGATACGGCAAGTATCTTTCCAGTTGTTCACTGGGGCCTGTCCATATCAGGAGAACATGGTCTATAAAACGTCCCCAGTAATATATGTAGTCCATCCATTCGCCTGCCGGTCAGGCCCAGGCTTGCACCCTCTCAAAGCAACTAAAAAAAAGGTTAGCATAAGAGAATGCAAACCTGGATTCCATCGCTGTTCCCTGGATCTGATGGTACCATTCCTCATTAAAGAGGAAAGAATTGTGAGTCCGTATCAAATCTGTCATTTCAATAAGCATTTTGGAGTGCTCAAACAAGCTCACACTTCTTCTTGACAGAAAATAGTCCAATGCCGTAAGTCCATATTCCTTTTTGATACACGTATATAAACATACCACATCCAAGGAGACAAACATCATATTTGGGTCCCAGGCTATGTCACTTACTTTGTTCAAAATATCCATTATGTCTCTTACATAGGAGGGTAGATTGATCACCAAAGGCTTTAAAAACACATCAAAAAAATTCAGAAAGATGTTTCATAAGACCGCCTTACCCCGATATGATAGGTCATCCTGCGGAGATACACCCCACTTACGACACACCGATGGAGGACCTCCTCTTCTTGCTCCATCAGGAAGTGTTAGCTCACTTGGCTAAGAGAGCTATAGAGAAGGTGCCAGCAGGCATAGGTTGGTTTTGCTATTCTCACTACTTTCTGGTGCACAAAAAGACCAGAGGCTTTCGTACTATTCTAGACCTGCATCTTTTCAATCTCTTCCTGAAAAAGGAGAAATTCAAAATACTCATGCAAGTCCTGTCTGCCCTGGACCCAGGAGACTGGATGATATTGTTGGATTTTCAGGACACATATTTTCACATCCCCAACCCTGTGGTTCACGGTCGGCCAGGAGCACTTTCAGTTTGCTGTGTTCCTTTTTGGCCTTACCAGTGCCTCTCGGATGTTCACGAAAGTGACAGTGCTGGTCGCAGCTCACCTTGAGATTAGGGGTTCAAGTCTTCCCCCTACTTTGACGATTGGCTGTTGAAGGCAGGCTCCCCCACGCAGTCACCTCCCACCTCCAGACTACAGCGAACCTTCTGTATTCGCTGGGGTTCACTATCAACATGCCAAAGTCACACCTAACTCCATCTCAGATGCTCCCTTTCATCGGAGCTGTTCTGGACGCGGTGTAGTTTTGGACTTATCCTCCCATGCTGGGAGTCCAGGATATTCAGGCTATGATACCGGTGTTTCAGCCTCTATCCTGCATTTCTGTGAGACTGACTCCAAGGCTTCTTGGCCTCATGGCCGCCTGCTTATTAGTGACACATGCCCATAGGCATATGCAGGCTCTGCAGCGGGACCTGAAGTTCCAGTGGGTGCAGCATCATGGGAGTCTCTCCGACATGGTCCAGATCTCGGAGGGGACTGCAAAAGACTTCCAGTGGTGGCTAACGGGCTGTGATTGAGTCAGTGGTAGACCCCTCTCCCTTCCCCAACCAGAGCTGACTGTAGTGCAGATGTATCACTGCTGGGCTGGAGCAGCCATCTGGGAGAGGTGGAAATCAGAAGACTCTGGTCTCCAGCAGAATTTGGGCTCCCCATCAATCTGTTGGTGCTTTGGGTGATCCGGTTGGCATTAAAAGTCTTTCTTCCTTCACTCAGGGGAAGGCTGGTAATGGTGTTCACAGACAAAACAACCGTCATTTGGTATTGCAACCAACAAAGTTTGGGTGGGTCGAGGATCCTTTGTTAAATAGGCTTTGCGCCTATGGACTTTGCTAGAACACTAGGGCATATGCCAAGTGGTTCAACACATGGCAGACTCTCTGAACGCCAGAGCGGACAAACTCAGCTGTCAATGCCTAGCGGATTACAAATGGTGTCTCCATCCGGAGGTGACGCAAGGTCTTTTTCAAGAGTAGGGAGATCCTTGGTTAGATCTGTTGGCCTCTACCAAGAACGTGCAATGTCAGCAGTTTTGCTCGCTGGAGTTTTCAAGACAGTTGTTGCTTGTCTCAAGTGGGTCTCCGGCCTCCTGTACACCTTTCCTCCAATACCACTCCTGCCCAGAGTTCTCAAGAAGATCAGGAACGACTGGGCCCAAGTAATTTTTGTGGCTCCGGATTGGGCATGGAGAGTCTGGTATCCCGAGATGTTGAGCATCAGCACTGTGAGCGGATCTTTTATTGTTGAAGCAACAGGGCAGGGTTCTGCGCCCAACCTTGAAAACGCTTTGCCTTCACGTGTGGAGATTTAACGGCTACAGTTGACAGCTTTTGACCTTCTGCCCAAAGTCTGCAATGTTTTCTTGGCAGCCAGGCGTCCCTACACCAAAGGGGCAGACCCCTGCCGTTGGAGCAAGTTTGTGGCATGGTGTACAGAAAAATATGATGACCCTCTATCCGCAACCCTTTCCCAGGTTCTTTTTTTTAATCATTCTTAACTTAGCCCAGCAGGGCTCTGCTTTGGGCATGTTAAAAGGTTCTCTTTCTGCCATTTCGGCATTTCTGCAGTTGCCAGAACAGTCATCCCTTTTCAAATCCCCTATTGTACGTAGGTTCCTGAAAGGTCTCTGTAGGAAAGTAGGATCTGCTTTTATGGTTACCCCCACTTTTTGCCTGGCGCTATGCTGTTTCTGACTACTCTGACTTGGATCCTGCTAATCAGTGCCCCAGTCTCTGTGCTTTCTCCCCTAAATTGGTATGGTAAGTACTTAGGTGCATCCCAGATTGGACATTGGTGTACCCTTATCAGTCCCTAGTATATGGTACTAAGGTACCCAGGGCATCGGTACACCAGGGGTTCCCCATGGGCTGAAGCATGTATTATGCCACCCATGGAGGATCACTCAAACTGTAACTACAGGCCTGCCATTGCAGCCTGTGTAAGCTGGTGCTAGCTCCACTTAGGACAGATATAGGTTTCTCTATATCTGAAGTCACTGCACTTAAAACCTATTAGTCACTCCTAAAGCAGGCCTTTCAATCCTGAAGGCAGGGTGCTCAGTTCTAAGTGTGAGGGTGCCCCTTCGGAGTCCATTCTTCCGGGTTCTAAGTGCATCAGCCATTACGATACATAGAGTGGCCATGCGTCATTACGCGATGACCATCTCTAAATTGGCTGTAACGAACCCTATCATGTTTGGTATCAAACATGTTGGAATCATACCCCCACACCGTAAACAGTGTGGGCGGGTATGATTCCATGCACTGTAAAGCTCTTCCGGGAGGCCCTCAGTGCTCCCGGTACCAGTCTTCTAGACCCGGACAGCACAACATGGCTGCTGCCGACGAGAGACACGATTCTACCCTCCTGCTGCTGAGCCAAGCTCGAGCAGGGAAGGGCAGAACAATAGGTATCTTGTCACAGGGAGGTGTGACCACCTCCCAGACAGAGTTTAGTGTATTGGGGCTGGGTGGGGGCGCTTGCCAGCTCCACTCAGCCTGCTTGAAGGGCACATTTGTTGCCCTCCTAGCATAGTCCAGTTCAAATTAATAGGACACTTTACTCCGAACGTGTTTACGTGTACCAAAACCCCACAATCATTTACAACGCAGGGCTTTACAACGCAATCCATTACAATGCATTCCCCATTACAACGCAATTTACTATTCTAACTCCACCGGGGTGTTGCATTGGGGAATGCATTGTAATGGTCTGCGGTGCAAAGCCCTGCATTGTAAAAGATTTTGAGGAGTAAAAAATGCGGGGTAATGGATTTTTACGTTCAAACCAGCTCAGGGAGCCGTTGGCTCCCGCTCTGGCATGAAACTGGACAAAGGACATGGGAGTATCCTCCCCACTGTCCTACTCCTCCCCTGGAAGGGAACCCTGAATCGTCCCAACCCTTTCCTTAGGGTACTTAAGGGCTTACCTGTAGGTGGGTCCATAGATTCGTCGTGGGACAAGATTCATTTCAAGACACCACTTCTACTTCGACCGTCTGGGCACTCAGGACGTCACGGGACTTCGCTCTGGGCATCAAGACTGCAACTGGGAAGACTCCTGCTGCTCCTGGTTTCGTCGCCCTGCTCGTCTGCTGCAACGTCCGTGCCTGTGCTCCATACAGGAACCTTCCAAGGCCTGTGGACATCCAAGACACCTGAAAGAATCTTCCTGGAAGTGAAGGAGTCACTTCCCTGCATCTGCAGGCACCACAACGAAGCTGACTGGTCTGCTGATCCCGGACTCCGAAAGGCTCAGCAACACAGGTGGTGGTTTTTCACATCCCTCGAGGCCTGCCCTGTCCTCTCACCAAGTTTGAGGCCAGTATCCCTCGTTGGAGCCATAGGAACCGAACCCCTGTGCACCGCGTCGACTTGCTGTTGCAAAGGCTTGTTGGCTTCCTTCCTCCAAGATCTTTGGGCTCCAAGTAGCCCCAACCTCAAGCATCTCCAGTGACCAAGATCTTCGTCCTCACCGCAACACTTGCATCTTGGGCCTGCATCTTTGGTGAGCTGCTCGAGTTCCTCTTGCTACTCCAGTGCCTCCGTCCTGTGGGTCTTCTTGAGGGTCTTCCTTGATTTCTGCGTGCTTCCCTGATTACTCTGGGTGTGCCCTGACTCCCCTGCTTGTGGTGAGTTACCTGGATCTTGCTGGTCCCGACACTGCACCTTCTTCACTTTACACGTTGTTTGCAGTTGCCAAGGCTTGTTGGTGTTCTCGACGGACACCGACCCCTCAACTCTCGACATCCGCTGTGGGACAGCTCGTGAATGGCTCCTGGTCTTCCACAGCGTCGCCTGGTCCTCTCAGCTGCAGCTCCAAGGTCACCGTATTCTCTCCTGCAACACTCGACATCGGTGGGCATTCGTCTTCCGTGCTTCCTGGTCACTCTTGAGTGGCATAGACTCTGTCCCCTCTGCTTGCAAGTACTTCTCATCCTGAATCCACCTTTGGGTTCCACCAGACTCTTTTCCCTTCTCCAGCAGCAGCATCTTCCTGAAGTCCTCCATTGAGTTTGACGGCGGTTTCCGACACCACCTCACACCTATGCACCCGGCTTCCCTGGTGTAGGTATCCTGGTTCCTTGGGTATCCACGGGTGGGGTGGCTCTCCAACCTTCTGTCCTCCACGGGGTTTCTTCAGGGTGAACTGGGAAGGGTCCGTCTTCTTAAAAATTGCAACCGTGACTTACCCATTGACTTTGTATTGAGCCCGCGGTCGTGTTCCTACTCTGCACACGGCCTCCGTGGGGGTTCCTGGTTACTTACTTCGGGTGGTTCCTTGGGTCCCCGGCACTTCTACGTCTTCTGGGTATAGTCTTGACTCGAGTCGTGGTTCGCATACCACTATTTTAGTATATGGTTTGGTCTCCTCCTGGTGACCACTGTGTATTCGTGCTACTTACCTGTTTCTATTGAAAAGAATTGTGTGCATTGTGTATATCCCAGGCTAGGAGATATCTGTATGTGTTAGTGAGTGTCTTATAATAAATACATATTTTTATAAATACATTGTGTGGTTCTTTATCACTTAATCTATACTAATAAGATTATGTTCTGGTAAAACAAGCTGCTTTACACTCCTTCTGGACTAAGCCTGAAGGCTGCTCTCCACAGTTACCACTTAGAGAGCTTTCTTATATTGTCTAAGACCACTAAAATTACATAAGTGTGCACCATATTCTAAGCCAGCTTCTCACAGACTCCAGCATATGTTCTCACCAACATCTATTGTTCTCACATTTCTAATGTGTGCCCCCTTTGAGCCACTACACAACTGACCACTCCGTTTTCACAATTAAAATGGCCTTCCTAGTGGTGATAACATCTGCCCAGACGGTCAGTCAGTTACAGTCACTGTCGGTTCATCCTCCGTATCTTAACATCTACCCAGACAAGCTGGTCCGTCGGAATCTTGCATCTTTTTTACCAAAGGTGGTAACTCCCTTTCACGTAGGCCAATCCATTGCTCTGCCTACCTTTTACGCTCCGCCTCACTCCTCTAAAGAAGAGGAGAGACTCTATCGGCTGGACTCAAAAGGAGCATTGTCATTTTACCTTGACTGAACAAATGAGCTCCAGGTGGACGACCAACTCTTTGTGAAGTACGTCGGAGCAAAGAAAGGGAAGGTGGTGCAGAAACAGGCCATCTCTTGATGGATATTGCTCTGCATGAAGATCTACTAGGCATTGGCCAAAAAGCAACCTCCTGAAGGTTTGTGAACTCATTCTACCAGAGCCAAGGTTATGACCACTGTGTTAGTTCGCTGGGTTCCTGTCCTGGATATCTGTCAGGCAGCAACATGGGCTTCCTTACACACGTTTATGAAGCATTATTGCCCAGACAGTGAGGTCCTGCGTGACGGTCACTTTGCTAGTTTGGTCCTACAGGACTTCTTAGTCTGATCCATTTATCAGCCCCACCTCTGGTGAGATAATGCCTGGGTATCTATTCTAATGTAAAGTCTCTGTCTGATGTACAAGTTACTTACCTTCGGTAACGCCTTATCTGGTACAGACTCTCTTTAGCTGCAGATTCCTTACCGACCCACCCATCCTCTCTACTCTGCGAACGGATTTTAGAGTAAAGGATTGTCCTCTTTTTCAGGGGCCCTAGCTTAGCGCACCAGTGGCCAGTGTTGCTGGTGGCTCTGCGCTTCTGGTGTGGAAAGTTGTGGAAAAAAACTAACTGCAGCGTGCTGGGGTGGCTCCTATAAAGGCTCTGTGCACGTCATTTCGGGTGCAGACAACGCCACGCTGAGCCCAACGATGCCATCTACCGGCGCGCAGGGGTACTGCTCACCAAAAGTTTCCGGATCCAGTCTGACCCCTGGGGAATAGTCTAAGGTTATGCCAGAAGTCTCTATTCTATACAGACATTCATTGTTTTTTTGTTTTAAAAAAAATCTTTTTATTGAACAAGCTCAATAGACAGTACAATAACATTTGCCAAAGCATGCACATTGGAGATCTGTTTACATAGGTTAGGATGACAAATGATAGGGTGGGGCGTAAACCATCCTGTGAATGAGGAAGAATCAACGTTAAAGGAGCATCGTTCTCTGATCGACTAGAGCCTCTTCGGCTACCACCTGGCTCTCCAGTGACCCCCTGTAGGCTCGCCATGGCGCCCACACCTTTTCCCATTTCTTAACACACCCTCTACTCTTGTATACCGTTTCCTCTGCTTTCTGGCACCAATCTATGTCTTTCTCCAAGTCCGTCACTGAAGGGGGAAGTAGCGCCCCCCACCCCCTAGCAATATTGCGCTTCGCGATCCCCGCTGCCAGTGTAAGCCAGATGGGGACATACTTGGGCCAAACTATCTCCCCCTTAATTATAAGCAGATGCCGTTTTGCGTCTAGCGGCACGTCAGCACCCACCACCCTGGCCATTATTGATGTGGCCCTGCGCCAAAACTGCACAATATTAGGGCATTCCCACAGGATATGAAGGAACGTGCCCTCACTCTGGCAACCTCGGATGCACTATGGTGATGGTGCCCTACCAATCCTGTGTAAAAGCGTTGAAGTGTAGTAGGAGCGATGCAAAATCCTGAGCTAGATCAGTCGGAAACGTACTCGTATCGCTATTTCCCTCTGGCCTTGGAGTGCTTCTTGCCACTCCTCGTCGTCTATATTGCCCAGGTCATCCGTCCAGGCGGCCCTTAAGGCTGTCAGCTGGTCGGGCAGGTTGTTCATAAGCTTCCGGTATATTGTTGAAATTGCTTTCTCGGGGATAGGGTCAATTAATAGTCTGTCCTCAAGGGGAGATTAGTCAGGAAGGGAGGTGTCACCTTTTAGCTGTGTCAACAGGGCATGTCTGAATCTCAAGTAATGAAATCTCCGGGTCTCAGCCAGTTCGAATTCCCGCTGCAGATCCTCAAACTGAAGTGGGGCTCCTTCCCTCCAAACATCCCCCAGTCTCTATTTTCCTATATTCTTCCAGCCTGTAAACCCTTGAAGCGCGGCCACCTCTTTCAACCTGGCACTAGACCAAAGCGGCGTTCTGCTGGTCAATTTGTTCTGCCACCCCAGTGCCCGATTTGCCTCCCTCCAGCATGCCACAACTACTGCTGTGTGTGGGGGCCAGCTAGGGTCATGCTTTCGCGCATACAGCAGTGGCTCACAGTTCCCTGCAGGCATAGCATCTCGGTCTACCCTGTACGCTGGCTCGTCTCAATCCGTATACACCCAGTCGAAAACTACTAGCAGTTGTGATGCCCAATAATAGAGTCTTACATCCGGTATTGCCAGGCCTCCCTCATATACCCCTCTTTGTAGCTTATGTAGTGCAATCCTAGGTGTACCTGCCTGCCATAGCAATTCCCGAATATCTTGGGCAATCTTTTTGAAAACCGTCGGTGGGACAGGATAGGGGGTATTTTGCAGAATGTACAACAAGCGCGGTAGGGCCATCATCTTAAAAAGGGCCGCCCTGCCCGCCAAGGACAATGGTAGGGTTCGCCAATGTTGCACATCACTATGGAGTCTCTCTAACTGGGGGGTAAGATTCCTTTCCAGAAACAGCTGCTGATTCCGCGTTACCTGAATTCCCAAGTATTTGAAACCCTCCTTAACTATAGGTGCCGTACACCACATTGGTAGTCTCGGGGGGAGGCCTGCAAGTGGGAACACCACTGATTTGCCCCAATTTATAGTATATCCCGAGTAGCTTCCAAATACTTCAAAAAGATGAAGCACCCTGGCAATAGAGTAGTATGGCCTTGCGAGATACAACAAGATGTCGTCAGCGTATAACGATATACAATCTTCCCAGCCTCGCGGTGCCTCAATGCCCCATATCATAGGGTCCCTCCTAATCCAGTGCACCAACGGCTCCAATGCCAAGGCAAGTAACAAGGGAGATAGAGGGCAACCCTGCCTCGTGCCCCTCCGCAAGTGGAATTGCCATGAGAGCACACCACTGACTCGCACTTGGGCCATTGGATCTTGATAGAGAAGTCTCACCCACTTAGAAAAGTTAGGGCCAAAACCCAGCTTCGTTAACACGGCAAACAAGTATGGCCATTCAATACTAACAAAGGCCATAGATGCATCAAGCGCCATCAGCGCCGTTTGCGGACCAGAGGGGTCTCTCGTCGTGTAGCACTCCATACAACCTGCGCAGGTTGTGTCGGGTGCTTCTATTGGGCATAAAGCCTGACTGATCCCTATGAACTAAGTTGGTAATAATCGGTATCAGCCTATTTGCTAGGGTCTTGGCCAAGTCCTTGACCTCGACATTAAGGAGGTAAATTGGCCTTTATGAGCTGCAGCGATCAGGGGGCCTCCCCGGTTTATGTATTACCACGATAGTGGCCACCCGCTGATCGGCTGGTAACTGGCCTTGTTTCTGCGCCTCTTGCAACATATTATGTAGTGGTGACACTATTTTGGAGGCTTAGCCCTTGAATAACTCAACTGGAAGCCCATTAGGGCCCACCGCCTTTCCCACCTTTAAGGATCCCAATGCCAGCAACAATTCGTCCTCTGTAATCTCAGCCTCTAAAGCCGCCTTGTCTTCTACCGACACCACCGGCAATGAGAAGTCTCTCAGGAACTCAATGCAGTCGTTTTCAGATCTCGTACTGACTGGCGAATAAACACCCTCTTAGTATGAAGCAAATACCTCCGCAACGTCTACGCTGGCTGCGCGGAGAATGCCATCCCCATCTCGGACAGATGCCACCCACGACCTCTCTCTATCGCGTTTCTCAAGCCATGTAAGCAACTTGGATGCTGTATCCCCGACATCGTAAAGGCGATGTTGCACTGCCAACGCATGTGCCCGTGCCGCACCTTCAGCCGCTGCTCTCAGTTTGTATTGACGCAGGGCCAAAGCGTGACGCAGGTCTGCGTCTTCCCGCGCTGATGCTTCCTTCTCTATCCGAAGCACTTCTTGTTCTAAGGATTTCATGTGCCTCGCCTCTTCCTTCTTTTGGCCCCCTATAAGTGCTTGAGCTTGGCCCCTAACCACTGTTTTGTAGGCCCCCCATATTGTACGGTGTGAGTCTACCGTGCCAACATTCTCCTGGAAATACAATTCCGTTCCCTCCCGTAATTTATCCCTCAGCACTTGATCTCTCAATCTCCACTGATGGATCTATCTTCGGGAACGCCCTTTTATTAACATGCGGCCCCTGAACTGTGACACACACTGGGAAGTGGTCTGAAATGCCCCGAGCCATATGCATAGGTGCTAAAAAGTCTCTCACCTTGTCGTCCTGCGTGAATAGATAGTCAATTTTAGAAAACGAACCATGGCGCGCTGAGTAGTATGTGTACTGTTGCGGGTTCTGCACCCTCCAAATGTCTACTAACCCCAGAGCAGCCAGGAAGCCGAGAAGAAGCCTCTCACCCCCCTGTCCCACCGAAGTACTCGAGCGATCCAGCTCCGGATCCAAAACTGCATTGGCATCACCCCCAGCTAGAAGCGCGCCCATCGGTAGTCCTATAAGGATTTTACTGATCCTTGGGAAGACGATCTTCTGTAGTCATGGGGGAACTTAGAACTAGCAGAAGTTTATACTGTGTCCCTCCCACCTCCCCGCCACCGCCACACAGCAGCCAACGTCATCGGACCAGACCCTCTCCACAATGAGCGGGCAAGCAGACCCCATCAGGATCCCCACTCCCCTGGTGTCAGATGTGTACCCCGAATGAGCCACCAACTTGTAACCAAAGCGATCCAGCGCCTTGTATTTGTTCCCTTTAATGTGTGTCTCCTGTAACATTATGACGTCTGGGGCGTGTCTTTTAATATGTTGTAGGACAAGAGCGAGTTTGATTTTATTCCCCAAACCATTTACATTCCAGGTCCAGGCCTTGAGCTGCGTGGGACTCTCTATTATCCTAGCCATGTTGTCTCGAATTTGTTCCGCATCTCACTCCCCCCAACCCTATCCCTCCCCTCCGTGCATGCACATTGCATTTCTTTTGGTCTTGAGCTAGAAACATCAGAATAAGAAAGAACACAAATTAAACAATATCCCAACCCCCCCCCCTCCCTGCAACCCTGCTTGGTGAGTAGAAAACCTCCCATCTCCCCAACATGCAGAGTGCCTGTCCCCCGAACTGTGTAACGGTAACAAGTAATGTGGGGTACGCGCCAGCCTCCAGTCACATGGTATCTCATGTAACACTCGGATAAACAATGCCCCAGTTCTCTTTATGAGTGCACTTCTGCGCGTATGTCTCTAGTCCAGCATCTGCCAGCTTTCCCAGCGGCATAGTCTCTGTGACTGCTCTCCAGAGCTTCAGTTCAGTAGCAGACTCAATGGAGCTCCCACCATCTCTCCCTTAAACACACTCTCTGTTTTACAAATATGGTACCCCAGAAGTGGTCACTTATCTGGTCATTGCCACTGCATTGGGTTGTCGAGTTCCTGGTCTTCACCTCTCTCTCTGGTCTCCATCTCGCTCCTTGGGGATGTGTTGTTGGGCCCTGCCCCCTTTCCGCCCAACCGTACTCCAGCCTTCCAGCCAGTCGCTCGCCTCTTCTGGCGAGTTGAAGAAGAAGGTCTTACCCTCCGCGATTATCTTCAACTTTGCTGGAAACAACATCATGTATTTAATGTTTTGATCACGTAGGGCCCGTTTCACTGCATCGAAGGTTCGCCGCTGACGCTGTACCTGGAGCATGAAGTCAGGAAAGAGTCGGATCATGGCATTTTCATGTTGTAGATCCCCATGTTGGCTCGCCATTTGTAAGATTGCATCTCTGTCTCTATGGTTGAGCAGGCGCGCTATTATCGTACGGGGGGAGCCCCCGGTCTAGGCCTCGGTCCCAGGGCACGATGGGACCTCTCAATAGAGAAAAACTTAGAGAGACATTTCGGCTTCAGTTTATTCAAAATCAAGTCCTCCAAAAAGAGGTCCACCGATGGTTCTTCCATACCTTCCGGCACTCCAACCACTCGGATGTTGTTGCGTCGGGCTCTACCTTCCTGATCATTTAGCCGAGTCAGGATGTCCGTCTTGTTCTTTGTCAATTTCAGGACCAACTCCTCTAGGCGTTTAGTCTTAGATTGTAGCCCGTCGACGCTGGATTCCGCCTAGGTCATCTTGTCCGCCATCTTACGAAAGTCTGCTCTGAGCAGGTTGACCTCCTCAGTAACCGAGCCCAACTTCGGTTCCAAGGTTCCTCGGAGCTCCGTTATCGCTCGTAGTAAATCTTTCAGTGAGGGGTCTTGGGTTTGGTCCTCCCCTTTCTGTCCCGTAGCTCCCCCCGTAGCGCTCTCTTCACGGCCCATATTGACGGTGTATTTATCGATTTGGTTGGATTGGCCCGCTCCCACTCCTTTCGTGCGCCCCATCCGACAGCCCTCTGATGTTATCACCGGACCGGCGTCACCCACAGCCTCTGTATGCCCTGGTCAATTCACTTTGGGGCGGTCCGGCGGTCGCGTTCACCACTCTCCTACCGTTGGACAGAGGACCTTTCAGTGGCACACCTCAGGGCGCCCGGAAGCGATGCTCCTTTAGATGGGGCACCTCAAGACTGCCCGGTATTAGCTCCTACTTGGGTGGGCTCAATCATCCACCTCCGGGGCCCACCACCGTCCCCAAGCGGCCGCAGCCCAGACCGTGAGCTATATTGGTTCTCGTTGCCTCCAAGTGCCACGTGCGTGGCTATCGGGCCTCTCAGCGTGTTCCAAGGACCCAAAGGATTCACCCCGCGGTCCTCCAACGCGCAGCAATCAGGTAGGCACCACACTAATATCACCTTACTCCCTCGGGGGCCGAAGTCTCCTCGTTGCAGCCCTTAATACTGTGCCTCCCGGTCAGGGCTAATCTCTTCTCGCGGGCGCGTATAAGCTTCCCTTGCGCCCGCGACTTCTGCAGCCGTGCGCATTATCAGTGGCAGGGGGAGAGATGAAAGGGGGGGTTCACTCTTGAATTTCGGCAGTCCCGGCTGGGCTCAATCCACCGGCTTCCCACCTCAGACTCCAGCGGGCCGCACACGGAGCCCCGGCGAGTCCGCTGGGTCCACCGCACATGAGGCAGCGCTTCTGTGCGTCGCGTGTCTCTCTTCCTGCTGCCCTGGCGGTTACCGGCGGGGGGGCCCTTCCGCTGCCGCTCCACATGCGGTCGAGCTCACTGTTATAGTTGCCTCTGTCTGCCGCACACGCTGAGACCCAAAATCGCAGGCTATTCGGAGATCAGGCCCGACGGGGCTGCGCCATTTTATCTGCACCGGCTCCCGCGGCCGCCGCTCGTTTCCTCAGTCCGTCTCACTTCAAACAGCCTGAAACTTGCTAGGTAGGTCGCTGCGAGCACCCGGTCCTCTCCTCTCCACCAATTGCACTCAAAACTTTGGATTATGGTGGATTTTACAGGGCTTGCACTACGTGGCTAGCGCAGCTCTCTGTTTGCGGCCATCTTAGCCGGCTGCTGGCCAAGCCCCCCCAGACATTCATTGTTGTCATCTTGGATTCCATCCTAAAACTCCTACGACAGTAAAGGTTTTAAGATAATTAATCTGCGGCTAGATAGTCTCTACCAGATCAGGCATTACTGAAGGTAAGTAACTTCTTCTGTGGGTAAGTAACTTCTTAGAACTTCTGTTCACTAAACAGTTAACAATAA
Source organism: Calotriton arnoldi (assembly GCA_963921515.1). Classification (NCBI taxonomy): domain Eukaryota; kingdom Metazoa; phylum Chordata; class Amphibia; order Caudata; family Salamandridae; genus Calotriton; species Calotriton arnoldi. Next base: position 5,204,554 of record CAWUFW010000017.1, read on the forward strand.
AAGTCACTACTTTGAGTTAGACACTTTTGTCCTGATTTCAAGTCAGATTGAGTGGTATCTTGATGGTGAATATCACTGTTCCTGATCGCTACTGGCCTGGTGTTTCCCGCACCTGAATTTTACGGGTGCGGGAATGCCTGACCCGATTTTACAGGCCAGAAATATATGACTGGTACAATTGAAAGAGGGAAGCAAGCATAGCCAAGCCCCAGCCATCTGCCCTGCCTGACCCCCTCCTGTGACACAATGGAAGCATACAGTGCTCCCACTGCTGCCCCCCAGCCTTCCCTGTCAACCTCCCCATCATCTACATTGGCCCCTCTACCCCCATTAACGTTCTGTTCAGAGCATGGCCCGCATAAATGGGTGCATTAATCCACATGAAAGTAGGGGTTTCATGCTTAATTGTACCAGTAAAATCTGGGTCTGCATGGTTAGTCCCTATTTTATGGGAGACAACTTGTAATTGAACGCTACTCACAAGGTGTTGCTGCTTTTGGTACCAGTTGTTACAGCTAGAGAGTTTCCACCTCTCTAGGCAGTGTAACATGTAATCTGGCCCTTATTTTGTATTTTTATAGCAGTATTATTAGGACTGTGCTGTATTTTGTAAGACACAAACTTTACCTATTTATAATCGACATTTCAACATTGTCTCAGTTGGTCTAAATGTTTGCACGATTTCCTATTGATGCCCATGACACAAAAGTATCCTAAATACCGCTGCATTTTCACGAGTGTTACTGCCAATTCCTGAGTCAGAATGAATTTGATGTATTCTGTCTGACTTTACCTCTGTCTTTCCCTCTCCAGTAACTCGCATCGTCCGAGTCATTGGCCAGCTCCGGGGGAACATGCTCTTGATTGGCATCGGCGGCAGTGGGCGGCAAAGTATGGCTCGCTTGTCATCCTGGATCTGTGTCTACAATGTTTTTCAGATTGAAGTGACAAAGTCCTACCGCAAGCAGGAATTCCGAGAAGGTAAGTCATCTAAGAACCACTGGGTAGCGCATTGAACAATTGATGGTGGTGTAGTGAAACGCATTCATACAGATTGACTGTGGTGTCATTGGAATATTTATGTTTTAACCTTAGAGTGGCACATGTTGGATCTCATACACCTTATGATGTGTCACCTGAGAACCACTGGGTAGCTCATTGAGCAATTGATGGTGGTGTAGTGAAGCACATTCATACAGATTGACTGTGGTGTCATTGGAATATTATTTTTTAACCTTAGACTGGCACATGTTGGATCTCATACACCTTATGATGTGTCACCTGAGAACCACTGGGTAGCTCATTGAGCAATTGATGGTGGTGTAGTGAAACATTTTCACACAGATTGACTGTGATGTCTTTGAGATATATATGTAATAGCAGTGGACTGGCACTTGCTGCATTACATGAATTACCTATGAAAACTGGGTAACGCGGGGGGCGTGGCTTGGACGGCAGAGCTCATGGCTGCCTGAACCCGTCGCTCTACGCTAGGAGGGAAGTATTCCTTTCTATTCTGGAGTTTACTGTGAGCAAAGAAGGAATGAACCACAGCATAATCACCATAAAGTGAGGCTGCATCAGCGGTTGCGCTTACTGGCAGCGGGAGACCTCTGAATCACCGCCTAATCGGTCCCGACCCTGGCGAGCAGTGAGGAGGAACGAACAAAGAAAATGGCGTGACAGGAGTCCCTGGCCGCGACGGTGGAGACGATGCTTTTCCCTTTGAGAACCCACATGTCGGTCCGCTAGGCAAGCGGTACGCTCTACCGACCACCACCTCACAGTAAGAATCACCAACTTTGTTCTTAGAATCGGTATAATATACCGCAACGTTCACAGTGCCACAAACTGCCTGACCCTAAAATGGCGCCTTTCATAACCATTACGAAATACCTCGCGCCTATGATGTAATAAGCAGCGAAGAGAGTATGTATGTTATAAAATTGCCCACAGATGCCCGTTCTTCTTCAGCTAAATACCGATCCATGCCGTAAAACAAGGTTGCTGTGCCTCGCGATCATCTGTGCAAAGATTTCCTTCCACCATTGGCCTGACCTTGGAATGGCGATGGCTCCGATCCCCGTGATATAAATCGAGCACGCCTGTTCCTCTACGATGATCTGCAGCTAAAGATTTTCTGAACACACATGAATGCTCCCTAAGATCAGAAAAGCATTTTTGGCATAGGGGCTATTAACTATACTGTCAATTCAATCTGTAAGCCCTCCTTGACGCTATCTGGGCTAGATAAATTGTGCTGCCATCTGGGACATATACCAGTCTCTTGAACAACCACGACACAATTCTGATGCCCAAACAACATCTCATGTAATCAATGGTGCCCATCATGGTGCTTATGTGATCTCACAGGAGATAAATGTTAAGGCGGTTATAAATAAAGCTATAAAGAACACAAATTCACAGAGACCAATTTGCTTGACGCCCATCTATGTTAGGGAGGTGCTGGCACAGAGCCCCCTAGACATACACACTATCCAGTGGCTTTAAGAGGCAATATATATCATTACACTTCATAGAAGCCTCCATACGTTAACTGCAACCAGATATCCAGTAGCAGACAGGTAGCAGTCAAGAATCAAGCACTATAGGGACAGTATTGTCTATCTAAACATGTACCACATCGTCAGTAAATATCGCCCAATATAGAGACTGTATTGCTCAAAGTTAATTCTATCTAACTCAAACAAGCTGCTGGCTATTTACGCTCCAACTACACTCCAGCACCGGTCGCCATTACAATTTTGCACCAAGGACCTCCACCTATAGGCTAGTAACCTACTTACGTGCGCTGTTCAGACCCAAGATGGCGGATAAAGATCCCAGAGCGCAATATAAAAAATCTAAGGCTGAACCTTCACTATCAGAGTCACAGATCAAGGCTAAAACAGACATTAATAGCACAATGGAAATGATCCTCAAAAAGTTAGCTGATGTCCATGATCTGGCAAAATCAACGAAACAAAACACAGACACCATGCAGCTAGAGCTAACCGCCATACGCGCAGACATGAGCACAATCAACTCTAAAATCACTGATGCTGAACAGAGAATAAGTGACATTGCCGTCCAGGCCAACAAAGAAATCAAGTCCCTTTTAGATATAATCAGCAATCTTAAAAGACACGCTGCCGATTTGGAAGACCGCAACAGAAGAGGCAATATCAGAATTTTCGGTATTCCTGAGGGCTCGGAGGACTCCGCTGAGTCTTGTGTAGCGTTGTCCTGGATATACCCCAGATCACAGGCATAAAATTTCATCAAAAACTAGAATTGGACCGGGCACATAGAGTACCAACATTCAACTCCTCTACAAGGAAAATGTCCCGCCCTATCATTTGTAAACCTCTACGATATCAACACACGGAAGCCATCCTTAACTTTGCCCGAAAAAATTGCAAGGTCTCCTTGGAAGGTCAAAAAATAACATTTACGCAGGACTATTCAAAAACCACCATGGATACAAGGAAAGGATTTCTTCTATTAAGGGATAAGCTAAGAGACAAAAACATCCCATTTTCCTTTGCAGGTCCTGCAAAATTTAGAATTTTTGAAAATGGAAGACCACATTTTTTCTCAAACCCAAATCATTTGGCGAAGCACCTAGAAGCAACGTCATCTCAAGATATGGATCTATCTACATCAGCCTTGAATAAAAGAAAGTCATGATATCCCTTTGTTGGACCAGTTCCACATACAATGTATGACAAAGGTTAAGGTTCAGGAGTGTTCACAAGTGGTAAATCGATAATACTTTTTAGTCATTACATCTTAATGCATATTGTTAACTATGCAGCCTCTAAGTAATCATATGAGCTAGAGAGAATATCTCTCAAGGAACAGATTTACAGTCGTATTTTCTGTACTACGATTATTACACTATTGAATAAGATCTTACTTAAGTTTAGGGTTTACGATATATTCTGGGTCACTATATACTTATGTATCGTGGTAGCCCTATTAGTTTAGTCTACTTTGGTTAAATGAGGTTATAACTGATCGCCTCAAGAAGCTAAGGCCAGAAGTACTGCTGGACCATTAGGCTGTAACCACCTTATTTTTCTTGTTTGAATTTAGGCGCTGTATATTCATATATTCTTATACACAATTGCCTATATATTTACATGTTCTAGGTATAGTTTATTACTCGCTATAGTACTGCTCGTGTTATAAGGAACGTCTATTATCTTTTTTTGCTCCAGATTAATATTAATATGTCATACCCCTCCAAGTTGTTAGACTGACGCTCCTGTCGTCGTACCTCCAACATTCGAATTCTCAGGTAGGGGAGGGAAGGGGGAAATGGGGTTTTTGGGTAGGATTAGTTTTAGTTATTTTTGTTCTTGATTTTTAGGTCTTATTTTTCCTTTCTTTTCTTTCTCAACCGTCTAGAGTTCATACGTACGGCCTACCTTGCACATACTAGCTGCGCCACTGTCTTGATTACAATAAACATGTGGCACCATTGTGTGTCTAGCGATCATATGGAGCTAAATGACCTAGGGTGTATGCTAATTATCAACTATACTTCCGTATATTATATGAAATCTATCAACACTATCTTTGCTGATTTACACAATGTCTCAGAGTAAGAATAGTAATATCACAGAAGACCTTAACGTTGTTTCCCTAAATGTAAAAGGGCTAAACCACCCAATTAAGCGCAGGAAAATATTTGATTATCTAGCTAAAACAAAAGGAGATATTATACTCTTGCAGGAAACAAAACTCTCTGAAGAAGATGTTGCCTTTATTAAACACAACTGGATTTCGCATGTCTCATGCTTGCCGGCTGATCACAAAAAGAAAGGTGTAATTACTCTATTAGCTAGGAAGGCTAACATCTCCCTCGAATCACAATCACATGACGATGAGGGAAGAGTATTAGTTACTCATCTGAAAAAAGGGGAAGACCTTATACATGTGACAAATGTTTACGGCCCTAATACAGACGAACCCACCTTCTGGGAAAGTATCTAAAAAATCATAGAAAATCTTCCCCAAGATGATCTGATCATAGTCGGTGGCGACTTTAATATTCCATTGGACCCTGTAATTGACCGCCAATCCACCTGCAGATACCAAGTTACGAGGTCTCATGGAATAGTTCAGAAACTATGCTCCAAGTTTAACCTCAAAGATTCCTGGCGCCTTCAACATCCAGATTCCAGGGATTACACTTTTTATTCTGCCCCACATAACTCCTATACTAGGATAGATTATATACTTATATCCGGATCATTCACACACCTAATCGACCAAACAGACATCTCGCCCAAGTTAGTATCAGATCACTCATGTATTAGTACTAAACTAGCTGGTAGCCACACCACACCTTCGCCCAAAAGATGGCGGTTTAATAATTATGTCATTTCAGATCCTGCTGACAAAAAGAAGATTGAAGAAGCTATCACGGATTATCTTAAGTATAATGACCTCCCTGAGACAGACGTAAACACCCTCTGGGACGCATTGAAAGCAACCGTTAGGGAAGTCCTCATTGGCATTAAAACGAAAATCAATAAAAACCTTAATTCTGAATTAATTAATTTAGAACGGGAGATCAAACTCCTGGAGACTTCCCATGCCAACTCGCTAGATAACAATGATAGTCTTAACCAACTAACGCGAAAGAAATATGAATATAATAAAATCCTAAGTAATCGCGCTGGAGTTTGGATTAATAAATTCAAGGCCCTTAAACTCTGCGAAGCTAACAGAGCAGGTGATTATTAGCTTCCTATCTTAAACACAAACAGAGACAAAACACTATTTCCTCAATCAAAGATGCTAACAATAAAACGCAGACTAAACAGAAGGAAATTCTAAATACCTTTAAATCCTTCTACGATGACTTGTATAAGAGCAATCAAGATTTTAATTCAGAAGAGTGCGCCAATTACTTGAACACACTGAACCTCCCTCAACTGACTGAAGCAGATCAACTAGCTCTAGGGAACCCAATAAGTTAATTAGAAGTGACGAACTCTATTAAATCCCTGAAAGACAATAAGGCCCAGGGTCCTGATGGCTTCTCAGCCGCATTTTATAAGTCTTTTGCAGAATTAATACAACCGACCATGCTAAAAGTATTCAATACTATAGCTCAAAAGGGACGTACAACCGACTCCATGAAAGAAGCCAACATCATAGTTATACCCAAAGAAGGGAAGGATCCACTATTACCCAAAAATTACAGACCAATATCTCTCATTAATGTTGACTGTAAAATCTATGCAAAAATACTAGCTACAAGATTAATGTAGTCCTTCCACGCCTGATAAGTAATTCACAAGTTGGTTTTCCTAAGAACCCCATGTCAAATGACAACACCCGCCTGCTATGTCATGTACTAGAAAATGCGACGTTGAAACCGGACCCGTCTATAGCTATCACTCTGGACGCAGAGAAGGCGTTCGACAGAGTTTCCTGCCTGTTTTTAAAACAATGCATGCAATCATTTGATTTGGGGAGCCCTACATTAATATGGTTATGGCACTTTATTCGACTCCCACTGCACGTATTGCAATCAATGGGACACTCTCGGAATCTTTCATTCTCCAACAAGGCAAGGCTGCCCACTCTCTCCATCACTCTTCTTACTTGCTCTTGAGCCCTTAATACAGGACATTAAACAAAACCCAGATATAAAAGGAATAAGGTTCAACGACATTAACGTTAAATTGGCTACCTATGCGGACGATATCCTTATAGTAACAGAAGACCCGGGACCCTCAATTAATGCTCTGATGCTGACAATAGGGAAATACTCTATACACTCGGGATACAAACTAAACAGGGACAAATCAGAGGTAAAGCCCCTAAATATCCACTGTACCAGAGAGATTTTAGGTAACTCAGGTCTTGCGTGGTAACCGGGCCATATAAAATATTTAGGCATAGAATTTGGTAGCAATATCATAGACACCTTATTACATAATGAAAAGACCACACTGGAAAAAATTAAGAAACTTCTAGATACATGGTCTCCAAAATGTATTACTTGGTGGGGAAGAATTGAAACAAAGATGATGATCACACCCCTAATTAATTATTTAATCACCATGCTCCCTCTTATACTAACTGAAGACTTCCATCGTAAACTAGATGTCCTTTTATCCAAATTTATATGGCAAGGCAAGAAGGCTCGTATTGGACTTAAAAAGCTATGGATAGACAAATCATTAGGTGGAGTTAATTTAGCGGACTTCAAAACATATCAAATAGCTTTCCTGGCGAAACAGGGCTCTTATTGGATTTCGCCTCCCATCAATTACACCCTAGTATGGCTAGAGGTAGAGAAATCAATTCTCAACAATCTTGACCCTTTTGCCCTACTTACCTCCAACCATACAAAGCTAGTTAGATCAAAATCTATTCTTAAAAATACAAAAGCAGCGTTACTAAAAGTGGATAAGAAACTTGACTTCAGCATAAAAGGCTCTAAATCAGAATCCATATGGGACAACCGCAACATTTTATACAAAGGCAAAATGATGCATTATGATACTTGGATCGATAAAGGGATCTTCTTCCCCCATCAACTAGAAAACTCACCCTACCCGATTACCTTTAAAGAACTCCAAACTAAATATAATCTGGACAACATAGAGTTTTACAATTTTCTTAAAGTTAGGGCTGCGCTGGCAAAAGCCAACTTACAGGATTCAACTCCATCCTTACCAAACTTTGTAGTGAAAATTAATAAGCTAGGTCACCAAGTTTCCATGATCTATAAATTACTCCGGCCTGAAAACTCAACACTTATAGCTTTCTGGGAATCGCACTCCTCTAACCAGATACCCGACTCCAATTGGTCTCAGATATGGAGCTCTACCACCAGAAATAAAATATCGCCGGTCCTATCTCAAACAAAACTATGGCTCCTACACAAAGCCTTCTGGACACCGGCCCGATTACACTTACACCACCTCCGAGATGACCCTCTTTGCTGGAACTGTAAGGTAGAAACAGGCGATCTAGCCCATCTTATTTTACATTGCAAAGCTGTGGCGTCATTTTGGGACAAAGTATTTGAGTTTATTTCAAAACTTTTCTCTTGTAATCTAAAAGGAGCTATCCACCTTAACAACCGGCTTTTTTGACGTAGATACTCTAAATAATGCAGACAAAGCCCTAATGGACCTTTTATTTGCATCCGCAGTTAAAATTATTTTGAGTAATTGGAAAGACACGCATAAGGTTTCTTATAAAAATTGGATGAACTGGATTATTCACCTTAGGGCGCAGACAATATTGCTCTTCAAAACTCTCCTTGGAAACCCTCCACTAGACACATGTAGAATAGTCTGGATACATATTTTAGCACACACAAACATACATGAATGACTATGAAAAATCTCTTTACCGTAGGTCCTCCTCCCAGACACACTTATTGGACAAACATCCAACGTTAACTGCGGTAGGCCTCTTAATTACTCTGATCGCAAAAATTTCTCTTCTCTGCTCTTATTAGTTTTATTTACTTTCCTTCTTTCTTATTTCTAGATCGTATATACTAACCTTATATTGGCACATGTTGGATCGCATACACCTCACATGGGAAGCACTGGACAGTGCACTGAAAAATAGATGGTCATTCAGTGAAACACATTCACTCTGAATGTGGTGTCATTGATACATGTATATAAAAGAATTGGAGTGGCACTTGCTGCATCACATGCTCCCTATGACATGAGTCAGCTATGAACCACTGTGTAATGCACTAATCTATAGATAGGCGCACAAAGAAACACGTTCACACAGATTGGTTTTGGTGTCATTGATGCATATATTTACATGGTGGTCGTGCACTGTAACACATTCATTTGTTGACTGTGGTGTCATTGATGCATGCATGTAATAGTGCTGGCACTTGCTGCATAGCATGCATATGAGACATAACCCTTTGAATAATAGCTGGTCTTGCAATGAAGCACATTCACAGAGATTATTGACAGCATTGTGATTGAGATAAGTATGAAATAGCATTGGACAGGCACTTGTTGCACCGCATGTACCTTATGACATGAGTCACGTGAACACCACTGGGAAATGCACTGAACAATATATTGTCGCGAAGTGAAACATTCACACAGCTTGACTGTGGTGTCATTGGAAGATATATGTTGTAGTATATGTAGTAGCACTGGACATGCACTTACTGCATCACATGCACCTCATGACGTGAGTCACATAAGAACCACTGGCTAACACGTTGAACAACAGATAATTATGCACGCTTGAACCTGACTTACTTGGTGTTTTCCCCCAACATTTACCTTTCAGCCTCCTATTTTGCTGACTTTGTTTTTGCTGGCTTTGGGGTTCTGCACACTTCACTACTGCTAGCCAGTGCTAAAGTGCTTGTGCTCTCTCCTTTAAACATGGTAAAATTGGCTTACACCTAATTAGCCTATTTAATTTACTTGTAAGTCCCTAGTAAAGTGGTTCTACATGTGCCCTGGGCCTGTAAATGAAATGCTACTAATGGGTCTGCAGCACTGATTGTGCCATCCACTTAAGTAGCCCTTTAAACATGTTTCATGCCTACCATTGCAGCCTGTGTGTGCAGTTTTAAACTGCCATTTCAGCCTAGCAAGATAAACATTTTTGCCAGGTCCAAACCTTTTTTTTAATACACATAAGTCGCCCCCAGTGTAGGCCCTGAGCAGCCCAGAGGGCAATGTGCAGTCTATTTAAAAAGTTGATCTGATAGAGACTTCTAGCTGCGGATTCCTTACCTTTGAATTTCCTAGGCGTCAGGCTGGATCTGGAAACTTTTGCTGAGCAATACCCCTTGCACGCAGCGTTGGGTGGCTCCATTCGGCTCTGCGTGACATTGTCGGCATCGGTAGCATCGATTATGACGTTGCGGTGCCTATATAGGCGCCACCTAGGCACGTGGACGTCCGTTCTTTTCTTTCCACGCCAGTTAAGCGCTGATCCGGGAAGAGCTACCCCTCTGCCGCATTTTGGCAGGCTTTTTTACGACTTTTGTCGAAATTTTTGGAATCCGACTTCGTGTGTGAGGGATGTCTTCGAGGAAGACAGGTTTCAAACCATGCGGTACTTGTTCCCGCATGATGTCGGTTACCGATCCCCACCGCGTATGTCTGTGGTATCCCGAGCGTGACCACGATATGAAGTCGTGTTCGGATTGTCAGGCGATGGCTCCGAAGACCTTGAGGGAGCGAGCGATGAAGTTACTTGCGGCCCTGCAGTCGACACCATGAAGCGAGATTCCAAGGAGGTCACGGTCCCGTTTCGAAGAAGAGGAGGTCGCAGGACCGCTCCCAGAGCCCTAAGACTCTTCCTCCCCTCCGGACACTCAAATGGGAGGGGCACAAGAAGAGGCACAAGAAGAAGAAGAAGGCACAAGAAGAAGAAGAAGTCCAAGCGGACTTCGTCTTCACCTCAACTGGTGTCCGTCGTCGAGAGAGGTAAGGAGCACCAACGCTCTAGGCACGGTTCCGCGAAGCCGGAGCTAGAGTCGACTTTGTGCCTCCCCCCCCTTTCCGGGAGCCAGAGTGACTCCCGCTCAAATAAAAGAATTTTACAAGGCGATGCACCGCATATTTGAGTGGAACGACCCCGTTGGCGAGCCTTCGGGCCCCGTGGGGTCAGAAGGGGGCCCATTGGATTCATCGGCTCCGGCCACAACGCTGGTGAGGCCTCAGAGATCTGATCCCGGATCCGGTTTGACGCCGGTCGTGCCAATGCAACCTTCCCCTGCGTCGAACCCGGTGCCTGCGACGTCGCCGATGCCCGTCGGTGGCGCAAGCCCCATCCTCATCCCCGATGACACAGAGCCGAAATGGCGTCGATCGACGCCAATTCCGATGTCGACAGAACCCAGAGGTTCTATGTTGTCGTCTGAGCACTTTGAAGACGTGCTAGGCTCAGGAGAGGAATGGGAGGTGTCTGGGGACCCTCTTGAGAACCAGAATATCTCTGAGGGGAATTTGGACTGGTATGGGGAACTTGGGGAGGCCAGTGGTCTGGATACTTCCCCGGATACTGGCATGCTCTCTCCACCTACCATGCCTACGGAGGAGGGGGCGTTCTATGCCATGGCTGTAAAGACGGCAGCTGAGGTCCTTGGATTGGAGCTGCCCTCAGTGCAGGTCAGGACTAATCTCCTGACTGAGGTGCTTCAACCTGGGGCTTCCACTTCCGAACCCCTATTGCCCTTTAATGAGGCACTTACGGACATCCTTCTAGGAACATTGTCTAAACCTAGCACAGGGGCTCCTGTGAATAGGACGATCGCACGCCGCCATCGCCCAGCTCCGGGCAACCCAAAGTTCCTCAGCCAACACCCCACCCCAGAAAGTTTGGTGGTGCAGGCCTCTACGTCCCAAGGCGCATTCCCTTCCGCCCCTCCGGATAGGGAATCCAAGAGGTTGGATTCACTTGGGAAGAAGATGTTTTCTTCCTCCAGCCTGGCATTGCGGTTGGTGAATGCCGCATGCTTATTGGGCTGTTTCTCCCATTCCCTTTGGGAGACAGTTGTGCAAGTGCTGCCACAAGTCCTGGAGGAGGCCCAGGCTGGGCTCTCCCAAGCTGTCAAGGACGGGAGGGATGCAGCAAAATTCGCCATACGGTGTGGGTTAGATACGACCGATTCGTTGGGCAGATCGATTTCAACTACGTTGGCCCTGAGACGCCACACCTGGCTTCGTACAACTGGCTTCTCAAGCGATGTCCAAGCCAATTTGATGGACATGCCCTTTGATGGAACCCGCCTTTTGGGGAAAAGGCAGACTCGGCCCTGGTCAGGTTCAAGGACTCTCGTGCTACGGCCAGATCCTTGGGCCTTTCCTCCACTCCTCGTGGCTAGTCTTCCTTTTGCCCTTTCGTGGTAGCAGAAGGTGTTTTCAGCCACATCAGCCCTATCACAGCCACCGTCTCGCACAGACTGCCCAAGCCGTGCATGGACGTGGATGCGGTGCATTCTGATCTTAGAATGGAGGCTAACCGTCGTCTTCCACACTGCTCCCAGCAGCCGCAGCCTCCAAGCACTCCCAGGCTGATTCTGCAGGACCACACTACTCCAGTTGGTGGGAGAATTCGTCATCATATCCCCCACTGGAGATCCATAACATCGGAAAAGTGGGTCTTGCAGATCGTCCAGGAGGGCTATTCTCTACCTTTGCTTTCTTTTCCTCCTTCCATTCTGCCAAGTCAGGAACGGCTGACGGAGGATCATTTCAAGTTGCTCCAAGAGAAAGTTACGGCTCTTATGGCCAAGGGAGCGATAGAAAGGGTTCCTATTTCAGAAGTAGGCAGTGGCTGTTATTCCCGCTACTTTCTGATTCCGAAGAAGAACAAGGGGCTACGGCCCATTTTAGATCTTCAGGCCGTCAATCTCTTCCTCAAAATGGAGAAATTCAAAATGCTCACTCTGGCTCAGGTCTTGTCTGCCCTAGACCAGGAAGACTGGATGGTAGCGTTGAACCTGCAGAATGCGTATTTTCACATTCCCATCCTGCCGGGCCACAGGCGTTACCTGCGGTTCAAGGTAGGCTGCGAGCACTTTCAGTTTACCGTGCTCCCCTTCGGCCTAACCAGTGCCCCTCGGGTGTTCACCAAGGTGATGGTAGTGGTCGCAGCACATATGTGCAGGTTAGGGGTGTTGGTCTTCCCCTACCTCGACGACTGGCTGTTGAAGGCGTCCTCGTCCCAGGCAGTCGTCTCCCACCTTCAGACTACGGCGAACCTCCTGCATTCACTGGGGTTCTCTATAAACTTGCCGAAGTCACACCTGACTCCTTCTCAGATGATCCCTTTCATCAGAGCTGTTCTGGACACAGTGCAGTTTCGGGCTTATCCTCCCGAGCAGCGAGTTCAGAATATTCAGGCTATGATTCCGATATTTCAGCGTCTAGCCTGGATTTCGGTGAGATTGACTCTGAGGCTGTTGGGACTCGTGGCCTCCTGCATCCTGTTGGTAAGACACGCAAGATGGCGTGTGAGGGCTCTGCAGTGGGACTTGAAGTTTCAATGGGCACAGCATCGGGAAAATCTCACCTACATGATTCAGATCTCTGATGGAACTGCAAAAGATCTGCAGTGGTGGTTAACGAACCGCGATTGGGTCAACGGCAGACCCCTCTCCCTTCCCCAACTAGATCTCACAGTTGTGACAGATGCTTCACTTCTGGGATGGGGCGGCCATCTGGGAGAGGTGGAGATCAGGGGACACTGGTCTCCGGCGGAATCGGAGCTCCACATAAATTTATTGGAGCTCCAAGCGATTTGGTTGGCATTGAAAGCATTTCTTCCCTCTGTCAAGGGGAAGCTAGTGCAGGTGTTCACGGACAACACCACTGCCATGTGGTACTGCAACAAACAGGGCGGGGTCGTTGACCCTTTGTCGAGAGGCTCTGCGTCTCTGGACATGGCTGGAACAGCAAGGCGTAACCCTGGTGGTTCAACACCTGACAGATTCTCTGAACGCAAGGCCGGACGAACTCAGCCGTCGATGCCTAGCAGATCGCGAATGGCGTCTCCAGTCGGAGGTGGGGCAAGGTATCTTTCAGCAGTGGGGATAACCTTGGTTAGATTTGTCCACCTCCGAAGAGAAGGTGCAGTGTCAGCAGTACTGCACGCTGGAATTTCCAAGGCGGCTATCGCTCGGCGACGCTTTGTGTCACAAGTGGAGCTCAGGCCTGTTGTACGCCTTTCCGCCCATACCACTCCTACCCGGGTTCTGAAGAAGATATGGAGCGACCGGGCCCAAGTCATTCTTGTGGCTCCGGACTGGGCAAGGAGAGACTGGTATCCAGAGCTTCTGAGTATGAGTATCGATCCTCCGATCAGGCTGCCCCTTCGGGAGGATCTTCTGTCGCAGGAACAGGGGAGGGTTCTCCACCCGAACCTGTCAACTCTGCGCCTCCATGCGTGAAGATTGAGCGGCGACAGTTGATAGCTTTGGACCTTCCTCTTGAAGTCTGTAATGTTATTCTGGCGGCCAGGCGGTCCTCTACTAAGACGATAGAAAATGTTATTATATTGTACAGAAAGGTCCATTGACCCTCTTTCTGCTCCTCTTTCTACTGTTCTTTTATTCATTCTAACCCTTGCCCAGCAGGGCTCTGCCTTGGGAACTCTCAATGGTTACCCTTCTGCTCTGTCTGCTTTTTTGCGGCTGCCAGACCAGCCCTCTCTCTTCAAGTCTCCTATTGTAAATAGATTTCTTAAGGGGCTGGCTCACTTATTTCGACCACGTCCTTTATTATGTCGCAGTGAGACCCTAATTTGGTCCTCACCTACCTGATGTGTGCTCCCATTGAGCCTCTGCACAATTGTCCACTCCGGCTGTTGACCATCAAATCAGCCTTCTTAGTGGCGATTACATTGACCCGGGGGGTGAGTGAGTTGCAGGCGCTATCCAGCCCACCCATTCCACCAGAGGAAAGACTGTGACTAAGGCCTTTGCTCGGGGTGTCCCAATCCAAGACATCTGTCAGGCAGCGACGTGGGCTTCTTTGCACACGTTCCCAAAATATTACTGCCTTGATGGTCAAGTGTGCAGGGACAGACATTTTGCCTGTTCAGTCCTGCAAGACTTCTTAGTCTAGGATATGAGTCCGCAACCCACCGCCGGGATGGTATGGCTCGGGTATCTGATTCAAAGGTAAGGAATCTGCAGCTAGAAGTCTCTATCAGATGAACAAGTTACTTACCTTCGGTAACGCATTATCTGGTAGAGACTCTATCTAGCTGCAGATTCCTTACAGCCCCACCCATGCCTCCCCGCTTTGCGGACTGATATAGTAGGGCTAGGGTTGTTCCCCTTTTCAGGGTCCTAGTTTTGCACACGACTACGTCAGTTACTTCGTGGCTCTGCGCTTCTGGCAGGGACAGTACAAAAAGTACTGACGTCCGCGCAGCTGGGTGGCGCCTATATAGGCACCGCGACATCATATCCGAGGCTGCCGACAACGTCACGCGGAGCCGAATGGAGCTACCCGATGCTGCACGCAAGGGGTATTGCTCAGAAAAAGTTTCCGGATCCAGCCTGACGCCTAGGAAATTCAAAGGTAAGGAATCTGCAGCTAGATAGAGTCGCTACCAGATAATGCGTTACCGAAGGTAAGTAACTTGTTCGACATGTACTGTTACGTTTTACATGTCCTGGTAGTGAAAAACACGTAAACTTGTTTTTCACTACTTCAGGGCCTACCTCTCCCTTAGGATAACATTGGGTGCATAGTGCACAATGATAGCTTTCAATTAGAAGTAGGTAGGAATATCGATTTTAGTGTCTAAAGAATTGTAATTAAAAGCCCTTTTTCAGAGTAAAGTCAGATTTTTAGTCACAATTCTGAAAATGCCACTTTTAGAAAGGTGTTATTTTCTTTTTAACCATTTGGTGCCTGTAGCCTGTCCCTGGGTCACATGTCTAGCTGTAGCTGGCAGTTGGTATTTGTGTATTGCTCCCAGACAGTGGGACAAAGGGAAGATATGTGTTGACAGGATGTGCCACTCGAAGTTTATGAGGGGCAGGAGCTATCACCTACAACATGTGTACATCACAAAGGCCCTGCCTGATCACTCTCACAAAGGGTTTGACACTGGTCTTTTGTGAATCCCAAGACAAGCTGTGGCCAGTGCAGGGTGGAAGGGAATGCCTGGCACTGCTGGGTGGTGGAAACCTCCAGAACCTTCTCCTACTTCAAAGAGGGCACCAGTTATAAGTATTGGACCCTTGTGCACCTGTGGTAAAACTCAGAAGAAGGACTGCCACTCTGCTGTGTTGCAGCCTGCTTCCTGAGTGAAGGACTGGAGTATACAAAAAAGTGATGGATTGAATGCTTGAATTAATCTCAGCCACTGGTAATTACTTTGGTCGCATCCCAATCTAACATTATTTTGCACACCATGTCACCTCAGTTTGAACCTAGCTATATGCAAATCAGTCTTGACCCTTTTCCAGTTGGAACAGTCCAGCCCAAACTGCCAAGCCGGGTCCTCCCTGATCCAGAACAGAATCAGCACAGGCCTGTTTTCGCCCTAGTTATGGGCTCATGAGCTGGGTATAGCTAGGTTCCAGTAACACAGTGTGAACAGGACCAACATCTGGGCATACCCTTTCCATTTATGGTGACACACTAATGTATAAAAAAAAATGATGGATGGAATGCTTGAATTATTCTCAGCCACTGGTAATTACTCGGGCCGCATCCCAATCCATCATTATTTCACACACCATATCACCTCAGTTTGGACCCAGCTATATGCAAATCAGTCATGACCCTGCTCCAATCAGAACAGTCCAGGTCCTTTCTGAACCCACGCACAAGCAACCCAGGACTGGTTTCACCCTAGTTATGGGCTCATCAGCCGGGTGCAGCTTGGTTCCAGTTACACAGTGTGCATGGGACCCACATCTGGGAACACCCGTCCCTGATAGGGCGACACACTAAAATATACAAAAAAGTGATGGATGGAATGCTTGGATTATTCTCAGCCACTGGTAATTACCAATCCATTGTTATTTTGCACACCATGTCACCTCAGTTTGGACCCAGTTCTATGCAAATGTTTTTGAATGTTTGGTGCGAGCATGTGTGTATGAATGTATGAATTTGTGAGTGAGTGTTGTGAAAGTGTGTGTTTGTGTGTGTGTGTGTGAATGCATGGGTGTGAGTGAGTGTGTATGTGTGCTTATGTGGTCCGCCACTCTCCCTGCTCAAATAAAATTACCAGCTGCCACTGAGGGCGACATATATATTTTTAAGGGAGGTTTGGGCGTCTCCATTAGTTTAAATGTAAGAAGTCGAAGAAGTGTTTGACTCCACCCTATCCATCGAAGTCATCTGACGAGAGGTGGGAGCATTGTCTTTCAAGGCCTGGCTCCGTGGTTGAGTCTGTGCCTGGGGCGGCTCCGCACCTTCCCGGGTTTCTAGGAGTCGGAGCGACCCCTGCCCAACTCCACTAATTTTATGAGGCCATGCACCTCATATTTGGGCGGCCTGTCCATGCTGAAGCACCTTTGCAAGTTTGGTCCTTGAAGGTTTGGGAGTGGCCCCTACTGGTTCCCTGCTGGCAGGTCGGCCTTCGGCACCAGTCGGGCCCCTTTGATCCATGAATGGATCTGGAACAGTGCCGGTCGTACCACCTTGACTTTCCCCAATGCCAGTCCCAATGTTGACGCTCCCAACGGTGCCGTCTCCATTCACATCCCTGACTCCGACACGGAGCTGGAGGGGCGTTGCCGACTGTGGCGCTGACTGGAGCATTGTCCTTCATACCAGAGCCTGAGCCCTATTCCTACAGGCTAGGACTTGGGGAATGTTGGGAGAGGCGACGGGTCCCTGAGGAATACCACCCCCTATATCCCAGCATGGAGTGGTGTGAGGAACTGGTGGACGCCAGTAGACTGGACACCTCCCCAGATACTGGCATGTTCTCTCCTCCTATCGTGGTTATGGAGGAGGGAACATCTTTTGCTATGGTGGTGAGAAGGGCGGCTGAGGTCCTGGACCTTAGCCTGCCTCAGTGGCAGTCAAGAATAAAGTCTTGAGAGAGGTGCCTCTGTCAGGAGTGACACCCCCCCTCAGAACCGCTTCTCCTATTTAAGGAAGCCCTTATGGACATCCTTTTTGGAACCTGGTCCAAGCCCTGCACAGGGACTCCAGTGAACAGGACAATTGCCTGCCGCCATTGCCCCGCCCAGGGGTCCCCAATTTCCTCATGCAGCAACCTACCCCAGAGAGCTTGGTGGTTCAAGCCTCCACTTCCCATGTAAACACTGGCGCATTCCCTACCACTCTTAACTTAAATAGTATCCTCCCTTGTAAATAACACAGATTGAGGAGAGAGAGATACATCTATATTCCACCGTTCTCAGAGGTGGGAAGAGGAGAAAGCCTCTTTTATTATATATAACCCTCACCCACTCTAGTAGTGGCATTCTTCCTCATCGGGTTCACCATGACTCCTACAGGTCAAGGTGGGCTCAACCGTGTTCCAGGGAGCTCTTTAGAGAAGTCTTGTTTTTTTAGGGGGTTTGTATATAATGAAAATCCCTTGCCCACCCCAAGGTATCCCTTTATTGGAGGGGTGAGTGGGAATAATTAAAAACTATGGGAAGGGGCAAGTAGGATGTTGTGGTCCTATGACCCTAGTTAAAAAGCGCCAACATGTTTCTGCCCTACTCTAAGGGTCTGCATAGGTCCTGGGCATTCTTCAGGGTGATACTAGAGAAAAACTATCCCCCAGTGACGCAACCCTGTAAACTATACTGGTGACTGTGTAATGTGCTAAAGGTCAGCTTCAGCATGCAAACAAAAGAAATGAACTTGCTGTGTTAAGGAAATACCTGCGGACAGAGAGCACAAGTTGAAATAGCAGTGTAATCTCATTTATAGGTTGCTCATAACTCCTTAATCATGAAAAAACTCGTATATTTGTCATATGGGGCACTCTGTTGGAAATCTTCTCTACAGGCTACAGTGTTTCCAAATTTACTCTGTACTTTTTGCATGTGTGTGTCCGAATTTTGGACTAATCTCATATGTAGGCACCAAAAGATGCCATAAAAGCAAGCAAATTTTAACCATAATGGTGTTAAATGTAACTGATAAACAAACAGAGACAGAGACATCACAATTGTTGTAAGCCGTATGGCTGTGACATGCATTATTACCACAACACACGTTAAGACATTGACACAAACATTTACTTGTGTTCCATTGTTGGCTTACCCCGGTTATAAATAAATTGTACTCATCAGGGGGCGCATGGGGTAGGCCCTGTAGTCAGACACTGGAGTGCAGGTATTTATCATGAAGAGGAAGAGAGAAAGAACCGTTTAGAAGGCATGAAGTGGTTATCTACTACTCATGGCAACCATGTATCTGTTTTTACCTCAGTCGGTAGCCAGTCTGCCGATAATACTCATAGCATCAAGGGTCTCCACCCGCAACAAACCTAAGCGACCAGACTGCTCTCCCTGGCTGGTGCTTAGCTCTGTGAGGTATGCACGTTAAATCACCAAGGCGCTCAGCTCTTTCGGCTCCATTTCCGGTCATGTGACCTGACCTGCGTGATTAGGTATGCTGATCTAAACCGATGCTTTCGTCCAAGACGGGGTATACAGGTCGTATATTTGTTAGAGGATAAAAACAGAGCGGGTGATGCACCCTCTCTGATTTTGCCATGCGTATCCCTGCGGTTCATGTGATGATCGTCTGTCACTGCCTGTTGGACGTGACACGCATCATGACGTATCTCAACATGTGGGCGTGCACGCTCACATCACGTCATTGTTTGGAATCCGGTATTTAGATAGAGGCCAGCAGCCCATTGTGGGATATGAAGTTCTGCGTAATTTGCCAAAAAAATGCAATAGAAATAAACATAAGAAGCACTTCATTCTCTTATTATACCACCGCACAACATTGGCGAAAATGAGGCAGTTTTGAGCGTGAAAAGAATGAGAGGCAGTCATTTGGAATAACTGGCATACAAGATCTGCCGGATTAGTTGCAGTTTTGAGCTTTGGAAAGAGTGAGAGGCACTCATTTGGAATACTTGGCATACAAGATCCTTGGGGAACCGCAGATATCATGTGATACAAGTGGTCGACCGTATTAGTTGCACAGTCCACAACGTAAATTATGTGTGGAGGCAGTTGTCAGAATAGTCTTGTAACCAAAAAAGATACCTCCATCAGCGTGTGTTTATAATGTTTTAGAGGCTGCAAGATCATAATAGGCTCAATTGGTGTCATGGAATGGCATCATTCAATCCTATTATATTCATCAGTAGTTTGTACACCCATCTTTGTTCATTCTCCAAAAGTCTTTTGGCGGTGTTGTGGCCTGGGGTTAGTTTTTCAATGATTGACCATCGTAAGTCTTGATCCGAATTTTTTTTTCAATGAAGTGTGCTGTAAGTTTGGTTGATAATTTTTTACAATGTACTGTGCTCCTGTGTTCCCTTATTCGTGTTCTGATTTTCCTAGTTGTCATGCCAATGTAGCGCAAGCCGCAGAGGCATGTGATCGTGTAAACAACATTATTGCTGTTGCAGTTCGTGTGGGTTCTTTGCTCCCATGCTTTCGCCAAACCTAGTTCTAGTGTGCATGTATTTGTAGTCAGGGCACAGACAGTACAGTTCCCACAAGGGTAGTGGCCTTTCACTCGAGGTAAGTTCCACAGTATGGTTTGGTGTTGTTGTTTTTCATACCTCATTTTGCATGGACTACTCTGTCCCATATACTCCTATTCCCTTTCAAACAAAAACATAGGTTTTTATAGGTCTAGGTGGCTAGACGTGAGAATACGCCAATGTCTGTTGACGTTTTTTTGATTTTGTCTGACAAAGAATGATAGGTGCTCACAAAAATCAAACTGTCTGTTTCTTGTTTGGTGTTATTTTCAAGAAGGGCTTCCCTTGGAACCTTATGGGCTCTTTTTTTGGGCCTTATTTATGACTTTCTCTGGGTAAGCTTTTTCTCTGAGTCTGTTCGAGAGACACTCTGCTTCTTTCTTGTAGTCGTGTAACTCCATGCAGTTTCTCCTAATCCTCAAGCATTGGCCTACGGGTATTTTTTCCCGTAGGGCTCTTGGGTGGGCACGGCCGAAGTGCAGGAGGCTATTACGATCTGTAGGCTTCTTGTACAGTGTTGTAGTGAGCCTGCCATCCTTCGCCATGAATGTAACGTCCAGGAAAGATACCCTATTCCTATCTGCTGTTAGGGTAAACTTAAGGAATGGATTGATCCCGTTGAGCCAAATCAGGCAAGGGTTGATGCTTGTGTCTAATCCATGCCTAATCACAAAAATGTCATCAATATATTTTCGCCACAGGCGGATTTCGTTCCTATGATGGGGATTGTTGTTCCAGATATTGTTTTCTTCGAACCAGTTACCCACTCCCAGTCTTGTGCCATTAGTAGGTCGCTGATCACTCTCAGGGTCTCTTCTTGAGGGATGCTCATGTATAAAGCTTCAACGTCTAAACATAACATTATTTCAGTAGTTGGGTCATACTCAATGTCCTGTACAATGTTGAGGAGATGTTTTGTGTCTTGTATATAAGACCTAATATCTCTCACCAGGGGGCGAAGGAACCAGTCTGTGAATTGCGATAGTGGTTCTAGGATAGACCCAATGCCAGAGACTATCGGTCTTCCTGGCGGAGGTTGTATATTCTTGTGAATCTTTGGTAAGGTATTGAATTGTGGTGTTCGTGGGTCTTTAGCGATAAGAAAGTCTCTTTCTTTTCTCGTGATCCACTCCTTCTCTATCCCTTCGTTTACGAGTTGTATGATGGTATTGCTCAGGCGGGGGTGGGATCTGTTTTAAGAATAGTGTAATTCCTCCTGTCCTGTAGAAGGGTAAGGCAGGCTTCCCTGTAATCGTTCTTGCTTTGAATGACGATAGCGCCGCCTTTGTCTGCTCGTTTTCTTACAAGGTGATCCTTTTTGCAGAGTGAGTCTAGAGCTTCTCTTTCCTGTCTGGTAAGGTTTTGGAAAGCATTCCTTTTTGGTTGTAATTCTTCAACATCTTTTATGACTGCTTCTTCAAAGGCTAGTACTGCCGTAGTCGATGAGGGGAGAGGTTGGAACCCTGATTTTTTCCTCAAGTTTGTGTGGCCCTCCTTGGTTTCTGTGTGTGGGGACTTGTCAAGGAACGCTTTAACGCAAATCTTGCGAAAAAATTTCTGCCAGCTCCCATCTCATTTTAAATTTGTCCATCTGTGTCGTGGGGACAAATCCCAAACCTTTGCTGAGTACCCCAAGTTCAGTTGAAGATTATTCTTCTGTAGTGAGACTGAGGTAAAAATGGATACATGGTTGCCACGAGTAATAGATACCCACTTCATGCTTTCTAAACGGTTCTTTCTCTTTTCCTCTTCGTGATAAATACCTGCACTCCAGTGTCTGTCTACAGGGCCTACCCCCTGCACTCCCTGATAAGTACAATTTATTTATAACCGGGGTAAGCCAACAATGGAAAGCAAGTAAATGTTTGTGTCAATGTCTTCACGTGTGTGTTGTAGTAATAATGCATGTCACGGCCATACGGCCTCCAACAATTGTGATTTCTCTATGTCTCTGTTTGTTTATCGATTACATTTAACACTATTACGATTACAATGTGCTTGCTTTTATGGCATCTTTGGGTTCCGACATATGAGATTAGTCCAAAATTCGGACACACACATGCAAAAAGCCCAACCATGATGAGGAAGAGGGGGCAGAACCCAAGCACCAATGTTGCTTGCGGCAGCCGCCAACCACACCAGCACTCTTGCGCCCAGAGGCGCGTATATAGGCTGCCTGGGGCTCCCGCTGCGCGGGAAGCCCGGTCATCATGAGGAAAAGGGGGCAGGACCACAAGCCCAGTGTTGCTTGCGTCCAGCCGCCGCCCACACCAGCACTCTCGCACCCCGAGGCGCGTACATAGGCTGCCTGGGGCTCCCGCTGCGCGGGATACTCCGATCATCCTGAGGAGGAGGGGGCAGGACCACAAGCCCCAGTGTCGCTTGCGGCAGCCACCGCCCACACCAGCACTCTCTCACCCGGAAGCACGCACATAGGCTGCCTGGGGCTCCCGCTGCGCGGGACGCGCCCCGGGCACATGCCCGGGCAAAGATTGGGCCCGTCTGCGCCCATCAGCGGCCGAAGGAGGCCGGGCTGGGTCTACTCTCCTGGTTCTCCTGACAAACCGTCATTTCTGCAAATCTGTGGGGCTGGGCCGATATTAGAGGCTCATCTGCAACAGGACCCAAAAGAAGATGAGTAACCATTTAACTACTACCATAAAGTATCACAGCCCAGGCCCCGTACCTCGGTTTTATTGTTTTGTTGTTGCAAAATTGAGTAAAATGGGAAAAAAGAAAAGTTGTGGCCGCTACGTCACCTACCGGCTTGAAGCGATCAACAATTGACTCTTTTATAGGGAAAGCGGTAGGGGCCATCACAAAAGAAATTGACCAGGAAGAAAGGAGGCTTTCTGCAGGCCCGGAGGGACCTGGAGGTTTACCCCTACTATCGTCCAGGGGAGCCCTACGTCCGGCAGGCCCAATCGCGCAGGAGTTGCACATAGGGGATGGTCCGATACCCCCAGATGGTTCAAGTCCCAGTATCTCTCTTGCTGGTCCCAATAATAGTAGGGCTACTTTAGCTTCACCTGCTGCATGGATTTGGCGATTCCTCCAGCCCCAAAGCGGAAACGCAAGGTCAAAAAGTACAAAGAAACGCAAAATACCCGGAAGGGACCTGGGATCGAACATGCAAGTTGTACACTGACGGATACAGATCAATATTTAGATAGCAATCATATTCTTGATGACACCCAACATGGTTTTAGAGCCCAACATTCCACTGAGTCAGCACTTATCATGGCCACCGAAGAGATTCGTAGAGTGATCAGCCGCGTTCGATACTGTTAACCATGAGGTATTGACGCAACGGCGGAGGGCGGCAGGCATCGAGAGGTCGGCTCTAACCCTATTGACATCTTTTTTGACATCTCGCGAACAACTGATAGATTGGGATGGTCTCAAGTCTGCAAAATTCGGCCTCCCATGCGGTGTACCGCAGGGATCCGCGTTGTCTCCCACTTTGTTTAACCTTTACGTTACCCCTCTGGCCAGACTAATAAGAGATCATGGTCTGATGCTTGTATCGTACGCAGACGATACCCAGATTGTGGTATCAGTAACCCAAGGTGTGGATGAGACGGCGGCTAGGTTCAGGAACTGCCTAAAGAATGTTATGCAATGGATGAGCTCTAATTTTTTAAAGCTCAACACGGAAAAGTCGGAGGTATTGGAATTCAGGCTGAAGCCTTCAATCTGGAGCCAAGTATGGTGGCCCACTGAGGCTGGGAACTGCCCCAGTCCCGTAACAAAGGCCAGGAATCTTGGCTTTATGTTTGACAGCAATCTAAAATTTGCCCAACAAACTAATCAGGTGTCATCTGCTTGTTTCTACACGCTGAAAAACTTGCGCAAAATCCTTCGGTTCATTCCCTTAACCATGAGGAAAACGGTAATCGGGGCTTTGATTCTTTCCAGAATCAATTACGGCAACGCCCTTTATCTGGGAGCAGACAAGGGCCAGATTGCCAAACTACAGTCCATTCATAACGCGGCGGCCCGGGTGCTTTATGGTCTTCCCAAACATCACCCTACTTCAGCCACCATTAAACTGCTCCACTGGCTCCCGGTTCGGCAGCGAGTGGATTTCAAGGCTCTCTGCCTTGTACACAAAGCCTTGTATGGTGGAGGAGCTGCTGACCTGCAGCTGCTATTCAAGCGGTACTCTCCTCAATGCTGTCTCAGATCATCGAATACAGGTCTGATCCTGATTCCCAAGATAAAAAAGTCAGATGGGGAGGCAAGGGTTTTTCGTACCAAGCTGCCAAGCTATGGAACGCGCTCCCCGCACAGCTCAGACTACAATCAAACAGGACTATTTTTAGGAAGCAAATAAAGACCTGGCTCTTTCCCAAACCGGCAGTTTAATCAGTGTGCCCAGCATTCTTTCACTCAGCGCCAAGACGCCTCGGCATTCGTGCGCTTAATAATAAGTCAGTCACTCAGTCAGGAGTTCTGGGATTTTTTAATGTGAGAAGGTGGCCTGGTATATGCTGTCCACTAATTAAAGTGGGCACCCTGTACCAGTCCACACGACCCTTATGATGTATGAGGTCTAAGATAACCTTTAGAAAGCTATCCTAGTGGTAGCTGTGGAGAGCAGCCTTCAGGCTTAATCTTGAAGGAATGTAAAGCAGCTTGTTTTACCAGAGTATCACCTCAATGACTAAATGAAAGGAGAACCACACGGTAGTGATATAAAAATATGTATTTACTAATATAACACTCTCTACTAATCTCTACACGAGATTAGAACATAAAGCACACAATACTGAATCAATAGAATATTTGTAAGTAGCACAATACACAGCGGGCTCCAGGGGGAGACCGAACCATATACTAAAAAAATGGTATAACAATCACGACTTGACTAGACACAGTGCCTAGAGCCCGTAGAATCGCTGGGACCCCAAGGAACCACCCAAGGCAGTGACACAGGGCGCCCACGGAGGACGGGTGCAGTGAGGAAACACGACTGCCTGCTCCGTGCAACTCTATGGGAAAGTCGCGGTTGGAAAGTTACAAGTTAAGGACACTTCTACGAGGACTTCAAGCAAACCCTTTGGAACATAAGTGGTTCTAGAGCCAACACAACAGTGAGTACCGAGGTACCCGTGTTACCTATCCCAGAGGAGCCGGGTGCATAGGGGTCAAGTGGTGTCGGAAACCTCAGTTGTTTTCAATGGAGAGCTGCGAAGAAGTACTGCTGCCAGGAAGGCGAAGAGTGTCCGGTGGAATCCAAGTCTGGATTCGAGGTGAGAGGAACCTGAAAGCAGAGGGGACAGAGTCTGGGTCACTTCAGGTGACCAGGGGCTCGGTAGGCGAATGCCCACCGATGTCAGGTGCTTCAGGTGAGAAGTAAGGATGCTTGACTCTGCAGCCACGGGGACCAGGAGACGTCGAGGCAGTGTGTGTGAAGATATAATCAAGCCGAGCCCCACTGCCATGTGCCGCGGATATATGAGTATACTGTCTAGACCTGGGATTGTGGCATCTCCAGAGATTCGTCAGACCCAGAGCCCTTGCAAATTAAAACAGTGGGCGCGGCCCCGTTGCTCCCGTGGGGAAAGTTTCCCTATCTAGTTCCGGCGTGAGTGTATCATTCATGTCCCCCCTCCCCCCCCCAGCATCAACAAACGAGGAGGGAGACCCAGTAGAAGCTGACTAAGATCCGGGAACGTAATGTCGTGCAGTCGCGGGGGAATGTACACTGAACATATATTTACCACCTGTCCCTCCCAGGTTCCTGACAAAGCTGCATAACGACCCAATCTGTCGCACCATGTGCACGGTATCACCAAAGGGATCGCATTTTTAATAAGTATAGCCGTACCCCTGGAACCCGATGTAAAACCAGCGTGGACTTGCATAGTGTATCCGTACCTATTGAGGGCCAAGTAGTTGTTCCCCCTGAGGTGCGTCTCTTGAAGTAAGACAACGTCTGGGGAGTGTCTGTGTAAGTACTGTAGAACCATGGTGCATTTGATCTTGTCCCCCAAGCCGTTCACATTCCAAGAGAGGAATGTCAGCTTTTTGGTAGGTCGTATGGCCATGTGTTCCTCCTACGCCCACCCCCCCTTTCCTCCTGTGAAGCAGAGACCCCCCCCCCTTATGCGCGGCAAGACCCAGCTCGTCTAAGAACGGCATCTGGCACAATAATTGAAGCATTATATCTGAAGCAAGAACCAAACAAAGAACCGCACTAAGAAAACAAAAACCCCTAACAATAACCCCCCACCCTGCAACCCTGCCTTGTAGGTCTAAAACTGCCCACATCCCAAATAGCAGAGCGCCTGTCGCCCCAATAAACAAGAAACTATGGTAGGGCTGTCTGGCACCACCACACGATAACGCCCCCTCCCGGGCCCCCAACCCCCACCCCTCAACGCATCCTAAAGCCGCAGCATACAAAACAGTGTCTCACCCGGACGTGCCCCATACATCTAACGCTCAAAAATAGGAGCTCTAACATTGGACAGTCGAGACTGTACCTTAAGTCCTACAAAATTATACAACGAACCACAACATTGAGTTCTTCCCCTCACTTCCCAGGAGATCGTGCTTCACTCCCAGGACTTGCAGACCGGGAGCTTCTGGAACTGGATACCGATCTGCCCCCTTCTCGGCGTCGAGGCGGAGACTCGAGAGTACGGGAGCGACTCCCTCGCCAGTCCCCTTCATTGCGACGGTTGAGTGACCGATGGTAGCCCCCATCCAGCCACTGTTGAACCTCAGCAGGGGATGTAAAGAACAGAGACTTGTCATTGTCCAGAACCTTCAGCTTGGCTGGGAAGAACATCATGTACTTTATCCCCTTCTCTCACAGGGCTCGTTTTACACCATCGAATGTGCGCCGCTCCTGCTGTACTCTCAGCGTGAAATCCGGAAAGAACCTCACTGTCGAATTCTCGAAGGGAAGGTCGCCACGCGCTCTAGCTGTCTGAAGGATGGAGTCCCGGTCTCTGAAATTGAGAATGTGCACGATAATCGTCTGGGGAGGAGCCCCAGGCTTTGGCTTAGGGATTGGGGCCCTGTGTGCTCTCTCCACGGTAAAGAACGTAGACAGTCTCTTAGGCTTAAGGTGGTTCAGGATAAGGTCCTCAATGAAAAGATCCATGCTGGGGCCTTCCGCCCCCTCCGGTACTCCCATCACCCTGATGATGTTGCGGCGGGCCCTCCCTTCTTGATCGTCCAACCTCAACGCCATCAGCTTGTGTTGATGCGCCAGTTTTTGTACGCGCTCCTCTAACTTGCGCGTCATGGATTGTAGCTCCCCCACGCTCTCCTCAGTCGCACTGACCCTCTCCGAAGTTTTCCTCATGTCCGCCCTCATCAGGTTCATTTTGATGGTAACTTTATCAATTTTGGTCTCCAAAGTCGTTCCCAGAACCTGGATCGCCGAAATGATTGAGCCAAGGGACGGCTCCTCTCCGTCCGGTTTCCCCCCAGTCTCCCCCTCCTCAGGAGACAGTTGGCGCGGTACTGCATATTTGTCCAATTGATTCATCTGCACAGCAGCGGGGGCCCCTTTGGCTTCGTCATGACCAGGCTCTTACTGTACAAGGACCCAGAGCCCCCTCACACCCAAACAAGCTTTCTGCAGGCCACTGAGTTCTGGGCGCCATGGTCCGTCGGCGCACAATTCGGTTGCGTTCTCTCCTCTTATCACCCGCACCAAGACGTGTCACACAGCTTACTCACAGCATGCGGGGACCCCTTCAAGACTATCCAGGTTGAGACTACGCAGGAGGACGTGCAGGGGAAAGTGCCACTCCCAGTATCCTATGGATCTTCACAACTCTGTACTGCGGCCAGCCGTCCCACCCAGTCACTGGTCTCTTAGCGCCACCGGCGTATGAGGAGGCCTACCGGAGCCTCCATGCAGCAAAGGATAGTCCCCTCCCCAAACTCCTCAGCCCAGCCTCACCTCCTTCA
Organism: Calotriton arnoldi; assembly: GCA_963921515.1. Classification (NCBI taxonomy): domain Eukaryota; kingdom Metazoa; phylum Chordata; class Amphibia; order Caudata; family Salamandridae; genus Calotriton; species Calotriton arnoldi. The sequence continues at coordinate 5,232,634 of CAWUFW010000017.1, forward strand.
GCTGCTCGTCGTGAATATGAAGGCACTGCCAGGCAAACCATGGGAAGGGCACCTCGCGGGATTCCCGCTGCCGGCAGCACACGTTCTCTACGGCCCAGGGAGCAGCGCCCCAGATGCAGCAGTAATCCGAGGCCCCACACAACAGGCCCGTGTGGTAGCAGTCCCAAACCACTAGGGGGGCAAACAGTTAGCCTGGCCTCGATCCCAGGGCCAATATTGTCAGAGGAGATCGCAGGGAGGAGTCGTATAGGCAGCCACGGCTCCCGCAATCACGCCGTGTAGGCCCCAGCCACCGCAGCCCAACTTCTCTGCACGGGCACACCAGCGCGGTATAAGGACCGCCAGAGGGCTCACCCAGAACAAGAGGAGGTCCTGGGGAGCTCAGCGCCAGCAGCCCACAGGCAGCGCGGCCCCCGGGGCGCCCCTCGCCGGCACCCAATGCAGTGTCCACTTCAGGCCCAAAGCAGCGGATCTCGCATGGCAGAGATCCCGGGCCTCACACAACAGGGGCGGGTAGCGCTGCAACGCGACTCCGCCCCCTCGCCGTCCGGAGCTCCACAGTGCGCGACAATCAGGCCCCTCGCCACAGCACACGGGCCGTATCACCCTCCGACGTCGGAGACACCTCTGCCGCCTCGGAGTGCCACCGAGGGCACAGCGCTGGCCGCCTCCGCTGTCCAGCTTATCGAATTAAGGACAGATATTGCGGGCTAGAGCGAGGGCCCAGACGGAGCGAAGGGATTATGCCGCCATCTTGGCCGATGCCAGACCACGCCCCGTCCGTTTATTAGATCTTTTAATATCACTTGCCTTCAGGAAACATGGGAAGTTGTGAATGATTTCTTCCTTGAGTGTTTCAAGACTTTTTTCCAACCGGCGACGGGCTCCAGAGCAGGTAGAGCGAGTGAATGCCTAATTATTTTTGTAGCCTGTAGGAGGCTGGCTTAGTATATGGTGCACACTTACGTAAGTGGGCACCCTGCACTAATCCAGACAACCCTTATGGTGATTTTAGTGGTCTTACACAACCTTTGAAAGCTCTCTAAGTAGTAGCTGTGGAGAGCAGCCTTCAGGCTTAGTCCATAAGGAGTGTAAAGCAGTTTGTTTTACCAGAACGTAATCTTATTGGTATAGATTAAGTGAAAAAGAACCACACAGTATATTTATAAAATAGGTATTGTGAGAAGTTGGCCTGGCATATGCTGTCCACTAGTTATAGTGGGCACCTTGCACCAGTCCAAACGACCCTTATTGATGATAGGTTTAAAGACAACCTTTATTGAAAGCTATCCTAGTGGTAGCTATGGAGAGCAGCCTTCAGGCTAAGTCTTGAAGGAGTGTAAAGCAGCTTGGTTTACCAGATTATAACCTCTTGAATGACCTAATGAAAGGAGAACCACACCAGGTATATATAAAATATATGTATTTATTTCTAAACACTCACTACTAATCTCTTTATGAGATTAGAGTCCAAGATACATAATATCACAGTATTAAAACGACAGTAAATAGCACAATATACAATGGGCCCCTGGGGGGGACCAAACCATATAGTAAGAAAGTGGTATAAGAACCACGACTTGACTAGACACAGTGCCTAGAGCACGTAGAATCGCTGGGACCCCAAGGAACCACCCAAGGTAGTGACACAGGAGACCCACGGGGGACGTGTGCAGTGTGAGAACACAGCTGCGAGCGCCGTAGGATTCTATGAGGAAAGTCGCGGTTTGAATTTTAAAGATAAAGGACACTTAGGAGAGGACTTTGAGCAAACCCCTTTAGACTTGAGGGGTTCTAGGGCCAACACCCACGGGAGCACCGTAGTACTCGAGTTACCTCACCCAGGGAAGCCGGGTGCATAGGTGGCAAATGGTGTCGGGAATCTTCGTTGATTTCAATGGCGATCTGCTGCAAAGTGCTGCTGCCGTGAAGAAGAAAAGTGTCCGGGGTGATCCAAGCCTGGATCAAAGATGTGAAGAACCTGAAAGCAGAGGGGACATAGTCTGGGTCACTAGCCAGTGAGCAGGGGCACGATAGACGAATGCCCACCGATGTCGGGTGCTTCAGGTGCGAAGAGGTGAAGCTTGACTCTGCAGCCACGGGGTCCAGGAGACGTCGAGGATGACCAGGAGCCGGATTCGAGCTGTCCCACGAAGGATGTCGAGTGCTGGGTGTCGGTGCTTGGATTGAACCCAACAAGCCTTGGCAACAGCAACCCACGCAGGAAGAGTAAAGATGCTTTGGTGCGGACCAGCAAGGTCCGGGGACTCCCCAAGCGATGGAGAGTCAGGGCACGTCTGGAGCACCCAGGGTAGCCCAATTAATCTTAGTGTTGCCTTCACCGGGACCCACCAGTCGACGGACCAGGGATCGCGAAGGGACCTTGAGAGAAAATTCAAAGGGCCAGCTCACGGAACACTCGTGGAGTGTAGGCTGGCAATCTTCGGTGGAATTGCTGCTTGGGGTCAGGGCTACAAGTAACCCAAAGCTCAGCCTCAGAGGTCGCCTCAAAGCTGATGCTTCTGCAAATGGTCGCGGTGTCCAGGGGTTCGGGTTGCACGGTCTCCACGAGGGATAGAGGCCTCAGACTTGCTGAGCACACGGATCGACCTCAGAGACCACGGGAACCCACCTCCTGTGTTGCAAAATTCTTCGGAGTCCTTAGGAGCTTCGGAGATGCCAACCGGACGGATGCGTCTTTGGTGCCTGCCAAGCAGGGGAGTAACTCCTTTACTCCAAGGGCGATTCTTCGGTCATCCAACGTCGTGTAGATAGTTGAAGTTCTTGGATTCTATAGCAGAGTTTCGTCCAGGTAAATCTAAAGTCCTGTAGTCAGGGGTTCCTACTTTATACCCAAGGAAGTGGTGGGACAAACTCTGGGGACCCACCTATGGGAGGGTCAGGAAAGAGGGGTGGCTACACCCATTTCCTTTGTCCAGTTTCGCGCTAGAGCAGGGGCTGAGTGCCCCTACAACCGGTTTGAGCTGGACTATGCACAGGGACACCAAATGTGCCCACAGTGCAGACTTCAAAGCACTCTTGGAGTGCACCCACCCAGCCCCAATACACTAAAGCCTGTCTGGGAGGTGGTCACACCTCCCTGTGACAGGAAACCTATTGTCCAGGGCTCCCCTGCCTGAGTTTCGTCCAGCAGCAGGAGGGCAGACTTGTGTCTGTGGCTGCAGCATCCATTTTGTGATGCCAGGGTTCTGTTAAGCTGGTACTGGGTGTACCGGTGGTGCCATGTTTCTCCCTCTAGTAGGGTGGAATCATACCTCCCACCCCAGTTACTGGGGTGGAGGTATGATTCCAAGGTGTTTGACACCAAACACGACATGTTTCCATGCAGCCATTCTCAAGTTAGCATTTACAGTGAAGTTATAATGCACTTAAGAGTATATGGTTGGCTGCAGCACAGACAACCCCGGAATAGTGGTTCCGAAGGCTGCAGAGGGGCTCTGCTCATGCATTGGCACCCTCTCACATGAAACCCAGCACCCTGCCTTCAGGATTGTTAAGGCCTGCCATAGGGGTGACTGATAGGTTTACATGTGCAGTGATACAGAGAGATATAGGGAACCTATATCTCAGTAAGGGTTGCATACACCACCTTACACAGGCTGCTGTAGCCGACCTGTTGTGTCATTTTGGATGGCCTCTCAGGGGTGGCATAATACATGCTGCAGCCCCTGGGAGGCCTCTGGGGTACCTATGCCCTGGGTACATAGTATACCATATACTAGGGACTTATAAGGGTACTCCAGAATCCAATCTGGAGTGTACCTAAAGTACATGCAATTAATTTAAGGGGAAGGCAGATAGGCTGGGGTCCTGAATAGCAGGATCCCAGCCAAACTAAGTCGAAAACCAGCAAAACACCAGGAAAAAAGTGGGGGCAACCATGCAGTCAGATTCCACCTTCCTACATAACCCCCCCTCCCCCCAAACGAAAGGAGATAAGGCTAACCTTGCCCAGTTGAGCCTTTATTGACTAAGTGGCCATATAAGGAAGAACCTGCACTAGCATGGTTACCCCCTGTCTTATGGTCCACTAAGCAATTCCTAACCCCAAGGGTATTGGATGATCTCCACCATTTGGAATTACTACCTGTAGTGTGTTTTGGCAAAGTAAAAGGCTGGTGGGGTGTCTGAGTGGAGAAGTGAGGCCCTAATAAAGTTGGTCTCAACTTCCTCAGATCACTGGTCACCATGGAGGCCTTTCTTTCCATGACTGAGTTGTATCTGGCCCTAAGGGTCAACCTCTGGCAGCCTACAGCTGGCGGTTGGGTCCCTTTGGTTGGAACAATGGAGGGACAGGGTAGGTTTGGAACCACTTGGTCCCAGGTTTGCCTTTGCCCAACAGAGTCCATCTGGGGGAGGTCCCTACACAAGGGTAAGAGGGATCCCTCAGTGTAATGAGGAATTTTCACCTGGCTAGGGCTACTAGACTGGGTGCCCCTAATCTGTGGATGAGGGGGTTCCTCTGGACAGGGAGCCCTTAGGGGTCCACTGACCTCTGTAGCCCTGGGCTGACAGAGGGAGGGTAGAGAGGGGCAGGATACCTGCTCCAGACTGGGTACCACCTTGGAAGGGTCCCCTGCCATCAGGGGTGTTGCCAGGCCAGGCCTGATCACCTCTGGGGCAGTTCCTTCACTAGGGGTAGGATCAGTTCCCTGAGGAAGCTGACCCTTACCTATAGTCTGGGGGGAAGAAGACTTTTCTTCAACCCTTCTGCTCTCTTGGGGAGTAGAGTGGGCCATTCTTTCAGGCTCCACTTCTCCAAAATTTCCCTGGGATGGGGCTGAGGCCCTAACAGCCCCACCAACCTTCTCAGAGAGGCCCAACATTTTTAAATGGGCCTGGTATTCAACTTCAGCCCAGGCTGAAACCTCCAGATCATTGCCCAACAGGCAATCTACAGGCAAGTTTGGGGACACTGCCACTCTCTTTGGGCCAGTGACCCCTCCCCAGCTGAGATTGACTACGGCCATGGGATGATCTGTTCTGATACCATCAATGTTGGTCACCTGGTACTTGAACTCAGGTAAAAGCTGTTGAGGGGGACTAGTTTCCCTGTCACCATGGTGACACTAGCCCCTGTGTCCCTGAATGCCAACGCCTTCTGACCATTGATTAGGGGCTCCTGTCTGTACTTGCCCAAAGTATTGGGACTCATAGTAAAAGTGGCAAATCCCATGCCACCATCACAGACTAAGGAGGCCTGTGAGGAGGACCTTGATAAACTGGGGTCCACCTCAGTTCCCCATGAAAATGCACCTAACTTTTTGGGTGCATTACTACCACCTGGGGGATTACTACTTGTAGTACCAGGAGGAGTGGTAGTATTGTTGGGAGGAAATTTTCCTTATTGCCAGCCTTGGAGCAACTGGGGTCATTTTTCCAGTGGCCAGGCTTCTTACAGTTATGGCAATAAGGTTTCTTTTCAGGGGAGGAAGGAGTTTGGGACCCACCCCCAGGAGAGGACTTTTGGGGCCCTGTAGGGGATTTGTCTTTTGATTTATCCCCTCCTTTCTCTTGGTTTTTGGAAGAATCTTTCTTCTGGTCACCACCCTGATTCTTTGGTTTTACTCTGGTTCTGACCCATTTGTCTGCCTTCATCCCAATTCTTGGGGAGAGGTCAGATCAGAGTCCACCAGGTACTGGTGTAAAAGCTGGTTTTGACAATTATTAAGGATCTGCTCCCTCATAATCAAATTGTACAATCCTAAAAAGTCATGCACCTTGCTGCCATGTATCCAACCTTCCAGAGCCTTAGTAGCACAATCTACAAAGTCAACCCAGTCCTGAGTCTGTGCCTTTTGGGTGTCTCTGAACTTTAACCTGTATTGTTCAGTGGTTAGGCCAAACCCATCAATCAGAGCACTCTTCAGGACTTTGTAATTATCAGCATCCTCTTCTCTTACAGTGAGGAGCTTGTCTCTACCTTTGTCTGCAAAGGAGAGCCACAAGATTGCTGCCCACTTCTCCTGAGGGGACCCTCTGTACTTTACAGGCCCTCTCCAGTGCAGTTATCCATTTGTGGATGTCATCCCCACTCTGGTAGGGAGGGACAATCTTGTTCAGGTTCCTATGGTGATGAGTATCTTCTCTACTCCTAGGGACACTGTTGCTGCCACCATGGGGCTCTAGCCCCAACTTCTGAGAAGCTTTCTGAAGCTCCAGGGATTCCCTGTCTAAGGCCAATTTCTCTCTCTTGATCCTGAACTTAGCTCTCTCAAACTCAAGCAGTTGGCACTTCTTCTCATAAGAGGACTCCCTTTTATTAGAAGAAGTCCTATGAGAACCAGAGCTCCCTACAGATGTACCAGAACGATTAGATTCCACAGAAGGAGATCTAGATCTTCTTGGTAAACTGTTAACCCTTCCAGGTGGGGTAAAGAGAACCCCACTGGGGTCTCCTTCCTCACCTTCAGGAAGAATTGGATTTTCCAGGTTAGAATCATTTTGATCCTCCTAGCCAGCATCAGAGTCTGGGTCATAGTAGTGTTCACTACCTGGCCTTTCCTCTTCTGCTGTCCCACCCACTCTGCCAACCTGATCAGACCCTGGGGTCTTTCTGAGGTCATCTTCAAGCAACAACTTTATGAGATGTTGTGTGGTTGGGCTTTTCCCTGTCTTCACTTTCCTAGAGGCACACATAGTCCTCAACTCTTGGTATGAGACCTGGCCATACTTAGTTGGGAGAGACCCACTGGCTTCTGCCCTTGAAGACATGACTAGTGTGGTGTGGTGTATGCACCTACCTTCTCTAGTGGGGCCTACTAAACTCTCTTGAGTTGTAGAAAGGGTGTGCTAGACCCTTGACTACCCAACTCCAAGTTCAGTAGAACTTACTTTATTCTAGTCTTGATTTATATGTACCTAAGTGGTTTTCAGTTAGTCACTCAATGAGATTATTTGGTAAAACAATAGCAAGCTTGAATCCAATTGCTGCATACCAATGTGAGAAGTTGGCCTGGCATATGCTGTCCTCTAGTTATAGTGGGCACCTTGCACCAGTCCAAACGACCCTTATTGATGATAGGTTTAAAGACAACCTTTATTGAAAGCTATCCTAGTGGTAGCTATGGAGAGCAGCCTTCAGGCTAAGTCTTGAAGGAGTGTAAAGCAGCTTGGTTTACCAGATTATAACCTCTTGAATGACCAAATGAAAGGAGAACCACACCAGGTATATATAAAATATATGTATTTATTTCTAAACACTCACTACTAATCTCTTTATGAGATTAGAGTCCAAGATACACAACATCACAGTATTAAAACGACAGTAAATAGCACAATATACAATGGGCCCCTGGGGGGACCAAACCATATATTAAGAAAGTGGTATAAGAACCACGACTTGACTAGACACAGTGCCTAGAGCACGTAGAATCGCTGGGAGCCCAAGGAACCACCCAAGGTAGTGACACAGGAGACCCACGGGGGACGTGTGCAGTGTGAGAACACAGTCGCGAGCGCCGTAGGATTCTATGAGGAAAGTCGCGGTTGGAATTTTAAAGATAAAGGACACTTAGGAGAGGACTTTGCGCAAACCCCTTTAGACTTAAGGGGTTCTAGGGCCAACACCCACGGGAGCACTGTAGTACTCGAGTTACCTCACCCAGGGAAGCCGGGTGCATAGGTGGCAAATGGTGTCGGGAATCGTCGTTGATTTCAATGGCGATCTGCTGCAAAGTGCTGCTGCCGTGAAGAAGAAAAGTGTCCTGGGTGATCCAAGCCTGGATCGAAGATGTGAAGAACCTGAAAGCAGAGGGGACAGAGTCTGGGTCACTAGCCAGTGACCAGGGGCATGATAGACGAATGCCCACCAATGTCGGGTGCTTCAGGTGCGAAGAGGTGAAGCTTGACTCTGCAGCCACGGGGTCCAGGAGACGTCGAGGATGACCAGGAGCCGGATTCGAGCTGTCCCACGAAGGATGTCGAGTGCTGGGGTGTTGGTGCTCGTATTGAACCCAACAAGCCTTGGCAACAGCAACCCACGCAGGAAGAGTAAAGATGCTTTGGTGCGGACCAGCAAGGTCCGGGGGACTCCCCAAGCGATGGAGAGTCAGGGCACGTCTGGACCAACCAGGGTAGCCCAATTAATCTTAGTGTTGCCTTCACTGGGACCCACCAGTCGACGGACCAGGGATCGCGAAGGGACCTCGAGAGAAAACTCAAAGGGCCAGCTCACGGAACACTCGTGGAGTGTAGGCTGGCAATCTTCGGTGGAATTGCTGCTCGGGGTCAGGGCTACAAGTAACCCAAAGCTCAGCCTCAGAGGTCGCCTCAAAGCTGATGCTTCTGCAAATGGTCGCGGTGTCCAGGGGTTCGGGTTGCACGGTCTCCACGATGGATACAGGCCTCAGACTTGCTGAGCACACGGATCGACCTTGGAGACCACGGGAACCCACCTCCTGTGTTGCAAAATTCTTCGGAGTCCTTAGGAGCTTCGGCGATGCCAACCGGACAGATGCGTCTTTGGTGCCTGCCAAGCAGGGGAGTAACTCCTTTACTCCAAGGTAGATTCTTCGGTCATCCAACGTCGTGTAGAAAGTTGAAGTTCTGGGATTCTGTAGCAGAGTTTCGTCCAGGTAAATCTAAAGTCCTGTAGTCAGGGGTTCCTACTTTATACCCAAGGAAGTGGTGGAACAAACTCTGGGGACCCACCTATGGGAGGGTCAGGAAAGAGGGGTGGCTACACCCATTTCCTTTGTCCAGTTTCGTGCCAGAGCAGGGGCTGAGTGCCCCTGCAACCGGTTTGAGCTGGACTATGCACAGGGACACCAAATGTGCCCCCAGTGCAGACTTCAAAGCACTCTTGGAGTGCACCCACCCAGCCCCAATACACTAAAGCCTGTCTGGGAGGTGATCACACCTCCCTGTGACAGGAAACCTATTGTCCAGGCCTCCCCTGCCGGAGTTTCGTCCAGCAGCTGGAGGGCAGACTCGTGTCTGTGGCTGCAGCATCCATTTTGTGATGCCAGGGTTCTGTTAAGCTGGTACCGGGTGTACCGGTGGTGCTATGTTTCTCCCTCTAGTAGGGTGGAATCATACCTCCCACCCCAGTTACTGGGCTGGAGGTATGAGAGGTATGATTCCAAGGTGTTTGACACCAAACACGACATGTTTCCATGCAGCCATTCTCAAGTTAGCATTTACCGTGAGGTTATAATGCACTTAAGAGTATATGGTTGGCTGCATCACAGACAACCCCGGAATAGTGGTTCCGAAGGCTGCAGAGGGGCTCTGCTCATGCATGGGCACCCTCTCACATGAAACCCAGCACCCTGCCTTCAGGATTGTTAAGGCCTGCCATAGGGGTGACTGATAGGTTTACATGTGCAGTGATATGGAGAGATATAGGGAACCTATATCTCAGTAAGGGGTGCATACACCACCTTACACAGGCTGCTGTAGCTGACCTGTTGTGTCATTTTGGATGGCCTCTCAGGGGTGGCATAATACATGCTGCAGCCCCAGGGAGGCCTCTGGGGTACCTATGCCCTGGGTACATAGTATACCATATACTAGGGACTTATAAGGGTACCCCAGAATCCAATCTGGAGTGTACCTAAAGTACATGCAATCAATTTAAGGGGAAAGCAGATAGGCTGGGGTCCTGAATAGCAGGATCCCAGCCAAACTAAGTTGAAAACCAGCAAAACACCAGGAAAAAAGTGGGGGCAACCATGCAGTCAGATTCCACCTTCCTACAGGTATTTATTATAAGACGCTTACTAACGCATACAAATATCTCCTACCCGGAGATATGCACAATGCACACAATACAAGACAGGTAAGTAGCACAAATACACAATGGTCACTAGGTGGAAACCAAATCGTATACTAAAATAGTGGTATGCGAACCACGACTCAAGTCAAGACTACACCCAGAAGACGAGAAGTGCTGGGGACCCAAGGAACCATCCAAGGTAAGTAACCAGGAACCCCACAGAGGCCGTGTGCAGAGTGGGAACACGACCCCGTGCTCAATTCAAGTCAGTGGGTAAGTCGCAGTTGCAATTTTAAAGAAGAAGGACCCTTCCCAGTGGCCCTGAAGAAACCCCATGGGAGAGAGAAGGTTGGAGAGCCACCCCACCCGTGGATACCCTAGGAACCAGAATACCTACACCAGGGAAGCCGAATGCATAGGTGTGAAGTGGCGTCGGAAACCGCTGTCGAACTCAGTGGAGAACTTCATGAAGCTGGAGAATGTGAAAGTGTCAGGTGGAACCCCAAGGTGGATTCAAGTTGAGTGGTATCTGCAAGCAGAGGGGACAGAGTCTATGCCACTTAGTAGTGAGCAGGAGGCACGGAAGGCGAATGCCACCGATGTCGGGTGTTGCAGGAGAGTTGATGGTGACCCTGGAGCTGCAGCTTTGTGGACCAGGCGATGCTGAGGAAGACCAAGAGCCGTTCATGAGCTGTCCCACGGCAGATGTCGAGAGTTGAGGGGTCGGTGTCCGTCGGGAGCATCAACAAGCCTTGGTAACTGCAACCAATGTGGAAGGCGTAAAAGGTAGGGTGTCGGGACCAGCAAGGTCCAAGTGACTCACCACACACAGGGGAGTCAGAGTAGGCCCCGAGCAATCAGGGGAGCCCACTGGAATCAAAGAAGACCCTCACAAGGACCCACAGGCTGGAGGCACTGGAGTCGCAAGAGGACCTTGAGCAGCTCACCAAAGATGCAGGCGCACAGTGCAAGCGAAGCAGTGAGGATGAAGATCTTGGTCACTGGAGATGCTTGAGGTTGGTGCTACTTGGAGCCCGAAGATCTTGCAGAAAGGAAGCCAACAAGCCTTTGCAACGGCAAGTCGACGTGGTGCACAGGGGTTCTGCTCCAGCGGTTCAGACGAGGGATACTGGTCTCAGACTTGGTGAGAGGACAGAGCAGGCTTCGAGGGATATGAAGAACCACCACCTTTATTGCTGAGCCTTTCGGAGTCCATGGGAGACCAGGAGCAGCAGACCGGTCAGCTTGGGTGCAGTGCCTGCAGATGCAGGGAAGTGACTCCTTCACCTCAAGGGAGATTCCCTCAGGTGTCTTGGATGCCCACAGACCTTGGAAGGTTCCTGTATGGAGCACGGGCACAGACGTTGCAGTAGACTTGCAGGGCGACGAGACCAGGAGCAACAGGAGACTTCCCAGTTGCAGTCTTGGAGCCCAGAGTGTCCAGACCGTCAAAGAAGTGGTTTCTTGATTTGACTCTTGTCCCACGACAAATCTAGGGACCCTCCCATGGGTAAGCCCTTAAGTACCCTAAGGAAAGGGTTGGGACGATTCAGGGTTCAGTCCCAGAGGAGGGGCTGGACAGTGGGGAGGATACTCCCATGTCCTTTGTCCAGTTTCTCGCCAGAGTGGGAGCCAACGGCTCCCTGAGCTGCTTTGAACTGGACTATGCAAGGAGGGCACCAAATTTGCCCATCAAGCAGACTTAGTGGTGCTGGCAAGCGCTCCCACCCTTCCCCAATACACTAAACTAAACCCTGTCGGGAAGGTGGTCACACCTCCCTGTGACAGGATATCTTTTGTTCTGCCTTCCCGTGCTCGAGCTTGGCTCAGCAGCAGGAGGGCAGAAACGTGTCTCTGGTCGGCACCAGCGCTAGCTTGCTGTCCGGTTCTGGAAGACTGGTACCGGGAAAACTGGGGGCCTCCCGGAGGAGCTTTACAGTGCATGGAATCATACCTCCCACACCGCTTGCTGTGTGGGGGTATGATTCCAGCATGTTTGATACCAATCATGACAGGTTTGGTTACAGCCAGTTTAGAGATGGTCATTGAGTAATGAGTCATGGCCCCTTTATATGTTATATGGCTGACTCACTTATAACCCAGGAGAATGGACTCTGTAGGTTATAGGGGTGCCCCGCTCATGCAGGGGCACCCTCATACTTAGAACCGAGCACCCTGCCTTCAGGATTGAAAGACCTACCGTAGGGGTGACTTATAGGTTTTAAGTGTAGTGACCTTAGATATAGGGAACCTATATCTGTCGTAAGTGGTGCTAGCACCAGCTTACACAGGCTGCAATGGCAGGCCTATATTTACAGTTTGAGTGGTCTCTCATGGGTGGCATAATACATGCTTCAGCCCATGGGGGACCCCTTGTGTACCTGTGTCCTGGGTACCTCAGTACCATTGTAGTGCTAGAGGCACTCCTATGTATTGAAACCGCGTGATGACCTTTGACTACCATTGTTTTAATTGACCTTTGGCGTTTTATTTTATCCTAGCTTGAATGTCCTGCATGTGCACGTTTCTTTGAAGATTTCGTTTGTGTCTCTTTGTAGTTTTAGAGTGGGAGCTTTCACAGAGTAGAACAGCCTTGCCAGGAACAGAACGTGTGGGATGTGCATTTGAAAGCATGACAGAGAGAGAGAGATGTGGTATGTACTTCTTGGTCTCGATGTCCAGTGTTATAAGCAGTGGTGCTCAAATGTGTATTATGTTGTACATTGGGAGATGAAGTGTGTTATGCTATAGGCAGTGGTGCACAAATGTGCATTGTGTGGTACATTGGGAAGTATTATGAAGTTCTTACTATTGGCTTTGACATGCCCTAATGTCATCTTGAATTCTGTCAGCTAGCTTGAGCTTTTGCGCGCACAGGCAGGCCCCCAGATTACTCAAGTTGTTTAGGTTATTCACGTTCAAGGTTGTTTTGTTTTCTGCTGGCTGGAGGCATTGTAAGCTTCGCTGGGATAATGTGTGGGAAGTGTGCTTTGTGCCTTTCGAAGCAGAGATTGTTGTTGCCAGAGAAATTTGTGGAATGTACAGCTGTGTCTCGGAGTCAAAATACAGGGGCCTGGCCAGCTTCTGTCTTGACCTTGACACAGACCAGTACGGTCAGCTTGGTTTTTCATAACAGAAGAAAGAGGGCGAGGTATCTGAAAGAGACACGTTAGTGACAGATTCCTTACCTTAGAATATCCCCAGGCGTCAGGCTGGATCCGGAAAGTTTTGCGTAGCAGTACCCTTGCGCGTCGGTAGGCGGCGTCGTGCGGCTCCGCGTCCGTCGTCGGCGTCGTGATCGCCGGGATGACGTCGCGGGCAGTACTTAGGCGCCGCCCCTGCGCGCTGACGTCAGTTCTTCTTTTCCGCGCCAGCAAGCGCAGATCCGGGAAGAGCAGTGCCCTGGTCAATTTTTGACCATACTTTTTGGTGATTTTTTCACTGTTTTTTCCAACTTAAAGGTGTCGTAGGGATGCCCGGCTTCAAGCGATGCGGCGCCTGTGCGCGGATGATGTCCGTCACCGACCCGCATTGGGAGTGTCTCTTCTGCCTCGGCCGAGGCCACGACACCGAGTCCTGTCCCGAATGCCAGGCCCTCAACCCGAAAGCTTTGCGAGAGCGGTCTCGAAAGCTCCTCGAGGCCCGGCATTCGGCTCCACGGAGGCCCCGGTCGCGTGAGAGGTCCAGGGGTCGCTCGCGGAGTGCACACCGGTCGTCGGCGTCGAAGTCTTCTTCGTCCGGTAAGTCTAAGCACAAGAAGTCCAAGAAGCATCGTCGCTCTCGGACTTCGCCTCGCCGGTCTCGCGACTCGGCTGAGGCCCCTCCCGGCACCGTCCCCGCCCCCGCGGCCCCGGACTTGCCTGTGGAGTCGCCCCCGCCATACCCGCCCTTCCCGGGTTCGGGGGCGGATCCGGCCAAGGTACAGGAGTTCCTGTCGGCCATGGCCCGCCTCTTCGGGCCTTCAGGCCCCTCCGGTGCGCCTTCGGGCCCCGCGGGCCCTGATGGGGTTGCTCCGGCGTCGCCGGCGGCTCCGGCCCCGGCGCCGCCCGTGCCTCCAGCCTCGATCCCGGCTCCGGCTTCGGCCCCGGCCTCGATCCCGGCTCCACAACCCCCATCGACGCCGGTCGACCTCACGACACCTCCGCCGGCGCCGATGTCTCCGGTGCCGTTCTCGACGCCGCCCTGGGCTCCGGGCGGCGTCGTCCCCCAGTTCCTTCCGGCTCCGGACATGGACCCGGAGCGACGTCGCTCGACGCCGGCTCCGGCGCCGATGGGACCTTGGGTCCCAACTGTCCCTCCTCCTCCTTATTTTGAACCTGAGGAGGACCAGTTGGACTGGGAGGGGTCTGATGACCCTCTGACGCGCAACTGTCAGTATGATGAGGACTGGACAGAGAGTCTCGGGGAGGCCAGTGGTCTGGATACTTCCCCTGACACTGGCATGCTGTCTCCTCCCGTGGCTACGGAGGAGGGTGCCAATTTTGGTACGGTGTTGCGTAGGGCTGCTGGGGCCTTACGTCTCCAGCTCCCTACTTTGACGGTCAAGCCTAACATCTTGACAGAGGTGCTTCAGCCGGCAGCCTCCTCTGCGGAGACTGTGCTGCCGTTTAACGACGCCCTCACTGACGTTCTTTGGGCGCCTGGTCCAAGCCCAACACAGGGGCTCCTGTGGATCGGAACGTGTCACGACGCCATCGCCCTGCTCCGGGCGACCCCCTGTTTCTTTCTGTCCACCCCACTCCTGAGAGCTTGGTTGTCCAAGCCTCCGCTTCCCAAACCGCCTTCCCTACCGCTCCTCCGGATAGGGAATCCAAACGCCTGGATCAGTTTGGGAAGAAAGGTTTTTCTTCCTCCAGTGCTGGCTTGTGGTCCGTTAACACCGCTTGTCTTTTGGGCCGATATACCCACTCCCTGTGGGATTCGGTGGCAGATGTTTTGCCCCAGTGCCCTGAGGAGGTCCAGGCACTGCTTTCCCGCGCCATTGCGGAAGGAAGGGATGCGGCCAAATACACTATCCGTTGTGGCCTTGACACCGCCGACTCGCTGGGCAGGTCGATTGCAACGACGGTGGCGCTCCGACGCCACGCCTGGCTGAGAACCACTGGTTTTTCAGGGGATGTCCAGAATACTCTCATGGACATGCCCTTTGATGGAGTCGGTCTTTTTGGGTCCAAAGCAGACCATGCGTTGGAGCGCTTTAAGGACTCACGGGCTACTGCCAAGTCCCTGGGCCTTTCTGCTACACGCCCTCCGCTGCCTTCTGCTTTTCGCCCCTATCGTGGCCACGGTAGGGGCGCCCCTTCACGTCAGCAGCCCAGCCACCGGCCCGCGCAGCAGGCGTCTTCGCGTGGCCGAGGACGTGGATTCCGCCGTGGCGGATCGGGCAACCAGCGTGCGGGTCAGACCACCACCTCCAACCCGTCCGCGGCCTCCAAGCCCTCCTAGTCCCTCCTTTCAGGTGCACGGCACGCCAGTAGGGGGCAGGGTCCGCCATCACCTTCCGCACTGGCGCACCATCACCTCGGACAGGTGGGTCTTGGACATTGTCCGAAGGGGCTACTCCCTCCCCTTCGAGACCACCCCCCCGGCCATGCCACCTCAATTCCACCGCATGTCAGGGGATCACTTGGTGCTTCTACAGAAGGAAGTCACGGCCCTCTTGACCAAGAGGGCCATCGAGCATGTTCCGACCCCAGAAGTAGGGCGTGGTTGCTACTCCCACTACTTTCTGGTGCCCAAAAGGACAAGGAGGACATGCGTCCTATCTTGGACCTCCGGAACGTCAATCGCTTCCTCCGGAAGGAGAAGTTCAAGATGCTCACCCTAGCTCAGGTCTTGACTGCCCTCGACCCTGGAGACTGGTTGGTAGCGTTGGACTTGCAGGACGCGTATTTCCACATCCCCGTCCTGCCGGCCCACCGGCGTTACCTTCGGTTCACGGTAGGCCCGAGCATTTTCAGTTCACCGTGCTCCCTTTGGCCTTACCAGTGCCCCTCGGGTGTTCACGAAAGTGATGGCGGTGGTCGCAGCTCATCTGCGCCGGGCAGGGGTTTCAGTCTTCCCCTACCTCGACGACTGGCTGCTGAAGTCGGGCTCGCCCCAGGCAGTCGTCTCCCACCTCCAGACTACGGCCGAACTCCTGCACTCGCTGGGGTTCTCCATCAATGTGCCGAAGTCGCATCTAATTCCTTCTCCACAGCTCCTTTTCATCGGAGCAGTTCTGGACACGACGCAGTTTCGGGCCTATCCTCCCGAACGGCGAGTCCGGGATATTCAGGCTATGATTCCGATCTTTCGGCCTTTATCCTGGGTTTCGGTACGGATGACCCTGAGGCTGCTGGGCCTCATGGCCTCCTGCATCCTGCTGGTCAATCATGCCAGATGGCATATGCGGGCTCTGCAGTGGGACCTGAAGTTCCAGTGGGCGCAGCACCAGGGCAACCTGTCCGATCACGTCCAGATCTCGGAGGGGACTGCAAAACAGTTGCAGTGGTGGCTCTCGAACCGGCAATGGGTCATGGGCAGATCCCTCTCCCTTCCCCAGCCAGAGCATACAGTTGTGACGGACGCGTCCCTTCTGGGATGGGGCGGTCACATGGGAGAGGCGGAGATCAGAGGCCTCTGGTCTCCGGCGGAGTCCCGGCTCCATATCAACCTTCTGGAGCTCCGGGCGATCCGGCTTGCACTCAAGGCATTCCTTCCCTCTGTCAAAGGGAAGGTAGTGCAGGTGTTCACAGACAACACCACCGCCATGTGGTACTGCAACAAACAGGGCGGTGTGGGGTCTTGGACCCTTTGTCAGGAGGCTCTGCGCCTCTGGACATGGCTGGAACATCAGGGCATGTTCCTGATGGTTCAACACCTGGCAGGTTCTCTGAACGCCAGGGCGGACGAACTCAGCCGCAGGTGCATGATGGATCACGAATGGCGTCTTCACTCGGAAGTGGCGCAAGGACTCTTTCTACAGTGGGGAGAGCCTTGGTTAGATCTATTCGCCACCGAAGAGAACGCGCAATGTCATCAGTTCTGCGCGTTGGAATTTCCAAGGCGGCACTCGCTCGGCGACGCTTTTCGTCGCGAGTGGAGTTGCGGTCTGTTGTACGCCTTTCCGCCTATACCACTTCTACCCAGAGTGTTGAAGAAGATTCGGCACGACCGGGCCCAAGTAATTCTTGTGGCTCCGGACTGGGCTCGAAGAGTTTGGTATCCCGAGCTACTCAATATGAGCATAGATCCCCCGATCCGTCTGCCTCTTCGGGAGGATCTTCTGTCGCAGCAGCAGGGGACGGTCCTCCACCCGAACCTGTCCAGTCTACACCTGCTTGCGTGGAGATTGAGCGGCGGCAGTTGATTCCTTTCGACTTGCCTCCCGCAGTTTGTGATGTGATTCTGGCAGCCAGGCGTCCCTCCACTAAGGTGGTATACGCCTGCAGGTGGAACAAATTTGTGGCATGGTGCACAGCAAAGGCTGTGGATCCCCTTTCTGCCCCTCTTTCTGAGGTCCTTCTGTTCCTTCTCTCTGGCCCAACAGGGTTCTGCCCTGGGTACCATCAAGGGTTATCTTTGTGCTATCTCGGCCTTCCTCAGGCTCCCTGATCAGCCCTCCCTTTTCAAGTCCCCTGTTGTTAACAGGTTCTTAAAAGGCATTACTCACCTCTTCCCTCCTGTTCCGTTTGTAATGCCTCAGTGGGACTTGAACTTGGTTCTTACCTTTTAATGTGCGCTCCCTTTGAGCCTCTGCATAACTGTCCTCTTCGTCTTCTGACTCTGAAGACAGCCTTTCTGGTGGCCATCACCTCCGCTCGGCGGGTGAGTGAGCTCCAGGCTCTATCTGGCAAACCTCCCTTTCTGTCTGTTCATCCAGACAAGGTTGTTCTTCGGACGCGTCCGTCCTTCTTGCCAAAGGTGGTTACTGCTTTCCACATTGGGCAGACCATCACTTTGCCCACCTTCTTTCCGCCTCCGCATCCTTCCAGAGAGGAAGAGAGGCTCCACCGTCTGGACCCAAAACGTGCGCTCTCCTTCTATATCGACCGCACAAAACACTTCCGGGTGGATGACCAGCTCTTTGTTGGCTACGTGGGCGCCAAAAAGGTCGGGCGGTGCACAAGAGGACCATCTCCCGCTGGGTTACCTTGTGCATCAAGACCTGCTATTCTTTGGCCAAGAAGGAGCCTCCTGTTGGGCTGCGTGCCCATTCCACCAGGGCAACGGCTGCTACCACGGCCTTGGGCCGCGGTGTTCCGCTGCCGGTTATCTGTCAGGCAGCTACGTGGGCCTCGCTGCACACGTTTACAAAGCATTACTGCCTTGACAGTCAGGTCCGGAGGGACGGCTTCTTTGGCCGTTCTGTCCTCCAGGACTTCCTTGTCTGATCTTTGTTCGCAGACCCACCACCGGGGTTGGTATTGCTGGGGTATCTATTCTAAGGTAAGGAATCTGTCACTAACGTGTCTCTTTCAGATGCACAAGTTACTAACTTGTGTAACGATATATCTGTAAGAGACAGTAGTTAGTGACAGATTCCTTACCGCCCCACCCATCCTCCCCGTTCTGCGAACTGATTTCTAGGGTTAAGGACATCCCTTTCAGGGCCCTAGTATTTTTCAGACACCTGTGTCAGCTTCTTGCATGGCTCTGCGTTCCTGGCGCGGAAAGTCGTGTACAGAACTGACGTCAGCGCGCAGGGGCGGCGCCTAAGTACTGCCCGCGACGTCATCCCGGCGATCACGACGCCGACGACGGACGCGGAGCCGCACGACGCCGCCTACCGACGCGCAAGGGTACTGCTACGCAAAACTTTCCGGATCCAGCCTGACGCCTGGGGATATTCTAAGGTAAGGAATCTGTCACTAACTACTGTCTCTTACAGATATATCGTTACACAAGTTAGTAACTTGTGCTTCTAGAACCTTAGATTGAGTAAAGGTATTAAAGGAGGGGGATCTTGGCATCCAGACGGGAGCTCGCTTGTGGGGCAGACGTTTCATCACAAGGGAACTTGGGTCCCGATCGAGAATCCTGCCTGGCTGTCAAAGGGCTCCTTCAGCTTGAGTTGGCCAGGATGTCGAGTGAACGATCGGTGAGGTGTTTTGTTTTTGAGTATTGACTTTGTGATGTGTGAGTGAGTTTGTGTGCACATCCAAGTCTCCAGTTGTTATAATCATCTGAGGTGTTTTCATTGTGATGTGTGAGTGCCAGTGTGCACATCCAAGTCGTCAGTGGTTGTAATATCTGATTTATTTAGTGTATACATCTTTCTGATTTCTTGCAGGACGTCCAGCATAATCTGCTTGTGTTTCATTCCATAATAATATCTGCTTGCATTACATGTATTTTATTCTATGCATTTAAACTTATAAGTGTGTTATTATTGCTTGCATATATACATATATATCTCTATATACATTTGAATGTTGTTCATTTGACATCTGGGAAAGCCTTTTTGTTAGAGAGTGTTGCACAAATAAAACCCTAAGCCTTATTCTGAATACAGTTTTTGATGTGTCTCCTTTTATAAAAGTGAAATCCCTTTCCTGGTGGTGTTTTGTTGTTTATATTGCTTCGTTGTGTTTGAGCCTCCATGTGGGAGGGCGGTATTTTCTATTATCTGGGAGTGCGAAGCAATACAACCATATTCTAGGGACTTATAAGTGTATAACAGTATCCAATCTGGGATGTGCCTAAGTACTTACCATAACCTATTTAGGGGAGAAAGCACAGAGACTGGGGTCCTGATTAGCAGGATCCCAGTCAGGCTAGTCAGAAACAGCATAACACCAGGCAAAAAGTGGGGGTGACTTTCCTACATAGCCCTTGATCATTGTGGTCAGTGAAGACATTGAAGTGGGACTCTAAAGTGCTCCAAGGCCTCAAACTAGTAGTGGGAAGATTGCTTTAAGTGACATGAATTAATTTTTATAATGCAAAAAGGGGAAATCAAGGGCCCCTAAACCTCTCAGTTTTAAGAGTGCGCTCGACTCGTTACGGGGAGAGGGCCTCTCCCAAGATAATCTTATTGTTGCTGGGGACTTTAACAGTCACCTTTGCCCAGGATCACTACAACATCTGCATAGCTCATAAACATGCATGATCACGGAGGGATTGTATATGGAGCATTCTCCAGAAGGTCTTGAACTGAATAGTCTCTTGCACTCTCACAGCCCAGTATTCACCTTAGATAAGATGTCAGAACTCTCTAAGTCTTATATTCCCCCAACCTACAAAGGTAGTGGTTGTGCAACGATTATCAACTATATTTTTGTTTTTGCAACTTTGGGAGGGTCTCCACTCTCTTTTAAGATATTACATAGCCCATTCAGTGATCACAACCCCTTGACGTTAGTGCTCAAAGGGGTGGGTTCTCAGCCGGTGCATCATAGTACACCAGCGGGCTCACTTTCCTTAATCGACCAGGGGAGGTGTTTGCGCAGGTCAAAGCTAGACCCTAGGGCTTTTAATCACTCTCTTTTTAAAACTCTACAACACAAGATCCTAACTTGCCTAGATCCCTGAGCCTCTGATGAAGAGACTATAAAGTCATTTATTTCCTTTGTCCAGACAACTGCTAGTTTGTTAAGTTCCTGTAGTTGACCCTGCTTCCGATCATCCGAAATGGTTCGATGCAGAGTGCTCTTTGGCCCTCCACCTTCTGAAGAGGGCCTTGAAACAGATCCCCTGAGACAGAGTTTGGGTGGCAAATTGTTGCAGCAATTATAAAAGGGCCCTTAAGGAACGGAGGCGACTGTTAAAAAGACAGGCATGGGATGAGTTAACTCAAGCGAGTGAGTGGCGGGACTGTACTCTTTTTCGGCAAGTCATAAACAGACCTTGTTTCTCAGAGCCATTAAGACCCGCACTATGTCATCACATTATCCCGGAACAATGGGTCACCCACTTTGAAGGAGTTTATAACTTCGAACAAAGTGAGGGAACCATTAATGAAATAGAACCTTGCCCGACTTATACTTTTACCACCTTCTCCTTGGACGAAGTACGCCTGGGCATCAAGGGATTGTCCCGGAATAAGGCCCCAGGACACGACTGGGTCCCTCCGGACTTTTTCCGGGACAATATTGATGTATGGGCCCCGGTTTTGACTAGGGTTTTAAATGCTGCGGTAAGGAATGGGATGCCGCCTTCATGGTCAACCGCTACCATCATACCGATTTTAAGAAGGGGGACAAGGATAATCCTCATTGTTACCGCCCCATATCCCTCATTGAGTCTACGGTCAAAGTTATGGGGTGGGTCTTATTAAACAGGCTACGGATTTAACTGATATTAATCAAGTTATCTCTGAGGTGCAGTATGGTTTCCGAACGGGATAATCAACTACAGAGCAATGCCTAAATCTCTATCTTTTAGTTTCCAAATATACGGGAGTCCAACCTGGCGCCCTTTTTTTGAGCTTTATGGACCTCACCTCCGCATTTGATCGGGTGAACCGTAAGAAATTATGGGCCCTACTAGGTTCCCTGGAGGTTGAGCCCGCTATTGTAAACTTATTAATGACCCTTCATACCTACACTACAGCTGCAGTTAGATACTCACACGGGGAGGGACCGACTGGTCATTTTAACTGTACCAGGGGGGTTTGCGAAGGGTGTATTCTAGCCCCTTTCTTATTTACGATATACATTAATGGCTTAGAAGCCGCCCTGACCTCATTACAGACTGACTGCCCTCGTGTGGGCAGGAAAGCAGTTCCTTTCTTACTATATGCCGACGATGCGGTACTGATGGCACGTACACCGATGGGCCTACAGGCCCTGATCAATGGATTTGTTTCCTTTATGAATGGGCTGGACTTGTCGGCCAGCTTCAAAAAATCGTATGAGATGGAAGTTGGCCCTCGGGCGCCCAGATCTAAGATATTTAAGGCAGGGGCCCACATACTAGCCAAGGTCCCAGCCTTCTCTTATCTGGGAATTTTATTTATTTGATGCAAAATTGAATTGGAAACATCTTATAGAAGGGAAGGTTGGAGATATGAATAAATCCATGGGGGCTATTACTAACTACGCCCACAGATTAGGCACTTGGTCCCCGGGTTTTATTTTAAAGCTTTATCAGTCCTTCTGCATCTCTAAGGTCTTATACGGAAGCGAAATCTGGGGGTATACTGCGACTAACCAGCTACAGATTGCACAAAACAAGTTCCTGAAATTAATCCTGAAGATTCCTCAGCGTACCCCCTCGTTTTCAGCCCATCAAGAATTAGAAGTTAATCATATAACTGACTTGGTGGCAGTAAAGCCTTTATTGTTTTGGGTGAAGATTTGGTCTAGTATTGAGGCAGATTTTAACCGTCTGATTATCTTAGATTGCCTACCATTAGACCACGGTCTTAAAATCCCCAGGTTACGTTATGTTAAAGAGTCCCTCACGGCCCTAGGCAGGGCAGACATTTTCCTTAAACATGACACAGTGAAGCCCCGGGATCTGACTATAGTTAAGGAGTTATTTTTTAAATATGCCATGGTTACCCGTGAAAATAATGAACTTCTTAAACCAGCGGTGAGAGGGCATGTTCTTTTAAAGTCGATACAGGCTATGGAGAATTATATTTCTATTTTAACAAGTGCTTCTGATAGATTTTCAATAACCCGTTTTAGATTTAATCAGCTCAATCACCTTTTGGCATCCCCGGCTGGGTTTGTTTTAAATCCAGAGGAGAGGGGCTCCAGTGGCTGCGACGAAAGGTCTCCACAGTATTCCCTACATTTTGTTCCCCGAGTCCTATGTAAATATTTTACTCACCCCAGGAGATTGTTTCTTAAGCCCCTTTTAAAAGCTATGAGATTTAGACATGCTCGTGTCGCCCTAAGGTACCTACAACTTCTGCCCAGTGACTACACGCTCTTTGCAGTCATAAATTTCTTGAGAGCGGCACTTAGATCTAGAAATTCTGGATGTATTGATGGCTGATTGGACCTTGCAACTTTGCACAATATTCTGAATGAATTTTAATTGTAATGATGATGTGTTTTATTGCTTGTTTTTTGTATCTTTTATGGATGTGTTTACGTCCGAATAAAGATTAAGAGTACTGCGAGTTCTGTTGAAGATAATTCTTCTGTGGTGAGACTGAGATAAAAACAGATACGTGGTTGCCACGAGTAATAGATACCCACTTCATGCTTTCTACACTGCTCTTTCTCTTCTCCTGTTCGTGATAAATACCTTCACTCCAGTGTCTGACTACAGGGCCTACCCCCTGCACCCCCTGATAAGTACAATTTATTTATAACCGGGGTAAGCCAACAATGGAAAACAAGTAAATGTTTGTGTCAATGTCTTCACGTGTGTGTTGTAGTAATAATGCATGTCACTGCCATACGGCCTCCAACAATTGTGATTTCTCTATGTCTCTGTTTGTTTATTTGTTACATTTAACACTATTACGATTACAATTTGCTTGCTTTTATTCCATCTTTTGATGCCTACATATGAGATTAGTCCAAAATTCGGGGACACACATGCAAAAAGTACAGAGTGAATTTTGAAACTCTTAGCCTGTAGAGAATATTTCCAACAGAGCGCAACATGACAAATATACGAGTTTTTTCATAATTAAGGAGTTATCAGCAACCTATAAATGAGATTAACCTGCAATTTCAACTTGTGCTTTCTGTCTGCAGGTATTTCCTTAAAGTACATTTCTGTTTGCATGCTGAAGCTGACATTTAGCACATTACGCAGTCACTTGTATAGTTTACAGGGTTGCGTCACTGGGGGATTGTTTTTCCCTAGTATCGCCCTGAAGAATGCCCAGGACCTACATAGGCCATTAGAGTAGGGACAAAAAGTGGGGGTAACCATGCTAGAAGGATCCTACGCTAGAAACCCCTTGGGTAAGTCATTGATCAATAAATGGTCAGCAGCAAAACACATTCCCACAGGTTATTGGGGGGGAGGGGGGATTAGAAGATATATGTAGTAGCATTAGACTAATACTTGCTGCTTCACATACACCTGGTGGCGTGAGTCACCTGAAACCGTGAGTCACCTGAAACCCACTGGGTAAGGCAGGGAACAATAAATAGTCAGGAGCGAAACACATTTTCACAGGTTCTTGACGGTGGTATCCTTGGGAGATATATGTAGTAGCATTGGACTTGCACGTGTTGACTCTCAAGCGCTTTTTCATGTTAATAAATGTATCGACTGGGTGTATGTATCTTTCTATCTTCTTGACAAGAAATTTGGATTTAACCTCATAATGTAGAATATATATTATTAGAGGGAAGTCAGTTAGCAACGGAGCTACCATTCCTTCCGTGCCCTGAATATAAGAGAAATGCAAAAGGAACAAATGATGGACGGAATGCTGAACAATGCAAACATTCACCCCCAGTCACAAGGATCTGGGTTTAATCCATAGTTCTTTTGCTCCCCACACCACCCCAGTTTTGACCCAGCCATATGCAAATCAGTTTTGACCCTGTGCCTCATGGGAACAGTCCAGCCTGAACTGCCAAGCCAGGTCCTCCCTGGACCGGAAACAAGCATCCGGGGACTGGTTTCAAGGTAACACCCCTCATCAGCCAGGCTAACTTGAATCCAGGGGCACAGTGAGTACGGTCGTGCTGGGGGTGAATGTTTGCATTGTTTAGCATTCCGTCCTAAGTGGGAAGGGTATGCCCAGATGTGGGTCCCGTGCTCACTGCACCACTGGATTCAAGCTATCCTGGCTGATGAGGGGTGATGCCCCGAAACCGGTCCCAGGATACTTGTTTCCGGTACAGAGAGGACCTGGCTTGGAAGTTTGGGCTAGACTGTTCCCATGAGGCACAGAGTCAAGACTGGTTTGCATATGTCTAGGTCCAAACTGGGGTGGCATGGTGAGCAAAAGAACGATGGATTAAACCCAGATCCTTGTGACTGGGGGTGTATGTTTGCATGGTTCAACATTCCGTCCATTATTTGTTCCTTTTGCTGAATATAAGAGAGGCAAAGAATGAAAGCCCATGCCATAAATGATGGGTTGTATTGGCTCTGCAGTGGGTTCCCACACTCCCCTCAAGGCTGCGGAAGGATACGTGGAGTTGCACGGCCGCGGCGTTGTCTCCCGTTAGGCTGGTCACATGCTGCTACTAGAGTCCGATATCAGTGACTTGAATGGGGATATTGATGCCAGCCCCGAGGACTGGGAAGTCCGTTGAAATACAAGTATCCAGCGACCAAGCACTTGTTGGCAAGCGTTTGACCAAGGAAATGACGAATGTGGCTTATGAATAAAGTACACAAGAATGGGAATTTCTTGCGGTGGAGGGCTCGGGGATTAGCTTCTTTTGCATGGACTTTGTCCTCTTCGAAGAACATGTGGTGGCTTTCCTTCACCCTGAAGCACCCGACTGGTGTTCTTAGCAATAGAATTGAATACACTGTTCTGCTTATTGTTACTACTGATACACGGTGGGCCGTGTTTCACCCAGCCACCACCATCCATTAATTGCGTCAGTCACAAAGGTTGCACCTATCCACACGTGGTGGTGATGTCAGGATCGACGACAAACAGCATCCCATCACTGGGTGGTAATGACGTCATGATAGACGGGGCAGTGGAGAGGTCGCGTTGTTTTACATGCTTCTGTCCAATGTGCTCTTGAATGCTAAAGCAGGGAAGCAACTGTCTGTTCATTTTTGATCTGATAACATTTAGGGAATCACTTAGGGTTTGGGGGAAGAGGGAGCGCTGCCACAATTTGACAAAGATCCCACTTCTCCAAGCCATGTCCCTCCATCTTTAGGCCCTGATTCAGAGTCGGCAGAGCAGAATTCTGTGTGTAACCCCGCTCTGCCCAATCCTGAATGGAGGGGGATTGGAGGTTCCGGCCGAAGGAACAGCCAGTAACATTGCTTGAGGCTTTGGCTGCCAAGCCTCTGCTCCGACGACGCCCCACCTCTTTCTATGGCAAGCATGGAGAACGCCATGCTCTCCCTACCAGGGTACTTTTCCCCCTCCCTCCCTCAGTCTCCCAAACCCCCTGTCTTCACTCCCACCCCGCGGAGAAGCTCTTGCTCCCGCTTGCGACCCACTTCAAGCAGTTGGTAAATGAGTGTTAAACCCTTGGGAATAGCCTATAGGGCACACCCGCCGGAATTCTGTGGCAGTTCAGTTAGCACACAGTTATTCCCCATTCCAAGCAGTCTAACTGATAGTTGCCCAGTAGTGTTGGGGTAATTCTACACAGGACTGGCAGTGACAGGTGCGGGCGCCAGGACTGTCTGGCCTTGAGGTGGGGAGCTGCTGGGATGCCAAGGGCAGACCCAGCACCTCTGCCGTCGGAAGCTTTGCCTCTTTGGCCAATCCGCCACAGTAGCCGTGATTATTCTCCACCCTGTTTGGCTAACTGGCTGCAATAATAATTGCTCCCATAATAATGAGAGTTTGATAGGCCAATCACCAGTACTGCAGAGTAGAAAGTGAGGATGACTGCTGACTCGGCTGAGACTTCATAGCCTTGAGAAGCTCAAGCTAACGGTGACGACTGTAACCTTGAATATCTAAATTAATCAGGCACAGAAATACACACATATATCTCCTCCACACCCTCTTCCGTTGACTGGGCTCTTCGTAGCTGGGGATCTTGGCGGTATTCAGGAAGTGATGTCACAAGAGGTTATAGCGTTCTACTTCTAGATCTAGGGGGGTTCATTTCCATTAGCATCATGAGCTGGTGAAGCATTTCTTGTTCTTGCCTTACATCCCATGGAAAAAGGTTCAGTGTATTGTCTATGTGGATGAGCTGTGAGCGGATGGAAATAATCCGGGATCTGATAGAGGAAAATGTCCAGCAGCGGTATCCAGCTCAGGTCCAGGAGGGTCAGATTTCTGTCAGGTTTTCATGGTAACGACTGGCTGTTAAACTGTACTATTTACATAGATGGTGTGTAAATGAATCCTATGTGGCTATCCTGAGACTTGAGGTATGGATCCTGTTCTCTTCGACCTATGGTTGATCCCAGCCAGGCTGAAATGTACACAGTTTATTGTTAAACAGGTAAAGAGCTTACCCCCATACCAAAGAATGTTAGATGACATAGCCAACACTGTAGGAAGTCACAGAGATAATCTTGCAATGTAAGTCGATGCAGAAAGTTCCACTTTCAAAGTTGGGTAACAGGATTTCTCCTGTGTGAGAATCCTGTATTAATCTTCTTACTGATTCAGATAATTACCCTTCACGAAAGGAACTTTGGAAATTTGTAGACCTTTACCTTTGGGCATGGTATCTGAAAGAGACACATTAGTGACAGATTCCTTACCTTAGAATATCCCCAGGCGTCAGGCTGGATCCGGAAAGTTTTGCGTAGCAGTACCCCTGCGCGTCGGTAGGCGGCGTCGTGCGGCTCCGCGTCCGTCGTCGGCGTCGTGATCGCCGGGATGACGTCGTGGCCAGTACTTAGATGCCGCCCATGCGCGCTGGCGTCAATTCTTTCTTTTTCCGCGCCAGTAAGCGCAGATCCGGATTGAGCAGTGCCCCAGTCATTTTTTGACTGAATATTTTTGAGACTTTTTGTCCAAGTTTTTTGAGTCGTTTCGACTCCAAAGGTGTCAGTAGGGATGCCCGGCTTCAAGCCATGCGAGGTCTGTAATCGCATGATGTCGATTACGGATCCGCACCGTGAGTGTCTCTTCTGCCTGGGGCGCGGCCACGACCCCCAGTCGTGCTCCGAGTGTCGGTCCCTCGCTCCGAAGGCTTTGCGAGAGCGGTCTCGAAAGCTCCTCGAGGCCCGGCACTTGGCTCCGCGCCGCTCGAGGTCCCGGTCCCGTGAGAGGTCGAGGGGCCGGTTGCGGAGCCGTCGTCATTCGTCGGGGTCAAAGTCTTCGTCCTCAGGTAAGGCGAAGCACAAGAGGTCTAAGAAGCGTCGCTCTAAGACCTCCCCTCGCCGGTCTTGCGACCCGGCCGAGGGTCCAGACGGTGCCGCCCCCACGGCTCCGGGGGTGCCCGCGCAGCCGACGCCGGCCTACCTGCCTGCTCCGGGTCCGACGTCGACTCCGGCCGAAATACAGGAGTTCCTGTCGGCCATGGCCCGCCTCTTCGGGCCTAAGGGTTCCCCCGGTGCGCCTTCGGGCCCCAGTGGGAGTCCTCCCTCGGCACCACCGGCAGCTCCGGCCCCGGCGCCGCAGGACCCCCTCGGATCCAGGCGTGGATCCCGGTCGACGCCGGTTTACCTAATGACACCTCCACCGGCGCCGACCTCACCGGTACCGTTTTTTCTTCCTCCAGTGCTGGCTTGCGGTCCGTGAACACCGCTTGCCTTTTGGGACGTTACTCCCACTCTCTGTGGGATTCGGTGGCGCAAGTGCTGCCCAAGTGTCCTGAGGAGGTCCAGGCACTTCTCTCCCGTGCTGTTGCGGAAGAGAGAGACGCAGCGAAGTTCACCATCAGATGTGGCCTAGACACCGCTGACTCGCAAGGCAGATCGCTTGCTACGACAGGAAGTTGCGGCCCTCTTGGCCAAGGGGGCCATCGAGCGCGTTCCGACCCCAGAAGTATGGCGTGGTTGTTATTCCCACTACTTTCTGGTGCCCAAAAAGGACAAGGAGGACATACGTCCTATCTTGGACCTCCGGAACGTCAATCGCTTCCTCCGGAAGGAGAAGTTCAAGATGCTCACCCTAGCTCAGGTCTTGTCTGCCCTCGACCCTGGAGACTGGATGGTAGCGTTGGACTTGCAGGACGCATATTTTCACATCCCTGTCCTGCCGGGCCACCGGCGTTACCTGCGGTTCACGGTAGGCCTCGAGCACTTTCAGTTCACCGTGCTTCCCTTTGGCCTTACCAGCGCCCCTCAGGTGTTCACGAAAGTGATGGCGGTGGTCGCAGCTCATCTAAGCCGGTCAGGGGTTCCATTCTTCCCCTACCTCGACGACTGGTTGTTGAAGGCGGGCTCGTCCCAGGCAGTCGTCTCCCACCTCCAGACTACGGCCGGACTCCTGCACTCGCTGGGGTTCTCCATCAATGTGCCGAAGTCGCACCTGGGTCCTTCTCCACAGCTCCTTTTCATCGGAGCGGTTCTGGACACAACTAAGTTTCGGGCCTATCCTCCCGAACGGCGAGTCCAGGATATTCAGGCTATGATTCCGATCTTTCAGCCTCTATCCTGGGTTTCGGTACGGATGACCCTGAGGCTGCTGGGCCTCATGGCCTCCTGCATCCTGCTGGTCGATCATGCCAGATGGCATATGCGGGCTCTGCAGTGGGACCTGAAGTTCCAGTGGGCGCAGCATCAGGGGAACCTGTCCGATTACGTCCAGATCTCGGAGGGAACTGCTCAACAGTTGCAGTGGTGGCTCTCGAACCGGCAATGGGTCATGGGCAGATCCCTCTCCCTTCCCCAGCCAGAGCACACAGTTGTGACGGATGCGTCCCTTCTGGGATGGGGCGGTCACATGGGAGAGGCGGAGATCAGAGGCCTCTGGTCTCCGGCGGAGTCCCGGCTCCATATCAACCTTCTGGAGCTCCGGGCGATCCGACTTGCACTGAAGGCATTCCTTCCCTCTGTCAAGGGGAAGGTAGTGCAGGTGTTCACAGACAACACCACCGCCATGTGGTACTGCAACAAACAAGGCGGGGTGGGGTCGTGGACCCTTTGTCAGGAGGCTCTGCGTCTCTGGACATGGCTGGAACATCAGGGCATATTCCTGATGGTTCAACACCTGGCAGGTTCCCTGAACGCCAGGGCGGACGAACTCAGCCGCAGGTGCATGATGGATCACGAATGGCGTCTTCACTCGGAGGTGGCGCAAGGACTCTTTCTACAATGGGGAGAGCCTTGGTTAGATCTATTCGCCACCGAAGAGAACGCGCAATGTCAGCAATTCTGCGCGTTGGAATTTCCAAGGCGGCACTCGCTCGGCGACGCTTTTCGTCGCGAGTGGAGTTGCGGTCTGTTG
This sequence comes from Calotriton arnoldi, assembly GCA_963921515.1. NCBI lineage: Eukaryota > Metazoa > Chordata > Amphibia > Caudata > Salamandridae > Calotriton > Calotriton arnoldi. The sequence continues at coordinate 5,262,282 of CAWUFW010000017.1, forward strand.
TACGCCTTTCCGCCTATACCACTTCTACCCAGAGTGTTGAAAAAGATTCTGCGCGACCGGGCCCAAGTCATTCTTGTGGCTCCGGACTGGGCTCGAAGAGTTTGGTATCCCGAGCTACTCAGTATGAGCATCGATCCCCCGATCCGTCTGCCTCTTCGGGAGGATCTTCTGTCGCAGCAGCAGGGGACGGTCCTCCACCCGAACCTGTCCAGTCTCCACCTCCTTGCATGGAGATTGAGCGGTGGCAGTTGATTCCTTTCGACTTGCCTCCCGAAGTTTGTGATGTGATTCTGGCAGCCAGGCGTCCCTCCACTAAGGTGGTATACGCCTGCAGGTGGAACAAGTTTGTGGCATGGTGCACAGCAAAGGCTGTGAATCCCCTTTCTGCCCCTCTTTCTGAGGTTCTACTGTTCCTTCTTTCTCTGGCCCAACAGGGCTCTGCCCTGGGTACCATCAAGGGCTATCTTTGTGCCATCTCGGCCTTCCTCAGGCTTCTTGATCAGCCCTCCCTTTTCAAGTCCCCTGTTGTTAACAGGTTTCTTAAAGGCATTACACACCTTTTCCCTCCTGTTCCGTTTGTGATGCCTCAGTGGGACTTGAACTTGGTTCTTACCTTTTTAATGTGCGCTCCCTTTGAGCCTCTCCATAACTGTCCTCTTCGTCTTCTCACTCTGAAGACAGCCTTTCTGGTGGCTATCACCTCCGCTCAGCGGGTGAGTGAGCTCCAGGCTCTTTCTTGCAAGCCCCCCTTTCTGTCTGTCCATCCAGACAAGGTTGTTCTTAGGACGCGTCCGTCCTTCTTGCCAAAGGTGGTTACTGCCTTCCACATTGGGCAGACCATCACTTTGCCCACCTTCTTTCCGCCTCCGCATCCTTCCAGAGAGAAAGAGAGGCTCCACCGTCTGGACCCAAAACGTGCGATTTCTTTCTATCTGAACTGCACACAACAGTTCCGGGTGGACGACCAGCTCTTTGTTGGCTACGTGGGCGCCAAAAAAGGTCGGGTGGTACACAAGCGGACCATCTCCCGCTGGGTTGTCTTGTGTATCAAAGCCTGCTATTCTTTGGCTAAGAAGGAGCCCCCTGTTGGGCTACGTGCCCATTCCACCAGGGCGACAGCCGCCACCACGGCTTTGGGACGTGGTGTCCCATTGCAGGACATTTGTCAGGCAGCTACGTGGGCCTCGCTGCACACATTTACCAAGCATTACTGCCTTGACAGCCAAGTCCGGAGAGACGGCTTTTTTGGCCGCTCTGTTCTCCGAGACTACCTCATCTGATCTTTGTTCGCAGACCCACCACCGGGGTTGGTATTGCTGGGGTATCTATTCTAAGGTAAGGAATCTGTCACTAACGTGTCTCTTTCAGATGCACAAGTTACTAACTTGTGTAACGATATATCTGTAAGAGACAGTAGTTAGTGACAGATTCCTTACCGCCCACTCCATCCTCCCCGTTCTGCGAACTGATTTCTAGGGTTAAGGTCATCCCTTTCAGGGCCCTAGTTTTCAGACACCAGTGTCAGTTTCTTGCATGGCTCTGCATTTCTGGCGCGGAAAGTCTTGTACAGAACTGACGCCAGCGCACATGGGCGGCGTCTAAGTCCTGGCCGCGACGTCATCCCGGCGATCACGACGCCGACGACTGACGCGGAGCCGCACGACGCCGCCTACCGACGGGCAGGGGTACTGCTACGCAAAACATTTCCGGATTCAGCCTGACGCCTGGGGATATTCTAAGGTAAGGAATCTGTCACTAACTACTGTCTCTTACAGATATATCGTTACACAAGTTAGTAACTTGTGCGTCATGACACTGAATCTGTAAACTCTAAATACTTGACACACGACTGAACAGAATAGTTAATTTGTTTTCAGATTTCACAGTGACCTAAGTTAGTAATCATATTTTGTATATAGAATGGCAGCCACGTGGGAACTTACTTTTGGCAGTCCAAACTGTAGTCCATAATGAATTATCCCCTTAATTAACTTTGAGCTTATTCCCTTGCAGATATTAAAAGGCTGTATCGCCAGACCGGTGTGGAAGATAAGCCCACAGTGTTCCTCTTCAGCGACACCCAGATCGTGGATGAGGCTTTTGTGGAAGATATCAACAACATTTTGAGTTCTGGAGAAGTCCCCAATCTTTACAAGGCTGATGAGTTTGAAGAGGTGTGTCCCTTTGATTCAGGCACTTGAATGAGCCCGGCAGCGCATATTCTACTTGTTATCATAGCAGGGAGCAGTGTGAAGCAGTATGGTGATTAATGGGAGTGATAACTGAGGGTTTAAAGAGTGCTTCAGGTTTCAAGGAATAGTACTTTGGTCCCTTGTTCCGATTCTCCAGCGGATAACCTTTTGAGTAGAGACAGACCAGGTGGGATTTCCATCTGAATAGTACTTTGGTCCCTTGTTCCGAATCTCCAGCGAATAACCTTTTGAGTAGAGACAGACCAGGTTGGATGTCCATCTGAATAGTACTTTGGTCCCTTGTTCTGAATCTCCAGCGGATAACCTTTTGAGTAGAGAAAGACCAGGTGGGATGTCCATCTGAATAGTACTTTGGTCCCTTGTTCTGAATCTCCAGCGGATAACCTTTTGAGTAGAGACAGACCAGGTGAGATGTCCATCTGAATAGTACTTTGGTCCCTTGTTCTGAGTATCCAGCGGATAACCTTTTGAGTAGAGACAGGCCAGGTGGGATGTCCTATCTTATCACAGTCCTGATGTTAGAGAAGCATCTGTCAAAGGTGAATTTTGCACCATCCTCTATGTAAATTGTGACCTGTTTGGAGCTGCAACCTCTGCTGTGGGTGTGATTGACAGAAGAGTATGAGACAGATTTTTCTTTGCAGGAAAACCTGTTGTACTGACAATACGAGCCGATCTCCTGCATTCTGAAAATCACTAGTAAGGAACCCTTCATAGGCTGTGGAGGCTCTTCAGGAAATTTAGATGTGGATAGGAATCCACTTGAAACCTTTTCTGCTAGTTTAGTGGCATCCTTTCAAAGATGAGGCCTCCTGTATCTAGTAATATTGCGCTGTCGGGGCTGTATGGTACCACTGCAGATTCTTTGCTAACACGTCTTGAATTTCTGTCTACTGATGTGAGGTCTGCAGGCCATCTCATTGCGGAGCAGACACTCAACCTACATGACCCTAATGTGAAAGCTATTGAAAGTGTTGGACCTACCACTGGTGGGTGATACCTAGTACCTTTTCCTCCAGCCGGGAAAAGACAGCAGCTTGCTGGGCAGCAGAGGCTGTGCATGACCTTGATTCACCTGAATGCCCGAGATAGCAGAAGTGACCTCCCACACCCTTTGACTGCTGATAGCATCACAGGCCTGAACCCTTGCCCCACCTTTTAACCACCATGCACAATCATGTTTGCTGCCGAGGTGCTAGGGCAAGAAAAATAAACTAGTCTCATAACTGCCACGCTCTTCCTGCCACAGGGAGCGAAGGCAATGTAGGCATAGTAGCTCCTTTCTTTTGTAACCATGCATGTCATTTCACCAAAAGACCTTGACTAAAGGAAGAAATCATGCATCCTCCGACCCCCGCCCCCCAATACATGTCTTTGTCCTAACCTCGGCACAGGCTCAGGCCCTCAACAGCCTCCGATTTGCTGCTAAAAGAATAGGAAAAGTGGGGAAACATGTGAAAAGTATAGAAAATCAACTGGGCTCTTGGTGCCACATTTCCTTTTTAGCTTCTGGCTGAATGTCATCAGTGTCACCATAAAGTCATCAGTATAGCAGCACAGAATTCCATAGTTCTGTTTCACAATTTCTTATGCATAAAGTAATGACACATCCCTGTGCCGCTTGAGTATTACAGGCATGCGTTACAATACATGCAAGACACGTTTACATGACCGGTGCTTGTTATTCCTGCAGTTGCCTTCATTGAAACTCTCAGATGTCCTTTTGTTAGATCTCTCTTTAGCACAGCAAGGTCTAGCAGTAGGTACTGTGAAGGATTATCCTTTGGCCTTCTCTGCCTTTCTGTGTTTACTTAACCAACTGGCATTGTTTAAGTCACCTGTTGTGATGTATTTTATTAAAGGTTTGACCCACATGTTCTGCCCTCCCACTCACCTCCAAGCTATTTGTAATGCCTCAGTGGGACCTGAACCTGGTCTTGACATTGTTTATGTGCATGCCTTATGAGTCTATGCACAACTGTCCCTTAATGCTCTTAACATTGAAGACTGTTTTTCTTACTGTCATCACATCAGCATGCCATGTGAGTGAACTGCAGGAGTTGTCGATAGAGCCTCCTTAAACCACCTTCTTTCCGGGCAAGTTGGTGCTTAGGACATGGGCGGCCTTCCCTTCCAAAGAGGGTTACACCCTCCCACCTTAGCCAATCGATCACTCTGCCAGTGCTATGTGCCCCATGTTACCCTTCAAAGGAGGAGGAGAGATTTCACTGCTGTGATCAAAGAAGGGTGTTGAGTTTATACATAACCGTACGAAAAACTATTGGGTAGATGGCAAGGTCTTTGTTGGGTGTGAAGAAAGGTAAGGTAATGTAAAGGAGGACCCTTTCAAGATGGACAGTTCTCTTCATCAAGGTCTGCTATGCACTGGCCAAATCGCATACCTCGGATGGTCTGAGGGCCCATTCAGCAAGGCTGAGGCTGCTACAATGGCTTGAGAGTGCTGTAGGTAGTGTGAGACTGCTAGAATATGAGAGCTGTGAGATTACTGACAGTAGCATCAAATTCCTACTCTGTGAACTTTGTGAGTGCTGTCGTTTGTTATGACTACTAGTCTGTGAGAGTACTTCTGGTGGTGTGTGACTTCCACTCTGATGGTTGTGAGAGTGCTGTCGGTAGTTCATGACATTTATTATGCAACAGGTATAAAAATGATTCCCACAGTGTTTATTATGCAACAGGTATAAGAATGCTTCCCGCAGTGTGTAACTGGTACTCAATAAGGGATTTGATAGTGCATTCGGTAGTGGGTGTCTGCTAGTCTGTTAGAGGTGTGTTGATGTTTAGGGTGTTTTGCATTTCTGCCATAAATGCTATAGCAGTTTCCCTCGTGTGTTTGTTGATGCCATGGCAGACGTGACAATGTGAACTTAAACAATGGACGAGTCTTACTCTTAAAATAACGCTGATGCAATTCTTCATAAGCAAGTCTCTTCCTCCACTTGTGAGCCTATGCGGTCTGCATTTGTGCACATAGGGGCCTATTCACAAACTACGTTTTATAGTATGTTTAGCAGTACTATATTAGAACTACTAACGTACTACAAAATGCTGTTCATTAACAGTGGCGGCCCATGCAGGTAAGCGCGGCGGGGTGAGGGTGGGAGGGTGGAAATGACAAACAACGGAATAGGGAAAATAAAATAAGTAAAACCACTTACCTTGCACTCACCCCATCGCCGACTCGGCGATGTGGCTAGCACATGGTAAGTGGTTTTATTTATTTTATTTTCGCTATTCCATCATTTGTCACTTGCACCCCTGCCCCGCCACACCGCGCTTACCTGCACTGGCCACCACTGTCCATTAACCCACATGCGTAGGTTAGTGCCTACGCTTCATCTATCTTTTATGTGCGGAGATCTCCGTCCCAACTGCAGAAATCTCTGCACACATAACCTGCATTTTAGAAGTAAATGTGGAAGGGACAGGTGGGGAGTGGCTGGAAAATAGGAAATGTTTACTACTAAATGGGAGGGGTTAAGGTAGGAGTACGGAGGGATTTAGGAGAGCTAAGGAGGAGTTTAGGGAGGGACATGCATCCGCCCACAAAATAACAAGCCCATTGCTATTCACAATCTGTACTTCTATAGTTACTACAGCCAACAGTGGCCCAAAACATAAGTAAATGTACTCCAGTACAGAGCTGGAGTAAGTCCAGCACCACACATGGCCAAACACAGGTACTGCAACACCCTCCCATTGAAAATAAGGGAGGCTGGGACTTAAAATAAAAGCCCGTAGGAAGTGTTGTTAAATTAAATTAACTTATTTCAATTTTTTAAAAATATAGATAATTTTAATGTTGAACAAAAATATATATATTAATTAGACATAATGAATAATTTATTATAAAATATGTTAGTAACATTTTTCAATTTTAAAAATGATGTAACTAATTTGAAAAATACTTTTTTAAATCATTCTGTACATAACTGTTAATAAGTTTTACTACACAATAAATAAATATACATTTTATACTGTAGGTGTTTTTTTTAATTCAAATCTTGAGAAAAATAATTTAGTTTCTTATATTCAAAGTAATTAAATATTTAATTCAAAATTAAGTTAATCATTCTGGGGTGTTTTTATTTTGTTCAACAATGAAATATTTTACATTCATTTACATTAATATTTATCCTAAAGATATGTTTGCTATTTTTTGTAAACTTCCCTAAACTTTTGAACTATCCCTATATTTTACCATAGGGAAATCTGCGCCCCAGTGGTAGAGATTTCAGCCTACATGCGAAAAGTTGCAAGTAGTAACTTTACACTTATAAATTAGACTCCACCCAATGAATCCACCCAATGAATTCACAAGGTGGAGCCATGTAAGTCTACACTTTGGGGCCGATTCCGATTCAGGCCGGAAATCACTCCGACCGAGCCGGACCCGGAGAGATTTCCGACCGAATCCGACTCTGGCAGTCCGACCGAACGAGTACGATGCGCACGCATGCAATCGGACTCGAGTCGGTCGGACTCCCATTGAAGTCAATGGGAGCCGGACGTACAACGCGTACGCGTGCTCCCAATGGGTGCGAGGCGAACAAGGGCGCCCCCTACGGCGGGTACGCCTCGATGCAACTCGCGGCGTACATGCACAGTTAGGGGGGACCCATGGGTCCCCCCTGTGTGCGACTCGCGCGGCTACGCGTACAGGGGGTGTCCGACACGGACCCCCAAAGTCCGGCTCTGACTGCTCTTTCGAGCCGGACGGCGCGAGTCGGTCGGACTGCTCGAGGCGCGCATCGTACTTGCCCGGCCGGGGAACGTCTCCATTGCGCGGTGCGAGTCGTGTCTGTGCGAGTCGGTCGGAGCGGTCGGACCCGGGAACGAGTCGGTCGGCGATTTCGCGTGCGCTCGCATCGTACTCGCTCGGCCGGACGCACGTACGAATCGGTCGGGAAAGAGGGCTCCGAATCGGATCCGGTTAAGCCGAATCCGATTCGGTGCCCTACCGGCCGAGATCGGAATCGGCCCCTGAGTAGTAAATTTACACTTGTAAGTTTTCTATTGCCTAATGCAGTAAATGAACCACAAAGAGTAACTTTCTTATAAGTTTACCTTGTGAAGCAGCATTGTCTTCTTGAAAATAAAAAAAACAGTGCCCCCTTCGACATGGGAGTATCTCTCGTGGCAAGGGGGGCATTAGACAGTTTTCATTGCCCCTTACCATCAGAGTTTTCCTGACGGTGACGGGCAGTGTAAACTGACCTGTATGTCTGCCCATTTAAATTCGGTTGTTTAACATAGAGACCAGCCTCTGACAGCCCTTACTCTGTTGAACCGTTGAAGGGCTATAACCATGGTGGAGATGGAATAGTCTCCGCCATGGTTACATCATAGGTCCACCGGCACATAAATCGGGCGGGGGACCATTATGTTGGCAGTAAGGATACTCCTCTGATGCTGTGACGGACTATCCTTACTGCCAACATAAAAATCAACCCCTCAATGTCAATCAGGTATTTCTACTTTTTTTTTAAAAAAGTGTTTAAATTCACACATAGTTAAATACTAAACATAACATTCCAAATGCTCACAAGGAAACAAGACCTCTCCACTTAGAGATGGGCAAACCAATAAATTAACAGTGAGAGTCGAGCCAGACATGAGGAGGAAATTCAAGATGGCGGCCACGTTATCGGCTGTGTGCTCCTCTCTCTGATGCCAACTAGTGGTTGAATTGCGAGCCCTGAAACATGCCTCTTTTTTGTCAATGGATGGCTCACCTATTGAGTCTGGTTAACCTCTGTGGGGCACGAGACTGCAGTATCATAACCTATTGGAGTATTTTGCTGGCAACTACCTCCTTGCAGTCCCCCTCAATCTGGGTCCGGACTCAGAGGTGTGGTTTTGGTATGTCGCCCAAACAGCCCAGGTAGACCAAGCCACACATGCAGGCCAATCGGCCGAAGGAGCTCTCTCTCAGAGGTTTGGTTCGGCAACGGGATGAAGCCACTACAGTGGATTGTTCAGCCCAAGGGAGGTAGAATAATGCAGGAGTAGCGAAGGAGCCTGCTGCAAGACCTAAGGCAGCCTCGATTTTCGGCCTATTCACAGGAACAGCAGGTATGACTGGGAGAAATGCCACTAAAGAGGTGGCTTTGAGGAATGCAGTTGCAGACTTGGGGAGTAGACCACAACATGTACTGGAGAATGAGACCCGCTATAATGATGATATGAATGGCGCTCACTGTTTATGGGATACAGGGCAGGGACTGGTTCCACTCCCAATATGGTCCTGGGGAACAGCTTGGGGAGACAGTGGAGCTGACTGGTCTGGGGCCTCTTGAATGTAGAGAGCATGAGGTGGATACAGAGGGGAGCAATGTTATCACAGGTATAATTCAACCAGAGGGGACCAAAGCTATGACAATACAACCAGCGCTCCCGTGCACCAGGCTGGTAAATACACTAAAGGAATCGGAGGAAGAAAGTGCATCTGGGTACAGCCCAGGACTAGAGAATTCAAAGCATTATAAGCCCGTTAAATCCGGGGTATTACATCAGGCAAGGGTCAACTTGGGCTCTAGGCTGTGAAGCAAGGGAGCAATGGGCCGCAGTGAGGAGAACGACATCCATAATCTGCTACAAGCAGGTGTGGAACAGGACCTCGGTGAGAAGTTTTATTTCCTCTCTGATTTCTCCACGGATCTAGTCAGTTGGTATCACATATAACACAGATAGCCATATTTATAGATTGAGGTCAGAGGATTCAGATATTATTTTGACATCATGGGCTGATAACGCAGAGGCTCCCCAGGCAGTTCAGAAGTCAACACTCACAACAGGCAGCAAAAGAGAGCCATATAGAGCATTGGAGTGGGACTACTCTTCATCTCAAGTAGTGTCAAGTGACACACCTGCTACGTCTCTGAGTTTTTCACAGTCTGGGCTCGAGGCTGGAGATGTTCTAACTTTGGAGGCTATATATCAGGGCATCATGACCCATAGAGGAGAAACTAAAAAGGACAGCATGAAAGTTTGTGCAGGAACAAGGAAACTCAAAAGTGCTGTTTGGAAGTTGTCTAAAGCTTTTAACAATATCTCGAAACGCCTGGTGTTAGTTGAGCATACTGCAGCAGTAGAGGCAGAAGTTGGTGGGATACAGGCTCAAGCTAGGGGTCATGACTCTCAGCTGGTTCATATACAGTGAAAACGCGAAGACTTCGAGAACCGACTCCACCGTAATAATCTGTGGGTACTTGGTATCAAGGAAGGAAAAGAAGGGAATGATCCTCACAGTTTCATAATACAACTTTTTAAGGTTGCTTTTCCAGAGCTTGGAGAGTGGAATTGGGAGGCTGAAATACAGTGGGCACATAGGTTTCCGCTCGCAGTGAAACATTCAGTTACGGAGACCTCCAGCTCGAATATGAATTCTAAGCCAAGACCCATTCTGGTGTTCTCTGGGAAATTTCTTTTAAGACAAAAAGTATTTGAGAATGCATGACCAGATGCAAAAAATAGAGGCAAATGTACAAGCTTTTTCACTAGACCTGATTTTTGTCATGTTACTATGGAAAGGCGCTGGCGACTTCGCCAAATGATTGATCCTTTTCGAAAGAAGGGTTGCCAAGTGTTATTATTAGGCCCGGCTAGGCTATTAAAGGTGAGAGAGTTTGTGTAGTTAATTCAGAGATTAAAGCAAATGTACTCTGTCCACTCCGGGGCCCTAACCGACCGATGCCCTCACCACATCTTCAACCTTGGCAAAGCCAGAATCAGCCACATACTCACTACCTCAATTGCCACGTCTACCTTCCCTGAGGACTGGAAACACACAGAAGTCAACCCCCTACTAAAGAAACCATTGGGAGGCCCCAACAAGCTCAACAACTACCTACCGACCAACCTCCTTCCCCCATTCCCGGCCAAAGCATTAGAAAAAGCCATCAACCAACAACTCTCCTCACATCTGGAACTAAACCTCGTACTCGACTCCTCCCAATCTAGATTCCGCAGCAACCACAGCACAGAGACAGCCCTCATCGTGGCTGCTGACGACATCCGAGCCCTACTTGACTGAGGAGAGACTGCGGCTCTGAGCCTCTTAGACCCTCGATATGACCTCCCACCACACACTCATGACAAGGCTGCGCAACATAGGCATCCAAGGAGCCACTCTCAGATAGATTGTCTCTTTCATGACTGGAAGAACGCAAAAAGTCCGTCTCTCCCCCTCTTCACCTCCGAACCCAAGGAAATCATCTATGGAGTACCCAAGGTAAGGCGCACCATCTCCCAGACCCTCATCTCCAGCCCACTGGACTACAGCAGCACTCTCTACGCAGGGATTGCAGCCCACCTCCGATGACTACAGACCATACAGAACGCCACCTCCAGACTTATCCTGGATTTCCCTAGAAAAACCCACATCACCCCCTACCTAAGAGAAGTCTACTGGCTCCCTGTACAGAAAATATGCCATTTCAAGCTACTGACACATGCATACAAGGCCCTATACAACTGCGGACCCACCTACTTAAACGACCACCTGAACTTCCATCAGTCCACCAGACACTTCCGCTCCGCGTCCCTTTCTCCAGTTCTGGATTACCAGATAGGCAAAGTAGGCACCAGCCTATGGGCCCCACTCCTTTTAAGGGCCTCGCGACAACGGATCAAAATAATATTGATTTGATCTTGAAAGAAAATTACAATCAAGCTTTCTTAAATTGTTTTCAAAAGATAGAAAAAAATTAATCAACTCAACTAAACGAAAACTTTACATTAGAGACTCTATGGAGAAAATACTGTATTAATGTAATGTAGTGTTTTTTTTTAAATTGTTGATTGGTAAAATTAAAAATGTACTAGGAGATAATTTGCGAGGGGGCCCCCGAAATATCTACTGCCTAGGGGCACCACAGGGTTTAATCCACCACTGCCTTTCTCCAACCCTCACCCTTCATCTGACGTAGCCGATGCTGAAGTCGCTCCTTCTCCTACCTAGCAGCGAAGACATGGAACAAGCTACCCTTTCATGTATGAACCTCCCCATCTCTTCCAGAGTTCCAAAAGCCCCTGAAGACCTGGCTATTCAGCTAATCAACTGGACCCAGCCAGCGCCTGCATACCCTCAGGGGTGACAAGTAGCACTCTACTGATTGATTGATTGAATATCTCGAGTCTCTGCACGGCTAGCAAGCCGACTGCCCAGTTAAGATATGATATAAAAGAATTGTGAAGTGATTTAATTAAAATGGGTATATTTCAAATTGATAAGGGCAGGTTGGGTGGTGAAGGGCAGAGGGACAGAAATAGAATTAGAGTATTATTGGGTGGAGAAAGGAGAGTCCATCACTGACACGAACAAAGACTCTTGGTTTTGTAGGTTTCCCGGTATGGGTTGGATAATAGGGCAAGGGTGCAAGGAGGGGCCTGGGGACAGTGGCATGGGACAGGGGGATCGGTGGGTTGGGGTTGTTGGAGAAGGTGGATGGTGAAGTAGTAGAGAGTGAATGGGTGGGATGGGTGCAGAGTAGGGGTTAAAACCTGGAGGAGGAGGTGTTAAAAACACAATGTTTATGGTAAAAAAGCTAGGGGTAATAAACAGACTTGGATTTTGCCATAGAAATTGCAATGGTCAAATGAGGCGTCCGGAACAAGCACTGGGAGAGAATTGGAGATTAGTGTCTATAGTCTGTTGCTTATTTTTTGATAATGAGTGGTGCTGGAGATAAATTACAGATTGTAACTATGAACGGCAGGGGCCTGAATGATGTTAAAAAAAGAAATATTGTTGCAGAGGAATGAAGATCATATAAACCTGAGCTGATATGCATGCAGGAAGCTTATATTCAGCATGGGAACCAATATGCATGTGAAGAAATATGCATTGTATGCTTTGGGTTATGAGCTGCTAGCATGTACGATGCAAGACATGTCCACAAGGGGTATGGCTATTTTGGCCAAAAGAAATTGTTATATGGCCCTTAGAGTCATTGTTGACATTGCTAAGTTAGCATGAGCTTTGCTGCCATGATGCTGCTTTTGCGCACGTTACTACATGACTATATTTTTGCAAGACGCTGTTTGTGCCTTTCACATGAGAACTGTCTGCTTTTCGCGTTCTTTGCTGAAGTTCCTGGAGTTTAGTCTGAACACGATGTGCAAGGTCGATAAACAATGCCCCTTGTTATTCTGTTCTGGTCAGTCCCTAACACCTAGACATAACATGCCAAACACAGCTGCAATGCTGGAGACTCGTGCTTTGATATTACGGGGATGCATGTTGTTTTAACACACACTTGGAGAGAGCATTTTCCATGGAGAAGAGCTACGCTGTTCCTATGATGTAAATCTTGCATCTAGGCTTTAAGGTATGGGGTCTGCTGTCAAAGCCCAGAGATCTTCCTTTTTCTAATAAACATCTTCCAGCCAAGGGGAGGGTGGTTAGGTCTTATAGCCCTTTTTCCACTGTCTTTGTAAAATGACTTCCCCCTTTGTGCTATATGGAATTGTAACAATGCTAATTGTTTTGAGTTTATGCATTTTGCTGCTGGTAGTGGCTCGTATATTGTATTGTAGAGCACGATAGTTAAAATAAACATTTTGAACTATTACAGTGACTCTGCCTAATCTTGTTGTGGACAAGTACGAGTGAAAGAGTATGTCTTGCTACCGCGATTCCTGAGGGAGTCAGGAGTGTTGTGTTCTGGGTTGTCTAATCATTTGTAGCTCTGTGATATTTGGAGGAGAACGAATGAGACACTATAGCTAGTCGGTTTTGGGATTTTGGACACTAAGGTGGTAGGTTGGTACACCCCTATACACCGAGGTCCCGGTTTCCTGCGCATAGTTCTGTGTAGGTGCAGAATCCCCGCAACATGGCGCCGCCAACGTTTGGTCTGGTTCTTATCTGCGAGACTCTTGAGTAGCGCTTGTGCTTGTCCACAATACCCTCACTTCTGTTTCCGGAGACAGCTGTGACGGTGTAACCTCCTATATTGATGTTTTATTGGTTTTTTCAAGCTTGAAGTTTTAAAAGGTTCCATTTCTTTATTCTTAACCCGTAATTGCGCTGCCACGCTTTAGGTTGTCGTTCTTTGTTGATTATTATGGCGGTTCCATTTGCACCGCCTAATCGGGCTGCAGTCACCGCTTATTTGACTCAAAATGGAGTCCCTAATGCTGATGTTGCGCTCATTTTTGTTGTAGAAGCGGATGCAGCTTACCGCTTCGAGGTGTTTTATTCTTGGGTCACCTTTCCGGCGGTGGATGGGACAGATAATTTGTTTCATGAATATACTGCAACAGCCCTTCCTCAAGTTTATCAGCCTTATAGGGCTCTCGAAGTTCGGCTAACGGCTTGGCAACACCAAATATGGTTTAATGGCACCCTTCCTCACCCAATAACGCCGGTCCGTCTAGGCCCTTTGTCGATAGACAGGGCCACGTGGCCGGTTTTGGCTGGGTATACCCCACACCCACGTTATTTGACTGCTGCAATTGCAGACCTTCGCGTATTACATACATCCTTGATACGGGTGCATTGAGCTGTCATTCAGTTCATGTCGCACAACTTTCAGGTGGGACCACCTGGCGTTGCTGCACAACCCGCTGGACCTGGTGGTGTAACCATCAGTCCTCTTATGGTTAATTCAGTGATGGGCAAGCGTCCACAGAATAAGGACGAGTTCCCATATTGGCTTGCTGAAAAATTTGGACAACTAGAGGCTGTTTTTCCAAATACCACTCCTGTGGAGAAACACAGGATCTTAACTATAAGTTTGCCTAAAGACTTACTTCCTGAATTGGCTGATTGTAACACCTGGGCAAGGTGTTCGCGGTGGTATATTCGAAATGTTTCGGCACTCCCTCCATGACCGTGCTCCCTTCCGTGATAAAACGCGTTCAAGATGAACACGGGGCCGAAGCGGCTGTAGAGTTGGGCATGAGACTGGTGGGGGTGTTCGACGTGGTTGCTGATATGATTCTTGCTAATGTCAAGGGTGATGCGGTGAGCTTTCAAGTGGCAAACCGCTTAGAGGCAGTGTCTGATGCAGACCAGCCACACGAATTACCGAAGATTATTGCAAAGGCTTATAAAACCATTGGCCACAATAGTCTGGGAGTTAAGCCTTTTACTCAAACGCAAACACAATCTCAAACTCAACAAAAAGCCCATACGGATAAAGATCTACGTCCGTTCTTTCCTAAAAAGAACTGAAAAACTAAGAAACAGGCGCAGCAACAACAGAAGCCAAGTTCGCGTGCAGGTTCACCAACACCTGAATCTTCTGCACGTACTTTTGACTTGCGCAATCGCGCAAAACTTAAGACTCCTGATAGATTTCAGGTCCCTGATCAGCGCTCTCCTCGTCCAGGATATACCATTTATTCATTTCCTCATAAAAATATACAAGATTAGATTATTTTTTATTATTCCCAAGCTTATTAAACAATGTGCTGTTGGCAAAGTATCCCAAAATATCATCAGATCATAATCCCTGGGTTCTGGATTTAAAGGCTCAACACATGGCTAACCTTAGATGACGTTGGACGTTCAAGCAGACTCTACTTCTCGACTCTTGGTACATTGAACATATGAAGCAATGGATCCCAGACTTCTTCAGGTGGAATTGGGGTATGGGTCCACCCAGAGTAGTTTGGGATGCATTTAAAGCAGGAATAAGAGGAGAGGCTGTAAGTTATTCATTCAATAGAGAAAGACAACAGACCTGTTTACTACAGAAACTGCGGGTAGAATTGGCCAGATTAGAGCAAGAAAATGTAATCGAATAGGGCAGCAAGAAATTAATGATACTTATGCAGCACAATGGATTGCAATATTTAAAGCTCAGATTCAGAGCTTCCATGGAGAAAGAGTAGCACAAAGATATCTGGCACATAGGTTGGAGAACTATGAATATAGTGATAGTTTAGGGAGGGTCCTAGCAACGCAAACACGCCAGAGAAAAGTGAGGAGTACAATCCCAAATGACCAGGGGGAGCTATTGTATGGACAAGAGGAAATAGCAAAGGTTTTTCAGCATTATTACCAGAAATTGTATTTAGATGAAGCCAGTGCTACAATACGCATGACAAATTCTTTTCTTCATGAGGTACATCCTGAGACATTGTCCGAGGGAGAAAGATCAGAATGAATGACAATGTGACTCTACCCAAAATCGCTGCAGCTATTAAAAGTTTACCATCAGGGAAAGAGGTGGGTTCTGATGGGATTCCATTAGAGCTCTGTTTGTTTTTTTGTTCCAAACATATATACATTATATAGGGCCATATGTAGAAATGCATTTTACCATAGACACAGAATGGGTAAAACACTTTGATACATCAGGCCCTTAGAGCAGTGCAGCTCGGTGAGGGGGGCACCAGAATCATGGTCAAGATCTAATATTGCTGTTTTTACTAAGAAGGAAAAACCATCAATAAGTACTGGGTCGTACAGACTTATATCCTTGATGAACAGTGATGCTAAGATCTATTCCAAAATCCTGGCTAGGTGTCTGGGTAAAGTCGTTGCAAGGTTAGTTACTCTCTGGCAACACGTGTAGAAAAGTACTACTTTGGCATGGTTACCCCGTGCTTTCTGCCTGACTCTGATGCATCTTTGACTGAGTGTGCACTGGGTTCCTGCTAACCAGGTTTCCAGTGCCTGTGTCCATTCCCAAAACTGTACCATTGCTTCCACAGTTGGCACACCTCTGGCTCACATATAAGTCCCTTGTAAAAGGTACCATTGGTACCAAGGGCCTTGTGACCAGAGATGGTCTCTAAGGGCTGCAGCTTGCATTGTGCCCCCCCCCCCTGAGACCACTCACCAAGCACATGCATCTCAGATTAATGAGCCCACACTGATGCTAGTGTTGGATTCATTAATAAATGCACAAAGAGGGCACCTCAGAGGTGCCCCCTGAAAACCTACCAACCCACTAGTGTGTGCCTGACTGGTCTGCACCAGACTGCCACCTCTAGACATGTTTTCGACCCCTGAGGTAGGAGCCTTTTGCTCTCGTGGGCCAGAAACAAAGCCTTCTCTGGCTGGAGGTCCTTGACACCTACCCCCAAGCAGGAACAGCATTGAAGGGCGGTGAGCCTCAAAGGCTTCCCGCCCATTGTTATGCTGAGCAGGGCCTCTCCAGGTAGTGGAGAGGCCCACCCCCTTGACCAAGCCCCACTTTTAGCGACAAGATCAGTGGGAAAATTAGTAAGCAGGAGAGGTGTGTCCCCTCTCAGCCAGGGCCACCCCTAATGTCCCCTGAAGGTGAAGTGACCCCCTCCTTTCAAAATCCTCCATATTGTTTTAGAGGATTCTAGCCCTAAAGGCAAGTTGGCCATTGGCTACTACCTTCTAACCCCTGTAACACCCCTAAATTGAGTGTTTAGGGCTCCCCCCTGAACTTTAATCCTCAGATTACCGATGACCTATGAAGAAGAGGACAAAGTAGAGCCGAACCCTGCACGACAAGAAGCTCCAGTCGCTGACTTGGTCCGAGCCCCACCAGCCTGTCTGCGAACTTGAACTTTGCAAGCTTCCATGACTTGTCACGCTGACCAGCAACCTCCAAAACCCTGGAAGACTTCCATAAAGACTCCTGATCTCCCATAGACAGTGGACCTGACCAAAAGAAAACCAAGTTCCAAGACCAAAGCTCTGCCTGTGGACCCACGAAACCGACCACCTCTGCACCTGACTCCCACGGCCCGAGTCTAAGTGGCCCACCAGTTCAGAAAAGGTTCCCCAGCGATCCTGAGCAAGAGTCCCTCGTGGGTTGACCCCTGTCCATGCAATGCTTGCAGCCTCTGCGCCATGACCCCCCCCCCCAAACGCAATCTGCACTGGTAAGCTGATTTAGACACCAAAGGACACCCCTGCACCCAGAGCCCCTGGGCCTTGGGGAGATCTACCGATGGTGTCCAGACACTCAAGCACATCTTAACTTACCTGTCCAGCTGTAGGTTTCCTTCGACTGGCCTCAGCCTGTAGCCTTTTTCCGACTTCAAGATCCCCCGTTGGTTTGCATTGAGTGCCCGACACTGTGTTGGCACTCTGCACCCGTCCTCCCCTCTGCTGCTGAGGTAGTAAGTTTGGTGCTGCCTGGTAGTCCCCTCCTCTGCTTACCTTAACCCCCGGAGACTGGTTTCCAAATCGTGCCACATACCGTGTGAGTAGTACCACTTTGATTGCCCCCCTTTTTCCATTGGATAACATTGGCACCAGTACCCGAGTTTGACCTTTGCACCTGGCCGCCCCAATGCTACTGGTGGTGCAGTGAGGTCACTTACCTGAGCCTTGCCTGGTACTGATTCGTCATCCAAAAGCTCAATATCGTAAATCGTTTACTTACTTGCATATTGCTGATAGTGTTTTTCTCCCATAGGATAACTTTGTATTGATTGAAAAAAGAATTAAGTGCCCACTTTTTACATTGAAAAACAGAGACATTGCAAGTCGTATTTTACTGCAACAAGGTATTGTTGGTTCTATAAAATAAATATACTAAAAGTAATATTTCTATAAACCATTGGTCTCGGATTTAGTCATTGGGTGTGTGTAATAATGTCTTCCCTGTGTGTGTACAACAAATGCTTAGCACTGCTTTCTGATAAGCCTAACTACTCGCCCACACTACACAAAAGAGTGCATTAGTATTATTTACTTGAGCATCTGTAAAGCCTCTGGGGATCCACTGGACTCTGTGCACACTATACCTTATTTTGGTGTAGTATATACAGGGCCAGCTTTCTACATTGGTGGATCAACGGTAAGGTCTATGACTTTGCATTTGCTGGACTACACTGACAAAAAGTGGCCACAGGACTACAATCCAAAATTGCCTTTAGATTGAACTGTGTTTTTTGAATTGACAATTTTTCCAAATTTTTAAGATTCTTGTTACAGCCTTGGTTAAGTTCCTTTACCATTTAAAATAAAAAAAGTAAAAGCCTACTATAGTTAGGGGTAAAAGTGCCCAGAAGTTTTTGTCCTTTTAAAAAGGCCCCAACTTTAGTAAAATAATGGATGTACAGAATATGGTTGAGGAGCTCAACCTGACCCCTTACCTCCATCTTGGCAGGAAGGAGCTAAGGACCCTCTGTAGACTCCAGAAAATTAAAACTGGTTCCAATCCTACCAAGACCAAGGTCCAGGAGCTCTTGGCAGAATATGCTAAGGACCACCCTTCTGAAGAGGAGGACCTCCTCCCAGAAGAAGCAAGTAGTGATAAGGGAGACCATTCCCAGCCTCCTCACCCACACAGAGAAGATATGGTCCCTGCATCCATCTTTCCAATAGTAGTGCACAGGGTACCTGGCTCCCACACAGGGGCATCAGGCACCCCCAAGCAACATTGAAGGCTGCCTCAAGGAGAAATACATCCTTTTAGCAAGTATGGCTCGTAGAAAAGCCCTGGAAGATAGACTTCTGGCTATAGAAAGGGAAAGAGCAGATAATGGCCTAGCACCCATAAATGAATGAAGCAACATAATACCTAGGGACAGAGAGAACTGACCCTAAAATCCCCAAAGAGATTGTCCCCAAGTATATCACAAAATGGTTCACAGCCTTTGAGAGGGCCTGTACATGGAGAAATGTGAAGAAGTCATTCTGGGGAGCATTGCTTAGGGAACTGTTCACTAGCAAGTGCAGGGATAGACTCCTGACACTCACTGAACAGATACTGAGTCCTGGGACTTCATGAAGGGTACACTGATTGAGGGCTTTGGACTCCCCATTGAGGAATATAGAATTAGATTCAGGGGGGCTCAAAGAACCTCGAGTCAGTCCTGGGTTGACTTCATCAACTACTCAGTAAAATCACTAGATGGCTGGTTAACTGGAACTGAAGTGTATGACTATGATGGACTTTATTACCTGTTTATGAAATAACTCATTTTAAGTAATTACATTAATGAAAAGTTGCATCAGTATCTGGGAGACCTAGGTCCAATTTCTCCACAAGAATTGGGAAAGAAGGCAGACCACTGGGTCAAGACTAGGGTGACCAAGACTGTCACGGGGGTGACCAAAAGAAAGGGGTTATAAAACCTCCCCAGGGGAAAGTGGGTGCACATTCTAAGGATAAAAGTAGAGTCTTCTAAAGGCCCCCAAAAACCCTCACAGGAGGGTGGGTGCCAGACCTTTTCACAATCCAATAGTGGGTACAAGGGTAAAAGGTTTGATCCCAAAAGGGCCTGGTGTTACATCTGTAAACATTTGGGACTCATAACTGGAGAGCCTGCCTGTCTCAAAAAGAATCCCCCAGTACTTCTCCAGCTAGCACTGGTATGGCAAGTCTCCAAGTGGGATCAATAGTTTGCCCAGACCAAATATGGGGTCCACATTGAAGCTATTTTAGTCTCTGAGGGCGAGGTAGATTTGGCCACTCTTGCTGTCTGGCACCCTAATATGAAAAAATACAGTCAGCAACCCTTGATTAATGGGACTAAGGTTGAAGCCCTGAGGGATACATGTGCCAGTGTCACCATGGTGACAGAGAAAGTGGTTTCCCTAGGACAATATTTGACTGGACAGACAAAAACCAGTCACCAATGCTTATAATGTAGCTAAAGTTCATCTCATGGCTATGGTGTCCTTAGAATGGGATGGGGTAATTGGCCTGAAACTGGTAGTGGTCTCTTTTGCAATCCCAGTTGGATGTCTGCTAGGGAATGATCTGGAGACCTCAGCATGGGCTGAGGCAGAACTGAAAACCCATCCAGCCATGCTGGCAATCCCTGAGTTAGTGCATGTAAAAACAAACGAGCACAGAGCCGAGCACAGGGTAAAAAATAAGTGTTGGAGCCTGGAATAATGGCCCAACCTTCCAAGAGAAAAGGTAAAAAGACTGGGAAACCAGTTTCTGTACAGCAAAATGCTTAGGACCACCCTCCACAGGGAGAGGACTTGTCTCACCCCCCCCACCCCCAAGGGAATTGAGCTTATGGAGCTTGAACCTTATCGGGTTGAACTCATGGGCCCAGGGGGACCACTAGGGAACAGCTGTGCCAAGGACAGAGGACCTGTCCTACTCTTGAAAGGCTGCGACAGCAAGCTGCTACACTAGGGACAGAGACCCTAAACCTGGTACCACTAGGAGAGTGGTAGTGCCTCAGCAATCTGAAAGAGACTGTAGTTATAGATTCTTACCTTTAGAATTACCCCCAGGCGTCAGACTGGATCCGGAGATTTTTTTGTTTTTTTCATAGCATTACCCCTGCGCGTCGGTAGGTGGTGTCTGTCGACTCAGCGTCCGTCGTGGTCGCCGGGATGACGTTGTGGTGTCTACTTAGACGCCGCCCCTGGGCGCTGACGTCAGTTCTTAATTTTTCCACACAAGCCAGCGCAGATCCGGAGAGAGCGTGCCCCTCGATCATTTTTTGACTACACTTTTTCGACTTCTGTCGACATCTTTTTTGATATACACACAACAAGGAGCTATAGAGGGAAAAGAACCAGCCAGGTCGCCCTCCACTCAATAATCAATAGAAAATACAGACAGACCTGATCAGTAAGGCACCTCTTTTAAGGCCATAAGATATAAAGCGGAGGTCGGGATTCACAAATGTAATTCCCATATACGCCTCTCTTTTCCGTAACGAGGTAGTTACCTACCGCTTTTTTGCCTTCAATTTAAAATAAAAACCGTTTTAACAGATGGCAGTCACCACGCTTTGTTGCCCCTGACCAACGTACAGGAGGGTTAATGTGAAAAGTGCATAAAGTTTTGAGCATCACAAACAAAAACAAAACAAAAAATTGTGAAAAAAGGCAAAATGACCCCTCACGTGCGCACCACCAATCGGGCTCGCTATTTGGTACTCACCAGCTGTGCCCACTTTTATCATCATTGGTAGCCATCTTGCCTTAAAAATTATAATTAATAAATATAGTGTCCAAAACAAAAACAATAAGTGCTGTGAAGGAAGTGAAGTGAATAAAACACATCCCACGATGCGACCATCTGAAGCTAAAATTGAAATAAGGTGCACTTTACTCGATGTCAATTTTATTATTCACTGTGCACTTATTCAAATTAAAAATCGGTTGCCTATCATGCATACCGCTTTATACTGCGCCGACATGTTTCATTGCCACAATAATTTTTAGGGCAATTTCTTCAGGGCAAACAGAGTCGCCTGGCACCAGTACTGGACACTTAAATAACTTTCTCGGGGACCTAAATTAGCCACCGTTCTTCGTACCAGCTCTGTCCTTTTAGGTCACACAAGGGACTCCATCTGTGAGTCCTCTCAGTGGATTAACATTCAGCTGTAATGTCAATCGCCCGGGGCCTCACGGAGCGCTTCCTCTCAACCGTTTGACATCTTTTTTGAGTCTTCAACTCCTGGTGCACGAGGGATGTCCCATCGTCGGACCGGCTTCAAGCCTTGTGACTCCTGTCACAAGCTGATGTCAGTCACCGATCCGCACCTCGTGTGCCTCTGGTGCCTGGAGCGTGACCACGAACCGAAGTCGTGCTCCGACTGCCAGGCCATGAATCTGAAGTCTTTGCGGGAGCAGTCCCGAAAACTCTTGGAGGCCCGGCAGTCCGCTCCACGTCGTTCGAGGTCCCAGTCGAGAGGAAGGTCTCGGGACCGGTCGCGGTGCCACCACCACTCGCCTTCGAAGTCTTTGCACTCATTGGGTAAGTCGAAGCCTTCGCCTTCTCCCCGTCCGTCGGCCGACGCGACGCGGGACCCGGAGCGTCGTAGCTCTCCAGCTCCGATTTCGGAGCCCGCTTCTGGGACAGCTCCGCGCTTCCCTCCCTTTCCCGGAGCTGGAGCGTCCCCTGCCCAGCTTCGAGCTTTTTACGAAGCACTTCACAGCATCTTTGGGCAGCCCGACTCCACAGGCGTGCCTTCGGGCCCCAGGGACTCGACTGGGGGCCCTTGGCCTTGGATGCCAGCGGCTCTGGCCCCCAGGCCTGGATCCGGATCGGTGCCGGTCGACCTCACGGTACCTTCCCCGGCACCGATTCCAGTGATGGCGCCCCCGACGACGGTTGTGCCCCCAACCGGCGGCGTCGACCCCGGCCTCACCCCCGACTTGGACCCTGTGCCGGACCGACGTCAGTACAGACGCCGGATGGTACTTTTCTACCGCTGTTCATCCCTGGCGTTCCCTATCGCCCTTAGTAGCAGCCAGAGGAGGGTGAGGAGGACTGGGAGGGGTCTATTGACCCTTTAGCTGACCAGCTTGAAGAGCCGGACTGGCGAGAGGAGTTGGGTGATGCCAGTGGTTTGGATACCTCCCCAGACCTTGGCATGCTCTCCCCCCCTTGCATGGCTACGGAGGAGGGAGCTTCCTATGCAGTGGTGTTGCATAGGACGGCTGAGGCCTTGGGCCTCGAGCTTCCTACGGTGGCAGTCAGGTCTAACCTCCTGACAGATGTGCTTCAGCCGGCAGCGGCCTCTTCGGAGCCCCTGCTGCCTTTTAATAAAGCCCTCACAGACATCCTTTTGGGCACTTGGTCCAAGCCCAGCACAGGGGCTCCTGTGGACAGGATGATTTCCCGACGTCACCGTCCGGCCCCGGCCGACCCACTTTTCCTCTCCCAACACCCAACCCCCAAGAGCTTGGTGGTCCAAACCTCGTCCTCTAAAGGCGCATTCCCTACTGCTCCCACAGATAGGGAGTCCAAGAAGCTGGACCACCTTGGGAAGAAGATGTTTTCTTCCGCCAGCTTAGGGGTGCGGTCGGTGAACACCCCATGCCTCTTGGGTTGTTGTACCCATACGGTGTGGGATACAGTTGCGCAAGTGCTGCCACAGTGCCTGGAGGAGGCCCGGGCCATGCTCACCCGCGCAGTTGCTGAGGG
The DNA here is from genome assembly GCA_963921515.1 of Calotriton arnoldi. Lineage (NCBI taxonomy): Eukaryota > Metazoa > Chordata > Amphibia > Caudata > Salamandridae > Calotriton > Calotriton arnoldi. The sequence goes on from CAWUFW010000017.1 coordinate 5,285,311, forward strand.
TCGAGACGCAGCTAAGTTCACCATCACGTGTGGGCTGGATACTGCCAACTCTCTGGGCAGAACAGTTTCCACGTTGGTAGCCCTGAGGCGCTACAGCTGGTTGAGGACGTCTGGTTTTTTGGGAAATGTCCAATCCACCCTTTTGGACATGCCCTTTGATGGCCGTCGCCTGTTTGGTGACAAGGCGGACTGAGTGCTCGAGCGCTTCAAGGATTCTAGGGCTACGGCCAGATCCTTGGGCCTCGCAGCAACCTCTCGCCCCATGCAGTCTGCCTTTTGCCCCTTTCGTGGCTACTACTTTCTGGTACCCAAGAAGGACAAAGGCCTGCGTCCTATCTTAGACCTCAGGGCCGTCAAACGCTTCCTCCGGAAGGAGAAGTTCAAAATGTTCACGTTGGCTCAGGTCCTCTCTGCCCTCGATCCCGGAGACTGGATGGTAGCGTTGGAGTTGCAGGACGCCGATTTCCACATCCCCGTCCTGCCAGCCCACAGGCGTTACCTACAGTTCACGGTAGGCCACGAGCATTTTCAATTTACTGTGTCCCCCCTTTGGCCTTACCAGCGCCCCTCGGTGTTCACGAAAGTGATGGCGGTGGTCGCAGCTCATCTGCGCAGAGCAGGGGTTCCAGTCTTCCCCTATCTCGACGACTGGCTGTTGAAGGTGGGCTCGCCCCAGGCTGTCATCTCCTACCTCCAGACTAGGGCGGACCTCCTGCATTCGCTGGGGTTCACTGTCAACGTGCCGAAGTCCCACCTGATTCCCTCTCAGAAGCTCCTTTTCATCGGAGCAGTTCTGGATACAGCGCAGATCTGAAAGAGACACGTTAGTGACAGATTCCTTACCTTAGAACATCCCCAGGCGTCAGGCTGGATCCGGAAAGTTTTGCGTAGCAGTACCCTTGCGCGTCGGTAGGCGGCGTCGTGCGGCTCCGCGTCCGTCGTCGGCGTCGTGATCGCCGGGATGACGTCGCGGGCAGTACTTAGCGCCGCCCCTGCGCGCTGACGTCAGTTCTTCTTTTCTGCGCCAGCAAGCGCAGATCCGGGAAGAGCAGTGCCCTGGTCATTTTTTGACCATACTTTTGGTGAATTTTTCACTGTTTTTCCATCTTTCAAGGTGTCGTAGGGATGCCCGGCTTCAAGCGATGCGGCGCCTGTGCGCGGATGATGTCCGTCACCGACCCGCATTGGGAGTGTCTCTTCTGCCTCGGTCGAGGCCACGACACGGAGTCTTGTACCGACTGCCAGGCCCTCCACCCGAAAGCTTTGCGAGAGCGGTCTCGAAAGCTCCTCGAGGCCCGGCATTCGGCTCCGCGGAAGCCCCGGTCGCGTGAGAGGTCCAGGGGTCGATCGCGGAGTCCACACCGGTCGTCGGCGTCGAAGTCTTCTTCGTCCGGTAAGTCGAAGCACAAAAAGTCCAAAAGCATCATCGCTCTAGGACTTCGCCTCGCCGGTCTCGCGACTCGGCTGAGGCCCCTCCCGGCACCGTCCCCGCCCCGCGGCCCCGGACATGCCTGTGGAGTCGCCCCCGCCATACCCGCCCTTCCCGGGTTCGGGGCGGATCCGGCCAAAGTACAGGAATTCCTGTCGGCCATGGCCCGCCTCTTCGGGCCTTCAGGCCCCTCCGGTGCGCCTTCGGGCCCCGCGGGCCCTGATGGGGTTGCTCCGGCGTCGCCGACGGCTCCGGCCCCGGCGTCGCCTGTGCCTCCAGCCTCGATCCCGGCTCCGGCTTCGGCCCCGGCCTCGATCCCGGCTCCACAACCCCCATCGACGCCGGTCGACCTAACGACACCTCCGCCGGCGCCGATGTCTCCGGTGCCGTTCTCGGCGCCGCCCTGGGCTCCGGGCGGCGTCGTCCCCTGTTCCTTCCGGCTCCGGACATGGATCCGGACCGACGTCGCTCGACGCCGGCTCCGGCGCCGATGGGACCTTGGGTCCCAACTGTCCCTCCTCCTCCTTATTTTGAACCAGAGGAGGACCAGTTGGACTGGGAGGGGTCTGATGACCCTCTGACATGACACTGTCAGTACGATCAGGACTGGACAGAGAGTCTAGGGAGGCCAGTGGTCTGGATACTTCCCCTGACACTGGCATGCTGTCTCCTCCCGTGGCTACGGAGGAGGGAGCCAATTTTGGTACGGTGTTGCGTAGGGCAGCTGGGGCCTTACATCTCCAACTTCCTACTTTGACGGTCAAGCCTAACATCTTGACAGAGGTGCTTCAGCCGGCAGCCTCCTCTGCGGAGACTGTGCTGCCGTTTAACGACGCCCTCACTGACGTTCTTTTGGGCGCCTGGTCCAAGCCCAACACAGGGGCTCCTGTGGATCGGAACGTGTCACGACGCCATCGCCCAGCTCCGGGCGACCCCCTGTTCTCTCTGTCCACCCCACTCCTGAGAGCTTGGTTGTCCAAGCCTCCGCTTCCCAAACCGCCTTCCCTACCGCTCCTCCGGATAGGGAATCCAAACGCCTGGATCAGTTTGGGAAGAAGGGTTTTTCTTCCTCCAGTGCTGGCTTGCGGTCCGTTAACACCGCTTGTCTTTTGGGCCGATATACCCACTCCCTGTGGGATTCGGTGGCGGATGTTTTGCCCCAGTGTCCTGAGGAGGTCCAGACACTGCTTTCCCGCGCCATTGCGGAAGGAAGGGATGCGGCTAAATACACCATTCGTTGTGGCCTTGACACCGCCGACTCGCTGGGCAGGTCTATTGCAACGACGGTGGCGCTCAGACGCCACGCCTGGCTGAGAACCACTGGTTTTTCAGGGGATGTCCAGAATACTCTCATGGACATGCCCTTTGATGGAGTCGGTCTTTTTGGGTCCAAAGCAGACCATGCGTTGGAGCGCTTTAAGGACTCACGGGCTACTGCCAAGTCCCTGGGCCTTTCTGCTACACGCCCTCCGCTGACTTCTGCTTTTCGCCCCTATCGTGGCCACGGTAGGGGCGCCCCTTCACGTCAGCAGCCCAGCCACCGGCCCGCGCAGCAGGCGTCTTCGCGTGGCCGAGGACGTGGATTCCGCCGTGGCGGATCGGGCAACCAGCGTGCGGGTCAGGCCACCACCTCCAACCCGTCCGCGGCCTCCAAGCCCTCCTAGTCCCTCCTTTCAGGTGCACAGCACGCCAGTAGGGGGCAGGGTCCGCCATCACCTTCCCCACTGGCGCACCATCACCTCGGACAGGTGGGTCTTGGACATTGTCCGAAGGGGCTACTCCCTCCCCTTCGAGACCACCCCTCAGCCATGCCACCTCAATTCCACCGCATGTCAGGGGATCACTTGGTGCTTCTACAGAAGGAAGTCACGGCCCTCTTGACCAAGAGGGCCATCGAGCATGTTCCGACCCCAGAAGTAGGGCGTGGTTGCTACTCCCACTACTTTCTGGTGCCCAAAAAGGACAAGGAGGACATGCGTCCTATCTTGGACCTCCGGAACGTCAATCGCTTCCTCCGGAAGGAGAAGTTCAAGATGCTCACCCTAGCTCAGGTCTTGACTGCCCTCGACCCTGGAGACTGGTTGGTAGCGTTGGACTTGCAGGACGCGTATTTCCACATCCTCGTCCTGCCGGCCCACCGGCGTTACCTTCGGTTCACGGTAGGCCACGAGCATTTTCAGTTCACCGTGCTCCCTTTGGCCTTACAAGTGCCCCTCGGGTGTTCACGAAAGTGATGGCGGTGGTCGCAGCTCATCTGCGCCGGGCAGGGGTTTCAGTCTTCCCCTACCTCGACGACTGGCTGCTGAAGGCGGGCTCGTCCCAGGCAGTCGTCTCCCACCTCCAGACTACGGCCGAACTCCTGCACTCGCTGGGGTTCTCCATCAATGTGCCGAAGTCGCATCTGATTCCTTCTCCACAGCTCCTTTTCATCGGAGCAGTTCTGGACACGACGCAGTTTCGGGCCTATCCTCCCGAACGGCGAGTCCGGGATATTCAGGCTATGATTCCGATCTTTCGGCCTTTATCCTGGGTTTCGGCACGGATGACCCTGAGGCTGCTGGGCCTCATGGCCTCCTGCATCCTGCTGGTCAATCATGCCAGATGGCATATGCGGGCTCTGCAGTGGGACCTAAAGTTCCAGTGGGCGCAGCATCAGGGCAACCTGTCCGATCACGTCCAGATCTCGGAGGGGACTGCAAGACAGTTGCAGTGGTGGCTCTCGAACCGGCAATGGGTCATGGGCAGATCCCTCTCCCTTCCCCAGCCAGAGCATACAGTTGTGACGGACGCGTCCCTTCTGGGATAGGGCGGTCACATGGGAGAGGCGGAGATCAGAGGCCTCTGGTCTCCGGTGGAGTCCCGGCTCCATATCAACCTTCTGGAGCTCCGGGCGATCCGACTTGCACTCAAGGCATTCCTTCCCTCTGTCAAAGGGAAGGTAGTGCAGGTGTTCACAGACAACACCACCGCCATGTGGTACTGCAACAAACAGGGCGGGGTGGGGTCTTGGACCCTTTTTCAGGAGGCTCTGCGCCTCTGGACATGGCTGGAACATCAGGGCATGTTCCTGATGGTTCAACACCTGGCAGGTTCCCTGAACGCCAGAGGCGGACGAACTCAGCCGCAGGTGCATGATGGATCACGAATGGCGTCTTCACTCGGAAGTGGCGCAAGGACTCTTTCTACAGTGGGGAGAGCCTTGGTTAGATCTATTCGCCACCGAAGAGAACGCGCAATGTCATCAGTTCTGCGCGTTGGAATTTCCAAGGCGGCACTCGCCGGCGACGCTTTTCGTCACGAGTGGAGTTGCGGTCTATTGTACGCCTTTCCGCCTATACCACTTCTACCCAGAGTGTTGAAGAAGATTCGGCACGACCGGGCCCAAGTCATTCTTGTGGCTCCGGACTGGGCTCGAAGAGTTTGGTATCCCGAGCTACTCAATATGAGCATTGATCCCCCGATCCGTCTGCCTCTTCGGGAGGATCTTCTGTCGCAGCAGCAGGGGACGGTCCTCCAACCGAACCTGTCCAGTCTACACCTGCTTGCGTGGAGATTGAGCGGCGGCAGTTGATTCCTTTCGACTTGCCTCCCGAAGTTTGTGATGTGATTCTGTCAGCCAGGCGTCCCTCCACTAAGGTGGTATACGCCTGCAGTTGGAACAAATTTGTGGCATGGTGCACAGCAAGGCTGTGAATCCCCTTTCTGCCCCTCTTTCTGAGGTCCTTCTGTTCCTTCTCTCTCTGGCCCAACAGGGTTCTGCCCTGGGTACCATCAAGGGTTATCTTTGTGCTATCTCGGCCTTCCTCAGGCTCCCTGATCAGCCCTCCCTTTTCAAGTCCCCTGTTGTTAACAGGTTCTTAAAAGGCATTACTCACCTCTTCCCTCCTGTTCCGTTTGTGATGCCTCAGTGGGACTTGAACTTGGTTCTTACCTTTTTAATGTGCGCTCCCTTTGAGCCTCTGCATAACTGTCCTCTTCGTCTTCTGACTCTGAAGACAGCCTTTCTGGTGGCCATCACCTCCGCTCGGCGGGTGAGTGAGCTCCAGGCTCTATCTTGCAAACCTCCCTTTCTGTCTGTTCATCCAGACAAGGTTGTTCTTCGGACGCGTCCGTCCTTCTTGCCAAAGGTGGTTACTGCTTTCCACATTGGGCAGACCATCACTTTGCCCACCTTCTTTCCGCCTCCGCATCCTTCTAGAGAGGAAGAGAGGCTCCACCGTCTGGACCCAAAACGTGCGCTCTCCTTCTATATCGACCGCACAAAACACTTCCGGGTGGATGACCAGCTCTTTGTTGGCTACGTGGGCGCCAAAAAAGGTCGGGCGGTGCACAAGAGGACCATCTCCCGCTGGGTTACCTTGTGCATCAAGACCTGCTATTCTTTGGCTAAGAAGGAGCCTCCTGTTGGGCTGCGTGCCCATTCCACCAGGGCAACGGCTGCTACCACGGCCTTGGGCCGCGGTGTTCCGCTGCCGGTTATCTGTCAGGCAGCTACGTGGGCCTCGCTGCACACGTTTACAAAGCATTACTGCCTTGACAGTCAGGTCCGGAGGGACGGCTTCTTTGGCCGTTCTGTCCTCCAGGACTTCCTTGTCTGATCTTTGTTCGCAGACCCACCACCGGGTTGGTATTGCTGGGGTATCTATTCTAAGGTAAGGAATCTGTCACTAACGTGTCTCTTTCAGATGCACAAGTTACTAACTTGTGTAACGATATATCTGTAAGAGACAGTAGTTAGTGACAGATTCCTTACCGCCCACCCATCCTCCCGTTCTGCGAACTGATTTCTAGGGTTAAGGACATCCCTTTCAGGGCCCTAGTGTTTTTCAGACACCTATGTCAGCTTCTTGCATGGCTCTGCGTTCCTGGCGCGGAAAGTCGTGTACAGAACTGACGCCAGCGCGCAGGGGCGGCGCCTAAGTACTGCCCGCGACGTCATCCCGGCGATCACGACGCCGACGACGGACGCGGAGCCGCACGACGCCGCCTACCGACGCGCAAGGGTACTGCTACGCAAAACTTTCCGGATCCAGCCTGACGCCTGGGGATGTTCTAAGGTAAGGAATCTGTCACTAACTACTGTCTCTTACAGATATATCGTTACACAAGTTAGTAACTTGTGCTTTCGGGCTTATCCTCCCGAGCAGCGAGTCCGGGATATTCGGGCTATGATACCGATGTTTCAGCCTCTATCCCGGATTTAGGTGAGAATGACCTTGAGGCTGCTGGGCCTCATGGCCTCCTGCATCCTGCTGGTGTATCATGCCAGATGGCACATGCAGGCTTAGCAGTGGGACCTTAAGTTTCAGTGGGCGCAGCATTAGGGGAATCTTTCCGATGTCGTCCAGATCTCGGAGGGGACTGCACGTCAGTTGCAGTGGTGGCTCACGAACCAGGATTGGGTCAACGGCAGATCCCTCTCCCTTCCCCAACCAGAGTTCACAGTGGTGACAGATGTGTCACAACTGGGAGGGGGCGGCCACATGTGAGAGGCAGAGATCAGGGGTCTCTGGTCTCCGGCGGGGTCCGGGCTCCACATCATCCATCTTGCACTGAAGTCGTTCCTTCCATCTGTCAAAGGAACAGTAGTGCAGGTGTTCACAGACAACACCACCGCCATGTGGTACTGCAACAAACAGGGCGGGGTGGGGTCGTGGACCCTATGTCAAGAGGCTCTTCGCCTTTGGACATGGCTGGAGCATCAGAGCATATCCCTGGTGGTTCAACACATGGCAGGTTCCCTGAACGCCAGGTCAGATGAACTCAGCCACCGGTGCATGATGGATCACGAATGGCGTCTTCACTCAGAGGTGGTGCTAGGTCTCTTTCAGCAGTGGGGAGAGCCTTGGTTAGATCTGTTTGCCACCGAAGAGAACGCGCAATGTCAGCATTTCTGCGCGTTGGAGTTTCCAAGACGGCACTTGCTCGGCGGCGCTTTTCGTCGCGAGTGGAGTTGCGGCCTCCTGTACGCCTTTCCGCCTGTACCACTTCTACCCAGAGTGCTGAAGAAGATCAAGCGCAACCGGGCCCAAGTCATTCTTATGGCTCCGGACTGGGCGCGAAGAGTCTGGTACCCCGAGCTCTTGAGCATGGCCATCAATCCTCCGATCAAACTGCCTCTTCGGGAGGATCTTCTGTCGCAGCAGCAGGGGACGGTCCTCCACCCGAACCTGTCCAGCCTCCTCCTCCTTGCGTGGAGATTGAGCGGCGGCAGTTGACAGCTTTCGACCTTCCTCCCGAAGTCTGTAACGTCATCTTGGCAGCCAGGCGTCCCTCCACTAAAACGGTATACGCCTGTAGATGGAACAGATTTGTGCATGGTGCACAGCAAAGGCTGTGGATCCCCTTTCTGTCCTTTTTCATTCTATCTTTAGCCCAGCAGGGCTTTACACTGGGAACCCTTAAATAGTATCTTTCGGTCATTTCGGCCTTTCTTCGCCTTCCTGATCAGCCTTCTCTCTTTCAAGTCCCCTATTTTCAATAGATTCCTGAAGGGCATTACTCATCTCTTTCCTCCTCCTCCTTTTGTAATGCCCCAATGGGACTTGAATCTTGTCCTTACTTATCTTATGTGTGCTCCCTTCGAGCCACTACTTAATTGTCCTCTTCATCTTCTTACTTTAAAGACTGCCTTCCTGCTCGCCATCCCCTCTGCCCGCAGGGTGAGTGAGGTTCAGGCTCTGTTCTCCAAGCCTCCTATTCTTGCTGTTCATCCGGTAAAAGTGGTCCTTCGCACTAGGCCCTTCTTTTTGCCCAAAGTGGTTACCTCTTTCCACATAGGTCAGACCATAACATTGCCCACCTTCTTTCTGCCTCCACACCCTTCCAAAGAGGAGGAGAGACTCCACCGCCTGGACCCAAAACCTGCGCTGTCCTTCTACATTGACCGCACTAAAGATTTCCGGGTGGACGATCAACTCTTCGTGGGTTATGTAGGCGCCAAGAAAGGTCGGGCCGTGCACAAACGTGCCATCTCTCTATGGGTGTCCTATGCATCAAAATCTGCTATTCTTTGGCTAAAAAGGAACCTCCAGTAGGACTACGCACCCACTCTACCAGGGCGACAGCAGCCACTACTGCTTTGGGACATGGAGTTCTGCTGATTGACATCTACCAGGCAGCCACGTGGGCACCCCTGCACACGCTCACAAAACATTACTGCCTGGATAGCCAAGTCCGGAGAGACGGCTTTTTTGGCCGTTCTGTTCTCCAGGACTTCCTGGAGTGAACTTAGTTCGCAGAGCCACCACCGGGGTTGGCATTGCTGGGGTATCTATTCTAAAGGTAAGGAATCTATAACTACAGTCTCTTTCAGATAAACAAGTTACTTACCTTCGGTAACAATGTATCTGTAAGAGACATATGTAGTTATAGATTCCTTACCGGCCCATCCATCCTCCCCGTTCTGCGAACTAACTTCTAGGAACAGGGACTCCCTTCTAGGGCCCTACTTATGTGCACCAGTGGTCAGTGTCTTGCATGGCTCTGCGCTTCTGGTGTGGAAAGTTGTGTCAGAACTGACAGCGCGCAGGGGCGGCGTCTAAGTAGACACCGCAATGTCATCCCGGCGACCATGACGCCGACGACGGACGCGGAGTCAACCTACGCCACCTACCGACGCGCAGGGGTACTGCTACGAAAAAAAATATAATAATTCTCAGGATCCAGTCTGACGCCTGGGGGTAATTCTAAAAGTAAGGAATCTATAACTACATATGTCTCTTACAGATACATCGTTACCGAAGGTAAGTAATTTGTTCGTTTAGAGTATTCCTCCTCACATTGGCCTATGACATCCCCCTAGTTGGGCATCTTGGCCAGACTAAAAGTTGGAGTAGGCTATTCAGCCACTTCTACTGGCCAAACGTGTCCCAGCGGGGTCCCCGTGGTGACCCATTCACTCATATCTCTCATCCATTCCTCTACCTGTGGTGGCCGGGGTCTGAGCCAGCTGATAGCTATGCGTTTTTCGCTATCACTAAACCCAGTGTGACAAATCGTCTGCTTAATTTTTTATTTTTGGAGGTAGGGAGTAAACCCATCAATACCTGCCGGACATTTTTGGGGATCGTCCAACCTGTCGCCCTTTGTAAATGTGCGAATATAGTGTCCCAGTAAGAGCTCAACTGTAAACGCGCCCAAACCATGTGCAGGAAATCTGCTGCTTGCAATTTACATCTCGACCATTCGTTGCTATGGGTAAATTGTATGTAGGGTGGTCGGTGTAAGGTAGACTTGGTGCACCATGTTATATTGTAGGAGCTTAAAACGCGCGTTGGAGCGGACTGTACGCACCCCTTCCTGAACTTTTTCCCATTCCTCATCCGATAATGGTTCCTCCAGCACGGCATCCCATCTTCTCTTTACTGGTAAGGATCTTGTAATGACTGATGTCCACTATATGTATTAAAATGGCTGACCGCACTTAAAAAGCCTGGAGAATCGACTCCGGGGTTTGTAGGGGTGTCTTACTCATATGTAGTGACCTCAGATATAAGGAAACCTATATCTGTCCTTAGTGGTGCAAGCACCAACTCACACAGGCTGCAATGGCAGGCCTCTGGTCACAGTTTAAAGTGGACTCCCATGGGTGGCACAATACATGCTGCAGGCCATGGGAGACCCCTGGTGTACTTATGCCCTGGGTACCCTAGTACCATATACTAGGGACTTACAAGGGTACACCAGTAGCCAATTGTGGATGTAAACAAGTACTTACCATGGCAAATTCAGGTAGAAAGAACAGTGACTGGGGTCCTGATTAGCAGGATCCCAGACAGACTAGGTCAAAAACACACTTACACCAGGCAAAAAGTGGGGGTAACCATGCTAGAAGGATCCTACCTTCCTATAGGCAGTGCTTAGTTTGAGCCAATGGTTTTCACTGCTCGGCAGCAGCACTTAATTTTTAACACCAGCGCTTATGACAGGCCACCAAATGGTGGTGCTGTGTGTCTAATTTTGAAGTGAACACAACAACAGAGAGTTTAATAACTCAGCATACATTAAAATTAATAATACCTACCACCCACCCCATTCTTATAGCTTTGGGTGGCCTGGAATAGTCTGAACTGTCACACGTGTAAGAGTGTGATGGTTAGTAGTTGTGTTGGTACTGTCATTGGCGCGCTGGCAGGGACAATGAGTGCTGCAAGCTGTAAAGAACTGGGCTTTTGTCTTAGTTTACCGCCCCAAGCACATTTTTTGCTTCCTTTTTAGCTGCTAGATACTGAGTTTCGACTCTGACAGTGCACTGAGGCATGCTAACCAGACCTCAGTTCTAGTGCTCTTTCCCTAAAACAAGGTGTTGTCTAATTGAGCTTCAATGGCAAAGGACTTTAGCACCCCAGTAAGTCCCTAGTAAATGGTACTCCAGGTACCTAGAGCAGGGGTTCTAAAGAGGGTCCCACAGGGCTGCAGCGTATCTTATGCTACCCTAAGGTACCCGCTTACAGATTCCACACAGACTGCCCTTACAGGCTGCCTGATATAGTGCAAACCAGGAACGAAAACACGACATGACACACTCATGTGTGTCATGGCAAAGTCACTGCATCTAATATATGTAAGTCACCCCTACGGCCGGCCATTGAGCCTTAAGGCAGGGTGCATTTTATTTTATATGAGGACATATGTTCATGAGCAGATGTGCCCCTGTGATGTCTAGTTCCAGTACTAACTATTGCAAGTGATCGGGGAAGCCATTCTAAAAGCATGTGTTGGACACTGGTGAAACCGAGTTCCCCAGCTACATGATGGCTTCACTGAAAATAGGGATGTTTGGTATCAAACATCTCGTATTAATAAACCCACACTGATGCCAGTGTTGGATTTATTAATACATGCACCCAGAGGGCACTGACCGGTTCTCTCCAGCCTGCCACCAGAGCTGTGACACACCTCTGCATCCTGTGCTCCCGAAGGTCAGATCTGTTGTACCACCAAGTGACAGGACACCAGGACCAACCGGAGCCGCACAGGACTAATATCCGAATTATTGGACCCCTTGCAGCAGCAAAGGCTTGTTGTGACCGGACACAAACGCAGAGGAAGTCCGACCTGCATGTCGAGGATCTTCTGGGACACTGAGACCCACTTCGTGAGTGTCCCAGCTGTCCTGTTTGCCCCTCTTCTGCAAAGCCAAGACGTGAGTCTGTGACTGCTGCCACAGGACCCCTCAAAGCACCTATTCACCCGCACTCCAAAGCACAAATCCAAGGGAGGTTATGGTGCCAACGGGCTCCCCAGACCCCCAAGAGTCCAGCCCACATTTGGGTTTGCCCACACTGGACTTCCAGTCGCCCCCTGTAGCCTCTTTCTGCAGGTCTCCTCCAACCACAAGAGACTTCTTCACCGGAATCCAAATTCAAAAGACACCACTGCCCCTGAACCCCACAGCCCGAAGAGAAGTGGACCAAAATTGTCCCTGCAAGTCTGAGGATCTCAAGGGTCGAGCCCTCTGTGGGTTCCTCCGGACTAGGGCCCCAGTCCCTGTTTGCAGCCTTTCTAACCAGACCATTCTCCTATTGAAGTGAATGTGACACCCGATACCGTGACATACCTCTGCACCCAGACGCCCTAGAGCCTACTGGGTGAGCTGTTGGTGTGGCTTTGAACCTTGCCCCATATTCACCTTGAGTCCTGAAGAACAGTCCCATAAGTCGCTTCTAAGTGCCTGAATGCAATACATGTTTTTCCTCAATAGAATGACATTGCTGGTCCAGAAAATGCACTGTGTCCATTTATGAAAACTGTAAAAATTCATAACTCGAAAAAGTCCTTACTCGATTATCTTGGTATCTAAATTTATATAAAAGTATGTTATTTTTATAAATTGGTGTCGGAATTCTTTATTGACTGTCTGTCTAATTTACTGCCTTTGTGTGTGTAATAAATGCTTAGCACTACCCTTTGACATGTCTAACTGCTCGCCCACACTACCAAAAAACAGAGCATTTGGGGTTTCATTTGTGCCTCTGCAATTCCTTTGGGGTTTACATGGACTCTCTGCACAGTTTACCTCATTTTGGTGCAGTATATAGAGCCAGCTTCCTACATTGGTGGTACAGCGCTGGGGTCCAAACTTTGCGTTTACTGTACCACTCTGTCAGTATTGTGATTCCACTAAAGAATACACAATTGACTTTAGACTGCCAAAAATAATTTATTTCAAATTTTGCGATTTTTCCAAATTTCTAATCTGGTCTGTTAGGGCAATGGTTAAGCCCCCCAGTCCTTGGTATTTAGAAATTTAAACAATACCATAGACAGTTAGGTCCTTTTAAAAATATAGTCTGGTGGATTTTTCTAACTTACTAAAAAGATCCCAACTGTTCTAAAACACCATGTCTGAGACAGATGGTAGTTCCCAGTCCCTCAACTTGGGTGTAGGAAAGTGCCCCTTTTTGCATGGTTACCCCCTACTCTTTGCCTGATTTGTGATGCACTTTGACTGAGTGTTCACTGGGTCCCTGCTAATCAGGTTCCCAGTGCTTGTGTTCTTTCCCTAAACTGTACCTTTGTTTCCACAATTGACACACCTCTGGCCCACATATAAGTCCCTTGTAAAAGGTACCTCTGGTACCAATGGCCTTGTGACCAGAGAGGGTCTCTAAGGGCTGCAGCCTGTATTATGCCACCCTCCGAGATCCCTCACCTAACACATACACACTGCCATTGCAGACTGTGTGTTTTGGTGCAAATAAAATTTAAGAGTCAAGGTGGCACACATCCCTGTGTGCCATGCCCACAAACACTGCCTGTGGCATAGGTAAGTCACCCCTCTAGCTGGCCTCACAGCCCTAAAGCAGGGTCCACTATACCGCAGGTGAGGGCCTAGCTGCATGAGCAATATGCCCCTACAGGTTCTAAGGCCATTCTTAGACAGTGTAAGTGCAGTGAAGCCATATTGAGTACATGGGCTGGGAGGTTGTCATTACGAACTCCACATCTCCATGATGGCTTTACTGATTGCTAAAAAGTCTGGTGTCAAACTTCTCAGCACAATAAACCCACACTGATGCCAGTGTTGGATTTATTGCAAAATGTACTCAGAGGACATCTTAGAGATGCCCCCTGAAAAACAACCAACTCTCTAGTGTACAGCTCACTGGTCTGCACCAGCCTGCCACACTCGGACATCTCTCTGACCCGCTGAGGTAGGAGCCCTTGTGCTCTCGTGGTTCAGGAACAAAGCCTGCTTGGGGTGGAGGTGCTTCACACCTATCCCCAAGCAGGAACAACATTCAGAGTGGTGAGCCTCAAAGGCTTCCTGCCCTTTGTTATGCTAGCCAGGGCCTCTCCAGCTAGTGGAGATGCCCGCCCCTTTGACCAAGCCCCACTTTTGGAAGCAAAGTCTGCGAGAAAATTAGTAGTCAGGAGAGGTGTGTCCTCTCTCAGCCAGGACCACCCCTAAGATGTCCCGAGCTGAAGTGGCCCCCTCCTTAGAAAATCCTCCATGTTGGATGGAAGGATATCTGAAAGAAACACATAGTGATAGATTCCTTACCTTAGAATATCCCCAGGCGTCAGACTGGATCCGGAAAGTTTTCGTCAGCAGTACCCCTGCGCGTCGGTAGGTGGCGTTGTGCGGCTCCGCGTCCGTCCTTGGCCTCGTGGTCGCCGAGATGACGTCGCGGGCGCTACTTAGACGCCGCCCACGCGCGCTGACGTCAGTTCTTTCTTTTTCCACGCCAGCAAGCGCAGATCCGGGAAGAGCAGGAACCCCCAGTCAATTTTTGACTGACTTTTTGAGGATTTTTGTCTCTGTTTTTCTTTGAGTCTTCGACTCCTGGTGCAGTAGGATGCCCGGTTTCAAGTCCTGTGGGGATTGTCAGCGCATGATGTCGGTGATGGACCCGCACCGTGTGTGTCTTTTCTGCCTGGGGCGCGACCACGACCCCAAGTCGTGCTCCGACTGCCGGGCCATGACGCCGTTCGAAGTCCCGGTCCAGAGGGAGGTCGAGGGAACGTGCGCGGAGTCATCATCATCGATCTTCGGGATCCAAGTCTTCGCAGTTGGGGTCAGGTAAGACAAAGCACAAGAAGTCGAAGAAACGCCATCGTTCTCCGACTTCCCCTCGCCGGTCGCGCGACGCGGCTGAGGGTATGGGTGGTGCCACCCGCGCGGCTCCGGCGGAGTCCATGGAGTCGCCGCCCGACTACCCGCCCTTCCCGGGGTCGTCGGCGACTCCGGTCCAGATACAGGAGTTCCTGTCGGCCATGGCTCGCCTCTTTGGGCCGTCGGGTCCCGCCGGTGCGCCTTCGAGCCCCGTGGTCCCGCATGGGTGTCCTCGCGTTTCCTCGCCGGCGGCTCCGGCCTCTGCGTCGCTGTCGGCTCCGGCCACGGCGCCGCAGGACACCCTTGGATCCAGGCCTGGATCTCGGTCGACGCCGGTTGACCTTGTTACGCCTCCACCGACGTCGACTCCACCGGCACCAATCCTGACGCCGTCTGCACCTCGGGACGACGTCGACCTCAGTTTCAGCCCCGAAGTGGACACGGCGCCGAGCCGGCGTCGATCGATGCCGTTCTCGACCCTGCTTGGGGATTTCTATCCCCATGTCCCTTCTCCTTATTTTCAACCTGTTGAACAGCCCGAGGAGCAAGGGGAGGACTGGGAGGGGTCTGAGGACCCTCTTGCTGCAGCCTGTGAGTCTGAACAGGACTGGGCTGAGGAATTGGGGGACGCCAGTGGTCTGGATACCTCACCAGACATTGGCATGCTGTCTCCTCCTACCGTGGCTACGGAGGAGGGCGCCAGTTATGCAGTGGTGTTGCGTAGGGCGGCCGAGGCCCTACACCTCGAGCTCCCTACTGTGGCCGTCAGGACTAACCTCCTGACGGAGGTGCTTCAGCCAGCAGCTACTTCTGCGGAGCCGCTGCTTCCTTTTAATGAAGCCCTCTCTGACGTTCTTTTGGGCACTTGGTACAGGCCCACCACAGGGGCTCCTGTGGATAGGAACGTGGCCCGACGCAATCACCCGGCTCCGGGTGACCCCATTTTCCTCTCCCAACACCCCACTCCCGAGAGCTTGGTTGTCCAAGCTTCTGCTTCCCCAACCGCCTTCCCTTCCGCACCACCGGATAGGGAATCCAAGAAGCTGGATCAGTTTGGGAAGAAGATTTTTTTCTTCCACCAGCTCTGCGCTGCGGTCCGTGAACACCGCATGCCTCTTGGGCCGTTATTCCCACTCTCTGTGGGATACGGTGGCGAACGTGCTGCCCCAGTGTCCGGAGGAGGCCCGGCCTGCTCTCTCCTAGGCTGTTGCAGAGGGGAGAGACGCAGCAAAGTTCATGATTCGTTGTGGCCTAGACACCGCCGACTCACTGGGCAGATCGATTGCAACGACGGTGGCGGTTCGCCATCACGCCTGGTTGAGGACCACTGGATTTTCGAGGGATGTCCAAAACACCCTTATGGACATGCCCTTTGATGGCCGTTGGAGAGGTTTAAGGACTCACGGGCTACGGCCAAGTCCTTGGGACTCTCGGCAGTCCGCCCTCCTCCGCCTTCCGCTTTTCGCTCCTTTCGTGGCACAGGAAGGGGCGCCCCGCAGCATTTGCAACAGAGCCACAGGCCGGTGCAGCAATCATCCCAGCGCGGACGCGGGTTCCGCCGTGGCGGACAAAGGGGCCAGCGGGCAGGTCAGTCCAGCACCACCCCGGCCACCACTGCCTCCAAACCTTCCTAGTCCGAACTTTCAGGCCCATCAAACGCCAGTGGGCGGCAGGCTCCGCCATCACCTCCCCCCACTGGCGCACCATCACTTCGGACAGGTGGGTTTTAGAGATAGTCCGGAGGGGCTACTCCCTCCCCTTCGAGACTACCCCTCCAGCCATGCCACCTCAATACCACTGCATGTCGGGGGATCACTTGGTGCTTCTTCAGCAGGAAGTTGCGGCCCTCTTGGCCAAGGGGGCCATCAAGCACGTTCCGACGCACGAAGTAGGTCGTGGTTGTTATTCCCACTACTTTGTGGTGCCCAAGAAGGACAAAGGCCTGCGTCCTATCTTAGACCTCCGGAACGTCAATCGCTTCCTCCGCAAAGAGAAGTTCAAGATGCTCACTCTAGCTCAGGTCTTGTCTGCTCTCGACCCACAAGACTGGATGGTGGCGCTGGACTTGCAGGACGCCTATTTCCACATCCCCGTCCTGCGAGCCCACCGGCGTTACCTACGGTTCACGGTAAGCCACGAGCACTTTCAGTTCACCGTGCTCCCCTTTGGCCTTACCTGCGCCCCTCGGGTGTTCACCAAGGAGATGGCGGTGGGCGCAGATCAGGGGTCTCAGTCTTCCCCTATCTTGATGATTGGTTGTTGAAGGCGGGCTCGCCCCAGACAGTCGTCTCCCACCTCCAGACTACGCCGACCTCCTGCACTTGCTGGGGTTCTCCATAAACGTGCCGAAGTCGCACCTGATTCCCTCCCAAAAGTTCCTCTTTATCGGAGCGGTTCTGGACACGGCGCAGTTTCGGGTCTATCCTCCCGAACAGTGAGTCCGGGATATTCGGGCTCTGATTCCCATCTTTCAGCCCTTGTCCCGGGTTTCTGTCAGAGTGACTCTGAGGCTGCTGGGCCTCATAGCCTCCTGCATCCTGCTGGTCAATCATGCCAGATGGCATATGCGGGCTCTGCAGTGGGACCTGAAGTTCCAGTGGGCGCAGCATCAAGGGAACCTGTCCGATCACGTCCAGATCTTGGAGGGCACTGCACGACAGTTGCAGTGGTGGCTCACGAACCGGCATTGGGTCGACGGCAGATCCCGCTCCCTTCCCCAACCGGAGTTTACAGTGGTGACGGATGCGTCCCTCCTGGGATGGGGCGGCCACATGGGAGAGGCGGAGATCAGAGGCCTCTGGTCTCCGGCGGAGTCCCGACTCCATATCAACCTTTTGGAGCTGCGGGCGATCAGGCTTGCACTAAAGGCATTCCTTCCCTCTGTCAAAGGGAGAGTAGTGCAGGTGTTCACAGACAACACCACCGCCATGTGGTATTGCAACAAACAAGGGGTGGGGTCGTGGACCCTCTGTCAGGAGGCTCTGCGTCTCTGGACATGGCTGGAACATCAGGGCATGTCCCTGGTGGTTCAACACCTGGCAGGTTCTCTGAACGCCAGGGCGGACGAACTCAGCCACAGGTGCATGCTCGATCAGGAATGGCGTCTTCACTCGGAGGTGGTGCAAGGTCTCTTTCAGCAGGGGGGAGAGCCTTGGTTAGATCTATTCGCCACCGAAAAAAACGTGCAATGTCATCAGTTCTGGGCATTGGAATTTCCAAGGCGGCACTCGCTCTGCGACGCTTTTCGTCGCGAGTGGAGTTGCGGTCTGTTGTATGCCTTTCCGCCTATACCACTTCTGCCCAGATTGCTGAAGAAGATCAGGCGCGACCGGGCCCAAGTCATTCTGGTGGCTCCGGACTGGGCTCGAAGAGTATGATATCCCGAGCTACTCAGTATGAGCATCGATCCTCCGATCAGACGGCCTCTTTGGGAGGATCTTCTGTCGCATCAGCAGGGGACGGTCCTCCACCCGAACCTGTCCAGCCTCCACCTCTTTGCGTGGAGATTGAGCGGCGGCAGTTGATTCCCTTCGACTTGCCTCCTGAAGTTTGTGACGTTATTCTGGCAGCCAGGCGTCCCTCTACTAAAGTGGTATACGCCTGCAGGTGGAACAAATTTGTGGCATGGTGCACAGCAAAGGCTGTGGATCCCCTTTCTGCCCCTCTTTCTGAAGTACTACTGTTCCTTCTTTCTTTGGCCTAGCAGGGCTCTGCTCTGGGCACTATCAAGGGCTACCTTTCTGCTATTTCGGCCTTTCTCAGGCTCCCTGATCAGCTCTCTCTTTTCAAGTCCCCTGTTGTAAATAGATTTCTCAAAGGCATTACACACCTTTTTCCTCCTATTCCTTTCGTGATGCCTCAGTGGGACTTGAATCTGGTTCTGACATACTTGATGTGCGCTCCCTTTGAGCCCCTTCACAACTGTCCTCTTCGTCTTTTGACATTAAAGACTGCCTTCCTGGTGGCCATGACTTCCGCCAGGCGGGTGAGTGAGCTCCAGGCTCTTTCTTGTAAGCCTCCTTTCCTTTCAGTCCATCCGGACAAGGTTGTGCTCAGGCCCCGTCCTTCCTTTTTGCCAAAAGTGGTTACGGCCTTTCACATTGGGCAGACTATTACCTTGCCCACCTTCTTTCCGTCTCCGCATCCTTCCAGAGAAGAAGAGCGGCTCCACCGCCTGGACCCAAAACGTGCGCTCTCTTTTTATCTCACCCGCACACAGCAGTTCCGGGTGGACGACCAGCTTTTTGTTGGCTACATTGGCACCAAAAAAGGTCGGGCGGTCCATAAGAGAACCATCTCCCGCTGGGTTGTCTTATGTTTCTGATGGATACTTCTGCCTGTGGATTCCTCACCTTATGAATACCCCTTGCGCCAGCAATCTCGCGGAAATTCTTTTCCTAGCTCTCCCACGTCGACGAGGACGTCACAATAGCACGGCTCCGCTCGCGACTCCGTATGACGTCATCGGAGCCATAAGAAGACCTCGTCGGCGTGCTGACGTCAGTTCCCTTTTTTCCGCGCCGTCGACGCGTAACGGTTTTCCAGGGACTCTCCATCTTCAACTTTGTTTCCTTGCGGCGAAGAAATGGGTACTTCTAGGAAATCCGGGTTTAAGCCTTGCAGGGAGTGCCGAGGCCATATGTCGATCACGGATCCTCACGAAGACTGTGGTGCCTTTCATCCGACCACGACGTCGAGGAGTGCCGTTCATGCAGGAAAATGAACCCGAAGGCGCTTAAAGAGCGTGAAGAAAAACTCTTTATGGCCAAAGCCAAGAAAGAAAAAAGAGGGAGAAAGCAGTCTTCTTTGTCACACACGTCGAAGAAGCATAAGAAATCTAAGAAGTCCCGGCGTCATTCATCGAAGTCGAGGGCTTCGAGGTCGACTCCTCCTCCTGAGCGACTCCGGAGAAAGGACTTTGTCTCTCCTTCCCCTTCTCCGAATGCGGAGTCGCAGCATTCTCCAGCTCGGATGTCACCGGCGTCGAAGGGCTCTTCGGCGTCGAGAGGATCACCGGCGCCCTGTAAATCTCCGACGCCGGAGGAGATGTCTCCTATTCCTTTGGCTTCTCCAGTGCGGGCGCCGTCTCCACCGGGTCCGCAGGATCCGAATCCACCGCAGGAGGTCCCTGGGCAAGGAGGTACGGGTTCTTATCCTCCTTTTCCCTTGCCTGGTGCGGACCCATCGCAGTTCCTCAATGCGATGTACGGTATGTTTTCAAGGGCTAGTTTCCCATTGGGTGTGCCTTCAGGTCCCTTGACCTACAATTTGGGTGTTCCACACCAGTATGCCCAGGCCCCCTTTATGCCCTTTATGCCATCCGCTCCGGCTTGGCACTTCCCGACACCGAGGTCGTCCACTCCGGCACCTCGAGCTCCGTCGGATGGGGAGTCGGCGTCGTCTCGGATTCGAGCGGCGTCGAACGTTGTTCCGGAGGGTCTTCCTCTTGCTCCGTTACCTCCTTCTCCGGTGCCGCGTTCGGCGCCGTCGACTCAGTTTTTGGCTCCGCCGAGGCCAGTTCCGACGTCTGTGCCTAAGCAGCATTCCCGGAGGGAGATTCAAAGACTGCTAGAAGAGGAGGAGTATAGGCACGAGCAAGAACAGGAGGAAGGTGAAATAGTGGAGTCACTTGTTGACTTTGAGGGTCTGCAAGAGGCCAGTGGCTTGGACACTTCACCAGAATATGACCTTTCGTCACCAAAGGCTAGTCTACCATTGGAAAATTTGCCCTACCATGTGGTTGTGAGGAAGGCAGCTGATCTGCTGGGTCTGCAGCTTCCAGCATCTGAGATAAAGGCTAACATCTTAACAGAGGTCCTTAATACGTCTTCTGTGGTCTCAGAGCCACTTTTACCATTCATAGACGCATTAACTGAGCCAATTTTGGAAGTGTGGCAGAAGCCCTTCTCTGCGCCTGCTGTCTCTAGGTCGATAGCGAGAAGATATAGGCCGGCCCCTGGAGATCCTGCTTTTCTGTCTTCCATCCAACACCGGAGAGCTTGGTAGTACAAGCTTCATGTTCAAAGCAGTCTTCAGGTGCTTTCCCGACTACTCCTGGAGATAGGGACTCCAAAAAGATGGAGCAAGCGGCAAAAAAGGTGTTTTTCGTCGGCAAGCATGGCTTCGAAGTCAACAAATGCTACTTGTCTTCTGGGAAGGTACATCCATGCTTTGATGGATACTGTGAAGCAGCTAGCTCCTAAGCTCCCAGAAGATGATAGGGCTAACTTCATGGAGGTTCTTGCTGATTCACAAGCAGCTGCTCGCCAGGTGATTCAGTCTGGCATGGACACGGCTGATTCTGTTGCACGGGTAATGGGCTCTTCCGTGGCAACCAGAAGGCAGGCCTGGTTAAGGTCTTCTGGCTTTTCCCCTGATGTCCAGGCGACTCTCTTGGACTTACCTTTTGATGGCACAAGGCTGTTTGGATCCAAGGCGGACTCTGCCTTACAGCGTTTTAAAGACAGCAGAGCCATGGCTAGATCTTTAGGTCTTCAATCTCAGCCCAGGGGTTACGGTTACAAACGCCTTCGTGGGTTTGGAAGAGGTTCTTCCTTTCGTGGCCGTCAACAATTTCAACAGGGTCAGCAGCAACAACAGCAGAACCCTTTATACAAGTCCTACAGGGGCAAGAACAGAGGCCGTTTTAGGGGAGCCTCATGGCAGCAGTCCTCCTCCTCCTCCCCTCACCGTTGGTGCTTCAGGGAAGCAGCTCTAGATCCCCCATCTTAGAGCATGTTGGCCCTGTTGGGGGTCGGGTGTCCCATTTTCTACAAGATTGGAAACAGATTACAACAGATCGTTGGGTTTTAAATCTTGTAGAGAATGGGTACGCCCTCCCTTTTCTAGAGTATCCACCTCCTTACCCTCCTCGCCAAGGTGGTTGTTCAGAAGACCATTTGTTGCTTTTGCAGCAAGAGGTTCTTGTCTTGTTACAAAAAGGTGAGATAGAGGTGGTTCCAGAGCAGGAAAGGGGTCAGGTGTGCTACTCCCGGTATTTCTTGATTCCCAAAAAGGACGGACGTTTGAGACCGATCCTGGACCTCAGGGTTTTGAATTTTTACCTCGGGCAGGAGAAATTCAAAATGTTGACTCTAGCTCAGGTTCTTCTTGCGCTGCAACAGGAAGACTGGATGGTGTCCATCGACCTGCAGGATGCGTACTTTCATCTTCCCATCCTGAAGTCGCATCGGAAGTGTCTACGTTTCACGGTAGGGTCGCAACATTACCAGTTTGCGGTTCTACCGTTTGGTCTGACTTCCGCGCCACGAGTCTTTACAAAGGTGATGGCGGTGGTAGCAGCACATCTCAGAAGATCAGGGGTTCCTGTCTTCCCCTATCTGGACGATTGGCTGTTGAAAGCCAAGTCTCCGGAGATGGTGTTGTGTCACTTGCAGATGACAATGCAGTTGTTGTTCAACTTGGGTTTTTCAATAAATGTACCCAAATCTCACCTGGTGCCTTCTCAGCGCAGCCTGTTCATAGGGGCAATACTGGACACTACTGTTTGTCGTGCATTCCCGCCTCCACAGAGGATTCTCGACATTCAGGAGATGATTCCCTTGTTTCACAACGGAGCGGTTGTTCCGGTCCTGAAGGTCCTTCGCCTGCTCGGTCTGTTCGCTTCCTGCATACTGTTGGTCAGTCATGCACGCTGGCACATGAGGGCACTCCAGTGGTGTCTCCGCAGGCAGTGGTATCAGCACAACGGGGATCTCGGGGAGAAGGTCAGAATCTCCAGAGACGCTGCAGCGGAGCTGGCTTGGTGGGGTGTGCAGGGCAACCTGTCTCAAGGGAAGCCCTTTCAACTTCCTCCACCGATGGCCACAGTAATCACGGACGCCTCCACTCTAGGGTGGGGTGCTCATCTGGGGGATCTGGAGATCAAAGGTCTTTGGTCTCCAGAGGAAAGGTTGCTTCACATCAACCTTCTGGAATTGCGGGCGATACGTTTGGCACTAAAGGCTTTCCTTCCTTCCCTTCGCGGTTGGTCAGTTCAGGTCCTGACGGACAACACGACCGCGATGTGGTATATCAACAAACAGGGAAGTGTAGGGTCGTTTCGTCTCTGTGGAGAGGCTTTGCAACTCTGGTCCTGGGCTCAAGGCCAACAGATTTGTGTGTTTGCAAATCATCTAGCCGGGGTGCTGAATGTTCGTGCGGACAGTCTCAGTCGGCATTATTCGGCCGATCACGAGTGGCGGCTTCATCCGGAGGTGGTCCATCACGTCTTTCAGATTTGGGGGTCTCCTCGGTTGGACCTATTTGCCACTCACGAGAACGCGCACTGCCCTTTGTTCTGCAGTCTCCAGTTTCCGATGCAGGGAGCGTTAGGGGACGCTTTTCAGTTGAGTTGGAGCTCTCAACTCCTTTATGCGTTTCCTCACATACCCTTGATTCCTCAGGTTCTGAGGAAGATTCGCCAAGACCGGGCCCAAGTCATCTTGATCGCTCCGGATTGGCCGAGAAGGGTGTGGTACACAGATCTTCTTCACCTCTCTTCGCACCCTCCGCTCCGTCTCCCTCTCAGGGCAGACCTCCTCTCGCAGTCGCAGGGGCAGGTTCTTCACCCCCACCTCCAGAGCTTGCACCTTCATGCCTGGAGATTGAACAGGGCAACCTGAGTTCGTTCTCTCTCCCACCAGATGTGGTGGATGTTATTTTATCGTCCAGGCGACACTCCACCAAGTCCATTTACTCTTCCCGTTGGTCTAAATTTGTTAAATGGTGTGGAGAGAGATCTATTGACCCTTTGAAGGCTCGTTTATCTCATGTTTTAAGTTTTTCACTTTCCTTAGCGCAGCAGGGTTTTGCTGTAGCTACTGTAAAAGGTTACTTATCGGCTTTGTCGGCTTTTATCTGTTTGCCGGATCAGCCGTCCTTATTTAAATCTCCGCTGGTGATGAGATTCATTAAAGGTCTTACAAACATGTTTCCTCCCACTCCTTTTATTATGCCTCAGTGGGATTTAAATCTTGTACTTACTTTTCTCATGGGTTCTCCTTTTGAGCCTCTGCATAGTTGCCCTTTGAGGCTTCTTACTTTTAAAACGGTTTTCTTGATTGCCATTACCTCGGCTAGGAGGGTAAGCGAGTTGCAGGCTCTTAGCTCTAAGCCTCCTTTCCTGACCATTCATGCAGATAAGTTGGTTCTAAGGACCAGGGCTGCTTTCCTTCCCAAGGTGGTTACCCCTTTTCATTTGGGGCAGTCCATTACCCTTCCTTCCTTTTATCCTCCCCCTCACCCTTCCAAGGAGGAGGAGAGACTTCACCGCTTGGACCCAAAGAGAGCGGTCAGCTTTTATCTGGACAGGACCAGAGAATTGAGACTTGATGACCAACTCTTCGTGGGTTATATTGGTCGGATGAAGGGTAAAGCTGTTCTCAAGCGGACTCTATTGAGATGGATTATTCTCTGTATAAAGATCTGATACGCCCTGGCCAACAAGGAGGCTCTTGAAGGTATCAGAGCTCATTCTACTAGAGCAAAGTCTACTACATCTGCTTTGGCTAGAGGTGTACCTGTACTTGATATTTGTAAGGCAGCAACTTGGGCCTCCCTCCATACCTTTGCAAAGCATTACTGCTTAGATTCCGAAGTTAGGAGGGATGGCCATTTTGCTCGTTCTGTTTTGCAAGATTTTTTGGTTTAGTCAGGTGGACACCGTCTTCCAGGAGAGGTACGGCTTTGGGAGTCTATTCATAAGGTGAGGAATCCACAGGCAGAAGTATCCATCAGAAGAACAAGTTACTTACCTTCGGTAACGCTTTTCTGGTGGATACAATATCTGCCTGTGGATTCCTCACTGACCCACCCGCCTCCCCGTTGTCCACCTGTTTCTACCAAAAGATGCTTTGATTGATATATCTTGATCATGTTTGCAATTTTGTTACTTAGAAATGCCTTTTCTATGGCTATTTCGCAATGTCATTCTTGAGAATGCAAATGTGAATTTATATATATGTATATGTTTGGTATGCAATGTTTGCATTTGAAAATGTGTCGGTCCGCCCGTTTGCCTCGGTGGCACGGAAAAAATGGGTGGAACTGACGTCAGCACGCCGACGAGGTCTTCTTATGGCTCCGATGACGTCATACGGAGTCGCGAGCGGAGCCGTGCTATTGTGACGTCCTCGTCGACGTGGGAGAGCTAGGAAAAGAATTTCCGCGACATTGCTGGCGCAAGGGGTATTCATAAGGTGAGGAATCCACAGGCAGATATTGTATCCACCAGAAAAAGCGTTACCGAAGGTAAGTAACTTGTTCATCAAAGCCTGTTACTCTTTGGCTAAAAAAGAACCTCCGGTGGGGCTGCGTGCTCATTCCACCAGAGCTACTGCAGCCACTACTGCATTGGGACGTGGTGTCCCCCTGCAAGACATCTGTCAGGCAGCCATGTGGGCCTCGCTGCACACGTTTACCAAGCATTATTGCCTAGACAGCCAAGTCCGGAGAGACGGCTTCTTTGGCCGTTCTGTTCTCCGTGACTTTCTGGTGTGATCTTAGTTCGCAGACCCACCACCGGGGTTGGTATTGCTGGGGTCTCTATTCTAAGGTAAGGAATCTATCACTATGTGTTTCTTTCAGATGAACAAGTTACTTACCTACGGTAACGATATATCTGTAAGAAACATTAGTAGTGATAGATTCCTTACCGCCCCACCCATCCTCCCCGTTCTGCGAACTGATTTCTAGGGTTAAGGTCATCCCTTTCAGGGCCCTAGTTTCAATGCACCAGTGGTCAGTATCTTGCATGGCTCTGCGTTCCTGGTGCGGAAAGTCGTGTACAGAACTGACGTCAGCGTGCGTGGGCGGCGTCTAAGTAGCGCCCGCGACGTCATCTCGGCGACCACAACGACGGACGCGGAGCCGCACGACGCCACCTACCGACGCGCAGGGGTACTGCTGACGAAAGCTTTCCGGATCAAGTCTGACGCCTGGGGATATTCTAAGGTAAGGAATCTATCACTACTAATGTTTCTTACAGATATATCGTTACCGTAGGTAAGTAACTTGTTCTTTAGCCAATCAGTTTAGGGGATGCCTCCCCCCCAAAGGGAGGGAACATACAAAGGGTGTAGTCACCCTAAAGGTGAGTAGCCCATTGGCTACTACCTGCCAGTACCTGTAACGCCCTTAAATTCAGTATTTAGGGGCACCCCTGAACCTTGATCCTCAGATTCTTGCAATCCAGCGAAGGACGATGAAAAAGACGCCTTGCAGCAAAACTGGAAGACAACTACTGATCTTGCCCCAGTCCTACCGGCCTGTCTCCCGCTTAAAGACCCTGCAAAGAAGATGACGCCTGTCCTGCAGCCAGCGACTTCCAGAAACCCGAGGAAGACTGCCTGCTCTTCAACATAGACCCGATCTCCTGAGGACAGCGGCCCTTTCCAGAAGAATCCAACTACAAGGAATCCGGATCCTGCTGGAACCGCGACTCATGCCCACTCTACACCCGACGCCCAAGGCATGAGCCTGAGTGGCTCAGCTATGCAGTGAAGTCTCCCCAGCAATCCTGACCTCGAAACCATCAGTGGCTGACCTCTCCTGGACTCCACGAAGACGCCGGCAGCCTCATCAGGAAGGGTCCCCAGACCCCGACCGGCTCTGGTAAAGAAAATCCGACACCTAAAGGAACCCCTGCATCCTCAGCTCCCCGACTTTGGGGAGCCCAGCCAATGGAGTCCAGGCCTCCATTCGTCATCTCAGCTTACCTGCCCAGCAGGTGTTCTCCTTCATCCAGCCTCCTGGTCTGAGCCTGCAGCCTCTTTGTGCGACCAAGATTCCCCTTTACTTGCATTGGGCGCCCAACGCTGATTTACACCCTGCACCCGGCCACCCCTGTGCCTCTGGTGGTGTAGAGTTGTTGGTGCTGCCTTGTGGCACCTCCCCTGTGCTTGCTTTAACCCCCTGGGCCTGTGCCCTGAAACCATGGGTACTTACCTGCAACCAGCACCTTTTGAGGGAGCCCCCAGTCTCCATTGACTAACATTGGGCCCAGTGACCTCTGCACCAGGCCACCCCAGTGCCGCTGGTCGTGCAGTACCTACCTTGATCTGACCCTTGCCCAGTTTTGGTCTAAACCCCCAAAGGCTGGATGTGTAAGTCGAGTACTTACACATATCTTTTTGCCTTCCATAGGATTGCATTGCATTTCTTCCTATTTGCACTAAGTGTCTATCTTTTGCATTTGCTAAGTTCTATTATTGTTGATTGACACCACAAAGTATTTTCAATACTAGTGTAAAGTATTTCAATTCTTCTGTAGCACAATTCCTATTGTACCTAAAAAGTATTGCTATTTTAAACTGGTACTTACTGCAACTGATTTGTTCTTGGTTCTAAAATAAAAGTAACAAAGTAATATTTTTTATACAAAAACAAATTGGGCTTGGATTCAGTCTTTGAGTGTGTGTGTGTAATCATTTCTTGCCTTAGTGTGTACAACAAATGCTTAACACAGACTTCTGACAAGCCTAACTACTCAACCACACTACCACAACAGAGAGTAAGGTATTATCTGCTTTAACCTCTGTAAAGCCTCTGGGGATCCACTAGACTCTAGTATATACAGAGCCACCTTCCTACATTGGGTCCTTACAACAAAAACTTTAAGGTGTCCAAACTTAAGGAACTCTGCAAAGCATGGGACCTTGTGATGAGGCCTCATGGGGGTTAGGACTAGAATTCCCAAAAAGCATCAAAGGCGAGATTCTAAGAAAGGGGGTGCCGGCCCACAGAAGGATGGAGGTGGTAAGTCCTCCAAAGAAGTTCCTTCAGAGACTCAGGCCCTTAAAAAGATGGATAGTACATCCCATGCCACCTCCAAGGGTAAACAGAGTAGTGGGGACCCTAAGCTTAAAAAGTGTCATGGACTGTAGGCCCTACTTTGATTGTCAGCAGGTTGGGCACTACAGGGGGACTAAGCTTGCCCCAAGAAAAAGGTAGGCTCTGGGTTGTCAGTGTAGCCTTAGGGAATTACTCCTCACATGAGGACATCCTCCTAGCTTTTAACTGGGAAGTTGGGCCAGGTGAGTTGGTGGTTCCAGAGGGGCGTACACACTTCCATCCCATGGAGGTAAATAGAATCCCAGTCCCTGCCCTGAGTGATACTTGTGCCAGTCCCACCATTGTGCATGACATGTTGACATCCACAGACCAGTATTTAGCAGGGGAGACTAAACAAGTAAGGGTTGTCCCAGGGGAGATTACTGTTAGAACAAGTACCCCACGGGCTTCTAGACGAAGTCTAAAAGCTCAAAGAAATGGGAAAAATGAAATAGACCTTTCAATTATTACCCA
The DNA here is from genome assembly GCA_963921515.1 of Calotriton arnoldi. NCBI lineage: Eukaryota > Metazoa > Chordata > Amphibia > Caudata > Salamandridae > Calotriton > Calotriton arnoldi. The sequence goes on from CAWUFW010000017.1 coordinate 5,313,105, forward strand.
CTAGATTGTGGGAAAGGAAGCAGTTCCTTTTGTTAATATAACCTTCACACACTCCAGTAGTGTCATGCTTCATCATCGGGTTAATTCTGACTCCTAAAGGTCAGGGTGGGCTCGACCATGTTTCAGAGAGCACTTAGGAAGAAATGGCCAGGGGGTATAAAGATTAAAAATCCTCCTGCAGATCCCGGTATCCCTTTATTAGTGGAGCCGCAGGGGATATTAAAATACAAAAAACTATGTGGGTCGCAAGTAGTATTGTGGTCCTATGACCCTAGTGCCAACATGGTTCAGTCCGAAAATTGGCCTAAAAAGGTCCCGGACTTTCTTCAGGGCCAAAATGTCCTCCCTGGTAATTATCACAAGAGGCTAATATCTATCGCTATATATGTAAGGGCAGATAGCTGCTCCTTAGTGTGACACACCCGAAAAAAAGATCACTTATCTTATTCCTCAGTAGGTGTGTAGTACTCCATCTGTGAGAAAGAAAAAAGGGGGAAAAAAAAGAACAACCATCGAAAGAATTCTTGCATTTCAAAATTCCCATCTGTGATGTGCTCTGTACACCCATGCTTGTCAAACAGGGAGGGTGTGTAGGAGCCATCATACGTCGTAGCCATTTGTACGTGATCTTGAATCAGAATCCTAACAGAGCCAACTGCTCTGTAAACTATTTAGTGAAGTGGCGATATGACTCGCATTCTGCCACTAATCCAAGTGAAGTGAATGCATATTCCGTAGAATTTCGTCCCCACACCACACCCTTCTCACTCAAACCACACACTACATCTCATACACGTCATCAGTCATTAAAATCACATTGACCATTTGTGCTCGTTTGCTGGCCCCATGTTTGGTTCCTCGTGTTCATGCCCCTCTGGTCGTCGTCCCACTGGATCCTTCTGTTCCCTCTTCTTCCACGTCTTCCTCTCCTCCCTCCTTGGCCTAAAAAATGATTCTGATTTAGGTTAGGCTGGAAAAATGGTGCAGTTTGTGTAGGAAGGTGGAATCTGACTGCATGGTTGCCCCCACTTTTTTCCAGGTGTTTTGCTGGTTTTCAACTTAGTTTGGCTGGGATCCTGCTATTCAGGACCCCAGCCTATCTGCTTTCCCCTTAAATTGATTGCATGTACTTTAGGTACACTCCAGATTGGATTCGATTCTGGGGTACCCTTATAAGTCCCTAGTATAGTTCCTTGGGGTCCCAGCGATTCTACGTGCTCTAGGCACTGTGTCTAGTCAAGTCGTGGTTCTTATACCACTTTCTTAATATATGGTTTGGTCCCCCCCTGGGGCCCATTGTATATTGTGCTATTTACTGTCGTTTTAATACTGTGATATTGTGTATCTTGGACTCTAATCTCATAAAGAGATTAGTAGTGAGTGTTTAGAAATAAATACATATATTTTATATATACCTGGTGTGGTTCTCCTTTCATTTGGTCATTCAAGAGGTTATAATCTGGTAAACCAAGCTGCTTTACACTCCTTCAAGACTTAGCCTGAAGGCTGCTCTCCATAGCTACCACTAGGATAGCTTTCAATAAAGGTTGTCTTTAAACCTATCATCAATAAGGGTCGTTTGGACTGGTGCAAGGTGCCCACTATAACTAGTGGACAGCATATGCCAGGCCAACTTCTCACAGTTTGGTAATGTGGTGGGCCCTGTAATGGATATGGGCTGAAGGGACCAGGCCATGGGTATATTTGTGGTGGGGGGTACGCCTGATTAAAGCCTCCTCTCCGTGGTCGTCTGGGTTTGCCCCTCCAACTCTTAGATGAGTTGTCACTGGACCATCCGTCCTGTTCCGAGTCTGAAGTGTTCGAATCATCCTTATTGGAGGAACTGGTGTCCGTGTCCTGTTGTCTATTGTAGTCGTCCTTGATGTATGGGTAGACCCTCTCATGCGAGAATTTTTTCAGATCCTTCTGAAGTTTGTTTATTTTGCTCTGCATAAGATAGACTTTGTGCTCACTGATCTCCTTATTCACCTCCTCTAGCTTCTTCTTATAGAGGGTGATTTTAATCTCGGTGATAAGTGCATCCTCACTCGTTTTTATCTTGACCAGTAATGCCTCAGATAGGCACTTCGCTGTGTTAATTATTAAAATTAACCAGTCGCGTGTACACCGCCACGCGATCAATAACCACTCCTTTTTAAATAATGGATCATCCAAAAAGATCCTTGGTGCATTATTTACCAAAAGGCCAGATGGGGCAGCGTTACCCCGCAAATATTCGGTCATTATAGCCCCGTGTAGAAGTATTTTCATCTGGTTCCTTTTTAGTTCTTTTAGCTCGTCCCAATTCTGGGCTTGGTTAAGGCTCTGATTGATATTCGTGTTGGGCAATAGCGATGGGGCCGAAAGAACGGCCGATGCCATGTCATCCGAATAGCCAATTCCTAAAGCTTCTGTCATGATGAATCTTCCGTTAGTTATTGTTAGTTCAGACTGTACTCTGTCTGCTTGTGTGAGACGGTGAGAGGTGTAGGGAGGGAGTGAAAAGAGAGGGAGGTGCAGAGTGCCTGTGCTATTCTTTCTTTCTTTCCTTTCGGGATGTCGTATCCCCACTAGGAGTATCCTCTCCACCCTTGAGGCCCCGGAGGAGGTTCCCTTCTCTAGGTGGCTGTAGTTTATGGAGATTACTGTTAGGCCTGTGGCTTTAGTACCCCTAAAGATAGCTGGGTTTCTTAGTTGGCAAAGGGTGGTAGTTTGTTCAGATCCCCCCCTTGATTGTCTCCTAGGAAATGACCTTCCAGAGGTTGGTCCAAGCCCAAAAGAGGCACTAGTCCAGTGCCAGTCCTCTCCCAGGGATTCTGGAGGTGCTGAACAAGTAGGCCCCAAAGGAAGAGAAGAAGGAAAATGTGTAGGAAAGGAGTGCAACTTTTAGCCAACGTTCCAGTGAGCCAAGGAGAACCTGCTCCTGCTGGAGAGGACTCCATAGGTGGCACTGGTGAAGCCCTACCTTCCCCACAAGAAGTACTGACTAGTCAGGCAGCTTTTATGGATGAGATAGTGGCTCCTCAACTAACAGAAGACAGAGTGGAAAGAGGGTGAATGCTACAGGATATGGTATCCCCCTGCTCTAAAACAACAGTAGGACCCCCTGAACCTAAAGAAGCCTGTGTGTTATCCTATCCACCTGTCAGTGGAGAGCTAAAGGTGTGGTTTTGGGTACTGACAGTCGTCAGTAGCCTTTGCTGAGTGCTAGCCTTTATAGCTGTACTGTCCTTGGCATGGTGGTCTGACCCTATGTCTAATAGCAAGTTAGACCCCCTGACCCTGTTGGCTATTGGTCATGGTGGGGTTACTCCAGTTGTGGACAACCTCTTTGGGTAAGCTGAGGGTTGCCCATGCAAAGAGAGAGTAAGCAGAGGTAACTGCCTCTATCCCCAAGGAAAGGAGAGAAGGTCAAACATATCTAGTGCAATTTAAAATGGGTCCTGTTACTGTTAGGATAGGTTAGCTGCCAAGAGGCAGTGACCTGGACAGAAGGATGTGAGGCAGAGTAGGCCCTGCAACAATGCAGCCTGTTCCCTTACTCTTATCCTCGCCTGACAGGCTAGGAAGACTCTCCCAGGTTGTGGCTGAGTCTCCTGGCCTCTTGGAGTGGGTGGTGGGGGCGGTTGGGGTTTGTGTAGAGAACTGAGCTTTTGTTGCAGTTACCCCCCATTTTTTGCCCCCTTTTAGCTGCTAGGTGCTGATTTTCGACTGACAGTGCACTGAGGCCTATTAACCAGACCTCAGTGCCAGTGCTCCTTCCCTAAAACAAGGTATTGTCTAATTATGCTACAATTGGCAAAGGAATTTAGCACTCCTGTAAGTCCCTAGTAAATGGTACTCAAGGTACCTAGGGCAGGGGACTAAAGAGGGTCCCTAAGGGCTGCAGCATATATTTTGCCACCCTAAGGGACCCGCATACAAATTCCACAACGTTTGCCATTGCAGGCTGCTTGACATGGTGCAACCATGAGCACAAACACAACATGACACACTCCTGTGTGTCTTGCCAAAGTTACTGCATCTCATATATGTAAGTCACCCCTACAGCCGCCCTTTGAGCCCTAAGGCAGGGTGCATTATATTTTATGTTAGGACATATCTGAGCAGATGTGTCCCTGTGATGTCTAATTCCATTACTAGATATTGCCAGTGATCAGAGAAGCCATTTTAAAAGCATGTGTTGGACACTGGTGAAACCGAGTTCCCCAGCCACATGATGGCTTCACTGAAAATAGGGATGTTGGGTATCAAAAATCTCATATTAATAAACCCACACTGATGCCAGTGTTGGATTTATTAATACATGCACCCAGAGGGCACCTTAGAGGTGTCCTGTGAAAACCTACTAGCCACTGGTGTGCTTACTGACCGTGTTTCACCAGCCTGCCACCAGCGACAAGTTTCTGACCCCCAAGGATGAGGGCCTTTGCTCTCAGGAGGTTAGAAACAAAGCCTGCTCAGGCAGAGGGTGTTCACATCCCCTCCCTCAGGATGACATGCAGATTAACATTCCAGGGCAGGAAAGCTTCAAAAAGATCCACTGCCTTTGGTATGCGGATATGCCCTTTGGCATCTGGATAGGTGGGAAAATTAGCTATGCAGGAGATGTGTTGCCCTGCCAACCTGGGCACACCTCTAGGGTGGCCAAGTCTGAAGTGAACACGACTTTAGAAATTCCACCATATTGTGTATGGTGGAATGAGGAATTCTGGGACAGGGTGATGCCCACTCCCCAAAGGAGGTGGTCATCTAGGGGGTGTAGTGACCCCGGGAGTAAGTAGCCCATTGGCTACTACCCCTCACTCCCCTTAGCTCCCCTAAATTGAGTATTTAGAGGACCCCTGATACCAGATCTTCAGATTCCGATGGATCAAGAGAAGGAGTGGACAAAGAGGAGTCCTGCCATGAGAACCGAGGAGCAAATGGTAAGTCAGGTGGCACTACAAAGGCCCCCTTAATCCTACTTCCAGTGGTTGGGGCTCCCTTTGAGAGGGTAGGGATAGATATTGTTGGTCCCTTAAACCCTCCAACAGCATCTGGACACAGTTACATCCTAGTGGTGGTGGACCATGCCACTCGGTATCCAGAGGCTATTCCCCTTAGGACCACTACAGCTCCTGTAGTGGCTAGGGCCCTTCTGGGAGTCTTTTCCAGAGTGGCTTTCCCTAAGGAGGTTTTAACAGACAGAGGTACAAACTTTATGTCTAGTTATATCACTGCAATGTGATATGAGTGTGGAGTAAACCACAAGTTTACCACACCCTACCATCCACAGTGCAATGGGCTTATTGAAAGGTTCAACAAGACCCTCAAGGGTATGATCATGGGGCTCCCAGAAAAGCTCAGGCGAAGATGGGATGTCTTACTATCCTGCCTTCTCTTTGCCTACAGAGAGGTTCCACAGAAGGGGGTTGGCTACAGCCCATTTGAACTTCTGTTTGGACATCCAGTTAAGGGTCCATTGTGTCTGGTTAGGGAGGGCTGAGAGCAGCCTCTTAAACCTCCTAAACAAGATATTGTGGACTATGTCCTGGGCCTGCCTTCACATATGGCTGAGTACATGAAGAAGGCCAGCAAAAACCTTGAGGCCAGCCAGGAGCTTCAGAAAGCTTGGCATGACCAAAAGGCTGTACTGACTGTTTACCAGCCAGGGCAGAAAGTGTGGGTGTTGGAGCCTGTGGCCCCAGCAGCTCTCCAGGACAAGTGGAGTGGCCCCCACACCATTCTTGAGAAAAAAGGTGAGGTCACCTATTTGGTTTACCGAGGTACTCCTAGAAGTCCCCACAGGGTACTTCATGTGAACCGCCTAAAACTTTTGTTGACAGGGCTGACATGAGCTTGCTAATGGCCAATGATGAGGGACAGGAGGAAGAGAGTGACCCTCTTCCTGATCTCCTCTTTCAGGACCCTGTTGATGGGTCAGCTGAAGGAGTAGCCTTCGTAGGCTGCCTCACTGACCAGCAGCAAGCTGATTGCAGGAAAGTCCTCAATCAGTTTTCCACATGTTTTCTCTGACTCACAGTCAAACCATCTGGTGTACCCATGAAGTGGACACAGGTGACAGTCTGCCTGTGAAGAACAACATTTCCAGACCGCCTGACCATATCAGAGACTGCATCAGGACTGAGGTCCAAAAGATGCTGGAGTTGGGGGTCATTGACCCTTCGGATAGCCCTTGGGCTAGTCCTGTAGTCCTTGTGCCAAAACCTCACACTAAAGATTGTAGGAGAGAGATGAGTTTTTTTGTGGATTACAGGGGCCTCTATGTAGTCACTAGGACTGATGCCCATCCAATTTTAAGGGCAGATGAGATTATGGATACTCTGGCTTCAGCCAAGTATCTGAGTACATTTGACCTGACTGCTGGCTACTGGCAGATCAAACTTTCTGAGGGTGCCAAGCCAAAAACAGCATTTTCAACCCTTAGTGGGCATTATCAATTTATTGTAATGCCTTTTGGTCTGCACCTGCCACATTTCAGAGGCTGGTAAACAAAGTCCTAACAGGTCTGGAAGCCCATAGTGCAGCATATCTAGATAATATTGCTGACTTTAGTTCCACCTGGCAGGATCACCAGGTCCACCTCAGAAATGTTCTGGAGGCCCTGCAAAAGGCAGGCTTCACTATCAAGGCCACAAAGTGCCAGATAGGGCAGAGTAAGGTTGTATACTTGAGTCACCTTATAGGTGGAGGCCAAGTTCAACCATTGGAGAGCAAAATCCAGCCCATAAGGGACTGGGTATCTCCAACTACCCAGACTCAGGTCAGAGCTTTCTTGGGCCTGACTGCGTACTACAGGATATTTGTTAAGGGATATGGGTCCATTGTGACTCAATTTTTGGGTCTATGCTTCCAAGGTACACCGAGAAGGCAATAGAGTTGGGACGCTCCTAGCTTGGCTAGCCAAGCAAGACACAGAGGTGAAACCTATCTCGGAAATAATTGACAAGACCGGGACCCCTCGACATTCACAGATAGATTTCTTGCACATTTTTCACGACTATTACTCCGGTGTCTAACAGGCCCCAGCAGAGGGAGACCACCATGCGATTACCCAGTTCCTCCGCCCATTGCTCATACCCCGCATCCCATCCACAGACAAAAAAGCACTGGAGGTGAGGATCAAGTCCCCGGAAGTAGCCCAAGCAATCAGAGCATTGGCGCGCAACAAAGCGCCAGGAATGGACGGCTTCCCGCTCGAATATTATAGCGCCTTCTCAGCCCACTTGATCCCCCGTGTGGTAGCCATGTACGAAGATGCGCTGGAAAGAGGTGAGCTCCCAGGCTCCCTCAGGGAATCGATCCTAGTTACATTCCCAAAACCACACAGAGACCCAACGCTCCCTGCCTCATACAGACCAATAACACTACTAAATGCAGACTGTAAAATATTGGGTAAAATACTAGCGGACCGGTATACCCAAATTCTCACGCCACTGATCCACCCAGACCAATGTGGATTTGTCCCGCGGCGTAACACCTCGCAGAATTTACATAGGTTATTCCATGTCCAGGACAGAGCGAGAACACGGTTCCCCAACGCAGCATGTCTGATTTTAGACCTCGAAAAGGCCTTTGATACCTTGCTGTGGCCATATTTATTTGCTGTCCTCCGCAGAATACACATAGGACCTACCCTGATGGCGTATACAAAACTTCACTATACAGACCTTACCACGCGGGTGAGAATAGGTAAATACATATCTGAAAGAGACACGTTAGTGATAGATTCCTTACCTTAGAATATCCCCAGGCGTCAGGCTGGATCCGGAAAGTTTTGCGTAGCAGTACCCTTGCGCGTCGGTAGGCGGCGTCGTGCGGCTCCGCGTCCGTCGTCGGCGTCGTGATCGCCGGGATGACGTCGCGGGCAGTACTTAGGCGCCGCCCCTGCGCGCTGACGTCAGTTCTTCTTTTCCGCGCCAGCAAGCGCAGATCCGGGAAGAGCAGTGCCCTGGTCAATTTTTGACCATACTTTTTGGTGATTTTTTCACTGTTTTTCCAACTTAAAGGTGTCGTAGGGATGCCCGGCTTCAAGCGATGCGGCGCCTGTGCGCGGATGATGTCCGTCACCGACCCGCATTGGGAGTGTCTCTTCTGCCTCGGCCGAGGCCACGACACCGAGTCTTGTCCCGAATGCCAGGCCCTCAACCCGAAAGCTTTGCGAGAGCGGTCTCGAAAGCTCCTCGAGGCCCGGCATTCGGCTCCACGGAGGCCCCGGTCGCGTGAGAGGTCCAGGGGTCGCTCGCGGAGTGCACACCGGTCGTCGGCGTCGAAGTCTTCTTCGTCCGGTAAGTCTAAGCACAAGAAGTCCAAGAAGCATCGTCGCTCTCGGACTTCGCCTCGCCGATCTCGCGACTCGGCTGAGGCCCCTCCCGGCACCGTCCCCGCCCCGCGGCCCCGGACTTGCCTGTGGAGTCGCCCCCGCCATACCCGCCCTTCCCGGGTTCGGGGGCGGATCCGGCCAAGGTACAGGAGTTCCTGTCGGCCATGGCCCGCCTCTTCGGGCCTTCAGGCCCCTCCGGTGCGCCTTCGGGCCCCGCGGGCCCTGATGGGGTTGCTCCGGCGTCGCCGGCGACTCCGGCCCGGCGTCGCCCGTGCCTCGATCCCGGCTCCGGCTTCGGCCCCGGCCTCGATCCCGGCTCCACAACCCCCATCGACGCCGGTCGACCTCACGACACCTCCGCCGGCGCCGATGTCTCCGGTGCCGTTCTCGGCGCCGCCCTGGGCTCCGGGCGGCGTCGTCCCCAGTTCCTTCCGGCTCCGGACATGGACCCGGAGCGACGTCGCTCGACGCCGGCTCCGGCGCCGATGGGACCTTGGGTCCCAAATGTCCCTCCTCCTCCTTATTTTGAACCAGAGGAGGACCAGGAGGACTGGGAGGGGTCTGATGACCCTCTGACGCGCAACTGTCAGTATGATGAGGACTGGACAGAGAGTCTAGGGAGGCCAGTGGTCTGGATACTTCCCCTGACACTGGCATGCTGTCTCCTCCCGTGGCTACGGAGGAGGGGGCCAATTTTGGTACGGTGTTGCGTAGGGCTGCTGGGGCCTTACGTCTCCAGCTCCCTACTTTGACGGTCAAGCCTAACATCTTGACAGAGGTGCTTCAGCCGGCAGCCTCCTCTGCGGAGACTGTGCTGCCGTTTAACGACGCCCTCACTGACGTTCTTTTGGGCGCCTGGTCCAAGCCCAACACAGGGGCTCCTGTGGATCGGAACGTGTCACGACGCCATCGCCCTGCTCCGGGCGACCCCCTGTTTCTTTCTGTCCACCCCACTCCTGAGAGCTTGGTTGTCCAAGCCTCCGCTTCCCAAACCGCCTTCCCTACCGCTCCTCCGGATAGGGAATCCAAACGCCTGGATCAGTTTGGGAAGAAAGGTTTTTCTTCCTCCAGTGCTGGCTTGCGGTCCGTTAACACCGCTTGTCTTTTGGGCCGATATACCCACTCCCTGTGGGATTCGGTGGCGGAGGTTTTGCCCCAGTGCCCTGAGGAGGTCCAGGCACTGCTTTCCCGCGCCATTGCGGAAGGAAGGGATGCGGCCAAATACACTATCCGTTGTGGCCTTGACACCGCCGACTCGCTGGGCAGGTCGATTGCAACGACGGTGGCGCTCCGACGCCACGCCTGGCTGAGAACCACTGGTTTTTCAGGGGATGTCCAGAATACTCTCATGGACATGCCCTTTGATGGAGTCGGTCTTTTTGGGTCCAAAGCAGACCATGCGTTGGAGCGCTTTAAGGACTCACGGGCTACTGCCAAGTCCCTGGGCCTTACTGCTACACGCCCTCCGCTGCCTTCTGCTTTTCGCCCCTATCGTGGCCACGGTAGGGCGCCCCTTCACGTCAGCAGCCCAGCCACCGGCCCGCGCAGCAGGCGTCTTCGCGTGGCCGAGGACGTGGATTCCGCCGTGGCGGATCGGGCAACCAGCGTGCGGGTCAGGCCACCACCTCCAACCCGTCCGCGGCCTCCAAGCCCTCCTAGTCCCTCCTTTCAGGTGCACGGCACGCCAGTAGAGGGCAGGGTCCGCCATCACCTTCCCCACTGGCGCACCATCACCTCGGACAGGTGGGTCTTGGACATTGTCCGAAGGGGCTACTCCCTCCCCTTCGAGACCACCCCCAGCCATGCCACCTCAATTCCACCGCATGTCAGGGGATCACTTGGTGCTTCTACAGAAGGAAGTCACGGCCCTCTTGACCAAGAGGGCCATCGAGCATGTTCCGACCCCAGAAGTAGGCGTGGTTGCTACTCCCACTACTTTCTGGTGCCCAAAAAGGACAAGGAGGACATGCGTCCTATCTTGGACCTCCGGAACGTCAATCGCTTCCTCCGGAAGGAGAAGTTCAAGATGCTCACCCTAGCTCAGGTCTTGACTGCCCTCGACCCTGGAGACTGGTTGGTAGCGTTGGACTTGCAGGACGCGTATTTCCACATCCCCGTCCTGCCGGCCCACCGGCGTTACCTTCGGTTCACGGTAGGCCCCGAGCATTTTCAGTTCACCGTGCTCCCCTTTGGCCTTACCAGTGCCCCTCGGGTGTTCACGAAAGTGATGGCGGTGGTCGCAGCTCATCTGCGCCGGGCAGGGGTTTCAGTCTTCCCCTACCTCGACGACTGGCTGCTGAAGGCGGGCTCGTCCCAGGCAGTCGTCTCCCACCTCCAGACTACGGCCGAACTCCTGCACTCGCTGGGGTTCTCCATCAATGTGCCGAAGTCGCATCTAATTCCTTCTCCACAGCTCCTTTTCATCGGAGCAGTTCTGGACACGACGCAGTTTCGGGCCTATCCTCCCGAACGGCGAGTCCGGGATATTCAGGCTATGATTCCGATCTTTCGGCCTTTATCCTGGGTTTCGGTACGGATGACCCTGAGGCTGCTGGGCCTCATGGCCTCCTGCATCCTGCTGGTCAATCATGCCAGATGGCATATGCGGGCTCTGCAGTGGGACCTGAAGTTCCAGTGGGCGCAGCACCAGGGCAACCTGTCCGATCACGTCCAGATCTCGGAGGGGACTGCAAAACAGTTGCAGTGGTGGCTCTCGAACCGGCAATGGGTCATGGGCAGATCCCTCTCCCTTCCCCAGCCAGAGCATACAGTTGTGACGGACGCGTCCCTTCTGGGATGGGGCGGTCACATGGGAGAGGCGGAGATCAGAGGCCTCTGGTCTCCGGCGGAGTCCCGGCTCCATATCAACCTTCTGGAGCTCCGGGCGATCCGGCTTGCACTCAAAGCATTCCTTCCCTCTGTCAAAGGGAAGGTAGTGCAGGTGTTCACAGACAACACCACCGCCATGTGGTACTGCAACAAACAGGGGCGGGGTGGGGTCTTGGACCCTTTGTCAGGAGGCTCTGCGCCTCTGGACATGGCTGGAACATCAGGGCATGTTCCTGATGGTTCAACACCTGGCAGGTTCTCTGACCGCCAGGGGCGGACCGAACTCAGCCGCAGGTGCATGATGGATCACGAATGGCGTCTTCACTCGGAAGTGGCGCAAGGACTCTTTCTACAGTGGGGAGAGCCTTGGTTAGATCTATTCGCCACCGAAGAGAACGCGCAATGTCATCAGTTCTGCGCGTTGGAATTTCCAGGCGGCACTCGCTCGGCGACGCTTTCGTCGCGAGTGGAGTTGCGGTCTGTTGTACGCCTTTCCGCCTATACCACTTCTACCCAGAGTGTTGAAGAAGATTCGGCACGACCGGGCCCAAGTCATTCTTGTGGCTCTGGACTGGGCTCGAAGAGTTTGGTATCCCGAGCTACTCAATATGAGCATAGATCCCCCGATCCGTCTGCCTCTTCGGGAGGATCTTCTGTCGCAGCAGCAGGGGACGGTCCTCCACCCGAACCTGTCCAGTCTACACCTGCTTGCGTGGAGATTGAGCGGCGGCAGTTGATTCCTTTCGACTTGCCTCCCGAAGTTTGTGATGTGATTCTGGCAGCCAGGCGTCCCTCCACTAAGGTGGTATACGCCTGCAGGTGGAACAAATTTGTGGCATGGTGCACAGCAAAGGCTGTGGATCCCCTTTCTGCCCCTCTTTCTGAGGTCCTTCTGTTCCTTCTCTCTCTGGCCCAACAGGGTTCTGCCCTGGGTACCATCAAGGGTTATCTTTGTGCTATCTCGGCCTTCCTCAGGCTCCCTGATCAGCCCTCCCTTTTCAAGTCCCCTGTTGTTAACAGGTTCTTAAAGGCATTACTCACCTCTTCCCTCCTGTTCCGTTTGTAATGCCCCAGTGGGACTTGAACTTGGTTCTTACCTTTTTATTGTGCGCTCCCTTTGAGCCTCTGCATAACTGTCCTCTTCGTATTCTGACTCTGAAGACAGCCTTTCTGGTGGCCATCACCTCCGCTCGGCGGGTGAGTGAGCTCCAGGCTCTATCGTGCAAACCTCCCTTTCTGTCTGTTCATCCAGACAAGGTTGTTCTTCGGACGCGTCCGTCCTTCTTGCCAAAGGTGGTTACTGCTTTCCACATTGGGCAGACCATCACTTTGCCCACCTTCTTTCCGCCTCCGCATCCTTCCAGAGAGGAAGAGAGGCTCCACCGTCTGGACCCAAAACGTGCGCTCTCCTTCTATATCGACCGCACAAAACACTTCCGGGTGGATGACCAGCTCTTTGTTGGCTACGTGGGCGCCAAAAGGTCGGGCGGTGCACAAGAGGACCATCTCCCGCTGGGTTACCTTGTGCATCAAGACCTGCTATTCTTTGGCCAAGAAGGAGCCTCCTGTTGGGCTGCGTGCCCATTCCACCAGGGCAACGGCTGCTACCACGGCCTTGGGCCGCGGTGTTCCGCTGCCGGTTATCTGTCAGGCAGCTACGTGGGCCTCGCTGCACACGTTTACTAAGCATTACTGCCTTGACAGTCAGGTCCGGAGGGACGGCTTCTTTGGCCGTTCTGTCCTCCAGGACTTCCTTGTCTGATCTTTGTTCGCAGACCCACCACCGGGGTTGGTATTGCTGGGGTATCTATTCTAAGGTAAGGAATCTATCACTAACGTGTCTCTTTCAGATGCACAAGTTACTAACTTGTGTAACGATATATCTGTAAGAGACAGTAGTTAGTGATAGATTCCTACCGCCCCACCCATCCTCCCCGTTCTGCGAACTGATTTCTAGGGTTAAGGACATCCCTTTCAGGGCCCTAGTATTTTTCAGACACCTGTGTCAGCTTCTTGCATGGCTCTGCGTTTCTGGCGCGGAAAGTCGTGTACAGAACTGACGTCAGCGCGCAGGGGCGGCGCCTAAGTACTGCCCGCGACGTCATCCCGGCGATCACAACGCCGACGACGGACGCGGAGCCGCACGACGCCGCCTACCGACGCGCAAGGGTACTGCTACGCAAAACTTTCCGGATCCAGCCTGACGCCTGGGGATATTCTAAGGTAAGGAATCTATCACTAACTACTGTCTCTTACAGATATATCGTTACACAAGTTAGTAACTTGTGCTTCGGCGCCATTCGCGATGGAACGAGGAACTAGACAGGGGTGCCCATTGTCCCCCCCTCCTGTTCGCCCTCGCGGTAGAGCCCCTGGCGATATGTTTACGTCAAGAGGGAGAGACATGGGGTATACCGATAGCAGACACGGTACACTGTGTATCTCTGTATGCAGATGACCTCCTGATATATGTCCGAGACGTCACAAGTGACCTCACCCCAATATGGACGACGTTACGGGACTTTGCGGAGGCCTCCGGCCTTAAAGTCAATTGGGACAAATCCACACTCTATCCATTGAGCTCTTATTTGGCCCCTTTAGACATCCAGGTTGGAGCTCAGAAACTTGCCTGGAGTGCTGCGGCGCCTAGATATCTGAGGGTGAGGCTGTACCATTCTCCCGAGGACCTGTATGAAGGGAACCACCGCAGGGTGCTGGCGGGGATACGCGCGGCAGTGGGCTTCTGGAAAACACTGCCGCTAGCTCCCATTGGACAAGTAGCCCTCGCAAAAATTATCATGGTTCCCAGATTGCTCTATCACTTCACAAATCTCCCAGTAATACCACCACGCCCATTCTTTCGGGAGCTGGATACCCTGCTCACTGAGTTGATATGGGGAGGGGGTCGGCATAGGGTAGCATTAACCACATTGTACTTGCCCACGAATCAGGGGGGGGCTGGGTGCTCCATCCTTTGAGGCATACTTTTTGGCGGCTCAACTCCAGTGGCTGTTGCACTGGACGGCAGAACATCATAAGGAGAAACAGTTACTGACGAAGGTAGTGTACCCCTCCCGGCAATCCGGAGAATGCTCCTGCCAGGTACCAAACCACTACACACCTAGGTGTCCATAGCCCGCAAGTGCATGCTGAAAATCCATCGCATGTCCAGAGAAAAACCCCTGTACTCACCTCTGCTCTCACTGGTAGGGTTCCCCCGAAAGGATAAATACTATACCGCCGGTGCTCTGCAGGTATGGACCGAACATGCAGTCACAGAGGTAGAATCCCTGTTCTAAGATGGACAGCTTAAGACTTACGCCCAAATAGCCGACCACTATGACCTTCCTCCGGGTCAGTTCCTGCTACACAGGCAACTCTTAGACAGCAGCCGTCGCTACTGGGATCTAAATGAGGGGGAGCCTCCGACACACCTGGTGATACACACCATTTTGCATATGGGAGCGGGTAAACATTTAGTTACATGGCTCTACAAAGCTATTAGGGAACTGATCCTCAACCCCCTACATTCGCTACGACTGACATGGGAAGATGAAGTGGGGCGGGTATTTAATGACAAAGAATGGGAGACAGCACTAGAATATCCCAAAAAGGTCTCCAGGAACGCGCGTTTCAAGAACATTCAATTCAATATCCTCCACAGAGCATACCTCACACCACACCGCCTCCACCGTTTTTATCCCGACACACACTTTGCATTCCCCAGTTGCCAGGCCCCTGAAGCGGACTTCAAGCACATGTTTTGGGATTGCCCCACTATTCAAAAGTACTGGGACACAATACACCGGACACTCCGAGTGGTGACCAACATGGGGACCATGTCCACATGGGAAGTGTGTGCCCTCGGGATCTTCCGCAGGCGGAAGACCGAAAAGGTGCAGAGCCGCTTTGCATCGCTTGCCATTCTCTTAGCAAAAAGGGGAATAGCCATGCACTGGCGGGCCCCGAAGGGACTCCCCGCGGCAGCCTGGGTAGGCGCCATGAAAAAGTGGGGTGCGGCGGAGGAGGAGGTGTTGAGAGATGAGGAAGTGAAGGGAATACGTAAGCATCCCATATCGTTGGAGTGGGCGCAATTATTATATCAATTCACACATGAGACGGCGCCCACGGAGTCACCTGTAGCCTCTCAGTCTCAGACTCCGCCTCTATCCCCCATGGGACCGACAGTGGATAGTACAAGGCAGAACCCAGACACCTAAAGCCAGCGTAATGTTAGGGCCACATCAGGTGGTCACAATAACTACGCCAGGATGATTCTACCACGGCCCCCCCCTACACACATGACACCGCACCGTGAAATGGAAACACAACCATCCACACAATTGATCTCACAGACATACATTCCGGCAGCTCCCCAACAACTTCCCCAGTTCACCCCCCAAGTTAACAGTTTTGCTTCTTCATTGGCATTTCCGAACTCGATGACTCTCAAACGGGAACGCATTCACGCAAAATTATCTGCGATAGCACACAAAGGTAAATGTGGGGCTAAATCATCAATCCACACTCATGGGAAACTAACCCAGCCGGGTTCTAGAAAGAATACTACTACAGAAACGGAGTCCGGCAAGGGGGGACCCTCCCAGAATTTTTTACTGTGCCTAGTCTATAATGTTTGATATGCAGTGACGATGTATATTCTATTCTGTACAGGCATTTTTCACCTATCTGCAACCACATGTCAATATACTATACCGATCTTATGTGTTAATGTGTATCATGAAATGCTAAATCCCAATAAACAAATTTTTACAAAAAAAAAAAATGGCTCCATTGTGACTCCCCTTAATGATCTCACCTCCAAAAGAATGCCTAAGAAAGTTCAGTGGACAATTAGCTGAAGCAGGCCATGTGCACTGGTCCCATTCTGCAAAGTCCTGATTACTCCAAAACCTTCATTGTCCAAACAGATGCTTCTGACATAGGGGTATTACCTGTTTTGTCACAACTTAATTCAGAGAGCCAGGACCAACCAGTAGCTTTAATAAGCAGAAGGTTGACCCTGAGGGAAAAACGTTGGTCAGCTATTGAGAGGGCGGCCTTTGCTGTGGTCTGGGCCTTGAAGAAGTTGAGGCCATCCCTGTTTCGTACTTCTTTTCATTGTTCAGACAGACCATAAGCCCCTCTTATGGCTTAAACAGATGAAGAGTGAAAATCCCAAACTTTTGAGGTGGTCCATTTCCCTACAGGGGGATAGACTTTTCAGTGGAACATAGACCTGGGAGTAACCATGCCAACGCAGATGGACACTCCAGATTTTTCCACTTAGAAAATGAAGACTCAACTGGGCAAGATTATTCTCATCTCCTTTCGTTTTTGGGGTGGGGGGTTGTGTAGGGAAGTAGGATCTGCTTTCATGGTTACTGTGAGAAGCTGACTTGGCATATGATGCACACTTATGTAAGCGGGCACCCTGCACCAATCCAGACAACCCTTATGGTGATTTTAGTGGTCTTAGACAATCTAAGAAAGCTCTCTAAGTGGTAGCTGTGGAGAGCAGCCTTCAGGCTTAGTCCAGAAGGAGTGTAAAGAAGCTTGTTTCACCAGAACATAATCTTATTGGTATAGATTAAGTGAAAAAGAACCACACAGCGTATTTATAAAAATAGGTATTTATTATAAGACACTCACTAACACATACTGATATCTCCTAGCTGGAGATATACACAATGCACACAATACTTTTCAATAGAAACAGGTAAGTAGCACGATTACACAGTGGTCGCCAGGGGGTGACCAAACCATATACTAAAATAGTGGTATGCGAACCACGACTCGAGTCGAGACTATACCCAGAAGACTTAGAAGAGCTGGGGACCCAAGGAACCACCTGAGGTGAGTACCCAGGAACCCCATGGAGGCCGTGTGCAGAGTGGGAACACAACCGGGGGCTCAATACAAGTCAATGGGTAAGTTGCGGTTGCAATTTTAAAGAAGAAGGACCCTTCCCAGTGGACCCTGAATAAACCCCGTGGAAGACGTTGACCTGGGGAAGGGCTCTGACCTCAGGGAAGGGGAGCTTGTTTAGTAATAAGTTAAGATTTAAAAACCCCTCCAGCAGAGTTAATTGTGCTTTCAGTTTTCAAGCAGCATTAAAAATGTCAAGATAACTCTTGTGATTAATGATCCTGCTAGAGATAGAGAGTTGGCGTTGTATCTAGTGGCAGTTTTGACTCGCCATAACGTAGTGTGTAGGGTTAATATGCCTACTGCAAAGGACGCATACAGTGCCGATCACAGATCTGTATTCTATGTGGATAGCGGAGTGGATTACTGCTTTTGTCACAGAGATCCCTTTGTTACCGAAGTTCATAATATACAACCCTAATATAGAATAGTGACTGTTACGAACTGTCATCAAAGAGCTGCATGCAAACTGCATAAAATAGGTTAGGACGTTTTGTTTTTTCCCCAGTCTTTCATTATCTATTCCTAATGTTACTGAAAAGGGTTTGTTTGGTTAAATATACCTTCTTATTAGTAAAGCCAGCCTTTACCAGTGCTTTGAAGCAAATTAAATGTATGTGAGAGAGGGCCTATGGAGAGATGTGGGGCACTTTTGCCCGGTGGTCGTGAGGGAATCAGAGGAGGTGGAAGTACATGACATTCTGTATCCTAGTGTCTTCATTAATAATTCAACCAGAATAATTCCCAGCTGCGTGAAAATTCCTTGAACACTTAGTATTCATATTTAAAATAAGGTTGAAATATCTAGCATTTTAATTGCATATGAACACCATTTAAAGTCTATCAAATGCTAAGTTCTACAAATGTGTTAAATGTGTTATTCTCACAAATAGAATTTCCTACATAACATTATCCTGCAGGACTCAGACCTAGCCCGCTGCCTAGAAAAAATGGAAAACATGTAGACAAAGAGAGAAGTGTAGCCTGATCGACGTTACCATCAGTGAAATTTAAAGTACACTGTGCCCCTTTACGGTTCTCAGTATTTCCCTCTCTCAGGATGCCTATCACTGGGAATTTTTTAAGAGAGTCAGATCTTTTTAGAAGATTGGCTATAATCTCAGCGCTTATGCCTATCGTGCCTGAAGGAAAAAATGAATCTGGGGAAGGGCGTGTCTCCTCTCAGGAACAAGAAATCCGGGGATGAGGGCATATCTCCCTTCAGGAACAAAACATCCAGGAACAAAACATCCAGGGATGAGGGCATATCTCCCTTCAGGAACAAAACATCCAGGGATGAGGGAGTGTCTCCTCTCAGGAACAAAAAATCCAGGGATGAGGGAGTGTCTCCTCTAAGGAACAATAAATCTGGGGATGAGGGAGTGTCTCCTCTAAAGAACAATAATTCTTGAGATAAGGGAGTGACTCCTCTAAAGAAAAGGAAGCTTAAATCCATGATGAGGGAGTGTCTCCTCTAAGCAGTGCTTTAAATGCAAATACAGAAGTGCAGGTACTCGCTATTTAGAGTACCTGTTTGCTCCTGAGAAGTAAATCAATCAGTCATGTTTCTTGTATAGCGTGACTTCTCACCCATTAGGGTCTCAAGGCGCTGAGTGAGGGGTGGGGGGATCTGCTGTTCAGTCAAAGAGCCAGGTCTTGAGGTCCTTCCTGGATTGCGGCAGCGATGGGGATTGCCTGGGGTGCAGAGGCAGGGAGTTCCAGGTCTTTGCAGCGAGGTAGTAGAAGGATGTTCCTCCAGCCGCGGTCTTGCGAATCCGTGGGATTGTGGCTAGGGACAGTTGAGCGGAGATGTCTGGTGGGAGTGTAGAAGGAGAGGTGGTGGTTGAAGTATGCAGGTCTGGCATTGTGGAGGGCTTTGTAGGCATGCGTGAAGAGCTTGAAGGTAATTCTTTTGTTGATAGGTAGCCAGTGATGGTCTCACAGGTGGCCGGTGATGTGGCTGCAGCGTGGGATGTTCAGCATGAGTCTGGCAATGGCATTCTGGATGTTCTGCAGGTTCTTTAGGAGTTTCTGGGTGGTGCCGGCATATATTGCGTTGCCGCAGTTGAGCCTTCTGTTGATGATCGCTTGGGTGACTATTTTCCTGGACTCGGTGGGGATCCACTTGAAGATCTTACGAAGCCATCAGAGTGTGTGTAAACATGAGGATGAGGCGACGTTGATTTGGTGGTTCATTGAGAGCGAGGAGTTTAGGATGATGCCAAGGTTTTGTGCATGCTCCGTGGGTGTGGGGGGGTCCGAGTGCTGCGGGCCACCAGGGGATGTCCCAGGTGGAGAGGGTGGAGCCCAAGATGAGGAATTCGGTCTTGTCTGAGTTGAGCTTAAGTCAGCTGGGTGTCTTCGGCGTAGGAGGCGAAACCAAGGTAGATACCAAGAATGACCTGACATAATGGGAGATGTAAAACAGTGCCTATGTTGGGATTGAAGCAATAAAGGAAAGCAGCCGCCTTTGCCAGATACCATCGGCGCATTCCCTGCCGTGGATGAGGTGCGTAGCTGACCCATGAACTTTTCAACCACCTCCTAAAGACTGAGGTCCTGCAGATTATCGGAGTACTTCTCATGCCCGCATCAACGCTTGAGATACCGGCAACTTAATGTGTCCACTTACAGAGGCGGCTGCTTTCCTTTATTGCCTCAATCCCAACATAGGCACTGTTTTACATCTCCCATTCTGTTGCCTGCTCATTTGAATCTGCGTTTGCAGATCACCACTGTACCATAAAAGGCAGCACTTGATCCATTGACAGTTCCATCTGATATGTGTCACTGGCTACCATAACTATAGGTCTTTTAAAATTTTACTATTACAACGTTTTTACCATTTATTGCCATATGTCAGGTCATTCTTGGTATCTATTAAGGTTTCAGTAATAATTGTTACATGGCTTCCTGATGAAGGCACAACGCCGAAACGCGCGTAGGATACTGAACTTTCAAGAGCCATGCTATAAATGATTGTCCTTCAATGAATTGAAGTGATCTGTTTTGTACAATTCATTTTTTTCTTTTTATTTAAATTTTGTATAATATTTTTATATACAAATTTGTGTACTATTGGGCACAGTGTGAATGTATTAGTATGACTGAATATTCACCATAGGAAACATGGATATCCAATGTAGCGAAATATACTGAATACATCACCATTGTGCACATTGAGATACTGTACTGAGGGGAAAATGTTTTTTCTTTTTCTTTTTCTCCTTTTTTTACCATTTATATTAAGATAAAATTGTCTATATAAACAAAATAAAAAATACTTTGTTACCTAATACTTGGGTGGTTATATACTGTTTATGTAAATCCTAGGTCCACGTTTGTTATCAATTTCCTAACTGTTTTGTTTACAACCGATATTCATGCCCTGATTTAGGAAATTCTTTCAGGGGTATCCCCTATTTTCACACACACGACATCCAAGACACCTGAAGGAATCTCCCTTGGAGTGAAGGAGTCACTCCCCTGCATCTGCAGACACCGCAACGCAGCTGACCGGTCTGCTGATCCTGGGCTCCCACAGGCTCTGAAAGGCTCAGCAACACAGGTGGTGGTTCTGCAACTCCCTCGAGGCCTTCACTGTCTTCATACCGAGTTTGAGGCCAGTATCTCTCGTTGGAACCGCTGGAACAGAATCCCTGTGCGCCACATCAACTTGCCGTTGCCAAGGCTTGTTGGCTCTCCCCTCCAGATCTTAGGCTCCAAGAAGCTCCAACCTCAAGCAACTCCTGCAGCCAAGACCTTTGCCCTCACCGTGGGACTGCTTCATTGGTCAGCTGCTCGAGGTCCCCTTGCGACTCCTGTGCCTCCGGCCCGTGGGTCCTCTTGAGGGTCTTCTTTGGCTCCAGTGGTTGCTCGGGGCCTACTCTGACTTACCTGCTCGTGGTGAGTAACTTGGACCTGGCTGGTCCCGACACTGCACCTTTTTCGTCAACTACGTTGTTTGCTACTGCCAAGGCTTGTTGGTGCCCCTGCCAGAATCTCGACATCCGACGTGGGACAGCTCGTGAATGGTTCCTGGTCTCCTACAGCGTCATCTGGTGCGCACAGCTGCAACTTCAAGGGCACTGTCAACCTCTCCTGCATCTCCGACATCAGTGGGCATTCGTCTTCCGTGCCTCCTGGTCACTCCTGAGTGGCATAGACTCTGTCCCCTCTGCTTGCAGGTACCTCTCAACCTGAATCCACCTTTGGGTTCCACTGGACTCCTTCGTCTTCTTCTCCTGCTGCATCTTTCCTGAAGTCCTCCATTGTGGTCTACGGCGGGTTCCGACGTCACTTGACACCTATGCACCCGGCTTCCCTGGTGTGGGTATCCTGCTTCCTGGGGTATCCACAGGTGGGGTTACTCTCCAACCTCCCATCTTCCACGGGGTTTCTTCAGGGTCCACCGGGAAGGGTGCTTCTTCTATAAAATTGCAACTGCTACTTCCCCATTGACTAACATTGAGCACGCGGTCCTGTTCCCACTCTGCACACGACCTCCGTGTGGTTCCTAGATACTCAACTAGAGTGGTTCCTTGGGTCCCCAGCTCACCTACTTCTTCTGGGTCCATTCTTGACTTGAGCAGTGGTTCGCATTCCACTATTTTAGTATATGATTTGGTCTCCTCCTGGAGACCACTGTGTATTTGTGCTATTTACAAGTTCTATTCCCTAAGTATTGTGTGTATTGTGTTTATATCTCCGGGTAGGAGATAATACAATGTGTTAGTGAGTGTTTGTAATAAAATACATATTTTTATAAGTATACTGTGTGATTCTTTTTCATTTAACCTATACCATAAGATTAAAAACTGGTAAAACAAGCTGCTTTACGCTCCTTCTGGATTAAGCCTGAAGGCTGCTCTCCACAGCTACCACTTAGAGAGCTTTCTAAGGTTGTCTAGGACCACTAAAATCACCATGAGGGTTGTCTGGATTAGGGCAGGGTGCTACACTTACACAAGTGAGCACCATATACTAAGCCAGCCTCTCACAGGGAGTGTCTCTTTTTAGGAAAAATAAATCTGAGGATAAGGGAGTGTCTCCTCTTAGGAAATGTAAATCTGGGGAAGAGGGAGTGTCTCCTCTTAGGAAAAATAAATCCTGGGATGATGGAATGACTCCTCTTAGGAAAAGTAAATCAGAGGGAAATGGAGTGTCTCCTCTTAGGAAAAGTACGTTCAGGGAAGAGGGAGTCTCTCTTCTTAGGAGAAATAAATCTGAGGATGAGGGAGTGTTGCCTCTAAGTAAAAGTAAATCCGAGGAAGAGAGAGTGTCTCCTGTAAGACAAAGTAAATTTGGATATGAGCGAGTGTCTCCTCTTCTGTTTTTGTTCCAATCCTGACGGCAATGCCAGGGGAGTCTGCCCAAGGGTTTCCTTGATTGTCACTTGGTAGATTCATCTCGGTCTCCAATATCTTGTCTTTGAGCTCAAGCCTGTGCCGTCTGAGAACATTCTGTGAGGGATATAGGCCTGTGCCTCTTATTCTCCCAGGGAAACAACTATGCACGTTTTTATCTAGATTTGGAGGTTCTGGTCACGATGTGGAAGTGGGTAGAATAAGTGACTCAGGACTGCCCACATCAAAGCCCCCAGTTCTTCTGACCCATGTTACAGTGAAAGGAACGGCTGCTTTGTGGGCTAGCAGTGCACCGGTGTGAAACATAGCAGCTACATCTATTTCCAAGGACCCTCCCAGCCTAGTGGTCATTAACATTGTCTGTCCAACCTTGAATAGGGGCTGATGATTAAAATTCACAACCTCCTTCTCTTTTGCAGATACATGTGGCACTTGCAGACCTGGCCAAGGCCAATAACATTCCAGATACCCCAGACAGCATCTTCAATTACTTGATTGAGCGTGTGAGGAACAACCTGCATATTGTGCTGTGTATGAGTCCTGTCGGGGACCCCTTCAGGTGAGCAGGGTATTGTCGGGCAGGAAGCGGGTGCTGCACAGTGCCGGACTGGGAACCCAAAGCATACCTGGCAAATTTTGTCAGACCAGCCCCCGTACGGTACATAGGGAGCGAGCCTGACAACTTCTAGGGGGATTTGGGGGGGGGGGTCTCTCCCAAGAAACCTTTGTAAAAAGAAAACCAAAACGGTGCATTTCACAACGCTTTTTTCATTACATATTTAACTGTATTAACTTTTAAAGCATAGTAAATGAGGACCTGACATAAGCACCCAGGCCAGAAAGCATGGAAATGTCCCACATAAGCACCCACGCCAGAAAGCAAGGGAATGTCACACATAAGCACCCAGGCCAGAAAGCATGGAAATGTGACACATAAGCACCCAGGCCAGAAAGCATGAAAATGTCACACATGAGCACCCAGGCGAGAAAGCATGGGAATGTCACACATAAGCACCCAAGCCAGAAAGAATGGGAATGTGACACATAAGCACCCAGGCCAGAAAGCATGGAAATGGTACACATAAGCACCCAGGCCAGAAAGCATGGGAATGTCACGCATAAGCACCCTAGCCAGAAAGCATGGATATGTGACACATAAGCACCCAGGCCAGAAAGCATGGAAATGTCACACATAAGCACCCAGGCCAGAAAGCATGGGAATGTCACACATAAGCACCCAAGCCAGAAAGAATGGGAATGTCACACATAAGCACCCAAGCCAGAAAGACTGGGAATGTCACACATAAGCACCCAAGCCAGAAAGAATGGGAATGTCACACATAAGCACCCAGGCTAGAAAGCATGGAAACGTCACACATACGCATCCAGGCCAGAAAGCATAGGAATGTTACACATAAGCACCCAGGCCATAAATCGTGGAAATGTCACACATAAGCCCTCGGTCCATAAACCATGGATATGTCACACATAAGCCCTCAGGCCATAAACCATGGAGATATCACCTATAAGCCCTCAGGCCAGAAAGCATGTGAATGTCACACATAAGCCCTCAGGCCAGAAAACTTGGAAATGTCACACATAAGCACCCAGGCCACCAACCATGGAAATGTCACACACAAGCACCAAGGACAGAAAGCATGGGAATATCACACATAAGCACCCAGGCCAGAAAGCATGGGAATATCACACATGAGCACCCAGGCCAGAAAACATGGCTATGTCACACATAAGCATTGGAAAGTCACACAGACGCAACAAGGCCAGAAAGCATGGAAATGTCACACATAAGCACCCAGGCCAGCATGGAAATGTCACACTTAAACACCCTGGCCAGAAAGCATAAAAATGTCACACAAAGGCACCCAGTCTAGAAAGCATAAAAATGTCACACAAAGGCACTCAGGCCAGTGGCGATGGAACAATTTTCAGAGTGTAAGTGCTGGTATCAATGTTACATCACTGAAGTCATAGGATTGTGAAAAATCTGAGCATCTCAGAAAGAACAAGCATTGCAAATGAGCCTTTCCCATTCCAGCAGACGTGGTGAGGGTGTGGTATGTATGCTGTGGAGCACTTTGAAGACCACTTTTGCAAACATATTACTAAAGCATGCTGTGGTAGCGCACTGTCATTTACTGACAGCACACTGTCATTTACTGACAGCACACTTTCCATTGAAATTACTGATAAAACTATGTACCATTTAAATGATAATGAGTGGAAATTGGGGTTCAGAAAATATTTACAATTTGCACATCACCAAGTAAAGTGTCTTGATTTATTTTGATCCTATTAAAAATATTGTTTTCATCACACTTCAGAATTACTAAATAATGTGCTTCACTTCTCTAATTGCTGATATACTTGGAAATATTTGTGCAGTTCCTTTACAGATAGTTCGTTTTACAAAACCCATTAACTTTACAGTCACAGAAATAAATGTAAACACCACTCTCCATTTAAAAAGAATAAACAGCAATTTGTCAGACGACATAGCTTGCCATTGACCTGTCTTTGAATGCACAGCAAAAGTGACAGAATTTATTGCCAATTCCCCTTTTGAACTCTACCTTTATTATTTTGGGGGTGCTGCAGCTGCACCCACACCCCTATTTCCAGCACCTATGACCCATGCCTGAAAGCATGGAATTGGCACACATTAAGGTTGGACAATGCAAACTTAGCTGGTCATACTTACCACCACCAATCAGTCGGCTCTGCCTGTGCCACCCTCTATCCTCGTGGCTCGCCAACACTGGAGAAAGCCTCACACAGTCTTGGTCCAAAACTCGAGTTCACTCTGCCTCAGAATAGAACCCAGGGAGCCCTGTACACGTGTGCAGGCAAGGGGCAGCCAGCAAGGGTTTACCCCTCTCTTCCTCTGACTCTCCCAGGTGTGACTGGTAATTAAGGCTGTTCCCGGCAAAGAACAGTAGGGGCGTTGGGGAAGAGGGTACAGAGGAAGTGGGGGGGAGGGGCTCCTACATATCGCAAGGAACCACTGGGGAGTCTGGGCATGCATTTGCATAATATTTAAAGCTTATGCTCCGACCCGTAAATACGTCCCAGGATGACAGCACGGAGCATACACATTAAATAATATGCACATACGTGCCATGGTGATAGCGAGGGCAAGGGCCACGGAGGCAGGGCAGATCAACCACTACCAGGGCAGTCAAATTTGTAGCGCCTGCCCTAGGGGTGGAGTGATGTTCATATTTTAAAAAGAAAAAAAAAGCAGTGCAGGCTTCAGCTCATGTGAAGCGTACGTGCGCTGAGCCTGCGCTGCTACAATGTGCTTGCTTCTGGCATCGGGAGGGAGAAGGGGAGGCTGGCAGTCTCATGGGCTAGGTGCAAGTCCTATAAAAAGAAGTGGGGGGACTGACCAAGTTAGACACTATGCAAGTGACATCATGACGGGTGCCATCACAGCACATGACGTCACGATGTAGCGCTATAAAAGAAATAAAATAGTGCTATTTAAATTTTTGGTGTGAATACTGGGACAGACCACCCCATCTGACAGTCTTGAGGTGTCTTCACTTATATACAGGGACAGAACAAAGACAAAAGCATTTCTCTCTTAAGTACCTGTGCAGAGATAGCAAGCTGTGTGCCTTTGTTTCCCTCTGTGGTATTTACATTTAAGTGGGAGGTTCCAGGCCACCTCCAGTCAAGATATTTAAAAAAAAAAGGAGGTCTGATGGCCCATTAACTTCGGCCCAGCTGGAGGTGGAAAAAAATCCCTCCCTGACTGCACGTTGCTGTTGGAAATAGAAAGCAGACAACGTGCAGGTGCTGCTGAACGTGTCCAGGTGTCTTACACTGGGACAAATTCAACATATTTCTGTGGGGCCCAACTTATTGCCAGGGGGGACGGCGTCCACCCTGTGAAAATAGTGGGTGGACGCCGTGTACCTGCGTGTACCCCCGACTCGTGCCCTGTGCAGACTGAACATTGCAGACTGTCACAGTGGCCTTCTTATTTTGTTACTGGAGACCGATTTTTCTAAACAATCGGCCCCCAGTAACAAAACAAGCCCCCTGTTTCAAAACCGGCCCTTGCCCTTCCAGCCATCCAGGGGATTGCCCGGTGCCCGGCATTACCAGTCCGGCCCTGGCGGTGTGGTATGTTGCTCTCCAGAATAGTAACGATTTGGCCCTTGACTCACTGCGTATTGTATTCTACCTTCTTGTCATCTGGCTTCTTCTTCTGCTGGGTCTTTTATAGTCACATGCTTCAATCATGCCCCATGGTATGTCTGGGACTCTCTGCTATCATTACGGCAAACATATTGTTATTGTCTAAATTGTGGGAGTCGCAAACATATTGTTATTGTCTAAATTGTGGGAGTCGCAAACATTTTGTTATTGTCTATATTGTCTAAATTCTGGGTGAACTGAAACAATCGTGCATTTATTTCTAGAAGGCTTGCTGGTGATAACACAACCCTTTTCTAAATAGATGCATTATGTTCCACTTTGGGAGTTCCATTTAGCAGTAGGTACGAGTAAAGAAATGTAAGTTGGAGCCCAGTCATGCATACCTATCCGCTCCAGGTCAGAGAGGTGCACAGAGTCTACTTTAAAATTGTGCAAACAGCAGCCTCCGCGGGCTCAAGTGATTCAATGTGAAGTGCTATTAATCTCTTGATAATGTGCCGCAGGTCCTTTTTTTTAAAACCCCATCAACCCTTTTCCTTGTTCTTCCCCCTCACCCCCTGCCATCACACAGCAACACCACCCCTAACAAAAAACTTGGTACTGTTGTGATAGACCTGAATTGTGAGGGATTCAGGTGAGTTGGGGAAGGCGCAGAAATGTTTGTGTGTGGAGGCCAGTCACTGCTGTGATGTTGTCAGTCAGGAGCTGACATTTGAATAGAAAAGGAGTTCCCTACTGCTTTGTTTCATTCATCAGCAGTAGCGAGGGCGCCAACTTTCTTTGTGCCCAGGGCTCTATCCGAGCAAAGGCAGCAATGGTTGTCGGACTAGTGCTCTAAGCCAGGATTTATGATTGACTATTGCATAAAGAACCCCACATCAGCAAGGGCGCTGAATTTCTTTCTGCTCAGGGTGCTATCCTAGCAAAGGCCGGCTACGGTCAGCTCACTTGAATTTGGTGGTTTTTGCCCTCTTTTTACTTCTATATCCAGCCTTCTGACAAACACAATGAGTCACCTGCGTATCTGATAGAGACTTCTGTCTGCAGATTCCTTACCTTTGAATTACCCAAGCATCAGGCTGGAAACTTTTGCTTGAGCAGTACCCCTTGCGCGCGCCATCGAATGGCTCCATTCGGCTCCACGTGACGTTGTTGGCGTCTGTTATGACGTCACAGTCACCTATATAGGCGCCACCCAGGCGAGCGGACGTCAGTTCTTTTTTTTCCACACCAGTTAAGTGCTGATCCGGGAAGAGCTATTACTCTGTCGTTTTTTGACAGTTTTTTTTAACTTTTTGTCAACTAATCTTTTTTCCTAAGTGTGTTGCGGATGCCTTCTAGAAAGGCAGGGTTCAAACCGCGTGGCCCCTATCACCGTGCCATGTCGGTACCCATCCCCCACCTCGTCTGCCTTTGGTGTCTCGAGCGCGTCACAAGCGGGATCAAGCTTTGAAGCTCCTTGCGGCCCAGCAGTCTACACCAGCCAGCGAGACTCCGCGGAGATCCTGGTCCCGATCAAAGAAGAGGAGGTCACAGGGACCACTCTCGGAGTCCCAAGTCCTCTTCCTCCCACTCGAGGTCTTCGGAACACTCGGGAAAGAGGCACAAGAAGAAGAAGTCCAGGCGGACTTCATCTTCGCCTCGACTGTCATCGTCAACGAACGAGGTAAGGAGCACTGACGCTCTAGGCACGGTTCTGCAGAGCAGGAGCCAGGGTCGACTTCGCGCCTCCCTCCCTTTCCGGGAGCCGGAGCGACCCCCGTTCAAATATAATAATTTTACGAGGCCATGCGCCACATTTTTGAGGAGGCCGACCCCTCTGGTGAGCCTTTGGGCCCCGCAGAGATCCTGGTCCCGATCGAAAAAGAGGAGGTCGCAGGAACCACTCCCGGAGTCCCAAGTCCTCTTCCTCCCACTTGAGGTCTTCGGAAGACTCAGGAAAGAGGCACAAGAAGAAGTCGTCAGGCAGACTTCATCTTCGCCTTCAACTGTCATCCCTCAACGAACGAGGTAAGGAGCACGGACGCTCTAGGCACGGTTCTGCAGAGCAGGAGCAAGGGTCAACTTTGCGCCTCCCTCCCTTTCCGGGAGCCGGAGCGACCCCCATTCAAATAAAAGAATTTTACGAGGCAATGCGCTGCATTTTTGAGGAGGCCGACCCCTCTGGTGAGCCTTCTGGCCCTGCGGGGCAGAGGGGGACCCATTGGATTCGACACCTTCTGCCCTGGCCACGGCACCGCTGGGGCCTCAGGGATCCGATCCCGGACGACAACAGTCGTTCCTTCGCGATCTCCCCTGGCGGCAGACCCGAAGTCGGTGCCTTCGGTGCTGCTGGTGCCCACCGCCGGTGCCAGCCCCATACTCCTCCTCAACGACACGTAGTTGGAACGGCGTCACTCGAAACAGATTGAACCCAGGGGTTATATGTTGTGGCCTGAACACTTTGAAGATGTTTTAGGCTCGGGAGAGGAGTGGGTGGGGGGGTCTTTGGACCATATGGAAAACCAGGATGTCTCTGCAGAGCAGATGAACTGGTGTGGAGAACTTGGGGAAACCAGTAGACTGGACACTTCCCCAGATACTGGCATGCTGTCTCTGCCAACTGTGGCTACGGAGGAGGGAGCATCTTATGCCATGGTGGTCAAGAGGGCAGCCGTGGTCCTTGGACTAGAGGTGCCCTCCAATCAAAGTGCTTCAGCCTGGGGCTTCCACTTCTGAACCCCATTTGCCCTTCAGTGAGGCACTAACTAATGTCCTTCTAGGCATGTGGTCCAAGCCTAGCACAGGAGCTCCCACAAGTCCCGGAGGAGGCCCGGGCTGTGCTCTCTCAGGTGGTTAAGGACGGGAGAGATGCAGCAAAATACACCATAAGGTGTGGCCTTGCCATGACTGATTCGCTGAGCAGATTGATTTCTTCGACAATGGCCTTGAGGTGCCACACCTGGCTTAGGACAACTGGCTTCTTGGGCGATGTCCAGGCAAATTTGATGGACATACCCTTTGATGGATCCTATCTTTTTGGGGAGAAGGCAGACTCTGCCCTAGTGAGGTTCAAGGACTCTTGAGCTACGGCCGGATCCTTGGGCCTCTCTACTACACCTCATGGCCAGTCTAGCTTTCGCCTCTTTCATGGCAACGGAAGGGGTTTCTAGCCGTGTCAGCCCCCTCAGCCTGTAGGAAAATTGGATCTGCTTTCATGGTTACCCCCACTTTTTGCTGGTGTCACTCTGTTTTTCTGACTGGGATCCTGCTAATCAGGACCCCAGTCACTGTGCTCTCTTACTAAATTGGACTATGGTGAGTATTTTGGTACCTTCCTAATTGGCTACTGGTGTACTCTTCTTAGTCCCTAGTATATGGTACTAAGGTACCCAGGGCATAGGTACACCAGAGGTCTCACATCGGCTGCAGCATATATTATGCCACCCATGAGAGACCACTCAAACTGTGACTACAGGCTTGCCATTGCAGCCTGTGTGAGCTGGTGCTAGCACCACTCACAACAGATCTAAGAATCCTTATATCTGAGGTCACTGTACTTAAAACCTGTAAATCACCCCCAAGGTAGGCCTTTTAATCCTGAAGGCAGGGTGCTTGGTTATAAGTGTGAGGGTGCCCTGCATGAGCAGGACACCCCCTACAAACCTGGGAGTCAATTCTCTTGATTTGTAAGTGTGGTCAGCCATTTTAGACATATAGTGGACATCAAGTCAATTACGAGATGTCTAACTATATATTGGCTGCACCGAAACCGGTCATGTTTGGTATCAAACATGTTGGAATCCTACTCCAACTCCGATTTCAGTGTTGGATGTAGGATCCCATGTACTGGGGGGTTCCCCTAGGGAGCGCCCCCCCCCCGGTATTCCCGGTACCAGCCTTTCAGGGTCTACCATCAAGCTAGTGCTGCTGCTGACCACAGACATGATTCTGCCCTCCTGCTGCTCAGCCGGGCTCGAGCAGGGGAAGGTAGAACAATAGGTTTCCTGTCACAGGGAGGTGTAACCACCTCCCAAACAGGACTTAGTGTATTGGGCTGGGGTGGGGGTGCTTGCCAGCGCCACCAGACTGGTTTGAAGGGCACATTTGGTGCCCTCATTGCATACTCCAGTTGGAACCAGTTCAGGGAGCCGTTGAAATTGGACAAAGGAGTATCCTCCCCTTTGTCCAGCCCTTCCTCTGGGAGGAACCCCTGCATCGTCCCAACCCTTTCCTTTGTGTACTTAAGGGCTTACCTGTGGGTGGCTCCTCAGATTGGTCATGGGATAAGATTCAGATCCGAAACCACTTCATCTTCAACCGTCTGTGCACGTTGGACTTCGCTTTGTGAACCGAGACTGCATCTGGATTACTCCTGCTGCTCCTGGTAACGTCGCCCTGTCAGTCTTCTGGGTCATCTGTGCCTGTGCTCCATACAACTTCTTCTCCAGGCCTCTGGGCATCCAAGACACCCAAAGGAATCTCCCTTGGAGTGAAGGAGTCACTCCCCTGCATCTGCAGGCACCGCAACTAAGCTGACCGGTCTGCTGCTCCTGACGTCCTACGGACTTCCCAAAGGCTCAGCAATACAGGTGGTGGTTCTGTATTTCCCTCGAGGCCTGCACTGTCTTCTCAGCAAGTCTGAAGCCAGTATCCCTTGTCTAAACCGCTGTAGCAGTACCCATGTGCACCGCATTGACCTGCCGTTGCCAATGCTTGTTGACACTCTTCTCCAAGGATCTTCGGGCTCCTTGAGGCTCCTGCCTCTAGCATCTCCTGCTACCAAGATTGTATCCTCACCGCATCCTCTGCATTATGGGCCTGCATTCTTCGTGAGCTGCTCGAGGTCCTCTTGCAGCCCCTGGGCGTGGATCCTCTTGAGGGTCTTCTTTGGTTCCAGTGGGCTCCCCTGCTTGCTCGGGGCCTGCTCTTACCATTCATTTGGTGAGTCCCTTGGACCTTTCTGCTCCCGACACTGCACTTTCTTCCTTTTCCTCGTTTGTTGCTGCTGCCAAGGCTTGTTGGTGCTCCAGCAGGACACCGACCCCCTGGGTCTCGACTTCCATTGTTGGACAGCTCGTGGACAGCTTCTGGTCTTCCACAGCATTGCCTGGTCCGCACAGCTGCAGCGAAAAGGTCACCGTCAACTCGCCTGTATCTTCGTTCATCGGTGGTCATTGGTCTTCCGTGCCTCCTGGTCACTCCCGAGAGGCATAGACTCTGTCCCCTCTGCTTGCAGGTACTCCTCTTCAAGAATCCACCCTTTTTTTCCCTGAAGTTTTATATAGTGCGAACTTGACCCTAAGATTTTAGGTATCAGAGCGCTTTACATGAGCAGCAGTTGTGTTACACAAGGACACATTCATTTTTGTTAGGCACGGGTAGATTAAGTGATTTGCCCAGAATCACAGGATGTTGAGCGTCCCTGCCGAGACTCGAACCCGGTTCCCCAGCGTCAAGGTCGGCCGCTCTAGCCGTAAGGCCACATCCTCTCACCCTTGAATTCCACTGGACTCTTTCACCTTCTTCGCCAACGGCATCGTCCGTGAAGTCCTCCATTGTGGTCTACGGCGGTTTCCGACGTTACTTCACACCTATGCACCCAGCTTCTCTGGTGTAGGTACCCTGGTTATCCAGTATTGGGGTATCTTTCATAGATTCACATGCCTGAATCATTCCCCGTCGTCGAGATGGGAGTCCCACGGTATAATGAACAAGCAGTATTCCATAAATGCCATAGGCTATAATGGCCCTGAGCCATGGTAATATAGCCTATCTATGTCCTTTTTAAAAAAGGACCAAATGCTGAATGCAGCCAATCAGCTGTTAGCACCCTATAGAACCTTCCCAGCAGAGGCAGTTTCCCTCAGATTTGCACCGCACGTCGTGTGTGAAGGGAGTCTCCCTGAGTTCTACTCAGTTTTTCTAACCTTTCAGGTTTTTTTGTTCAAAAATTTCTGTTCATTATGTCTGATAAGATAGGACTCTTTAGGCCCTGCAAGGCCTGTGGCAAGAAAAGAGTTCATGTTGATGATCCTCACAAGGACTGCATTTACTGCCTCCACCCAGCCCATGAGGTAAAACAGTGCAAAATCTGTCGCACTTTCTCTTCTAAGACCTTGAGAGACAGAGAAGGGAGGTTGCTTCTGTGGTTACAGTTCACTAAGCACCACAAGTCGTTGGAGGAGGACAGTGATGGCTCACCTAGACCTCGTAAA
The DNA here is from genome assembly GCA_963921515.1 of Calotriton arnoldi. Lineage (NCBI taxonomy): Eukaryota > Metazoa > Chordata > Amphibia > Caudata > Salamandridae > Calotriton > Calotriton arnoldi. Next base: position 5,345,936 of record CAWUFW010000017.1, read on the forward strand.
AGATCAAGGTCTGAGGAGAAAGGCTCTGGAGAGGGCAGGAAACACCTTAAACCCTCTCCAGAAGGCAAGGGCTCAAGTAAGGAGAAACTATCTAAAGTCTCCTCTGAACCTTCAACTTCTGTTTCCTCTACTCCTTTGAGGAAAGAAAAGAAGAATCACAGGGCGTCTTCATCTGATCCTGGTAAGAGCAGGATGGAGAAATCCCGGTCGACAACGACACCGTCAACGACAGCCACTGGGTCATCGACGACGGCAAGTTACACAATCACATCGTCTGCCCCGTCGACATCAATCACGGCGACGACCATGGCTATGTCCGGACCCCTACCATCGACTAAGATATCGCCGATGCTGCCATCGTCGACAACTGCTCCGCCTTTGCAATCGGTGAGGATTTCATTAAAACCGTCTAAGATACCGTCGACGTCTTCATCGACACCAAGTCTGTCACTGACGACGACGATACCGTCGACGGGGGGTTCGCCGACGACAGGTCCGTCGACGATGATTCCGTCGACGACAGGATTTTCAGCTGCTGTTGCCAGAAGCCCATCGGCGCCACCGTCTACGATGATTAGGGTGACGAAGAAGTTTTTTCATCCGGATATGTCAGCCTATAACAAAATTTCTCCCTTACCTCCATCACATCTGTTGGACCTTCATGAATCTGAGGGGGATGAAGAAGAAGATGATGGGATGTACAGAGCAGCACACAGTCCTTCGGAGTTGCACGTGAAGTGCCAGGATTTTGATGATGACTAAGAGGACCAGCAATACCACCAACCATATCTGGCACCGCCGCGCCATTATCAACACTACGAATACCAAGAACCTCGCCATAGACAAATGGCTCATCTGCCGCCAACCTTAATTCAAGATCTGCAAGCTATGCTAGCAGATTACAAGCAAAGATTTCCATCTCAAGAGGTTCCCAAGGAATTACCGGCGCAAATCCCTGAGAAACCAAATTCACCAGCAACATCTACAGTACCTCAAGATGCTGATCCTGTTGACCATTCCTCTTCAGACGAAGAGCGAGAAGAGGGCGAGATCCCAGATCCAGCTATTGATCCCTGGGAAGACTATATTATTCCTACTCCATCACCTCCGTCACACCATCCAGCGGATTCCCCACCAGAAGATACAGGCGGTTTCCATAACTTGATGGAGAGGGCTTCTAATAGATTCCATCTTCCCATGGAAGTTAAGCATACAGACTGCTTCCTGTATGACTTTAAAGAGGAAGCCAGAAAGTCAATGCGCACAATTCCTATCATTGACTACATTTGGCAAGAGGGTGTGAAGATAATGACAACCCCTGCAACAATACCACCAGTGCTCACTCGCATAGAGAAAAAATACAGAGCTCCGGAAAATTCTCCTTCTTGTCTGACTGGCCATCCGAAACCGGATTCTGTGATTTCACAGGCAGCACAAAGGAGATCTAAGAGCAAACTACCAACTGAGCATTCTGCGGAAACTTAAACCCTACCTACCACACGAAGATCTAAAACAAGCGGTCCAAGCCCTAGTATTACCCAGACTGGATTATGGTAGTGCCACACTATGTGGCCTACCTAGATACAAACTGGCCCCCCTAAGAGCCTCCCTCAATGCAGCAGCAAGACTTGTCCTCGGAACTAAAAGAAATGCGCACATCTCACCAGCCCTAAAAACCTTAAACTGGCTACCATACGAAGCAAGAATCCAACTGAAAATTGCTTGCATGACGCACAAAGCGTTACACTTCAACACCCCCAGTTACCTGGCCCAAAAGCTAGAAAAATCAGGGGGCAGCAGACCCTCACGAAGTGCGCTCACCTTGCTTCTGAAACCCCAATGAACCCACAAAAAGAAAACTGGAGATAGAGCATTCTCGGCTATCTCACCCAAGATATGGAACTCTTTACCACCGGACCTTCGCCTAATTTCCTCTACCTCCGCCTTCAAAAAAGAAGCCAAATCTTATCTACTGACTAAGTTCTTACCCTAAGTAAATATATTGGTGACATTGAAAAGGTATAGATACCAAAATCTTATGTAGATTGTCCTTCCTAGTACTGGCTTTGTTCAAGTTCAATCCCTGTTAACCTATTTTTAATTTATGATATGTTTGGCTCTCACGCATATGTTTGCCTGTTGACCAGACCAATTGTTAATCATATTCTCTTCATGTAAAGCGCTCTGATACCCACTAGGGTCACGTTCGCGCTATACAAAACGTTATAAATAAATAAATAAGAACCCGGCCGCCCCGATCTCCACTCCTCCGGACAAGGAAGGGCGTAAGCTTGACTTTATGGGAAAGCGTTTCTCCATCATGGCTGCGACCACTATTAAAGCAGCCACCGCTTTGGCTATCATCGGATGCTATGACAGACAGATGTGGTCTGATATGGCTTCTCTACTAGTTCTTATTCCTGAGGACAGGAAGCAGGAAGCCAGAAAGATCCTCATAGAAGGGGAATGGGCAACCTCTGAAACGATCGATTGTGCTATGGACATAGCCAACACAGGTTTCCGTCAACTGGCAGGGGCGGCTGTGTTACGATGCCAGGGATGGTTAAAGGCAACCAAATTTAGACCAGAGGTCCAAACAAAAGTTCTGGATATGGCATATGATGGAGAAGCCTTATTCGGCAAACATATAGATGAAGCGCTTCTATCCATCAAAAAGGACACGGACACTGCTAAATCTTTAGGTTCCCTTCAATACAGAAAGATACCTTTCAGAGGAGCTAAAGGACGATGTTTTTCCACTTACGGAGGGAACTACCAAAGAGCGCAACAATACCAGCCCTACCAGACACAATATAGACAATTCTATCAACCTGCTGCCTACCGTCAACCGGCTACAGCTGGTTTCTCTCGCCAAGGGGGCCGAAAGAGAACATCGGCCCAAAGCAGGGACAACGGAAGGAGACAGTGATTTTATCAGGGTACCAGCTTCCCCCTCAATTTCCCCTCCCGTGGGTGCGAAGATATCCAGTTTTCTCCAGCAATGGGAGAGTATAACATCGGACCGTTGGGTATTGGATTTGGTCGCCTTCGGTCACACACTGGAGTTTATACAAAAACCTCCAACTACACCACCCAAGGAAACCCCTCCCCCTCGTCTTCACTTATTGCAGAAGGAAACAAAGATTATGCTCGCGAAAGGAGCCATAGAGAAAGTTCCAGCTCTGCAAAGAGGGCAAGGTTTCTATTCCCGTTTCTTTTTGATTATGAAAAAGTCAGGGGAATGGAGACCAATTTTGGATCTCAGAAAGTTAAATAAATTCCTAAGGAAGCAAACTTTCAGAATGGTAACATTGGCCGAGATCCTACGACGTCTCAACAAAGGAGATTTCATGACCTCCCTCGATTTGGAAGACGCTTATTTCCACATCCCCATTCATCGGAAGCATCAAAAATTCCTCCGATTCGCTGTGGCTGGTACCCACTACCAATTCAAGGTTCTCCCATTCGGCCTCAAATCGGCGCCCAGGATATTTACAAAATGCCTGTCACCTGTGGCGGCAGCTCTGCGTTCTCAAGGACATCACGTATTCCCATACTTGGATGACTGGCTACTAAAGGCTTCCACGGCAAAGCAAGCGTCCAGAACCACCAACGCTTGTTTACGACTGTTCAGCAAACTAGGTTTGACGGTCAACGTCACAAAGTCCTCTTTCATCCCCAGTCAAACAGTACCATTCCGGGGAGCCAGATTGGACACGATTCAATGCAAAGCATTCTTGTCGGATGAACGTCAGATCCGACTACGTCTTTTGGCAATGGTCATATCAAGAAAAAGGTCAATTTCAGTGAGAAAATACAAGTCGCTGCTAGGGATGTACTTGTCAGCGATCGATCTGGTTCCTTTGGCCAGACTCAAAATGAGACCTCTCCAAGATGAATTACAGAAACAATGGCTTCAAACATCAGGATCTTTCGAAGACATCACTCGCGTTACCCCGGCCATGAAGACAGCAATGAAATGGTGGTACCATACCCCGAACCTTTCAAAAGGATTGACTTTCTTGCAAGAAATACCAGATTTCATCCTGACAACAGATGCCTCCATGGATGGCTGGGGAGGCCATTTGCAGGACCTTCAAATTCAAGGCAAATGGTCCAGTGCCCAAAAGCAAAGCCATATCAACAGCCTGGAATGGAAGGCCATATTCCTCTCCTTACAGGCTTTCTTTCAGAGGATAGCGGGCTCCTCCGTACTGGTCCGTACAGACAACACAACCAGTATGTTCTACATAAACAAACAGGGAGGAACAAAATCTCTCACGCTTTCTACAGAAGCGCAGGAACTGTGGGATTGGGCAACAGAGCAAGGAATCTCTCTCAAAGCCGAGCATGTTCCAGGTCTACACAACACGCTGGCAGATGCTCTAAACAGAGCGACCGACAAAAGCCACGAATGGGAACTCAATCAAGCCCAGTTGAAGAGAGTGTTTGCTCTATGGGGGAAACCAGCTCTGGACCTGTTTGCCACGAACACCAGCACCAGCACCAAATGCCAGTTCTATGCCAGCAAGTACCCCCTCCCGGGGTCTCAGGGCAATGCCCTTTTGATGCGATGGTCAGGGATTTATGCCTACGCTTTTTCCCCCATCCCATTGGTCCCCAGAGTACTGACCAAAATGAAGCTGGAGGGATGTCGCCTGATTCTCATTGCACCCAGGTGGCCCAGACAGCATTGGTTTCCGGAACTTCTTCACCTCTCAGAAACAAGACCTATTCGTCTGCAGCTGTCTCCTCCTCTTCTGTCCAGAGACAACGGTCAAGTGCATCATCCGAATCCGGAGTCTCTGCATTTGCATGCCTGGCTCCTGAATTCATGGAATTCAAGGACATGAGCATTTCTCAGGAGTGTAGAGACATTCTCTCAAAATGTAGAGCGGAAAGCACCAATAAGACATACAAGCTTAAATGGAAGAGATTCTGTATCTGGTGCCAAAGAAATAATCTACATCCATTTCAGATATCCCCGCAACAGATTTTACCATATCTTCTTTCCTTGGCAAAATCAGGTTCAGCCTTTTCTTCGGTTAAAGTGCATCTGGCTTCCATCTCTCGCTATAGAAGAGCTTCTTGTGGCACTTCTCTGTATGCATCAAGCCTTGTCAAACAATTCATGAAAGGGCTGTTCCGTGTTTTCCCTCCAGTGCGGGCACCTCCTCCGGAATGGAACTTAAATGTGGTTCTTGCACAGCTCATGAAAAGGCCATTTGAACCCATTCATAAAGTTGATCTGAAATACCTCACATGGAAAGTCGCCCTTCTTCTGGCCCTCACTTCTGCCAGGAGGGTGAGCGAGATCCAGGCTTTCACAATTAAGAAACCTTTCTTGATATTTAAGGATAATGCTGTGATTTTAAGGACTAATCCCACGTTTATCCCTAAAGTGCTTTCTCAGTTCCACCTCAATGAGCCGGTTATACTCTGGTCCTATTTTCCGCAACCATCAACTCCTGCGCTACATACACTTGATGTCAAACGCTGCCTTAAGTTTTATCTTCAAAGGACATTCGGAAAACTGATCAATTACTTGTTGCTTATGGCCAAGGCAGAGAAGGGACTGCAATAACAAAAGCCACTATCGCAAGATGGATATCTGCTGCGATCCTATTCTGCCATATCAAGGCCAACAAGCCTTTGAAAAGGATAGTAAACGCTCACTCTACCAGAGCGGTTGCAACTTCAACAGCCCTCTTCGCAGGGGTAACGTTGGAAAAGATTTGTCGTGCTGCAACCTGGAGTACCACTCATACCTTCACGCAGCACTATTGCCTGGAATCCGCACAAGATGCAGATGCAGCGGTGGGCCAGGCAGTACTTCGCCATCTTTTCCATTAAGGTAAGCCTCTTTCTAGCCCTTGGAAAGAGACTTTTGTTTTCCTTATGATGATTGCAAATATTAAGCTATTACATATTTACACATGTAAAAGAAATATATAAAGCATTTCTTAGTAAGGTATACCATTGGTTACATTATCTTCATATCTTTTTCTCTCGCTATAGCTATGTATATGGTGATGTTTGTTACATAAGTAATGTTCTATTCTTGTAACCTAAACTTCGGGTTCAATATGTGTTAAGTCTCCCACCATCCACAACAGACAAACTGAAAAATTGGATGGGACTGCTTACTATTCTGATTCAGGCATGTGAATCTATGAAAGATACCCCAATACTGGATAAGAAATAAGTTACTTAACTGTAACTACGGTTATCCAGTATTGGTATCTTTCATAGATTCACATGCACCCACCCTCCTCCCCGTAGAGGCTGTTTCTGTTTATATATTAAGACAATCATTTCTCACTTGTGCTGGGAAAATCTGAGGGAAACTGCCTCTGCTGGGAAGGTTCTAGAGGGTGCTAACAGCTGATTGGCTGCATTCAGCATTTGGTCCTTTTTTAAAAAGGACATAGATAGGCTATATTAGCATGGCTCAGGGCTATTATAGGCTATGGTATTTTGGAATACTGCTTGTTTATTATACCGTGGGACTCCCATCTCGACGACGGGGAATGATTCAGGCATGTGAATATATGAAAGATACCAATACTGGATAACCGTATTTACAGGTAAGTAACTTATTTTCTTCCTGGGGTATCCACGGGTGGGCTGACTATCCAACCTTGCGTCTTCCACAGGGTTTCTTCAGGTTCCTCTGGGAAGGGTCCTTCTTCTTGAAAACTGCAACTGCGACTTCCCTATTGACTTGTATTGAGCACGCGGTTGTGTTCCCACCCTGCACACGGCCTCCGTGGGGTTCCTGGGTACTATCCTTGAGCTCTTCTAAGTCTTCTGGGTCCAGTCCCGACTTCGGTTGCAGTTCGCATTCCACTTTATTAGTATATGGTTTGGTCTCCCCCTGGAGACCACTGTGTATTTGTACTACTTACCTGTTCTATTATTGAAGTATTGTGTGTATTGTGATTATATCTTTGGGTACGGGATATACCAATGTGTTGGTGAGTGTTTATAATAAATACATATTTTCATAACTACACTGTGTGGTTCTTTTTCACTTAACCTACCCTATATGATTAGTACTGGTAAAAAAAGCTGCTTTATACTCCTTCTTTACTAAGCCTGAAGGTTGCTCTCCACATCTACCACTTATAGAGCTTTCTACGGTTGTCTAAGACCACTAAAATCTCCATAAGGGTTGTCTGGATTAGTGCAGGGTGCTTCACTTAAATAAGTGGGCACCATACACTAAGCCAGCCTCCTACATTGGTGTGCAGCGGTTGGTGTCTAAGCCTGCATTGTTTTACCAGCTAATCTAGGTGTGGATTAATTGAAAAGCCATCACTAGCATTAGGCACATATAATATTTATTTTAGAAAACTAGGTTCTACTGAACTTTTAGATTGGTTGTTAAGGGTCTAGCACAACCCTTTCTCCAATCTTAAGTTTCGTTTCCACTAGGGTAGGTAGGTGCAACACCACACTACACCTAGACACCATGTCTTTACTTATGGAACCCAATGGGTCCCAGTCCTCTAGATACAGTGGTCTTAAGTTCCAGGAACTAAGGACCCTGTGTACCTCTAGAAAGTTGAAGACAGGTAGTAACCCCACCACTAAGCACCTCTTAGAGCTGCTTATCCTAGATGACCACCAGAATCCTGATAGGTCAGAGTAATAGAACAAAGTGGGTGGAGATGCTCCAGAAGATGGGTCAGGGGGGTTACCTCTAGTGACCCTAATTCTGAGCATGAAAGGAGGAGCCTCATGACTCCACCTTGGTGGTGAACTTTGATCCCCCAGTACAGATGAGACCGAGGGTGTCCCTAGAGGTAGTTCCACCTCTGTCCCTCCTGGGAGGGTGCAGAGGATACAGGGGAGGTGTAGGATCTCCTCAGCTAATTCCAGTGCTTCTGGGAACTCCATAGGGACCTCCATCTCTAGCAAGAGGGATGACTCTTTAGAGAGGGAAAACCAAGTGATAAAACTTGAGAGAGTTAGACTCAAGCGCAGGCAAGAACAGTTGGCCCTTGAAAAATAGACCCTAGAAGTCCAGAGGGCTAGGAAGAATTTGGGACTAGTGTCCCATGGTGCCAACACTAGTGTCCGTAGTGTCAGGGAAAACTCCTTTGATACTAGGAACCTGAGCAGGATAGTGCCTCCTTACCAGGAGGGGGATGACATCCATAAATGGATCACTGTTTTAGAGAGGGCCAGCAAAGTTCAGAAGGTCCCTCAAGGGCAGTGGCCAGCTATCCTGTGGCTCTCCTTTGCTAACAAAGGCAGAGACAAGCTCCTCACTGTTAGAGAAGAGGGTGCTGACAAGTACTCATTGTTGAAGAGTGCCCTCATAGATGGCTTCTGCTTAACCACTGAGCAGTACAGAGTTAAGTTCAGAGATACCCAGAAGGCACAGACTCAAGACTGGGTTGATTTCATAGACAATGCTGTTAAGGCTCTGGAAGGCTGGCTTCATGGAAGCAAGGTACAGGACTATGAGGGATTGTACAACTTGTTGATGAGGGAGCACATCCTTAATAATTGTCAAAATCAACTATTGCACCAGTACCTGGTGGACTCTGATCTGACCTCTCCCCAAGAATTGGGAAAGAAGGCAGAGAAATGGGTCCGCACCAGGGTTAAGCAAAAAAACCATGGTGGTGGAGGTGACAATCTAAGAAGCTAGATTCTTCTACATCCCAAGAGAAGGGCAAAGACAAATAGGAGTCTTCTCAAGGTCCACAAAAAGCTGCATATGGGGGGGGGTCCCAAAATTCCAAGAAGGGCAAAAAGAAGCCTTGGTGTCACTTATGTAAAGTAAAAACCCATTGGACAGGAGATGCTGATTGTCCTAAGGCCAAGGAAGTTACTACCACTGCCCCTAAGGCACCTGCGCCCCCTAGCACCAGTATAAGTGGTAGTACAGCAACCAAGGGAATAGTAGGGTTAACCTTGGGTTCTGAAATGGGTTCTGGCCTAGTCAGAACTCCCACTCAGGATGTCCTTGTCTTTGATGGTAGCCTGGATTTTGCCACCTTACTAGTAAGTCCTCCTAACTTGGGCAAGTACAGACAACAGCCTTTGATCAATGGAAAGGAAGCAATGGCTTTCAGGGACACAGGGGCCAGTGTCACAATGGTGACAGAGAAACTTGTGTCCCCTGAACAGATCATACTTGGTCAGTTGTATCAAGTGACCGACGCTAGCAATGTCAGGACTGACCATTCCTTGGCAGTTGTGAATCTCAGCTGGGGAGGGGTAACTGGCCCTAAAAGAGTTGCAGTTTCTCCAGACCTACCTGTAGATTGTCTGTTGGGAAATGATTTAGAAATTTAAATCAGAAAGAGACTATTAGTTATGGTTTCCTTACCTTAGAATTACCCCCAGACGTCAGACTGGATCTTGGAGAATTATTCTTCAGCAGTACCCCTGCGCGTAGGTAGGTGGCGTTGGTCGACTCCGCGTTCGTTGTTGGCGTCGTGATCACCGGAATGACGTCGCAGTATCTACTTAGACGCCGCCCCTGCGCACTGATGTCAGTTCTTTCTTTTTCCGTGCCAGCCAGCGCAGATCAGGAGAGAGCGGTACCCTTAGTCTTCTTTGACTAGAATCTTTTCGCCTTTTTGTCGACTTCTTTTTTTGAGTCGTTTGACTCCTGGTGCAAGGGATGTCACATCGACGGGCCGGCTTCAAACCTTGTGACTCCTGTCACTAGTTGATGTCGGTAACGGACCCACATCTCGTGTGCCTCTGGTGCTTGGAGCACGACCACGACCCGAAGTCGTGCTCCAACTGCCGGGCCATGAATCCGAAGTCTTTGCGGGAGCGGTCCCGAAAGCTTCTCGAGGCCCGGCAGTCAGCTCCGCACCGCTCAAGGTCCCGGTCGAGAGGGAGGTCGCGATATCGGTCGCAGAGTCACCACCATCACTCGTCTTCGAAGTCTTCGTCTTCGGGTAAGTCGTAGCACAAGAAGAAGGCGAAGAAGCACCGTCGCTCTTCGCCTTCTCCCTGGCCGGCGCGACGCGGGATGTGGAAGGTAGTCGTCCGGCTCCGCTGCAGAGCCTGTTGGGTCGGTTCCGAGCTTCCCTCCTTTCCCCGGAGCCGGGGCGACCCCTGCCCAACTTTGTAGCTTTTACGAAGCCCTCCACTCCCTCTTTGGGCAGCCCGACTCCGCCGGCGTGCCTTCGGGCCCCGCAGACTCGGCTGGGGGTTCCACGCCTTCGATGCCGGCAGTGGTCGGCAGGATCTGCCATCACCTCCCCCACTGGCACAACATCACGTCGGACATGTGGGTTTTGCAGAAAGTCCGAAGGGGCTACTCCCTCCTCTTCGAGACTACCCCTCCCTCCATGCCACCTGCATTCCATCGCATGTTGGAGGATCACCTGGCCCATCTCCCTCAGGAAGTTGCGGCTCTCTTGGCCAAGGGAGCCATCGATCGAGTCCCTGTGCCAGAAGTAGGTTGTGGCTGCTACTCCCACTACTTCCTGGTGCCCAAGAAGGACATTGACCTGCATCGTATCTTGGACCTCAGGGACGTCAACCGCTTCCTCCGGAAGGAGAAGTTCAAAAAGTTGACATTGGCTCAGGTCCTGTCTGCCCTCGACCCTGGAGACTGGATGGTAGAGTTGGACTTGCAGAACGCTTTTTTCCTCATCCCAGTCCTGCCGGCCCACAGGCGTTACCTACGGTTCATGGTAGGCTACGAACATTTTCAGTTTACCCTGCTCCCCTTTGGCCTTACCAGCGCCTCTCGGGTGTTCACGAAAGTGATGGCGGTGGTCGCAACTCATCTGTGCAGATCAGGGGTTCCAGTCTTCCCCTATCTCGACGACTGGTTGTTGAAGGCGAGCTCGCCCCAGGCTGTCGTTGCCCACCTCCAGACTACGGCAGACCTCCTGCATTCATTGGGATTCACAGTCAACGTGCCGAAGTCGTACCTGCACTCTTCTCAGAAGCTCCTTTTCATCGGAGCGGTTCTGGACACAGCGCAGTTTCGGGCCTATCCTCCCGAGCAGCGAGTCAGGGATATTCGGGTTATGATACCGATGTTCCAGCCTCTATCCCGGGTTTCGGTGGCGGATGACCCTGAGGCTGCTGGGCCTCATGGCCTCCAGCATCCTGCTGGTGGATCATGCCAGGTGGCATATGCGGGCTCTGCAGTGGCACCTGAAGTTCCAGTGGCGCAGCATCAGGGGAATCTGTCCGATGTCGTCCAGATCTCGGCGGGGACTGCACATCAGTTGCAGTGGTGGCTCACGAACCAGGATTGGGTAAACGGCAGATCCCTCTCCCTTCCCCAACAAGATTTCACAGTGGTGACAGATGCGTCACTCATGGGATGGGGCGGCCACATGGGAGAGGCGGAGATCAGAGGCCTCTGGTTTCCGGCGGAGTCCGGGCTCCACATTAACCTTCTGGAGCTCCGGGCGATTCGTCTAGCACTGAAGGCATTCCTTCCTTCTGTCATAGGGAGAGTAGTGCAGGTGTTCACAGACAACACGTCTGCCATGTGGTATTGCAACAAACATGGCGGAGTGGGATCGTGGACCCTCTGTTAGGAGGCCCTTTGTCTCTGGAAGTGGCTGGAACATCAGGGCATGTCCCTGTTGGTTCAACACCTGGCAGGTTCCCTGAACGCCAGGGCGGATGAACTCAGCCACTGGTGCTTGATGGATCACCAATGGCGTCTTCACTCGGAAGTGGTGCAAGGTCTCTTTCAGCAGTGGGGAGAGCCTTGGTTAGATCTGTTTGCCACCGAAGAGAACGCGCAATGTCGGCAGTTCTGCGCGTTGGAATTTCCAAGGCGGCACTCACTAGGCGACGCTTTTCGTCGCAAGTGGAGTTGCGGTCTTCTATATGCCTTTCCGCCTATACCACTTCTGCCCAGACTGCTGAAGAAGATCAAGCGCGACCGGGCCCAAGTAATTCTTGTGGCTCCGGACTGGGCACGCAGAGTCTAGTATCCCGAGCTCTTGAACATGGCCATCAATCCTCCGATCAGACTGCCCCTTCGGGAGGATCTTCTGTCGCAGCAGCAGGGGACGGTCCTCCACCCGAACCTGTCCAGCCTCCACCTCCTTGCGTGAAGATTGAGCGGCGACAATTGACAATCTTCGACCTTCCTCCTGAAGTCTGTAATGTTATCTTGGCAGTCAGGAGTCCCTCTACTAAAACAGTATACGCTTATAGATGGAATAAATTTGTGGCATGGTGCGCAGCAAAGGCTGTGGATCCCCTTTCTGCCCCCCTTTCTGAGGTTCTCCTCTTCCTGCTTTCTTTGGCCCAGCAGGGCTCTGCTCTGGGCACCCTCAAGGGCTATCTTTCGGCCATTTTGGCCTTTCTTCGCCTTCCTGATCAGCCTTTTTTTTTCAAGTCCCCTATTGTAAATCGTTTCCTTAAGGGCATTACTCACCTGTTTCCTCCTATTCCTTTCGTAATGCCCCAGAGGGATTTGAACATTGTTCTGACTTACCTTATGTGCGCTCCCTTCGAGCCGCTACATAATTGTCCTCTCAGACTCTTGACCTTAAAGACTGCTTTTCTGGTTGCCATCACCTCTGCTCGCAGGGGGAGTGAGCTTCAGGCTCTTTTTTCTAAGCCTCCTTTCCTTGCTGTTCATCCGGACAAGGTTGTCCTTCGAACTCGACCTTCTTTTCTTACCAAAGTGGTTACATCTTTCCACATAGGACAGACCATCACTTTGCCCACCTTCTTCCCACCCCCACACCTCTCTAAAGAGGAGGAAAGGCTCCACCATCAGGATCCAAAACTTGCACTTTCATTTTATCTGGATCGCACAAAACAATTCCGGGTGGATGATCAGCTCTCTGTTGGCTATGTGGGCGCCAAGAAAGGTCGGGCCGTGCAAAAACGAACTATCTATCGATGGGTCGTTCTTTGCATTAAAATTTGTTATTCCTTGGCAAAAAAGAAACCTCCAGTAGGGTTGCGCGCCCATTCCACCATGGCAACGGCAGCCACTACTGCTTTGGGACGTGGAGTCCCCCTTTATGACATCTGCCAGGCAGCCACGTGGACTTCATTGCACACGTTCACTAAACATTACTGCCTGGACAGCCAAGTCCGGAGAGACGGCTTCTTTGGCCTCTCCGTTCTTCAGGACTTCCTGGTGTGAACTTGGTTCGCAGACCCACCTCCGGGGTTGGTATTGCTGGGGTATCTATTCTAAGGTAAGGAATCCATAACTAATAGTCTCTTTCAGATGAACAAGTTACTTACCTTCGGTAATGATATATCTGCAAGAGATATATATTAGTTATGGATTCCTTACCGCCCCACCCATCCTCCCCGTTCTGCGAACTGGCTTCTAGAGTAAGGGACTGCCTTTCAGGGCCCTAGTTTTATGCACCAGTGGTCAGTGTCTTGCTTGGCTCTGCGCTTCTGGCGTGGAATGTCGTGTAAAGAACTGACGTCAGCGCTCAGGGGCGGCATCTAAGTAGATACGGCGACTTCATTCCGGCGATCACGACGCCAACGACTAACACAGAGTCGACCGACGCCACCTACCGGGCGCAGGGGTACTGCTGAAGAAAAATTCTCCGGATCCAGGCTGACACCTGGGGGTAATTCTAAGGTAAGGAATCCATAACTAATATATGTCTCTTACAGATATATCATTACCGAAGGTAAGTAACTTGTTCGCCTGGTCTGAAGTGGAGTTCAGAACACATGCAGAGATGATGGGAATCTCTAAGATACTTTTGAATGGAAGGTGCCACAGAAAAGTAGTCGGGATAACAAATTTAGTCCATTAATCTTCTTTATTCAAACTTGTGTTAAAACCGGCACTCAGCCAACGCGTTTCGTTCCTTGTGAATGAGGAACTTCATCAGGGCTGAAACAATGACATAAAGACACAGAATAAATTGGCACATAAAGACAAAATGTAAAAAGACATAACAACAAATTATATACATATATATATACATCACTTAAGACCTTGTTCTTGTAAAGTTCCCTTAATCCATGGAACGAAAAACAGGAACGGACTCCACTTTCTTTGTGCAGAAACTTTTTATTATCGCTTTGCCGCCATGAAGCGTTTCGGCCTTCGCAGGCCTTGATCACATGACGCGTCTACGAACCCTCCTCCAATTTAAAGTGCCAAGTGCATAAACAAACTGGAAGACAGACTAACGTCCTGTTTCCCCGTCACAATACAAAACTAGCATAATGTTTTTGCAATTTGTATAAACTGGTCACAAAAGAATGTACTTAATACATGTAAATATATCTGTATAAATACAAGAATATCACACAATCTGAAAGAAACACGTTAGTGATAGATTCCTTACCTTAGAATTACCCCCAGGCGTCAGACTGGATCCGGAAAGTTTTCGTCAGCAGTACCCCTGCGCGTCGGAAGTTGGCGTTGTGCGGCTCCGCGTCCGTCGTTAGCGTCGTAGTCGCCGAGATGACGTCGCAGCAGCTACTTAGACACCGCCCTCGCACGCTGATGTCAGTTCTTTCTTTTTCCGCGCCAGCAAGCGCAGATCCGGAGAGAGCGGTACCCCCAGTCACTTTTTGACTGAGTTTTTTCGAGGCTTTTTGTCTCTATTTTTCGAGTCGATCGACTCCTGGTGCAGTAGGGATGCCCAGCTTCAAGACCTGCGGGGACTGTCATCGAATGATGTCGGTGACGGACCCGCACTGCGTGTGTCTTTACTGCCTGGAGCGCGACCACGACCCCAAGTCGTGCTCCGACTGCCGGGCCATGGCGCCAAAGACTTTGCGGGAGCAGTCCCGAAAGTTGCTGGAAGTCCGGCATACGGCTCCGCGCCGTTCAAGGTCCCGGTCCCGTGGGAGGTCGAGGGACGGGTCGCGGAACCGCCACCACCGTTCATCGGGATCGAAGTCTTCGCACTCGGGGTCAGGTAAGACGAAGCACTCAAAGAAGTCGAAGAAGCGCCGTCGCTCTCTGACTTCCCCTCACCCATCGCGCGAAGCGGCTGAGGGTGCGGGTGGTGCCTCCCCCGCGGCTCCGGCGGAGCCTACGCAGTCGCCGCCGGGCTACCCGCCCTTCCCGGGTCCTTCGGCGACTCCGGCCCAGCTGCAGGAATTTCTGTCAGCCATGGCTCGCCTCTTTGGGCCGTCGGGCCCCGCCAGCGCGCCTTCGGGCCCTGCGGGCCCGACTGGGGGTCCTAGCTCTTTACTGCCGGCGGCTCCGGCATCGCTGTCGGCTCCGGCCCCGGCGCCGCAGGACCCCCATGGATCCAGGCCTGGATCCCGGTCGACGCCGGTTGACCTTGTGATACCTCCACCGCCGTCGACCCCACCGACACCACCTCCGACGTCGCCCCCGGTTTCAGCCCCGATGTGGATAGGGCGCCGGACCGGCGTCGCCCGACGCCAATTCCGACGCCGATGGGGGATTTCTATCCCTATGTCCGTCCTCCTTATTTTTGGCCTGTTTATCAGCCTTCCGAGGAAGGGGAGAACTGGGAGGGGTCTGAGGACCCTCTCACAGCACAATGTGAGTTTGACCCGGACTGGGCAGAGGAGTTGGGGGATGCCAGTGGTCTTGATACCTCTCCTGACCTTGGCATGCTGTCTCCTCCTACCGTGGCTACGAGGAGGGTGCAAGTTGCGCAGTGGTGTTGCGTAGGGCGGCCGAGGCCCTCCACCTCGAGCTCCCTACAGCGGCCGTCAGGACTAACATCCTGACAGAAGTGCTTCAGCCGGCGGCTACCTCTTCGGAGCCACTGCTGCCTTTTAACGATGCACTTTCAGACGTTCTTTTGGGCACCTGGTCCAGGCCCACCACAGGGGCTCCTGTGGATAGGAACGTGGCCTGACGCCATCGCCCGGCCCCGGGCGACCCCCTTTTCCTTTCCCAACACCCCACCCCTGAGAGCTTGGTTTTCCAAGCCTCTGCGTCCCCGAGCGCCTTTCCTACCGCACCACCGGATAGGGAATCCAAGCAACTGGAGCAATTCGGTAAGAAGATTTTTTCTTCCGCCAGTTCAGGGCTGCGGTCTGTGAACACCACATACCTCTTGGGCCGTTATTCCCACTCTGAGTGGGATACGGTGGCGCGCGTGCTGCCTCAATGTCCGGAGGAGGCCCGGACAGTGCTCTCTCAAGCTATTGCTGAAGGGAGGGATGCAGCCAAGTTCACTATTCGTTGTGGCCTTGACACCGCCGACTCGCTGGGCAGGGCAATTTCCACGACAGTGGCGCTCCGCCGCCACGCCTGGCTGAGAACAACTGGTTTTTCTGGGGATGTCCAGAACACTCTGATGGACATGCCCTTTGATGGCATTCGCCTTTTCGGCAACAAAGCAGATAGTGCGTTGGAGCGCTTTAAGGACTCGCGGGCTACGGCCAAGTCCTTGGGCCTTTCCGCCACGCGCCCTCCTCCTCCTTCTGCTTTTCGCTCCTTTCGTGGCCACAGAAGGGGCGCCCCAACACGTTCGTTTCAGAGCCACAGGCCTGCGCAGCAACAGTCTCAGCGCAGACGTAGGACCCGCTGAGCCAGGTCAGGGGCCCAGCGGGCGGGTCAGTCCACCTCCACCCCAGCCACCTCTGCCTCCAAACCTTCCTAGTCCGGTTTTTCAGGCCCATCAAACGCCAGTGGGCGGCAGGACTCGCCATTACCTCCCCCACTGGCGCACCATCACTTCGGACAGTTGGGTTTTACAGATAGTCCGAAGGGGCTACTCCCTCCCCTTCGAGACTACCCCTCCAGCCATGCCACCCCGGTACCACCACATGTCGGGGGATCACTTGATACTACTTCAACAGGAAGTCGCGGCCCTCTTGGCCAAGGGGGCCATCGAGCGCGTTCCTGCGCCAGAAGTAGGACGTGGTTGATACTCCCACTACTTTCTGGTGCCCAAGAAGGACAAGGGCCTGCGTCCTATCTTGGACCTCAGGGACGTCAATCGCTTCCTCCGGAAGGAGAAGTTCAAGATATCTGAAAGAGACACATTAGTGACAGATTCCTTACCTTAGAATATCCCCAGGCGTCAGGCTGGATCCGGAAAGTTTTGCGTAGCAGTACCCTTGCTAGTCGGTAGGCGGCGTCGTGCGGCTCAGCGTCCGTCGTCGGCGTCGGGATCGCCGGAATGACGTCGCGGGCAGTACTTAGACGCCGCCCCTGCGCGCTGACGTCAGTTCTTCTTTTTTCTGCGCCAGTAAGCGCAGATCCGGGAAGAGCAGTGCCCTAGTCATTTTTTGACTAACTTTTTGGTGAATTTTTCACTGTTTTTCTTCGAGTCCTCTAGGCTCCGAGGTGTCGGTAGGGATGCCCGGCTTCAAGCCATGCGACGCCTGTGGTCGAATGATGTCGATCACAGACCCGCACTTAGAGTGTCTCTACTGTCTCGGCCGCGACCACGACACAAAGTTATGTTCCGACTGCCGGGCCTTACACCCGAAGGCTTTGCGAGAGCGGTCTCGAAAGCTACTCGAGGTCCGACAGTCGGCTCCGCGCCGCACCAAGCCCCGGTCACGAGAGAGTTCGAGGGGCCGGTCGCGGAGTCCTCGCCGGTCGTCGGAGTCCAAGTCTTCGCACTCCTCGGGTAAGTCGAAGCACAAAAAGTCTAAGAAGCACCATCGCTCTAAGACTTCGCCTCGCCGGTCTCGCGACTCGGCTGAGGCCCCTGTCGGCACCGCCCCCGTGGCTCCGGGAGTGCCTGTGGAGCCGCCCCCGCATTACCCGTCCTTCCCGGGTTCGGGGGCGACTCCGGCCGAGATACAGGATTTCCTGTCGGCCATGGCCCGCCTCTTCGGGCCTCAAGGTCCCCCCGGTGCGCCTTCGGGCCCCGCGGGCCCTGATGGGGTTTCTCCGGCACCACCGGCGACTCCGGTCCCGGCGCCGCCTGTCACACCAGCCTCGGTCCCGGCCCCGGCTCCGGTGCTGCCACAACCCCGATCGACGCCGGTTGACCTGACGACATCTCCACCGGCGCCGATCTCTCCGGTGCCGTTCCCGACGCCGCCCGGGGCTCCGGGCGGCGTCGTTCCCCGGTTCTCTCCGGATTCGGACGCGGCGTCGGACCGACGTCGCCCGACGCCGGCTCCGGCGCCAATGAGACCTTGGGTCCCTGACGTCCCCCCTCCTCCTTATTTTCTGTCGGAGGAGGACCAGGAGAGCTGGGAGGGGTCGGAAGACCCTCTCACACAGCAGTGTGAGTATGATCAGGACTGGGCAGAGGAACTTGGGGATGCCAGTGGTCTGGACACTTCTCCTGACACTGGCATGCTGTCTCCTCCTTCCGTGGCTACGGAGGAGGTAGCAAATTTCGCAACGGTGTTGCGTGAGAGCAGCTGGAGCCTTACACCTCCAATTGTCTACAGTGGCTGTCAGGACTAACCTCCTGACGGAAGTGCTTCAGCCGGCAGCTACCTCCGCGGAGCCATTGCTGCCGTTTAATGATGCACTGTCTGACGTTCTTTTGGGCACCTGGTCCAAGCCCGCCACAGGGGCTCCTGTGGATAGGAACGTGGCCCGACGCCATCGCCCTGCTCCGGGCGACCCCTTGTTTCTCTCTCAACATCCCACCCCCGAGAGCTTGGTTGTCCAAGCCTCTGCCTCCCAAACCGCCTTCACTACCGCCCCTCCGGATAGGGAATCCAAACGCCTGGATTAATTTGGGAAGAAGGCCTTTTCTTCCTCCAGTGCTGGCTTGCGGTCCGTCAACACCGCTTGCCTTTTGGGCCGATACTCCCACTCTCTGTGGGATTCTGTGGCCCTCGTTTTGCCCCAGTGTCCTGAGGAGGTCCAGACACTGCTTTCCCGCACCATTGCGGAAGGAAGAGATGCGGCAAAGTACACCATCCGTTGTGGCCTTGATACCGCCGACTCGCTGGGCAGATCGCTTGCAACGACGGTGGCGCTGCGTCGCCACGCCTGGCTGAGAACAACTGGTTTGTCGGGTGATGTCCAGAATGCACTCATGGACATGCCCTTTGATGGAGTCGGTCTTTTTGGTTCCAAAGCAGACCATGCGCTGGAGCGTTTTAAGGACTCATGGGCTACTGCCAAGTCCCTCGGCCTTTCTGCTGTGCGCCCTCCGCTAACCTCTGCTTTTCGCCCCTTTCGTGGCCACGGAAGGGGCGCCCAGTCACGTCCGCTGCCCAGCCACCGGCCCGCGCAGCAAGCGTCTTCGCGTGGCCGAGGACGTGGCTCCCGCCGTGGCGGGTCAGGCAACCAGCGTGCGGGTCAGGCCACCAACTCCGCCCCATCCGCGGCCTCCAAGCCCTCCTAGTCCTTCCTTTCAGGTGCACAGCACGCCAGTAGGGGGCAGGATCCGCCATCACCTTCACCACTGGCGTGCCATCACCTCGGACAGGTGGGTCTTGGACATTGTCCGAAGGGGCTACTCCCTCCCCTTCGAGACCACCCCCCCAGCCATGCCACCTCAATTCCACCGCATGTCAGGGGATCACTTGGTGCTTCTGCAGAAGGAAGTCATGGCCCTCTTGGCCAAGAGGGCCATCGAGCATGTTCAGACCCCAGAAGTAGGACGTGGTTGCTACTCCCACTACTTTCTGGTGCCCAAAAAGGACAAGGAGGACATGCGTCCTATCTTAGACCTCCGGAACGTGAATCGCTTCCTCCGGAAGGAGAAGTTCAAGATGCTCACCCTAGATCAGGTCTTGACTGCCCTCGACCCTGGAGACTGGTTGGTAGCGTTGGACTTGCAGGACGCTTATTTCCACATTCCCGTCCTGCCGGCCCACCGGCGTTACCTGCGGTTCACGGTAGGCCTCGAGCATTTTCAGTTCACTGTGCTCCCCTTTGGCCTTACAAGTGCCCCTCGGGTGTTCACGAAAGTGATGGCGGTGGTCGCAGCTCATCTGCGCCGGGCAGGGGTTCCAGTCTTCCCCTACCTCGACGACTGGCTGCTGAAGGCGGGCTCGTCCCAGGCAGTCGTCTCCCACCTCCAGACTACGGCCGAACTCCTGCACTCGCTGGGGTTCTCCATCAATGTGCCGAAGTCGCATCTGATTCCTTTTCCACAGCTCCTTTTCATCGGAGCAGTTCTGGACAGGACGCAGTTTCGGGCCTATCCTCCCGAACGGCGAATCCGGGATATTCAGGCTATGATTCCAATCTTTCAGCCTTTATCCTGGGTTTCGGTACAGATGACCCTGAGGCTGCTGGGCCTCATGGCCTCCTGCATCCTGCTGGTCGATCATGCCAGATGGCATATGCGGGCTCTGCAGTGGGACCTGAAGTTCCAGTGGGCGCAGCACCAGGGCAACCTGTCCGATCACGTCCAGATCTCGGAGGGGACTGCACAACAGTTGCAATGGTGGCTCTCGAACCGGCAATGGGTCATGGGCAGATCCCTCTCCCTTCCCCAGCCAGAGCACACAGTTGTGACGGACGCGTCCCTTCTGGGATGGGGCGGTCACATGGGAGAGGCGGAGATCAGAGGCCTCTGGTCTCCGGCGGAGTCCCGGCTCCATATCAACCTTCTGGAGCTCCGGGCGATCCGACTTGCACTGAAGGCATTCCTTCCCTCTGTCAAGGGGAAGGTAGTGCAGGTGTTCACAGACAACACCACCGCCATGTGGTACTGCAACAAACAGGGCGGGGTGGGGTCGTGGACCCTATGTCAGGAGGCTCTGCGCCTCTGTACATGGCTGGAACATCAGGGCATATTCCTGATGGTTCAACACCTGGCAGGTTCCCTGAATGCCAGGGCGGACGAACTCAGCTGCAGGTGCTTGATGGATCACGAATGGCGTCTTCACTCGGAAGTAGCGCAAGGACTCTTTCTACAGTGGGGAGAGCCTTGGTTAGATCTATTCGCCACCGAAGAGACCTCGCAATATCATCAGTTCTGCGCGTTGGAATTTCCAAGGCGGCACTCGCTCGGCGACGCTTTCCGTCGCGAGTGGAGTTGCGGTCTGTTGTACGCCTTTCCGCCTATACCACTTCTACCCAGAGTGTTGAAGAAGATTCAGCGCGACCGGGCCCAAGTCATTCTTGTGGCTCCGGACTGGGCTCGAAGAGTTTGGTATCCCGAGCTACTCAGTATGAGCGTCGATCCCCCGATCCGTCTGCCTCTTCGGGAGGATCTTCTGTCGCAGCAGCAGGGGACGGTCCTCCACCCGAACCTGTCCAGTCTCCACCTCCTTGCGTGGAGATTGAGCGGCGGCAGTTGATTCCTTTCGACTTGCCTCCCGAAGTTTGTGATGTGATTCTGGCAGCCAGGCATCCCTCCACTAAGGTGGTATACGCCTGCAGGTGGAACAAGTTTGTGGCATGGTGCACAGCAAAGGCTGTGAATCCCCCCTCTGCCCCTCTTTCTGAGGTTCTTCTGTTCCTTCTTTCCCTGGCCCAACAGGGTTCTGCCCTGGGTACCATCAAGGGCTATCTTTGTGCCATTTCGGCCTTCCTCAGGCTTCCTGATCAGCCCTCCCTTTTCAAGTCCCCTGTTTTTAACAGGTTTCTTAAAGGCATTACACACCTCTTCCCTCCTGTTCCGTTTGTGATGCCTCAGTGGGACTTGAACTTGGTTCTTACCTTTCTCATGTGCGCTCCCTTTGAGCCTCTACATAACTGTCCTCTTCGTCTTCTGACTCTGAAGACAGCCTTTCTGGTGGCCATCACCTCCGCTCGGCGGGTGAGTGAGCTCCAGGCTCTATCATGCAAACCTCCCTTTCTGTCTGTCCATCCAGACAAGGTTGTTCTTAGGACGCGTCCGTCCTTCTTGCCAAAGGTGGTTACTGCCTTCCACATTGGGCAGACCATCACTTTGCCCACCTTCTTTCCGCCTCCGCATCCTTCCAGAGAGGAAGAGAGGCTCCACCGTCTGGACCCAAAACGTGCGCTTTCCTTTTATATCAACCGCACACAACACTTCCGGGTGGATGACCAGCTCTTTGTTGGCTACGTGGGCGCCAAAAAGGTTGGGCGGTGCACAAGAGAACCATCTCCCGCTGGGTAACCTTGTGTATCAAAGCCTGCTATTCTTTGGCTAAGAAGGAGCCTCCTGTTGGGCTGCGTGCCCATTCCACCAGGGCAACGGCTGCTACCACGGCTTTGGGCCGCGGTGTTCCGCTGCAGGATATCTGTCAGGCAGCTACGTGGGCCTCGCTGCACACGTTTACAAAGCATTACTGCCTTGACAGTCAGGTCCGGAGGGACGGCTTCTTTGGCCGTTCTGTCCTCCGGGACTTCCTTGTCTGATCTTTGTTCGCAGACCCACCACCGGGGTTGGTATTGCTGGGGTATCTATTCTAAGGTAAGGAATCTGTCACTAACGTGTCTCTTTCAGATGCACAAGTTACTAACTTGTGTAACGATATATCTGTAAGAGACAGTAGTTAGTGACAGTTTCCTACTGCCCCACCCATCCTCCCCATTCTGCGAACTGATTTCTAGGGTTAAGGACATCCCTTTCAGGGCCCTAGTATTTTTCAGACACCTATGTCAGCTTCTTGCATGGCTCTGCGTTCCTGGCGCGGAAAGTCGTGTACAGAACTGACGTCAGCGCGCAGGGGCAACGTCTAAGTACTGCCCGCGACGTCATCCCGGCGACCACGACGACGGACGCGGAGCCGCACGACGCCGCCTACCGACGCGCAAGGGTACTGCTACGCAAAAACTTTCCGGATCCAGCCTGACGCCTGGGGATATTCTAAGGTAAGGAATCTGTCACTAACTACTGTCTCTTACAGATATATCGTTACACAAGTTAGTAACTTGTGCCTTAACTCTTGCTCAGGTCTTGTCTGCCCTCGACCCTGGAGACTGGTTGGTAGCGTTGGACCTGCAGGATGCATATTTCCACATTCCCGTCCTGCCGGCCCACCGGCTTTACCTGCGGTTCACGGTAGGCCACGAGCACTTTCAGTTTACCGTGCTCCCCTTTGGCCTTACCAGCGCCCCTCGGGTGTTCACGAAGGTGATGGGCGGTGGTCGCAGCTCACCTGCGCAGATCAGGGGTTCCAGTCTTCCCCTATCTCGACGACTGGCTGTTGAAGGCAGGCTTGCCCCGGACAGTCGTCTCCCACCTCCAGACTACGGCCGACCTCCTGCATTTGCTGGGGTTCTCCATCAATGTGCCGAAGTCGCACCTGATTACCTCTCAGAAGCTCCTCTTCATCGGAGCGGTTCTGGATACGACGCACTTTCGGTTCTATCCTCCCGAACGGCGAGTCCAAGATATTCAGGCTCTGATTCCGATCTTTCAGCCTCTATCCTGGGTTTCGGTCAGGATGACCCTGAGGCTGCTGGGCCTCATGGCCTCCTGCATCCTGCTGGTCGATCATGCCAGATGGCATATGCGGGCTCTGCAGTGGGACCTGAAGTTCCAGTGGGCGCAGCATCAGGGGAACCTGTCCGATTACGTCCAGATCTCGGAGGGCACTGCACAACAATTGCAGTGGTGGCTCACGAACCGGCATTGGGTCAATGGCAGATCCCGCTCCCTTCCCCAACCGGAGCACACAGTGGTGACGGATGCGTCCCTCCGGGGATGGGGCGGCCACATGGGAGAGGTGGAGATCAGAGGCCTCTGGTCTCCGGCGGAGTCCAGGCTCCATATCAACCTTCTGGAGCTTCGGGCGATCCGACTTGCACTGAAGGCATTCCTTCCCTCTGTCAAGGGGAGAGTAGTGCAGGTGTTCACAGACAACACCACCGCCCTGTGGTACTGCAACAAACAGGGCGGGGTGGGGTCGTGGACCTTTTGTCAGGAGGCCCTGCGCCTCTGGACATGGCTGGAACATCAGGGCATTTCCCTGATGGTTCAACACCTGGCAGGTTCACTGAACGCCAGGGCGGACGAACTCAGCCGCTGGTGCATGATGGATCACGAATGGCGTCTTCACTCGGAGGTGGCGCAAGGTCTCTTTCAACAGTGGGGAGAGCCTTGGTTAGATCTATTCGCCACCGAAGAGAACGCGCAATGTCAGCAGTTCTGTGCGTTGGAATTTCCAAGGCGGCACTCGCTAGGCGACGCTTTTCGTCGCGAGTGGAGTTGCGGTCTGTTGTACACCTTTCCGCCTATACCACTTCTGCCCAGAGTGCTGAAGAAGATCAGGCGTGACCGTGCCCAAGTCATTCTTGTGGCTCCGGACTGGGCTCGAAGAGTTTGGTATCCCGAGCTTCTCAGTATGATCATAGATCCCCCGATCCGACTGCCTCTTCGGGAGGATCTTCTGTCGCAGCAGCAGGGGACGGTCCTCCACCCGAACCTGTCCAGTCTCCACCTCTTTGCGTGGAGATTGAGCGGCGGCAGTTGATTCCTTTCGACTTGCCTCCTGAAGTCTGTGATGTCATTCTGGCAGCCAGGCGTCCCTCCACTAAGGTGGTATACGCCTGCAGGTGGAACAAGTTTGTGGCATGGTGCACAGCAAAGGCTGTGGATCCCCTTTCTGCCCCTCTTTCAGAAGTCCTTTTGTTCCTTCTTTCTTTGGCCCGGCAGGGCTCTGCTCTGGGCACTATCAAGGGCTACCTTTCAGCTATTTCAGCCTTTCTTAGGCTTCCTGATCAGCCCTCTCTTTTCAAGTCCCCTGTTGTAAATAGATTCCTCAAAGGCATTACTCATCTTTTCCCTCCTATTCTTTTCGTAATGCCACAGTGGGACTTGAACCTGGTTCTCACATATTTAATGTGCGCTCCCTTTGAGCCTCTTCACAACTGTCCTCTTCGCCTGTTAACTTTGAAGACTGCTTTCCTGGTTGCCATCACCTCTGCTAGGAGAGTGAGTGAGCTCCAGGCTCTTTCTTGCAAACCTCCTTTTCTGTCTGTCCATCTGGACAAGGTTGTGCTCAGAACACGTCCATCCTTTCTGCCAAAGGTTGTCACTGCCTTTCATATCGGGCAGGCCATCACTTTGCCCACCTTCTTTCCGCCTCCGCATCCTTCCAGAGAGGAAGAGAGGCTCCACCGTCTGGACCCAAAACGTGCGCTTTCCTTTTATATCAACCGCACACACACTTCCGGGTGGATGACCATCTCTTTGTTGGCTACGTGGGCGCCAAAAAAGGTTGGGCGGTGCACAAGAGAACCATCTCCCGCTGGGTAACCTTGTGTATCAAAGCCTGCTATTCTTTGGCTAAGAAGGAGCCTCCTGTTGGGCTGCGTGCCCATTCCACCAGGGCAACGGCTGCTACCACGGCTTTAGGCCTCGGTGTTCCGCTGCAGGATATCTGTCAGGCACCACCGTCTGGACCCAAAACGTGCGCTCTCATTTTACCTCGATCGCACACGACAGTTCCGGGTGGATGACCAGCTCTTTGTTGGCTACGTAGGCGCCAAAAAAGGTTGGGCCGTACACAAGCGGACTCTCTCCCGATGGGTGGTCTTGTGTATTAATGCCAGTTATTCTCTGGCGAAAAAGGAGCCTCCGGTGGGGCTGCTCGCCCATTCCACCAGGGCGACGGCTGCCACTACGGCATTGGGACATGGTGTCCCCTTACAAGACATCTGTCAGGCAGCTACGTGGGCCTCGTTGCACACTTTTACTAAGCATTATTGCCTGGACAGCCAAGTCCGGAGAGACGGCTTCTTTGGCCGTTCTGTTCTCCGGGACTTCCTGGTGCGATCTTGGTTCGCAGACCCACCACCGTGGTTGGTATTACTGGGGTATCTATTCTAAGGTAAGGAATCTATCACTAACGTGTTTCTCTCAGATGCACAAGTTACTTACCTTTGGTAACGATATATCTGTAAGAAACATTAGTTAGTGATAGATTCCTTACCGCCCCACCCATCCTCCATGTTCTGCGAACTGATTTCTAGGGTTAAGGTCATCCCTCTCAGGGCCCTAGTTTCAATGCACCAGTGGTCAGTATCTTGCATGGCTCTGCATTCCTGGCGCGGAAAGTCGTGTACAGAACTGACGTCAGCACGCGAGGGCGGCGTCTAAGTAGCTGCCGCGACGTCATCTCGGGGACCACGACGCCAACGACGGACGCGGAGCTGCACAATGCCACCTTCCGACGCGCAGGGGTACTGCTGACGAAAACTTTCCAGATCCAGTCTGACGCCTGGGGGTAATTCTAAGGTAAGGAATCTATCACTAACTAATGTTTCTTACAGATATATCGTTACCGAAGGTAAGTAACTTGTTCTTTAAGAACATCTAATGCCATCAAACATTAAAAACACCCCTAAGAACCAATCGACTTGCAGTTGCAGCTTAAATACATGCCTACTGACCATTCTGTTATGTCGTGGTTCTTATGTAACATTTTCGGTATAGAAAAGTTCAATACATAAAACCAGTTTAAACATTTGACATATGTATACAGCCCTAGTGGGCCTAATTTCCTTTTGCTAATGTTGTAAAGTGCGTAAATGCTAAAGTGGTAAAGTGCTAAACACCTGGTCCTGGTGTTACCCTAAGTGCAAAAGTTCACAAAAAGTGCCTATGTGTTAAAGTGCTGATTTCTAAGAGATATACTTCTAGAAGCAGCACAAGGAAGGTTGTTTACAGGGACTATTGAGTTCAGCAGTTTCATATAGGATGTGCAAATATACATACATAATGTTACAGAATTAGCAAAATGATTATGGGCTTACCAAGGCAGACCATTAGAGCCAAGTATACAGGTCCTCAGTTGTGTTCAGCCCCTGTGGGCTTTTGTTATCTGTCTCCAAAATGGTAGCGGGTCTCAAGCTTTCTCAGAGTCGCCTCTCTATTACCACCTCGTCTTGACTGTGGAACCGAGTCCACCACAAAGTATTTTAACTGGTTTATGTCATTGTTGTGGACTTCTCTGAAGTGGCGAGCCACCGGATACGTTGGGTCAGAATTTGTGATGGCCCTAAGGTGCTGGAGGATTCTCTTGTGGACCTGCAATTTCGTGCTGCCCACGTATTGCAGTCCACAAGAGCACTCCAGCACATAGATCGCAAACTCAGTTTTGCAAGTGAGGGACTTTTGGATTGTAGTGTGCTTGTCCATGAATGGCGTAATATATGTAGTTTTACTAATGCTAAACTTGCATGCTCGACATGAGAAGCATCTGATGAACCATTTCCTTTTTGTGAGACAACTGGAGCCTGAACTTACTTCTGCACTGCTACTCACTAAAGAGTCACTTGTTGATGGGGCCTTCCTGAACGTTATTGTTGGGCTTTTGAGAAGAGTGCCTCCTATGACAGGGTCATTTAGCACTAGATGCCAGTTTCTCTTGATAATCGTGCATAAGCTATTTCTTTGTTTATTGTATGTCAGGATTAATCTAGTGTTATTGGTATCTGGCATTCTGTTATTTAACTGTTGACTTTGACTCTTACTATGGGATGTTTTAAACAGCAGATCAGTCCTACATAGCCCCTTTGTTTTTATTATCGCTGTATTGATAATATGCTCAGAGTAGCCTCTATCTAGGAAGTGTGATTTGCATTCAGCCTGAGCCATAGACAGGTCACTATCTCTGCTGCATATCCTTCGCATCCTAAGCATTTCCCCATATGGGATAGTGTAAATGGTATGCTTAGGGTGGAAGCTTGAATGCATGCAGTATAGTGTTTCCTGCTGTTGGTTTTCAATGTAATTTGGTCTCAAGTTTACCATTAGCCACAAAGACCTCCACATCCAAAAAGCAAATAGAACTGTCACTAATGGTGTGCGGGAAGTGCAAGTGAATGTCATTGGTATTAATACTAGTGATAATCTCCTCTGCACTCTGCCTGCTACCTCGCCAAATCACAAAAAGGTCATCTATGTACCTTGTCCATTTCACAATATGATTGTTGGAAATGGCCCTTTTTGCAGGGTCACCCCTAAACTTTTTGCCTGCCTCCTGTATTTTTGCTGACCTGTTTCTGTTGGTTTTAGGACTCTGGGCACTTTACCACTGCTGTTCAGTGCTAAAGTGCATATGCTCTCCCTTGGTAAATATGTCTATGTGAATTGGTATATCCCTGATTGGCTTATTTGGTTTACCTGTTAGTCCCTAGTAGTGTGGCCTGTGTGTGCCCAGGGCTGGTAAACCAAATGCTGCTGGTGGGCATGCAGCGCTGGTTTGCGCCACCCACAGAAGCAGCTTGTAAAGTATGTCTCAGACCTGCCACTGCAGTGTCTGTGTGCAGTCCAGAACTGCCATCTTGGCTGTGAAGTGCACCCACTTCCCAGCCCCTGAACCTTCCCTTGGCATCCTGTAAGTCGCCCCTAGGGTAGGGTGCATTGTATGTGTAAGGTAGGACATGCCTTGGTGTGTGTAGCATGTCCTGGTAGTGAATTACACCCCATTTCGTTTTTCACTACTGTAAGGCTACCTGTTCCTCATAGGCTAGAATGGGCAGTTTGACTATTACGTTCTATAGTCCTAACTGGCCCCAGGAACATGGTAGAAAAACGAATTTAGGATGCCTGAGCTCAGAATATTAAAATACATCTTTTAGTGAAGTTTATTTTTATATTCTGTGTTTGAAAATACCACTTTTAGAAAGTAGGTATTTTCTTGCCTAAGCCTTCAAGTGTGCTCTGCTGTTATGTGTATTGGCTGTCTGGTTTTAGAGGGGCAGGGCAGGCTGAGTCCGACCTGGGTTGAATAGAGAGATCTGCATTTAGAGTGTGGGGAGGGGTGGCTCCTTGACCTGAATAGGGCTGTGCCCGGCAAGGTGAATGCTGGCTCCACCTCCTACTGTGTGTCTGCTAGCAGACCCCTCTTTCTGAAAGGAAGGATGCAGCCTGGTAAACAAAGTGCTCCAGGCCTGAGCAGAACTGGTTCTGGCTAGGTTCAGTGACTTGTAGCTTCTGAGAACAAAGACTTTTGGGGTATAAATATCTGTGCTCAAACCCCTACAATTTGTATTGCTTTTGGATCTGGAGAGGAAACTCTGTCCGTGCCACTGGAGGAATCTGCAGGAAGTGACTGTCCTTGTGCTTGTGTGTTGTTTCTTGCACTGGCCTGGAGCAGTGACCACTGGACCTTGAAGAAGAGGAAAAGGAACTTTTGAGAGAACTTTTATTTTTGTTACAGCAATTACCCAAGGGCTAGGAAAAGAGCTAGCCTCCTGCTGGAGTCTCAGGCACATCTGACTCCACCACCAACCTCCTGCTTCCTCCCTGCGAGGATTGCTATCTGCTGATGAGGCTCCTGTGAGTTCCAGGGCCTCTAGTTTTGCTTCAGAGAAAAGAGTGCTGGAAATCGTCGCTAACGCACTTTTGCGAGCCGCTGCAGCCGAGAGCGCTGGAAAAATCATCGCGCTGCTGCCGCTGGGTGCTCGCAACACGAAACCATCGCTAACGCCCCTTTGCGAGCCGCTGCAGCTGAGACGCGCTGGAAAAATCATCGCGCTGCTGTCGCCGAGTGCTCGCAACCCCTAAAGAAATCATCGCTTCAAGACATCGCTTTGCGGACGCCGTGCGTCCGCCATTTTCATCGCATCGCACCGGAGTTCGTCGCTCCCTCGCGGAGCGTCATCTCTTTGCATCGCAACACAATCGCACAGCGCAACAGGATCGTCGCATCGACTTCTCCCTCGCGGCAAGAAAGTCATCGCATCGGCGGCCTAGCGTGCAGAAGTTGGTCGCAGTGTCTCATCACGCAGATCGGCGCATCATCCTCCCTTGCGGCAAGGATTTCAACGCATCGCCGGCCTCGCGTGCCGAGAATCATCGCTACCACTTCTTTGCGACATTTTGTTGGTTTTGCTACTAAACCCAGGTACTTTGTGAGAGAAAGGGTCGTAGAGACCACTGCTTTGAATTTGAACCTTATTTTTGCAACCTTTGAACTATTTTTTGACAGTCCTTCAACAGCCATCCTATTTTTGACAGTCTTATGAGAGAAAGGGTCGCAGAGACCACTGCCTTGAATTTGAACCTTATTTTTGCAACCTCTGAACGAGAAAGGGGCGCAGAGACCCCTGCCTTGAATTTGAACCTTATTCTTGCAACCTTTGAACTATCTTTGACAGCCCTTCAACAGCTATCCTATTTTTGGCAGTATTGTGGCTTTTACAGTTATTGGTCTTGTGATAAATCTGCCTTTATATAAAGATACTTATTTTTATAACTACTTGTGTGGTGTCCCTCTGTAGTGTTCCTCACTGTGTTACTGTGTATGGTCATAAATGCTTCACACCCTGCCTCTGAGATAAGCCTACCTGCTCGTGCTACGTTACCACAGGGTTGAGCAGGGGTATTAAAGAGGGTAGCCCTCTCACTCTGACTTAGGAAGAAGGGTCCCTACTTGGACAGTGGCCAGCCATTGCCAACTAGAGACCCCCATTTCTAACATTGGTGGTCAGCGGTGAGGATCTGGACTTGCATTTATGATCGCATACAGTAATTATAGTGTATACTACTAGTGAGTGCAGACCATAACGTACCACATACATTTTTGAAGTTTTTTTTTTATTCTATCTTTGATTGATATTGCCCGTGATTGTTACAATGGGCAAGCCTATGTTTTATTGATATTGCCAGGTGATAGTACCCGCATACATTTTTGAGAATTGTTGGATCCTATATTGTAATTGATATTGCCGGTGATTTTTTACCAGCATACATTTTCTTGAGAAGTTTTCTTCTATCTTTTATTGATATTGCCCGTGATTGTTACAATGGGCAAGCCTATGTTTTATTGATATTGCCAGGTGATTGTACCCGCATACATTTTTGAGAATTGTTGGATCCTATATTGTAATTGATATTGCCGGTGATTTTTTACCAGCATACATTTTCTTGAGAAGTTTTCTTCTATCTTTTATTGATATTGCCCGTGATTGTTACAATGGGCAAGCCTATTTTTTATTGATATTGCCGGTGATAGTACCCGCATACATTTTTGAGAGTTTTTGGATCCTCTATTGTTATTGATATTGCCCGTGATTGTTACAATGGGCAAGCCTATTTTTATTGATATTGCCGGTGATAGTACCCGCATACATTTTTGAAAGTTTTTGGATCCTATATTGTGATTGATATTGCCGGTGATTTTTTACCCGCATACATTTTCTTGAGAAGTTTTCTTCTATCTGTAGTGATATTGCCCGTGATTGTTACAACGGGCAAGCCTATTTTTTTTTATTGATATTGCCAGATATTGCTACAATGGGTCTTGCTGAAATGAGACCTACCTTTTATATAGATGATCTGTTGACCTACAGTCTAGAGGAGCTAAGGGGTTCTGTGAGGAGAGGGGCTTAGCAGTGAGTAGGAAGGAGACTCAGCTGTCCCTGCAGACATCCCTGAGACTTTGGCAACAAGACAGATGGAGATTCTTGGAGTCCCAGTACACCTACCAAGAGGGTAGTTGGTCTGAGGGTGGCTCTGGAGAGTCTGAAGAGGAGGAAGAAAGTGTTATGGAATATCTCATAGGTGGGGAGTTCCTTGATGAGCCTAGTGCCTATGGTAGTGCCAGATTCCCCTCATGGTCCCCAGAGGAGTTGGGGGACAGGCGGGCAGGTCCCATAGGTAGGGAGTCCCTTGCTGGATCTAGTGCACAGGGTAGTGCCCAATCCCCTTCATGGTCCCCAGAGGAGTTGGACAGACAGAGGGAGAGGGAGTACCAGCTGGAATTGGAGAGGCTCCAAATAGAGATTGCCAAGCTGGAGGCGCAGATAGCAGAAAAGGAGAAGTTAGCTCCAGAGGGTAGGTTACCCCTGGAGCGCAGTTTTAATTGTCTGGATTCTCCAGAGAGGGTGGGGTCCAGTGGTGGCAGCAAAATTGAAGTATATAGTGATGACAGTGTAGTACACCCACCCAGGGATGTGGCACCTGACTTGAAGGAGGGGGTTGATCTACACCAGGGGATTCAAGGACCTGAGATAGCTCCATTGGTGTGCAGTGTCCCTGAGGTGGATTGGGGAACTAGCGCAGGGGCCCATAGTCCTAGTGAAAGGAGGGATACTCTACCGACTCTGGATGAGAGGTGCAGGGAGAGGGTTCCCCCGTGGTTGAAGTCCTGGTGTATGAGTGTGAGGACCGCCCAGAAGAGTGTGGGTTGAGTGATAGAGACAGTCAGCTAATGTCTCGCCCATTTCAAGAGAGTGGTGTGGGGTACGTGTGTGAGGCACTGGATTGTGAGGTAAAGGTTAGCACCTGTGTGGAGCTGTGTAATCCAATTGTGGGAGAGCATATTGTGAGTTCCTGTTTTCCAGAGCTAGGCCAACACCTGTCAGATTGCGAGTTCTCTGATCCTAGGGAACTTGCACAGGAGGCAGACCTCTGGGTGAGTACCAGAGGCCCTGTAGAGGCATTAGGGAATGACCCTAAGAGAAGTGGTTCAGAAGTTTTCCAACCCAGAGTGCTGGGAAAGGTTAGGAGTGTTACAGCTGGGTCCCCTTGTTGTGAGGAGGTTGTAGGGCCTCACATCCTGTCTCGTGGGAGCAGGAGTGAGACTGGGATAGGTCCCGAAGTGCCCCAACCTCAGTCCCCAGGACTGGATGGTTCCATGAGGGAACACCAGGTGGGGAGCCTAGTCTGTCTGGATGGACCGTCCATTGTGGGGGGGGTACCCCCGTGTTAGGTGAGCTGGGAGTGCCTGTAGTCAGGTCTCCATCAGTTCTTGTGCCTGGCAGTGCCACTCCTAGGGGGAGGGTACAGAAGTCCAGTCTGAGGGGTGAAAGGGGGAAAGAGTCCCCAGTGGAAGAACCAGTGGGTCAGGGGCCAGCCAGAAGGGCTGAGCCTCATAGGATTGGCCATGGTGACGCCACTTCTGTCCTGGGGCATCTTCACGCACTGTCAGAGGGACAGGAGGTCGTGAGCTCTGTGCCAGGCAGACTGTCACGCGACACGCTAGGTATGTGTCACCCTCAGGAAGTCCTGGTTGGCCAGGCAGTTGTTCAGCCGCAGGGGTTGGTCCCTGGGTTGGTAAGTCAGGTCCAGGAGTTGTCTGACCTGGAGGGAGGGACAACTGTAAGCAGTGTCCCGACCATTTTTTCCAAGAGCACCACTCCAGGTGGGAGGGTGCAGTATGCTGG
The DNA here is from genome assembly GCA_963921515.1 of Calotriton arnoldi. Taxonomy (NCBI): domain Eukaryota; kingdom Metazoa; phylum Chordata; class Amphibia; order Caudata; family Salamandridae; genus Calotriton; species Calotriton arnoldi. The sequence continues at coordinate 5,378,787 of CAWUFW010000017.1, forward strand.
AAGGGGGTGCAGAGGGAGGGAGTCCTCGCCTCTGACCCCGGTGCAACCTGAGGGTTTTTCAGGTTGGTAGGTCAGTTGCAGGGTCCAGGCCCTGAACTGGTGGAGGGGTGTGTTTCCCTTGAGGGGAGCCTGTGTGCTCCCCAGGAAGTCCTGGGTGGCCAGGCAGTTGTTCAACCACAGGGGTTGGTCCCTGGGATGGTAAGTCAGGTCCAGGTGTTGTCTGACCTGGAGGAAGGGACAACTGTAAGCAGTGTCCCGACCATTTTTTTCCCTAAAAGCACCACTCCAGGTGGGAGGGTGCAGTATGCTGGAAGGGGGTGCAGAGGGAGGGAGTCCTCGCCTCTGACCCCAGTACCACCTGAGGGTTTTTCCAGGTTGATGGATCAGTTGCAGGGACAAGGCCCTAAACTAGTGGAAGAGTGTATTTTCCTTGGGGGGAATTGGTGTACTCCCCCAGAAGTCCTGGGTTGCCAGGCACAGGCCCAGCCTAAGGGTACAGACCCTAGGTTGGGGGGCCAGGTTCAGGGTGTCCCCCCTGATCTGGAGAAAGGGGCAACTGCTAACAGTGCCCCTCCCGGTTTGTGTTATGGAGGCACCTCTCCAGGTGGGAGGGTGCCGGGCCCCAGTAAAGGGGCGGGGAGAGGGCAGCCTCACCCCTGACCTCCGCCCAGTCTAAGGGTACAGACCCTATAGCTGGGATACCAGTTGCAGGATAGAACCCCTGAACTGGTGGGTGAATTATGCAGGACACCTGCCTCAGGTGCCCTGACAATTCTGGAGGGGGTACCGCTCCAAGTGGGAGGGTACCGAGCGCCAAAGAGAGGGACCGGGTGTGGGGAGCCCACCCCAGTCTCTGGCCCCGCCGCTGGGAACAGGCCCAGGGCTGGTGGGTCAGTGTCAGGGTGCGTCACCTGACCTGACAGGAGGGAGAGTGGACAAAAGGTGCCAGACACCTGGGGTTACTGCCCCTCACTCTCTGATGCCACAAAAGTTTGAGAGCCCTGAGAGGTATAGGGTTTGGATTTCATCACTGACTACTGTCAGTGGCTACTGGGGCTTGTTGTTTATCTGTTGGGACACACCTGGGGGCCAGTTAAGGTTAGGTGCTGCACAGGTGGTGTCCACAGGTGAGGGGCAGAGTTCCCCATTGGTTATCTTAGTGGGCCCTGGGAGTGTGGACAGAGGGATCCACCAGGGTTCAGATTGGAGTAGAGCTGGCATATGCCCCTGAAGTTGCGGGCCAGTTCCATGTTCTATCGCCCAAAGCAGGGAAGCCCATCAAAGTAGTATCTGAAAGAGACACGTTAGTGACAGATTCCTTACCTTAGAATATCCCCAGGCGTCAGGCTGGATCCGGAAAGTTTTTGCGTAGCAGTACCCTTGCGCGTCGGTAGGCGGCGTCGTGCGGCTCCGCGTCCGTCGTCGGCGTCGTGATCGCCGGGATGACGTCGCGGGCAGTACTTAGACGCCGCCCCTGCGCGCTGACGTCAGTTCTTCTTTTTCCGTGCCAGTAAGCGCAGATCCGGGAAGAGCAGTGCCCTAGTCAATTTTTGACAAACTTTTTTTGTGAATTTTTTCACTGTTTCTTCATCGAGTCTTCACGACTCCTAGGTGTCGTAGGGATGCCCGGCTTCAAGCCATGCGGAGCCTGTGGTCGCATGATGTCGATCACGGACCCGCATCTCGAGTGTCTCTTCTGTCTCGGCCGAAGTCGTGCCCTCACTGCCGGAAACTTCATCCGAAGGCTTTGCGAGAGCGGTCTCGAAAGCTACTCGAGGTCCGGCAGTCGGCTCCGCGCCGCACCAAGCCCCGGTCCCGGGAGAGGTCGAGGGGCCGGTCGCGGAGTCCCCGTCGGACGTCGGAGTCCAAGTCTTCGCGCTCCTCGGGTAAGTCGAAGCACAAAAAGTCTAAGAAGCATCATCGCTCTAAGACTTCACCTCACCGGTCTCGCGACTCGGCTGAGGCCCCAGTCGGCACCGTCCCCGCGGCCCCGGACATGCCTGTAGAGCCGCCCCGCATTACCCGTCCTTTCCGGGTTCGGGGGCGACTCCGGCCAGCTCATGCAGGAATTCCTGTCGGCCATGGCCCGCCTCTTCGGGCTCTTCAGGTCCCTCCGGTGCGCCTTCGGGCCCCGCGGGCCCTGGATGGGGTTGCCCCGGTGCCGCCGTCGACTCCGGTCCCGGCGCCGCCTGTCCCACCAGCCTTCATCCCGGCCTCGGCTCCGGCCCCGGCCTCAATCCCGGCTCCGGTGGTACCGCAACCCCCATCGACGCCGGTTGACCTAACCACACCACCGCCGATGTCCCCGGTGCCAGTTCCTGACGCCGTCCGGGGCTCCCGGACGGCGTTGGTCCCCGGCTCTCTCCGGCTCCGGACATGGAGCCGGACAGAGCGTCGCTCGACGCCGGCTCCGGCGCCGATGAGACCTTGGGTCCCAAATGTCCCTCCTCCTCCATATTTTGAACAAGAGGAGGACCAGGAGAGCTGGGAGGGGTCTGAGGACCCTCTCACACAACAGTGTGAGTATGATCCGGACTGGGCTGAGGAACTTGGGGATGCCAGTGGTCTAGACACCTCCCCTGACACTGGCATGCTGTCTCCTCCCGTGGCTACGGAGGAGGGAGCTAATTTTGCAACGGTGTTGCGTAGAGCAGCTGGAGCCTTACATCTCCAGTTGCCTACTGTGGCCGTCAGGACTAACCTCCTGACAGAAGTGCTTCAGCCGGCGGCTTCCTCCTCGGAGACTGTGCTGCCGTTTAATGATGCACTCACTGACGTTCTTTTGGGTGCCTGGTCCAAACCCACCACAGGGGCTCCTGTGGATAGGAACGTGGCCCGACGCCATCGCCCTGCTCCGGGCGACCCCTTGTTTCTCTCCCAACATCCCACCCCCGAGAGCTTGGTTGTCCAAGCCTCTGCCTCCCAAACCGCCTTCCCTACCGACCCTCCGGATAGGGAATCCAAACGCCTGGACCAATTTGGGAAGAAGGCTTTTCTTCCTCCAGTGCTGGCTTGCGGTCTGTCAACACCGCTTGCCTTTTGGGCCGATATACCCACTCCCTGTGGGATTCGGTGGCGGCTGTTTTGCCGCAGTGTTCTGAGGAGGTCCAGACACTGCTTACCCGCGCCATTTCGGAAGGGCGAGATGCGGCTAAATACACCATACGTTGTGGCCTTGATACCGCCGACTCGCTGGGCAGATCGCTTGCGACGACGGTGGCGCTACGTCGCCACGCCTGGCTGAGAACAACTGGTTTCTCGGGTGATGTCCAGAATACACTCATGGACATGCCCTTTGATGGAGTCGGTCTTTTTGGTTCAAAAGCAGATCATGCGCTGGAGCGGTTTAAGGACTCACAGGCTACTGCCAAGTCCCTGGGCCTTTCTGTTGTACGCCCTCCGCTCACCTCTGCTTTTCGCCCCTTTCGTGGCCACGGAAGGGGCGCCCAGTCACGCCAGCTGCCCAGCCACCGGCCCGCGCAGCAAGCGTCTTCGCGTGGCAGAGGACGTGGATACCGCCGTGGCGGTTCGGGCAACCAGCGTGCGGGTCAGGCCACCACCTCCAACCCGTCCGCGGCCTCCAAGCCCTCCTAGTCCCTCCTTTTCCGGTGCACAGCACGCCAGTAGGGGGCAGGGTCCGCCATCACCTTCACCACTGGCGTCCCATCACCTCGGACAGGTGGGTATGGACATTGTCCGAAGGGCTACTCCCTCCCCTTCGAGACCACCCCCAGCCATGCCACCTCAATTCCACCGCATGTCAGGGGATCACTTGGTACTTCTGCAGAAGGAAGTCACGGCCCTCTTGGCCAAGAGGGCCATCGAGCATGTTCCGACCCCAGAAGTAGGACGTGGTTGCTACTCCCACTACTTCCTGGTGCCCAAAAAGGACAAGGAGGACATGCGTCCTATCTTGGACCTCCGGAACGTCAATCGCTTCCTCCGGAAGGAGAAGTTCAAGATGCTCACCGTAGCTCAGGTCTTGACTGCCCTCGACACTGGAGACTGGTTGGTAGCGTTGGACTTGCAGGATGCTTATTTTCACATCCCCGTCCTGCCGGCCCACCGGCGTTACCTGCGGTTCACGGTAGGCCTCGAGCATTTTCAGTTCATTGTGCTCCCCTTTGGCCTTACAAGTGCCCCTCGGGTGTTCACCAAAGTGATGGCGGTGGTCGCAGCTCATCTGCGCCGGGCAGGGGTTCCAGTCTTCCCCTACCTCGACGACTGGCTGCTGAAGGCGGGCTCGCCCCAGGCAGTCGTCTCCCACCTCCAGACTACGGCCGAACTCCTGCACTCGCTGGGGTTCTCCATCAATGTGCCGAAGTCGCATCTGATTCCTTCTCCACAGCTCCTTTTCATCGGAGCAGTTCTGGACACGACGCAGTTTCGGGCCTATCCTCCCGAACGGCGAGTCCGGGATATTCAGGCTATGATTCCGATCTTTCAGCCTTTATCCTGGGTTTCGGTACGGATGACCCTGAGGCTGCTGGGCCTCATGGCCTCCTGCATCCTGCTGGTCACTCATGCCAGATGGCATATGCGGGCTCTGCAGTGGGACCTGAAGTTCCAGTGGGCGCAGCACCAGGGCAACCTGTCCGATCACGTCCAGATCTCGGAGGGGACTGCAAAACAGTTGCAGTGGTGGCTCTCGAACCGGCAATTGGTCATGGGCAGATCCCTCTCCCTTCCCCAGCCAGAGCACACAGTTGTGACGGACGCGTCCCTTCTGGGATGGGGCGGTCACATGGGAGAGGCGGAGATCAGAGGCCTCTGGTCTCCGGCGGAGTCCCGGCTCCATATCAACCTTCTGGAGCTCCGGGCGATCCGACTTGCACTCAAGGCATTCCTTCCCTCTGTCAAAGGGAAGGTAGTGCAGGTGTTCACAGACAACACCACCGCCATGTGGTATTGCAACAAACAAGGCGGGGTGGGGTCGTGGACCCTTTGTCAGGAGGCTCTGCGCCTCTGGACATGGCTGGAACATCAGGGCATGTTCCTGATGGTTCAACACCTGGCAGGTTCCCTGAACGCCAGGGCGGACGAACCTGCAGCCGCAGGTGCATGATGGATCACGAATGGCGTCTTCACTCGGAAGTGGCGCAAGGACTCTTTCTACAGTGGGGAGAGCCTTGGTTAGATCTATTCGCCACCGAAGAGAACGCGCAATGTCATCAGTTCTGCGCGTTGGAATTTCCAAGGCGGCACTCGCTCGGCGACGCTTTTCGTCGCGAGTGGAGTTGCGGTCTGTATCTTTGTGCCATCTCGGCCTTCCTCAGGCTTCCTGATCAGCCCTCCCTTTTCAAGTCCCCTGTTGTTAACAGGTTTCTAAAAGGCATTACACACCTCTTCCCTCCTGTTCCGTTTGTGATGCCTCAGTGGGACTTGAACTTGGTTCTTACCTTTCTTATGTGCGCTCCCTTTGAGCCTCTACATAACTGTCCTCTTCGTCTTCTGACTCTGAAGACAGCCTTTCTGGTGGCCATCACCTCCGCTCGGCGGGTGAGTGAGCTCCAGGCTCTTTCATGCAAACCTCCCTTTCTGTCTGTCCATCCAGACAAGGTTGTTCTTAGGACGCGTCCGTCCTTCTTGCCAAAGGTGGTTACTGCCTTTCACATTGGGCAGACCATCACTTTGCCCACCTTCTTTCCGCCTCCGCATCCTTCCAGAGAGGAAGAGAGGCTCCACCGTCTGGACCCAAAACGTGCGCTTTCTTTTTATATCAACCGCACACAACACTTCCGGGTGGATGACCAGCTCTTTGTTGGCTACGTGGGCGCCAAAAAGGTCGGGCGGTGCACAAGAGAACCATCTCCCGCTGGGTAACCTTGTGTATCAAAGCCTGCTATTCTTTGGCTAAGAAGGAGCCTCCTGTTGAGCTGCGTGCCCATTCCACCAGGGCAACGGCTGCTACCACGGCCTTAGGCCGCGGTGTTCCGCTGCAGGATATCTGTCAGGCAGCTACGTGGGCCTCGCTGCACACGTTTACCAAGCATTACTGCCTTGACAGTCAGGTCCGGAGGGACGGCTTCTTTGGCCGTTTTGTCCTCCGGGACTTCCTTGTCTGATCTTTGTTCGCAGACCCACCACCGGGGTTGGTATTGCTGGGGTATCTATTCTAAGGTAAGGAATCTGTCACTAACGTGTCTCTTTCAGATGCACAAGTTACTAACGTGTGTAACGATATATCTGTAAGAGACAGTAGTTAGTGACAAATTCCTTACCACCCCCACCCATCCTCCCCGTTCTGCGAACTGATTTCTAGGGTTAAGGACATCCCTTTCAGGGCCCTAGTATTTTTCAGACACCTATGTCAGCTTCTTGCATGGCTCTGCGTTCCTGGCGCGGAAAGTCGTGTACAGAACTGACGTCAGCGCCGCAGGGCGGCGTCTAAGTACTGCCCGCGACGTCATCCCGGCGATCACGACGCCGACGACGGACGCGGAGCCGCACGATGCCGCCTACCGACGCGCAAGGGTACTGCTACGCAAAAACTTTCCGGATCCAGCCTGACGCCTGGGGATATTCTAAGGTAAGGAATCTGTCACTAACTACTGTCTCTTACAGATATATCGTTACACAAGTTAGTAACTTGTGCGATTGGTCTACCCTGCGTTTTGGCTGGAAGGGGGTTGTGTTGGAAATGGCCCTTTTTGCAGGGTCACCCCTAAACTTTTTGCCTGCCTCCTGTATTTTTGCTGACCTGTTTCTGTTGGTTTTATGACTCTGGGCACTTTACCACTGCTGTTCAGTGCTAAAGTGCATATGCTCTCCCTTGGTAAATATGTCTATGTGAATTGGTATATCCCTGATTGGCTTATTTGGTTTACCTGTTAGTCCCTAGTAGTGTGGCCTGTGTGTGCCCAGGGCTGGTAAACCAAATGCTGCTGGTGGGCATGCAGCGCTGGTTTGCGCCACCCACAGAAGCAGCTTGTAAAGTGTGTCTCAGACCTGCCACTGCAGTGTCTGTGTGCAGTCCAGAATCTGCCATCTTGGCTGTGAAGTGCACCCACTTCCCAGCCCCTGAACCTTCCTTGGCATCCTGTAAGTCGCCCCTAGGGTAGGGTGCATTGTATGTGTAAGGTAGGACATGCCTTGGTGTGTGTAGCATGTCCTGGTAGTGAATTACACCCCATTTCGTTTTTCACTACTGTAAGGCTACCTGTTCCTCATAGGCTAGAATGGGCAGTTTGACTATTACATTCTATAGTCCTAACTGGCCCCAGGAACATGGTAGAAAAACGAATTTAGTATGCCTGAGCTCAGAATATTAAAATACATCTTTTAGTGAAGTTTATTTTTATATTCTGTGTTTGAAAATACCACTTTTAGAAAGTAGGTATTTTCTTGCCTAAGCCTTCAAGTGTGCTCTGCTGTTATGTGTATTGGCTGTCTGGTTTTAGAGGGGCAGGGCAGGCTGAGTCCGACCTGGGTTGAATAGAGAGATCTGCATTTAGAGTGTGGGGAGGGGTGGCTCCTTGACCTGAATAGGGCTGTGCCCGGCAAGGTGAATGCTGGCTCCACCTCCTACTGTGTGTCTGCTAGCAGACCCCCTCTTTCTGAAAGGAAGGATGCAGCCTGGTAAACAAAGTGCTCCAGGCCTGAGCAGAACTGGTTCTGGCTAGGTTCAGTGACTTGTAGCTTCTGAGAACAAAGACTTTTGGGGTATAAATATCTGTGCTCAAACCCCTACAATTTGTATTGCTTTTGGATCTGGAGAGGAAACTCTGTCCGTGCCACTGGAGGAATCTGCAGGAAGTGACTGTCCTTGTGTGTTGTTTCTTGCACTGGCCTGCAGCAGTGACCACTGGACCTTGAAGAAGAGGAAAAGGAACTTTTGAGAGAACTTTTATTTTTGTTACAGCAATTACCTAAGGGCTAGGAAAAGAGCTAGCCTCCTGCTGGAGTCTCAGGCACATCTGACTCCACCACCAACCTCCTGCTTCCTCCCTGCGAGGATTGCTATCTGCTGATGAGGCTCCTGTGAGTTCCAGGGCCTCTAGTTTTGCTTCAGAGAAAAGAGTGCTGGAAATCGTCGCTAACGCACGTTTGCGAGCCGCTGCAGCCGAGAGCGCTGGAAAAATCATCGCGCTGCTGCCGCTGGGTGCTCGCAACACGAAACCATCGCTAACGCCCCTTTGCGAGCCGCTGCAGCTGAGACGCGCTGGAAAAATCATCGCGCTGCTGTCGCCGAGTGCTCGCAACCCCTAAAGAAATCATCGCTTCAAGACATCGCTTTGCGGACGCCGTGCGTCCGCCATTTTCATCGCATCGCACCGGATTTCGTCGCTCCCTCGTGGAGCGTCATCTCTTCGCATCGCAACACAATCGCACAGCGCAACAGGATCGTCGCATCGACTTCTCCCTCGCGGCAAGAAAGTCATCGCATCGGCGGCCTAGCGTGCAGAAGTTTGTCTCAGTGTCTCCGCACGCATCACGCAGATCGGCGCATCATCCTCCCTTGCGGCAAGGATTTCAACGCATCGCCGGCCTCGCGTGCCGAGAATCATCGCTACCACTTCTTTGCGACATTTTGTTGGTTTTGCTACTAAACCCAGGTACTTTGTGAGAGAAAGGTTCGTAGAGACCACTGCTTTGAATTTGAACCTTATTTTTGCAACCTTTGAACTATTTTTTGACAGTCCTTCAACAGCCATCCTATTTTTGACAGTCTTATGAGAGAAAGGGTCGCAGAGACCACTGCCTTGAATTTGAACCTTATTTTTGCAACCTCTGAACGAGAAAGGGCGCAGAGACCCCTGCCTTGAATTTGAACCTTATTCTTGCAACCTTTGAACTATCTTTGACAGCCCTTCAACAGCTATCCTATTTTTGGCAGTATTGTGGCTTTTACAGTTATTGGTCTTGTGATAAATCTGCCTTTATATAAAGATACTTATTTTTTATAACTACTTGTGTGGTGTCCCTCTGTAGTGTTCCTCACTGTGTTACTGTGTATGGTCATAAATGCTTCACACCCTGCCTCTGAGATAAGCCTACCTGCTCGTGCTACATTACCACAGGGTTGAGCAGGGGTATTAAAGAGGGTAGCCCTCTCACTCTGACTTAGGAAGAAGGGTCCCTACTTGGACAGTGGCCAGCCATTGCCAACTAGAGACCCCCATTTCTAACAATGATCTTCCAGAATTTTAGCATACATTGTGTTTAAAATCACTTCTTCCCACCATCCCATATGGAGGCAAGCATAGCTTGGAGAAAAGCTTGCCCCTATTGCTACCCCTCTTATCTGTTGGTAGACTTGTTGTTGAAACAGGAAGAAATTATTCTCTAGGCAAAATTTCGTCAGGCTGATAAGCATTTTGTTGTGTTGGTAAAACCCAATATGCCTAGTGCCCAGAAAATGTTCAAGCGCCCTGATACCATCTTTGTGATGTATGCTGGTGTATAAATTGGATACGTCCAATGTCATCAACAGAAAATCATCTTGCCACTGAAAGTTATAGATTTGTTTTAAAAAGTCAGTGGTGTCCTGTATGAAAGACGGTAGGGCTCTAACATGATCCTGTAGGAAAAAATCAATGTATATGGACACATTTTCCAGCAGACTTTGTTTCGCCGAGATTATCGGTCTGCCTGGCGGTTTCAAGATGTCTTTGTGCACCTTCGGGATAAAATATATAACAGGCATAGTTGGGTAGTCATTCATTAAGAATTTATACTCATCCTGACAGAGTAGGCCCGCACTTTTCCAGGCCAGAAGCTTCGCAAACAATTCATTTTGGATGGCACTGATGATTTGTTTATTGCTCAGTTTATAACAGTTGCGGTCATTTAATTGCAACATTGCTTCCTCCAGTACTGCGTTTTAGGCCATAACACCACGTTGCCTCCTTTATCGGAGTTTCTTATTACGACTGCATCATTCTCTCTGAGTTTTTTTATCAGTTGATGGTATTTGTGCTGTTGTGCATTCTGTTTTTTGGAGAGTACATGTATATTATGATTTAGATTCTTTACCTCAGCTGTTATCAACTCGTTAAAAATATCAATTGAATCCCTAGGCAGGATTGGAATAAACATTGATTTGGGTTTGAATCCTGTAATTGCAGTAGCAAAGACATTTATTTGTTGTTGTTCCATTAAACGCTGCGTACACCCAGATTGTTCGAGTGTAGGTTCTTGATTTTTTTAAGGCTTGTAGGTCACATAAGAGGCTGACATCCGATGCTGACAGATTGCTGTAATCACTTGGGGGGGGGGGGCAACTGTTCCCATTGCCTGTTTACATTTCTTTAAGAGATGGAACTTTTTTAATTTTAGCTTTCGAATGAACTTATAAATGTCAGCCCTGGTTTGTGGATAGTCAAAGTTACTCTCGGGGCAAAATGATAGCCCAAGCGATAGGAGTTGTTGTTCAGCAATGTCCAAATTGATTCCCGACAGATTAATTATTGAGCCTTGAGCCATTGAGCTGACGAGCTTGTGGAGATGCACCTGTGCGCCTGTGAGAGGTACTGAGACCTGTAAGGATTGTGGCAGCCTGCTCAGCAACCCCATATAAAATTCGTTTTTATCTCTACTGATGACGGATGAAATCCAGAAACACGTGTCTAGAGATGTACAGCACTAACCTGCACCAACTTTGGTGGAACACTCCAGTAAAATCTCAAGTAAGCATGTATTACGAACTGCATTTACCATAATGCTAAGGGGCGAACTGTGCTGGGAGGTGAAGCAGTGTGCTCCCACCCCTTCCAGATTAATTATTGTGTTCGTTTTTCCCATATTGTGGGTCACTTGCGTCTCCAGTTTCTGATGGCTGGTTTCTTGTTTGCGCGCATTCTCTTGTTGTTCCCGTCTTCTCCGTCTTTCACGGCGCTTTGCATTCCTCCTCTGTCTATTTTGGGATTTGCCGGCCTGGGGCGCAACATTTGGCGCCTTTCCTGCCGTAAAAAATTAAATTCTTTCGGCTAGTGTTAATTTAGTTCTTTGATGTACTTTTCCGCCGGCAGCGCCTGTGTGTTGTTCTGTCTCTGATGCACTGTCCACGACTGAGCTGAGGTCAGACATAGATGAGGACATATATATACATATACACACCATATTTGTTACACACAGATCACTCCCATAGGACATGGAGATGACGCATAACTTGGGTTATTATTAAAAAGTCACACTAGACATAATCAAGTCGCTAGACAGCCCACATAACATGTATATACAAATATATACAATAAATAGACTATAGGACATATATAAATAGAATCACACATATATACATATATACAACTTTTTGTATAGCCTAAGAGTAGGTTCTACCAGTGCTTTCTTATATTCATTATAGTGCATGAGTTTGTGCTCAGGTGGGAAAAGAAAAATATGTAAGGGATTACCCTTAAATCATAGCGAGGAAAGGATAGTACCTATATACACAGGAAAGATTTTGCTAACTTATCCCCGTATTCATAACTCGATGGGATCTCAACTTGATTGATAAAGTAGAGTATTCACAAGAGGTCCTTATAGTATGCAGTTGTATTGTCCGTGTATTCAACTCACAGTGAGGGGAAGTTAAGTCAGATCCCAGCTCGAAATCTATTGTGAATAATAGTTCTATTATCTGTGGTCGTAATATAATGTTGACAAATCACACAGAATAGAGTAAAAGACCACGAGTATCTATGTGTAGGCACATGTATAATGCCACAATATCACAGGAAATATCAGAGGGCTAAAAGTAAAGCCATACCAAAAAAGGGCCAATCTGCCGATCTGGTTCCTGCAACCTCCCAATATGTTGACAATAAGTTTAAGAACCATGTGTGACCCCGTATAAGCACTAGTACATAGCCACATTGTAAAAGTTTGAATCGGAAGGTATAAAATAAAGCCAACCCTAAAGTGGTCCAACGATCCACATTATGCAAATACACACATATATCGTATGTGAAGTAGCACCAGTTACCCCTTGTGTACACACTTCAAAATGGCACAATAGCATGGGCAGAGTCATTAAACATATCAAAATGACGCCATTAGCACTGTACACTATGCTGATCTTGTTGCCTAGTACGTAAAACTTATATTAAGGTTGAGGGAGGAAACACGGAAAGACAAAAAGGAACACAAGTGGCCTAATAGCGGCACCAAAGCGTAGCCACAAAATTATGGGAGGCCCCAAAGACATTGGAAACTCGCCAATTTTCAGTTGTCTCAGAGCCGTGGATCAATGGATGACTTGAAGCCATCTCAAATTGAATGCTTCCAAAACGGAAATACTCATGTGTGGCGATTGGAAACATTATGACCCGCTTGCCGCCCGGCCTGATGAACTGGGATCACTGCCTAAAGTATCGAAGGAAGTAAGAAACCTCGGAATGACCATGGACTCCAAGCTATCGATGAATGCCCAACTGGACAAACTAGCAAGATCAAGCTTTGTTACTACAAAAACTCTGCGACGAATCTTCCCCCATTTGGGATTCCCACACAAGGTCCAAGCTACCATCTCCCTTGTTCTGTTCAAACTTGATTACGCCAATAGCCTCTACCACGGATCACCTTTAACAACTATGAAAAGACTACTCTTGCATATCAATCCACGAGACCACATCTCCCCTGCCTTGAAAGTCCTGCATTGGTTACCGGTTGCCAGGAGATCCACGTTCAAGCTGCTTTGTATCACCCACAAAGCCATACATGGAATGGGACCGCTCTTCATCGGGAATAAAATCACCAAACACATTCATCATAGGAACCTCCGCTCTAGAGTGGCACCTCGCCTCAAAATCCCAAGATACAAGAAAAAAGCCATGGGTGGCACATCCTTCTCTGTTCAAGCAGCCAAAATATTGAACTCTTTACCCCACAACATAAGATCCACCGACAACCACCTTATCTTCAGAAAACTACTCAAGAATTGGCTCTTCCCCACATAAGCACCATACTCAAACAGAAATATACAGTATATCCCTCTGTATATAAGCATTTATGTGTACTATAGATATTGACCTATATATGTGCATTGCTTTTTATTAACATGTAGAATAATTGTTTAAAAAAAAAAAAATTATGTACAACACTTCAAAACCAGAGTTTATCGAATGCATCTTTAATCTACTTATACTTACTTCCTTTATGCATCTATATACCTTCCATGTACTTGGATCTATATATTTATTACTTTCCTCCCCAAAAAAAAAATATATATATATATTATATGCACTACCCTATTTCTCACCCTATACCTCTAGCAATATCTTTAATCTACATATACTTACTTCCTTTATGCATCTATAAACTTTCCATGTACTTATGGATCTATATATTTATTACTTTCTTTTAATTAAGCATATCCAGTGCACTACCCTATTTTCACCCTATACCTCTCTCAATATATCTTCTACCTCAACTCTCTGACTCATCACAAACCTCTTTCTACTACTCTTTCCAATGCGCTAGCCTATTTCTCACCCTATACCTCCATCAATATATCCACTACCTCCACTCTCTCATTCATCCCAAACCCCATACCACTACTACGATCCGCAAAATAGCCCTTTCTAGACTCTCCCCTACTCTACCCCTCCTTGCACCGCCTGACACCTCTTTTACTATACTGATCCCCCAAAACAAGCCTTTCTAAACTCTTCCCTCTGACTCTTCCCCTCCACATCTCTTTTTACTCATCCCAACCCTCCCACTACTGCTATGACCTCCAAAAAAAAAAAGGCTAAAGCCTTCACTCTTCTATCCCTCCACTATCCTTTTCAATCGAAATAACAGACTAACATGTCCACTTGTCATATTTCATATTTCACTATACTAATTCACCACTAATCCTTTATGGGTTCCGGAGTAGCATGCTACTCACCGAAAAAGTGCTTCAGCACCCCATTAGGGGTAACAAGCACTATATATAAATGCAAACCTTTGTCCCTCTTCTATCTCTCCGCTATCCTTCTCAATCCAAATAACTGATTAAAATCCACCACTTAAACTACTTTCATATTTCACTATACTAATTCACCACTAATCCTTATGGGTTCCGGAGTAGCGTGCTACTTGCCAAGAAAGTGCTTCAACACCCCATTGGGGGTAACAAGCGCTACATAAATGCAAACCATTTTTCCCTCTTCTATCTCTCCGCTATCCTTCTCAATCCAAATAACTGATTAAAATCCACCACTCAAACAACTTTCATATTTCACTATACTAATTCACCACTAATCCTTTATGGGTTCCGGAGTAGCGTGCTACTCGCCGAAAAAAGCGCTTTAACACCCCATCAGGGGTAACAAGCGCTATATAAATGCAAACCTTTTTCCCTCTTCTATCCCTCCGCTATCCTTCTGAATCCAAATAACTGACTAACCTTTCCACCACTCAAATTACTTCCATATTTCACTATACTAACTCAACACTAATCCTTTATGGGTTCCGGAGTAGCGTGCTACTTGCCGAAAAGGCGCTTTGACGCCTCGTCAGGGGTAGTAAGCGCTATATAAATGCAATTACAATACAATACAATAAGGGAAAAACAGCCCCCCTAGGCAGGTTCCGTCGCAACCAGAACAAGGAGTAAAACTCACCATATCAATGAAGTATTCCCGGTAATGGCATGGTAGCCAGCAGCAGCCCGGTCTGCCTCGGCGCGCCATGTTCAAACAAATATAGCGGATGGAGAGGCATCATCAGCGTCATGACGCGGAGTACGTGTACGCGGTGACGCGGGGCACAGCGTATCGACGCACCATCTTGGAAAGCCTAACAAAATGATTCTCATTTATGCCGGCAGAAGTAATATCTGAAAGAGACATGTTAGTGACAGATTCCCTACCTTAGAATATCCCCAGGAGTCAGGCTGGATCCGGAAAGTTTTGCGTAGCAGTACCCCTGCACGTCGGTAGGTGGCGGCGTGCGGCTCCGCGTCCGTCGTCGGGATCGCCGGGATGACGTCGCGGCCAGTACTTAGCCGCCGCCCATGCGCGCTGGCGTCAGTTCTTTCTTTTTCCGCGCCAGTAAGCGCAGATCCGGATTGAGCAGTGCCCCAGTCATTTTTTGACTGAGTATTTTTGAGACTTTTTTGTCCAAGTTTTCGAGTCGTTTCGACTCCAAGGTGTCAGTAGGGATACCCGGCTTCAAGCCATGCGAGGTCTGTAATCGCATGAAGTCGATTACGGATCCGCACCGCGAGTGTCTCTTCTGCCTGGGGCGCGGCCATGACCCCACGTCGTGCCCCGAGTGTCGGTCCCTCGCCCTGAAGGCTTTGCGAGAGCGGTCTCGAAAGCTTCTCGAGGCCCGGCACTCAGCTCCGTGCCGATCGAGGTCCCGGGAGAGGTCGAGGTCGAGGGGCCGGTCGCGGAGCCGTCGTCATTCCTCGGGGTCAAAGTCTTCGTCTTCAGGTAAGGCGAAGCACAAGAGGTCTAAGAAGCGTCGCTCTAAGACCTCCCCTCGCCGGTCTCACGACTCGGCTGAGGGTCCTGTTGGTACCGCCCCCGCGTCTCCGGGAGTACCCGTTGAGCCGGCGTCGGCCTACCCGCCTGTTCCGGGTCCGCCGTCGACTCCGGCGGACATCCAGAACTTCTTGTCGGCCATGGCTCGCATCTTCGGGCCTAAGGGTTACCCCGGTGCGCCTTCGGGCCCCAGTGGAGGTCCCCCTACGGCACCACCGGCGGCTCCGGTCCCGGTGTCTCCGGCCCCGGGGCCACAAGACCCCCTCGGATCCAGGCCTGGATCCCGGTCGACGCCGGTTGACCTGACAACACCTCCGCCGGCGCCGGCCTCCCCGGTACCACTCCCGGCGCCGTCCGAGGTCCCGGACGACGCCATCCCAAGGTTCTCCCCGGCACCGGACACGGAGCCGGATCGACGTCGGCCGACGCCGATTCCGACGCCGATGGGACCTTTCTTCCCTCATGTCCATCCTCCTTACTTTTCACCTGTTTTGGAGGACGGGGAGGAGTGGGAGGGGTCGGAAGACCCTCTCACAGCCCAATGTGAGCCTTATCAGGACTGGGCAGAGGAACTAGGTGATGCCAGTGGCCTGGACACCTCTCCAGACCTTGGCATGCTGTCTCCTCCTTCCGTGGCTACGGAGGAGGGAGCAAGTTATGCAACGGTGTTGCGTAGGGCGGCCGCGGCCTTGCGCCTCGAGCTCCCTACAGTGGCTGTCAGGACTAACCTCCTGACGGAAGTGCTTCCGCCGGCGGCTACCTCCTCGGAGCCACTGCTGCCGTTCAACGACGCACTTTCGGACGTTCTTTTGGGCACCTGGTCCAGGCCCACCACAGGGGCTCCTGTGGACTAGAACGTGGCCCGACGCCATCGCCCGGCCCCGGACGACCCCTTGTTCCTCTCCCAACACCCCACCCCAAGAGCTTGGTTGTCCAAGCCTCTACTTCTCAAAGCGCCTTCCCTACGGCTCCGCCGGACAGGGAATCCAAAAAACTGGACCAGTTTGGGAAGAAGGTTTTTTCTTCCTCCAGTGCTGGCTTGCGGTCCGTGAAAACCGCTTGCCTTTTGGGCCGTTATTCCCACTCTCTGTGGGATTCGGTGGCGCAAGTGCTGCCTAAGTGTCCTGAGGAGGTCCAGACACTACTCACCCGTGTTATTGCAGACGGGAGAGACGTGGCGAAGTTCACAATACGATGTTGCCTAGACTCCGCCGACTCGCTGGGCAGATCGCTTGCCACGACGGTG
This sequence comes from Calotriton arnoldi, assembly GCA_963921515.1. Classification (NCBI taxonomy): domain Eukaryota; kingdom Metazoa; phylum Chordata; class Amphibia; order Caudata; family Salamandridae; genus Calotriton; species Calotriton arnoldi. The sequence goes on from CAWUFW010000017.1 coordinate 5,395,446, forward strand.
GCGCTTCGCCGTCACGCCTGGCTGAGGACCACTGGTTTCTCGGGCGATGTCCAAAACACCCTTATGGACATGCCCTTCGATGGCATCCGCCTTTTTGGCAATAAGGCAGACAGCGCGCTGGAGCGCTTTAAGGACTCGCGGGCTACGGCCAAGTCCTTGGGCCTCTCCGCCTCGCGCCCTCCGCAGCAGTCTGCTTTTCGCCCCTTTCGTGGCCACGGAAGGGGCGCCCAGTCACGTCCATTGCCCAGCCATCGGCCCGCGCAGCAAGCGTCTTCGCGTGGCCGAGGACGTGGCTCCCGCTGAGGCGGGTCGGGTAACCAGCGTGCGGGTCAGGCCACCACCTCCGCCCCGTCCGCGGCCTCCAAGCCCTCCTAGTCCATCCTTTCAGGTCCACAGCACGCCAGTGGGGGGCAGGCTCCGCCATCACCTTCACCACTGGAGTGCCATCACATCGGACAGGTGGGTCTTGGACATTGTCCGAAGGGGCTACTCCCTCCCCTTCGAGACTACCCCCCCAACCATGCCACCTCAATGCCACCGCATGTCGGGGGATCATTTGGTGCTTCTTCAGAAGGAAGTTGCGGCCCTCTTGGCCAAGGGGGCCATCGAGCGCGTTCCGACCCCAGAAGTAGGGCATGGTTGTTACTCCCACTACTTTCTGGTGCCCAAAAAGGACAAGGAGGACATGCGTCCTATCTTGGACCTCCGGAACGTCAATCGCTTCCTCCAGAAGGAGAAGTTCAAGATGCTCACCCTAGCTCAGGTCTTGACTGCCCTCGACCCTGGAGACTGGATGGTAGCGTTGGACTTGCAGGACGCATATTTTCACATCCCCGTCCTGCCGGCCCACCGGCGTTACCTGCGGTTCACGGTAGGCCTCGAGCATTTTCAGTTCACCATGCTCCCCTTTGGCCTTACCAGCGCCCCTCGGGTGTTCACGAAAGTGATGGCGGTGGTCGCAGCTCATCTGCGCCGGGCAGGGGTTCCAGTCTTCCCCTACCTCGACGACTGGTTGTTGAAGGCGGACTCGTCCCAGGCAGTCGTTTCCCACCTCCAGACTACGGCCGAACTCCTGCACTCGCTGGGGTTCTCCATCAACGTGCCGAAGTCGCACCTGATTCCTTCTCCACAGCTCCTTTTCATCGGAGCAGTTCTTGACACAATGCAGTTTCGGGCCTATCCTCCCGAACGGCGAGTCCAGGATATTCAGGCTATGATTCCGATCTTTCAGCCTCTATCCTGGGTTTCGGTACGGATGACCCTGAGGCTGCTGGGCCTCATGGCCTCCTGCATCCTGCTGCTCGATCATGCCAGATGGCATATGCGGGCTCTGCAGTGGGACCTGAAGTTCCAGTGGGCGCAGCATCAGGGGAACCTGTCCGATTACGTCCAGATCACGGAGGGAACTGCAAGGCAGTTGCAGTGGTGGCTCTCGAACCGGCAATGGGTCATGGGCAGATCCCTCTCCCTTCCCCAGCCAGAGCACACAGTTGTGACGGACGCGTCCCTTCTGGGATGGGGCGGTCACATGGGAGAGGCGGAGATCAGAGGCCTCTGGTCTCCGGCGGAGTCTTGGCTCCATATCAACCTTCTGGAGCTCCGGCCGATCCGACTTGCACTCAAGGCATTCCTTCCCTCTGTCAAAGGGAAGGTAGTGCAGGTGTTCACAGACAACACCACCGCCATGTGGTACTGCAACAAACAAGGCGGGGTGGTGTCGTGGACCCTATGTCAGGAGGCTCTGCGTCTCTGGACATGGCTGGAACATCAGGGCATGCGCCTGATGGTTCAACACCTGGCAGGTTCCCTGAACGCCAGGGCGGACGAACTCAGCCGCAGGTGCATGATGGATCACGAATGGCGTCTTCACTCGGAGGTGGCGCAAGGACTCTTTTACAGTGGGGAGAGCCTTGGTTAGATCTATTCGCCACCGAAGAGAACGCGCAATGTCATCAGTTCTGCGCGTTGGAATTTCCAAGGCGGCATTCGCTCGGCGACGCTTTTCGTCGCGAGTGGAGTTGCGGTCTGTTGTACGCCTTTCCGCCTATACCACTTCTACCCAGAGTGTTGAAGAAGATTCGGCGCGACCGGGCCCAAGTCATTCTTGTGGCTCCGGACTGGGCTCGAAGAGTTTGGTATCCCGAGCTACTCAGTATGAGCGTCGATCCCCCGATCTGTCTGCCTCTTCGGGAGAATCTTCTGTCGCAGCAGCAGGGGACGGTCCTCCACCCGAACCTGTCCAGTCTCCACCTCCTTGCGTGGAGATTGAGCGGCGGCAGTTGATTCCTTTCGACTTGCCTCCCGAAGTTTGTGATGTGATTCTGGCAGCCAGGCGTCCCTCCACTAAGGTGGTATACGCCTGCAGGTGGAACAAGTTTGTGGCATGGTGCATAGCAAAGGCTGTGAATCCCCTTTCTGCCCCTCTTTCTGAGGTTCTTCTGTTCCTTCTTTCTCTGGCCCAACAGGGTTCTGCCCTGGGTACCATCAAGGGCTATCTTTGTGCAATCTCGGCCTTCCTCAGGCTTCCTGATCAGCCCTCCCTTTTCAAGTCCCCTGTTTTTAACAGGTTTCTTAAAGGCATTACACACCTCTTTCCTCCTGTTCCGTTTGTGATGCTTCAGTGGGACTTGAACTTGGTTCTTACCTTTTTAAAGTGCGCTCCCTTTGAGCCTCTACATAACTGTCCTCTTGTTCTTCTCACTCTGAAGACAGCCTTTCTGGTGGCCATCACCTCCGCTCGGCGGGTGAGTGAACTCCAGGCTCTTTCGTGCAAGCCCCCCCTTTCTGTCTGTCCATCCAGACAAGGTTGTTCTTAGGACGCGTCCGTCCTTCTTGCCAAAGGTGGTTACTGCTTTTCACATTGGGCAGACCATCACTTTGCCCACCTTCTTTCCGCCTCCGCATCCTTCTAGAGAGGAAGAGAGGCTCCACCGTCTGGACCCAAAACGTGCGATTTCATTTTATCTAAACCGCACACAGCAGTTCCGGATGGACGACCAGCTCTTTGTTGGCTACGTGGGCACCAAAAAAGGTCGGGCGGTACACAAGCGGACCATCTCCCGCTGGGCCGTCTTGTGTATCAAGGCCTGCTATTCTTTGGCTAAGAAGGAGCCCCCTGTTGGGCTACGTGCCCATTCCACCAGGGCGACAGCCGCCACCACGGCTTTGGGACGTGGTGTCCCATTGCAGGACATTTGTCAGGCAGCTAGGTGGGCCTCGCTGCACACGTTTACCAAGCATTGGCCGTTCTGTTCTCCGAGACTTCCTTGTATGATCTTTGTTCGCAGACCCACCACCGGGGTTGGTATTTCTGGGGTATCTATTCTAAGGTAAGGAATCTGTCACTAACGTGTCTCTTTCAGATGCACAAGTTACTAACTTGTGTAACGATATATCTGTAAGAGACAGTAGTTAGTGACAGATTCCTTACCGCCCCACCCATCCTCCCCGTTCTGCGAACTGATTTCTAGAGTTAAGGACATTCCTTTCAGGGCCCTAGTTTTCAGACACCAGTGTCAGTTTCTTGCATGGCTCTGCGTTTCTGGCGCGGAAAGTCGTGTACAGAACTGACGCCAGCGCGCATGGGCGGCGTCTAAGTACTGGCCGCGACGTCATCCCGGCGATCCCGACGCCGACGACGGACGGGGAGCCGCACGACGCCGCCTACCGACGCGCAGGGGTACTGCTACGCAAAACTTTCCGGATCCAGCCTGACGCCTGGGGATAGTCTAAGGTAAGGAATCTGTCACTAACTACTGTCTCTTACAGATATATCGTTACACAAGTTAGTAACTTGTGCGTCATGGTCAATTCACCGGCTTGATAAGTTAAGTCACCAAAACACCAAATAGTAATTTCATATGTTGTAACTAAATTCGATTAAATAAAATAAGCAACAGTGAGTGACAGCGTCATCAATGTCGAAGTGACGCGGGGTGATGCAGGGCATAGCGTATCGAAGCGCCATTTTGGAAACCCTCACCAAAGGATTCGCATTACTAATATCACGATCACTGTACGAGCTAAGAGTGTTGACTCATCAACGTAATAGATGATCAAATTTCATATGTTGTAACTCAATCAGACAAAATCCAAGTAATAAACATCAAGTGGTAGCGTCATCAGTGTAAAGACGCGAATCGCGTACCGGGGGTTACGCGAGGGTCGCGCATTAGAGCGCCATCTAGGAGTATCATGCAATCATAGCTTATTAAAAAATTATTCATATATTCAGCTTGAGGGACATCACCATAAAAACATTGACATCATGAGTGGGCTCACGACATTCATTGGAAAATTAATGTTGTAACCCAATTAGAAAGGCAGTCAGAGGACACAAAACCGTAAAGATGACTAAGGATACAAAATAGGGGCCAGAGTATAAAAATGAAGAAGTGTGTATGTCATGGACAGTTAGACTGTACTTATACAAATCCATTGTATGTTGCCAGAGCACAAATGACAGACCGTATCAACCCATGTACCAGTGTCATAGATATATATCAAGAGCCACCCAGACCATATTCAAAAGGCTCCACAACCATGGTGACAAGTGGCATACTCCAATGTATCCACATTAATGTTGTTAGACTAACGCAATCGAAACTAACATTTCCAGATGGGCCAAAGTTCGAACATTTAAGATGCGTGTATATCATAAACAGTAACACTGTACTTATACAAAGCCATTATATTTTGCCAGAGCACAAATAAAAGGCTGTATCAACCCATGTAACAGTGTCATAGATGTATATCACTAGCCACCCAGACCATATTAACAAGCATTGGCATAGCCAATAGGTCTCGCCTTTTGGGACCTTTTAAGCAATTAACCATGCAGCACATTATCCTGGGTGCTACAACATCCACTGATACTTCATATGCCACTGGTGAATGGCCACACAGAAGGATATTGTTCAGTGCTATTTAATGAAAATATGAGGAAGTCTGTTCAGAATTCAAAAAAGTGTATTTCTAAGTTACAATGTCAGCAAGTGTACGGGTAGCTTCAGGAGTAGAAAGAGGTAATTAGGGAACAGTAGGCCTGTATTAAGCAGGGCTAGACAGTTTACAGTAGATGAGCGCAGCAAAGCAGTACAATGGTCATAATCTGTCACAGCTGCAGAGCATCAGTAATGCGTACATTATAAATCAAAACAAAAGTGCACAGATGTAGGTTGAAAAAGTGGCAACATAAAATTATGGGGCATATTATCAAGGGCTTTATCGCCGCTTTAGCGGCACTTTTGCCGCTAAGCGGCGATAATTTTATCGCCCTATTAGCAAGCTGTCGCTAACAGGCGTTAGCGACAGCTTTCAGGCGTTAGAGGCCGCGTTTTCCATCGCCTTGCATGTCAGCGATAATTATCGCTAATGACATGCAAGGAAGGCGTTCCCTACTAAAAGCGACTGAAAACAGTCGCTAACACCACTACCCCCTATTAGCAAGGCAGGCGAAGCAATATAATAATTCGCGCTAAGCGCGTTTATCGCTAGATTTTAACACCTGCTAGTGAGGATGACTTACCTGTTTGAAGTATAGGAGGTGGATTCTAATGCTGAATCCACCTTAGCGTTAATGCAAGAATATCGCTGGTTTTCCAGCGATATTCTCGCATTTTGCCGCTATCGCTGGTAATATTATCGCAATGGAGATAAACCTTACTAATAGGGTGTTATCTCAGCGATAATTTCCAGCGATAGGTGGCGTTACCAAATAACGCGCTAAGCGCGGTTAGCGATAAATATCGCTAATCCTTGGTAATATGCCCCTATGTTCGGTCAAAGTTAGCTTGGGACGTGGCAGGGTTACGAGGCACTAAAGAGTCAGGGGCAGGTATTGAAACAATACTCAATCAGACAGGTCGCAGTGTTGGCAGGGTGGCATAGTCAGGCATGAAAGCATCTGAAAGCTTGTCCTTCCTATTGATGCGAACCCGAAGTATGCCATCAGCACTGTGACTGACTCCAAATAATCTGAAGTATCACACAGGAGCGCAAGGAATGAATATCACATAAACACCTCCCTAAGCAGAGGTCAACACAATCTGCATGCATTTCTAGTCCCCATATTTTTTCTTAACTTTCTAACTATACTGTTCACCAGTGGCCTAACGATGAATGGAACACGAAAAAAGACACCTACAAATGGCACAACAAGAAAAGACTACCACTACCTCTTAAGCAATGTAAACAAAGGTGGTACTACTTGTGAAAGAACAGGATGGTGTGAAACATAATCACAGGAACGTTTTGATGGGCAAAATGATTGCAGTATAGCGGTTAATGAAATCATTTAAATGTGTAAATGCATTTGAGTGGATAATGGGTCACGTGCTTAGCTCTTCACTGCCCTCTTTCTGTTGTCACATTCACTGTGCTTTCGGTGTGCAGTGCCTGTCCGAACTCCTGGAATCTCCATGCTATTCCGTGCCTTGGTTTGCATTTTGTGTCTCGACTTTCTCAGATGTGGCCGCGGTGTCACAAGCTGGCCTCGTGAAGACACGGAAATAACTGGAAAATGTATGTTGAGTTTTCTCACTATGAGTTTTTAGTTTTGTTACATGAAAGTAGAGCGAAGGGTGGGGGGGGTAGGGGGCAGGCATCCAGCTCTATTCCCATGTTTCCTGTCTTCACAAGATGTGTGATCCTGGGCAGTGGGCAGGTTACTGCATCTCCCTCTGCCTCAGATTCATTATCTACCATTGCAGCAACTTGGCAACAGGGCCCTCAATATGAACTGCTGCTTAAAAGTGAAACTGGGCGTGTCCTGTGGCTGCTGCTGGCTACTACCACCCCTTTCCCACATCAGTGTTTACAGTAAGGAGGCCTGAATTCACCATCTGTGAAAATAATGAAGAACGTCACTGTCAGCAGGGGAGGGGAGAGCCCTAATGCACGTTCATTAAGAAAATCACGAGTTGAAATCCAAGCACTCTGCCAACTTTCAAGTCATACTGTGAACACGTGTGTGGTGGATAGTGACGTGACCCTCTCAAGTGACGTCAGTGCCAGGTTTCAGCCACCACAGCCTCACTACCTTCCAAAGCAACATGAATCCTGAACGTGACAGCTCCCTTGTTCATCTCAGGCACCCAGTTCAATAAATGAAATCTGCCTGCTAATTCATCTATGAACTCGTTCCGCCATTTGTTTCATTTATCGATTCATCCATGTCTTCCATTCAGCCAGCCACCCGTCCAGCTTGCCCAGAGCATAGCTTGCCTGCTCCAGTCCATCGTGTGCTGTTGATTACGTTTATGGGTTTAATGACCTGAACATCTGATAATGGTTGCACGAGACAAAAAGGTGAATTGATTTGGCGCGGCGGACATATGATGAAAAAGAGGAGATTTTTTTCACTCCTGGTCCTTCTTTCATAGTTTGAATATATGAACTGTCCCTAACTAAGCCTCGATTTGTTACATTTTTCTATATAAAAACTATTTGTATTTCTGCCACTCTCATGGTGCAATTTTGCTCATGACATTGCAATGGAAACCAACAGCTTGAACGGTAAATAAACGTGAATTGGATATCGTCACGGCTCCGAACCGGTTACATTCATTCACCGGAGCATCTTTATTTTGCAGAGTTCCGTAAGCAGTAAAAACATCGCGAGACCAGCCTGGCAATGTTCCTGTCGATCAAAGCTATACACTGAATGAGACCGCGGAGCTTTTCATCCTCTCTGCATCCCTGTTAGAAATCCGCCCTGTTCACAGTGGCACAGCAAGTGTGTCATTGGCCCTAATGCAAGTACTGTAAAAAGACCCATTCCCTATGGGTGGGTAGTAAAAGGCGCCCATGTGGTGCAGTGGACCAGTACGCCAGAGGGCACAGTGCGAGTGGCTTCACATGACATTATTCAGCCCCTTCTCAGATTCCAGGGCACACCTAGCCAGGGGGCTTACCCTCGTAGGACACGGAGTACCAGGGCCAGGTTTCAGGTCCCGGAGCTGAGTGTACACACGTAGCGATGAAGAAACATCGCAGGCTTCACCTAGTCAAGAGGGGTTCACAACTCAGTGACAGAGAGCCCTGAACACATCTCGCGCCACACGTCAATCTAGGGTGCTTTGCCCAGAGCGCCTCGGAATCTGCCCCCACACAGTTAGTTCGCCACGGCACCCCAAATAATGGCAAAGCTCACCCACACAAACGTTACAGCCGGCATCTGGAGCTCCGAAGAAAAAACAAGCGCGCGCGCCTCGCACGGCAGCAGGAGGAGGGGGAGAGGAAGGGGCCTGCGCGATTCCCTTGCGGGAGCGAGCAGCAAGGCGCGATAATTGCGACCATATGGCGCCAGCTGCTCGCTCCCACAAGTGAATCGCCAAACGTGCACGCGTTGCCATTGAAGGCAATGGAACGCGTGCACGTATCTGAAAGAGACACGTTAGTGACAGATTCCTCACCTTAGAATATCCCCAGGCGTCAGGCTGGATCCGGAAAGTTTTTGCGTAGCAGTACCCTTGCGCGTCGGTAGGCGGCGTCGTGCGGCTCCGCGTCCGTCGTCGGCGTCGTGATCGCCGGGATGACGTCGCGGGCAGTACTTAGGCGCCGCCCCTGCGCGCTGACGTCAGTTCTTCTTTTTCCGCGCCAGCAAGCGCAGATCCGGGAAGAGCAGTGCCCTGGTCATTTTTTGACCGAACTTTTTGGTGATTTTTTCACTGTTTTTCTCCATCGACTTCAAGGTGTCGTAGGGATGCCCGGGTTTAAACGTTGCGGCGCCTGTGCTCGGATGATGTCCGTCACAGACCCGCATTGGGAGTGTCTCTTCTGCCTCGGCCGAGGCCACGACACGGAGTCTTGTTCCGACTGCCAGGCCCTCCACCCGAAAGCTTTGCGAGAGCGGTCTCGAAAGCTCCTCGAGGCCCGGCATTCGGCTCCGCGGAAGCCCCGGTCGCGTGAGAGGTCCAGGGGTCGATCGCGGAGTCCACACCGGTCGTCGGCATCGAAGTCTTCTTCGTCCGGTAAGTCAAAACACAAAAAGTCCAAAAAGCATCGTTGCTCTAGGACTTCGCCTCGCCGGTCTCGCGACTCGGCTGAGGCCTCTCCCGGCACCGTCCCTGCCCCCGGACATGCCTGTGGAGTCGCCCCCGCAATACCCGTCCTTCCCGGGTTCGGGGGCGGATCCGGCCCAAGTGCAGGAATTCCTGTCGGCCATGGCCCGCCTCTTCGGGCCTCAAGGTCCCTCCGGTGCGCCTTCGGGCCCCGCGGGCCCTGATGGGGTTGCTCCGGCGTCGCCGACGGCTCCGGCCCCGGCGTCGCCCGTGCCTCCAGCCTCGATCCTGGCTCCGGCCCCGGCCTCGCTCCCGGCTCCACAACCCCCATCGACGCCGGTCGACCTAACGACACCTCCGCCGGCGCCGATGTCTCCGGTGCCGTTCTCGACGCCGCCTGGGGCTCCGGGCGGCGTCGTCCCCCAGTTCCTTCCGGCTCCGGACATGGACCCGGACCGACGTCGCTCGACGCCGGTTCCGGCGCCGATGAGACCTTGGGTCCCAAATGTCCCTCCTCCCCCTTATTTTGAGCCTGAGGAGGACCAGGAGGACTGGGAGGGGTCTGATGACCCTCTGGCACAACAGTGTCAGTACGATGAGGACTGGACAGAGGGTCTAGGGGATGCCAGTGGTCTAGATACTTCCCCTGACACTGGCATGCTGTCTCCTCCCGTGGCTACGGAGGAGGGAGCCAATTTTGCAACGGTGTTGCGTAGGGCGGCTGGAGCCTTACATCTCCAACTCCCTACTGTGGCGGTCAAGACTAATCTCTTGACAGAGGTGCTTCAGCCGGCAGCCTCCTCTACGGAGACTGTGCTGCCGTTTAACGACGCCCTCACTGACGTTCTTTTGGGCGCCTGGTCCAAGCCCAACACAGGGGCTCCTGTGGATAGGAACGTGTCCCGACGCCATCGCCCAGCTCCGGGCGACCCCCTGTTTCTCTCTGTCCACCCCACCCCTGAGAGCTTGGTTGTCCAAGCCTCCGCTTCCCAAACCACCTTCCCTACCGCCCCTCCGGATAGGGAATCCAAACGCCTGGATCAATTTGGGAAGAAGGGTTTTTCTTCCTCCAGTGCTGGCTTGCGGTCCATCAACACCGCTTGCCTTTTGGGCCGATATACCCACTCCTTGTGGGATTCGGTGGCGAATGTTTTGCCCCAGTGTTCTGAGGAGGTCCAGACACTGCTTTCCCGCGCCATTGCAGAAGGAAGGGATGCGGCCAAATACACAATAAGATGTGGCCTTGATACCGCCGACTCGCTGGGCAGGTCTATTGCAACGACGGTGGCGCTACGACGCCACGCCTGGCTGAGAACCACTGGTTTTTCAGGGGATGTCCAGAATACTCTCATGGACATGCCCTTTGATGGAGTCGGTCTTTTGGGTCCAAAGCAGACCATGCGTTGGAGCGCTTTAAGGACTCACGGGCTACTGCAAAGTCCCTGGGCCTTTCTGCTACACGCCCTCCGCTGACTTCTGCTTTTCGCCCCTATCGTGGCCACGGTAGGGGCGCCCCTTCACGTCAGCAGCCCAGCCACCGGCCCGCGCAGCAGGCGTCTTCGCGTGGCCGAGGACGTGGATTCCGCCGTGGCGGATCGGGCAACTAGCGTGCGGGTCAGGCCACCACCTCCAACCCGTCCGCGGCCTCCAAACCCTCCTAGTCCCTCCTTTCAGGTGCACAGCACGCCGGTAGGGGGCAGGGTCCGCCATCACCTTCCCCACTGGCGTACGATCACCTCGGACAGGTGGGTCTTGGACATTGTCCGAAGGGGCTACTCCCTCCCCTTCGAGTTCACCCCCCCAGCCATGCCGCCTCAATTCCACCGCATGTCAGGGGATCACTTGGTACTTCTGCAGAAGGAAGTCACGGCCCTCTTGGCCAAGAGGGCCATCGAGCATGTTCCGACCCCAGAAGTAGGGCGTGGTTGCTACTCCCACTACTTCCTGGTGCCCAAAAGGACAAGGAGGACATGCGTCCTATCTTGGACCTCCGGAACGTCAATCGCTTCCTCCGGAAGGAGAAGTTCAAGATGCTCACCCTAGCTCAGGTCTTGACTGCCCTCGACCCTGGAGACTGGTTGGTAGCGTTGGACTTGCAGGACGCATATTTCCACATCCCCGTCCTGCCGGCCCACCGGCGTTACCTTCGGTTCACGGTAGGCCCCGAGCATTTTCAGTTCACCGTGCTCCCCTTTGGCCTTACCAGTGCCCCTCGGGTGTTCACGAAAGTGTTGGCGGTGGTCGCAGCTCATCTGCGCCGGGCAGGGGTTTCAGTCTTCCCCTACCTCGACAACTGGCTGCTGAAGGCGGGCTCGTCCCAGGCAGTCGTCTCCCACCTCCAGACTACGGCCGAACTCCTGCACTCGCTGGGGTTCTCCATCAATGTGCCGAAGTCGCATCTGATTCCTTCTCCACAGCTCCTTTTCATCGGAGCAGTTCTGGACACGACGCAGTTTCGGGCCTATCCTCCCGAACGGCGAGTCCGGGATATTCAGGCTATGATTCCGATCTTTCAGCCTTTATCCTGGGTTTCGGTACGGATGACCCTGAGGCTGCTGGGCCTCATGGCCTCCTGCATCCTGCTGGTCAATCATGCCAGATGGCATATGCGGGCTCTGCAGTGGGACCTGAAGTTCCAGTGGGCGCAGCACCAGGGCAACCTGTCCGATCACGTCCAGATCTCGGAGGGGACTGCAAAACAGTTGCAGTGGTGGCTCTCGAACCGGCAATGGGTCATGGGCAGATCCCTCTCCCTTCCCCAGCCAGAGCACACAGTTGTGACGGACGCGTCCCTTCTCGGATGGGGCGGTCACATGGGAGAGGCGGAGATCAGAGGCCTCTGGTCTCCGGCGGAGTCCCGGCTCCATATCAACCTTCTGGAGCTCCGGGCGATCCGACTTGCACTCAAGGCATTCCTTCCCTCTGTCAAAGGGAAGGTAGTGCAGGTGTTCACAGACAACACCACCGCCATGTGGTACTGCAACAAACAAGGCGGGGTGGGGTCGTGGACCCTTTGTCAGGAGGCTCTGCGCCTCTGGACATGGCTGGAACATCAGGGCATGTTCCTGATGGTTCAACACCTGGCAGGTTCCCTGAACGCCAGGGCGGACGAACTCAGCCGCCGGTGCATGATGGATCACGAATGGCGTCTTCACTCGGAAGTGGCGCAAGGACTCTTTCTACAGTGGGGAGAGCCTTGGTTAGATCTATTCGCCACCGAAGAGAACGCGCAATGTCATCAGTTCTGCACGTTGGAATTTCCAAGGCGGCACTCGCTCGGCGGCACGCTTTCGTCACGAGTGGAGTTGCGGTCTATTGTACGCCTTTCCGCCTATACCACTTCTACCCAGAGTGTTGAAGAAGATTCGGCACGACCGGGCCCAAGTCATTCTTGTGGCCCCGGACTGGGCTCTAAGAGTTTGGTATCCCGAGCTACTCAATATGAGCGTAGATCCCCCTATCCGTCTGCCTCTTCGGGAGGATCTTCTGTCGCAGCAGCAGGGGACGGTCCTCCACCCGAACCTGTCCAGTCTACACCTGCTTGCGTGGAGATTGAGCGGCGGCAGTTGATTCCTTTCGACTTGCCTCCCGAAGTTTGTGATGTGATTCTGGCAGCCAGGCGTCCCTCCACTAAGGTGGTATACGCCTGCAGGTGGAACAAATTTGTGGCATGGTGCACAGCAAAGGCTGTGAATCCCCTTTCTGCCCCTCTTTCTGAGGTCCTTCTGTTCCTTCTTTCTCTGGCCCAACAGGGTTCTGCCCTGGGTACCATCAAGGGTTATCTTTGTGCTATCTCGGCCTTCCTCAGGCTCCCTGATCAGCCCTCCCTTTTCAAGTCCCCTGTTGTTAACAGGTTCTTAAAAGGCATTACTCACCTCTTCCCTCCTGTTCCGTTTGTAATGCCTCAGTGGGACTTGAACTTGGTTCTTACCTTTTTAATGTGCGCTCCCTTTGAGCCTCTACATAACTGTCCTCTTCGTCTTCTGACTCTGAAGACAGCCTTTCTGGTGGCCATCACCTCCGCTCGGCGGGTGAGTGAGCTCCAGGCTCTATCTTGCAAACCTCCCTTTCTGTCTGTTCATCCAGACAAGGTTGTTCTTCGGACGCGTCCGTCCTTCTTGCCAAAGGTGGTTACTGCTTTCCACATTGGGCAGACCATCACTTTGCCCACCTTCTTTCCGCCTCCGCATCCTTCCAGAGAGGAAGAGAGGCTCCACCGTCTGGACCCAAAACGTGCGCTCTCCTTCTATATCGACCGCACAAAACACTTCCGGGTGGATGACCAGCTCTTTGTTGGCTACGTGGGCGCCAAAAAGGTCGGGCGGTGCACAAGAGGACCATCTCCCGCTGGGTTACCTTGTGCATCAAGACCTGCTATTCTTTGGCTAAGAAGGAGCCTCCTGTTGGGCTGCGTGCCCATTCCACCAGGGCAACGGCTGCTACCACGGCCTTGGGCCGCGGTGTTCCGCTGCCGGTTATCTGTCAGGCAGCTACGTGGGCCTCGCTGCACACGTTTACAAAGCATTACTGCCTTGACAGTCAGGTCCGGAGGGACGGCTTCTTTGGCCGTTCTGTCCTCCAGGACTTCCTTGTCTGATCTTTGTTCGCAGACCCACCACCGGGGTTGGTATTGCTGGGGTATCTATTCTAAGGTGAGGAATCTGTCACTAACGTGTCTCTTTCAGATGCACAAGTTACTAACTTGTGTAACGATATATCTGTAAGAGACAGTAGTTAGTGACAGATTCCTCACCGCCCCACCCATCCTCCCCGTTCTGCGAACTGATTTCTAGGGTTAAGGACATCCCTTTCAGGGCCCTAGTATTTTTCAGACACCTATGTCAGCTTCTTGCATGGCTCTGCGTTCCTGGCGCGGAAAGTCGTGTACAGAACTGATGTCAGCGCGCAGGGGCGGCGCCTAAGTACTGCCCGCGACGTCATCCCTGCGATCACGACGCCGACGACGGACGCGGAGCCGCACGACGCCGCCTACCGACGCGCAAGGGTACTGCTACGCAAAAACTTTCCGGATCCAGCCTGACGCCTGGGGATATTCTAAGGTGAGGAATCTGTCACTAACTACTGTCTCTTAAAGATATATCGTTACACAAGTTAGTAACTTGTGCTTTTGGCTGAAAAGCCGAGGCGATTCCAAAAGGTCTTTTTGCCTATGCAACGCATGCGCGCTGCGTAGGCGAGACCTAAAAAGGGCTCCGCAACTAGTGAGTAAAGTAGTATGCTCAAATGTATCCACATCAATGTCATAAGACAAAGGCAAAAGGAAACTAGTATTTCCACGAAAAGGGGCTTCATGTAATGGGATGCCCGAGTCAAAGATAGAAAAATGAATCAGGATAGCGAGTAACCAGGTGTACATAATTAGATCTAATGTGGAAGGAAAGCCTAGTGCAGAATTGTGGAAGTATGTTGTATCGGCACAAGCGAGTAAAGGGCATACAGTTAAGTGACATTGTGAGTTATTTTTAAAACACTGTATTCATATGAACGTAAAAGATCGATATGTATACGGGGTGTCATTACATGTTTTACATTGATTTAGACTTTATGGTACAGTGATGGGTCAATTGAAAGCGTAGTTCACACCAAAAAATGATGCAGCTCCCCATCTGTAGTATGACCCTTAAGTGTTGCCTTCAGGCGACAAATCCATTTAGCCTCTTTTTGCCTGAGCAGAAGTTCCCTGTTACCACCCCTTTTTCCTACAGGTACATGGTCAATACCATGGAACCAGAAAGAAGTATCGTCAGGGTGTATGGTTCTGTAGTGATCAGTCAAGGGGTATCTGCTGTCCTTGTTTATTATTACCCTGCGGTGCTCTTGTATTCGGTTTTTTAAGCAGCGTACTGTGCTGCCCACATATATCATTTCACATTTACATCCTAACACATATATGACGTGAGTAGTGTTGCAATTAATAAAATGTTTAATGCTGTGTGGTCTGGATGTATTGTAAGTGAAAGTCTTGATCTTGTTTCTACCAAATGGACAGATGTTACACATGCCACAAGTGAAAAAGCCTTCAGGTTTCGATGGTAGCCATGTTTCCTTCCTACTGGTGACATAGCTCGGACAAAGGGTGTTCCGCAGGGATACCCCCCTTCTGTAGGTTATTGATGGCATACTAGTAAGAGAGTTTTTTAAACCGGGAACTTCCGTAAGGAGGCGCTAGTTTTTTCTCAGGATGTTAAATATCCTGTTACTGTGGGTAGTATATTGGGTCACAAACCTTACTGTGCTCTTAGCGGAGACCTCTTTGCTCCGCTTAGGTTTATCCTTTAGAGTGGCTTCCCTATCTGTGTGTTGTATTCTGAATAGAGCTTTGTCCAACACTTATCATATCCTCTTTTTAGGAATCTTTTTTTAGACTCCATAATATTGGTTCGGTATGTCTCCTCCTCACTGCAGTTTCTTCTGATTCGCGTCATCTCCCCGCAAGGGATGTTATTGATGACAGAGCGTGAGTGTGCACTTGAAGCGGGCAATACCCCATTGCAATCTGTTTCCTTTCTGTAGAGTGTACTTTGTATGGTTCCATTCTTAACATAGAAATGTATGTCCAGGAAGTTTATTTTCTCCTTGTGAAATGTCATGGTGAGCTTGACATTATACTCATTTGCATTTAGAAAGGAGAAATGCTGGTGTAATAGTTCTTCAGATCCCGACCACAGACAAATAATGTCGTCGATGTACCTCCCCCAGAACACAATGTGTTCAGTCCAGGGGGAGGCACCTCTGTTCCAGGCATGCTCCCTCTCATACCACCCCATAAAGAGGGAGCAAACCTAGAACCCATAGCGGTCCCTTGTATTTGCTGGAACCAGCAATTGTCATGGTGGAGAAAGTTGTTTGTGAGGATGATGTCCATCATCTGAACAATCATTTTGTTGTACTCGTATTGGTCAGCACCATCCTTATCTAGGAAGGACTGCACCGCCATGATTCCACATTTTTTATGAATGCAGGTGTATAGACTTTTAACATCGAAAGTAACAAACATGAGTTCATCAGACCAATGAAAATCCTTGAATTTGACTAGGATGTCCTTACTATCCCTAATATAGGAGGGCAGGTTAAGAACATGTTTTTGAAGCCTAAGATCAAAGAACTCTGATAGTCTTTCGGTGGGTGAGCCCACCCCTGAGATAATGGGACGACCTGGTGGAAAGTGCCCCCCCTTGTGAATCTTTGGCAGAATATAAATGCAAGGGAATTTAGGACAATCAACCCTTAAGTACCGAAACTCATCCTCTGTCAGTAGACAGATGTCTTTCCATTCGCTCAATTTTACATTGATCATTGTGGCTAGATTCTTAATAGGATTACCCTCAATCGTCCGGTAGCAAGACTCATTACTCAATTGACGATTGATTTCATCCATGTAATCACAATGATTCATGACCACGACATTTCCGCCTTTATCGGCCTCCCTGATAACAATGTCATTGTCCAGACTAAGCCTATTAAGTGCCTGTCTTTCCTTGGGGGTGATGTTATGATGAATAAGTGGTGCACATTTGCTGGGTGTTTCCAATTTATATAGATCCTCAGTCCCTTTCTCATAGAAAGTATCAATGTTGTGGTGGTAAGCCATGGCAGGTACAAATTTGGATTTGGGCCTCAATCCACTGTCCATGTTGGGGTTTTGGGGAATGTTAAATTCTTCCAACAAGGACGGCATGTCATATCCCCCATCTTCACCCAAGGAGAGTAGACACTGTACATTTCGCATATCTGTGATCGTATGAGTCACAGGACTAGGCCTCACAGGAAGCTCAGTGTTCTCAAAATTCTGGTCTGAGAAATAGTCCCTTAGTATAAGTGCTCTAACAAATTTGTACAAGTCAATATGAACATTGGTGATATCTCCACTTTGGGTGGGGCAAAAATTTAAACCCATACTCAACACTTTCATTTCATCCTTATCCAAGATTTTATTCGACAAGTTAACAATTTTTAAATCACTGTTATCATTTTCCATGCCATTGGAACATATTATATTACATGTCACATTGTTTAAGGCTTTTTGGACTGTGTTACAACATTCGCTTTGTCCACTGTCCCTCCTTTTGAACCCCCACTTGGACCTCCTCCCTCCCCTCTGGGTTTTGGCTGGTCCCTTTTTTGTTGTAGCCTGTTGCTTATGTGCAACTTTGCTAGTTCCTTCTGGTAGGAAGAGGCCCCTTCCCCTGATGGGAATCTCTGCCAGTGCATTTGCTGTCACCAGGGCTAAGGCCAAACAGCTTAGCACTGAAGGAGCACTGGATCCTGGAAAAATGGACCAGCTGGCTCCTAAGAGAAGGGGCAGGGGGGGGTAAAGAGTTATCCTCCTCCCAAACTCCCAGTGAGGATCAGTCTCCTGAGGGAGATGATCTCAGCGCCTGTGAAGGAACTGTCCCAGAGGAACTTGGCCCTGACCAGGCAGAGTTTTTGGGGGCAGGGGGCCCTTCCAGTGCAGACTTGAGTTTGGAGCAGAAATCCTGCTCCTCTCTTGAACAGCTCAGACAGCAAGCTTCTGCTGAGGAAGCAGGGAATGTCAGTGGGTCGCACAGGATCGATTGGGAACATGGGCTCCTGTTTTCTGAAGGTAGAGACCCCAAGCCTGGTGCTACCAGGAGGTTGTACTAACTTAGAAATTCAGAGGTTTTCTTCTCTCCCTGGCACATGACATTCCCCTTGCAGGACATCTTCGGCAAAGCAAGACTTGGGACAGGCTTGTCCCTCATTTTCACTGGCCCCATATGTCTGAAGATACCAAGGAGTTTTGTAGCTCCTGTGTGACTTGCCAAGCCAGTGGCAGGGCAGGTGGCACTACACAGGCCCCCTTAATTCCAATCCCAGTGTTTGGGGTTCCCTTTGAGAGGGTAGGGATAGACATAGTAGGTCCCTTAAACCCTCCAACAGCATCTGGACACAGTTATATCCTAGTGGTGGTGGAACATGCGACTAGGTATCCAGAGGCTATTCCCCTTAGAACCACTACAGCTCCTCTAGTGGCTAGAGCCCTCCTGGGAATCTTTTCCAGGGTGGGTTTCCCTAAGGAGGTCTTAACAGACAGAGGTACAAACTTCATGTCTAGTTATATCACTGCAATGTGGAAAGAGTTTGGAGTAAACTACAAGTTTACCACACCCAACCATTCACAGTGCAATGGACTTGTTGAAAGGTTCATCAAGACCCTCATGGGTATGATCATAGGGCTCCCAGAAATGCTTAGGCGAAAATGGGATGTATTACTACCCTGCCGCCTCTTTGCCTACAGAGAGGTTCCACAGAAGGGGGTTGGTTACAGCCCATTTGAACTTCTGTTTGGAAATCCAGTTAGGGGTCCATTGTGTTTGGTTAAGGAGGTCTGGGAGCAACCTCTCAAACCTCATAAACAGGATATAGTGGACTATGTCCTTGGCCTGCATTCATGTATGGCTGAGTACACGAAGAAGGCAAGCAAAAACCTTGAGGCCAGCCAGGAGCTTCAGAAAGCTTGGCATGACCAAAAGGCTGTACTGACTGTTTACCAGCCAGGACAGAAAGTGTGGGTGTTGGAGCCTGTGGCCCCACCACTTCTCCAAGACAATTGGAGTGGCCCCCACACAATCCTTGAGAAAAAAAGGTGAGGTCACCTATTTGGTTGACCTAGGTACTCCTAGAAGTCTTTCTGACTAGTCTGACTGGGATCCTGCTAATCAGGACCCCTCTCCCTGATCTCCTCTCTAAGGACCCTGTTGATGGGTCAGCTGATGGGGTAGCCTTGGCAGGCAGCCTCACTGACCAGCAGCAAGCTGATTGCAAGAATGTCCTCAATCAGTTTTCCCACATGTAATCTCTGACTCCCAGTCAAACCACCTGGTGTACCCATGAAGTGGACACAGGTGACAGTCTGTCTGTGAAAAGTAAAATCTACAGACAGCCTGACCATGTCAGAGACTGCATCAGGATTGAGGTCCAAAAGATGCTTGAGTTGGAGGGTCATTGATCCTTCAAAAACCCCTGGGCTAGTCAAATCGTCCTTGTGCCAAAACCTCACACCAAAGATGGTAAGAGAGAGATGAGGTTTGGTATAGACTACAGAGGCCTCAGTGCAGTCACTAGGACTGATGCCCATCCAATTCCAAGGGCAGATGAGCTTATTGATACTCATAGACCTGGGAGTAACCATGCCAACGCAGATGGACTCTCCAGATATTTCCACTTAGAAAATGAAGACTCAACTGGGCAAGGTTAGTCTCATCTCCTTACTTTTGTGGGGGGGGGGGGAGGGGTAGGAAAGTAGGATCTGCTTTCATGGTTACCCCCACTTTTTGCTGGTGTCACTACGTTTTTCTGACTAGTCTGACTGGGATCCTGCTAATCAGGACCCCAGTCACTGTGCTCTCTCCCTAAATTGGACTATGGTAAGTACTTTGGTACCTTCCTAATTGGCTAGTGGTGTACCTTTCTAAGTCCCTAGTATATGGCACTAAGGTACCGAGGGCATAGGTACACCAGAGGTCTCCCATGGGCTGTAGTATATATTATGCCACCCATGAGAGACCACTCAAACTGTGACTACAGGACTGCCATTGCAGCCTGTGTGAGCTGGTGCTAGCACCACTCACCACAGATAAAGTTTCCTTATATCTGAGGTCACTGCACTTAAAACCTATAAGTCACCCCTCAGTTAGGCCTTTCAATCCTGAAGGCAGGGTGCTTGGTTATAAGTGTGAGGATGCCCTGCATGAGCAGGACACCCCGTACAAATTTGGGAGTCGATTCTCCCGGCTTTATAAGTGCGGTCAGACATTTTAGACATATAGTGGACATCAAGTCAATTACGGGATGTCTAACTATATATTGGCTGCACCAAAACTGGTCATGTTTGGTATCAAACCTGTTGGAATCCTACTACAACACCGATTCCAGTGTTGGATGTAGGACCCTCTGTACTGGGGGGGGGGGGCTCCCCTATGGAGCCCCATCTTTCCGGTACCAGCCTTTCAGGGTCTAACAGCAAGCTAGTGCTGCTGCCGACCACAGACACGATTCTGCCCTCCTGCTGCTGAGCCAGGCTTGAGCAGGGGAAGTTAGAACAACACGTTTCCTGTCACAGGGCGGTGTGACCACCTCCAGACAGAACTTACTGTATTGGGCTTGTAGGAAGGTAGGATCTACTTTCATGATCACCCCCACTTTTTGCTGGTGTCATTATATTTTACTGACTAATCTGACTGGGGGGGTCATTGATCATTCAGATACCCCTGGGCTAGTCAAATTGTCCTTGTGCCAAAACCTCACACCAAAGATGGTAGGAGAGAGATGAGGTTTGGTATAGACTGCAGAGGCCTCAGTGCAGTCACTAGGACTGATGCCCATCCAATTCCAAGCGCAGATGAGCTTATTGATACTCTGGCCTCAGCCAAGTATCTGAGTACATTTGACCTGACTGCAGGCTACTGGCAAATTGAACTTGCTGAGGATACCAAGCCTAAAACAGCATTTTCAACCCATAGTGGGCATTATCAACTTTTTGTGATGCCTTTTGGTCTGAAAAATGCACCTGTCACATTTCAGAGGCTGGTGACTCAGGACCCCAGTCTCTGTGCGTTTTCCCTAACTGGGACATGGTGAGTACTTGGGTACCCCCCAGATTGGCTACTGATGTATCCTTATAAGTCCCTAGTTTATGGCACTAAGGTACCCAGGGTGTAGGTACACCACGGGTCCCCCATGGACTGAAGCATGTATTATGCCGCCCGTGGGAGGCCACTCAAATTGTGACTACAGGCCTGCCATTTCAGCCTGTGTAAGCTGGTGCTAGCACCACTTACGACAGATATAAGTTTCCTTATATCTGAGGTTACTGCACTTAAAACCTATAAGTCACCCCTAAGGCAGGCCTTGCAATCCTGAAGGCAGGGTGCTCAGTTTTAAGTGTGAGGGTGCCCCTACAACCCACGGAGCCCATTCCTCCGGGTTGTAAGTGTATCAGCCATTAAGATGGATATCTCTTAACTTGCTGTAACGAACTCTGTCGTATTTGGTATCATCCAGAACACTTGAAGGAATGTCCCTTGAAGTGAAGGAGTCACTTCCCTGCATCTGCAGGCACCGCAACGAACCTGGCCGTTCTGCTGTTCCTGAGCTCCTGCGGACTCCGAAAGGTTCAGCAACACAGGTGGTGCTTCTGCAACTCCCTCGAGCCCTGCACTGTCTTCTCACCGAGTTTGAGGACAGTATCCCTCGTCGGAACCGTTGGAGCAGTACCCCTGTGCACTGCGTCGACTTGCCATTGCCAGGGCTTGTTGACTTTCCTCTAGAGATCTTCAGGCTTCAAGAAGCTCCAGCCTCAAGCATCTCCTACAGACAAGATATTTGCCTGCACTGCATCCTCTGCACCGTGGGCCTTCATCCTTTGGTGAGCTACTGGAGGTCCTCTTGCGACTCCTGTGCCTTTGGCCTATGGGTCCTCTTGAGCGTCTTCTTTGGCTCCATTCGGTTCCCCTGCTTGCTCTGGCCTGCTCTGATTGACCTGCTCGTGGTGAGTCACTTGGACCCTGCTGGTCCCGACATTGTACCTTTTTCGACGACTAAGTTGGTTGCCGTTGCCAAGGCTTGTTGGTGCCCCTGCCGGACACTGACCTCCTGGCTCTTGAGATCCGATGCGGGACGGCTCGTGAACGGCTCCTGGTCTTCCACAGCGTCACCTGGTCCGCACAGCAGCAACTTCAAGGGCACCGTCAACTCTACTGTATCCCACACATCGGTGGGCATTCGTCTTCCGTGCCTCCTGGTCATTCCTAAATGGCATAGACTCTGTCCCCTCTGCTTGCAGGTACCTCTCACCTTGAATCCATCTCTGGGTTCCACCAGACTCTTCTCACCTTCTTCATCAGCGGCATCTTCCTGAAGTCCTCCATTGTGGTCTACGCCAGTATTCTCTGCCTTTCCTTTCTTTTCCACCTACCATTCTCCCAACTCAAGAAAGGCCGTTGGAGGATCACTTAAAAGTGCTCCAAGAGGAAGTTACAACTCTCATGGCCAAATGAGCTATAGAGAAGCTCCCGGATTCAGAGGTAGGCAGTGGCTGTTATTCCTGCTACTTTCTGATTCTGAAGAAAAACAAAGGATTGCGGCCTATTTTAGATCTTCGGACCGCCAATCTCTTCCTCAAGAAGAAGTTCAAGATGTTTACTTTTGCTCAGGTCTTGTCTGCCCTAGACCAAGAAGAGTGAATGGTTGCGTTGGACGTGCAGGATGTGTATTTTCACATCCCCATCCTGCCGGGCCACAGGTGTTACCTGTGGTTCAAGGTAGGCCACGAGCACTTTCAGTTTACTGTGCTCCCCTTTGGCCTTACCAGTGCCCCTTGGGTGTTCACCAAGGTGATATCGGTGGTTGCAGCTCATCTGCGTAGGTTAGGGGTGTCAGTCTAGCCCTACCCCGACGACTGGCTGTTGAAGGTGCCCTCGCCCCAGGCTGGCGTCTCCCATCTTCAGACTACGGCGGACTTCCTGCATTCGCTGGTGTTTTCTATAACCATGCCGAAGTCACACCTGACTCCTTCTCAGATGCTCCCTTTCATCTGAGCTGTTTTGGACACAGTGCAGTTTCGGGCCTATCCTCCCGAGCAGCGAGTCCAGGATATTCAGGTTATGATACCGATGTTTCAGCCTCTATCCTGGATTTCGGTGAGACTGACTCTGAGGCTGCTGGACCTCATGGCCTCCTGGATCCTCCAGGTAAAACATGCCAGATGGCGTATGTGGGCTCAGCAGTGGGACCTGAAGTTCCAATGGGTGCAGCACAGGGGAATCTCTCCAACGTGGTCCAGATCTCAGCGGGAACTGCGAAAGACCTGCAGTGGTGGTTGATAAACTGCGATTGGGACACAGGCAGACCCCTCTCCCTTCCCCAATCAGATCTTACAGTAGTGACAGATGCGTCACTCCTGGGATGGGGCGGCCATCTGGGACCGGTGATGATCAGGGGATACTGGACTCCAGCGAAGTCGGGGCTCCACATCAGTTTGTTGGAGCTTCGAGCGATTCGGTTGGCTTTGAGAGCATTTCTTCCCTCTGTCAAGGGGAAGTTAGTGCAGGTGTTCTCGGACAGGACCACCGCCATGTGGTACTGCAACAAGCAGGGCGGTGTGGGGTCGTGGACCCTTTGTCAAGAGGCCCTGTGTCTCTGGACATGGCTGGAACAGCAGGGCATAACCCTGGTGGTTCAACATCTGACAGGTTCTCTGAATGCCAGGGCAGACAAACTCAGCCCTCAATGCCTAGTGTATCACGAATGGCGTCTTTAGTCCGAGGTGGCGAAAGGTCTCTTTCATCAGTGGGGAGAGCCTTGGTTATATCTGTTCGCCTACGAAGAGAATGTGCATTGTCAGCAGTTTTGCGTGCTGGAGTTCCAAGGCGGCTATCACTCGCCTACGCTTTTCTTCGCGAGTGGAGCTCAAGCCTTCTGTACGTCTTTCCGCCCATACCACTTCTGGCCAGGGTTCTGAAGAAGATTAAGAATGACCGAGTCCAAGTCATTCTTGTGGCTCCGGACTGGTCAAGGAGAGTCCTAGTAGCCAGAGCTTCTGCAAATGAGCTTTGATCATCCGATCAGGCTGCCCTTTTGGGTGGATCTTCTGTCGCAGCAGCAGGGGAGGGTCCTCCACCCAAACCTTTCAACTCTCCACCTCCATGCGTGGAGATTGAGCAGCGGCAGTTGATAGCTTTCGACTTTCCTCCTGAAGTATGTGATGGTATTTTGGCGGTTAGGCGGCCCTCCACTAAGACAGTATATGCCTGCCTTTGGCAAAAGTTTGTAAAATATTGTACAGAAAGGTCTATTGACCCTCTTTCTGATTCTCCTTCTACTGTTCTCTTCATTCTTACCCTTGCTCAGCAGGGGCTTGCTTTGGATACTCTTAAGGGTTATCTCTCTGCTTTGTCTGCTTTTGTGCGGCTGCCTTACCAACCTTCCTTCTTCAAATCCCCTATTGTAAATAGGTTCCTAAAAGGACTGGTTCACATGTTTCCACCCACGCCCCTTGTCATGTCACAGTAGGACCATAGTTTGATCCTCACTTATCTTATGTGCTCTCCTTTCGAGCCTTTGCATAGCTGTCCTCGCCGGATGCTTACCATCAAGACAGCCTTTCTGGTGGCAATAACATCTGCCCTGAGGGTGAGTGGGATGCAGGCATTGCCATCCAAGCCTGCCTACATGATGTCTTTTGTGGACAAAGTTGTCCTTCGTACCCGTGCCTCATTTTTACCAAAGGTGGTGACCCCTTTCCATCTGGGTCAATCAATCACACTGCCCACCTTTTTTGCTCCCCGGCATGCCTCTAAGGAAGAGGAGAGTCTCCTCTGTCTAGACCCAAAAAGAGCGTTGCCTTTCTACCTTGACCGCACAAAAGAGTTCCGGGTGGAAGACCAACTTGTTTCAGGGATTCTGCACATACACAGAACTATGCGCAGGATTATGGGACCTTGGTGTATAGGGGCTGAGCCTTCCTACCTCCTTAGTACCCACGAGCACAGGACCAACTAGCTATAGTGTCTCAATCGCTCTCCTACACAAACACGGAGAAGCAAATGATTAGACAACCGAGAACACAACACTCCCGCATCTCTCAGGAATCGTGGTAACAAGACACAACTTTTCGCTCACACTCTCGCTCCTGTCCACAATAAGATCTGACCGAGACACGAATATAGTTCAAAATGTTTATTTTAACTAATGTGCTCTAACATACAGTATCTGAAAGAGACACGTTAGTGACAGATTCCTTACCTTAGAATATCCCCAGGCGTCAGGCTGGATCCGGAAAGTTTTTTGCGTAGCAGTACCCTTGCGCGTCGGTAGGCGGCGTCGTGCG
Source organism: Calotriton arnoldi (assembly GCA_963921515.1). Lineage (NCBI taxonomy): Eukaryota > Metazoa > Chordata > Amphibia > Caudata > Salamandridae > Calotriton > Calotriton arnoldi. The sequence continues at coordinate 5,420,319 of CAWUFW010000017.1, forward strand.
GCTCCGCGTCCGTCGTCGGCGTCGTGATCGCCGGGATGACGTCGCGGGCAGCACTTAGGCGCCGCCCCTGCGCGCTGACGTCAGTTCTTCTTTTTCCGCGCCAGTAAGCGCAGATCCGGGAAGAGCAGTGCCCTAGTCACTTTTTGACTATCTTTTGTGAAATTTTTCACTGTTCTCTTCAACGAGTCTTCCACGACTCCTAAGGTGTCGTAGGGATGCCCGGCTTTAAGCCCTGCGAGGAATGTGGTCGTATGATGTCCATCACGGACCCCCACCTCGAGTGTCTCTTCTGCCTCGGCCGAGGCCACGACACGAGTCGTGCCCTGACTGCCGGAAACTTCATCCGAAGGCTTTGCGAGGCGGTCTCGAAAGCTCCTTGAAGTCCGGCAGTCGGCTCCGCGCCCGCAGCAAGCCCCGGTCCCGGGAGAGGTCGAGGGGCCGGACGCGGAGTCCCCGCCGTTCGTCGGAATCCAAGTCTTCGCGCTCCTCCGGTAAGTCGAAGCACAAGAAGTCTAAGCGGCGTCATCGCTCTAAGACTTCGCCTCGCCCGGTCGCGCGACTCGGCTGAGGTCCCTGTCGGCACCGTCCCCGCCCCGCGGCCCCGGACGTGCCTGTCGAGTTGCCCCCGCATTACCCGTCCTTCCCGGGTTCGGGGCGACTCCGGCCGAGCACAGAAATTCCTGTCGGCCATGGCCCGCCTCTTCGGGCCTCAAGGTCCCTCCGGTGCGCCTTCGGGCCCCGCGGGCTCAGATGGGGTTGCTCCGGCGTCGCCGTCGACTCCGGTCCCGGCGTCGCCTGTCCCACCAGCCTTCGTCCCGGCCTCGGCTCCGGCCCGGCCTCGACCCCGGTTCCGGTGGTGCCGCAACCTCCATCGACGCCGGTTGACCTAACCACGCCTCCGCCCGACGCCCGATGTCCCCGGTGCCGTTTCCGGCGCCGTCCGAGGCTCCGGGCGGCGTCGTTCCCGGTTCTCCCGGGGTCCGGACATGGAGCCGGACCGGCGTCGCCCGACCGCCGGTTCCGGCGCCCGATGAGGCCTTGGGTCCCTTATGTCCCTCCTCCTCCATCTTTTCAACCTGAGGAGGACCAGGAGAGCTGGGAGGGGTCTGACGACCCTCTCACACAACAGTGCGAGTTTGACCCGGACTGGGTTGAGGAACTTGGGGATGCCAGTGGGCTGGATACCTCCCCGACTCTGGCATGCTGTCTCCTCCCGTGGCAACGGAGGAGGGGGCTAATTTTGCAACGGTGTTGCGTAGAGCTGCTGGAGCCTTAGATCTCCAGTTGCCTACAGTGGCCGTCAGGACTAACCTCCTGACTGAAGTGCTTCAGCCGGCGGCCTCCTCTTCGGAGCCTGTGCTGCCGTTCAACGATGCACTCACTGACGTTCTTTTGGGTGCCTGGTCCAAACCCACCACAGGGGCTCCTGTGGATAGGAACGTGGCCCGACCGCCATCGCCCGGCTCCGGGCGACCCCCTGTTTCTCTCCCAACACCCCACCCCTGAGAGCTTGGTTGTCCAAGCCTCTGCCTCCCAAACAGCCTTCCCTACCGCCCCTCCGGATAGGGAATCCAAGCGCCTGGATCACTTTGGGAAGAAGGCTTTCTCTTCCTCCAGTGCTGGCTTGCGGTCTGTTAATACCGCTTGCCTCTTGGGCCGATACACCCACTCCCTGTGGGATTCGGTGGCTGATGTTTTGCCGCAGTGTTCTGAGGAGGTCCAGACACTGCTTACCCGCGCTATTGCGGAAGGGCGTGATGCGGCTAAGTATACCATCCGCTGTGGCCTTGATACCGCCGACTCGCTGGGCAGATCGCTTGCAACGACGGTGGCGCTGCGTCGCCACGCCTGGCTGAGAACCACTGGTTTTTCAGGGGATGTCCAGAGTACTCTCATGGACATGCCCTTTGATGGAGTCGGTCTCTTTGGTTCAAAGGCGGACCATGCGCTGGAGCGTTTCAAGGATTCACGGGCTACTGCTAAGTCCCTGGGCCTTGCTGTTGTGCGCCCTCCGCAAACGTCTGCTTTCGCCCCTTTCGTGGCCACGGAAGGGGCGCCCAGTCACGTCCACAGCCCGGCCAACGGCCCGCGCAGCAAGCGCCTTCGCGTGGCCGAGGGCGTGGATACCGCCGTGGCGGTTCGGGCAACCAGCGTGCGGGTCAGGCCACCACCTCCAACCCGTCCGCGGCCTCCAAGCCCTCCTAGTCCCTCCTTTCAGGTGCACAGCACGCCAGTCGGGGCAGGGTCCGCCATCACCTTCACCACTGGCGTCCCATCACCTCGGACAAGTGGGTCTTGGACATTGTCCGAAGGGCTACTCCCTCCCCTTCGAGACCACCCCCAGCCATGCCACCTCAATTCCACCGCATGTCAGGGGATCACTTGGTGCTTCTACAGAAGGAAGTCACGGCCCTCTTGGCCAAGAGGGCCATCGAGCATGTTCCGACCCCAGAAGTAGGGCGTGGTTGCTACTCCCACTACTTTCTGGTGCCCAAAAGGACAAGGAGGACATGCGTCCTATCTTGGACCTCCGGAACGTCAATCGCTTCCTCCCGGAAGGAGAAGTTCAAGATGCTCACCCTAGCTCAGGTCTTGACTGCCCTCGACCCCGGAGACTGGTTGGTAGCGTTGGACTTGCAGGACGCCTATTTCCACATCCCCGTCCTGCCGGCCCACCGGCGTTACCTTCGGTTCACGGTAGGCCTCGAGCATTTTCAGTTCACCGTGCTCCCCTTTGGCCTTACCAGTGCCCCTCGGGTGTTCACGAAAGTGATGGCGGTGGTCGCAGCTCATCTGCGCCGGGCAGGGGTTTCAGTCTTCCCCTACCTCGACGACTGGCTGCTGAAGGCGGGCTCGTCCCAGGCAGTTGTCTCCCACCTCCAGACTACGGCCGAACTCCTGCACTCGCTGGGGTTCTCCATCAATGTGCCAAAGTCGCATCTGATTCCTTCTCCACAGCTCCTTTTCATCGGAGCAGTTCTGGACACGACGCAGTTTCGGGCCTATCCTCCCGAACGGCGAGTCCGGGATATTCAGGCTATGATTCCGATCTTTCAGCCCTTATCCTGGGTTTCGGTACGGATGACCCTGAGGCTGCTGGGCCTCATGGCCTCCTGCATCCTGCTGGTCACTCATGCCAGATGGCATATGCGGGCTCTGCAGTGGGACCTGAAGTTCCAGTGGGCGCAGCACCAGGGCGACCTGTCCGATCACGTCCAGATCTCGGAGGGGACTGCAAAACAGTTGCAGTGGTGGCTCTCGAACCGGCAATGGGTCATGGGCAGATCCCTCTCCCTTCCCCAGCCAGAGCACACAGTTGTGACGGACGCGTCCCTTCTGGGATGGGGCGGTCACATGGGAGAGGCGGAGATCAGAGGCCTCTGGTCTCCGGGCGGAGTCCCGGCTCCATATCAACATTCTGGAGCTCCGGGCGATCCGACTTGCACTCAAGGCATTCCTTCCCTCTGTCAAAGGGAAGGTAGTGCAGGTGTTCACAGACAACACCACTGCCATGTGGTACTGCAACAAACAAGGCGGGGTGGGGTCGTGGACCCTTTGTCAGGAGGCTCTGCGCCTCTGGACATGGCTGGAACACCAGGGCATGTTCCTGGTGGTTCAACACCTGGCAGGTTCCCTGAACGCCAGGGCGGACGAACTCAGCCGCAGGTGCATGATGGATCACGAATGGCGTCTTCACTCGGAAGTGGCGCAAGGACTCTTTCTACAGTGGGGAGAGCCTTGGTTAGATCTATTCGCCACCGAAGAGAACGCGCAATGTCATCAGTTCTGCGCGTTGGAATTTCCAAGGCGGCACTCGCTCGGCGACGCTTTTCGTCACGAGTGGAGTTGCGGTCTATTGTACGCCTTTCCGCCTATACCACTTCTACCCAGAGTGTTGAAGAAGATTCGGCACGACCGGGCCCAAGTCATTCTTGTGGCTCCGGACTGGGCTCGAAGAGTTTGGTATCCCGAGCTACTCAATATGAGCGTAGATCCCCCGATCCGTCTGCCTCTTCGGGAGGATCTTCTGTCGCAGCAGCAGGGGACGGTCCTCCACCCGAACCTGTCCAGTCTACACCTGCTTGCGTGGAGATTGAGCGGCGGCAGTTGATTCCTTTCGACTTGCCTCCCGAAGTTTGTGATGTGATTCTGGCAGCCAGGCGTCCCTCCACTAAGGTGGTATACGCCTGCAGGTGGAACAAATTTGTGGCATGGTGCACAGCAAAGGCTGTGGATCCCCTTTCTGCCCCTCTTTCTGAGGTCCTTCTGTTCCTTCTCTCTCTAGCCCAACAGGGTTCTGCCCTGGGTACTATCAAGGGTTATCTTTGTGCTATCTCGGCCTTCCTCAGGCTCCCTGATCAGCCCTCCTTTTCAAGTCCCCTGTTGTTAACAGGTTCTTAAAAGGCATTACTCACCTCTTCCCTCCTGTTCCGTTTGTGATGCCTCAGTGGGACTTAAACTTGGTTCTTACCTTTTTAATGTGCGCTCCCTTTGAGCCTCTACATAACTGTCCTCTTCGTCTTCTGACTCTGAAGACAGCCTTTCTGGTGGCCATCACCTCCGCTCGGCGGGTGAGTGAGCTCCAGGCTCTATCTTGCAAACCTCCCTTTCTGTCTGTTCATCCAGACAAGGTTGTTCTTCGGACGCGTCCGTCCTTCTTGCCAAAGGTGGTTACTGCTTTCCACATTGGGCAGACCATCACTTTGCCCACCTTCTTTCCGCCTCCGCATCCTTCCAGAGAGGACGAGAGGCTCCACCGTCTGGACCCAAAACGTGCGCTCTCCTTCTATATTGACCGCACGAAACACTTCCGGGTGGATGACCAGCTCTTTATTGGCTACGTGGGCGCCAAAAAGGTCGGGCGGTGCACAAGAGGACCATCTCCCGCTGGGTTACCTTGTGCATCAAGACCTGCTATTCTTTGGCTAAAAGGAGCCTCCTGTTGGGCTGCGTGCCCATTCCACCAGGGCAACGGCTGCTACCACGGCCTTGGGCCGCGGTGTTCCGCTGCCGGTTATCTGTCAGGCAGCTACGTGGGCCTCGCTGCACACGTTTACAAAGCATTACTGCCTTGACAGTCAGGTCCGGAGGGACGGCTTCTTTGGCCGTTCTGTCCTCCAGGACTTCCTTGTCTGATCTTTGTTCGCAGACCCACCACCGGGGTTGGTATTGCTGGGGTATCTATTCTAAGGTAAGGAATCTGTCACTAACGTGTCTCTTTCAGATGCACAAGTTACTAACTTGTGTAACGGTATATCTGTAAGAGACAGTAGTTAGTGACAGATTCCTACCGCCCACCATCCTCCCCGTTCTGCGAACTGATTTCTAGGGTTAAGGACATCCCTTTCAGGGCCCTAGTATTTTTCAGACACCTATGTCAGCTTCTTGCATGGCTCTGCGTTCCTGGCGCGGAAAGTCGTGTACAGAACTGGCGTCAGCGCGCAGGGGCGGCGCCTAAGTGCTGCCCGCGACGTCATCCCGGCGATCACGACGCCGACGACGGACGCGGAGCCGCACGACGCCGCCTACCGACGCGCAAGAGGCACTGCTACGCAAAAAACTTTCCGGATCCAGCCTGACGCCTGGGGATATTCTAAGGTAAGGAATCTGTCACTAACTACTGTCTCTTACAGATATACCGTTACACAAGTTAGTAACTTGTGCATACGTGCCACAACAAGCAGAAAAATGCATAACAGTAATACAGTTAGCATCGCAGCCAGTCCATACATTATAATGGGAGATGTCATTGTATGAAGACAATGGATTATAGTGCCGAACCTCCCTCCCCTTGGTAGGAATGAGTATTATTATATAATAGAAGATCTCTGGGTTTTGTTAGCAGACCCCATACCTTAGAGCATAGATGGGATGTCTACATCGAAGCTGGGTGTTGCTCTTCTCCCCGGAAAGGTCCCTCTCCAAGTGTGTGTCACCTAAACATGTATCCCCATAATATCAAAGTACGAGTCTCCAGCAGCAGCTGCAGTGGTATGTTTTGTCTAGGTGCTAGGGCCTTAGCAGAACAGAATAACAAGGGGCATTGTTTATCGATCTTGCTCACAATGTTCAGACTAAACTCCAGGAACAGGCAGAGAACGAACACAGCAGACACTTCTCATGTGAAAGGTATAAACAGAGGCTTGCAAAAATAAAGTAATGTAGTAACGTGCGTAAAAGCAGCATCATGGTTGCACGAGCCATGCTAACTTAGTGATGTCGAAAATGTCCCTATCTGCCACGTGACAAACTCTTTGTGGGGTACATGAGAGCTAAGAAAGGCTGCTGGGTCGTTCGCTTCATTACGATCTGCTATGCCCTGACTAAGGAGCAGCCCCCTGAGGGATTACAAGTCCAAATTTGCCAGGGAGAAGGCTGCGACCACGGCGTTGGTTCGGGGGGTCCCAGTTCTGGACATCTGCCAGGCAGAAACGTGGGAGTCCCTGCACACGTTTGCCAAGCACTACTGCCTGGACAGTCTGGTCCGCAGGGACGGACATTTTGCCCGTTCGGTCCTGCAGGACTTTTTAGTGTGAGAAATTTTTCTGCAGCCCACCGCCAGGATGGTATGGTTTAGTTATCTATTCAAAGGTAAGGAATATGCAGCTAGAAGTCTCTATCAGATGAACAAGTTACTTACTTTTGGAACGCATTATCTGGTAGAGACAATATCTAGCTGCAGATTCCTTACAGACCCACCCATGCCTCCCCCCTCTGGAGACTTATTTGTTAGGGCTAGGGTTGCTCCATTTTCAGGGCCCTAATTGTGACACACAATCAAATCAGTCACTTCATGTGTCTGCGCTTCTGGCGAGGAAAAGTAAAAAGTACTGATGTCTGCACGCCTGGGTGGCACCTATATAGGTGACCGCGACGTCATAACCGATGCAAATTACGCTGATGACGTCACAGGGAACCAAATTGAGCCACCCGACGGCGCGCGCAAGGGGTACTCGTCACGCAAAAGTTTCCGGATCCAGCCTGACGCCTGGGAAATTTAAAGGTAAGGAATCTGCAGTTAGATATTGTCTCTATCCGATAATGCGTTAATGAAGGTAAGTAAGTTGTTTGTCACACTTGTTGAGTCCTCGTGGCTCCAACGTGCATGCAGGTAGGCCGCAGCACTCTGGGGCGTGCAAGTATGGGACATACACATGTTATACTTCTGTAGCCGGAGTGCCTCAAGCAGCCGCTCCTCATTTATTTATCCCCATGGGCCGCACCCGGCCCTTAGGGTGTATGCAATAAAAATGATAGTAGAGGCCGGGTGGCACTCTACATCCCTCTCAACTTTTATTAGATGAAAATGAAACATTAATCATACCTCGCACACATAGTCTCTGAGCAGCTGGTTTGGTCAGGATTGGAGTGAAGACCATACTTCTGGCTCCAACTTCTTTCCTGTCTCACACCAGCCAGTGTGGGGACCAGAGTGACTGGCCAAGATGTGGTGCCTGGGCACGGGTGATCGCTAGTGAGCGCATCCTCACCAGCCACTGACATGCCCTGGTGGCCGTAAAGGCGTCCTTGGGTACCACCAGCACCGGGGCTAGCTGCCACACGGACAGCATACCATCCTTGTCGTAAATGTTGAGCCCCCGTGGCTTCAGCGTGCAGGTAGACGAAGCACGCAAGTACTGGACACATGCGTTATATTTATCTGTAGCTGAAGTGCCTCGATGTAATGTACTGTACATTCTTACTAGTTAGCTCGTGCTTCCACGAGCTCTCACACTGTGTTCCAGTTTCCCTTTATTGGCATGCGCGCTTGTTCTGTTATGCGCGCATGCTGTACAATTGTTGTAAATATGTTTAGATTTAACTTAGCATTCTCGTGCAGCGCCTTTCTCCCTGAAGTGCTAACGGACCTAACAAGAGAAGAGGATTCCGTCCTTGCTGCAGTCAAGAACATGATTTTGACTGGTTGGCCAAAAGAACGCTCCTTACCTTCCCCGTTAAAATCCTTTGCCCGGGTCAATCAAGAACTTTCTGTAGTAGAAGTTTTGGTCATGCGTGGTGACCTTGCTGTACCCCCCACATCTCTACGTTCAAACATTTTTAAGATTGCACATGAAGGGCATTTAGGCATGGGAGCTACCTCCAGAAGGTTGAAAGAAAATTTTTGGTGGCCCGCTTTGGAATCAGATGTTACAAATTGGATAAACTCATGTCAAACTTGTCTTGTATCTGACAAACATTGGAAAACCATGAAAACACCACTACATAATGTACCAGTTCCAGAGGGTGCGTGGACAAAATTAGCTCTGGACTTTGCAGGACCTTTTGAGGTTCTTTCTACAGATAAGAAATACATTATAGTTCTAATAGATTATTTTTCAAAATGGGTGGAGTTTGAATTTTGTTCCTCTCCCAGTTCATCATCTGTGATTAATTTTCTCTCAAGAATTTTTCTTTCTGAAGGGTTTCCTAGAGAATTGGTCACAAATAATGGTTCTCATTTTATTTCACCATCAATGGAGAATTTTTAACATCGCATGATATTAAGCATTTAAGAGTGGCTTTGTATTCTCCTTCTGCAAACGGCTTGGTGGAATGAATGAATATTTATAAAGGAAGGCATTCAATCTGCCTTAGCTTCTAATGCACCTGTTGAAATATATATATTTTTTTAAATGTGGTCGTATCTTACTACGCCTCATTCTTCAACAGGCATTTCTCCCTTTAGGCTTCTGAAGCAAAGGGATCCCAATGGAACACTTTGCCCTGCCTGGTTAAAAACATTGAGAAAGGATGATAATTCATGCTTGGTTTGCAGGGATAAACAAAATATGCTTAGGAAAGTTGCTGTTCAACAATTTATACAAAAGAAAAAGTTTGATACCAAAGGTTGCAACAGCATACAGGATTTTCAAATTGGTGATTGGGTCATGATTAAGTCTCCCAAGAAAGTTAAGAAAGGTCTTTCTAAATTTTCTCCAGTACAAATCCTTAAGTTGTCGAAAGGATCTTTATTTTTGGGTCACAAAGGATGGTGGAGTAAAATAATGTTGGTTAAATTAATGCCTGATCAAGCTCGCAAGATATTGTCCAACAAAAAAATGATTTTCAAGAGAATTTACATTTTTTCTACTTTTCAAATGATTTAAGTGTAGATGAATCTTTAATGTCAACTGGAAATGATGTTCAGATCCCAGAACTTAGTAACTCTTTGCCAGATTCTCCGTCTACAAATGGCTCTGTACAAATTAATGATTATGTGAATTCTAACCCAATTTCTGTAAGACCTTCTCGGAATTGTGCATTCCCTTCGAAATACAAAGATTTTTATCTGTCTTAAATGTATTATTAATTTATACTTTTCTTGTTTGTGAAAGGGGAAGGGTGATGTAATGTACTGTACATTCTTACTAGTTAGCTCGTGCTTCCACGAGCTCTCACACTGTGTTCCAGTTTCCCTTTATTGGCATGCGCGCTTGTTCTGTTATGCGCGCATGATGTACGATTGTTGTAAATATGTTTAGATTTAACTTAGCATTCTCGTGCAGCGCCTTTCTCCCTGAAGTGCTAACGGACCTAACAAGAGATTATCCGTTTGAACTTCAAGGAGGAAGGATGCACTCCAGTGGTGTCTTCGTATACTTGAAATAAAGCTTCAATTCCTTCTCAACAATTCCTCATCGTCTCTACTTTATTTCATGAGGAATTCCACTTTACACTCGAGCGGGCGCTCCTGCGTTTATGTATCCCCTCGGGCCTCGCCCGGCCCTCGTGGTGTGTGTATGCGATGCAAATTATAGTAGAGGCTGGGTGGCCTAAAAACGTGTTGATGCGCCTGAGTGGGATCACCCGAGTCAAGGGCTTGACTGGCCTGGCCGGACTAGCACGGCGGCCGACATACATGCCTTGTCCAGCCTCACATTCTCTGTCAGAGCTGCGCAGTGGCAGTGCGTGCGTCACAAAGCGGCGCGACACTAAACAAATACATGTGGAAATCCGTACATGTCTACTGAAATGGCAGCTCCATGTGCTGCCGTACAGGCAGAAGCGCAAGCGTACAGCATGAAACCACGACAGGCTTCACAGGAAGTGAGACCGCGCCTCCCTGTGGGTATTTCTTGCTGTGTTGGCTGGTAACATTCGTTCACACACCCCCTCCCCCCGCCCCTCCACCCTCTTCCACCCTCACCGTTGGATTGATTTACCCACATATACATACAGTTTAGTAACGTGTTTCTTATCAAAATGGTAAACTTCGCAAATGGACAAAGTTCGCATATCCAAGACAGTGGGTAGCAGTACAGCTATTGCCGTATTTCATGTTGGTAGAATGCGCTGTTCCTAAAAAGGTGCAATGCTGCCATCTAACGGCTCAATCAATTACCCAGACTTCGGATGAGCTTTGGGCGATGAATGCTTTAAATGTGTTTCTATCGAAGCAACGATAGAAATGAGCAGTTGGTTACCGGACCGTAGTATCCACGACTTTCTAATATCCGTCAGTGACGCCCAATTTGACTTGTTCATGAAACCTGCAGATGCGTTTTTGGTGGCTAAATTAATTGGTCATAATAATGCCACAAATTTATTTCCTGATTTATTTTTGTGATTTTATATAGCGCGGACTTGGCCTATAGGCATCAGAGCGCTTTACAATAAAGCAGAACGTATCCATAACAAATAGAAAATATACGTGTAACTTCAAAGGTTGGGAGAACACCAGTCTAGCCTCCTGGTGCGGTAGAGCGCTTCACAAGTATTCATTGTAAACAGGTCGGCCTTTAGCAGGGCATCGAGCTGTGTGCACTAAGGTTATGCCAACAACAGCACCATTCTCAGCTTGCTGCAGTCATGTCCTTGTCCCTGCCTGTTTATTGCCGTCTGATTTGCCAGTTTAAAGTGGTGATATAAGGCAGGTGATGATTTTAACACCCCTTTAGTCCTCTTCCTTCCCCTCAGTTCACTGTCTCACCCCTGCTGACACACATCAACAAAACCATCATCTGAAAGAGACACGTTAGTGACAGATTCCTTACCTTAGAATATCCCCAGGCGTCAGGCTGGATCCGGAAAGTTTTTGCGTAGCAGTACCCTTGCGCGTCGGTAGGCGGCGTCGTGCGGCTCCGCGTCCGTCGTCGGCGTCGTGATCGCCGGGATGACGTCGCGGGCAGTACTTAGACGCCGCCCCTGCGCGCTGACGCCAGTTCTTCTTTTTCCGCGCCAGTAAGCGCAGATCCGGGAAGAGCAGTGCCCTAGTCAATTTTTGACTAACTTTTTTTGTGACTTTTTTCACTGTTTCTTCATCGAGTCTTCACGACTCCTAGGTTTTTTTTTAAACTCTTTTTATTGATTTTATCCCAACATGTGGCATAGAAAATCATCGCATCTAACAAAATATACATACAACGCATAATTGAAAAACGTTTCTTTCTATGGCTCCTCCCTCCCTTCCACCCCCCCTCGCCACCGGTGTGCCTGCAATCACTTATTACTAGCAATACAGTTCTCTATGGTTTATCATATCAACAATTATGTACAATCTTTAAAGCATTACATTGTATACATTGATGTTAGGGGTCACTATACAGGCCGCCGGTCTTTTCATGGCCCATGTTTCACATATTTAGGTGGTAATTGGAGGTCCCTGGTCCCCTCCGACCGACCCTTGCTCTGATCCCGTCTCCGGGGTCCGCAGTATTGTAACCAAGGCCTCCCAAGCCCTCGCCGCCTCCAGTGCTGTTTCATTATTACTACGCCAAGCTTGCTGCAGCCTAAGAGTGCCTTCGCTTCGCGCCCATTTCAATAATTCCGCTCTCCATCTCCCCATACTTGGACCCCCCGCCGACTTCCAATGCATCGTTATCTCTCTTTTGGCCAAAATCAAGCCGAGGTCCAGAAATTTACTCGTGATTTTCGTTTTTCTAGTGTGCGGGAACCAATGCAGAATACAAACACCCATATCTAAATCAATTACTCGCTCAGTCACACTACTCAACAATTCCAGCACTTCTTCCCAATAAGTCCCCAGATTCACACACCCCCAGAACATATGACGGAAGTCGGCCCCCTCCAAGCCACATCTCGGGCATAGAGCAGTCGCCGTATGGAAGTATTGTTTAAGCTTAGCTGGTGTCAAATACGCTCTATGCAGAACATAGAATTGCACCAATTGGAATCTGGCATTTCTCGTGCTCTTCCAGGCTCGCCTAACCAGTTGGGCCCATGTGTTTTCAGGGATTTCCCTGCCAAGGTCCCCCTCCCACTTCTCCTGCAGCGTGTTCAACGGGCTTAGACCTTCAGTCGACATGCGCCGATATAGACACGTAACGGCCTTAAAAGTCCCCGATGCCATCACCACGTATTGACACACCATGGAGGTCCGTGGTTCCGACAACCCCAGCCCCCAATGTCGCTGCAGTGCCGAGATGAGTGCCGCATGCAGCAGATAGTCCCCGCGCGGGAGATCATAGCTAGCCTGCAAGGCCTGAAAGGACAACAGGGTTTCATTTTCATAGAGGTCTCCTAATACTTGTATCCCTAGGTCTTCCCAGTGGGCTAGCGCCGACCAGTCCCCGCCATGCGGGAAGGCAGTACACATGCCCAACGGTATCTCCGGGGCGTAAGGGCGGGCAAAGCCAGCCCGTTTCTGACTCCGGTTCCAACACAATCTTAGCGTCCTCTCTTCCACAGTAAGCGGTTCAAGGCACAACTTCTGGTTCAAAACTATGAAAGACAATATATATCTTGGGACCCATCGTCCTCCTGGACCATCAGGACCTCTAAACTCCCGAGCTATGGCCTGAGTCAGCCACTGCAGTTGTGCCGCCAGATAGTACCCTCGAAATCCGGCACTGCCATGCCTCCATCAGCCCTAGGCCGTATCATCGTGGCCATTGCAACTCGTCGCCTGCTTGTCCCCCAAAGAAAACCCCCAGCCATAGATCGGAGCTGTCGAAAGATGGAACCCGCCACCCAAATCGGCAACGTCCGAAAATAATACAATAAACGTGGGAGCACCACCATCTTCAGGAGTGCTACTCGACCGGCAACCGATAACGGTAGTGTACTCCAAAATGCGAAATTGCCTTTAAGCCCGCGGAGAGCCCGGCCTAAATTGCCCTCCAACAAGTCTTCCACAGAATGATAGATGTAAGTGCCTAAGTAAGGCAGACAATATGGTTCCCAGCGTACACCCGCCGCCTGCGGGGGCCGCCTCAGTCGGGGTAACCGGAAATAAGCAGGTCTTTGCCCAGTTCACCCGCAGTCCCGAATATTGCCCAAACGCTGAAAGCAAGTTTCGTGCTCCCTCCAATGCTGCATCCGCGTTCGCGAGAAAGAGCAATAAATCATCTGCGTAGAGGGAGACATAATGCATATCTCCACGATGGAGTAAGCCAGAATAATGTTCCCCTAACCGGGCATGGGCAGCCAAAGGTTCAATGGCCAGGGCAAATAATAGCGGCGAGAGTGGACAACCCTGTCTCGTACCGCGGCCCACCCGGCAGGCCGGGGAGATAGTTACCCCCGTCCGTACACGCGCCGACGCCGATCTGTAAAGAAGTTCCGTCCACCCCACAAAATCGTCACCTAATCAAAACTCACGAAGGACCCGGTACAAATACGACCACTCCAGGCTATAAAAAGCCTTTTCTATATCTACCGATAGAACCATTGCAGTAGGTGTATCGCTATGATCCTCTCCCAAAATCCGCAAAAGGCGTCGCGCATTAATTGCGGTGTCACGCTTCGGGATAAAGCCCGCCTGGTCGGTATGGACCAGTTGTGCCATATAGGGGAGGAGCCGGGTCGCCAAAATTCTACTCAATATCTTATAATCGGCAGTTAGCATTGATAAAGGACGATAGGCCGTCCTAGCCAGTGAATCCCCGCCCGGTTTCAGCAGCGGAACAATGATAGCCTCACGAGTGGAGGCTGGCAACCGTCCCGAGTCCCAGGCCTCCCGATAAACCGCCAGCAGTTTAGGGGCCAGGAGATCAATATACGCAGAATAAAATTCGATCGGTAGCCCGTCGGCACCTGGGGACTTCTTGCGCGCCATATGCTTTATCGCACTGCGTATCTCTCCTTCAGTAACCATCTGCCCCAACATGGCCCCTTGATCCGCCTCAAGCTGCGGTAGTTGTATTTCAGCTAAGAATTCAGTCAACTCATCGCCCGTACTTTGCAGTTTGCTCTCATAAAGATCTGTGTAGTAGGCCAAGAACATCTTATTAATCCCCTGCTGCGTGTACTCCGGTGTGCTCCGCCGGGGAGGTCAAGGCCAATATGGGCGTGCCCCTCGGTATCGGATTAGCCAACCACGCCAGGAGGGCGCCCGCTTTATCCCGCTCCGCATGTGCCCTCACCAAATATTCCTTATGATCAAAACAGCGTAACCGTTCCACCTGTTTAGCCACCTCCTCCCGTGCAGCCAACACGTCAGCCTGCGCTTCCGGGCTCGCAGGGAGCGCTCTCTCCGCCTGTCGCAGCAGCAGTTCACCCCTTTCTATGTCTTGCAACAGTGTCTTTCGCACTCCCGTCGCCTTGGCAATACATAATCCCCGCACCACCACCTTAAATGCGTCCCACTCCAGTGCCAGGTCCGAGGCCGTTCCCGTATTTTCTAGAAAATAATGCTCAATACCCTCTCGCACCTCCGCCCGAAACACCGGGTCCTCTAAAGTCTCCGGACGCAATCGCCAAGTGGGAATTGCCGGCCTTACTCGGGACCACCTCAGGGCCAATAGCAATGGATTATGGTCCGATAATGTCCTTGTCAGATATTCACTATGGCGAACCATCGCATGTACATCCGGTGAGCACAACACTGCGTCCAACCGCACATGTAAGTTATGTAAAGCAGAATAAAAAGAATAGTCCCGTTCTCCCAAGTGGTGCGCGCGCCAGGTGTCTACGAGCCCCCACTCAGCCTGCCAGTCCCTCCGAAGCTTCGAAAGTTTATGTATGGGCGCCTGCGGTAGCGGCGGATGAGACCTATCCAGTTCGGTATCCGCGACTGAATTAAAGTCGCCACCTAACATCAGTGCACCGGTCAAAAAGGATGATAACTTCCCTGATAGGCTGGCAAAGAAGGATTTCTGGTCCACATTGGGGGCATACACACCACACAACGTCACACATCGTCCATCCAATCTGCCCGTAACAGCCACAAATCTCCCCTCAGGATCAACTACCTGCTGAAGTGGTTGGAAAGGGACTCCTGCTCTCACCCAGACCAATACTCCCCTATCATAGGCAGAATACGTTGTATAAAAAAGCTGCCCCCTCCATCGGCGCTGCAGCGCCCGGCCCTCTGCTCGGTCTATGTGTGTTTCTTGAAGAAAAGCTATTTGGGCTCCCCTACGCACCAAATATGCATGAACCCTATGGCGTCTCTGCATCGTATGCATCCCCCGTACATTCCACGTAATGCATTTAATCTCAGGTGTTGACCCCATTGTGTAAAAAGACTTTGTTCCGTATCAGCATTCCCCGCAGTGGCACACCGGTGATACTAACTACCCCAACACCATCCCCCAAACCCACCCCTCCACCCGTCCCCAGAACAGGCTCTAAACAGCTAGTACCCATCCAAACTATTCCCAAACAACTCCCCTGGTAGCTACCAGAGGTTCACTCTAAGAGCGAATCTAAGGGGGGAGCTCGGCACCAAGAAGATCCGGCCAGTTGTGTCACTGCCGCCAAGTGCCGAACCCCACAATAAATAAGAGTACAGTTCCCCCGGGGCAGTCCCCGGACACCCAAGCGGCCATACTGAGTTCCCGTCCCCCCATCTGGGCTTCCTGATCCCCTCCAACTGCTCCAATTACCCCCCTCCAAGAGCTACAGCTCCAGAACCAGCCGGCCCTGCTTACTAGCTACATGGGACACTGCATGCAATCAGGCATCTGCAATCTCGTCCGCCGTCCCTGGGGTGATGTGAGGGAGAATAACGCTCCCCGCGTCCATCCCATCAGTGTCTGTCCCTTCTGACCCTCGTTCTGACTCGGTCCCTCCTTTTAGGGTCGCGCCGCTCGCCTGCGATATCTCCGTCACGGCCTGCAACGCTGCAGACCTCTCTCTCTTCGTCTGGGACGTAGAAGGTTTCTGCGAACCAGGTCGCCTTCTCCTGTTGCGTCGTGCCCGGAGCGACCTCAGTGCCACCGTTGTCTGTCCCCCGTTGCCTTTTGTTACACCTGTTCCTGTGCGATAAGTTTCCAACCAGCTCCATGCCTCGTCCGGGGAGTTGTGAAAGGAGGTAGTGCCATCCAATGTCACTCTCAGACGTGCTGGGAACATCAGGGAATACTGAATACTTTCATCCCGGAGTGCTTTCTTGACCGCTAAAAGGAAGATCGCTGGCGCTGTACTTCAAAGGTGTAATCCGGGAACAGCGACACGTTATTATTGTCCACTTTATATGGGCCAGCGGTGCGTGCCTTATGTAAGAGAAAGTCTCTGTCCTTATAGTGCAGCAGGCGGGCCACCACAGGCCTGGGAGGCCTTCCAGGTTGCAACGGTCGGGCAGGCACTCTGTGCGCTCTCTCCAGAGTATAGAATGGTGTCAGGCCCTCCGGAGCTACCTCGGTGCGCAGCCACTGCTCCAGGAAATCCACCATACTGTCCCCTTCCACTCCTTCAGGAAGGCCTACCACCCGTACGTTGTTCCGTCTATTACGCCCTTCCGCGTCCTCCGCTCGTCTCTCTAAGACTTGAAGCCTACGAGTGATGTCTCCCATCTGCTCGTCCAGTGCCCTCTGCGAAGGCTCCAAGACCCCCAATGTGGTCTCCGTCTGCCTCACCCGGTCGGTCAGCTTCACATGGTCCGCCCGCAGGAGTCCCAGTCCCAAGGATACCTGTGCTATGTCCTGCTGGAGTGCCTCTTTCGTGTCCGTAATAGCTCGGAGGATCTGGTCCACCTGCTGTTGCTTGAGCCCTTCCGGTGATGAACCAACCGCTCCCTGTGTCTTCTGTTCTGCTGCATCATCCTCCTGTTCAGGGGGTGCTCCCCCTTGCTTGCCTCGTGGCTTCCCCATTGGGGTTCAGTTATTATGCTCTCAGGGTTGAACGCACCGCACAGTTCCTCCTGTAACTCAGCAAGTTAAGGCCCTCCCTCATGCGGAGGTATACGTACACCCAGTTATCAGTTGTCGACTTCCACTGTGCCCAGAAGGGGCTCCTCATTCACCCCTGCCTCTCATGGGCCTCTCTATGTGGGAACAAGGCCAGATCACCAATGTCGTAGTAAGCGTACCAGGGAATTTCGCTCTGAATAGCGCCCAGCAGGGACCCCCGCTCCAAGGTCCCCCAGTCGGCACCCACAGACTCGGGGCCCAATCAGCCACCTCCCAGTATCCGCAGCCCCTGACACTCGGGGTAGTTATATTCCACAGGGGGCGATCAATCCAGTTCTTCTATGGCACCACACTCTAGTGTCCCACAAAATAGCCAACTGGTCCTCTCTCCAGACATGAGGCACTTCCGCAGACCCAGGCCCGGGCCTGCGCTGCTCACTTGGCAGCCGCAGTGAGTTCTAGGGGCCAGCCCCAGAATTGATAGGACACCTTCTCCGGAGTGTCAGCGAGCCCCTCCTCAGACTGGACAGTAGGGCCTCGGCGATACTGCACCTCGCTGCGGTCTCTCAGTTCCCCAGAGTAGTTTCTAACTTCGCCCCCAGTTCGTGCGGCGGAGTGCGGCCCTCCGTATGCTGAGCGGCTCTGCCCATGGAGGTCGGGGACCAGATGGCCGTCGTACACCCCCTCCAATCGGGCCCCGAGCTCTCCCTGCCCTCGGTAAGCGCTCACCGGGTCAGTGCTTCCACTGTCAGCCCTCAGGAACCGAGGCCGCTCGATTGCCACCACCAGGAGCTGGTCCGGGCGTCGTATTACTCGGGCGTCCCACGGCGATTGCTCCCTACTCCACTATGACCGGGTGGTCTCCGGGTCGTCCAGGCCCCTCACATATGCAGCCTGCTGCACGCGCCCACGATGTGCTCCAGGAGTTCAGGGACCCCCCTGCAGACGCTGTGCACCTTTCACTCGTTGGGGGGGGGGGGAAGCCCGCTGGTCGGTAGTCCGCCCTCTGGTGTGTGTCGCAGTTCAGCTCGCAGGGTCGGCCGCCATTTTAGGCCGTCAGGTCCAGAGCCGCGCCGCTGTCGGAGCCACGGTCCATTGTCGGAGGGGACCGGAGCCTTCTAGTAAAGGCAGCACTGGTCCCTGTAGTCCAAGGAACACCCCCAGGGTCGCCAGAGCCCTAGTTCGGGGCTCCGGTCAGGATAAACGATGAGGTCGGCGCGGAGCTCACAGCTCACACGACCGTCTCCATCGGCGTCCAAGCCACGCCTTCACGACTCCTAGGTGTCGTAGGGATGCCCGGCTTCAAGCCATGCGGAGCCTGTGGTCGCATGATGTCGATCACGGACCCGCATCTCGAGTGTCTCTTCTGTCTCGGCCGAGACCACGACACGAAGTCGTGCCCTGACTGCCGGAAACTTCATCCGAAGGCTTTGCGAGAGCGGTCTCGAAAGCTACTCGAGGTCCGGCAGTCGGCTCCGCGCCGCACCAAGCCCCGGTCCCGGGAGAGGTCGAGGGGCCGGTCGCGGAGTCCCCGCCGGTCGTCGGAGTCCAAGTCTTCGCGCTCCTCGGGTAAGTCGAAGCACAAAAAGTCTAAGAAGCATCATCGCTCTAAGACTTCGCCTCGCCGGTCTCGCGACTCGGCTGAGGCCCCAGTCGGCACCGTCCCCGCCCCTGCGGCCCCGGACATGCCTGTAGAGCCGCCCCCGCATTACCCGTCCTTTCCGGGTTCGGGGGCGACTCCGGCCGAAATACAGGAATTCCTGTCGGCCATGGCCCGCCTCTTCGGGCCTTCAGGTCCCTCCGGTGCGCCTTCGGGCCCCGCGGGCCCTGATGGGGTTGCCCCGGCGCCGCCGTCGACTCCGGTCCCGGCGTCGCCTGTCCCACCAGCCTTCATCCCGGCCTCGGCTCCGGCCCCGGCCTCAATCCCGGCTCCGGTGGTACCGCAACCCCCATCGACGCCGGTTGACCTAACCACGCCTCCGCCGACGACGATGTCCCCGGTGCCGTTCCTGACGCCGTCCGGAGCTCCGGACGGCGTCGGTCCCCGGCTCTCTCCGGCTCCGGACATGGAGCCGGACCGACGTCGCTCGACGCCGGCTCCGGCGCCGATGAGACCTTGGGTCCCAAATGTCCCTCCTCCTCCATATTTTGAACAAGAGGAGGACCAGGAGAGCTGGGAGGGGTCTGAGGACCCTCTCACACAACAGTGTGAGTATGATCCGGACTGGGCTGAGGAACTTGGGGATGCCAGTGGTCTAGACACCTCCCCTGACACTGGCATGCTGTCTCCTCCCGTGGCTACGGAGGAGGGAGATAATTTTGCAACGGTGTTGCGTAGAGCAGCTGAAGTCTTACATCTCCAGTTGTCTACTGTGGCCGTCAGGACTAACCTCCTGACAGAAGTGCTTCAGCTGGCGGCTTCCTCCTCGGAGACTGTGCTGCCGTGTAATGATGCACTCACTGACGTTCTTTTGGGTGCCTGGTCCAAACCCACCACAGGGGCTCCTGTGGATAGGAACGTGGCCCGACGCCATCGCCCTGCTCCGGGCGACCTCTTGTTTCTCTCCCAACATCCCACCCCGAGAGCTTGGTTGTCCAAGCCTCTGCCTCCCAAACCGCCTTCCCTACCGCCCCTCCGGATAGGGAATCCAAACGCCTGGACCAATTTGGGAAGAAGGCTTTTTCTTCCTCCAGTGCTGGCTTGCGGTCCGTCAACACCGCTTGCCTTTTAGGCCGATATACCCACTCCCTGTGGGATTCGGTGGCAGCTGTTTTGCCGCAGTGTTCTGAGGAGGTCCAGACACTGCTTACCCGCGCCATTGCGGAAGGGCGAGATGCGGCTAAATACACCATACGTTGTGGCCTTGATACCGCCGACTCGCTGGGCAGATCGCTTGCGACGACGGTGGCGCTACGTCGCCACGCCTGGCTGAGAACAACTGGTTTCTCGGGTGATGTCCAGAATACACTCATGGACATGCCCTTTGATGGAGTCGGTCTTTTTGGTTCAAAGGCAGACCATGCGCTGGAGCGGTTTAAGGACTCACGGGCTACTGCCAAGTCCCTGGGCCTTTCTGTTGTACGCCCTCCGCTCACCTCTGCTTTTCGCCCCTTTCGTGGCCACGGAAGGGGCGCCCAGTCACGTCAGCTGCCCAGCCACCGGCCCGCGCAGCAAGCGTCTTCGCGTGGCCGAGGACGTGGATACCGCCGTGGCGGTTCGGGCAACCAGCGTGCGGGTCAGGCCACCACCTCCAACCCGTCCGCGGCCTCCAAGCCCTCCTAGTCCCTCCTTTCCGGTGCACAGCACGCCAGTAGGGGGCAGGGTCCGCCATCACCTTCACCACTGGCGTCCCATCACCTCGGACAGGTGGGTCTTGGACATTGTCCGAAGGGGCTACTCCCTCCCCTTCGAGACCACCCCCAGCCATGCCACCTCAATTCCACCGCATGTCAGGGGATCACTTGGTACTTCTGCAGAAGGAAGTCACGGCCCTCTTGGCCAAGAGGGCCATCGAGCATGTTCCGACCCCAGAAGTAGGGCGTGGTTGCTACTCCCACTACTTCCTGGTGCCCAAAAAGGACAAGGAGGACATGCGTCCTATCTTGGACCTCCGGAACGTCAATCGCTTCCTCCGGAAGGAGAAGTTCAAGATGCTCACCCTAGCTCAGGTCTTGACTGCCCTCGACCCTGGAGACTGGTTGGTAGCGTTGGACTTGCAGGACGCTTATTTTCACATCCCCTCGGGTGTTCACCAAAGAGATGGCGGTGGTCGCAGCTCATCTGCGCCGGGCAGGGGTTCCAGTCTTCCCCTACCTCGACGACTGGCTGCTGAAGGCGGGCTCGTCCCAGGCAGTCGTCTCCCACCTCCAGACTACGGCCGAACTCCTGCACTCGCTGGGGTTCTCCATCAATGTGCCGAAGTCGCATCTGATTCCTTCTCCACAGCTCCTTTTCATCGGAGCAGTTCTGGACACGACGCAGTTTCGGGCCTATCCTCCCGAACGGCGAGTCCGGGATATTCAGGCTATGATTCCGATCTTTCAGCCTTTATCCTGGGTTTCGGTACGGATGACCCTGAGGCTGCTGGGCCTCATGGCCTCCTGCATCCTGCTGGTCACTCATGCCAGATGGCATATGCGGGCTCTGCAGTGGGACCTGAAGTTCCAGTGGGCGCAGCACCAGGGCAACCTATCCGATCACGTCCAGATCTCGGAGGGGACTGCAAAACAGTTGCAGTGGTGGCTCTCGAACCGGCAATGGGTCATGGGCAGATCCCTCTCCCTTCCACAGCCAGAGCACACAGTTGTGACGGACGCGTCCCTTCTGGGATGGGGCGGTCACATGGGAGAGGCGGAGATCAGAGGCCTCTGGTCTCCGGCGGAGTCCCGGCTCCATATCAACCTTCTGGAGCTCCGGGCGATCCGACTTGCACTCAAGGCATTCCTTCCCTCTGTCAAAGGGAAGGTAGTGCAGGTGTTCACAGACAACACCACCGCCATGTGGTATTGCAACAAACAAGGCGGGGTGGGGTCGTGGACCCTTTGTCAGGAGGCTCTGCGCTTCTGGACATGGCTGGAACAT
Organism: Calotriton arnoldi; assembly: GCA_963921515.1. Taxonomy (NCBI): domain Eukaryota; kingdom Metazoa; phylum Chordata; class Amphibia; order Caudata; family Salamandridae; genus Calotriton; species Calotriton arnoldi. The sequence continues at coordinate 5,441,934 of CAWUFW010000017.1, forward strand.
CAGGGCATGTTCCTGATGGTTCAACACCTGGCAGGTTCCCTGAACGCCAGGGCGGACGAACCTAGCCGCAGGTGCATGATGCATCACGAATGTCGTCTTCACTCGGAAGTGGCGCAAGGACTCTTTCTACAGTGGGGAGAGCCTTGGTTAGATCTATTCGCCACCGAAGAGAACGCGCAATGTCATCAGTTCTGCGCGTTGGAATTTCCAAGGAGGCACTCGCTCGGCGACGCTTTTCGTCGCGAGTGGAGTTGTGGTCTGTTGTACGCCTTTCCGCCTATACCACTTCTACCCAGAGTGTTGAAGAAGATTCGGCACGACCGGGCCCAAGTCATTCTTGTGGCTCCGGACTGGGCTCGAAGAGTTTGGTATCCCGAGCTACTCAGTATGAGCGTAGATCCCCCGATCCGTCTGCCTCTTCGGGAGGATCTTCTGTCGCAGCAGCAGGGGACGGTCCTCCACCCGAACCTGTCCAGCCTCCACCTGCTTGCGTGGAGATTGAGCGGCGGCAGTTGATTCCTTTCGACTTGCCTCCCGAAGTTTGTGATGTGATTCTGGCAGCCAGGCGTCCCTCCACTAAGGTGGTATACGCCTGCAGGTGGAACAAGTTTGTGGCATGGTGCACAGCGAAGGCTGTGAATCCCCTTTCTGCCCCTCTTTCTGAGGTTCTTCTGTTCCTTCTTTCCCTGGCCCAACAGGGTTCTGCCCTGGGTACCATCAAGGGCTATCTTTGTGCCATCTCGGCCTTCCTCAGGCTTCCTGATCAGCCCTCCCTTTTCAAGTCCCCTGTTGTTAACAGGTTTCTAAAAGGCATTACACACCTCTTCCCTCCTGTTCCGTTTGTGATGCCTCAGTGGGACTTGAACTTGGTTCTTACCTTTCTTATGTGCGCTCCCTTTGAGCCTCTACATAACTGTCCTCTTCGTCTTCTGACTCTGAAGACAGCCTTTCTGGTGGCCATCACCTCCGCTCGGCGGGTGAGTGAGCTCCAGGCTCTTTCATGCAAACCTCCCTTTCTGTCTGTCCATCCAGACAAGGTTGTTCTTAGGACGCGTCCGTCCTTCTTGCCAAAGGTGGTTACTGCCTTTCACATTGGGCAGACCATCACTTTGCCCACCTTCTTTCCGCTTCCGCATCCTTCCAGAGAGGAAGAGAGGCTCCACTGTCTGGACCCAAAACGTGCGCTTTCCTTTTATATCAACCGCACACAACACTTCCGGGTGGATGACCAGCTCTTTGTTGGCTACGTGGGCGCCAAAAAAGGTCGGGCGGTGCACAAGAGAACCATCTCCCGCTGGGTAACCTTGTGTATCAAAGCCTGCTATTCTTTGGCTAAGAAGGAGCCTCCTGTTGGGCTGCGTGCCCATTCCACCAGGGCAACGGCTGCTACCACGGCCTTAGGCCGCGGTGTTCCGCTGCAGGATATCTGTCAGGCAGCTACCTGGGCCTCGCTGCACACGTTTACCAAGCATTACTGCCTTGACAGTCAGGTCCGGAGGGACGGCTTCTTTGGCCGTTCTGTCCTCCGGGACTTCCTTGTCTGATCTTTGTTCGCAGACCCACCACCGGGGTTGGTATTGCTGGGGTATCTATTCTAAGGTAAGGAATCTGTCACTAACGTGTCTCTTTCAGATGCACAAGTTACTAACTTGTGTAACGATATATCTGTAAGAGACAGTAGTTAGTGACAGATTCCTACCGCCCACCCATCCTCCCCGTTCTGCGAACTGATTTCTAGGGTTAAGAACATCCCTTTCAGGGCCCTAGTATTTTTCAGACACCTATGTCAGCTTCTTGCATGGCTCTGCGTTCCTGGCGCGGAAAGTCGTGTACAGAACAGACGTCAGCACGCAGGGGCGGCGTCTAAGTACTGCCCGCGACGTCATCCCGGCGATCACGACGCCGACGACGGACGCGGAGCCGCACGACGCCGCCTACCGACGCACAAGGGTACTGCTACGCAAAAACTTTCCGGATCCAGCCTGACGCCTGGGGATATTCTAAGGTAAGGAATCTGTCACTAACTACTGTCTCTTACAGATATATCGTTACACAAGTTAGTAACTTGTGCATCTGCGTGAACAGGTAATCTATCAGGGATTTAGGTGAGCTGTGGGAGGTCCAGGGATGTTTGAGTTCAGGGCCCAGTCCCTGCTCATCCAGGTACTGACCAGTGAACGCAAAAGGGACCCCCTGCTGCCTCATTTAATTCACTACCGTCAGCAAGGGTGCCAAATTTCTCTCCGCTCAAACCCAGGGTGCTTACCAAAGGCCGGCTCTGATTGTAAAACATAGCAGTGACAAGCAGGTGATACAGTACCTTGAGCTGGGTAATATTTGTACCTGCTGGTTGAGGTTAGTTTGCACTTAACTGGAGCGTGACAGGGTAGGGGCAGGGTAGGTCTGGTGTTGTTTAAGAGAATAGCTTTGAGGTCTTTTTTGAAGGTGACATGAGATACGGTCAGGCAGAGGCTCGGCAGGAGAAAGAGTTCCATAATTTTGTGGGGCTTCCAGAGAAGGATTGACTTATCGCTCGTGCTTGAAAGTGGGGGGGTTCGAGGAGGAGCAATTTAGCGTTTTGTGAGTCTGTCGGCACCTGAGATTTTCAGTTTCTCAGAGATATACGAGGGTAAAAAGGAGTGTAGAGCTTTATGAGTGATGCATGCAGTATCCGAAAGAGACAATTAGTTATGAATTCCTCACCTTAGAATTACCCTCTGGCATCGGACTGGATCCGGAGAATTTTTTCCTCAGAAGTACCCCTGCGCGTTGATAGGTGGTGTCGGTCGACTCCACGTTCGTCGTTGGCGTCGTGGTTGCCGGAATGACGTCGCGGTATCTACTTAGACGCCGCCCTCACGAGCTGACGTCAGTTGTTTCTTTTTCCGCGCCAGCCTGCGTAGATCCGGAGAGAGCGGTACCTCGAGTCACTTTTTTACTCCGTTTTTGAGACTTTTGTTGACATCTTTTTTGAGTCGTTCGACTCCTGGTGCACGGAGGGATGTCACGTCGGACCGGCTTCAAGGCTTGCGACTCCTGTTGCAAATTAATGCCGGTCACAGACCCGCACCTCGTGTGCCTTTGGTGCTTGGAGCGCGACCACGACCCGAAGTCGTGCTCCGACTGCCGGGCCATGAACCCGAAGTCTTTGCGGGAGCAGTCCCGAAAGCTTCTCGAGGCCCGGCACTCCGCTCCGCGCTGTTCGAGGTTCCGGTCGAGAGGGAGATCGTGGGACCGGTCGCAAAGCCACCACCACCACTCGTCATCGAAGTCTTCGTCTTCGGGTAAGTCGAAGCACAAGAAGAAGGCGAAGAAGCATCGTCGCTCTTCGCGTTCTCCCCGTCTGTCTGCCGACGCAACGCGGGAAGCGGAAGGTAGTCGTCCGGCTCCGCCCACAGAGCCTGTTGGGTCGACTCCGGCCTTCCCTCCCTTTCCGGGAGCCGGAGCGACCCCTGCCCAGCTTGGCAACTTTTACGAAGCCTCGCATTCCATCTTTGGGCAGCCCGACTCCGCCGCCGCGCCCTCGGGCCCCGCGGACTCGGTTGGGGGCTCTAGGCCTTTGATGCTGGCGGCTTCAGCTCCAGCGCCGCAGGGCCCCCAAGGATCCAGGCCTGGATCCGGATCGGCGCCGGTCGACCTTGTGACACCTCCTCCGGCGCCGAATCCAGTGACGACACCCCCACCACCTCCGACGCCGGTTGTGTCCCCAGCCGGCGTCAGCCCCGGCCTCCCCCTTGATGAGGACACAGAGCCTGACCGACGTCCGACGTCGGGACCGGCGCCAACCGGTACTTTTGTACCCCTATTCTCCCCTGATGTTTCCTACCGCTCTGAGTGGCTACCAGGAGAGGGTGAGGAGGACTGGGAGGGGTCTGTGGACCCTCTTGCAGACCAGTTAGAGGAACCAGACTGGAGAGAGGAGTTGGGTGATGCCAGTGGTCTGGACACCTCCCAGACCTTGGCATGCTTTCTCCTCCTACCGTGGCTACAGAGGAGGGTGCATCTTTAAGCAGCGGTGTTGCGTAGGGCGTCCGAGGCCTTAAACCTCGAGCTTCCTATGGTGGCTCCTGACCGAGGTGCTTCAGCCGGCAGCAGCCTCTTCGGAGCCCCCGCTGCCGTTCAATGAGGCCCTCACGGACATCCTTTTGGGCACTTTGTCCAAGCCCAACACAGGGGCTTCTGTGAATAGGATGATTGCCCGACGCCACCGCTTGGCCCCGGGCGACCCCATTTTCCTCTCTCACCACCCCACCCCTGAGAGCTTGGTAGTCCAAGCCTCCACTTCCAAGGGCGCATTCCCTAACGCACCACCTGATAGGGAATCCAAGAAGCTGGACCACCTTGGGAAGAAGATGTTTTCTTCTTCCAGCTTGGGACTGCGCTCGGTGAACACCGCATGTCTTTTGAGCCGTTACTCCCACTCAGTGTGGGACACGGTTGCGCAGGTGCTGCCACAGTGCCCGGAGGAGGCCCGCGCGGTGCTCTCCCGTGCAGTTGCAGAAGGAAGAGACGCAGCGAAGTTTGCCATCCGTTGTGGCCTGGACACCGCCGACTCACTAGGCAGGACGATTTCCACGTCGGTAGCCCTTAGTCGCTACGCCTGGTTGAGGTCTACTGGCTTTGCGGGTGATGTCCAAGCTATGCTTTTGGACATGCCCTTTGATGGCCGTCGCCTGTTTGGCAACAAGGCGGAGAACGTGCATGAGCGTTTTAAGGACTCCAGGGCTACGGCCAGGTCCTTGGGCCTCGCATCCACCTCCCGCCCAGCGCAGTCTGCCTTTTGGCCCTTTCGTGGCTACGGAAGGGGTGCCCCACCACGTTCCGCCCAGAGCCACAGGCCTGCGCAAGCTGTCCAGCCTCTGCGCGGCCGGGGACGTGGGACCCACCGTCGTGGGTCTGGGGGCCAGCGGGCGGCCCAGTCCACCAGCGCCTCCTCTGCAGCAGCCTCCAAGCCCTCCTAGTCCTACCTTTCAGGGCCACCTTTTGCCAGTGGGCGGCAGGATTCGCCATCACGTCGGACAGGTGGGTTTTGCAGATAGCCCGAAGGGGCTACTCCCTCCCCTTCGAGACTACCCCTCCATCCATGCCACCTCAGACCCATCGCATGTCGGAGGATCACTTGGCCCTTCTCCAACAGGAAGTTATGGCTCTCTTGGCCAAGGGAGCCATCGAGCGCATTCCTGCCCCAGAAGTAGGTCGTGGTTGTTATTCCCACTACTTTCTGGTGCCCAAGAAGGACAAGGGCCTGCGTCCTATCTTGGATCTCTGGGACATCAACCGCTTCCTCCGGAAGGAGTAGTTCAAAATGTTGACCCTCGCTCAGGTCCTGTCTGCTCTCGACCCTGGAGACTGAATGGTAGCTTTGGACTTGCAGGATGCCTATTTTCACATCCCCGTCCTGCAGGCCCATCGGCGTTACCGACGGTTCACGGTAGGCCACGAGCACTTTCAGTTTACCCTGCTCCCCTTTGGCCTTACCAGTGCCCCTCGGGTGTTCACAAAAGTGATGGCGGTGGTCGCAGCTCATCTGCGCAGATTGGGGGCTCCAGTCTTCCCCTATCTCGACGACTGGCTGTTGAAGGCGGGCTCGCTCCAGACTGTCGTCTCCCACCTCCAGACTACTGCCGACCTCTTGCATTCGCTGGGGTTCACCATCAATGTGGAGAAGTCGCACCTGATTCCCTCTCAGAAGCTCCTTTTCATCGGAGCGGTCCTGGACACAGCGCAGTTTCGGGCTTATCCTCCCGAGCAGCGAGTCCAGGATATTCGGGCTATGATTCCGATCTTTCAGTCTCTATCCCGGGTTTCGGTCAGAATGACCCTGAGGCTACTGGGCCTCATGGCCTCCTGCATCCTGCTGGTGGACTATGCCAGGTGGCATATGCATGCTCTGCAGTGGGACCTGAAGTTCCAGTGGGCCCAGCATCAGGGGAATCTTTCTGATTGCGTCCAGATCTCGGAGGGCACTGCACGCCAATTGAAGTGGCTAATGAACCGGGATTGGGTCAACGGCAGATCCCTCTCCCTTCCCCAACCAGAGTTCCCAGTGGTGACAGATGCATCCCTTCTGGGATGGGGCGGCCACATGGGAGAGGCGGAGATCAGAGGCCTCTGGTCTCCGGCGGAGTCCGTACTCCATATCAACCTTCTGGAGCTTCGGGTGATTCGTCTTGCACTAAAGGCATTCCTTCCCTCTGTCAGGGGAAGAGTAGTGCAGGTGTTCACGGACAACACCACCACCATGTGGTACTGCAACAAACAGGGCGGGGTGGGGTCGTGGACCCTATGTCAAGAGGCACTCTGCCTTTGGACATTGCCGGAACATCAGGGCATATCCCTGGTGGTTCAACTCCTGGCAGGTTCTCTGAACACCAGGGCAGACGAGCTCAGCTGCAGGTGCATGATGAATCACGAATGGCGTCTTCACTCGGTGGTGGTGCAAGGTCTCTTTCAGCAGTGGGGAGAGCCTTGGTTAGATCTATTCACCACCGAAGAGAACGCACAATGTCAGCAGTTCTGCGCGTTGGAATTTCCAAGGCGGCACTCGCTAGGCGACGCTTTTCGACGCAAGTGGAGTTGCGGTCTTCTATACGCCTTTCCGCCTATACCACTTCTGCCCAGAGTGCTGAAGAAGATCAAGCGCGACCGGGCCCAAGTCATTCTTGTGACCCCAGATTGGGCACGAAGAGTCTGGTATCCCGAGCTATTACACATGGCCATCGATCCTCCGATCAGACTGCCTCTTCGGGAGGATCTTCTGTCGCAGCAGCAGGGGAGGGTCCTCCACTCGAACCTGTCCAGCCTCCACCTCCTTGCGTGGAGATTGAGTGGCGACAGTTGACAGCTTTCGACCTTCCTCCCGCAGTCTGTAATGCTATCTTGGCAGCCAGGCGTCCCTCCACCTAAATGGTATACGCCTGTAGATGGAACAAATTTGTGGCATGGTGCGCAGCAAAAGTTGTGGATCCCCTTTCTGCCCCCCTTTCAGAGGTTCTCCTCTTCATTCTTTCTTTGGCCCAGCAGGGCTCTGCTCTGGGCACTCTCAAAGGCTATCTTTCGGCCATTTCGGCCTTCCTTCGGCTGCCTGACCAGCCTTCTCTTTTCAAGTCCCCTATTGTAAATCGCTTCCTTATGGGCATTACTCACTTGTTTCCTTCAACTCCTTTCGTCACGCCCCAGTGGGGCGTGAACCTTGTTCTTACTTATTTGATGTGCGTGCCTTTTGAGCCGCTGCATAACTGTCCTCTCAGACTCTTGACCCTTAAAACTGTCTTTCTGGTTGCCATCACCTCTGCTCGCAGGGTGAGTGAGCTCCAAGCCCTTTCTTCTAAGCCTCCTTTCCTGGCTGTTCATCCGGACAAAGTTGTCCTTCGCACTAGGCCTTCTTTCCTTCCCAAAGTGGTTACCTCTTTCCATATAGGTCAGACCATCACTTTGCCCACCTTCTTTCCGCCTCCGCATCCTTCTAAAGAGGAAGAGAGGCTCCACCGTCTGGATCCAAAACGTGCGCTTTTGTTCTATCTGGATCGCACAAAACAATTCCTTGTGGATGACCAGCTCTTTATTGGTTATGTGGGCGCCAAGAAAGGTCGGGATGTGCACAAACAAGCCATCTCCAGATGGGTCGTTCTTTGCATCAAAATCTGCTATTCCTTAGCGAAAAAGGAACCTCCAGTGGGGTTGCGTGCCCATTCCACCAGTGCGACGGCAGCCCCTACTGCTTTGGGACGTGGGGGTCCCCCTTCATGACATCTGCCAGGCAGCAACATGGGCTTCCTTGCACACGTTTACGCACGTTGCGCACTACTGCCTGGACAGCCAAGTCCGGAGAGACGGCTTCTTCGTCCCTTCGGTTCTCCAGGTCTTCCTGGTATGAACTTGGTTCGCAGACCCACCACCGGGGTTGGTATTGCTGGGGTATCTATTCTAAGGTGAGGAATCCATAACTAATTGTCTCTTTCAGATGAACTAGTTACTTACCTTCAGTAACGCTATATCTGTAAGAGACATAGATTAGTTATGGATTCCTCACCGCCCCACCCATCCTCCCGGTTCTGCGAACTGACTTCTAGTGTAAGGGACTCCCTTTCAGGGCCCTAGTTTTCGTGCACCAGTGGTCAGTGTCTTGCATGGCTCTGCGCTTCTGGCGTGGAATGTCGTGTAAAGAACTGACGTCAGCGCTTGAGGGCGGCGTCTAAGTAGATACCGCAACGTCATTCCGGCGACCACGACGCCAACGACGAAAGCGGAGTCGACCGACGCCACCCATCGACGCGCAGGGGTACTGCTGAGAAAAAAATTCTCCGGATCCAGTCTGACGCCTGGGGTAATTCTAAGGTGAGGAATCCATAACTTATCTATGTCTCTTACAGATATATCGTTACCGAAGGTAAGTAACTTGTTCTTTAAATTGAGCTTTCGCTTCTATGGGAAGCCACTGAAGAGAGCGTAGAATATGGAGATGGGGTTGAATTTCTTCTGTCCTGTCATGAAGCGAGCTGCTGCATGTAGGACTGCTTTGAGAGGACCTAGGTGAACTTTGTGAATGCCGGAAAACAGTGAAATTCTCTAGTCAAGCCTGGAGGTCACAAGTGCCTGGACAACAGATTTAAGGTTATGTGCAAGGATGAGGTTTATGATTCCTCAAAGAAGCCTGCACTAGGAACGGGCACTCTTAGCAATGTAGGAGGTATGATTCTGGAGGTTAACACATCTGTTAAGGTTGAATCTCAGAGGTTTGACATTCTGAATGATGGAAGGGTGGCCGCCCATGTCAGAGAGTAGATCCATCCAGTCTTAGATCGACGGGTTAGCTTTCTCTCGAGGGATGAAAAAAAAATCTATTTTTTTCTGGGTTTAGTTTGAGGTGGTTGTTAGCCATCAAAGTTTCAATTGTATTCCGGCATTTGGATAAGTGGGTACAGTCTTCCGGACATGATATCTTCAGGTATATTTGGGTGTCATTGGCATATAGGTGGAATAGGACTCCTGAGTTCCTGAGAATTGTACAGAGGGGTTCGAGGTAGAGGTTGAAAAGGGTTGGGGGAGAGACTTGAACCTTGTGGAACCCCTTGTTGCAGGCTGACTGGATCTGAGACGGCATTCCCAGTTTTTCCCATTTGGGAGCGGTTAGTTAGGTAAGAGGTTAGCCATTTAAAGACGACACCATACACATTTAGTGCTTCAGGGTGTCTAACAGCGCTTGGTGGTTGACTGTGTCGAACGCTGCGGAGAGGTTGAGAAGCACAAGTATACAGGAATTGCCCATGTGTAAGATTCGGAGGGCGTCGTCCACAATCTGCAAAACTACATTCTTAGTGCTGTGGCCATGACAGAATCTGGATTGAAGGGAGTTGAAGAGGTTGTTGTTTTGGATGTGGTATGACAGTTGGGAGGCTACGCGACTTTCAAAACACCTTGCCTAGGAGAAGCAGGGTGGATACTGGGTGGAAGTTGTTAAAGTCATCTGGGTCCAGAGCCTGTTTTTTTGGAGAGGAAAAACATTACCCCTTTTTAGACAGTCTGGGAACAAGCTCTGATCAAATGATGTGTTAGCTAGGGTTATCCAAATGTGGAGAAGCAGTTTCACTAGCGATTTACTGATGGAGCCTGGAATAATGTCGCAAAGATGGTTAGAGGTTTCCACTTTGATAGTCTGTAGTAAATCTTCCTCAGAGATTAGGAAGAAAGACAACCATAGCTGTAGTGCCTTGCAAGGTAGTACTTCTTTTATTATGTTGTCGACTTTGGAAGGAAGGGAAATGTTAAGGTTTTTAATTTTGTGTCAAAGAACTCTGCAAAGTTATTGCAAAGGATCTTCGATGCCTTAAATGGGGGGTTGGAGGGATGGTTTCTTGGCCGTATCGAGGAGGGATCTGATATGTGATGCCTTGGCTCTAGAGGGTGTGGCCTTTGAATTTTTGTCTCACATTGCAAAGGTTTGTTAGATTTAATGGTGATGGTGCTTGCAGCCATTCTTTCTCCAATTTTCTGATGTTTTTACTTTCTTTGTAGAGTGCTTTGGAGTACAAGGGGCAAGAGGTTTTGTGTCTACTGTATTTGCTCTTGATGGGTGTGAATTCCTCGATAACGGAGTCCGTGTAGGAGTTGAAATTGTCTGTCGCCTTGTGGATGTCAAGTTGAGGCACTATTGGCCAAATGTTTTCTTGTTTGAGAAAGACACTATGAAGGGAATCTGTGATCCGACCAATCAACTGGGAATGGGTCACCGGTCGAAAGAAAAGGTGATCTAGAGATTATCAGATCGAGAGTGGCACCTTTGCAGTGTGTTGGTTCCTTGCAGTGTTGGTGGAGGTTATATTTCTTGAAAAGTTGCAAAGTGGTCCATTGGTTTATTTCCTTCTGAACCCCAATGGAGGTTTAAGTCACTGAGAAAGGTAGTGTTGTCAGAGCTGATTAATTGTGCTATGAAGTATTCCATGCACTCTTTGGTGAAGGTGTTGGGGAGACAGTGGGGACGGTAGATCACATTCAACCTGAGGTTATAGGAAGCTTGTGAGATGAATTCCAGTGATAAACACTCGAAGGATTGAAAGCGGGCATTCGGGAGTAGTCTGCACCTCAGAGTTTCTGTGTATGACCGCTAGTCCTCCATCTTGTTTGCCTTCCTGGTCTCTTCTCAGAATGGAGCAGAGGGGGTATTAGGAACGAAAGAATGCTATTTGTGGTATCATTCAGCCAGGTTTGGTGAGGATTAGGATGTCGATGTTGTGTTCGTTGATCGTGTCTGAGATCTCAAGGGTGGTGCTGTGGATCAGGTTAGAGGATAAGTTGTGATTTTGACTCCATGTGGGGAATGTGTCTCGCATACGGTTTGAGATAATGGTGGGGATAGGGAGGTCATTTTGTGTTCTGCTGGGTGATTCAGGGATGGAGGCAAGGTTTTTGCAAGGTTTTATGTTTTGTACTCTTTTAGTGGGGAGTATGCCATTTTGGGTCTGGGTGAATGATTAACCAGAGGGATCGTAATTGAAGGTTGGCTCTTGCCCTGTGCCTAATGAGGTGAATCGCATTTGTGAGAGGTGATATATTGAAGTAGGGTTTTTAGTAAGACAGGAAGATTGGCGCTCTGGCTAATATGCGTAGTGTGTAAGTGGAGGGGAGTAAGTACGGTGCTGCCAGGTCGGAGGAACTACCCTGTAACCCCCGTGGATGAGTGGGTCATGGAACCCACCCCAGAAATTGAGAAAAAGAGTCCCGGGCACACGTAATGAGAGTAACAATATCCTGATGGTAGAAATGTCTGGTTTTAGCGAATCAGTGGTCAACACCAGTGGATTGATAAGAATGTTCTTTAATGAAGCGAAAAACAAAGAAACGACCAGCCGACACGTGTTTTGTCAAGACGGGAGATGTCCCGTGACTCATCAGGGCCACGTAGCAGAGGTAGAAAGAACAATGAAAAAGACCGGGATGCAATTAGCCAGAAGCAAAGAAGAACGGGTGTCAATGGGGACCCAGAGTGGCAGGTCCTATGGTGAGAAGGTAAGGAGGTGCCTGGGGGCAGAATCGGAAAACCTAGACACCCAAACGGGGTAGAAATCCTGGGGAAAAGAATCGGGTGCCACTGGGGACCAGGGTAGGAGGTCCTGTGACTGAAGAGTCCCTGGGGGCGGATAAGCCAGGCACCTCGCATGTACGGTGAAAACCAAAGGAAAGATGGGTCCGTTTGAATTCCGGATGCATTTGTGAGAGGTAATCGAGTTGCTGAAATGAGAGAAGGCTTGGGTAAAGATTTCTGTTTTCTTTGTGAGGTAAGATATAGCGAACACAAGTGCAGAGAAAGGGGGCCAGTGGTGTACAGGGGAGGGCCGAGGCTTATGGTTTTCTTTTGTGGTAGGTGTTGGGAAGGGCTCTTGGATCCAAGGAGTCGTATGCCTGTGAGCTGGAGTGGGCAGAAGTGGGGGATTAAGGTGGGAAGGTTTTAGAAGGTGATGCTCCTGTTGGATGAGACACTGAGGGGAATTAGATGGCGACACTGAGCGGAATTAGATGGCGACACTGAGCGGAATTAGACGGCGAGCAAATTTTGGAAGATGCTGAGAGAAAGTTGACGGAGGGACGGTGTTTTTTTGCAACGGGTGGGAGGGTGTGTGGACTTTGAATGAGCTGTATGTGAGGGTAGGTCTCTGGCTCCTGCTGGAGTGTTTGGTGGGTAGATGATTGAAGCTGGGGAGTAGGAGGGTGAGTGAGGGTAAGAGGAACAGTGAGAGGTGGTGGAGTTGGATGAATACATGTGGACTTGAGGAGAAGATAGAGGTGTGAAGTGCGGAAAGTTGGGAAAAGATGAGAGAGAAGGAATGGGGTGAGAGGGTGAGTGACCAGAAGGGTTGGTGATGGATGAGAGTGGGTTGAGTCAGAGGAGTGAAGTGAGGAATGTTGAGAGATGAGGAATGGGAAGTAGGGTGAGAGGGTGTGCAAACCGAAGGGTTGGGGTGTGATTTGGCAGGGAGGAGTTTGAGAGCAGGAAAGATATTGTCAACGAAGGCTAGGATCTTCTGATTCGCTTGGAACGTAGTTGTTCCATTGTCAAAAATAGAAATTGCAAGGTTACCGGGTAGGCCAAGGTGGGAAGAGGTAATTTAAATTTTTTGTCCAAAGGGGCTGTTGAACAGTAAGGAGGCACAAAACTTATTTTGTAAGGAAATGTACCATGTGTTGGTATTATGTGTGAACGGTATAAGGTTTGTTTTAAGGACTCCTTTCCACATGTAGTGGTATTGATTTGCAAAAAGAGATTTCGGGAGTCTCTCAGGATTTTGTGTTTCAAATATTTCCTTTGATATTTAGAAAGCTTGAAAGGGTATGTAATCTTGAATGTGTTGACACCTGATTTAAAAAAGCCGCTTGAGGGAGATGTGGTGTCGGGAAGTGACACTGTCATGATCATGCAGGGTTTGGCTCAGGAAAGAAGCAAAGAGGGTCAAATCAGGGGAACACTTTAAATTGTGAGCTGCAGTTGCCTTAATGATCTCTGAGTGATAGTTAAAGTAGACAAAGACAGAAAGGTCTTATTGAACTGGTTAAGGATGACAAGGACAGTTAAAATGTGGGGTTCTATGTCCTTTCGAAATGACTGTTTGCTCATCATCGGTAGTGGAGTATGTTCGCATCTTTATCGGCATTCCCCTGCAGATTAATGGTATTCAGGCAAAATAGTGAGTCATAAATATTGAGTGGCACTAATATCAAGTTTTTAATATTGTGTCACAGAAATATTGCGATACAGGAATATCGTTGACAAAAATGTCGATTTTTAAGGTAAGTAATATCATTTTTAAGAATATCGTTGATGTTAATATCGTTTACAATAATCTTGTAAAGAATATCGTTTTTTATTTCTTTTTGTGTTTTAAATAATACTGTAATTGTAGATGTTATATATTTTTTGTATAATTGTTGGTAATGTTTTTTAATATAGTTTGTAATTTTGAGTTATTTATAATTTTAATGACATTTTTATAGTAATTGATAGTGTCCAAGGGGGTTGTGAGGGCTATAGGGGTACAGGGTAGGAAGTAAATTAAGTATACTTAATTAATAATTATTTTTTAATGAACATTAATTATTTAATTGAGAAGTAATTTAGTAAATTGGGTAATTATTATTTTTTTAAGTTATGTTTTAGGTGCAGGTTGTTGGGTTTGTAGGGGGTATAGGGTGGCTAGTTAATTAAGTAATAATTGATTAATTTATTTATTTGATAATTATGTAAATTGTGTAATTATTATCTTTTTAAGTTTTTTAGGTGCAGGGTGTTGGGTTTGTATAGGTTGGGTAGTTAATGAAGTAATTATTTAATTGGTTATGTAAATTGTGTGAATATTATTTTTCAAAGTTATGCTTTAGGTGTGGCTGGTTGTGTTTGTAGGGGTGTAGAGTGGGAAGTTAATTAAGTAATAATGTATTAATTAATAATTAATTATTTACATGATAATTATGTAAATTGTGTAACTATTATATTTATCTGATAGAGACATCTAGCCTCAGATTCCTTAACTTAGAATATCCCCAGGCGTCAGACTGGATCCGGAAAATCTTTTTCCCTGGCAGTACCTCTGCACGCCGGGGGCGGCGTCGCCCGGCTCCGTCCTGACGTCAGTTTTTCTTCTTTTCCGCATCCCAACGCGGATCCGGAGAAGCGGTTACCTCTGGTCTGTTTTTGTTTTTCAGGCCTTCTTGACGTCTTTTGGCGTCCGGGAACAGTGTGTGATGCCTTCGGGCTTCAAGGCCTGTGAATCCTGTACGCGGCAGATGCCGGCGACGGATCGAAAGGCGATCTGTATGTGGTGCTTGGGCGAGCACCACGTCTCCGAGGAGTGCGACGCCTGCCGACGGCTGAAGCCGAAGTCCTTGCGGGAACGTCGCATGAAGTTGCTGTCCGCCCGGATGTCCCGTTCGGAGCCCTCACGCCGCCGGTCTCCTTCTCGTGTTGGGGGGTCGGTTCGGGACAGGTCGCAGAGTCGTTCCCGCGGACGTCACTCTCCTGCCGCAGGTAAGCACAAGAAAAAGAAGTTGCGGAGGTCGCCGACCTCACGCGACGGCGGGGCCCGCTGCTCCCAGTCTTCACCGGATACGGGCCCTCAGGAGTGGACCCCCACTTACCCGACGTTTCCTGGGGCTGGGGCGACTAGGGCCCAGATAGAGGCCTATTCTCGGGCCTTGCTAGCCATCTTTGGGTCATCCCCTCTCCCTGGCGCGCCTTCGGGCCCCCTAGAGGGGGTAAGGGTTGAGATCGGGATTTCGCTGGCGGGTTCGCCCTCGGCACCGGTCGAGCACCCTGACTCCGGTTCCGGAGTCGCTGCGACGTCGAGGCATGGCCCGGAGGGGCATCCTACTTGCACGTCCAAGACTTCCATGTCATCTTCGCACAGCCCTGTGAGGCTGCCTGCGTCGACGCCGGCTGAGACTACAGCGCAGGTCTCGACTCCGAGTCGACTCCGTTCCTCTGCGCAGGTTCCCACCTCGGTGGAGGTCGTGTCGACGCCGGTCCGACACCGGACGACGAGGCTCCTTCGGGGGTCATCGACTTCGAGACGCCGCCGTCTCGACGCCGATCGATGCCGGTGCCATCCCCGGCCGTTCATCGGTTGGTGGAGGATATGGAGGCCGAAACTGAGGAGGCCCCGTTGGGTTCGCCACTCTCAGGGTTGTTTCGCTGTCCCTCGGGGCAGGACCCTATGCACTGGCAGGGCCTTAGATGTCCTCGGGCTGTAGAGCCACCACGTTTTGGTGGCAGGCTTAGCCTCATGCTGTCTCCTACGGATGACCTGTTGTCGCCACCTCGCATGGCCACGGTGGCTAGTGCGTCTTTTGCAAGGGTGGTTCGCAGGGCTACGGACATTTTACAAGTGCAGCCACCCTCAGTCTCTCTGCCCTCTGATCCCTTGCTGGATTTACTACACCAGGGCACCATGGAAGTGGAGCCCTTGTTGCCTTTTGGCGAGCCGTTATACGACACTCTTCTGGGGACTTGGGCGAGGCCGTCTTCGGGGGACCCGGTGGATCGTGCTATTGCACATCGACATCGCCCTGCTCCTGATGACCCTGTCTGTTTGTACCTCCATCCAAGGGCTCAAGGGCTGGTGATTCAGGCGGCTTCAGTCTCGTTGCCTTCTGCCCCTCCTCTGTTACTCCCTCCCACTTAGGAGTCTCGGTGGTTGGAGTCATGTGGCCGCCATGTATTTGCGTTCACCAGTGCAGGCCTCAGATCCCTGAACACGTCTTGCGTGTTTGCACGGGCTACTTCTGCCCTTTGGGACTCGGTCGAGCGCCTTCTCCCTTCTCTTCCGGAGGGTCCTCGGACTGACCTAGATCAGTTGATTCGTGTTGGCCGGGAAATGGCGCAATTTACAATTCGGTCGGCTATGGACACCACTGATTCGGTGGGTCGAGCTATGGCCTGGTCGGTTGCTCTGCGTCGCCAAGCCTGGCTACGCGATGGCTGTTTCCCTGCCAATGTCCAGGAGCGTCTTAGGGATTTGCCCTTTGATGGGGTCACCTTGTTCGACAGACGGTTCAGCGTCTCATGTCTGAGTTTCCATGAGTTCCATGGTTTATAGTCCTTGTTGTGGACTTTGCCTTTTGGTTGCAGTATTGTCACTGCTTTGTCTAGTGCTCCGTCTCTGGGTTCAAGACGTCCATACCCAGACGGGCTGTGCGCCTTTTCACTGTCTTGTCCTTCTTTTGCTGCAGCTGGCCAGCTGTTTCTGCATTTCTTTTAGAGCCCTCTGCCTAAGAGCTCGTCTCAAGAGGTGTCCCTTGTTTTTATAGGGATGTGCCATACCCTATGTGGGGTACTTGTTGGCTATTGTGTAGCTGCTCTTCCTGACACGGGGAGTTTCTAGGCTTCCGCTGATTATTTTCTGTCTATACTGCGGGTCCCCTGATGAGTCCCGCTCTTCCTACTGTGGTAGGACGTCCCCTCTGGTGAGCCCACAGGTTTGTTGTGGCTCTCTCCTGGGGCTTCTGGATTGTCGTCTACGGTTTGGTCCGTGGCTCTCTCCTGCCTCTGTGGAGGCACACTTCCCCGAAGTGTTGTTTGGCTCTCCATGGCGTGTTCTTTCGGCTTCGATGTGCTCTTTCTGCCTGTCGACACGTGCCCCTTGGGGGCGTGTTGTTCTGTTCCGTTCCGGAACAGTTTCTTCCATGTTTGTATACACGCAAGATGGGTTCGCTGTCACAGGGTGCCGGCGGTGTTCCTTGCTCCCCTGTCTTGGCTACGTTCTATTCCGGTCCATTCCTCATGTGGGGAAGTGCTTATGTCTTCTCTCATGGCTCAGGCCCAGTGGGGTTTTTGTCTATGAGCAGTGGATTGTCCGCCAGCTATGTCACTGCTGGGCGTTGCCTTGTTTTCTGTTTCCATCTGTGCTTCCTTGGCAGGGACTCCGATCCCTTAGATAATTGCCACGCAGAGGGTTAGGTGCTTCTGCTCCTGGTCTCTGCTGCTGGTTCTGACCCACTGTGGCCTAGTGGTCTGTGTTCCACTCCAGGTGTTTTTCTGGTTGTGGGTTCTCAGTCGACACTAAAGGCGATATTGCTTTCTTTTCTGTCAGACTTATGTCTGTGTATTGTTTACTCTTTCCTCGTGAGTGTAGTGGTCAGTGTCCCTGCCTGTGTCACGGGAGGCCAGGGTTCCGTCCCCGTTGACGGGATGCTGTCGCTTTCTAGGTGTCTTGACATTGTTGTGTCCTGCTTCACACTGGTGCTGTTGGTACCTCTTGTGAAATCTCTTTTTACCTGGGGCATGCTCTTCGAGTTCTTCCCCTTGCTTAATTTTTTCACAATTTGTTTATATGAACGGCTCTATAGGTATATATATCAATATATATATACATGTCTAGAACTTATCCACAATGAGCGAGCACGCTTACTAGGTTGTCACTTGCCCTAGTATTGGGGGTATTTACCCCCAATCTCTCTCTCTCTCTCTCTTATGGGAGCGAGCCCTGTCTCTCCCCGGTTTTCCCGTTTTTTCCTTCCCCGTTGGTACTTCTGGGTCCCGTGGGCGGTTTGACTACCTGATGCTTCAATTCTTGGGCTTTTGCATAGGTGTGGTGTAGTTCTCATGGTATTCACTGTCTCCTTGTGTGTATCCTGTCATCCACAGACATGTTTCTTCTGGTAGTCACGGTTCTGTATATCTAGGCATGGTGACATTGTTCTCTCACCTTCCTTTCTTGGCATCCACGGTGATGTATGCTTGGTTTGTATGCTCTGACGCTGTCATACTGTCTTGTCCCTTCTCTGGGACTGTGTCTATTGAGGATCCATGGGATCAGGTGCTCAGTTGAACTTCTTTTTGCCGTAGTTCATACACTTTCTTCCATTATGCACTGTCCTTGTTGGTTCCGTGTCTTCCTTTCGTTCCTGCCTGGACGTGTGAGGTCTCGTCTGTCCTCTACAGGGTTGTGGGGCCTTTGCCTCCCCTTTTTATAGCTCCCCTGCGGAGCTTCATAGGTCTGGCGTCAGCTGCGCTGGCATTGGCTGTCCCCACCGTGTTTTAGTCAATGTTATTGACAGCTTAGTTCTCCTTGGAACTTGGTGGGTTTTCAGTCGCAGACCCTCCTCCAATGGGGTATGGCTTTGGTATCTATTCCAAGTTAAGGAATCTGCAGCTAGATTCTCTATCAGATGAACGAGTTACTTACCTTCGGTAACGATGTATCTGGTAGAGACACAGTCTAGCCGCAGATTCCTTAACGCCCACCCATCCTCCCCGTTCTGCAAGGGCCTTCCAGGTGGGGTTCTGCCCACTTTCCTCCTTACAGGTGGCCTTGGTCTTCTTGGGGGGTACTCTAGTTCACCTGCCTCTAGGGCAGGGTGTGTCGTTCTGTTCTGGCACATTGACTCTCCACCCATTCTCGTTTTGGGTGGCTAAGTTCCGTGCTTTCAATGCTCTTCCGCCCTGGTTCTCTGGCGTGGAGATTCTCATGTTCTTCCACCCTCCCTCCGCCCTCTTCTGTTTCTCCCCATTACCTTGGGGTCTCCTTGTCTATGCGGCAGTCGATTGGGTTGGGGTTCTATTTGCCTATGCTACAGTTCATAGGTCATTGTGGGGATTGTGATGGACGTTCTCTGTTGTTGCTCATTTTTGGTCACTCGCCATGAAACATGTTGTTCCAGTCTTGTTGTCCTTTACAGTTACGTCCTGTGGTTACAGACTGTCTTTCATACAGTTCCATCCTGTGGTTGCGAACTGTCCTTCGTTTGTCATGCCATTCATTTCCAATGCCATTGCCTCTTAGGAGGGGCGCGGCTCTTCGCTTGGGCGAGACTGTTTCGAGTGGCGGGTGCTTTGTTCGCTCCCTTCAGTCCCTTCAAGTATTGAGTACTTTTCCACATGGTCCCTTCATGTGTTGAGTACTCTTTTCACACGCTGAGGTTTATCATCATTCTATGATTTCTTGTCATTATTGTTTCACAGAGTTTTGATCTTTTTTAGCACACTGTTCCTATACTCTCACAGTTTTTGTAGTGGCTCCGCGTTGTGGCGTGGAAAGGTTTCACACAAGAAAACTGATGTCAGCACGCTGGGGGGGGCGTTCGGAACGGACTTATGTGGCTCCATTGACGTCACTTCCGTGGACGACGTCAGGACGGAGCCGGGCGACGCCGCCCCCCGGCGTGCCTAGGTACTGCTGGGGAAAAAGATTTTCCGGATCCAGTCTGACGCCTGGGGATATTCTAAGTTAAGGAATCTGCGGCTAGACTGTGTCTCTACCAGATACATCGTTACCGAAGGTAAGTAACTCGTTCTTTAAGTTATGTTTTATGTGCTGGTTGTTCAGTTTGTAGGGGTATAGGGTAGGAAGTCAATTAAGTAAAAGTTACATTTTAATAAATGAATAATTTTAATTTTAATGTGTAATTTATTTATAAATATGTAAATTATTCAATAAATATATATTTTAATATATATTAGGTGTGTTTTGTTGTGTTGTGTTTTCTGATAGAGACTTCTAGCTGCAGATTCCTTACCTTAGAATTTCCCAGGTGTCAGGCTGGATCTGTAAACTTTTGCTCGAGCAATACCCCTTGCGCGCACCGTTGAGTGGCTCCATTCGACTCCGCCAGACGTCGTCGGCGTCGGTTATGATGTCATGGTCACCCAGGTGCGCGGACGTCAGTTCTTTTCTTTCCGTGCTAGTTAAGCGCCGATCTGCGAAGAGCTACCCTTCTGTCGCTTTTTGACAGGTTTTTTCAACTTTTTATCGACTTCAGGATTTTTTCCACTCGTGTGTCAAGAGATATCTTTGGTTTTAAACCATGTGGAGCCTGTCATCGCGCCATGTCAGTTGCCGATCCCCCACCTCGTCTGCCTTTGGTGTCTTGAGCGCGACCACAATCCAAAGTCATGTTCGTGCTGTTGGGCCATAGCTCAGAAGGCCTTGTGGGAGCGGACTATGAAGCTCCTTGTGGCCCAGCAGTCGACACCATCCAGCGAGACTCCAGAAGATCCCAGTCCCGATCGAAGAAGAGAAGGGGGGCCATCTTGTATAGGTTTTCTAATAACCCTTTCCTAGCTGGCAGATGATATATGCATCAAGCATCATGATGCGCCAGTTGTCTCGTTATTTTGG
Source organism: Calotriton arnoldi (assembly GCA_963921515.1). NCBI lineage: Eukaryota > Metazoa > Chordata > Amphibia > Caudata > Salamandridae > Calotriton > Calotriton arnoldi. The sequence continues at coordinate 5,462,036 of CAWUFW010000017.1, forward strand.
CACTTTTAATTTATTACTCTAACATAGCTGGCGGTCATTTTAAATGAATAAGAAAATGTGCTGTAGTGCGAAAACAAGCAGCTGGTGGTATGGTAGGATTTTAGTGCTTTCAGGCCCTCATTAAAAACAGAAAAAAATATATAAAAATGTAGAGCTGGACTGGAAGTGGGAAAAGGGAGCGAAAAATGTCACATGAAAAAATAGTAAGAGGAGCAGGGAAGTGGAGAAAGCAGAAAGAGAGAGTTGTGGACAGGAACATGGGGAAGAATAAGCAGACGGGAAAGAGACGAAGCAAAGACATGCATTCCCATGGAGTGCTGAAAGGGAAGTGGGAGAATAAAACTCATCCAATTAGGATTGTAAAGCAGAAATGCTCCAGTCCAAATAAAAGAAGAGGGATGTAAGCCATAGAACAAGGAATAGTGAATTGAGGCAGACAGGAAAGCCATCCAGTCATAAACAAGGGGCTGACCCAAAGCCCACACTGTGTGTTGTATTGCAGACAGTAGGTCTTCGGCAACAAACAGCTAAAACTGTATATAGGGCAATACCTAAACATGTGTGTAGGAGGCTGGCTTAGTATGTGGTGGACACTTATTCAAGTGATGCACCTTGCACTAATCCAGACAACCCTTATGGTGATTTTAGTGGTCTTTGATAACCAGGAGCTGTGGAGAGCAGCCTTCAGGCTTATCTGGAAGAAGGGTAAAGCAGCTTGTTTTACCACATTCAATCGACAGTGTAGATTAGATGAAAAAGAACCACACAGTGGTTTATAAAAATAAGTCTATTTATTACACAACACAATCACTAACATATTGGTATATCGCCTACCCGGAGATATCAACAATACACACAAGAACACTTCAAAATAATCAGGTGAGTAGCACAAATATACACTGGTCCTCGGGGGAAGACCAAATCATATACAGAAAGTGGAATGTGAACTGAAAAGAAGAACGGGACTTGGACCAGAAGACTCAGAGGAGCTGGGGACACAATGAACCACCCAAGGAAAGTACCCAGAAACCCCAAGAAGGCTGTGTGCAGAGTGGAAACACAGCCGTGTGCCCAGTAGAAGTCAATGGAAAAGTCGCTGTTGCTGTTTTAAAGAAGAAGGACCCTTCCTAGAGGACCCCGAAGAAACCCTTTGGAGGCCGGAAGGTTGGAGAGCCACCCCATCCGTGGATGCCCCAGGAACCAGGTTACCTGCACGAGGGAAGCCGGATGCATAGGGGGTGAAGTGACGTTGGGACCTGCCGAAGACAACAATGGAAGACTTCAAAGATGATGTCTCTGGAGAAACCTGTGAAGGAGTCCGGTGGAATCCAAGTGTGGATTTTTGAAGTGAAGAAACTGCAAGCAGAGAGGACAGAGTCTATGCCACTCGGAGTTGACCAGGAGGCACGGAAGCACAATGACCACCGATGTCGAGAGGTTCAGGAGTGAAGACGGTGACCTTGTCGCTGCAGCTGTGAGGACCACGTGACGCTGAGGAAGACCAGGAGCCGTGCACCAGCTGTTCCACTTTGGATGTGGGTGTCTAGTTGGTCGGTGTCCGGCGGGAGTACCAACAAGCCTTGGTAGCCGCAACTGGCATGGAAAGCGAAAAAATGCAAACATTGGGACCAATAAGGTGCAAGGGACTTACCAAAAGGAGGAGAGTCAGAGCAGGTCCTGTGCAAGCAGGGGAGCCCACTTAAGCAAAGGAAGACCCTCGAGAGGATCCACAGTCCGAAAGCACAGGAGTCGCAAGAGGACCTCAGGCAGCTCACCAGAAATGGAGGGCCAGGGTGCAAGGGATGCATTGATGATGCTGATTTTCGGAAGATGTAGTGCTAGAGCTTCTTGGAGCCTGAAGATCTCTGGAGGACAGAATCAACAAACCTTGGCAACAGCAAGTCGATGTGGTGCACAGGGTTTTGGACCCAGCGGCTCAGACGAGGGATACTATCCTCAAACTTGCTGAGAAGACAGGTCAGGCCTCTAGGGAGCTGCAGAACCAGCACCTGTGTTGCTGGGCCTCGGGAAGTCCGTAGGACGACAGGACCAGCAGACCGGTCAGCTTCGTTGCGGGACCTGCAGATGCAGGGGAGTGACTCCTTCACTACAAGGGAGATTACTTCAGATGTCCTTGATGCCCACAGGCCTTCTGGAGAACCTAGATGAAGCACAGACACAGACGACGCAGAAGACTTGAAGAACATCGAGACCAGGAGCAGCAGGAGTTTTCCTTGATGTTATCTCGGTTCCAGTCGAAGTCCAACAAAGTCTAAGTGTTCAGATGGTCACATAGTGTCTTGGTTTCAGAGGTGAGTCTTGTTCCACAACGAATCTAAGGACCCACAGGGGAGTCCTTAAGTACCCTAAGGAAAGGAATGGAACGACTCGGGGGTCCCTCCCAGAGGAGGGGCTGGACAGAGGAGAGGATACTTCCCTGTCCTTTGTCCAGTTTGGGAAGGATAAGTTACTTACCTGTAATTCTAGTTCTCTTCCATTGGAATACTCATCAAAGGCATAAACACTGAAAAAAAGATATATATACTATTAATGCCTGGAAGATCACAATGAGCTTATAAAAGAACCTCTTCGAAATAGTTAAATGTGTTCACAATAGGATAAATCAATAATGCGGTCAAGTTCCTTGGAAATGTATATTTGATTTTAATTGGGTGGTAGGAAGGAGGGCTGTTGCCCTTTAAAAATGACACTCTGGACACTGACTCTATGACCCAGTTGAAGGCTGTTGCTGAAACGTGTAGGTCTGTTTTTCTGACGCTCATGCACTTTGCAATATAAGAAAAAAATATAAAAATGGAATAAAAGATTGTGGCTGGACAAAATCCACATACCTTTTGTGTGTGCCGTTTTCCTGTGTTGTCCGTGGCTGACTAGTTGGAAGGATTACGGGCAGTTGCCGGGAGTGAGTATCCTGTTTAACATGGTGTTGGACTACGCAAGATGTGCACCCAGACTGTTATGTCCTTTAGGATAGTCCCATCTTGTACATACCATTTACATACATTTTGTCCCATCCACACGACATAACGGTCCTACACAGGTGACCTTTTACCTAGTAGCTTACTTCTGTCTCTCCGACATCAGGCTCTTGGTACCCTATCTTAATCATTGTACCTGACGTACATAAACATGTCCCCAGGCACGGCAGATTTATTCTGTATAAGGGTCACCACTTTTTTCATCCATTGCCATCAGCCAGCTGTGCATGATCATGTTTGTTTAGAAAAGGATTAGCAGAGGATTAGCGAATATTTTCAAAACATATCAATTCTAGAAGAAACCCTGGAGTAACCACTTTAGTATAAAAGACCCTCACTCCCCCTTACAAGACAGAGGAAAATTCCTTCCAGGCTGGACCGAGACTCTGCAGGCTGATCCTTCAACAGGCAGAGACCTGACATCCCTTGCGGGGCGCCATCCTCGATGCATTGACGGGGTCCTTCATTCAGAGCCATCAGGTGAGGGGTTAGTACTTCCCCGGGGGAATCTTGGCTCCATTAGGATATATCCAAGCACTTACATACACATACTTCACCTACATATCTAGGCTAGGTACATTTAGGTAGGCTACGCATCGTAGGAGTACGCCAATGCTATTGTTTTATATAATCTGCTTTTATTCATCTTATTAGCACTATGGTAGAAATGTATCTGCTATTTACGATATTGGTGCTAGCGATCATATTTTTCTGCTCCTGTCTTTTGATTGTCACAGCTAATATGTTTCACACTAGACTGACGCTTGACCAATAAATGATTATTGAAACCGTTCCAATCGTCATTCTATGTGTACTCTGAAAAAAGCAAGCACGAGTGACTGAGCGAAAGATACCGTATTGTTTTCCACGATACCTGAGGAATCTGGGTTGTCATGTTCAGTAGTTGCCAGAAACTACCTACACCACTGTAGAATACAGGGGGGTGGTAGTGGCACCGTAGAGCTAGCTGGTCTAACGGCTGACTCATCCTGTGGGGGTGTCCAGAGTCTGTCTGCACACCAAGCCCTCAGTTTAGGTCATCCAAAACACGCAGGGCCTGGGGGGATCCTAGGAACTACACGACAGGACGAGAGGCGGCTTTCAGGTTCTGGCAGGTTGGATTGATTGTTTCATGAGTGGAAGCAGCTCCCGGCCGTGACAGGCAGCAAGGAAGAAAACTGAACCATGAGTGGCGACAAGTCGGTAAGGGGGTTCTCTGTGGTGTGGGCGGTGTTTGTTTCACCTGGGGGGGTTCTTCGGAGAAGGTGCACCTCCGAGGGAGAACACTTCCCGGACAACTGAGCCGTTCTGCCATGCTCGGCAACGCTTTGAGGTCCAAGAGGAACAAAGACGCCATCACTGCCGTAGTCCGGCTTTTTGTGAGTCCTGGGCAGATTAACTTCCAAAACAATGAAGCATCCAGCAGAGAACAGATTCACAATTAAGGAAGGTGGTGGAACAGCCACGAAAACATGGAGATTAGCTAAAAGTGCGTTCAGAAACAAATAAAAGAATTTGGTCTGCATTAAATATAATGAACAAGTAAAACTATCAAGCCCAATAGGCTGAAATAGAAATCAGAACTGGTATTACAAAATCAGCACATCTCATGCATACATCATGGCAGAGAAATGGAGCAAACAGGAACAACTTTTGAAGGAGATGTGTGATGAAAATGGGGATACTATAGACTCACAAGGAAATACTCGGGTCCTCAATTCAAACGCTACCAACACCCCGAAACAACTACTAAGGGAATTAGAACAAGCAAGAATAATGGAAATTAATAAATGGGGGAAAGTGTGACCCTTAAAAAATATATTGAATGCAAACACATTCCTAGCGATTTAAGGATTTTTGTTCTTCCCACCTTGAGTGACCTGGACTTACTGTCACAGTGGCAAACAGATACCTCTGAATTCTCCATGAAATTAATTAATACCCTCTTCATACATGCTGAAAGGAGGCTATCCTCAGCGATGGAAAAGATCAAAACCTTGGAAAAATCTTTGGAGAAATTTCAGGACACTGTAGAAGGTAAAAAACTGTTTGAAGAACTAGAGAAAATGTTGGAAAAACATGAAGAGGAAATGCAAGTAAAGAAAATGAAAAAGTTTAATGGATACAAAATCGATTATACCACTAGCAGAGTATATAAATTCGCTCGACGTTATGATGCTAATTACAACAAACTATGGCTCAGGTACAGGAACGAGAACACATGAAATCTCTCAGTGCTGAGAGCTCAGAAATTAGTTTGGGGGACAAGGGGCCTGCAAATGCTCGACAGAGGATGGATTTTACAGGGGTAAATGCGCCTCCTCCGGATGACAGCTCGGGGGGGGGGCCTTCTTAAGGCACTCAAATGCGCTCAGGTCCATGCCTGAGTCAGATTTGCGCTTAGACACTCTTCTCATGAGGGAGGGGTCCCCAAAGAGTGATCATCATCCGGGTCAGGTTGGGGAGAGACACAGGCAAACGCCAATTCCATAATACGGCACTCAAAACGCCCCATGGCGACTGCCTTCTTGGTGGATGTAGGCATGTACTGGCTCGTGAAATTCGTCATCCAGGACGAGGACCTGGAGTGATTCCTCCTCAGTGTACTCCTCCATGACTTCTATATGCAGAGGAAACACAGCGCAAGCCCCCCAACTTACTGGCAGGTACTAGACATAATGGACGCATGCTTCTGTCGCAGTCAAGTAAGAGGAAGAGGAAATGGACATTCGTACCTCTATGGGAGTTCCCTACTGTTGATTGGTTAACCCCGGATGACCCGTCCTGTGCACCCTGGGAAAGATAGTTTTTATTGTTGTTGAAAACAGCTGGAAATAGAAATAAAGTACAGCATAATCCTCTCCTCTTGTCCTGACATAGAATTATGTCCTCCTGATTTGGTAGACTGTTAGATCTTACTGTATACCTTCCCTCCCATTCCCCTGGTTCACTGGGCCCTACATACATTCTAGAGCCCCATTAGGTCTAAAATGAAAATCATAGCTGCATTCTGGCCTCGCCATATTACTTTCTCTAGCTTGCTTCTTCTGTCTCTCAACAACACTGTGGAAATTTCACATCTCATTGTAAGGGACAAGGGCTAATTTGTAATTCAGTAGTACCACTGCTGCGCTAATGAGGGTGGTTCTTGAGAAGCTAGAGTATGGTCATCTGGTCATGCATATGGTAATTATCTCTATAATGAGTGTTGCTTGGAGGACACCTATTAGTAGGCAGTATAAAAGAAAGCAGTTTGACTTTTGCTGGTGTTTTCTTTACAGACAATTGAATTCCTTGCTAACACACCTGGACTCTTTCCTGTCTTTCCGGCTTACTTAGCAAAATCAGGCCTTTTGATTAAGTCCCTCTTTTAAACTATGGCATGCGGCCTGACATCTGTTCACCATATTTAGTGATCTCAACCGCCCTACTGAGATATCTTTAGCGTCAGAGAAGCCACCATCACAGCTGCTCCTCTAAAAGCACTGTAGGTTTGCTGAGTGGCTACCACATTTCAGGTAGTCACTCAGCAAACATTTTTGTTTTTGGAAAAAAAATCTCCCAATGCAGGAGTTTGCTTTTGAAAAACAAAAAATAATGACCCTCGGTGTTTCCTCCCAGGGTGTGGGGTAATGGTTAATTTTTCTTTTAGTTTGGAACCAGTAAACTTCCCTGGGTTACCTTGAACTAGAAATAAAAGGTACATCAGACCGTCTGCTCTAAATTGGGCGGACAGTCTGATGCACCTACACCAACAACCTGAACTCCGCCAAGCCATTGGTGTAGGGTTTCCGATGACGGGTAGCAGGGGCACCGGCGTTGGAAACCTGATGGTGTGCTGCCTCAGAATAAAGTGGGAGCCATCATCAGCTTGACTTACAGGCTACTTTGCCACATTTGTGGCACGGTATTGTGTCCACCAAACTCTAAATAAGGCCCTAAGTCTCTACTGTAGGAATTTATCTCAACAGGACAGTGACATTTTGCCTTTCAACATGAGGCTGTGCAAAAGCATTTTTGTGGTTCCTTCATTCTGATGGATACAGCTGGCTGTGGATTCCTCACCTTTTGATTCCTCACCTTTTGAATACCCCCTGCGCCAGCATTTCCGCGGAAATTCTTTTCCTAGCTCTCCCACGTCGATGAGGACGTCATAATAGCACGGCCCCGCTCGCGACTCCGTATAACGTCATCGGAGCCATAAGAAGACCTCGTCGGCGTGCTGACGTCAGTTCCCTTTTTTCCGCGCCGTCGATGCGTAGCGGTTTTTTCTGGGACTCTCCATTTTCTTCGAGATTACTTTGTTTCTCTGTATTTCCTTCGATTTCCTGGGGAAATGGCTTCTTCAAAGAAGTCTGGTTTTAAGCCCTGCAGAGAGTGCGGTGGTCATATGTCGATTACAGACCCTCACGATGACTGTCTCTGGTGCCTATCTTCTGATCACGACGTCGATGGGTATTCGTGTTGCAGAAAAATGAATCCTAAGGCATTGAAAGAGCGGGAGGCAAAACTCTTTATGGCGAAGGCGAAGAAAGAAAAGAGAGGTCGCAAACGTTCGAAGTCATCGACTTCGCATACTTCTAGATTCAAGAAGCATAAGAAGTCGAAGAAGAGACACAGTTCTCGATGTCGCTCTTCCAAGATTGTGGCTTCTCCTGTTCAGCGGCGCCGGGGAAAGGACTTTGTTTCTCCATCGCCTCCTCCTTCTCCGCAAGCGACTCCGATGCATTCGCCGACTCCGAGGGATTCGCCGGCGTCAAGAGGTTCTTCGATGCCCAGAGGGTCTCCGGCGCCAAGAAAGTCTCCGACGCCCAGAGGTTCGCCGGCGCCCAGGGAGTCTTCTCCTGTGCCTGTGGCTTCGCCTGAGCGGGCGCCGTCCTCACCGGCTCCGCTTAACCAACCTCCGGTTCGTCCTCGTATGGATTCTAATCAGGAAGGTATGGATCCTTACCCTCCTTTTCCAGGACCTGGAACGGATCCCACGCATTTTTTAAATGCTATGTATGGCCTGTTTGCCAGGGCATCCTACCCTACCGGTGCGCCTTCTGGCCCCGTGGGTCCGCTTGCCTTTAACTTGGGTGTTCCCCAGCAGTACGCCCAGGCGCCCTTTGTGCCCTTTATGCCGACGGCTCCTTCCTGGCAGTTTCTGGCGCCGAGGTTTTCGACTCCGAATCCTCAGAATTCGTCCGGTGTCGATTCGGCGATACCGAAGCACCGTTCCAGAAGAGATGCACAAAGGCTGTTGGAGGAGGATGAATATCGACAGGAGCAGGAGGAAGGCGAGATACTCGATTCTGTTGATGAATTTGAGGGCTTGCAAGAGGCCAGTGGGCTAGATACTTCCCCAGAATGGGAGATTTCTTCACCTAAAGCTGTCATCTCTCAGGATGTTGCTCCTTATCATGTAGTAATAAGGAAGGCAGCTGAGTTGTTGGATCTTCAGCTTCCCTCAGCGGAAGTTCAGTCGAACATTTTAACGGAAGTCCTTAATACCTCTTCTTCTGTTAGTGAGCCTCTTCTGCCTTTCAATGAGGCATTGACTGAGCCTATCATGGAGGTGTGGCAAAAGCCTTTATCAGCTCCTGCAGTTTCCAGGTCTATCGCAAGGAGATATAGACCAGCTCCAGGTGATCCAGCCTTTCTTTCTTCGCATCCATCTCCGGAAAGTTTGGTGATTCAAGCTTCTTGTTCCAAGCAATCGACTGGGTCCTTCCCTACCACTCCAAGGGATAGGGATTCTAAAAAGATGGAACAGTCGGCCAAGAAAGTGTTCTCATCAGCAAGTATGGCGTTGAAATCTACGAATGCCACTTGTTTACTGGGGAGGTACGTTCATGCTCTTATGGACTCTGTTAAACAGCTGGCCCCTAAACTTCCTGATGAAGATCGGGTTCATTTTCTTGAGGCTCTGTCGGACTCTCAGGCAGCTGCCCTGCAAGTTATCAGTCGAGTTTGGACACTGCAGACTCGGTTGCCCGGATTATGGGTTCTTCTGTTGCCACGAGGAGGCAGGCCTGGCTCAGATCTACTGGATTTTCTCCGGATGTTCAGGCTACTCTTTTAGATCTCCCTTTCGATGGATCGAGACTTTTTGGCACCAAGGCGGACTCTGCTCTGCAGCGTTTTAAGGACAGTAGAGCGACTGCAAGGTCATTGGTTCTACAGTCTCAGCCAAGAGGGTATGGTTATAAAAGATATCGAGGCTTTGGGAAGGCGGCTTCCTTTCGTGGCCGTCAACAGCCTCAGCAGCAACAGCAGCAAAACCCCCTGTATAGGTCGTACAGGGGAAAGAATAGAGGCCGTCTTCGAGGAGCCCTCCGGCAGCAGTCCTCCTCCTCCTCTTCTCCTGCCCCTCCCACTGGTACCTCAGGGAAGCAGCCCTAGATCCCCCATCTTGGAGCATGTTGGTCCTGTGGGGGGTCGGGTGTCCTTTTTTCTACAAGATTGGAAACTGATTACCACAGATCGTTGGGTTTTGAATCTTGTAGAAAACGGGTACGCCCTTCCCTTTCAAGAGTTTCCTCCTCCTTACCCTCCTCGCCAGGATTGGTGTTCGGAGGACCATTTGCTTCTCTTACAACAGGAGGTTCTGGTCTTGTTGCAGAAAGGGTCGATAGAGGTGGTTCCGGAGCAGGAAAGGGGTCAAGGTTGCTACTCCCGGTATTTCTTGATTCCCAAAAAGGACGGCCGGTTGAGGCCGATTCTGGACCTCAGGATTTTGAATTTTTACCTCAGGCAGGAAAAGTTCAAAATGTTGACCTTGGCTCAGGTTCTTCTGGCGCTTCAACAGGAAGACTGGATGGTGTTGATCGATTTACAGGATGCGTATTTTCATCTTCCCATCCTGAAGTCACATCGGAAGTATCTCCGGTTTATGGTAGGGTCGCAACACTACCAGTTTGCAGTCCTTCCATTCGGCCTTACTTCCGCACCTCGAGTCTTCACAAAGGTGATGGCGGTGATGGCAGCGCATCTCAGAAGGTCAGGGGTTCCTGTTTTCCCTTATCTGGACGACTGGTTGCTGAAAGCCAAGTCTCCGGAGATGGTGTTGCGCCACTTGCAGGTAACGACGCAATTGTTGTTCAACTTGGGTTTCTCAATAAATGTACCCAAATCTCACCTGGTGCCTTCTCAGCGCAGCCTGTTCATAGGGGCAATACTTGACACTACTGTGTGTCGAGCTTTCCCTCCTCCACAGAGGATTCTCGACATTCAGGAAATGATTCCTTTGTTTCATGATGGAGCGGTTGTTCCAGTCCTGAAGGTCCTACGCCTGCTCGGTTTGTTCGCTTCCTGCATACTGTTGGTCAGTCATACTCGCTGGCACATGAGGGCACTCCAGTGGTGCCTCCGCAGGCAGTGGTTTCAACACAACGGAGATCTCGGGGAGAACATAAGAATCTCCAGAGACACTGCAGCGGAGCTGTCTTGGTGGAGTGTGGAGGGCAACCTGTCTCAAGTGAAGCCCTTTCAGTCTCCTCCGCCAGTGTCCACAGTGATCACGGATGCCTCCACTTTAGGGTGGGGTGCTCATCTGGAGATCAAAGGTCTTTGGTCTCCAGAGGTAAGGTTGCTTCACATCAACCTTTTGGAATTGCGGGCGATTCGTTTGGCACTGAAGGCCTTCCTTCCCTTCGCGGTCAGTCAGTCAGTTCAGGTCCTGACGGACAACACTACTGCGATGTGGTATATCAACAAACAGGGAGGTGTAGGGTCGTATTGTCTCTGCAGAGAGGCTCTGCATCTCTGGTCCTGGGTTCAGGGCCATCAGATTTGTGTGTTTGCAAATCATCTGGCCGGTGTGCTAAATGTTCGTGCGGACAGTCTCAGTCGGCATTACTTGGCCGATCACGAGTGGCGGCTTCATCTGGAGGTGGTCCGTCTCGTCTTCGAGATGTGGGGGTTTCCTCGGTTGGACCTCTTTGCCACTCGCGAGAACGCGCACTGCCCGTCGTTCTGCAGGCTCCAGTTTCCGATGCAGGGAGCGTTGGGGGACGCGTTTCAGTTGGATTGGAGTTCGCAGCTCCTTTACGCATTTCCCCCCATACCCTTGATTCCTCGAGTTCTGAGGAAGGTTCGCCAAGACCGGGCCCAAGTTATATTGATCGCCCCGGATTGGCCAAGAAGGGTGTGATACACAGATCTACTTCACCTCTCATCGCACCCTCCGCTCCGTCTCCCTCTCAGGGCAGATCTCCTCTCGCAGTCGCAGGGGCAGGTTCTACACCCCCACCTCCAGAGCCTGCACCTTCATGCCTGGAGATTGAACGGGGCAACCTGAGTTCTTTCTCTCTCCCACCGGATGTGGTGGATGTTATTTTATCATCCAGGAGACACTCCACCAAGTCTATTTACTCTGGTGTGGAGAGAGGTCCATTGATCCTTTAAAGGCACGTTTATCTGACGTGTTAAGTTTCTCTCTCTCTTTGGCACAGCAGGGTTGTGCTGTGACTACAGTTAAAGGTTATTTGTCGGCTTTGTCGGCTTTTATTTGTTTGCCGGATCAGCCGTCTTTGTTTAAATCTCCTGTAGTTACGAGGTTCATTAAGGGCCTCATTAATAAGTTTCCTCCCACTCCTTTCATTATGCCTCAGTGGGATTTAAATCTTGTTCTTACCTTTCTGATGGGTTCTCCATTTGAGCCTCTTCATAGTTGACCGTTGAGGCTTCTTTCTATCAAAACGGTCTTTCTGATCGCTATTACCTCGGCCAGGATGGTAAGTGAGCTGCAGGCTCTTAGCTCTAAACCTCCTTTCTTGACCATTCATGCAGAAAAGATGGTTCTTAGGACCGGGGCTGCTTTCCTACCCAAGGTAAGGACAGTCCATTACCTTACCTACCTTCTATCCTCCCCCTCACCCTTCTAAGGAGGAGGAGAGACTTCATCGTCTGGACCCCAAGAGGGCGGTCAGTTTTTACCTGGACAGGACCAGGGATCTGAGGCTGGAGGATCAGCTCTTCGTGGGCCACATTGGTCGGATGAAAGGAAAGGCTGTCCACAAGAGAACTCTCTCCAGGTGGATCATCTTGTGTATCAAGATCTGCTGCGCCCTGGCCAAGAAGGAGCCGCCTGAAGGTATCAGAGCTCATTCTACCAGAGCTAAGTCCTCTTCTTCTGCTTTGGCTACAGGTGTTCCTGTTGTTGATATTTGTAAGGCGGCAACTTGGGCCTCCCTCCACACCTTTGCGAAGCATTACTGCTTGGATTCCGAGGTTAGGAGGGATGGCCATTTTGCACGCTCTGTTCTGCAAGATTTTTTGGTATAGTCAGGTGGACACCCTCCTCTGGGAGAGGTACGGCTTGGGGATTCTATTCAAAAGGTGAGGAATCCACAGGCAGATGTATTCATCAGAAGAACAAGTTACTTACCTTCGGTAACGCTTTTACTGGTGGATACAGTATCTGCCTGTGGATTCCTCACTGACCCACCCGCCTCCCCGTTGTCCTCCTGTTTCTACCATAAATGTTTTAACTGTTTGACTTTTAAGTTTAAAAAAAAAAAAGTATTTTTCATGCTTACAGTATTCTTCAGGGAAATGCTTTGTTTGGTTGGTATTTTTCTTTATGTTATTGTATATACTGTGTATATTTGCATTTATATATATATATATATTATGTTTACAATGTATACTTGTGAAAATGTTGTCGGTCCGCCCGTTTGCCTCGAGGGCACGGAAAAAATGGGTGGAACTGACGTTAGCACGCCGACGAGGTCTTCTTATGGCTCCGATGACGTCATACGGAGTCGCGAGCGGAGCCGTGCTATTATGACGTCCTCGTCGACATGGGAGAGCTAGGAAAATAATTTCCGCTGAAATGCTGGCGCAGTGGGTATTCAAAAGGTGAGGAATCAAAAGGTGAGGAATCCACAGGCAGATACTGTATCCACCAGAAAAAGCATTACCGAAGGTAAGTAACTTGTTCTTTACACCTATATATTACAGAACCTGCTTCTAAATGGGACCTTAACTTGGGCATTTCCTCTTTGGTGCAGAAGCTGTGTAAACCAATCACTTCCTTCCACATCCGTTTCTTTTCAGGTGCAGTTATATTGGCTAAATGGGTTCTAGAGTTTCAGACTGTCTTGCATAGGCCCAATAAAGTGTATAGGAATAAAGTTGTCCTAAGGATTACCCTTCACTCATTCTGAAAGTCTGGCAGGGATGTTATGTTACGTTAAATTATGTTACGGTCGGCCCTCTTGGGGAGAAGTGTGAACGACTCTAAGGAAAGAACGAACTAGAGGCCTGTCGTTGGAAGAAATGTTACTTCTCCCTGATAGGAAGCTACACAAGGTCTGAGCCCAAACGTCTGTCTTCCACAGGAAAGCCACCCTTCAAGGGCTAATAGTGGACTCAAACAAGAGGTGATGCTCTTTTGTCCTGGTAGACAGGATGGCATTGGGGACAGAGAGGGGAATACAGTTGCCAAACCGGTTTTCCAGTGGGTGCGTAGTCCTCAGGTAACCACACCTCTAGGGTGGGCTGCCAAGCTCCACACACACCAAGAGAAGGTTTCTGCCATCTTGGGAATGGGCAAAATATTGCATTCTTAAATAGCTAGATGCCATACATTGCAAGAAGTGGTCATCAGGCGGGAGGGGACCTGGTAGCCCATTGGCAAGTAACCTCCTCATCCCCGAAGGAACTTTCTGGGCATAAATATGGCACCCCTGGCACCCATCCCTCATTTCACATCTGTACTGGAGAGAGGACTGAAGGACTGCCCTGCTGTTTCCTGGACATAGCAAAGAGAGGCTGTCCCCAAAGAAAGACTGCACCTGTAGCATCTGGGCTAGTAAATTGAGGACGGTGCCTTTGGTGCCCTGTTTGGGGAAAAGTTGGCCCCTGACAGAGAAGGTGAGCTCCAAGAGTTAGTTGACTGACTTTCTTTTACAGTATCAGGACCACAAAAGCTGAAGAAGCCTGCCTTGGCAAGACTACCGTCTTGCAGCCTGGGATACCGAATCTTGATGCTCAAAAGTTGCACTCAAGTCTGCTGGACCTGGAAGAATCATTGGAGTCAGTTTGGCCACCAAAGGAGACACTGGCCTTCACCAAAGGGAACCACTGTTTTTTGTGACCAAAAGACCAGTAGTCCATTGGCAACTTCTGCCTCCTGTATCCTTTGCATCAGGACCACTCCTTTGAAGTATATGGCGGTTCACCCATATAGCCTGGAATTGGATTTGCAACTGCTTTTTGTGACCAGGTAAATGTTCTACAAATCCTTACTGGTCCCCTTGACCTGTGCCCTGCCAAAATTAGTCACCCAAAGTCGGCCAAAGTACCTAAAAACAACAATATAAACGCTTTACAAAGTTTCCGCTTACCTCGGTAGTTACCAATGATTGTTTACATTTTGACGAAAAGCTGTGGTTAATGTTCTACTTAAAAAATCTATATCTCCGGAACCCTCCAGTCGATTTTGTTCATTTGGGTGTCTGAAAATTCATAAAATAAGATCTATTTATATAAATTAGTATCAGATTTATTTCGTGTTGTGTGACTTTCTCATTCGTTTTGGTATTTCTAAATGCTTTGCACTTGTTCCTTTGTTTAAACTTGACTTCTCAAAGCCTCTGCTACCTAGGGTTCAGTTAAGGTTTAACAAACAAACCTGTCTCCACCCAAGGAGGTATTGTAAGTGTATTATACGGTGAGGTCGCACAACCACACCAAGTAATACACCACTACCCTCACAGTTACGTTATGTTATGTGTATTTGTTTGGCACACATCTCACCCAGTAGGTGCCTAAAGAAGGTTGGTGCAGTCCTACCTGGGTCATAGTGTAATAACCAGGTTTTCAGTTTCTTGTAAAATTCAAGGACTGAACTAGCAACTCTGATGTGGAGGAGAAGGTTGTTTAGGCTTTGGGAGCCCAGTATGAGAAAGCTCGCCCACCAGCACTAGTTCTTCTGATACGAGGGATGGAGTGAGTAAGATGCCGGCTGAGCGGAGGCTTCTGGTCAGTGTGTGGAATTTGACGCGGTAGCCAGGTGAAGATTTTTCTGAGGAGCTTGAGGGTGAGGAAGCAGGATGAGGTGACCATGTTGATCTGGCTAGTCATTTACAGTGAGTTGGTCACTATTATCCTGAAGTTCCTGGTTTGGTTAGAACTGGTGTTGATCCTAGTTCAGAAAGCCACCAGGTGTGGATCCATAGCAAGGTGTCCTTTCTGAAAATTACAACCTCTGTCCCTTCGGAGTTGAGCTTTTGACAACTGGTCTTCATCCAGTTGGCGACTTCAAATATGCTTGAGGTAAACTTCATTTGGGTGTTGTGGGTGGGGAGGGAGATGATAAGCTAGGTACCATTATATAAGTTAATGATGATTTTGCATGCAAGGACAATTTTGACGGGTGGTGCCTTGTAGACTTTGAACAGTGTGGGGCTGAGCGAAGTTCCTTGGGTTACTTTGCAGATCAGGTTGGCAGCAGTGGAGGTAGAATGGCACCAGGCTGACAGACTGCGGGACGTCCTGTGAGGAAGGAGCTTATCCATCGGAGGGCAGGTCCTTGTACGCCGGTTTTGAGGAGGTATTGGATGAGGATGGGGGGGAACAATATCAAACTCGGTTGAGAGGTCGAGCAGGATGAGTACTGCTATTTCTCCTTCCTCTCTTCATGATCAGGTAGATGTTGAGAGTAGCAGCAATGAAGGCAGTCACAGTGCTATGATTGGGCCTGAATCCAGATTGAGAGGGGTCCAGGAGGTGGTTGTAGTTGAGTTGGCCAGCCAGCCGTTTGTTTATACGTTTTACCAGTACTTTGGCTAGGTAGGGGATCAGGGAGATCAGTCTGTAGTTTGCTAACGTCTTCAGTCTGCTGAGGGTTTCTTCAGGAGGAGTAGAACTGTAGCGTTTGTTCAGGCGTCTGGCAAAGTAAATGTGGTGAGGGAGTCTTTGAGTGTAGCGCAGATGGAACCTAGTCGTTTTTGAAGATGAAGTGTGGTCAGGGATCCTATGGGGCTATGGGGCTCCCGAGTGGCTGGAGCTCATGGTAGCAATGGTCTTGATTCTCTCTTGAATCAAGGAATATTCTTAATGGTTTTCCTACCCAGAAGATCCCACATCTCTTTGAATGAGAACAAGTCCTTTCTGAATTTTGTTAATTGCTTATGCCAAATGAAATTCATAAAACAAGGCTGCAAAATCTGTGATTTGCAGCAGATATTCTTTTGTACTGCTCAGTTATATAACCGATGAGGCCAGTTTCCTCCAAAAGTGCATGCTCTTATCACTAGAGTAGAGACAGCTTTGGTGAAATTACAAAAGCTTGCAATTTTTGTTGAGATTTGTAGTGCAGCTATACATAACTCTCCTCATGCTGTCTTTAAACATCTGTTACTTCTTTTAATAAAAGTGTAGCTTTCAGCATTGAAATTCTCTGGAAAAGTTGTCTTCCTCTTTGCAGCATTTTAGAGGCTAAGAAATCTGATTCCCAAGCAGTTGGGAAAGGAAAAAGGGCTGTTATGAGAGTGATGCAAAAATGACTTTTATAGTGATTCACTATGCTTTAATTCTTCCTCTTGTCTCTCACAACGTACACTTGGCTGTCTCTTTGGCAAGCAGATGGTGATCTCCAACTGATCTTATCATAAAAACCCTGTCAGGCTGGATATAAGTGTGTGTGTGTCACATAAAGGTGGAAGATAGTGCAAGACCCATTCTAAAGGTTTGAAAATATCTACAGATGTGAATGATGATAAGCACGAATTAAGAACCCCAAAGTCGTCATCATTTAGGCAGTTTTTTTTTCCTTTTTGTTGGACATATATATTGATGTGTTGCCTCAAACACTTGACAAATGTATGATTTTTAAAATGGATAGATTAAGGTGGAACTAGGATAATGTGTGATCCTGGAAACAAATTATGTTTATAAATTACCATCCTGATGAAACGAGGCTGACAAAACCAAGCTAATAAGTGTTTTAACACACATGTAGTTTCATTGCCTGATTAATAGGTCTTGGGAAATGTTGAAATCAAACCTTTCTTTCTCCTTTGAATATGGTGAGACTCCTTGTGCTCCCTACTCTAGTTTTTAGTTCTCTATCCCCACCAGTTCCACTCATTTTTCCACTCCCTTTTGTACCACCCACTGCCTTTATTTCCGCCTTTTCCACCTCTGTGTAGTATCCCTCGTCCTTGATTCCTTCATAGTTAAGACACCTACCCTTTTGTAAGATGTAATACTGCCCTATGTACAGCAACTCCTGGAGCTCTCCTTCTGCTGCGGTGACGTCCTGAGTAAGTGAAAGCAAGCAATTGTCCTCCCCTTAAAGAAAAAACCTTCAGCGGAGCTGGGTCTATTGGATGACCTGCGCCCTATTTCACTCCTGCCCTACTTCTCTAAAATAGCAGAGAAGGTGGTGAACATGCAATTGGTTGCGCATATTAGTCTGCAGAGCCTATACCATCCCACGCAATCAGGATTCAGAGCCACGTACTCTACGGAGTCAGCATTACTTCTCGCCAGGGAGACACTACGCAGGCGTGCGGATGAAGGTCAGACTGTAGCATCTGAAAGAGACACGTTAGTGACAGATTCCTTACCTTAGAATATCCCCAGGCGTCAGGCTGGATCCGGAAAGTTTTGCGTAGCAGTACCCTTGCGCGTCGGTAGGCGGCGTCGTGCGGCTCCGCGTCCGTCGTCGGCGTCGTGATCGCCGGGATGACGTCGCGGGCAGTACTTAGGCGCCGCCCTGCGCGCTGACGTCAGTTCTTCTTTTTCCGCGCCAGCAAGCGCAGATCCGGGAAGAGCAGTGCCCTGGTCATTTTTTGACCATACTTTTTGGTGATTTTTTTTTTCACTGTTTTTCCATCTTTCAAGGTGTCGTAGGGATGCCCGGCTTCAAGCGATGCGGCGCCTGTGCGCGGATGATGTCCGTCACCGACCCGCATTGGGAGTGTCTCTTCTGCCTCGGCCGAGGCCACGACACGGCGTCTTGTACCGACTGCCAGGCCCTCCACCCGAAAGCTTTGCGAGAGCGGTCTCGAAAGCTCCTCGAGGCCCGGCATTCGGCTCCGCGGAAGCCCCGGTCGCGTGAGAGGTCCAGGGGTCGATCGCGGAGTCCACACCGGTCGTCGGCGTCGAAGTCTTCTTCGTCCGGTAAGTCGAAGCACAAAAAGTCCAAAAAGCATCATCGCTCTAGGACTTCGCCTCGCCGGTCTCGCCCCCGCTGAGGCCCCTCCCGGCACCGTCCCCGCCCCCGCGGCCCCGGACATGCCTGTGGAGTCGCCCCCGCCATACCCGCCCTTCCCGGGTTCGGGGCGGATCCGGCCAAAGTACAGGAATTCCTGTCGGCCATGGCCCGCCTCTTCGGGCCTTCAGGCCCCTCCGGTGCGCCTTCGGGCCCCGCGGGCCCTGATGGGGTTGCTCCGGCGTCGCCGGCGGCTCCGGCCCCGGCGTCGCCCGTGCCTCCAGCCTCGATCCCGGCTCCGGCCCCGGCCTCGATCCCGGCTCCACAACCCCCATCGACGCCGGTCGACCTAACGACACCTCCGCCGGCGCCGATGTCTCCGGTGCCGTTCTCGACGCCGCCCTGGGCTCCGGGCGGCGTCGTCCCCCAGTTCCTTCCGGCTCCGGACATGGACCCGGAGCGACGCCGCTCGACGCCGGCTCCGGCGCCGATGGGACCTTGGGTCCCAAATGTCCCTCCTCCTCCTTATTTTGAAACAGAGGAGGACCAGTTGGACTGGGAGGGGTCTGATGACCCTCTGACGCGACACTGTCAGTATGATGAGGACTGGACAGAGAGTCTAGGGAGGCCAGTGGTCTGGATACTTCCCCTGACACTGGCATGCTGTCTCCTCCCGTGGCTACGGAGGAGGGGGCCAATTTTGAGTACGGTGTTGCGTAGGGCAGCTGGGGCCTTACGTCTCCAGCTCCCTACTTTGACGGTCAAGCCTAACATCTTGACAGAGGTGCTTCAGCCGGCAGCCTCCTCTGCGGAGACTGTGCTGCCGTTTAACGACGCCCTCACTGACGTTCTTTTGGGCGCCTGGTCCGAAGCCCAACACAGGGGCTCCTGTGGATCGGAACGTGTCACGACGCCATCGCCCAGCTCCGGGCGACCCCCTGTTTCTTTCTGTCCACCCCACTCCTGAGAGCTTGGTTGTCCAAGCCTCCGCTTCCCAAACCGCCTTCCCTACCGCTCCTCCGGATAGGGAATCCAAACGCCTGGATCAGTTTGGGAAGAAAGGTTTTTCTTCCTCCAGTGCTGGCTTGCGGTCCATTAACACCGCTTGCCTTTTGGGCCGATATACCCACTCCCTGTGGGATTCGGTGGCGGATGTTTTGCCCCAGTGCCCTGAGGAGGTCCAGGCACTGCTTTCCCGCGCCATTGCGGAAGGAAGGGATGCGGCCAAATACACTATCCGTTGTGGCCTTGACACCGCCGACTCGCTGGGCAGGTCTATTGCAACGACGGTGGCGCTCCGACGCCACGCCTGGCTGAGAACCACTGGTTTTTCAGGGGATGTCCAGAATACTCTCATGGACATGCCCTTTGATGGAGTCGGTCTTTTTGGGTCCAAAGCAGACCATGCGTTGGAGCGCTTTAAGGACTCACGGGCTACTGCCAAGTCCCTGGGCCTTTCTGCTACACGCCCTCCGCTGCCTTCTGCTTTTCGCCCCTATCGTGGCCACGGTAGGGCGCCCTTCACGTCAGCAGCCCAGCCACCGGCCCGCGCAGCAGGCGTCTACGCGTGGCCGAGGACGTGGATTCCGCCGTGGCGGATCGGGCAACCAGCGTGCGGGTCAGGCCACCACCTCCAACCCGTCCGCGGCCTCCAAGCCCTCCTAGTCCCTCCTTTCAGGTGCACGGCACGCCAGTAGGGGCAGGGTCCGCCATCACCTTCCCCACTGGCGCACCATCACCTCGGACAGGTGGGTCTTGGACATTGTCCGAAGGGGCTACTCCCTCCCCTTCGAGACCACCCCCCAGCCATGCCACCTCAATTCCGCCGCATGTCAGGGGATCACTTGGTGCTTCTACAGAAGGAAGTCACGGCCCTCTTGACCAAGAGGGCCATCGAGCATGTTCCGACCCCAGAAGTAGGGCGTGGTTGCTACTCCCACTACTTTCTGGTGCCCAAAAGGACAAGGAGGACATGCGTCCTATCTTGGACCTCCGGAACGTCAATCGCTTCCTCCGGAAGGAGAAGTTCAAGATGCTCACCCTAGCTCAGGTCTTGACTGCCCTCGACCCTGGAGACTGGTTGGTAGCGTTGGACTTGCAGGACGCATATTTCCACATCCCCGTCCTGCCGGCCCACCGGCGTTACCTTCGGTTCACGGTAGGCCCCGAGCATTTTCAGTTCACCGTGCTCCCCTTTGGCCTTACCAGTGCCCCTCGGGTGTTCACGAAAGTGATGGCGGTGGTCGCAGCTCATCTGCGCCGGGCAGGGGTTTCAGTCTTCCCCTACCTCGACGACTGGCTGCTGAAGGCGGGCTCGTCCCAGGCAGTCGTCTCCCACCTCCAGACTACGGCCGAACTCCTGCACTCGCTGGGGTTCTCCATCAATGTGCCGAAGTCGCATCTGATTCCTTCTCCACAGCTCCTTTTCATCGGAGCAGTTCTGGACACGACGCAGTTTCGGGCCTATCCTCCCCGAACGGCGAGTCCGGGATATTCAGGCTATGATTCCGATCTTTCAGCCTTTATCCTGGGTTTCGGTACGGATGACCCTGAGGCTGCTGGGCCTCATGGCCTCCTGCATCCTGCTGGTCAATCATGCCAGATGGCATATGCGGGCTCTGCAGTGGGACCTGAAGTTCCAGTGGGCGCAGCACCAGGGCAACCTGTCCGATCACGTCCAGATCTCGGAGGGGACTGCAAGACAGTTGCAGTGGTGGCTCTCGAACCGGCAATGGGTCATGGGCAGATCCCTCTCCCTTCCCCAGCCAGAGCACACAGTTGTGACGGACGCGTCCCTTCTGGGATGGGGCGGTCACATGGGAGAGGCGGAGATCAGAGGCCTCTGGTCTCCGGCGGAGTCCCGGCTCCATATCAACTTTCTGGAGCTCCGGGCGATCCGGCTTGCACTCAAGGCATTCCTTCCCTCTGTCAAAGGGAAGGTAGTGCAGGTGTTCTCAGACAACACCACCGCCATGTGGTACTGCAACAAACAGGGCGGGGTGGGGTCTTGGACCCTTTGTCAGGAGGCTCTGCGCCTCTGGACATGGCTGGAACATCAGGGCATGTTCCTGATGGTTCAACACCTGGCAGGTTCCCTGAACGCCAGGGGCGGACGAACTCCAGCCGCAGGTGCATGATGGATCACGAATGGCGTCTTCACTCGGAAGTGGCGCAAGGACTCTTTCTACAATGGGGAGAGCCTTGGTTAGATCTATTCGCCACCGAAGAGAACGCGCAATGTCATCAGTTCTGCGCGTTGGAATTTCCAAGGCGGCACTCGCTCGGCGACGCTTTCCGTCACGAGTGGAGTTGCGGTCTGTTGTACGCCTTTCCGCCTATACCACTTCTACCCAGAGTGTTGAAGAAGATTCGGCACGACCGGGCCCAAGTCATTCTTGTGGGTCCGGACTGGGCTCGAAGAGTTTGGTATCCCGAGCTACTCAATATGAGCATAGATCCCCCGATCCGTCTGCCTCTTCGGGAGGATCTTCTGTCGCAGCAGCAGGGGACGGTCCTCCACCCGAACCTGTCCAGTCTACACCTGCTTGCGTGGAGATTGAGCGGCGGCAGTTGATTCCTTCGACTTGCCTCCCGAAGTTTGTGATGTGATTCTGGCAGCCAGGCGTCCCTCCACTAAGGTGGTATACTCCTGCAGGTGGAACAAATTTGTGGCATGTTGCACAGCAAAGGCTGTGAATCCCCTTTCTGCCCCTCTTGCTGAGGTCCTTCTGTTCCTTCTCTCTCTGGCCCAACAGGGTTCTGCCCTGGGTACCATCAAGGGTTATCTCTGTGCTATCTCGGCCTTCCTCAGGCTCCCTGATCAGCCCTCCCTTTTCAAGTCCCCTGTTGTTAACAGGTTTCTTAAAGGCATTACACACCTTTTCCCTCCTGTTCCGTTCGTGATGCCTCAGTGGGACTTGAACTTGGTTCTTACCTTTTTAATGTGCGCTCCCTTTGAGCCTCTGCATAACTGTCCTCTTCGTCTTTTGACTCTAAAGACAGCCTTTCTGGTGGCCATCACCTCCGCTCGGCGGGTGAGTGAGCTCCAGGCTTTATCTTGCAAACCTCCCTTTCTGTCTGTTCATCCAGACAAGGTTGTTCTTCGGACGCGTCCGTCCTTCTTGCCAAAGGTGGTTTCTGCCTTTCACATTGGGCAGACCATCACTTTGCCTACCTTCTTTCCGCCTCCGCATCCTTCCAGAGAGGAAGAGAGGCTCCACCGTCTGGACCCAAAACGTGCGCTCTCCTTCTATATCGACCGCACAAAACACTTCCGGGTGGATGACCAGCTCTTTGTTGGCTACGTGGGCGCCAAAAAAAGGTAGGGCCGTGCACAAACGAACCATCTCCCGCTGGGTTACCTTGTGCATCAAGACCTGCTATTCTTTGGCTAAGAAGGAGCCTCCTGCTGGGCTGCGTGCCCATTCCACCAGGGCAACAGCTGCTACCACGGCCTTGGGCCGCGGTGTTCCGCTGCCCGTTATTTGTCAGGCAGCTACGTGGGCCTCGCTGCACACGTTTACAAAACATTACTGCCTTGACAGTCAGGTCCGGAGGGACGGCTTCTTTGGCCGTTCTGTCCTCCAGGACTTCCTTGTCTGATCTTTGTTCGCAGACCCACCACCGGGGTTGGTATTGCTGGGGTATCTATTCTAAGGTAAGGAATCTGTCACTAACGTGTCTCTTTCAGATGCACAAGTTACTAACTTGTGTAACGATATATCTGTAAGAGACAGTAGTTAGTGACAGATTCCTTACCGCCCACCCATCCTCCCCGTTCTGCGAACTGATTTCTAGGAGTTAAGGACATCCCTTTCAGGGCCCTAGTATTTTTCAGACACCTATGTCAGCTTCTTGCATGGCTCTGCGTTCCTGGCGCGGAAAGTCGTGTACAGAACTGACGTCAGCGCGCAGGGGCGGCGCCTAAGTACTGCCCGCGACGTCATCCCGGCGATCACGACGCCGACGACGGACGCGGAGCCGCACGACGCCGCCTACCGACGCGCAAGGGTACTGCTACGCAAAACTTTCCGGATCCAGCCTGACGCCTGGGGATATTCTAAGGTAAGGAATCTGTCACTAACTACTGTCTCTTACAGATATATCGTTACACAAGTTAGTAACTTGTGCTTTGGTCCTACTGGACCTCAGCACAGCCTTCGACACGGTATCCCACAAACTGCTCTTGCAGCAACTTAGGTCAGGTGGGCTGGAGGGAGTAGCTCTAAAATGGATGATTTCCTTCCTCCAGGATCGCAGCTTCCAAGTTGCGCAGTGCCCACACATTTCCAAAAGCATTCCACTCTCACAAGGGGTCTCACAAGGCTCAATTTTGAGCCCAACTCTTTTTAATCTTTACATCGACCCTTGGCAGAGACTGTGGAAAGACACAATATCACCATTGTGTCTTATGCAGATGACACGAAGCTTGTTGTCACCCTGTCTCATAACTCAGAAGAAGCAGCCATCCCGTTTTCTTCCTGACTGAGTGACCTCGCTTCCTGGATGTCGAGTAATTGCCTCAAGTTGAACGGCAGCAAAACCGAGGTCCTGGTCGTAGGGAAGTCTCCTTCCATCTGGTCCTCAGCTTGGTGGCTCTACACCCATCCCAAAGGAGGAAGCCAAAAATCTAGAAGTCCGGCTGGACCCCAAACTCTCCTTCGAGACACACACAAGGAAGGTTACAGGGAAAAGTTTTGGAATTCTCAAAATGTTGAGAAAAACCCTGGACATCCTCCCTGTCTCAGCCATTAAAAACTGGTTCATGCTCTTGTAACGTCCCAGTTGGACTATGGTAATATCCTCTATCTCGGAGCAACAGAAAAATGTCTCCACAGGCTGCAACGTATCCAGAATGCGGCAGCACGCCCAGTTCTTAACTTACCTAGGAGAACTTCCTCCGCGAAAGCCCTTGACTCCCTGCACTTGCTGCCTATTAATAAAAGAATTATTTTTAAAGCCTTGTGCTTTTGCCATCGTAGTCTGCAGGGCAAAGGCCCTAGTTATCTCCATGATCTTCTTACCCCCATAATCTGTTTCGTCATCTCAGGTCAGCTGGGGCTCACCTGGTTAAAGTCCCTTACGTCCAAAGAGCAAAAGTGGGTGCGCGCTCGTTCGGCTACTTGGCAGCCAAAAACTGGAATGCATTACCCTTCTTTTTCCGTGCCGAGCCATCAGAAAACATTTTCCGAAAAAGATTGAAAACTTGGCTTTTCCAGCTGTGAGGCTTGTGTCCGTCTTGCCCCTGTTTCACAGCTCTTGTTCTATCCAGCCTTCTAGAGAGTGGTTTCCAGCGCGGGGACACACCAGTGTTTTTTTTTTTTTTCTTACTTTCTCTCACTTGGTCACTTATTCACTTTTTCTAATCTTGTCATACCTTATTTACAATAAATGGCAGATGTCACATTTGTTAACATTTCTCATTCACTGCCAAGATGAAAGGACCTATGAATGTAATTCAGTGGTTAGGATAGGATCTTGTAAAGTAGCTTGATTAATGTAATGATGGATCTGAAATGTTGTCAGTAGTCAGAGTAAGGTGTGTGGATTTCAGCCATACAGTGAAGCTGTGTCCTCAGCCAAACTGATCTCATCATTTTTTCTTGCAGAAACCGATTACGCCAATACCCTGCTCTTGTGAATTGCACCACCATAGACTGGTTCTCTGAGTGGCCTGAGGATGCGCTGCTGGAGGTGGCAGAGAAGTATCTCACTGGGACAGATTTAGGAGACATGGAAGGGGTAAGTAAGCTGACGACTGCTAGTTAAACAATGTGTCCAGTGTTAGAACTTCCATAGATTCCCAGACTTTGCCTGCCCCCAAGATCCAGCTAGAGCACATAACCAAGACAGGTCTGTGAGACTCTTTAAGGTCCAGATTGCAGAGGGTTGTGGAGCTGCACGTGCATTGTACCAACTGTTGATTGTGCTGATTTTTTAGTTAGGAATAGAATACATAAAATGGCAATAAACAAATACAAAGCTTTTCTCTTAGATGATATGATGTCAGTTTGTCCAGTCCTCGTGGGCAGTGAGGTTCAAGTAAGTAGATGCAAAGGTTATATGTGTGCAAGATGGGTACAAGTAAAGTAAAATAAACATAATTAACTCTTTAAAGAATGACACTGGTGCATGCCAATTTAGTACAATTGTATCTGAAAGAGACACGTTAGTGATAGATTCCTTACCTTAGAATATCCCCAGGCGTCAGGCTGGATCCGGAAAGTTTTGCGTAGCAGTACCCTTGCGCGTCGGTAGGCGGCGTCGTGCGGCTCCGCGTCCGTCGTCGGCGTCGTGATCGCCGGGATGACGTCGCGGGCAGTACTTAGGCGCCGCCCCTGCGCGCTGACGTCAGTTCTTCTTTTCCGCGCCAGCAAGCGCAGATCCGGGAAGAGCAGTGCCCTGGTCAATTTTTGACCATACTTTTTGGTGATTTTTTCACTGTTTTTTCCGACTTTAAGGTGTCGTAGGGATGCCCGGCTTCAAGCGATGCGGCGCCTGTGCGCGGATGATGTCCGTCACCGACCCGCATTGGGAGTGTCTCTTCTGCCTCGGCCGAGGCCACGACACCGAGTCTTGTCCCGAATGCCAGGCCCTCAACCCGAAAGCTTTGCGAGAGCGGTCTCGAAAGCTCCTCGAGGCCCGGCATTCGGCTCCACGGAGGCCCCGGTCGCGTGAGAGGTCCAGGGGTCGCTCGCGGAGTGCACACCGGTCGTCGGCGTCGAAGTCTTCTTCGTCCGGTAAGTCTAAGCACAAGAAGTCCAAGAAGCATCGTCGCTCTCGGACTTCGCCTCGCCGGTCTCGCGACTCGGCTGAGGCCCCTCCCGGCACCGTCCCCGCGGCCCCGGACTTGCCTGTGGAGTCGCCCCCGACATACCCGCCCTTCCCGGGTTCGGGGGCGGATCCGGCCAAGGTACAGGAGTTCCTGTCGGCCATGGCCCGCCTCTTCGGGCCTTGAGGCCCCTCCGGTGCGCCTTCGGGCCCCGCGGGCCCTGATGGGGTTGCTCCGGCGTCGCCGGCGGCTCCGGCCCCGGCGTCGCCCGTGCCTCCAGCCTCGATCCCGGCTCCGGCTTCGGCCCCGGCCTCGATCCCGGCTCCACAACCCCCATCGACGCCGGTCGACCTCACGACACCTCCGCCGGCGCCGATGTCTCCGGTGCCGTTCTCGACGCCGCCCTGGGCTCCGGGCGGCGTCGTCCCCCAGTTCCTTCCGGCTCCGGACATGGACCCGGAGCGACGTCGCTCGACGCCGGCTCCGGCGCCAATGGGACCTTGGGTCCCAAATGTCCCCTCCTCCTCCTTATTTTGAACCAGAGGAGGACCAGGAGGACTGGGAGGGGTCTGATGACCCTCTGACGCGCAACTGTCAGTATGATGAGGACTGGACAGAGAGTCTAGGGGAGGCCAGTGGTCTGGATACTTCCCCTGACACTGGCATGCTGTCTCCTCCCGTGGCTACGGAGGAGGGGGCCAATTTTGGTACGGTGTTGCGTAGGGCTGCTGGGGCCTTACGTCTCCAGCTCCCTACTTTGACGGTCAAGCCTAACATCTTGACAGAGGTGCTTCAGCCGGCAGCCTCCTCTGCGGAGACTGTGCTGCCGTTTAACGACGCCCTCACTGACGTTCTTTTGGGCGCCTGGTCCAAGCCCAACACAGGGGCTCCTGTGGATCGGAACGTGTCACGACGCCATCGCCCCGCTCCGGGCGACCCCCTGTTTCTTTCTGTCCACCCCACTCCTGAGAGCTTGGTTGTCCAAGCCTCCGCTTCCCAAACCGCCTTCCCTACCGCTCCTCCGGATAGGGAATCCAAACGCCTGGATCAGTTTGGGAAGAAAGGTTTTTCTTCCTCCAGTGCTGGCTTGCAGTCCGTTAACACCGCTTGTCTTTTGGGCCGATATACCCACTCCCTGTGGGATTCGGTGGCGGATGTTTTGCCCCAGTGCCCTGAGGAGGTCCAGGCACTGCTTTCCCGCGCCATTGCGGAAGGAAGGGATGCGGCCAAATACACTATCCGTTGTGGCCTTGACACCGCCGACTCACTGGGCAGGTCGATTGCAACGACGGTGGCGCTCCGACGCCACGCCTGGCTGAGAACCACTGGTTTTCAGGGGATGTCCAGAATACTCTCATGGACATGCCCTTTGATGGAGTCGGTCTTTTTGGGTCCAAAGCAGACCATGCGTTGGAGCGCTTTAAGGACTCACGGGCTACTGCCAAGTCCCTGGGCCTTTCTGCTACACGCCCTCCGCTGCCTTCTGCTTTTCGCCCCTATCGTGGCCAAGGTAGGGCGCCCCTTCACGTCAGCAGCCCAGCCACCGGCCCGCGCAGCAGGCGTCTTCGCGTGGCCGAGGACGTGGATTCCGCCGTGGCGGATCGGGCAACCAGCGTGCGGGTCAGGCCACCACCTCCAACCCGTCCGCGGCCTCCAAGCCCTCCTAGTCCCTCCTTTCAGGTGCACGGCACGCCAGTAGGGGGCAGGGTCCGCCATCACCTTCCCCACTGGCGCACCATCACCTCGGACAGGTGGGTCTTGGACATTGTCCGAAGGGGCTACTCCTCCCCTTCGAGACCACCCCCAGCCATGCCACCTCAATTCCACCGCATGTCAGGGGATCACTTGGTGCTTCTACAGAAGGAAGTCACGGCCCTCTTGACCAAGAGGGCCATCGAGCATGTTCCGACCCCAGAAGTAGGGCGTGGTTGCTACTCCCACTACTTTCTGGTGCCCAAAAGGGACAAGGAGGACATGCGTCCTATCTTGGACCTCCGGAACGTCAATCGCTTCCTCCGGAAGGAGAAGTTCAAGATGCTCACCCTAGCTCAGGTCTTGACTGCCCTCGACCCTGGAGACTGGTTGGTAGTTTTGGACTTGCAGGACGCGTATTTCCACATCCCCGTCCTGCCGGCCCACCGGCGTTACCTTCGGTTCACGGTAGGCCCCGAGCATTTTCAGTTCACCGTGCTCCCCTTTGGCCTTACAAGTGCCCCTCGGGTGTTCACGAAAGTGATGGCGGTGGTCGCAGCTCATCTGCGCCGGGCAGGGGTTTCAGTCTTCCCCTACCTC
Organism: Calotriton arnoldi; assembly: GCA_963921515.1. Lineage (NCBI taxonomy): Eukaryota > Metazoa > Chordata > Amphibia > Caudata > Salamandridae > Calotriton > Calotriton arnoldi. The sequence continues at coordinate 5,490,246 of CAWUFW010000017.1, forward strand.
GACGACTGGCTGCTGAAGGCGGGCTCGTCCCAGGCAGTCGTCTCCCACCTCCAGACTACGGCCGAACTCCTGCACTCGCTGGGGTTCTCCATCAATGTGCCGAAGTCGCATCTGATTCCTTCTCCACAGCTCCTTTTCATCGGAGCAGTTCTGGACACGACGCAGTTTCGGGCCTATCCTCCCGAACGGCGAGTCCGGGATATTCAGGCTATGATTCCGATCTTTCGGCCTTTATCCTGGGTTTCGTGCACGGATGACCCTGAGGCTGCTGGGCCTCATGGCCTCCTGCATCCTGCTGGTCAATCATGCCAGATGGCATATGCGGGCTCTGCAGTGGGACCTGAAGTTCCAGTGGGCGCAGCACCAGGGCAACCTGTCCGATCACGTCCAGATCTCGGAGGGGACTGCAAAACAGTTGCAGTGGTGGCTCTCGAACCGGCAATGGGTCATGGGCAGATCCCTCTCCCTTCCCCAGCCAGAGCATACAGTTGTGACGGACGCGTCCCTTCTGGGATGGGGCGGTCACATGGGAGAGGCGGAGATCAGAGGCCTCTGGTCTCCGGCGGAGTCCCGGCTCCATATCAACCTTCTGGAGCTCCGGGCGATCCGGCTTGCACTCAAGGCATTCCTTCCCTCTGTCAAAGGGAAGGTAGTGCAGGTGTTCACAGACAACACCACCGCCATGTGGTACTGCAACAAACAGGGCGGGGTGGGGTCTTGGACCCTTTGTCAGGAGGCTCTGCGCCTCTGGACATGGCTGGAACATCAGGGCATGTTCCTGATGGTTCAACACCTGGCAGGTTCTCTGAACGCCAGGGCGGACGAACTCAGCCGCAGGTGCATGATGGATCACGAATGGCGTCTTCACTCGGAAGTGGCGCAAGGTCTCTTTCTGCAGTGGGGAGAGCCTTGGTTAGATCTATTCGCCATCGAAGAGAACGCGCAATGTCATCAGTTCTGCGCGTTGGAATTTCCAAGGCGGCACTCGCTCGGCGACGCTTTTCGTCGCGAGTGGAGTTGCGGTCTGTTGTACGCCTTTCCGCCTATACCACTTCTACCCAGAGTGTTGAAGAAGATTCGGCACGACCGGGCCCAAGTCATTCTTGTGGCTCCGGACTGGGCTCGAAGAGTTTGGTATCCCGAGCTACTCAGTATGAGCATAGATCCCCCGATCCGTCTGCCTCTTCGGGAGGATCTTCTGTCGCAGCAGCAGGGGACGGTCCTCCACCCGAACCTGTCCAGTCTACACCTGCTTGCGTGGAGATTGAGCGGCGGCAGTTGATTCCTTTCGACTTGCCTCCCGAAGTTTGTGATGTGATTCTGGCAGCCAGGCGTCCCTCCACTAAGGTGGTATACGCCTGCAGGTGGAACAAATTTGTGGCATGGTGCACAGCAAAGGCTGTGAATCCCCTTTCTGCCCCTCTTTCTGAGGTCCTTCTGTTCCTTCTCTCTCTGGCCCAACAGGGTTCTGCCCTGGGTACCATCAAGGGTTATCTTTGTGCTATCTCGGCCTTCCTCAGGCTCCCTGATCAGCCCTCCTTTTCAAGTCCCCTGTTGTTAACAGGTTCTTAAAGGCATTACTCACCTCTTCCCTCCTGTTCCGTTTGTAATGCCTCAATGGGACTTGAACTTGGTTCTTACCTTTTTAATGTGCGCTCCCTTTGAGCCTCTGCATAACTGTCCTCTTCGTCTTCTGACTCTGAAGACTGCCTTTCTGGTGGCCATCACCTCCGCTCGGCGGGTGAGTGAGCTCCAGGCTCTATCTTGCAAACCTCCCTTTCTGTCTGTTCATCCAGACAAGGTTGTTCTTCGGACGCGTCCGTCCTTCTTGCCGAAGGTGGTTACTGCTTTCCACATTGGGCAGACCATCACCTTGCCCACCTTCTTTCCGCCTCCGCATCCTTCCAGAGAGGAAGAGAGGCTCCACCGTCTGGACCCAAAACGTGCGCTCTCCTTCTATATCGACCGCACAAAACACTTCCGGGTGGATGACCAGCTCTTTGTTGGCTACGTGGGCGCCAAAAAGGTCGGGCGGTGCACAAGAGGACCGTCTCCCGCTGGGTTACCTTGTGCATCAAGACCTGCTATTCTTTGGCCAAGAAGGAGCCTCCTGTTGGGCTGCGTGCCCATTCCACCAGGGCAACGGCTGCTACCACGGCCTTGGGCCGCGGTGTTCCGCTGCCGGTTATCTGTCAGGCAGCTACGTGGGCCTCGCTGCACACGTTTACTAAGCATTACTGCCTTGACAGTCAGGTCCGGAGGGACGGCTTCTTTGGCCGTTCTGTCCTCCAGGACTTCCTTGTCTGATCTTTGTTCGCAGACCCACCACCGGGGTTGGTATTGCTGGGGTATCTATTCTAAGGTAAGGAATCTATCACTAACGTGTCTCTTTCAGATGCACAAGTTACTAACTTGTGTAACGATATATCTGTAAGAGACAGTAGTTAGTGATTGATTCCTTACCGCCCCACCCATCCTCCCCGTTCTGCGAACTGATTTCTAGGGTTAAGGACATCCCTTTCAGGGCCCTAGTATTTTTCAGACACCTGTGTCAGCTTCTTGCATGGCTCTGCGTTCCTGGCGCGGAAAGTCGTGTACAGAACTGACGTCAGCGCGCAGGGGCGGCGCCTAAGTACTGCCCGCGACGTCATCCCGGCGATCACGACGCCGACGACGGACGCGGAGCCGCACGACGTTGCCTACCGACGCGCAAGGGTACTGCTACGCAAAACTTTCCGGATCCAGCCTGACGCCTGGGGATATTCTAAGGTAAGGAATCTATCACTAACTACTGTCTCTTACAGATATATCGTTACACAAGTTAGTAACTTGTGCTACGGGTAAATAACTTTTCCTTCAGCACTGCCCCGTTACATCAACATCAGGTTCCATTTCTCACAAAATTTCTGGCCATAGTAGCTGGACACCAAAATATATAAAAGATATAGCTGTGGTCATAGACTTTAAGAATTTGAAGTATCAGTAACCTTCATCTGTTTATTGTTAATAGCTGTCTCTGTCAGAGTCTAAATGTTACATCTTCCTGAAGTGTTACTTCATCTTCCCTTCCTATGAGTGTACAAGATGCACTAGGAAACAGTGTAAAAAAGACCCTTCAAATAGGATTGTGTCAGACCCTAATTCTGAACCATTGTGAGATATAGGTGTTACCAACCTGTTTTGACGATATTGGCAGGCTCTGAAAGTATGCTTCTTAGCAACCTATCCCCATTTTTTTGTTTCCTGCTGTAGATTCACAACAAAGTGGCACAGATATTCGTGACCATGCATCGATCCGTGGCTTTCTACTCGTACAAGATGAAACTTGAACTGCGAAGACACAACTACGTCACACCCACCAATTACCTGGAGTTGGTGGACGGCTATAAGAAGTATGAGAGTTTTAAAGTGCTAGGTGGTTTTGGGGTACATCAAGGAGACCCACTGCTGATCCTAGAACAATGACACATAGGGTGATTTTGGGTTTGGCAGACAGCCTGCCACCTACTGATGTGATGTAGGAACAGACAGATTTTGGTTTAACCCCCACACTGACATCTATTTGTTACCAGAGGCAGCTTATACCTACATGGCAGGAGCTGGTGAGGATGAAGAAAACTGTGACAGCTGTTGCCTCAGCCCCATGACTCTGATCTTCAACACTGGCCCTCATTGACTTGAGCCCCTATCACGTCTTCCTTTTGATTCAGCCCCCCGACCTCTTGCTACCATTTCCTCAACTTATCCCTGAACACCCAGAACATGGCTCCTTGGGGTCTACTGCCAAAAGAATATGTCAGCATCACTTTAGTGTAGTTCTGTAATAGGCTGTCATGGTTTATATAGAAGTCTGTCACAGAGAAACCATTCAGTGTGGTATTATGACCAGAACAATGGGCCCCAGGTGGTAATTCCCCATCCCATGGGGTCCTACTCCTAATTCCACTCTACTGGGGCAATTTTACCGGGCAGTGACAATAAGAGGGCCTTAATAGGGTGGGGAAATGCAAAAGGGGAAGGGCGAGTCTTTAAATTGTTGGTCCTTGAAGCAAATTGTGATATACACAAATGTTTTAAATCATGAAGCCCTCTTAAAAATCCCTTTGGAAGTTCTGCCACCCACTTCTTGCTTTTTGGTCAGGTGTGCCTTTTTCTGTTTCATAACATGATTCTTAACCTGGCACTCATCATTTTTCATTGTATGAAGTGGAATCTGCTGTCCTGCAGTATTGGATCTTTCATGGAGTCACATGCTTGAATTATCTCCCAACAGCCCCGGTGTTCATTGTTCATCATTGCAGTTTACCAATCCTGCAACTAGCATTGAAAGGCTGACTCGTTTTCTAACTGCTGAGTCACCTCCATTAGGACGGAGGAGTGTGGCCCTCCCTGCTGCCAGCTCAGCAAACATGAAAACTAAAATGATATAAAATTATTTTATTACCATTTTATTTTTCAGGGCAGCCGGCCCGAGCCAAGTGTCAGGGCTAGGCCATTGCTGCTGACTGGCAGCAGGGGAGGAGTCGTCGTGCACACTCCAGTTTAAAGTGTGTATGTCACTTTGGCCGGCTGTCTTGCGATGGCCAGCCTGACATGCGCACTTTAAACCACTCCAACCCGAGCTGTCTTAGACAGCTGGGTGGAAATCAGGCACAGACCTCCAGTGCCTGTAGGAGCCAGTCCACTCCAACCAAATCCTACCAGGTACAACAGTGCTACAAACTTTGTCGCATTTGAAATTTTTGATGACAGTACTATGGATGGACACGCTATTGATAATCACCCCACGTAAGGGTTCATCACTGAAGCCTGTATCTGAAAGAGACACGTTAGTGACAGATTCCTTACCTTAGAATATCCCCAGGCGTCAGGCTGGATCCGGAAAGTTTTTTGCGTAGCAGTACCCTTGCGCGTCGGTAGGCGTCGTCGTGCGGCTCCGCGTCCGTCGTCGGCGTCGTGATCGCCGGGATGACGTCGCGGGCAGTACTTAGGCGCCGCCCCTGCGCGCTGACGTCAGTTCTTCTTTTTCCGCGCCAGCAAGCGCAGATCCGGGAAGAGCAGTGCCCTGGTCATTTTTTTACCAAGCTTTTTGGTGATTTTTTCACTGTTTTTCTCCATCGACTTCAAGGTGTCGTAGGGATGCCCGGGTTTAAACGTTGCGGCGCCTGTGCTCGGATGATGTCCGTCACAGACCCGCATTGGGAGTGTCTCTTCTGCCTCGGCCGAGGCCACGACACGGAGTCTTGTTCCGACTGCCAGGCCCTCCACCCGAAAGCTTTGCGAGAGCGGTCTCGAAAGCTCCTCGAGGCCCGGCATTCGGCTCCGCGGAAGCCCCGGTCGCGTGAGAGGTCCAGGGGTCGATCGCGGAGTCCACACCGGTCGTCGGCATCGAAGTCTTCTTCGTCCGGTAAGTCAAAACACAAGAAGTCCAAAAGCATTGTCGCTCTAGGACTTCGCCTCGCCGGTCTCGCGACTCGGCTGAGGCGCCTCCCGGCACCGTCCCCGCGGCCCCGGACATGCCTGTGGAGTCGCCCCCGCAATACCCGTCCTTCCCGGGTTCGGGGCGGATCCGGCCCAAGTGCAGGAATTCCTGTCGGCCATGGCCCGCCTCTTCGGGCCTCAAGGTCCCTCCGGTGCGCCTTCGGGCCCCACGGGCCCTGATGGGGCTGCTCCGGCGTCGCCGACGGCTCCGGCCCCGGCGTCGCCCGTGCCTCCAGCCTCGATCCCGGCTCCGGCCCCGGCCTCGATCCCGGCTCCACAACCCCCATCGACGCCGGTCGACCTGGACGACACCCTCCGCCGGCGCCGATGTCTCCGGTGCCGTTCTCGACGCCGCCTGGGGCTCCGGGCGGCGTCGTCCCCAGTTCCTTCCGGCTCCGGACATGGACCCGGACCGAGCGCCGCTCGACGCCGGTTCCGGCGCCGATGAGACCTTGGGTCCCAAATGTCCCTCCTCCCCCTTATTTTGAACCTGAGGAGGACCAGGAGGACTGGGAGGGGTCTGATGACCCTCTGACACAACAGTGTCAGTACGATGAGGACTGGACAGAGGGTCTACGGGATGCCAGTGGTCTAGATACTTCCCCTGACACTGGCATGCTGTCTCCTCCTGTGGCTACGGAGGAGGGAGCCAATTTTGCAACGGTGTTGCGTAGGGCGGCTGGAGCCTTACATCTCCAACTCCCTACTGTGGCGGTCAAGACTAATCTCTTGACAGAGGTGCTTCAGCCGGCAGCCTCCTCTACGGAGACTGTGCTGCCGTTTAACGACGCCCTCACTGACGTTCTTTTGGGCGCCTGGTCCAAGCCCAACACAGTGGCTCCTGTGGATAGGAACGTGTCCCGACGCCATCGCCCAGCTCCGGGCGACCTCCTGTTTCTCTCTGTCCACCCCACCCCTGAGAGCTTGGTTGTCCAAGCCTCCGCTTCCCAAACCGCCTTCCCTACCGCCCCTCCGGATAGGGAATCCAAACGCCTGGATCAATTTGGGAAGAAGGGTTTTTCTTCCTCCAGTGCTGGCTTGCGGTCCATCAACACCGCTTGCCTTTTGGGCCGATATACCCACTCCTTGTGGGATTCGGTGGCGAATGTTTTGCCCCAGTGTTCTGAGGAGGTCCAGACACTGCTTTCCCGCGCCATTGCGGAAGGAAGGGATGCGGCCAAATACACAATAAGATGTGGCCTTGATACCGCCGACTCGCTGGGCAGGTCTATTGCAACGACGGTGGCGCTACGACGCCACGCCTGGCTGAGAACCACTGGTTTTTCAGGGGATGTCCAGAATACTCTCATGGACATGCCCTTTGATGGAGTCGGTCTTTTTGGGTCCAAAGCAGACCATGCGTTGGAGCGCTTTAAGGACTCACGGGCTACTGCAAAGTCCCTGGGCCTTTCTGCTACACGCCCTCCGCTGACTTCTGCTTTTCGCCCCTATCGTGGCCACGGTAGGGGCGCCCCTTCACGTCAGCAGCCCAGCCACCGGCCCGCGCAGCAGGCGTCTTCGCGTGGCCGAGGACGTGGATTCCGCCGTGGCGGATCGGGCAACCAGCGTGCGGGTCAGGCCACCACCTCCAACCCGTCCGCGGCCTCCAAACCCTCCTAGTCCCTCCTTTCAGGTGCACAGCACGCCGGTAGGGGCAGGGTCCGCCATCACCTTTCCCACTGGCGTACCATCACCTCGGACAGGTGGGTCTTGGACATTGTCCGAAGGGGCTACTCCCTCCCCTTCGAGTCCACCCCCCAGCCATGCCACCTCAATTCCACCGCATGTCAGGGGATCACTTGGTACTTCTGCAGAAGGAAGTCACGGCCCTCTTGGCCAAGAGGGCCATCGAGCATGTTCCGACCCCAGAAGTAGGGCGTGGTTGCTACTCCCACTACTTCCTGGTGCCCAAAAAGGACAAGGAGGACATGCGTCCTATCTTGGACCTCCGGAACGTCAATCGCTTCCTCCGGAAGGAGAAGTTCAAGATGCTCACCCTAGCTCAGGTCTTGACTGCCCTCGACCCTGGAGACTGGTTGGTAGCGTTGGACTTGCAGGACGCATATTTCCACATCCCCGTCCTGCCGGCCCACCGGCGTTACCTGCGGTTCACGGTAGGCCCGAGCACTTTCAGTTCACCGTGCTCTCCTTTGGCCTTACCAGTGCCCCTCGGGTGTTCACGAAAGTGTTGGCGGTGGTCGCAGCTCATCTGCGCCGGGCAGGGGTTTCAGTCTTCCCCTACCTCGACGACTGGCTGCTGAAGGCGGGCTCGTCCCAGGCAGTCGTCTCCCACCTCCAGACTACGGCCGAACTCCTGCACTCGCTTGGGTTCTCCATCAATGTGCCGAAGTCGCATGTGATTCCTTCTCCACAGCTCCTTTTCATCGGAGCAGTTCTGGACACGACGCAGTTTCGGGCCTATCCTCCCGAACGGCGAGTCCGGGATATTCAGGCTATGATTCCGATCTTTCAGCCTTTATCCTGGGTTTCGGTACGGATGACCCTGAGGCTGCTGGGCCTCATGGCCTCCTGCATCCTGCTGGTCAATCATGCCAGATGGCATATGCGGGCTCTGCAGTGGGACCTGAAGTTCCAGTGGGCGCAGCACCAGGGCAACCTGTCCGATCACGTCCAGATCTCGGAGGGGACTGCAAAACAGTTGCAGTGGTGGCTCTCGAACCGGCAATGGGTCATGGGCAGATCCCTCTCCCTTCCCCAGCCAGAGCACACAGTTGTGACGGACGCGTCCCTTCTGGGATGGGGCGGTCACATGGGAGAGGCGGAGATCAGAGGCCTCTGGTCTCCGGCGGAGTTTTTCGCCACCGAAGAGAACGCGCAATGTCATCAGTTCTGCGCGTTGGAATTTCCAAGGCGGCACTTGCTCGGCGACGCTTTTCGTCACGAGTGGAGTTGCGGTCTGTTGTACGCCTTTCCGCCTATACCACTTCTACCCAGAGTGTTGAAGAAGATTCGGCACGACCGGGCCCAAGTCATTCTTGTGGCTCCGGACTGGGCTCGAAGAGTTTGGTATCCCGAGCTACTCAATATGAGCTTCGATCCCCCGATCCGTCTGCCTCTTCGGGAGGATCTTCTGTCGCAGCAGCAGGGGACGGTCCTCCACCCGAACCTGTCCAGTCTACACCTGCTTGCGTGGAGATTGAGCGGCGGCAGTTGATTCCTTTCGACTTGCCTCCCGAAGTTTGTGATGTGATTCTGGCAGCCAGGCGTCCCTCCACTAAGGTGGTATACGCCTGCAGGTGGAACAAATTTGTGGCATGGTGCACAGCAAAGGCTGTGAATCCCCTTTCTGCCCCTCTTTCTGAGGTCCTTCTGTTCCTTCTCTCTCTGGCCCAACAGGGTTCTGCCCTGGGTACCATCAAGGGTTATCTTTGTGCTATCTCGGCCTTCCTCAGGCTCCCTGATCAGCCCTCCCTTTTCAAGTCCCCTGTTGTTAACAGGTTCTTAAAAGGCATTACTCACCTCTTCCCTCCTGTTCCGTTTGTGATGCCTCAGTGGGACTTGAACTTGGTTCTTACCTTTTAATGTGCGCTCCCTTTGAGCCTCTACATAACTGTCCTCTTCGTCTTCTGACTCTGAAGACAGCCTTTCTGGTGGCCATCACCTCCGCTCGGCGGGTGAGTGAGCTCCAGGCTCTGTCTTGCAAACCTCACTTTCTGTCTGTTCATCCAGACAAGGTTGTTCTTCGGACGCGTCCGTCCTTCTTGCCAAAGGTGGTTACTGCCTTCCACATTGGGCAGACCATCACTTTGCCCACCTTCTTTCCGCCTCCGCATCCTTCCAGAGAGGAAGAGAGGCTCCACCGTCTGGACCCAAAACGTGCGCTCTCCTTCTATATTGACCGCACAAAACACTTCCGGGTGGATGACCAGCTCTTTGTTGGCTACGTGGGCGCCAAAAAGGTCGGGCGGTGCACAAGAGGACCATCTCCCGCTGGGTTACCTTGTGCATCAAGACCTGCTATTCTTTGGCTAAGAAGGAGCCTCCTGTTGGGCTGCGTGCCCATTCCACCAGGGCAACGGCTGCTACCACGGCCTTGGGCCGCGGTGTTCCGCTGCCGGTTATCTGTCAGGCAGCTACGTGGGCCTCGCTGCACACGTTTACAAAGCATTACTGCCTTGACAGTCAGGTCCGGAGGGACGGCTTCTTTGGCCGTTCTGTCCTCCAGGACTTCCTTGTCTGATCTTTGTTCGCAGACCCACCACCGGGGTTGGTATTGCTGGGGTATCTATTCTAAGGTAGGAATCTGTCACTAACGTGTCTCTTTCAGATGCACAAGTTACTAACTTGTGTAACGATATATCTGTAAGAGACAGTAGTTAGTGACAGATTCCTTACCGCCCCACCCATCCTCCCCGTTCTGCGAACTGATTTCTAGGGTTAAGGACATCCCTTTCAGGGCCCTAGTATTTTTTCAGACACCTATGTCAGCTTCTTGCATGGCTCTGCGTTCCTGGCGCGGAAAGTCGTGTACAGAACTGACGTCAGCGCGCAGGGGCGGCGCCTAAGTACTGCCCGCGACGTCATCCCTGCGATCACGACGCCGACGACGGACGCGGAGCCGCACGACGCCGCCTACCGACGCGCAAGGGTACTGCCACGCAAAAAACTTTCCGGATCCAGCCTGACGCCTGGGGATATTCTAAGGTAAGGAATCTGTCACTAACTACTGTCTCTTACAGATATATTGTTACACAAGTTAGTAACTTGTGCATCACCGTCAATAAAGACTTTGTCGTCGACAAGGAAGTACCTTAAAATATCCTTTAGCAAAGGCCCACCATCAAAAACTGACACTGTCAACACCTGCATCATCATCAACAAAGACACTGCCATTGAAGCAATCATTCAGGATGACACCATCAACTCATCCGATAATCCAACACCATTGACAAAGCCATCATCGTCCATGAAGTCACAACCGTCGATTACTACATCTATCCCGTTGTTAACAACTCAAGCAGTGACAACTACGGCTGCAATAACAATTTCTGCCTCTAGGCCCTCAAGTGACTACCATTACCACTGCCTTGTCTGAAACATCTATAAGTTCTATGCTGCCATTGTTGATCTTGGTGTCCCATTAGAATTACACAACAAACACCAGGGTATCTGTTAGGTGAATTGTCATGCAAGTCTGGCCTTGGAAAATGTTTTTCGGAGCAAGAATCTGATGAGGATCGAGTGTCTTCTGATGAGGAGGATATACAATTAGATGAAGCCTCTCAAGCTGAGAAACCACATGAACTGGATATCCACTTTATTGGCGATCACTCTGATAAAGAAGAAGAGCGGTATGGATATCAAGAACTTGCCTATTATGTTCAGCCTACATAAATCATATCCCAAAAGTCACCTCATATACAGATGGTACAGCTGCCTATGATCTTTTTACACTCAATGAAAAAGATGATGGAGAATATTTACAGCAGACTACCTCAGCCACAGCACCAACCAATAATGTCACAGGCACTGCCAGCAGATTTGACACCGTAACCCATAGTCCCTTCAGAACTGCAGGATGTGCCACTTGTTAAAGTTCAAGAAGATCCTGTCAATCAACTTCAAGCGCTTGTCAGAGACATTGTGCATGACACGCGTTTGGAAGAAGATGGTCATGTTATAGGGGACAAGCAGGCTGACCATGATTGTGATGCTTCAGAGAAAGACATCCAACATTGAAGCAACCATGCCCCGAACAAATGCTTACAAGCTCTCCACTGGATGATGTGTCTGTCTTACACGTTAGTGGGTAGAGCAGCACAAAAATTCAACTTGCATGTGTCTGCTGTGGAGAAGAAAACTATTCTCTGCATCCTAGCATCCTCATTGATAGTCATAAACGCTTGAATTGTTCTTCATGGTGTGCGTGGACCTCAAGCCATTAAACATAGATGTATTGTTCATAGAATACAGCAGAGGGTGCAAGTGTCCATTTGTCCATAACATAAGCAGAACTCTGTAACAGTCTATCAGAGAGTGGATTTGTTTCTGGAATTGACAGACCACTTTACCCTAGTAGCATTTTTAACACTACGTTGAAGCATCTTAGATGCAAAGGAGGGTTACAATATGAAGTATGAAACAAAAAATTACAGCCTGATAGACCTACATTGTAAACAGTAAGAAGACTCCTGTCCCGTTAAGGGATCCAGGAACTTCCTCAACCCATGATGCACTGTACAGTCAGTTTGCCTCACCCAGTCAGTTCCCTTTCCCGGCTCCCGTGTGAAGGATCTGAGAGCATGTGACAGGTGTTATATCTCATTTTTTAAAAATCAAAATAAGAGTTTTTTGAGAATGTGTACAACTTGTCACTCAGCCTTCTAAATATCTTCCTGTCATGTAGAATATTTGTGTAGGAAAGTAGGATCTGCTTTCATGGTTACCCCCACTTTTTGCTTGGTGTCAGCATGTTTTTGACCTAATCCGACTGGGATCCTGCTAATCAGGACCCCAGTCACTGTGTTTAATCCCTAAATTAACCATGCTAAGTACTTTTGTACATCCACAATTGGCTACTGGTGTACCCTTGTAAGTACCTAGTATATGGTACTGAGGTACCCAGGGCATCTCCAATGGGCTTCAGCATGTATTGTGCAACCCATGGGAGTCCACTTAAACTGTAATTACAGGCCTTCCATTGCAGCCTGTGTGAATAGGTGCTTGCACCTCTCAACAGATATATGTTTCCTTATATCTGAGGTCACTGCACTTAAAACCTATGTCACCCCTATGGCAGGCTCTTCCGTCCTGAAGGCAGGGTGCTTTGTTGTAAGTGTGAGGGTGCCCCTGCATGAGCAGTACACCCCTACAAACCCCGGAGTCGATTCTCCAGGCTTTGTAAGCATGGTCAGACATTTTAAATACATTTAGTGGACATCCGTCATTATGAGATGTCTAATTATATAGTGGCTGCACTGAAACCGGTCATGTTTGTATCAAATATGTTGGAATCCTACCCCAACACCGTTTCTAGTGTTGGAAGTATGATCCCATCTACTGGGGGGCTCCCTTGGGGTAACCCCTGTACTCTCTGTAACAGCCTGTCAGGGTCTGACAGCAAGCTAGTACTGCTGCCGACCACAGACACGATTCTGCCCTCCTGCTGCGGAGCTAAGCTCAAGCAGAGGAAGGTAGAACAATAGGTTCTCTTCCAGGGGATCCTCATCAATAGTCATAAGCACTGAATATTCCCGCCCATGTGCGGGGACCCCGGAAATAATAAAAAATATATATGAAAAACATATATATATATACAGCTCTATATATATATATATATACATATGCCATTTTTTCTCATACCAATGCAGCCCCCAAATAGGAGGCTAAACAATGCCATAATAAATAACTACTTTTGTAAACACACAATGAATATATAGACCACAGGAGGGCAAGTATCACTTGAACTCTTTTTAATGAGTAAAACTCATGAAAACTGCACAAAAGCAGGCATTGTTAGCCTACAGGCTGCATTGTAAACCAATAGCATAGAAAATTAAAGCAATTGTACAAAAACTGGCACCGTGCCTTTAAGGCAGCCATGACCCCTAGCTTCCCATCATGCCTCAGGGGTGACAGTTAGGTCATTTGTTCTTTCCGGCTCCTTCAGTCAGGACCCTGGAATTCACAGCTCTGACTTTTTGACTTTTTAGTCAGAAAAATCATCTCTAATTCTAGTTTTCTACTCTTCACTCGACATCTTTTGGGCTTTAGAGTGAAGCACTTCCATTTTTTAGACAGAAAAGGCTTTATTTTCTGTCAGAATGCCTTCCCTTTTTGACACCTGCCCTTCCTGTGGCAAAAAGAAGGCTAGGACTGACACACATTCAGTGTGTATTCTCTGCCTCCCTGATTCTCACTCTCCAGAGACCTGCCAGCATTGTAAGAAGCTGTCCAGGAGAACCATCAAGGAAAGGGAGAGAATCCGTTTGTATGGGCTCTCTGAAAGAGGTAGGTCTCCAGTGAGACAAACAAAGAAGAGAGCAAGATCAACGTCAAGAAGCAAGATTCCAATCTGTTCGGCGTCGGGATCGGCGTCGAACCTTGCAGCGGCGAAGAAGCAGGCGACGTCGAAGTCTTCGACGGTGCAGGCGCACCGATCAACGCCAAGACCGAAGACCATTCCAGCGTCGAGACAGGTATCGGAGCCTCCGTTGGTGTTAGCCCAGCGACGATCAACGTCGAGGAATAGGTCTCCGCCAGCGTTGGCTGAACATTCGGCATCGAGACATGATGCTTCGTCGCCGCCCTCTCGCAGGCGATCGACGTCGAAACACAGGTCTCTGTCTACTCATAGACGGTCGACGTCGAGGCATAAGACTCCGCCTCCGTCATTGAGAAGGGGGTCGACGTCGAAGCACCAGGGTCAACCGTCGACGCCCAAACAGAGCGCTCCGTCGTCGTATGCCCAGAGACGATCGACGTCGAGGCAAAAGACTCTACGGTCGTCGCCCAGGAGATCGACGTCGAAGCAGAAGACTCCATCGGCTACTTCTCCTAAGTCGACGTCGAGACATGGGTTGCTGGCGAAGAGACACTTGGCGTCGAGGCAGAGGTCCCCGCCAGCCTCTTCTCGTAGTCAACCAGCGTCGAGGCACAGGACTCCGTCGGCGTCACCACATAGACGTTCGACGTCGAGGCTATCTCCGCCTTCAGGCAAGAAACGATCGACGTCGAGACGCAGGGATCGTTCGACGTCGAGACACAGTTCTTGGTCGGTGACCATTTCGTCATCTCCATCAACAGCGCCGAGGGCAGAATCTCCAGCGCTGGGTCATGCAGAGACTCCTCGTTCGACGTCGAGACACTCTCCTTCTCCAGTACGACCTCGGCCACCTGTATCTCCTGCACGGGAGGAAAGGCAGGGAACTCTGTCTATTCACCTATCTCCTAGATGGATGTTACCTCTGCACCACTGGCAGAAGTCTGGTACGGTGCAAGCAGTAGACAATCCGGACTATTCCAGTCCTTTGCATAGGTCTCTAGCCCGGCTGGTGCAAGCGGTGGATCGCTCCTCTACTGCTCCACCAAGGGGTCGGGAGCGAACTCATACTCCTGCATCCTCCTCAAGAAGAGGATCCAGGTCTAGACAGCGCAGGAGAAGGCACAGCACTCCAACAACCTCGCCCTCTTCCACTCGCTCTTCAAAGAGGGATTACTCACCGACTCTGACCGACAGTCCACCGTCGAGGTTCTCTCCGGTGGATGACGACAGTACTTTTCAGGACGTTCTGGCCAGAGGGGCAAATAAGTTGAACATTGTTATGCCCACCCAACAGGCTTCATCCTCTGTGATATTCGAAACACTACATCAGAGGTCAACATCCAGACCATTGTTGCCTTTGGTGCCGGGCCTCCTTCAGCCAGTCATCAATGTTTTTCTGATGCCTGCAACACTCAAGACTGCACCAGCGAGGAACTTAAAGAAATATAGACCCCCGCAGGAGGATCCTTTATTCCTCAGGTCTGATCCGCCACCTGATTATGTGATTATAGCGGCTGCTAAAAAGACTCATGCGGTGGCCTCTTCATCATCCGTTCCTCCGGATAAGGAGAGCAGAACACAGG
This sequence comes from Calotriton arnoldi, assembly GCA_963921515.1. Taxonomy (NCBI): domain Eukaryota; kingdom Metazoa; phylum Chordata; class Amphibia; order Caudata; family Salamandridae; genus Calotriton; species Calotriton arnoldi. The sequence goes on from CAWUFW010000017.1 coordinate 5,505,315, forward strand.
ATTCATGGGGCAGGAAGGTCTGTGGAACGTCAGCCTCCATGCTTTAAAGTCTCCAGCGCCTCAGCTCTTTTAGGGCGCTACGATAGATCTCTGTGAGACTCCTTCAGAGTTTTAAAGAAAAGAATTAAAACGCCGTTACAGGCCGTATGATAGGCGGCCCTTCCACCAGAGGGTTCAAACCCCTCATTGGCAGAGGCAGCAACATCAACAGACCCAGTCAAAGTCGCACTATCAGGGTTGTCGCACCCCCAGAGGAAGAGGAACCCCTCGGCAGTCTTCTACTTCGGCAAAAACACCTTCCAAACAATAAGTGTCTGCTTCCCCCATCGCCGTTATCCACTCCAGTGGGGGAAAGTGTTGCAAATCATCTAAAAGAGTGGCGTGCGATCACAAAAGATCAGTGGGTGTTGACTACACTACAAAATAGGTACTCGCTTCGTTTCCGGCATCTACCTCCTGCGATCCATCCAGTAAAATCAACGTGTCATCAAATGAAGATACTGCGAAGGGAAGTTGCCACCCTCCTGCGTAAATCAGCTATCAAGGAGGTTCCTATGTCGCAACAAGGTCGAGGAGTATATTCAAGATACTTCCTGGTGAGGAAGAAAGGGCTGAAGGCAGAATACAGGCCCATTCTAGATCTTCGGGCCCTCAACAAATCCATCAAAAAAGAAATGTTTCGCATGCTGACTCTCCATCAAATATATCCGCATCTGCGAAAGGGAGATTGGATGTGTTTGTTGGACCTGCAGGATGCATACTTCCATGTCCCGGTCAGTCCACTGCACAGGAAGTTCCTACGTTTTCTAGTGGGATCGACCCTTTACCAGTTCAAAGTCTTGCCTTTCGGGTTGAAATCAGCTCCTCTGGTGTTCACGAAGTGCATGGCAGTGGTGGCAGCCGCTGTACGTCGCAGAGGCATCTTTGTGTACCCCTATCTCGACGACTGGCTTCTGAAGGGTCCCTCTCTCCAGAGCGTGGGGAACCATTTTCAGCAATGTCTGAGCCTATGCCTGCAACTAGGTCTCCAAGTCAACTTTGAGAAATCGACACAGCAGCCCACGCAAAGAATACAGTATCTGGGGGCATCAATAGACTCCGCAGTAGGAAAAGTGTTTCCTTCGGAGGAAAGACTGTTATCTATCATTCTGAAGGGCAAACAGATTCTACACAACGCTTTGCCTTCGGTCCGTCAAGTTGCCTCTCTCCTGGGGTCGATGGCCTCCTGCATTTTTCTGGTCCCCAATGCCAGACTCAGAATGCGTCCTCTGCAGCAAGACCTGGAGGACAAGTGGGATCAACGGTCTGCTCGGTGGGACGACAGGATACAGCTGTCAAAAGCAGCCAGAGCTTCAATTCCAGGGTGGATGCGAAAGGAGAATCTGCTGGTAGGGATCCCGTTCCATCAGACGCCTCCCTCTCAGTCATTGATCACGGATGCCTCCCTACAGGGTTCGGGAGCCCACATGGGGCCGCATCAGACTCAGGGTCGTTGGTCAGCAAAAGAACAGTTGTACCACATCAACATGCTGGAGCTGAGAGCGGTGCATCCCACTCTCAAAGCCTTCCTTCCTTCAATTCAGACCAACTCCATCCTGGTTCAGACGGACAACACAACGTCCATGTACTACCTGAACAAGCAGGGAGGAACTCGTTCGAGGTCCCTATCTCTGGAAGCGCAAGCTCTCTGGCATTGGCTCCTGGCGAGGAATCTCTCCATAATGGCAATTCACCTTCCAGGAGATCAGAATTCACAAGCAGACGCTCTCAGCCGGCACTTCAAGGACCAGCAGGACTGGGTTCTAAACGACGAGGTCGTCGAAAGCATCTTCCAAGAATGGGGTCGTCCAACCATCGACGTTGTTCGCAGACGACTCAAACAGAAAATGCAGAGACTTCACCTTGAGGTACTACCGACCAGGGTCGAAAGGGAATGCCCTTTTGATCAGCTGGTCAGGGGCATTTGTGTACGCCTTTCCTCCCCTTCCACTCATCCCGAAGGTCGTGACCAAGCTCTCCCACTCAGAGGCGAGAATGATACTGATTGCTCCGGACTGGCCAAGGCAGTGGTGGTACCCGGACCTTCTACACCTGTCAGAACGTCCACACAGGAGACTGCCGTGCAGGCCGGACCTGCTGTCCAAGATGAACGGGAGCATTTATCACCCCACCCTTCCCTCACTGAACTTCGCAGCATGGCTCCTGAGGTCCTCCAGTATGGTCATTTAGGGCTCCCTCAAGACTGCATGACCATCCTGAAAGAGGCTAGAAGACCATCCACAAGACATTCCTATTCTTGTAAATGGAAACATTTTTATATTTGGTGTGTTCAGAATAATTGTAGTCCGACCAAGGGACAGGAAGAAGTGATCTTACCCTACCTGCTTCATTTAGCTAAGGCAGGCCTGAAATTCTCTTCCATTAAGGTACACCTAGCTGCCATAACAGCGTATAGGCGTTCACCTTCTCAACCTTCTTTTTTCCAACTGCAGGTAGTAAAGGACTTCTTACAGGGTCTGAAGAAGGTCTATCCTCCTATTCGGCCTCCTTCACCTCCCTGGGAACTGAACCTGGTTCTTTCTAAATTGATGGGTCCCCCTTTTGAGCCGATCCACAAAGCAACGCCATAACACCTTACATGGAAGGTGGCGTTCCTTGTGGCGATTACCTCAGCTCGCAGGGTGAGTGAGATCAGGCCCTCTGCTCTAAAGAACCTTACACTGTTTTTCACCTCAATAGGATGGTTATGAGAATCCACCCCTCTTTTCTCCTGAAGGTGGTGTCGGATTTTCATGTGAACCAGACCATTTCGCTTCCAACCTTTTTTCCAAATCCCTCTACTCCAGTTGAGAGGGCTCTGCATTCCTTAGACCTGAAGAGAGTTTTAAATTTTACTTGGACAGGTCTAAATCAATTAGGAAAGCTGATCAACTGTTCATTAATTACGGTTCGATCAGGACAGGTTTTCCAGCCTCTAAACGGTTCATCTCCAGGTGGATAGTTTCGTGCATCAAACTGGCTTATCAGCTAGCACAGAAGCCACTTTGGTCTAGACCAAAAGCACATTCCACTAGGGGAAAAGCAGCGACAATGTACCGATTTCCGAGATCTGTAAAGCAGCTACTTGGAGATCTATACATACATTTACAAGACATTATTGTCTTGATTCAGATACAAGAGCAGACACCCAAGTAGGCCAAGCCTCCTTGAGAAATCTGTTCCATTACTGATTTACTCTACTTGTTGATTGGGTCATTCTCTCTCATTTGCCCGCAGGTGGAGGATGGGCTTGCTATTCTATTCAGTGCTTATGACTATTGATGAGGATCCCCTGGAAGAGAAGGATACGTTACTTACCTGTAATCCTGGTTCTCTTCCAGGGGTATCCTCATCAAAGTCATAAGCAACCCACCCGCCTCCCCAGGCAAATGAGAATGTCTGTTATATCTGAAAGAGACACGTTAGTGACAGATTCCTTACCTTAGAATATCCCCAGGCGTCAGGCTGGATTCGGAAAGTTTTGCGTAGCAGTACCCTTGCGCGTCGGTAGGCGGCGTCGTGCGGCTCCGAGTCCGTCGTCGACGTCATTGCGGAAGGAAGAGATGCGGCAAAGTACACCATCAATGTGGCCTTGATACCGCCGACTCGCTAGGCAAATCGCTTGCGACGACAGTGGCGCTGTGCCGTCACGCCTGGCTGAGAACCACTGGTTTCTCGGGTGATGTCCAAAACACTCTTATGGACATGCCCTTTGATAGGGTCGGTCTTTTTGGGAACAAGGCAGACCATGCGCTGGAGCGCTTTAAGGACTCGCGGGCTACGGCCAAGTCCTTGGGCCTTTCTGCTGTACGCCCTCCGCAGCCGTCTGCTTTTCGCCCCTTTCGTGGCCACGGAAGGGGCGCCCAGTCTCGTCCGCTGCCCAGCCACCGGCCCGCGCAGCAAGCGTCGTCGCGTGGCCGAGGACGTGGCTCCCGCCGTGGCGGGTCAGGCAACCAGCGTGCGGGTCAGGCCACCAACCCCGCCCCGTCCGCGGCCTCCAAGCCCTCCTAGTCCTTCTTTTCAGGTGCACAGCACGCCAGTAGGGGGCAGGGTCCGCCATCACCTTCACCACTGGCGTGCCATCACCTCGGACAAGTGGGTCTTGGACTGAAGGGGCTACTCCCTCCCCTTCGAGACCATCCCCCCAGCCATGCCACCTCAATTCCACCGCATGTCAGGGGATCACTTGGTGCTTCTTCAGCAGGAAGTTGCGGCCCTCTTGGCCAAGAGGGCCAACGAGCGCGTTCCGACCCCAGAAGTAGGACGTGGTGCTACTCCCACTGCTTTCTGGTGCCCAAAAAGGACAAGGAGGACATGAGTCCTATCTTGGACCTCCGGAACATCAATCGCTTCCTCCGGAAGGAGAAGTTCAAGATGCTCACCCTAGCTCAGGTCTTGACTGCCCTCGACCCTGGAGACTGGATGGTAGCGTTGGACTTGCAGGACGCATATTTCCACATCCCCGTCCTGCCGGCCCACCGGCGTTACCTGCGGTTCACGGTAGGCCTCGAGCATTTTCAGTTCACCGTGCTCCCTTTTGGCCTTACCAGCGCCCCTCGGGTGTTCCCGAAAGTGATGGCGGTGGTCGCAGCTCATCTGCGCCGGGCAGGGGTTCCAGTCTTCCACTGGCTGCTGAAGGCGGGCTCGTCCCAAGCAGTCTCCCACCTCCAGACTACGGCCGAACTCCTGCACTCGCTGGGGTTCTCCATCAACGTGCCGAAGTCGCACCTGATTCCTTCTCCACAGCTCCTTTTCATCGGAGCAGTTCTGGACACGACGCAGTTTCGGGTCTATCCTCCCGAACGGCGAGTCCGGGATATTCAGGCTATGATTCCGATCTTTCGGCCTCTATTTTGGGTTTCGGTACGGATGACCCTGAGGCTGCTGGGCCTCATGGCCTCCTGCTGGTCGATCATGCCAGATGGCATATGCGGGCTCTGCAGTGGGACCTGAAGTTCCAGTGGGCGCAGCACCAGGGCAACCTGTCCGATCATGTCCAGATCTCGGAGGGGACTGCAAAACAGTTGCAGTGGTGGCTCTCGAACCGGTAATGGGTCATGGGCAGATCCCTCTCCCTTCCCCAGCCAGAGCACACAGCCGTGACGGACGCGTCCCTTCTGGGATGGGGCGGTCACATGGGAGAGGCGGCGATCAGAGGCCTCTGGTCTCCGGCGGAGTCCCGGCTCCATATCAACATTCTGGAGCTCCGGGCGATCCGACTTGCACTCAAGGCATTCCTTCCCTCTGTCAAAGGGAAGGTAGTGCAGGTGTTCACAGACAACACCACCGCCATGTGGTACTGCAACAAACAGGGCTGGGTGGGGTCGTGGACCCTATGTCAGGAGGCTCTGCACCTCTGGACATGGCTGGAACATCAGGGCATATTCCTGATGGTTCAACACCTGGCAGGTTCCCTGAACGCCAGGGCGGACAAACTCAGCCGCAGGTGCATGGTGGATCACGAATGGCGTCTTCACTCGGAGGTGGCGCAAGGTCTCTTTCAGCAGTGGGGAGGGCCTTGGTTAGATCTGTTCGCCACCGAAGAGAACGCGCAATGTCAGCAGTTCTGCACGTTGGAATTTCCAAGGCGGCACTCGCTCAGCGACGCTTTTCGTCGCGAGTGGAGTTGCGGTCTGTTGTACACCTTTCCGCCTATACCACTTCTACCCAGAGTGTTGAAGAAGATTCGGCGCAACCGGGCCCAAGTCATCCTTGTGGCTCCGGACTGGGCTCGAAGAGTTTGGTATCCCGAGCTACTCAGTATGAGCGTCGATCCCCCGATCCGTCTGCCTCTTCGGGAGGATCTTCTGTCGCAGCAGCAGGGGACGGTCCTCCACCCGAACCTGTCCAGTCTACACCTGCTTGCGTGGAGATTGAGCGGCTGCAGTTGATTCCTTTCGACTTGCCTCCCGAAGTTTGTGATGTGATTCTGGCAGCCAGGCGTCCCTCCACTAAGGTGGTATACGCCTACAGGTGGAACAAGTTTGTGGCATGGTGCACAGCAAAGGCTGTGAATCCCCTTTCTGCCCCTCTTTCTGAGGTTCTTCTGTTCCTTCTTTCTCTGGCCCAACAGGGTTCTGCCCTGGGTACCATCAAGGGCTATCTTTGTGCAATCTCGGCCTTCCTCAGGCTTCCTGATCAGCCCTCTCTTTTTAAGTCCCCTGTTGTTAACAGGTTTCTTAAAGGCATTACACACCTCTTTCCTCCTGTTCCGTTTATAATGCCTCAGTGGGACTTAAACTTGGTTCTTACTTTCTTAATGTGCGCTCCATTTGAGCCTCTGCATAACTGTCCTCTTCGTCTTCTTACTCTGAAGACAGCCTTTCTGGTAGCCATCACCTCCGCTCGGCGGGTGAGTGAGCTCCAGGCTCTTTCATGCAAACCCCCTTTCTGTCTGTCCATCCAGACAAGGTTGTTCTTAGGACGCGTCCGTCCTTCTTGCCAAAGGTGGTTACTGCCTTCCACATTGGGCAGACCATCACTTTGCCCACCTTCTTTCCGCCTCCGCATCCTTCTAGAGAGGAAGAGAGGCTCCACCGTCTGGACCCAAAACGTGCGCTTTCCTTTTACATCAACCGCACACAACAGTTCCGGGTGGATGACCAGCTCTTTGTTGGCTACGTGGGCGCCAAAAAGGTCGAGCGGTACACAAAGGACCATCTCCCGCTGGGTCATCTTGTGTATCAAGGCCTGCTATTCTTTGGCTAAGAAGGAGCCTCCTGTTGGGCTGCGTGCCCATTCCACCAGGGCAACGGCTGCTACCACGGCTTTAGGCCGCGGTGTTCCGTTACAGGATATATGTCAGGCAGCTACGTGGGCCTCGCTGCACACGTTTACCAAACATTACTGCCTTGACAGCCAGGTCCGGAGGGACGGCTTCTTTGGCCGTTCTGTCCTCCGGGACTTCCTTGTCTGATCTTTGTTCGCAGACCCACCACCGGGGTTGGTATTGCTGGGGTATCTATTCTAAGGTAAGGAATCTGTCACTAACGTGTCTCTTTCAGATGCACAAGTTACTAACTTGTGTAACGATATATCTGTAAGAGACAGTAGTTAGTGACAGATTCCTTACCGCCCCACCCATCCTCCCCGTTCTGCGAACTGATTTCTAGGGTTAAGGACATCCCTTTCAGGGCCCAAGTATTTTTCAGACACCTAAGTCAGCTTCTTGCATGGCTCTGCGTTCCTGGCGCGGAAAATCGTGTACAGAACTGACGTCAGCGCGCAGGGGCGGCGTCTAAGTACTGCCCGCGACGTCATCCCGACGACGGACGCGGAGCCGCACAACGCCGCCTACCGACGCGCAAGGGTACTGCTACGCAAAACTTTCCGGATCCAGCCTGACACCAGGGGATATTCTAAGGTAAGGAATCTGTCACTAACTACTGTCTCTTACAGATATATTGTTACACAAGTTAGTAACTTGTGCATCTGAAAGAGACACGTTAGTGACAGATTCCTTACCTTAGAATATCCCCAGGCGTCAGGCTGGATCCGGAAAGTTTTGCGTAGCAGTACCCTTGCGCGTCGGTAGGCGGCGTCGTGCGGCTCCGCGTCCGTCGTCGGCGTCGTGATCGCCGGGATGACGTCGCGGGCAGTACTAGGCGCCGCCTCTGCGCGCTGACGTCAGTTCTTCTTTTTCCGCGCCAGCAAGCGCAGATCCGGGAAGAGCAGTGCCCTGGTCAATTTTTGACCATACTTTTTGGTGATTTTTTCACTGTTTTTTCGCATCTAATTCCTTCTCCACAGCTCCTTTTCATCGGAGCAGTTCTGGACACGACGCAGTTTGGGCCTATCCTCCCGAACGGCGAGTCCGGGATATTCAGGCTATGATTCCGATCTTTCGGCCTTTATCCTGGGTTTCGGTACGGATGACCCTGAGGCTGCTGGGCCTCATGGCCTCCTGCATCCTGCTGGTCAATCATGCCAGATGGCATATGCGGGCTCTGCAGTGGGACCTGAAGTTCCAGTGGGCGCAGCACCAGGGCAACCTGTCCGATCACGTCCAGATCTCGGAGGGGACTGCAAAACAGTTGCAGTGGTGGCTCTCGAACCGGCAATGGGTCATGGGCAGATCCCTCTCCCTTCCCCAGCCAGAGCATACAGTTGTGACGGACGCGTCCCTTCTGGGATGGGGCGGTCACATGGGAGAGGCGGAGATCAGAGGCCTCTGGTCTCCGGCGGAGTCCCGGCTCCATATCAACCTTCTGGAGCTCCGGGCGATCCGGCTTGCACTCAAGGCATTCCTTCCCTCTGTCAAAGGGAAGGTAGTGCAGGTGTTCACAGACAACACCACCGCCATGTGGTACTGCAACAAACAGGGGCGGGGTGGGGTCTTGGACCCTTTGTCAGGAGGCTCTGCGCCTCTGGACATGGCTGGAACATCAGGGCATGTTCCTGATGGTTCAACACCTGGCAGGTTCTCTGAACGCCAGGGCGGACGAACTCAGCCGCAGGTGCATGATGGATCACGAATGGCGTCTTCACTCGGAAGTGGCGCAAGGACTCTTTCTACAGTGGGGAGAGCCTTGGTTAGATCTATTCGCCACCGAAGAGAACGCGCAATGTCATCAGTTCTGCGCGTTGGAATTTCCAAGGCGGCACTCGCTCGGCGACGCTTTTCGTCGCGAGTGGAGTTGCGGTCTGTTGTACGCCTTTCCGCCTATACCACTTCTACCCAGAGTGTTGAAGAAGATTCGGCACGACCGGGCCCAAGTCATTCTTGTGGCTCCGGACTGGGCTCGAAGAGTTTGGTATCCCGAGCTACTCAATATGAGCATAGATCCCCCGATCCGTCTGCCTCTTCGGGAGGATCTTCTGTCGCAGCAGCAGGGGATGGTCCTCCACCCGAACCTGTCCAGTCTACACCTGCTTGCGTGGAGATTGAGCGGCGGCAGTTGATTCCTTTCGACTTGCCTCCCGAAGTTTGTGATGTGATTCTGGCAGCCAGGCGTCCCTCCACTAAGGTGGTATACGCCTGCAGGTGGAACAAATTTGTGGCATGGTGCACAGCAAAGGCTGTGGATCCCCTTTCTGCCCCTCTTTCTGAGGTCCTTCTGTTCCTTCTCTCTCTGGCCCAACAGGGTTCTGCCCTGGGTACCATCAAGGGTTATCTTTGTGCTATCTCGGCCTTCCTCAGGCTCCCTGATCAGCCCTCCCTTTTCAAGTCCCCTGTTGTTAACAGGTTCTTAAGAGGCATTACTCACCTCTTCCCTCCTGTTCCGTTTGTAATGCCTCAGTGGGACTTGAACTTGGTTCTTACCTTTTTAATGTGCGCTCCCTTTGAGCCTCTGCATAACTGTCCTCTTCGTCTTCTGACTCTGAAGACAGCCTTTCTGGTGGCCATCACCTCCGCTCGGCGGGTGAGTGAGCTCCAGGCTCTATCTTGCAAACCTCCCTTTCTGTCTGTTCATCCAGACAAGGTTGTTCTTCGGACGCGTCCGTCCTTCTTGCCAAAGGTGGTTACTGCTTTCCACATTGGGCAGACCATCACTTTGCCCACCTTCTTTCCGCCTCCGCATCCTTCCAGAGAGGAAGAGAGGCTCCACCGTCTGGACCCAAAACGTGCGCTCTCCTTCTATATCGACCGCACAAAACACTTCCGGGTGGATGACCAGCTCTTTGTTGGCTACGTGGGCGCCAAAAAGGTCGGGCGGTGCACAAGAGGACCATCTCCCGCTGGGTTACCTTGTGCATCAAGACCTGCTATTCTTTGGCCAAGAAGGAGCCTCCTGTTGGGCTGCGTGCCCATTCCACCAGGGCAACAGCTGCTACCACGGCCTTGGGCCGCGGTGTTCCGCTGCCGGTTATCTGTCAGGCAGCTACGTGGGCCTCGCTGCACACGTTTACAAAGCATTACTGCCTTGACAGTCAGGTCCGGAGGGACGGCTTCTTTGGCCGTTCTGTCCTCCAGGACTTCCTTGTCTGATCTTTGTTCGCAGACCCACCACCGGGGTTGGTATTGCTGGGGTATCTATTCTAAGGTAAGGAATCTGTCCCTAACGTGTCTCTTTCAGATGCACAAGTTACTAACTTGTGTAACGATATATCTGTAAGAGACAGTAGTTAGTGACAGATTCCTACCGCCCCACCCATCCTCCCCGTTCTGCGAACTGATTTCTAGGAGTTAAGGACATCCCTTTCAGGGCCCTAGTATTTTTCAGACACCTGTGTCAGCTTCTTGCATGGCTCTGCGTTCCTGGCGCGGAAAGTCGTGTACAGAACTGACGTCAGCGCGCAGGGGCGGCGCCTAGTACTGCCCGCGACGTCATCCCGGCGATCACGACGCCGACGACGGACGCGGAGCCGCACGACGCCGCCTACCGACGCGCAAGGGTACTGCTACGCAAAACTTTCCGGATCCAGCCTGACGCCTGGGGATATTCTAAGGTAAGGAATCTGTCACTAACTACAGTCTCTTACAGATATATCGTTACACAAGTTAGTAACTTGTGCGTTAAAAGTATATCTTTGTGCCCTGACCTTCGGGTCTCCGCAAAGAACAACTGACCTAACTGTTACCCCTGAGGCATGATGGGAAGCTAGGGGTCATGGCTGCCTTAAAGGCACGGTGCCAGTTTTTGTACAATTGCTTTCATTTGCTATGCTATTGGTTTACAATGCAGCCGTAGGCTAACAATGCCTGCTTTTTTGCAGTTTTCATGAGTTTTACTCATTAAAAAGAGTTCAAGTGATACTTGCCCTCCTGTGGTCTATATATTCATTGTGTGTTTACAAAAGCAGTTTATTATAGCATTGTTTAGCCTCCTATTTGGGGGCTGCATTGGTATGAGAAAAAATGATATATGTATATATATATAGAGCTGTATATATATATATATATATATATATATGTTTTTCATATATATTTTTTATTATTTCCGGTGTCCCCGCACATGGGCGGGAATATTCAGTGCTTATGACTTTGATGAGGATACCCCTGGAAGAGAACCAGGATTACAGGTAAGTAACTTATCCTTTCCTATCGCAGGGAGGTGTTACCACTTCCCACATAGAACTTAGTGTATTGGGATGGGGGTGCTTGCCAGCACCACCAGACTGCATTGAAGAGCACACTTGGTGCACTCCTCGCATATTCCAGTTTAAGCCAGTTCAAGAAGCCCTTGGCTCCCGCTCTGGCGGAAACTGCACAAAGGACATGGGAGTATCCTCCCCTCTGTCCAGCCCCCCCTTTGGGAGGGACCTCTGAGTCGTTTCAACCCTTTTCCCTAGGGTACTTAAGGGCCTACCTGTGGGTGGTTCTTTAGATTGGTAGTGGGACAAGACTCAAGACTGAAACCACGTCACTCTTCGACCGTCTGGACACTTGGACTTCGCCTGGAACCGAGACTGCACCAAGGAAGACTCCTGCTGCTCCTGGTCTCGCTGTTCTGTAAGTCTTCTTCGTCTGTGTCTGTGCTTCTTCCAGGATCTGCACCAGACCTGTGGGCATCCAGGACACCTAAAGTAATCTCCCTTGGAGTGAAGGAGTCACTCCCAAGCATCTGCAGGAACTGGAACGAAGCTGACCGGTCTGCTGCTCTTGTCGTCCTACAGACTTCCTGAGGCTCAGCAACGCATATGGTGGTTCTGCAACTCCATTGAGGCCTGACTTGTCCTCTATGCAATTTTGGGGCCAGTATTCCTCGTCGGAGTCTGTGGTTTCGAAACCCTGTGCACCGCAATTACTTGCTGTTGCCAATGCTTGTTGGCTTTGCACTCCAGAGCTCTTCGGGCTACAAGAAGCTCCAGCATCTCTTCCCTCCAAGCTCAGCATCCTTGCTGCATCCTCTGCACTGTGGGCATTCGTTCTTGGTGAGCTGCTCGAGGTCCTCTTGCGACTCCTGTGCCTTCCGTGACTCCTGTGCCTTCCGCCTGTGGGTCCTCCTAAGTGTCTTGTACTGCTTTAGTGGGCTCCCCTGCTTGCTTGGGGCCTGCTCTGACTCTCCTGCTGTTGGTGAGTCCCTTGGACCTTGCTGGTCCCAATGTTGTTCTGTCTTCGTTCTCCACACCAGTTTTGGCTACCAAGGCTTCTTGGTGCTCCCACCGGACACCGACATCCGATGTGGGACAGCTCGTGCACGGCTCCTGTTCTTCCTCAGTGTCGCCTGGTCCTCACAGCTGCAGCGACAAGGACACGTCGACTCTTCTGACCCACCTGACATCAGTGGGCATTGCTCTCCTGTGCCTCCTGGTCACTCCTGAGTTGCATAGACTCTGTCCCCTCTGCTTGCAGGTTCTTCATGTCCAGAATCCACCCTTGGATTCCATCAGACTTCTTCACCTTCTTTTCTAGTGGCATTTTCTTCCAAGTCTTTCATTGTCGTCTACGGAGGTTTCCGGCGTCTCTTCACCCCTATGCACCTGGCTTCCCTGGTGTAGGTAACCTGGTTCCCGGAGCATCCATGGGTGGGGTGGCTCGCCAACCTTCCGTCCTCCAAAGGACATCTTCGTGGTCCTCTGGGAAGGGTCCTTCTTCTACAAAACTGCAACCACGACTTCTCCATTGACCTCCATTAGTCATGTGGCTGTGTTCCCACTCTGCACACAGCCTCCATGGGGCTCCTGGGTCTTTACCTTGGGTGGTTCCTTGTGTCCCCAGCTCCTCTGGATCTTCTGGTCCAAGTCCCATCCACCTTTGTAGTTCACATTCCACTTTCTTAGTATATGGTGTGGTCTCCCACTAGAGACCACTGTTTTTTGTGCTACTTACCTTATTTCATTTGAAGTATGTTTGTGTATTGTGTTGATATCTCCGGGCAGTACATATACCAATGCGTTAGTGAGTGTTGTGTAATAAATAGAAGTATTTTTATATAAACACGTTGTTCTTTTAATTTAACCTACGCAAAATGATTAAACTGGTAAAACGAGCTGCTTAACACTCCTTCAAGTTAAGCCCGAAGGCTGCTCTCCAGAGCTACCACTTTGAGAGCTTTCCATGGTTATCAAAGACCACTAAAATTACCATAAGGGTTGCCTGGATTAGTGCAAGGTGCATCACTTAAATAAGTGTGCACCATATACTAAGCCAGCCTCCTACTGATTTTATGATTAGTTTTCGTCACAAAAAGCTCTCCCTGTTTGAGAAGTGTCCCTCCTGTGGAAGAAAGAACGTTGTTACTGGACCCCACAAGGTCTGGGTGGTATGCCTTTCTCCATCGCATACTGTAAGAGAATTAAATATTTGGTAACATTTGTGAGAAGTTGGCCTGGTATATGCTGTCCACTAATTATAGTGGGCACCTTGCACCAGTCCAAACAACCCCTTATGGGAGATAGGTTAAAGACAACCTTTATTGAAAGCTATCCTAGTGGTAGCTATGGAGAGCAGCCTTCAGGCTAAGTCTTGAAGGAATGTAAAGCAGCTTGTTTTACCAGTCTATAATCTCTTGAGTGACCAAATGAAAGAGGACCACACCAGGTATATATTTAAAATATATGTATTTAGTCTTAAACACACCCCTCTAGTCTCTTTATGAGGCTAGAGTTCGAAGTACATAAGTTACAAGTCGAATATCAACAGTAATAGCACAAATACACGTTTGAGCCCTAGGGGCGTACCAAACCATATACCAATAAAGTGGTATAAGAACCACGACTGAGCTAGACACAAGGCCTAGAGCCTGTAGAAGTGCTTGGCCCTCAAGGAACCACCCAAGGTAGTGACACAGGGGACCCACGGGGGACGCGTGCAGTGTGAGAACACAGCCGCGAGCCGCCGTTGACTTCTATGGGGAATGTCGCGGTTGGAGTTTTAAAGAAAAAGGGCACTTAGAGGAGGACTTGGAGCAAACCCCTTTAGAACTCGGTTGTTCTAGAGTCATTACCCACGGGAGCACCGGAGTACTCGAGTTACCTCACCCAGGGAAGCCGGGTGCATAGGTGTCTTTCGGGGTCGGGTTTCGTCGTCGTTTTCAATGGCGATCTGCTGCAAAGTGCTGCTGGCGACCAAGTCGAAAGTGTTCGGGTGGATCCAAAGGTGGATCGAAGATCTGAAGAACCTGAAAGCAGAGGGGACAGAGTCTGGGTCACTAGCCAGTGACCAGGAAGGCAATGAGCAGATGCCCACCGATGTCGGGTGCTTCAGGTAGGTTGACGGTCGTCTTGACTCTTCAGCCACGAGGTCCAGGAGGCGTCGACGACAACCAGGAGCTGGATTCGAGCTGTCCCACGACGTCTGCCGATTGCAGGGGTGTCGGCGACCGGATTGGACCCAACAAGCCTTGGCAACGGCAAGTCACGTGGAAATAGAAGAAGGACGGTGGTACAGACCAGCAAGGTCTGAGGGACTCACCCAGCGAGGGTAAGTCAGGGCATGTCTGGAGCAACCAGGGAAGCCCAAGCAGAAGAAGAGTTGCCTTCGGGAGGGCCCACTAGCCAACGGACTAGCGACCGCGAAGGAGCCTCGAGTGGATGCACTTGGAGCTGGCTTGCAGGACACTCGTAGAGTGGAGGCCAGTGATCTTCGGTGCAGTCGGTGCTGGAGGCGGGGGCTACTCGGAGCCCAAAGCACAACTTCGTGGGAGACCAGGAAGAGGATGCACTTGCAAATGTGCTCGGTGTCCAGGGGTCACGGTTCCACGTTACCCACGATAGCTACGGGCCTCAGCTTTGCTGGGGACTCAGGGCAGCCTCGGGGAAGTCTGGAAATCCACCTCTGGTGATGCAAAGACTTCGGCGTCCGGCGGGAGCTTCAGCGATGCAGACCGGACAATTGCTTCTTAGGTGCCTGCCAAGCAGGGGAGTCACTCCTTGACCCCAAGGGAGATTCTTCAGTCCTCTAATCTTTAGGTAGAGCGTCGAAGGTCCAGGATTCAGTGTCAGAGTTTCGTCCAGGGTAATCTAAAGTCCTAAGGACTGGGGTCCCATACTTATATCAAGTTAGGGGGTTGGACATACTCTGGGGACCCACCTATGGGAGGGTCAGGGAAGAGGGGTGGTTACACCCATTCCCTTTGTCCAGTTTCGCGCCAGAGCAGGGGCAGGTAGCCCCTGCAACCAGTTTGAACTGGCATATGCACAGGGACACCAAGTGTGCCCCCAGTGCAGGACTTCTGAGCACCAGAGGGTGCTCCCGCCAAGCCCCAATACACATCATCCTGTCTGGGGAGGTGGTTACACCTCCCTGCGACAGGAAACCTATTGTCCACGCCTCCCCTGCCGGAGTTTCAGTCAGCAGCAGGAGGCCAGACCCGTGTCTGTGGCAGCGGCATCCATTTTGTGATGCCAGGGCTCTGGAAAGAAGTTACCGGGTAGCCCGGTGTGTACATGTCTCTCCCTCTAGAATGGTGGAATGCTACCCCCGCCGCCAGGACTGGCGGGGGGGTAGTATTCCAAGATGTTTGACACCAAACATGACATGTTTTGGTGCAGCCAGTCCAAAGTTAGCATTGTACCGCGAGGATATAATGCACTTAAGAGTATATGGTCAGGCTGTACCACAAACAGCATCTGAGGAGGGACTCCGAACGCTGTAGAGGGGCTCTGCTCATGCAGGGGCACCCTCTCACATAAGAACCAAGCACTCTGCCTTCAGGATTGGTAAGGCCTGCCATAGGAGTGACTTATATGTTTATATGTGTGTGCAATGGTAGTGATATAGGTAGCCTATACCACTGTAAGGGGTGCATGCACCACCTTACCCAGGCTGCAGTAGCAGACCTGTGGTGTCATTCTGGATGGCCTTCCAGGGGTGGCACAATACATGCTGCAGCCCCTGGTAGGCCTCTGAGGAGCCTATGCCCTGGGTACATAGTATACCATATACTAGGGACTTATAAGGGCACTCCAGATTCCAATCAGAGATGTGCCTAAGGCACATGGAAACCATTTTAGAGAGGAAGCAGCTAGGCTGGGGTTCTGATTAGCAGGGCCCCAGCCAGACTAAAGTCAAAAAACAGTGACGCATCAGCAAAAAGTGGGGGTACCCATGTGAAGCAGATCCTACTCTCCTACAACATTTCCAATAGAACTCTCAGGGACAGAGATGGTATCATTTTTTGAGGGACGCTTTAGAACATGAAGGCAGAGGAAGAACAGAAAAAGAAGAAAAGGATGTTTAAGACTGTCTCTCAGGCAGCTCCTCCTAATAAAGCACGGTTTGGTAAGGACTCCCCGGAAGGACAGCTTCAGAGCAGAGGCAAGGACAAGACATTCATCATAGTTTCTTGAATGTCCTGAGATTCCAGTGGGTTCTCTGCAAGTGCGGAGTTCTTGCGTTCTCCATCACCAAATGTAGAGATTTCAAGATCTTCTCTGTTGGCGATCTCCGTAACCTTCACTCATTCCCTACCAGGCTCTTCTATGGCAGGCCTTTAGCTTCACCAACTTCACCACTACTAAGCAAGTCATGTTCTGCTGTTCACTCAACTTTCAAGTTTCCTCAGACAGTGAGACCACATTTAACACCAGATCCTTATCCGTTACCATTCATGCCAAATAGGCCTATCATCCCTTTTGAGGATCTGGTCCAAGAACCTCTTCGTCCTCTACAGCTGTCTGATCAGAGGATGGTCTCCAAGACTACCCTAATGTCTCTTCTATGTCCACTTCCACCCAGACCTCCTTCATCTCACGGCGAACCTAGACGCACTCCTGAAAGAAGGAAAGCTGCACTTCACCATTAAGGCCGAGATCTTCTTTTTCGACTATGGGCGATTTGCAATCTTCATATACTTTTACTTCAACTGCAGTTTCTCCAAGACCTATGTCTCCTCTGTGGATGATAACACCTTTCATGAAGTTTTGGCTAGAAGTGAGGCCAAATTAAATAGTCCAATGGACACTTCAGAACAAAAGGTCTCAGGCATCCTTGAGACACTTCATGCAAGAGGAGCTCCAAAAACCTTGTTCCCTTTGGTTTTGGGGCTCTTGTGTATAGCACATAAGAAATTCCTGACACCAGCAGCAAAGGCCTCTGCACCCAGGGAATTCAAATAACGTAAAGTTCCATATCAACATCCAGACTTTCTAAAAATTGATGCTAAATCAGATTCTGTCATTTTTACTTTAATTAAAAAGAGGCATGCATTAGCTCCGGAGTCCACTGCACCCCCAGGAAAAGACAATAAAAAAATAGAACTTAGCTGGTAGGAAAGTGTGCGGTACAGCTGCAATTCATCTACAAAATGCTTGTGCAGTGCCACTGCTCTTCTGGAAAGTGTGAAGTCCTTCATTGATGACGTGCCCAAAGATAGTTAACAGGATTATTTGGAACAACTGAGCGAGTGCTCACTGATGACAATTCAAGTCGTAAATGCAGTTGTTGACTCAGCCAATGTAGCTTTGACTGTTTACTGCCATGGTATCGTTATTAGAAGATCATCCTGGCTTTCCCTAACATTTTCAAGCTAATCTTCCATTTACAGGAGCATCGTTGTTGGGAAAAAAAGAAGCTGCTCTGTTTGTAATTGGCTTGGGAGAAGAAAGGGGGTTCTTCAATCAGCAATTCAAGACCAGAAGACATTTATTCCAATGGAGGGTTCAATCCCCCGCTGGCCCTACCAAACATGCCAGCAATATCAACCAGAGCAAAGGTGCTAATATATAAGAAACTAGGCAAGGTCGGAGATCATCACTCTGAAGTCATCAACCCCCAGACGTGGAAGACATTTGTCGGGAAGGCAGTGACAACATTTCAGCCCCCTTGTTTCCCACTTCAGTGGAGAATGAGATCTTTTCATCTTGAAGATTCATCTACCATCACAAAGGACAAATGGGTGCTGAGTATTGTATCTCATAGATACTTTCTTCATTTCAAGGCGATTCCACTGTCTGGGCCTTCAAAACCAGCATCAAAACACCAACACAAAAATCTAAAAAAAACACATTGGTTCTTCTTTTGAAATAATCCATTGAAATGGTCCCACATAATTAGAAAGGTTAGGACAGACCAATTCAGGCCTTACAACAAATAAACAAGCATATGAGAAAAAATAAAATTGGGGTTAAGCAACCTAGGACTCTAAATAAACTACTAGAAGTCAACCTGGTCCCAGTTCAAACACTGAACTACCTAGGGCCAATAATAGACACGGTAAAAGCAAGAGTTTATCATTTCGAGAAGAAAGAGTTATCTATTCAGAACAAGGGCAACCCTCTGAGAGAAGTACTCAAGCTAACTGCGAGAGAGATAACATCACTCCTAGATTCTATGGAATCTTGTATCTTCATTGTCCTGATTGCAAGGTTGCAGATGAGACCGCTCCAACAATGTCTGAATAATCAATGGTGCTAGAAAGAACAGCTGGGATATTAAACGAACACTTAACAGTAGCCAGACAGTCACTAAATTGCTGATGCGCCAGAAACAATCTGGAGCAGGTAGTTGCTTTTCAAAAAGGAAACCTGGATCAACAATTGTCACAGACGCCACTCTTGTTGGTTGGGGTGCCCACCTGGATCACCTCACCATCCAAGGTCAAGGGTCAGGAAGGAAAAATACTTACCATATAAAGCTTTTGGAACCGAGAGCTGTTTATCTTGCTCTCAACGCATTGCTTCTGTCACTACAAGCCTGTACGACAATCAGGATTCATAAGAGTAACATGACCAGCACGTTCTTCATCAACAAACAGGGAGGCAGCAGATGGAGAACACACTTAATGGAAACACAACCAATCTGGCTGTGGGCTATAGCAGACAGACTATTGTTGACAGCAGTACACATCCCAGAGAAAATGAACTCAAGCAGATTTCCTAAGCAGGCGCTACGAAGAAAGCCACAAATGGGTAATAGAAGATGAAGTTCTCTACAACATCTTCTAAGGGTGGGAAACACCTTCTATAGAGCTCTTTGCTGCAGCTCAAAACAGTAAAAGCTGAAGCTTCACATCCAGGATACCAGAACAACTGCTGAAAGGCAATGCCCTCTCGGTCACAAGATTTTCTGTATGTTTTCCCTCCACTTTCACTGATTCCATTAGTAATCGAGAAATTGAGATCTCCAGGGAAGAAGATGATTGTAACTCCAGAATGGCCAAGGCAGGGGCCATATCCAGACCTTCTCTAGATATCCACCACCCACACAAGAAGCTTCCTCTGAAACCTAACATCGTAGAGTTTATCATCATAACAGTCATCTGAATTTGCCTCCTCTCTGTATAGGAGTTTTAAGAGAAGCAAAACACCCCTCCACTAGACTGTGTATTTACATGAAGTGGAAACGCTGAAGCATATCGTATCAAAACAACAGACCCAATCCAGTTACCTGTCAGAAAGAGGTTTTGCTTCCTTATTTCCTTCATTTGGCCATGTCCAAGTTACAATTTTCTTTAATAAAAGTACAGTTAGGCGCCATTTCAACTGACAGAAAATCTCCCAATCAGGTCTCTCTCTTTAAGATATCTCTAATCAAAGACATTTTGGAAGGTCTGAAGAAAGTATTCCTAGTGGGTCATCTTCCCCATGGGAGCTTAATCTAGTATTATCAAAATTAATGGGGCCGCCTTTTGAGCTAATTCATAAGGCAACATTACAACATCTTTTTTGGGAAGCAGCCTTCTGAGTTGCTATTACTTCAGATAGAAGAATAAGTGAAATGCAAGCCTTGTCTTCTGTAGAACCCTACGCAACTTTTAATGCTAGTAGGGTTGTAATGAGGACAAATTGTTCTTTCCTATCTAAAGTTGTTTCAGATTTCCACATTAGTCAGACCATAATGTTACCTACATTGTTTCCAAACCCTTCAACTCCAACAGAACGATTTCTTCATTCTTTAGACATTGAGTCTTGAAGTTCTATCCTCATAAAACAAAAGACATAAGGAAGTCTACTCAACGTTTCCTTAACTATGCTCATAGTTGACAAGGTTTTCTACCTCAAAACAGTCTATTGCTAGATAGATAGTTTTATGTATCACTACTTGCTCTCAGCTGGCGCACAAGCCCGATCCAGGTAAACCTAAAGCACATTCTATTAGCCACCATGGCTTTGCTTAAAAATGTTCTGATTGCTGAGATTTGTAAGGCAGCACCTTGGAAATTGGTTCAGGCATTTGCAAGACATTATTTCCTTGATCTTGACACCCAGAAGCGGAAGCAAAATTGGGTCATTAAACTCTTAGCAATCTTTTCAAATATTCGTACACAGAGCACAGTGTATGCCTCTATGTATATCTTTTAGTCCTGGAACACTTGTATATATATTTATATCGCGATACAAAAGGGGATGATGGACGGAACGTTTGAGCCAATCAAACACTCACCCCCAGTCAACTGATCTGGGTTTAATCCATCATCATTCTTTAGCTCACTCCACCACCCCAGTTCAGACATGGCCATATGCAAATCAGTCTGACCCCGTGCCTCATGGGAACAGTCCAGCCCGAACTGCCAAGCCATGTCTTCCCTGGACCGGAAACAAGCATCCTAGGACCGGTTTCTGGCATTCCAGCCGTCATCAGCCAGGCTTGCTTGAATCCAGTGGCAAAGTGAGCAAGGGACCCACGTCTGGGCATACCCCCACCAACTTAGGGCGAACAAAGCGATACAAAAGGGGATGATGGACGGAACGTTTGAGCCAATCAAACACTCACCCCCAGTCAACTGATCTGGGTTTAATCCATCATCATTCTTTAGCTCACTCCACCACCCCAGTTCAGACATGGCCATATGCAAATCAGTCTGACCCCGTGCCTCATGGGAACAGTCCAGCCCGAACTGCCAAGCCATGTCTTCCCTGGACCGGAAACAAGCATCCTAGGACCGGTTTCTGGCATTCCAGCCGTCATCAGCCAGGCTTGCTTGAATCCAGTGGCAAAGTGAGCAAGGGACCCACGTCTGGGCATACCCCCACCAACTTAGGGCGAACAAGCGATACAAAAGGGGATGATGGACGGAACGTTTGAGCCAATCAAACACTCACCCCCAGTCAACTGATCTGGGTTTAATCCATCATCATTCTTTAGCTCACTCCACCACCCCAGTTCAGACATGGCCATATGCAAATCAGTCTGACCCCGTGCCTCATGGGAACAGTCCAGCCCGAACTGCCAAGCCATGTCTTCCCTGGACCGGAAACAAGCATCCTAGGACCGGTTTCTGGCATTCCAGCCGTCATCAGCCAGGCTTGCTTGAATCCAGTGGCAAAGTGAGCAAGGGACCCACGTCTGGGCATACCCCCACCAACTTAGGGCGAACAAAGCGATACAAAGGGGATGATGGACCGGAGCGTTTGAGCCAATCAAACACTCACCCCCAGTCAACTGATCTGGGTTTAATCCATCATCATTCTTTAGCTCACTCCACCACCCCAGTTCAGACATGGCCATATGCAAATCAGTCTGACCCCGTGCCTCATGGGAACAGTCCAGCCCGAACTGCCAAGCCATGTCTTCCCTGGACCGGAAACAAGCATCCTAGGACCGGTTTCTGGCATTCCAGCCGTCATCAGCCAGGCTTGCTTGAATCCAGTGGCAAAGTGAGCAAGGGACCCACGTCTGGGCATACCCCACCAACTTAGGGCGAACAAAGCGATACAAAGGGGATGATGGACTGGAGCGTTTGAGCCAATCAAACACTCACCCCCAGTCAACTGATCTGGGTTTAATCCATCATCATTCTTTAGCTCACTCCACCACCCCAGTTCAGACATGGCCATATGCAAATCAGTCTGACCCCGTGCCTCATGGGAACAGTCCAGCCCGAACTGCCAAGCCATGTCTCCCTGGACCGGAAACAAGCATCCTAGGACCGGTTTCTGGCATTCCAGCCGTCATCAGCCAGGCTTGCTTGAATCCAGTGGCAAAGTGAGCAAGGGACCCACGTCTGGGCATACCCCCACCAACTTAGGGCGAACAAAGCTGATACAAAGGGGATGATGGACCGGAACGTTTGAGCCAATCAAACACTCACCCCCAGTCAACTGATCTGGGTTTAATCCATCATCATTCTTTAGCTCACTCCACCACCCCAGTTCAGACATGGCCATATGCAAATCAGTCTGACCCCGTGCCTCATGGGCCAATCAAACACTCACCCCCAGTCAACTGATCTGGGTTTAATCCATCATCATTCTTTAGCTCACTCCACCACCCCAGTTCAGTTGGCGGGGTATGCCCAGACGTGGGTCCCTTGCTCACTTTGCCACTGGATTCAAGCAAGCCTGGCTGATGACGGCTGGAATGCCAGAAACCGGTCCTAGGATGCTTGTTTCCGGTCCAGGGAAGACATGGCTTAGCAGTTCGGGCTGGACTGTTCCCATGAGGCACAGGGTCAGACTGATTGCATATGGCCATGTCTGAACTGGGGTGGTGGAGTGAGCTAAAGAATGATGATGGATTAAACCCAGATCAGTTGACTGGGGGTGAGTGTTTGATTGGCTCAAACGTTCCGTCCATCATCCCCTTTTGTATCGCTTTGTTCGCCCTAAGTTGGCGGGGTATGCCCAGACGTGGGTCCCTTGCTCACTTTGCCACTGGATTCAAGCAAGCCTGGCTGATGACGGCTGGAATGCCAGAAACCGGTCCTAGGATGCTTGTTTCCGGTCCAGGAAGACATGGCTTGGCAGTTCGGGCTGGACTGTTCCCATGAGGCACAGGGTCAGACTGATTTGCATATGGCCATGTCTGAACTGGGGTGGTGGAGTGAGCTAAAGAATGATGATGGATTAAACCCAGATCAGTTGACTGGGGGTGAGTGTTTGATTGGCTCAAACGTTCCGTCCATCATCCCCTTTGTATCGCTTGTTCGCCCTTAGTTGGCGGGGGTATGCCCAGACGTGGGTCCCTTGCTCACTTTGCCACTGGATTCAAGCAAGCCTGGCTGATGACGGCTGGAATGCCAGAAACCGGTCCTAGGATGCTTGTTTCCGGTCCAGGAAGACATGGCTTGGCAGTTCGGGCTGGACTGTTCCCATGAGGCACAGGGTCAGACTGATTTGCATATGGCCATGTCTGAACTGGGGTGGTGGAGTGAGCTAAAGAATGATGATGGATTAAACCCAGATCAGTTGACTGGGGGTGAGTGTTTGATTGGCTCAAACGCTCCGTCCATCATCCCCTTTTGTATCGCTTGTTCGCCCTAAGTTGGCGGGGTATGCCCAGGACGTGGGTCCTTGCTCACTTTGCCACTGGATTCAAGCAAGCCTGGCTGATGACGGCTGGAATGCCAGAAACCGGTCCTAGGATGCTTGTTTCCGGTCCAGGGAAGACATGGCTTGGCAGTTCGGGCTGGACTGTTCCCATGAGGCACAGGGTCAGACTGATTTGCATATGGCCATGTCTGAACTGGGGTGGTGGAGTGAGCTAAAGAATGATGATGGATTAAACCCAGATCAGTTGACTGGGGGTGAGTGTTTGATTGGCTCAAACGTTCCGTCCATCATCCCCTTTGTATCGCTTTGTTCGCCTCAAGTTGGCGGGGTATGCCCAGACGTGGGTCCCTTGCTCACTTTGCCACTGGATTCAAGCAAGCCTGGCTGATGACGGCTGGAATGCCAGAAACCGGTCCTAGGATGCTTGTTTCCGGTCCAGGGAAGACATGGCTGGCAGTTCGGGCTGGACTGTTCCCATGAGGCACAGGGTCAGACTGATTTGCATATGGCCATGTCTGAACTGGGGTGGTGGAGTGAGCTAAAGAATGATGATGGATTAAACCCAGATCAGTTGACTGGGGGTGAGTGTTTGATTGGCTCAAACGTTCCGTCCATCATCCCCTTTTGTATCGATATATTTATATCCACAGAAAAAAGCAAAGGTTAAAGAGACGGTATAGTTAGGTGAAAATGCCAGTTCAAACATACCTTTCTAAACTAATAAAACCACTGAAATTCACCAGTTATAGCTATCTCAGTAACACCAAATCACAAAGAGCACACTTTCTGGACCAAGATCTAGCTTTCTGCCAGATTTGGTGTAATTCCGTTTAGCTGTTTTTGCGGTATCGCTGTTCGATTTTCCTATTGAAAATTGCATGGACAGAACACGTTTTGGGACATTCTCTTTTTCTCGGTCCCCGCTTGGTAAAAGAATGAGTGTTTTTATGGCCACAGCTGTCCAGATCGTTAATGCTAGTGCCATAGTATTACAGTATGATCAACACTATGCAGGGCCTCATCTCCATTCCTTGATAAATTACCTGATGGGTGTAGAGGGCAATCCAAAGCAATCCTGAGAGAAGGCAAGTGAACTTCATCAGACTTTATAGATGCACCCCTTGATGCCTCCAATACAGCCTTCAGACAGATGGCAACAGGTGCTGTATTACAGAGATGTTTCTGGTTTCACCATACTACCTTCAAACCTAAGTCAAGGGTAATTGATATGACTGAATCTTTTTGATAAACATGTGGATGATGCTCTTCAAACAATAAAGATGGATAGTGTTAAAGCCAAGTCACTAGGAGTCCTGCGAAGAAGACAACAATTGTTCTTTTATAGAAGGCATCAATATGGCCAGAGGACTTATCAATTGGAAAGTTCTTCTTTGCGTCCCTATAGGCAGGCCTGTTATTCACGGGTACAAAACATCTCTCTATATAACAGGCAACAATTGGAAGGAAGGCAACAGTGAAACAGTGAAAACAGAGGGGCCCACCATTTCGCAAGAGCCAGCAAAGAAGTCATAAAACCTGACTCCCAGTAGGTCCTCCCTTGCTCATCGACCATGCTGATGGGGGGAGAAGTGCAACATTCTTCAGGCATGGAGAGGAACAACATCAGATCGTTGTGTGCCAGATATAGTGAAGTACAGCCATAAAATACAGTTTGCATCGCCCCACCAGTAGCGCCTCAGAGCAAACAGTGGCATTGTCATTTAGAAGTCATAAAACTGGAAGGAAACAAATTATTGTTAGCAGTCACAATAGACTCAGTGCCCCACAACGAAAGGAACTTGGAGTTCTGCTGCAGATTTTTCTTCATTCAGAAATTGGATTGGAGACCCATTATAGATCTAAGGGAGCCAAACAAAAAGAAAACAAAAGGTTCTGAATGCTAACACTTTGGGGTGTGCTGGGATGAAACATGCCATGCTTTTGTGGGAAGACAAAACCAATGTCTATTTAGGTCAGGATCTGTATGAAATCAACAGACTCCTCAATGACAGGTTACGAAGCACCCTTGAAGAATCTCTAGTCAAGTGCATTATGGCCTGTGCAGGAACAAAAGCTACATATAAATATGCTAGATTTGAGGCAGTGAGGCTTTGGAAGGCTTTTCTACTCCCTCATACAACAAACAGATGTCAAGATAAGAACTCGCAAGAATGACTGTTATAATACATCCAAACGCAGGGCGGAACATAATCCAAACAGTTATCCAGGGGAGCAAAGAAATTGGGTCATTGGTTCCTGCAACACAACATCAACTTGATGGTGAAACATGTCCCAGGTTTGCAGACTGAGATAGTGGGCTCCCTCAGCAAGAGATACATAAACTGCCAAGATTAGGACTAAATTCAAATCTGTTAGATACCAAAGGAGAGGCAGACCCCAATTGGATCTACACCCACACCACACCCACACTAAATGGCAAGTCTTCACAAGCTGGTGCCCCCCCCCCCCCACTCAATAGGGGAAGGATTTTCAATTCCCTGTTTAGGACGTTTTGTTTACGCTTTTCCCCTGATGCGAATATATCGCAAGGGTCCTGCGAAAATGGAAGAACCTTGCAGAATAATCTTGATAGCTCCCACTTGGTTCACAGAACTTTGGGACCTTTCGGTTGAGACCCCTGTTCAGTTTAAAGCAGATCCTTTTCCAGTGTCCAAGAACCAGGGCCAAATACTGCAGCACGACCCAGTGTATCTTCACCTGAGTGCCTGAATCCTGCTAACCAAGCACTTGGGCCTCTAAAAATACCACTTTCTTTTAGCAAGCTCCTTTAAGCCAGAACTACTTGCACATTTGCAAAACCTTTAAACCAATACATACGGCATCCATGCAGATGTTATCAAGGAAGACATCCTTATTCTCGATAATCTGAGCAAGAAGAATTGAAAAATGTCAAGCTTTTTCAGTTGCACTGCCTAGCAATACATTTGAAAAAATAAGGGAACCTTGTCAACCAATCCAAAGTTTATCCTGAAAGTGTCAACTTGTTTTCACCTCAACATAAAAATACATTTGCCAACTTTTTTCCCTCAGCCATCTACAACAGTTGAATGAGACTTGCACTCAGTTGATATTATGAGATGTTTGAAATTTTATATCGACAATATAGGAGTTCCCAATAAAGGACCAATTATTGTCTCATACGGAAATTGGAACAAAGCATAAAATTGGACCACACTCAATGAGGGACATGGCAGCAACAGCTGCACTGTTTGCTGGAGTGCCCTTATTGGATATCTGCAGAGCAGCGAGCTGGTCATCAGCACACACCTTCGCCAGACGCTATTGTCTAAATGTCAAATCAAGACGAGAGAACAAAGCGGAATTGCATAGCCTTTTTCTATAAGGTAAGCCTCATTTTCAAATAATTTCTTTGATAAGTACTGCTTTGGGAATTAGAATTCAAGCATGTGAATCTATGAAAGATCCAGTTCTGGAGGAAAAAGGTACTCACCTGTAACTACAGTACTGCGGCATTGCTCTCTTTCATAGATTCACATGCGCCCACTCTGCTCCCCGTGGCTGAGGCTATTATTTGCTGTTACAAGCTGTGAAATTTAGCAGTTAGAGCCTCTGGGGAGGCTTGGAGCTTGCAGTCCCTCCACCTGCTTGGCTTTACTTCGGGTCACATAACAAAGTGGATGGTCTAAGTGTGGCCTATGAAGGTTTCACCGTAGTTTTCAGTGACAATTGGTGTATTGAAAAACTGTTATGTTAAGCTTTGACTAACGAGGGATCCTAGCCTGATATCAGGAGATAATTCAAGCATGCAAATCTGTAAACGATATAAATGCTGCAGAAGTGTTGACCGTAAGCAACCTTTTTGTTGAGTGATTCGATACTGACCCATGTATACACCAAAAAGGGTTCAAAAGGCACTCTCAGGCAGCATCCTTGTTCTCCAGCAGCGGATGTTTCACAGATTCTCTTTCCTCTCATTAGGCTGCCATTCCCATGGAATTCCAACTCTGGTGTCAGAGAATGATTCAAGCATGTAAATCTATGAAAGATACCAAAGCCGGAGAACTGTTCTTATAGCTAATACAATAGATTTCTTTAGGCAAAGAGGTTTTGTCATTGAAATGGATTAATCAAGACCTAAACATAGTAGCTACTGCTTCACAGTCATGACTCGGAGCGGCATGTCAATTCATCTAGACAGCAGTGATCTTTCACTCCTGTGATATAGAATTTAAAGGAATCGGAATACATTTTCTGTTGCCTTTTTAAACTCTCACGCACTTCTATGATGTTTAGGCTCCTAGCAGAAAAACGGAAGGAACTGTGGGATCAAGTGAACAAGCTTCGTAATGGCCTGTTCAAGATCGATGATACACGCCAGAAGGTAGAACTGATGTCTTTGAAGTTGGAGGAGGCCAAGAAGAAAGTGGCAGATTTCCAGAAGCAGTGTGAGGAGTACTTGGTGATTATCGTGCAGCAGAAGCGAGAAGCAGATGAGCAGCAGAAGGTAAGCTCCTGCTAAATACTGCAACTATCTGTCGTAAGAGTCACATGCTGAATCCTGCCATAATGCCCAACAGTTCAAGTGTTCTCATTCCATGTTTAGGTGATGCTGGTCTCAAGTTTGGAAAAACACTAAAACCACAGTGCCCATGCGATATACATTTGGTTTACAGAACTGCTTTAGAGAGAGCATGGGAAGGCTGCACTCCCTCTGCTCACATCTTTGTGTGTTTGCCTCAGATGTGAAGGAGGTTCTTCCCTGCCTTTGCGAGATCCTATCACTAGTATCGCACCCTAACTTCTTTGTTCCTATCCTGAGTGAGTTTAGACAAACCCATTGAATTGTCATAAGTGAATTCTATGGCCCTGCAATTGGAGTTTTATATTAAATGTATACATCAATCTGATAGAGACTGCAGATTCCTTACCTTTGAATTTCCCACGCGTCAGTTTGGATCTGAAAACTTTTGCTGATCAATACCCCTGGCGCGCGATGTCAGGTGGCTCCATTCGGCTCCGCGTGATGTCGTCTGCATCGGTAGCGTCGGTTATGATGTCGCGGTGCCTATATATGCACCAACCAGGCGCGCGGAAGTCAGTTCTTTTCTTTCTGCGCCAGTTATTCGCCAATCCAGGAAAAGCTACCCCTCTGCCGCTTTTTGGCAGGTTTTTTCTCGACTTTTGTCGAAGTTTTTGGATTGACTTCAGGTGCGAGGGATGTCTTCAAGGAAGACAGGTTTCAAACCATGCGGGACTTGTTCCCGCATGATGTCGGTCACCGATCCCCACCACGTATGTCTGTGGTGTCTTGAACGCGACCACGATTCGAAGTCGTGTTCAGACTGTCGGGTGATGGCCCCGAAGACCTTGCGGGAGCGAGCAATGAAGTTGCTTGCAGCCCTGCAGTCGACACCGTCAAGCGAGACTCCGAGGAGGTCATGGTCCAGTTCGAAGAAGAGGAGGTCGCGGGACCGCTCACGGAGCCTTAAGTTCTCTTCCTCCCATTCGAGGTCCTCTGGACACTCGGGGAAGAGGCACAAGAAGAGGGAGAAGGCCAAGCAGACTTCGACTTAACCTCAACTGACGTCCGTCGTTGAGAAAGGTATGGAGCACCGACGCTCTAGGCACGGTTCTGCGGAGCCGGAGCCAGAGTCGACCTCGTGCCTCCCACCCTTTCCGGGAGCCGTAGCGGCTCCTGCTCAAATAAATGAGTTTTACGAGGCCATGCGCCGCGTATTTGAGCGGAACGACCCCGCTGGTGAGCCCTCGGGCCCCGCGGGAGCGGATGGGGCACCATCGGGTTCAACGCCGTCGGCTCCGGCCACGGCGCCAGTGGGGCCTCAGGGATCTGATCCCGGATCCGGGTCGACGCCGGTCGTGCCATTGCGACCTTCCCCGACATCAAACCCGAAGTCGGTGCCTGCGACGTCGCCGATGCCCATCGGTGGCGCAAGCCCCATCCTCATCCCCGACGACACGTAGCCGGAACGGCATCGAGCGACGCCGATTCCGACGTCGATAGAACCCAGGGGTTCTATGTTGTCGCCTGAGCACTTTGTGGAAGTGCTAGGCTCAGGAGAAGAATGGGAGGAGTCTGGAGACCCTCTTGAGAACCAGGATGTCTCTGAGGAGACAATGGACTGGTATGGGGAACTTGGGAAAGCCAGTGGTCTGGATACTTCCCCAGATGCTGGCATGCTCTCTCCGCCTACAGTGGCTACGGAGGAGGGGGCGGCCTATGTTTTGGTGGTTAAGAGGGCAGCTGAGGTCCTTGGACTGGAGTTGCCCCCAGTGCAGATCAGGACTAATCTTCTGACTGAAGTGCTTCAACCTGGGGCTTCCACTTCTGAACCCCTATTGCCCTTTAATGAGGCACTTACGGACGTGCTTCTAGGAACATGGTCCAAGCCTAGCACAGGGGCTCCTGTGAATAGGACGATTGCACGCTGCCAATGCCCAGCTCTGGGCGACCCAAAGTTCCTCAGACAAAACCCCACCCCTGAAAGTTTGGTGGTGCAGGCCTCTACGTCCCAAGGCGCATTCCCTTCCGCCCCTCCGGATAGGGAATCCAAGAGACTGGACTCATTTGGGGAGAAGATGTTTTCTTCCTCCAGTCTGGCATTGCGGTCGGTGAATACCGCATGCTTATTGGGCCGTTTCTCCCACACCCTTTGGGAGACGGTTGCGCAGGTGCTGCCACAAATCCCGGAGGAGGCCCAGGCTTTGCTCTCCCAAGCTGTCAAGGACGGGGAGATGCAGCAAAATTCACCATACGGCGTGGATTAGATACAACCGATTTTCTGGACAGATCGATATCAACGACAGTGGCCTTGAGACGCCACACCTGGCTTCGTACAACTGGCTTCTCAGGGGATGTCCAAGCCAATTTGATGGACATGCCCTTTGACGGAACCCGTCTTTTTGGGGAAAAGGCAGACTTGGCCCTGGTCAGGTTCAAGGACTCTCGAGCTACGGCCAGATCCTTGGGCCTCTCCTCCACTCTTCATGGCCAGTCTTCCTTTCGCCCCTTTTGTGGCAACGGAAGGGGTTTCCAGCCGCGTCAGCCCTATCCTAGCCACCGTCCCGCTCATACTACCCAAGCCGTGCATGGACGTGGACGCGGTACATTCCATCCTCGGAATGGAGGCCAGAAGTCGTCTACCACACTGCCCCCAGCAGCTGCAGCCTCCAAGCACTCCTAGGCTGATTCTGCAGGACCACACTGCTCCAGTGGGGGGGAGAATTCATCATCATCTTCCCCGCTGGAGATCTATAGCAACAGACGAGTGGGTCTTGCAGATCGTCCAGGAGGGCTATTTTCTTCCTTTCATTTCTTTTCCTCCTAGTATTCTGCCAAGACAGGAACGGCTGGCGGAGGGTCATTTAAAGTTGCTCCATGAGGAAGTTACAGCTCTTTTGGCCAAAGGAGCTATAGAAAGGGTCCCAGTTTCAGACATAGGCAGTGGCTGTTATTCCCGCTACTTTCTGATTCCGAAGAAGAACAAGGGGCTACGGCCCATTTTGGATCTTCGGACCGTCAATCTCTTCCTCAAAAAGGAGAAATTCAAAATGCTCACTTTGGCTCAGGTCTTGTCTGCCCTAGACCAAGAGGACTGGATGGTAGTGTTGGACCTGCAGGATGCGTATTTTCACATTCCCATCCTGCCGGGCCACAGCGTTACCTATGGTCCAAGGTAGGCCGCGAGCATTTTCAGTTTACCGTGCTCCCTTTCGGTCTTACCAGTGCCCCTCGGTGTTCACCAAGGTGATAACAGTGGTTGCAGCTCAACTGCGCAGGTTAGGGGTGTCGGTCTTCCCCTACCTCGACGACTGGCTGTTGAAGGCAGCTTCGCCCCAGGCAGTCGCTCCCACCTTCAGACTTCGGTGGACTTTCTGCATTCGCTGGGGTTCTCTATAAACGTGCCGAAGTCACACTTGACTCCTTCTCAGACGCTCCCTTTCATCATAGCTGTTCTGGACACAGTGCAGTTTCTGGCTTATCCTCCCGAGCAGCGAGTCCAGGATATTCAGGCTATGATTCCGTTATTTCAGCCTCTATCCTGGATTTCGGTAAGACTGACTCTGAGGCTGTTGGGCCTCATGGCCTCCTGCATCCTGTTGGTAAGACACGCAAGATGGCGTATGCGGGCTCTGCAATGGGGCTTGAAGTTCCAATGGGCACAACATCGGGGAAATCTTACTGACGTGGTTCAGATCTCGGAAGGAACTGCGAAGGATCTGCAGTGGTGGTTAGCGAACCGCGATTGGGTCTACAGCAGACCTCTCTCCCTTCCCCAACCAGATTTCAAAGTCGCGACGGATGCGTCACTTCTGGAATGGGGCGGCCACATGGGAGAGGTGGAGGTCAGGGGTCACTGGTCTCCAGCGGAGTCGGGGCTCCACATAAACTTGTTGTAGCTCTGGGCGATTCGGTTGGCATTGAAAGCATTTCTTCCCTCTGTCAAGGGGAAGTTAGTGCAGGTGTTCACCACCATGTGGTACTGCAACAAGCAGGACGGTGTGGGGTCGTGGACCCTCTGTCAAGAGGCCCTCCGTCTCTGGACATGGCTGGAACAGCAGGGCATATCCCTGGTGGTTCAACACCTGGCAGGTTCTCTGAACGCCAGGGCGGACTATCTCAGCCGTCGATGCCTACCGGATCACGAATGGCGTCTCCAGTCGGAGGTGGCGCAAGGTCTCTTTCAGCAGTGGGGAGAACCTTGGTTAGATTTGTTGGCCTCCGATGAGAACTCGCAATGTCAGCAGTACTGCGCGCTAGAGTTTCCAAGGTGGCTATTGCTCGGCGACGCGTTTCGTCGCGAGTGGAGCTCAGGCCTGTTGTACGCCTTTCAGCCCATACCACTCCTGCCCAGGGTTCTGAAGAAGATCAGGAGCGACTGGGCCCAAGTTATTCTTGTGGCACCGGACTGGGCAAGGAGAGTCTGGTATCCAGAGCTTCTGAGCATGAGTATCGATCCTCCGATCAGGCTGCCCCTTCGGGAGTATCTTCTGTCGCAGCAGGGGAGGGTTCTCCACCCGAACCTGTCAACTCTGCGCCTCCATGTGTGGAGATTGAGCGGCGACAGTTGATAGCTTTTGACCTTCCTCCCGAAGTCTGTAACGTTATTCTGGCGGCCAGGTGGCCCTCCACTAAGACGGTATACTCCTGCCATTGGCAGAAATTTGTATCTGAAAGAGACACGTTAGTGACAGATTCCTTACCTTAGAATATCCCCAGGCGTCAGGCTGGATCCGGAGAAGATTTTTGCGTAGCAGTACCCTTGCGGCGTCGGTAGGCGGCGTCGTGCGGCTCCGCGTCCGTCGTCGGCGTCGTGATCGCCGGGATGACGTCAGCGGGCAGTACTTAGGCGCCGCCCCTGCGCGCTGAGCGTCAGTTCTTCTTTTTCCGCGCCAGCAAGCGCAGATCCGGGAAGAGCAGTGCCCTGGTCATTTTTTGACCATACTTTTTGGTGAATTTTTCACTGTTTTTTCATCTTTCAAGGTGTCGTAGGGATGCCCGGCTTCAAGCGATGCGGCGCCTGTGCGCGGATGATGTCCGTCACCGACCCGCATTGGGAGTGTCTCTTCTGCCTCGGCCGAGGCCACGACACGGAGTCTTGTCCCGAATGCCAGGCCCTCAACCCGAAAGCTTTGCGAGAGCGGTCTCGAAAGCTCCTCGAGGCCCGGCATTCGGCTCCACGGAGGCCCCGGTCGCGTGAGAGGTCCAGGGGTCGATCGCGGAGTCCACACCGGTCGTCGGCGTCGAAGTCTTCTTCGTCCGGTAAAGTCGAAACACAAGAAGTCCAAGAAGCATCATCGCTCTAGGACTTCGCCTCGCCGGTCTCGCGACTCGGCTGAGGCCCCTCCGGCACCGTCCCGCCCCGCGGCCCCGGACATGCCTGTGGAGTCGCCCGCCATACCCGCCCCTTCCCGGGTTCGGGGCGGATCCGGCCAAAGTGCAGGAATTCCTGACGGCCATGGCCCGCCTCTTGGGCCTTCAGGCCCCTCCGGTGCGCCTTCGGGCCCCGCGGGCCCTGATGGGGCTGTTCGGCGTCGCCGACGGCTCCGGCCCCGGCGTCGCCCGTGCCTCCAGCCTTGGTCCCGGCTCCGGCTTCGCCCCGGCCTCGATCCCGGCTCCACAACCCCCATCGACGCCGGTCGACCTAACGACACCTCCGCCGGCGCCGATGTCTCCGGTGCCGTTCTCGACACCGCCCTGGGCTCCGGGCGGCGTCGTCCCCCAGTTCCTTCCGGCTCCGGACATGGATCCGGACCGACGCCGCTCGACGCCGGCTCCGGCGCCCGATGGGACCTTGGGTCCCAACTGTCCCTCCTCCTCCTTATTTTGAACCAGAGGAGGACCAGTTGGACTGGGAGGGGTCTGATGACCCTCTGACACGACACTGTCAGTACGATCAGGACTGGACAGAGAGTCTAGGGAGGCCAGTGGTCTGGATACTTCCCTGACACTGGCATGCTGTCTCCTCCCGTGGCTACGGAGGAGGGAGCCAATTTTGGTACGGTGTTGCGTGAGGGCAGCTGGGGCCTTACGTCTCCAACTCCCTACTTTGACGGTCAAGCCTAACATCTTGACAGAGGTGCTTCAGCCGGCAGCCTCCTCTGCGGAGACTGTGCTGCCGTTTAACGACGCCCTCACTGACGTTCTTTGGGCGCCTGGTCCAAGCCCAACACAGGGGCTCCTGTGGATAGGAACGTGTCACGACGCCATCGCCCAGCTCCGGGCGACCCCTGTTTCTCTCTGTTCACCCCACTCCTGAGAGCTTGGTTGTCCAAGCCTCCGCTTCCCAAACCGCCTTCCCTACCGCTCCTCCGGATAGGGAATCCAGACGCCTGGATCAATTTGGGAAGAAGGGTTTTTCTTCCTCCAGTGCTGGCTTGCGGTCCGTTAACACCGCTTGTCTTTTGGGCCGATATACCCACTCCCTGTGGGATTCGGTGGCGGATGTTTTGCCCCAGTGTCCTGAGGAGGTCCAGACACTGCTTTCCCGCGCCATTGCGGAAGGAAGGGATGCGGCTAAATACACTATACGTTGTGGCCTTGACACCGCCGACTCGCTGGGCAGGTCTATTGCAACGACGGTGGCGCTCCGATGCCACGCCTGGCTGAGAACCACTGGTTTTTCAGGGGATGTCCAGAATACTCTCATGGACATGCCCTTTGATGGAGTCGGTCTTTTGGGTCCAAAGCAGATCATGCGTTGGAGCGCTTTAAGGACTCACGGGCTACTGCCAAGTCCCTGGGCCTTTCTGCTACACGCCCTCCGCTCACTTCTGCTTTTCGCCCCTATCGTGGCCACGGTAGGGGCGCCCTTCACGTCAGCAGCCCAGCCACCGGCCCGCGCAGCAGGCGTCTTCGCGTGGCCGAGGACGTGGATTCCGCCGTGGCGGATCGGGCAACCAGCGTGCGGGTCAGGCCACCACCTCCAACCCGTCCGCGGCCTCCAAGCCCTCCTAGTCCCTCCTTTCAGGTGCACGGCACGCCAGAAGGGGGCAGGGTCCTCCATCACCTTCCCCACTGGCGCACCATCACCTCGGACAGGTGGGTCTTGGACATTGTCCGAAGGGGCTACTCCCTCCCCTTCGAGACCCCCCCAGCCATGCCACCTCAATTCCACCGCATGTCAGGGGATCACTTGGTGCTTCTACAGAAGGAAGTCACGGCCCTCTTGTCCAAAAGGGCCATCGAGCATGTTCCCACCCCAGAAGTAGGGCGTGGTTGCTACACCCACTACTTTCTGGTGCCCAAAGGACAAGGAGGACATGCGTCCTATCTTGGACCTCCGGAACGTCAATCGCTTCCTCCGGAAGGAGAAGTTCAAGATGCTCACCCTAGCTCAGGTCTTGACTGCCCTCGACCCTGGAGACTGGTTGGTAGCGTTGGACTTGCAGGACGCGTATTTCCACATCCCCGTCCTGCCGGCCCACCGGCGTTACCTTCGGTTCACGGTAGGCCCCGAGCATTTTCAGTTCACCGTGCTCCCTTTGGCCTTACCAGTGCCCCTCGGGTGTTCACGAAAGTGATGGCGGTGGTCGCAGCTCATCTGCGCCGGGCAGGGGTTTCAGTCTTCCCCTACCTCGACGACTGGCTGCTGAAGGCGGGCTCGTCCCAGGCAGTCGTCTCCCACCTCCAGACTACGGCCGAACTCCTGCACTCGCTGGGGTTCTCCATCAATGTGCCGAAGTCGCATCTGATTCCTTCTCCACAGCTCCTTTTCATCGGAGCAGTTCTGGACACGATGCAGTTTCGGGCCTATCCTCCCGAACGGCGAGTCCGGGATATTCAGGCTATGATTCCGATCTTTCGGCCTTTATCCTGGGTTTCGGTACGGATGACCCTGAGGCTGCTGGGCCTCATGGCCTCCTGCATCCTGCTGGTCAATCATGCCAGATGGCATATGCGGGCTCTGCAGTGGGACCTGAAGTTCCAGTGGGCGCAGCACCAGGGCAACCTGTCCGATCACGTCCAGATCTCGGAGGGGACTGCAAAACAGTTGCAGTGGTGGCTCTCGAACCGGCAATGGGTCATGGGCAGATCCCTCTCCCTTCCCCAGCCAGAGCATACAGTTGTGACGGACGCGTCCCTTCTGGGATGGGGCGGTCACATGGGAGAGGCGGAGATCAGAGGCCTCTGGTCTCCAGGCGAGTCCCGGCTCCATATCAACCTTCTGGAGCTCCGGGCGATCCGACTTGCACTCAAGGCATTCCTTCCCTCTGTCAAAGGGAAGGTAGTGCAGGTGTTCACAGACAACACCACCGCCATGTGGTACTGCAACAAACAGGGCGGGGTGGGGTCTTGGACCCTTTGTCAGGAGGCTCTGCGCCTCTGGACATGGCTGGAACATCAGGGCATGTTCCTGATGGTTCCAACACCTGGCAGGTTCCCTGAACGCCAGGAGGCGGACGAACTCAGCCGCAGGTGCATGATGGATCACGAATGCGTCTTCACTCGGAAGTGGCGCAAGGACTCTTTCTACAGTGGGGAGAGCCTTGGTTAGATCTATTCGCCATCGAAGAGAACGCGCAATGTCATCAGTTCTGCGCGTTGGAATTTCCAAGGCGGCACTCGCTCGGCGACGCTTTTCGTCACGAGTGGAGTTGCGGTCTATTGTACGCCTTTCCGCCTATACCACTTCTACCCAGAGTGTTGAAGAAGATTCGGCACCCGACCGGGCCCAAGTCATTCTTGTGGCTCCGGACTGGGCTCGAAGAGTTTGGTATCCCGAGCTACTCAATATGAGCGTAGATCCCCGATCCGTCTGCCTCTTCGGGAGGATCTTCTGTCGCAGCAGCAGGGGACGGTCCTCCACCCGAACCTGTCCAGTTTACACCTGCTTGCGTGGAGATTGAGCGGCGGCAGTTGATTCCTTTCGACTTGCCTCCCGAAGTTTGTGATGTGATTCTGGCAGCCAGGCGTCCCTCCACTAAGGTGGTATACGCCTGCAGGTGGAACAAATTTGTGGCATGGTGCACAGCAAAGGCTGTGAATCCCCTTTCTGCCCCTCTTTCTGAGGTCCTTCTGTTCCTTCTCTCTCTGGCCCAACAGGGTTCTGCCCTGGGTACCATCAAGGGTTATCTTTGTGCTATCTCGGCCTTCCTCAGGCTCCCTGATCAGCCCTCCTTTTCAAGTCCCCTGTTGTTAACAGGTTCTTAAAAGGCATCACTCACCTCTTCCCTCCTGTTCCGTTTGTGATGCCTCAGTGGGACTTGAACTTGGTTCTTACCTTTTAATGTGCGCTCCCTTTGAGCCTCTGCATAACTGTCCTCTTCGTCTTCTGACTCTGAAGACAGCCTTTCTGGTGGCCATCACCTCCGCTCGGCGGGTGAGTGAGCTCCAGGCTCTATCTTGCAAACCTCCCTTTCTGTCTGTTCATCCAGACAAGGTTGTTCTTCGGACGCGTCCGTCCTTCTTGCCAAAGGTGGTTACTGCTTTCCACATTGGGCAGACCATCACTTTGCCCACCTTCTTTCCGCCTCCGCATCCTTCCAGAGAGGAAGAGAGGCTCCACCGTCTGGACCCAAAACGTGCGCTCTCCTTCTATATCGACCGCACAAAACACTTCCGGGTGGATGACCAGCTCTTTGTTGGCTACGTGGGCGCCAAAAAGGTCGGGCGGTGCACAAGAGGACCATCTCCCGCTGGGTTACCTTGTGCATCAAGACCTGCTATTCTTTGGCTAAGAAGGAGCCTCCTGTTGGGCTGCGCGCCCATTCCACCAGGGCAACGGCTGCTACCACGGCCTTGGGCCGCGGTGTTCCGCTGCCGGTTATCTGTCAGGCAGCTACGTGGGCCTCGCTGCACACGTTTACAAAGCATTACTGCCTTGACAGTCAGGTCCGGAGGGACGGCTTCTTTGGCCGTTCTGTCCTCCAGGACTTCCTTGTCTGATCTTTGTTCGCAGACCCACCACCGGGGTTGGTATTGCTGGGGTATCTATTCTAAGGTAAGGAATCTGTCACTAACGTGTCTCTTTCAGATGCACAAGTTACTAACTTGTGTAACGATATATCTGTAAGAGACAGTAGTTAGTGACAGATTCCTACCCCCACCCATCCACCCCGTTCTGCGAACTGATTTCTAGGGTTAAGGACATCCCTTTCAGGGCCCTAGTATTTTTCAGACACCTATGTCAGCTTCTTGCATGGCTCTGCGTTCCTGGCGCGGAAAGTCGTGTACAGAACTGACGTCAGCGCGCAGGGGCGGCGCCTAAGTACTGCCCGCGACGTCATCCCGGCGATCACGACGCCAACGACGGACGCGGAGCCGCACGACGCCGCCTACCGACGCGCAAGGGTACTGCTACGCAAAAACTTTCCGGATCCAGCCTGACGCCTGGGGATATTCTAAGGTAAGGAATCTGTCACTAACTACTGTCTCTTACAGATATATCGTTACACAAGTTAGTAACTTGTGCTTTATACTGTACAGAAAGGTCCATTGACCCTCTTTCTGCTTCTCTTTCTACTGTCCTTTTATTCATTCTAACTCTTGCCCAGCAGGGCTCTGCTTTGGGAACTCTCAAGGGTTAGCTCTCTGCTCTGTCTGCTTTTTTGCGGCTGCCAGACCAGCCTTCGCTCTTTAAATCTCCTATTGTAAATAGATTTCTGAAAGGGCTGATCCATTTATTTCCACCTACGCCCTTTGTTATGCCACAATGGGATCTTAATTTGGTCCTCACTTACCTGATGTGCTCTCCTGTCGAGACTTTGCACAATTGTCCCCTCCGGCTATTGACCATCAAAACAGCCTTCTTAGTGGCTATTACATCGGCCCGAAGGGTGAGTGAATTGCAGGCATTATCCAGCTCGCCTCCTTATCTTATGTCCTTTCCGGACAAGGTGGTGCTTCGCACCAGGGCATCATTCTTACCAAAGGTTGTGACCCCATTCCATCTGGGTCAGTCCATTACTTTGCCCACCTTCTTCGCTCCCCCACATCCCTCTAAGGAAGAGGAGCGTCTCCACCGACTGGACCCAAGAAGAGCGCTGTCGTTCTACCTTGACCGCACAAAAGAGTTCCGGGTGGATGACCAACTCTTTGTGGGGTATGTGGGAGCGAAGAAGGAAAGGGCAGTGCAGAAAAGGACCATCTCTCGCTGGGTCGTTCTCTGAATTAAAATCTGTTATGCCTTGGCGAAGAAGCAGCCCCCTTAGGGATTAAGGGATCACTCCACCAGGGGGAAGGCTGCGACTACGGCCTTGGCTCAGAGTGTCCCAGTCCAAGACATCTGTCAGGCAGCAACGTGGGCTTCATTGCACACATTCGAAAAACATTATTGCCTTGATGGTCAAGTGCGCAGGGACGGGCATTTTGCCCGTTCAGTCCTGCAAGACTTTAGTCTAGGTCATGAGTCCGCAACCCACCGCCGGGATGGTTTGGCTCGGGTATCAAAGTTAAGGAATCTGCAGCTAGAAGTCTCTATCAGATGAACAAGTTACTTACCTTCGGTAACGCATTATCTGGTAGAGACTCTATCTAGCTGCAGATTTCTTACAGCCCCACCCATGCCTCTCTGCTTTGCGGACTGATGTGGTAGGACTAGGGTTGTTTTTTCCTCCTTTCAGGGCGCTAGTTTTGCACACGACTGCGTCAGTTACTTCATGGCTCTGCGCTTCTGGCATGGAAAAAACAAAAAGTACTGACATCCGTGCGCCTGGGTGACGCCTATATAGGCACCGCAACGTCATAACCGCTGCTGCCGACGACGTCACGCGGAGCCGAATGGAGCCACCCGACGTCGCGCGCATGGGGTATTGCTCAGCAAAAGTTTCCGGATCCAGCCTGACGCCTGGGAAATTCAAAGGTAAGGAATCTGCAGCTAGATAGAGTCTCTACCAGATAATGCATTACTGAAGGTAGGTAACTTGTTTAATTAGAACCTGGTCTTAAGCCTTCTCTTGTCACCAAAGCAAGGTTCATGTGTTTAGTCCACTTCCTAATGGTCAGGTGTCCTCAGAAGCCTGACCAGCGGAATATGGACACAAATATATACTGAATAAGCAAAAGTGTAACTTCTATGGACAGTGGGGCCACAAATGAAGTCAGTTAGCAAGACCCAAGCAAGCTTAAACCTGGCAGTCCATGAAGAACTACTTTGGTTTTAATTAAAGAAAAGGCAAACTGATTGACTTTCTTAGTGCTTGTAACTAATACCTGCCTCTTCTCTCTTTTCCAGCTTTTTATATTCTGTTTAACCTGTGCCTGTCCATCTTATTGCCACTCTTTTTCTCACTTCTTCTCCTTGTCCGTGCTCTTATTTATTTTCTCTTTTATCTGAGCATATTGCAATGCTACCTTTATGTTTAGACCCTTGAAGTTTTCATTTCTCTCATGTTCTGCATCTATATCATATTCTCCATGTGTGTCTATTTTCTGTAAAGCTTATAATTAACTTACATATATCTTTAGAACCAGAACCTGTGGATCTTCTCAGCTCTAGAGAAGAATTCTCTTACTGTGGCCTTCCCTCACATGCTGCAAAGAAGCCTTGGGTGTTGCTCATGTACTGAGGCTGAAGACGTTTGTTGTTTCTCGACTCTCTGTTCTTCTATCATCCTATCACCTTTTCCCTTAGGCAGTGACAGCCCACAGCGAGAAGATCGGTCTTGAAGAGGTCAAATGCAAAATGTTGGCTGAAAATGCTCAGAAGGACCTGGAGGAGGCCTTACCTGCGCTAGAGGAGGCAATGAGGGTAAGGCCTTGCGGATCATCCAATGGGGGTAGTGGGGCTGCTGATGTCTAAACGCCTGTCCCAACAAAGGAGTAAATAATTATTTGTACATTTTAATAGCATGTCATTGGTACAATAGCATAATTCGCCATACCCCGTAAACACTTGAGTTCGCCATGCCCCTTAAACACTTAAATATATTACGATAACGTTTTCACCTTTTAGAGTTTTCCATTCAAAAGTGTTTACTTGAGATTGTTATCCAGTGAGAGATATGACTATTAATTGTAGAACGCAAGCTTTTATGAGACCATCCAACCAAGACCTGCTCATTCAAATTGAAATATATATTACAATACAGCAACATAAACACACTCTTTTTCCAGGGATCCCTGAAAAATGGAAAATGGGTTTTGTATCATAATGACAGTCCTTAAACCATTCTGAAGAGCTTTACTATTGTCACAGCTACTAGGTTTATGCATCAGTGGAGGATCAAATTATGTCAGTTATCTAAATTACGAGTCAAGAAAAGGTAAATAATTCATCATATTCTCTGCCACCATTAATTTGAACTATTTGAGCTACAAACGACATTTTTTGTTGACACTGACAAAATTATGTGTAAAGTGTAGGTAATCTATTACTGTTTGAGACATGCTGAAGTTACCGATCTCCTTATTCCACTGGCCCTGAACATAGTCCATTATTTTATCAATAATCATTTCATGAAAGGTAAACAAAACCTAAACAGTAATTCCAATCAGTTCTCATTGTTAGTTGCGCTTTGCAGAGAAAATCTTTAACAGTCCCTCCCTTCTATAGACAGAATACGTTTTTTAAAGGGCAAATATGTTTTTCTCTAAAATTCTATGTGCCTAGCTTTTAAAGATACACATGCTTGAGTCATCCCCGCTGTCGAGCTGGGAGACCAACGACAGACATGGTGAGCAATGCAATGTTAACCATTTACAGAATAGCTTTAACGTGGCCACAGTAGTAGCCTGTTCACATCA
Organism: Calotriton arnoldi; assembly: GCA_963921515.1. Classification (NCBI taxonomy): domain Eukaryota; kingdom Metazoa; phylum Chordata; class Amphibia; order Caudata; family Salamandridae; genus Calotriton; species Calotriton arnoldi. Next base: position 5,546,575 of record CAWUFW010000017.1, read on the forward strand.
TTATGAAAGATCCAACACTCAGCCAACCAGAGCACATTACAGCATTCACCTCTCTTCACTCAGGCCACCACATTTCAGATTTCTACCACGTTATGTTAGAAGGTCCCTTTTGAGCTCTGCTCACTCTGTCAAATAAGTGACTATTTCATCTCATGCATTGCCTTCACCCAGTGCATAGGTCAAGGGACTGTAAAATGTGTAGGACCTTCTCTACCAAAACTCTGAAGGACTGGGACTTTTGTTATGGCTCCAGAAGCTGAAGGCTGAAGATGTCCAGTCCTCAGTAAAGGAAGGAGAAAGCTTCTAAATCTCTGGTAAAATCTCAAAAAGAGGGCGTTCGCACTCTGGACGTACTTCAAGGACAAGATCTGAAGGAGAACCACATAAAAAAGCCTTTAAAAATTTCACAATAGAAGAGGGCCTTCCTCAGACACAGGAACTATGACTGGAAAAGTTCTGTTAGACAAGCATCACAGAACCTAATCTGCTCCTTCAAGCTGTAGCAGGAAGCTGGCTCAGGAGACATCCAAACACGCTTCATCTTTGCCAGTGACGAAAACTTCATCTATATCACCATCAAAGAAGCTCATCATTGATGAGAAAGAAGCCATCCGCTTTGGCAATGGTAGTACCTTCATCGCTTGAAATACTGTAGATAATAGCATCGACACAACACGTTTGTCGATGACAAAGACTAAGACACCATCGACAAGGTTGATGACGACACCATCAACAAAAATACCACCTCCGTGGACGACAAGGACATCGTCGTCAACAATGACTATACTGTTGACTGCGAGAACACCATTAGCAAAAACACCATCAAAATCTGCTACTGATACCATACCTTCTGTTACAATTTTGAGAGACATGACACAACAGCCCTTGCACTAACAGTTACCGCACAACAACCCCTTTGTTGAGAATGGACATACTCTCAACACCCAAGAACACAAAAATAACTCAGATTCCTTGCAAGGGCATTCCAGTGCCTCTAATGCAAAAACAGACATCCCCAAGTACGGTTTCGCCCCATCCCCCACAGATGAGGAAGAACCTTTGGGCTGGCTTCAGTCCTACTCACTCCTGATCCAGGAGAAGAGGACGGTGACTGCATAAACACACTTTCCATCAGATCAAAGATGCATTTGTCAGTCTTTTGTGCAACAAGATGATGCCTGTGATGAGGCTGATCAATGACAGTATGGTTTAAACATGTCTGAGCACACAATACAAACACCATCAGATGAAATAATGCAGGTGCCCTTGGCCTTGACCAAGCACACCAAGCAGTCAAGTTCATTTCCCGCCGCTAGGTAATCCAACAACTCGATCAACGGCCATTCACTTCTGGCACCACAGCCCAGCCATTACTACACATTCACCGGATACAGATGATGACCAGGAGGGCAGACCGCTAGGAAACTCCTTCCGGGGTTCAGGCCCCATGCAGGATGACTTTAGAGCTACCACTCTGGATAACGTCACTCCCCCAACAGTGGAATCTCCCCCAGATGGCATCTTAATAGAAAGAGCACCAAAAAGATATGACTTACCAGTAACAACAAAAGAAAGTGACTGCCAGAAAAACTACTAAATCGATCCCAGTAATCAATCACATCTGGGCGGAGGTCCTAACAATTCTGAGGGTCTGAAAAGCTGCAACAGTGATTCCACGCCTTGGCAGAAAATACAAAGCATCAGAAATGACTTGTGTATATCCAGGGCCGGTCATAGAACTTCTGGGGCCCCGGGCGAAAGGGAAGATGTGAGGCCCCTCTAACTTGCATGTAAAATCACAAGAAGTGACATCACAGAAAGTGACATCGCAGGACTATTGATCTTATTTGGCATCACTGAAGAGACCTAAAGTGGATATCAGTAACATGGACAAAAAGATAAATATACAAATGAAATAAATCCATATATTTTAAAACTGTATTAAATGAAAAACCTCTCACACCATGGATATAATCGCAAATTTCAAAAGGCTCCCTTATCTTTCTGTGCCATTATTGTGCCACCTTAGGATGACATTAATACTTAATAATTTGTTTTAACGTAAATCCTCTCACCAGTATCCCACACGCACATGCTAAGAGTCGTGGGGCAATCTTTTTTGTGTGTGGGCTCTTTACTCACCAGAATTAGGTTAAGTGCAAAAACACAATACATATAATACAAAATCACAAGACACCATTGCAAACAAATAAAGATTTTTTTTTTTTACATTTCTTTATTGTCCAAAATAACATATGCAATATACATGTTACAGCATTTATACGTTTCATCTCATCATGGTTCCAATGACATAGTATTTAGAAGACTTATGTTAACAGTTCAGTTTCCCTCATCAGAGATACCAATTGTTGAACAGAGTATATTGTTTAATGAACTTATCAACCCTCCTAACCCCCTCCCCCCCCGTTCTACCGGTCCCGCTGGATGATATCCCAACTCCGTATCTAACGCAGTTTATTAGGTATCTATTGCCCTTATTTCCTGACTACAGATAGCCGTTGTATAATGGTGTTCTTCCTCCCTCGAGGAGACAGATGGAGTCTGTGAGGTCGTCTCTTCTATCTCTTGTATCTTTACCCCCCACGCCAGCAGCACTTCCGGGAGCTTATCATCTCTCCTAGTCTTCCTCATATGATTTCCCTCAACCATTGCCCATTCTTTCAAATCTTTCTTCCATTTTTCCACCTGCGGGGACATCCAGTGGATTGCTATTCTCCTCCTGGCTATTGAAAGACCTAATATCAAGAATCGTCTAGTAGTTTTACGTTTGGGATTCTTAGGGAGCAAGCCAAGAAGGCATGTCTGTATCTCTGAGACTATTGTCCATCCCGTGATTCTATTCAGTTGTTTCAGAACCTTGGCCCAATATCTTTGTATTACTTGGCAATGCCATACCACATGGATAAAATCTGCCTGTGCATGCTGGCAACGAGGGCATTTGGGGTCTCTAGATGAATTGATAGCGTGAAGCCTCTTGGGTGCAAGATAAGTCATATGGACTATATTGTATTGTATTTGTTTGAATCTATTACAGATCGAAACTTTACGGACACTTTCATGAATCTTTTCCCAGTCTCTTGTCGTTATCATGTATTCACTGATCTCTTGCCATTTTTCCTCCACTTTCAGGGGCTTAGTCGGTTTGTCCTCCCTCAGTGCCCTGTATAAGTGGGAAACAAGTTTTTGTCCACCCGCCATTGCAATTATAGTGACCAATGTACGTGTAGGCTTAGGGGCATCCGGGAACATCGGCCAAAGGTGGCGGGCTGTAGCTGCTATTTTAGCATATTGTTGGAATTGACCCGTCCCTAATTCAAATGTGTCGACTGCATCTTGGTAAGTAATGAACCTATTCCCTGGGTAGAGGTCCGAGAACATCAGACAGCCCCCTTCCTTCCATTTTTCGACTGACATATCCTCTTCTATTTGAGCAAACTGTGGCATGACACAAATGTCTGCCTCCGGTGCCTAGGGTATCCTTTTAATAAGTCTCTTAGTTATTCTATCCCAGATGGTGCCCATGAGCCCGATTAATGGAGGGTATTTCCCCGCCCTGCATCTTATTTGTCCAAAGCTGTTTCCTACCATAGGAACTTTCTAATAGGGCTCGCTCCCAGGAGGGATCTGTATCCAACCATGCTATTGCATGTTGTAATTGGGACGCCAGATAATATAACTCTAGGTCCGGGATTTCGAGACCTCCTTTGCCCCATTGTCCTTTCATCACCTCCAAGCTTACCCTGCATCTCTTTCCGTTCCATAACAGCTGGATGAGAAGCCTGTCCAATTCCCTGAATACTCTATGTGGTATTTCATAGAAAGATGCTTGCATTGTGTACAAACACCTGGGTAATACCACCATTTTAATTAAAGCAATTTTCCCCATCAGGGATAATTTTAGGGTGTTCCAAAACTTTATACTCCCTTGTAGGCCCTTCATTATCCTGCCCATATTGTGTTCGTAGAAGGTAGCTTTGTCTCTGGCCACTCGGATCCCAAGATATCGCACGGAATCCAGTTCCCACGGGAGTTCCAGCTCTAAGGACTGGGAATTTACTCCTGCCTGTCCTATCGGATATAACTGTGATTTTTGTTTATTGATGCGTAAACCTGACGCCTCCGCAAACCTCCCTAATGCATGGAGCAATAATGAAATCGATAGGGACCGGCGTCGCAAATAGACCAATGCGTCATCCGCGTACAGTGACAATATATGTTCTGTTTGGCCTATCCTGATGCCATGGCCTTGCAGCTCCGTCCGGAGGCAACACGCCAGTGGCTCCATTGCTAGAGCAAATAGCAAGGGGGACAGCGGACATCCCTGTCTTGTGCCCCTATGAAGTGATATCGCATCAGATACAAACCGTCCCGTTCGGACCCTCGCCATGGGCTTCACATAGAGTAATTTAACCCAATTCACAAATTCCGAGCCCAGTCCCATTTTTAGGAGGACTTGCCAGAGATATTCCCAGCGGACCGAGTCGAACGCTTGTTCAATATCCAAAAGCGCTAATGCGCTCTCGTCTGCTTTTTCCCCCCAGAGTCTGCATTACATGCGCAAGACGGCGAATATTTCTTAGTGTGTTCCTACCGGGTATAAACCCTGACTGATCCCCGTGTACCAACTGGGGGAGATAAGGGAGCAGCCTACTTGCCAGCACCTGGCTGATGAGTTTGAATTCTACATTTAGCATAGAGATGGGTCTGTAGGAGCTTGGAGTCGCCGGGTCCTTTCCTGGTTTCGGAATAATCACTATTAATGCTTCCCTCATTGAACCAGGCAGTTCACCCATCTCCTTTGCCTCTTCAATGACTTCCAACAATCTGGGAGCCACCAGCCCGGCATATTCCTTGTAGAATTCAGCCGCTAGGCCATCCATGTCTGGAGATTTAGCTGTTCTCAGATGGGTTATTGCCGCTTTTATTTCCTCTTCTCTAATGGGGCCTCCCAGTAGTTCCTGAGCCTCAGAGTCCAGGCTGGGCAGTTCCATGTCTGTTAGGTATGTTTGTATGGTTTGAATGTGGGTGGAGTTCTGGGACTCAGCGTATATTTTAGTTAGATGTATAGAAAATGTTTTGCGATTTCATGCTGTGTATAGACCATTCGCTGCCGGTCAGTTTTAATTGGGAGGATCGGTTGGGGTTGTGTCTCCATATTAATTAGCCGCGCCAGCAAACGGCCAGCTTTATCGCCTTCCGCATACCATCTACTCCTACTTCTATTTCTATTATATTTGTCTAGTGTGTCCCATAGATCCCCTATCTTTTGTCTCTGTCCTGTCCATTTAGTAGGTCCCTCTATATCTGTGGGGAGTGCTTTTTCCAAGACAGCCAGCTGTTGTTCTTGGCTGTGTAGATCCCGCTCCAGCACCTTTTTAACTCTGGTTTCATTGGACATACATGCCCCCCTTAGGACCACTTTCATGGCATCCCATTCCATGGCTTTAGTACTGGCAGTGTTCCAGTTGTCTTCAAAATACCCCTGAAGCTCCCTACCGATTGTGTCTTTATAAACTGGATCAGTGAGTACTTCGGTGTTTATTCTCCAAAGCGGGATCTTAGATCTCAGCCTGCCCATAGTGTACACTTTAAGTAGAGGGGAGTGATCTGATAAATATCGGGCCAGATATTGTGCCTCCTCAATTCTATTCGCAATTCCTACCTGTATAAAAAAAATAGTCCAGTCTGCTATGAGTATTAGTTGCGGGTGTGTGACAGGAATATACTTTTTGGTGGGGGTTGCGATGCCGCCATATATCCACTAAGTTATAATTTATTAACATCTGATAAAGATTGTACATAAATAAAAAAAGACTTAGAACAACCGAGACCACTGCTAAATCATACATTGACTTGAAGGTTTGCTGCAGATTCAAGGGTTTTCAAATCAACATTTTTGATTTGGTGTTAGAACTATAGGAAGTGGAAGTGGCCGGCTTTCGCGCTGGTGGAGCCCTGTGCGACAATGTTTGTTGGTGCCCCCCAATGACTCCCTCTGCCACGGATTCCCTCACTACCACCCTTTAACAGTGCGCCTCAAGTCTCCATAACCACATTCTCGCTCAGATGCATTTAATTTGATTTACAGCGCCACTGATACCAGTGTAGGGTGTCAGAGAACTTTATATCACACACATTACACAGAGACAATCAATCATACATGTGTAAATCACTGTATAGGAACTGTGACATAAGACAAAGGACTACAATGTGTAGGAGTCACATGACAATCATACTAGTAGGCAGTATAGTTTAATAGTGATTGGTCTGGAGAAACACAAACTCTGACGTTAGAACGTAATACCATGGTTTAATAACCAGAATTGATTTCTATCCAATGAACCCTTTTTGCAACATTAGGATAATCAAAGACTGGGGAAAAAAACATAACGCTCTAATTTATACCTTGCAGTTTGCATGCAACTCTTAGATGACAGTTAATAGTTCATTGTTCTATGTTAGGATTTTGACTTTTAAACTGCAAGTAACAAAAGGATCTCACGGACAAAAGCAGTAACCCACTGGCCTATTTACATTATGCGCACTTTGTGATCTGCATGGTACATGTTCTTTGCAGCAGGCACATTAACGTTCTGCGCTACCTTTCCACGAGTCAAAACTTCCACTTGACAAAACTCCATCTCTCTCTAGGAAGAACATTAATCACCGGAGTTATCATGACATTTTTATTGTTGCCGAAAATTGCTGGAGGTCAGGAAGGAGGCAGCAAGTGCTTTTAAAAACATAATATACTTGCAACCATGATGCCCCCACCCGAAGTCAGCGCTCAGTGCGATCTCACCGGTCGCACCGCCCTAGAGCCTCCCTGCTCAAGGGTCCTGTGACCTCAGTGACAGAGTCACTGTTGCTCTAGGGTGTGCTGCTTCGTAGGCCTGCCCGAAAGACTTGAGGTGAGCTTCAATAGGGGTTGTGGTGGACAGGCCTTCAAGGTTAACCCACACTTGCCACCGCTAGGGTCCACCTGCTGGTGCTAAGACATCAGGGCTTCTAAGGTCTTGCTGGGCCTTCTAAGGTCTAGCACAGGAATGTGCTCCCTCAGGAGAGTGGTATGGTGGACTGGCCATGAAGGCTGAACCTGGTTCCCCAGTTCCAAATTCGGCAGCTCTGACCATAGTGCCACATCCTCTCCCCCACTGAACACCATACTACCCCACTGAGAGAAACTCACACTGCCTTCAACTACAACCCAGTTGCGCCCCGCTATAAACACCTGGATGCGACTCAATTCAAATTACGCACTAGACAAGAGCAATATGCAGCCTAAAAAAAAAAAAGTGACAACATCCTGGAAAAAACAAACACTCCTAGGGAATGCAAAATTAAGTAAAAAATGTGAAATGTAAGAAGGAACAAATTGGTTACCTTAACGCTTTTGCACTTATTATTCAGAAATCAATGAGTGCTTGTGCATGAAATGTTAAGGACATGACTGCAGGGCCTTAAGGGACCCGTTTCAATGTCCATTGCTTATATACTTACAAAACGTAAGCAGTATGGTTTAAAAAGACCACATTCGTGAATACAGAGCCGGGGTATGCATTTTGTTTTCCAATCCATCCATCAAGCAGGTATTGCAGTACATCCAGGAATGGTGCACTTCCACACCCGGGAAAAACAATGCTGTTCAGAGAAAGCCAAGAAAACAAAAGTAGGGCTTCACTGGAAAACTCTGTAAAGTGCTGCTAATGTGTTTTGGGCGTGAATAAAATCAATCTGGCCCCTTTTTGACTCACTCTGTCTTCCTTTAGTTATTTTTCACATTTTTAACCTTTTATTTCTCTCCATCCCGAGGCTGCGCTTTGAAAGTGATAAATGTCCGAAAAAGACGACATAAGTGTTTTTTTTGGGTTCCATTTCACAGGGGAATAAATAAATGAAAGAGGGAGTAAATGCGACAAGGCCCAGGGAACGGGCCCCCCATACCTGGACCTTGCAGCTTGCTCTGGTGCTTAAAGGCCCAGGGAAGGGGCCCCTCCCTGGGCCTCGAAGCAGTAACAAGGCATTTCGTAGAAACACTGCCCTACCATGGCAGTTCTACATACATTTTAAATGTACATTCCCATAAAAAAAAAAATGGGTGATGCAAAAGTTAACTAAAGCCAGTTGATCTGGCTGCTCCCTCTTCCCCTCACCCACCTCTCCTTACCTGTGTCTGGCTGGTCCTGGAAACAAAGGGGTCTTCTGTGGCCTAGAAACAAAATGCAGAAAGGGAATGGCCGGTACTTAACAGAGGCGCTGCCGGGGCCGGCGCTAGGCATGGGCAGTGTGGGCAGCTGCCCAGGGCCTCACGCTCAGCTGAAAGACAGGGGGCCTCGCTTCCGTGTGAAAGGCCACACTTTCACAGTTAGCCCACCTGCTCCTACAAGGCCCCCTGCCCCACACTATCACAATACACATCTTGAGCAGACCTTGCTGGTCAGGGCGTTGTCGTGGCATTCCTGGGGGTGCAGGGGTGGGGGAAAGTACAAACAGAGTGGGGAAGGCACAGCAGCCAGGCCAGCAATTATGGCTCACAGTGTCAGGGGAGGGGCAGCACCTCTGTTAAGTACCGGCCATTCCCTTTCTGCATTTTGTTGCTAGGTGACAGAAGGCCCCTTTGTTTCTAGGACCAGCCAGACACAGGTAAGGCGAGGTGGATGAGGGGAGGAGGGAGTAGCCAGATCAACTGGCTTTTGTTAACTTTTATGGGAATGTGTATTTAAAATGTATGTAGTACTGCCGGTGCTGGGGCAGTGTTTTACAAAATGACTCGTTACTGCTTCGAAGGCCCAGGGGAGGGGCCCTCTTCCCTGGGCCTCTAAGCACTAGAGCAAGCTGCGAGGTCCAGGTGTGGGGGCCCCTTCATGGGTCTTGTAGCCAGTACTCCTCTTTTCTTTCCTTTATTTGTTCCCCTGTGAAATTAATCCAAAATATAAAAACGCTTTGCTGGAAAGGCCGACTTTTTCTGACATTTTTCACTTCCAAAGTGCAGCCTTGGGATGGAGAGAAATAAAAGGTTCAAAATGTGAACAATAACTAAAGCAAGACAGAGTGGGTCGAAAAGGGGCCAGATTGATTTTATTCACACCCAAAACACATTGTGCCACTTTACAGAGTTTGCCAGTGAAGCGCTACTTTTTTGTTTTCCTCGGGTGGGGAAGTGCACCATTCCTGGATGTACTGCAATACTTGCTTGATGGGCGGATTCGAAAACAAAATGCGTACCGTGGCTCAGTATTCACGAATGTGGTCTTTTTAAACCATATTGCTTAAGTTTTGTAAGGAGATAAGCAATGGACATTGAAACTGGTCCCTTCCGGCCCTGTAGTCATGGCCTTAACTTTTCATGCAAAAGCACTCATTGATTTCTGAATAATAAGTGCAAAAGCGTTAAGGTAACCATGTTGTTCCTGCTTCTATTTCACATGCTTTTACTTAATCTTGCATTCCTTATGAGTGTTTGCTTTTTCCAGGATGTTGTCACTTTTTTTTTAGGCAGCATATTGCTCTTGTCTAGTGCATAATTTGAATTGAGTCGCTCCAGGTGTTTATAGCGGGGTGCAATTGGGTTGTAGTTGAAGGCAGTGCAAGTTTCTCTCAGTGGGGCAGTATGGTGTTCAGTGGAGGAGAGGATGTGGCACTATGGTCAGAGCTGCCGAATTTGGAACTGGGGAACCAGGTTCAGCCTTCATGACCAGTCCACCAGACCACTCTCCTGAGAGAGCACATTTCCATGCTAGACCTTAGAAGGCCCCGAAAGACCTTAGAAGAGTGGTGTCTGAGCACCAGCAGGTGGACCATAGTGGTGGCAAGTGTGGGTTAACCTTGAAGGCCTGTCCACTACAACCCCTATTGAAGCTCACCTCGAGTCTTTGGGCAGGCCTACGAAGCAGCACACCCTAGAGCAACAGTGACTCTGTCATTGAGGTCACAGGACCCTTGAGGAGGAAGGCTCTAGGCGGTGCGACCGATGAGATCGCACTGAGGCGCTGACTTCGGGTGGTGGCATCATGTTTGCAAGTATATTATGTTTCTAAAAGCCCTTGCTGCCTCCTTCCTGGCCTCCAGCAATTATCGGCAACAATAAAAATGTCATGATAACTCCGGTGATTAATGTTCTTCCTAGAGAGAGATGGAGTTTGTCAAGTGGAAGTTTTGACTTGTGGAAAGATAGCGCAGAGGGTTAATGTGCCTGCTGCAAAGAACATGTACCATGCAGATCACTAAGTCCACATAATGTAAAAAGGCCAGTGGGTTACTGCTTTTGTCAGAGAGATCCTATTGTTACTTGCAGTTTATAAGTCAAAATCCTAACATAGAACAATGAGCTATTAACTGTCATCTAAGAGCTGCATGCAAACTGCAAGGTATAAATTACAGCATTATGGTTTTTCCCCAGCCTTTGATTATCCCAATGTTGCAAAAAGGGTTCATTTGGACAGAAATCAATTCTGGTTATTAAAGAGAACCCCCAACCATGGTATTACGTTCTAAATTCAGAGTTTGTGTTTCTCCAGATCAATCACTATTAAACTATACTGCCTACTAGTATGATTGTCATGTGACTCCTAGTCCTTTGTCTTATGTAACATTACCTCTTGTGATTTACACACGTATGATTGATTGTCTCTGTGTAATGTGTGATATAAAGTTCTCTGACACAATACACTGGTATCAGTGGCGCTGTAAATCAAATTAAATGCATCTGAGCGAGAATGTGGTTATGGAGACTTGAGGAGCACTGTTAAAGGGTGGTAGTGAGGGAATCCGTGGCAGAGCGAGTCATTGGGGGGCACCAACATTGTCGCACAGGGCTCCACCAGCGCTAAAGGTGGCCACTTCTACTTCCTACAGTTCTAACACCAAATTAAAAACGTTGATTTGAAAACCCCTTGAATCTTAAGCATACCTTCAAGTCAATGTATGATTTAGCAGTGGTCTCTGTTGTTCTAAGTCTTTTTTTATTTATGTACAATCTTTATTTGTTTGCAATGGTGTCTTGTAATTTTGTACTATATGTGTTGTGTTTTTGCACTTAACATAATTCTGGTGAGTAAAGAGCCCACACACAAAAAAGATTGTCCTACGTCTCTTAGCATGTGCTTGTGGGATACTAGTGAGAGGATTTACGTTAAAACAAATTGCAAAGTATTAATGTCATCCTAAGGTAGCACAATAATGGCACAGAAAGATAAGGGAGCCTTTTGAAATTTGCAATTATATCCATGGTGTGAGAGGTTTTCTCTGTGTCATTTTATATTTTGAATGATCCGCCCTCATTACCTCAACAGGATCTCCCCTTTATGAGGCAGAACTGGAAATTGTATCATGCACTCATCTGGAAACAATCAGTTAACGAGGAGTAAATAATATACATCTTTGTGAGACCTGCACCTAGCTTTTTCATCCAATGTGACAAATGAAATCCATTTAATACAGTTTTAAAATATATGGACTTATTTCATTTGTATATTTATATTTTTGTCCATGTTACTGATATCCACGTTAGGTCTCTTCAGTGATGCCAAATAAGATCAATAGTCCTGCAATGTCACTTTCTGTGATGTCATCTTGTGATGTTACTAAGGGCGGCTCCTCCACTAGGGCAGAGGAGCTGTCACCCCACTGTCTGGCAGTGCGAGAAGCAGAAACACAAAATGCTAAAACTACCATTTTATGTTTCTGCTTCTCGCACTGCGAGAAAGCAGAAGTGTTTGGTTGGGGGCGGGCGGGTCTGCTTTAGGGCAGGGGAGGAGTGCCTTGCCCACTGCTAAGGGTGCTGACTGTTTGGTCGGCCCTCCGGGCCGACTCAAACCAGTCATGCGCACTTCTGGCCTTTCTCCATGTAGGCTGCAATGCAGCCTAAATGGAGAAAATGGCCTCCCCATAGGCGCCTGGCTGGTTGGAGTCCCGACCAATCACAATGCTGCCATTGCAGCGTTGTGATTGGCTTAGGGGAGGGGAGGAAAGCAGGAGAGCAGGTCAGGAGCAGAGACGACGCGAGGTCTGGGAAGGTAAGTTTATTTTATTTTTAAATTAACCTCCCCCCCCGCGCGCGAACCCCCGCGAGACCCTCCACCCGCGAGTCATGCCGGCCGCGACTGGATGTTACATGCAAATTAGAGGGGCCTCACATCTTCCCTTTCGCCCGGGGCCCCAGAAGTTCTAGGACCGGCCCTGCGCTGCCCCACCCCTGACACTGTAAGCCAACATAATTGCTGGCCCAGCTGCTGTGCTTGCCCCATTCTGTTTGTCCCTTCCCCCACCCGTGCACCCCCGGGAATGCCACCACGCCCTGACCAGCAAGGTCAAGACACCTCGCATTTGTATTATGATTGTGTGGGGCAGGGGGTCCTGGAGGAGCAGGTGGGCTAACTGTGAAAGCGTGGCCTTTAACATTGAAGCGGGCCCCCTGTTTTTTAGCTGAGCGCGAGGCCCTGGGCAGCTGCCCACACTGCCCATGCCTAGCACCGGCCCTGTGTATATCTCACTGACTATCCCTGAGCAGACTTCTTTGTCATGCAGGCTGCTCAGAGGTGATCTAGAAACCCCAAATTACCATGTGCAGTACCTCCAGATAGAGAGGGCAGAAGACGGGGAACAGCCTTTACCACGAAGTTTTTACCACGAAATGCAATTACAACATATTTTTTTATATCAGGACTACTTTTACCACACAAGTCTTTACAATGCATATATGTTTGTATTGGTGAGTATGTGCTAAGTAGTTGATATATTTTTAAGGGTAATTAAAAATTGGGGTTTGGGGGTCTTCCCCAAAAGTAAACCTGTTATCGACATAAATGAATTTTAAAAAAGTTTATATATCATTTTTGAACAGTAGGTGGCAGTGTTAGACTGTGACTGGATGTTTTTTGTAAAAGTATGCGTGGTAGTGGGTTGCGTGGTAAAGGTATTTCAGATGTGAGTGAATGTAAATGCATGGTAGTGGTATGTGTTTTAAAATCTGCATTGTAAAAACGTGCGTAGTAAAAGAATGCGTGGTAATGTCATACACCCGCAAGAGACTAGACAACATTGGCAAACATTTTTCTGCCACAGCAGCCCCCTCCATCAGGGCCTCAAACACTTCAGTAATACTCACTAGATATGATCGTCAGATGTGGTCGGACATAAGACCACGCCTGGAGCAATTGACAGATGATAGAAAGAGGCAACAGTTAATCTTCAGACAGGAGAAAGAACATCTTCAGCAATTATTATTATGGCTGTGGATATGACATCAACTGGTTTCAGAAAAGTAACATGAGCAACTGTATTGCGTACATAATGTTGGCTGTGAGCCACATCCTTTAGACCTGAAAAGCAAAGCAGAATGTTAGATATGCCATACTACGGCGAGACTTTGCTTGGCCACCATATAGATGAGGGTCTGCAGTTTATTTATTAGGTCAGACACAGAAACCCCCAGATCCCTTGAATTGCTTCAAGAACTATGCACCTCGTCCTTTTGAGACCTACAATGAAGAAGTATGTATTCATACAGTGAAGGCTATTAGCAGTACAGATACCATCAGTATACTACCCCTCTATATCAGTATCACCAACCCTATCATAGGCCACGATACTTTACAAGACGCCTGTAGGTGAAAATATCTCCTCTCAAATCAAATCAAAATTATTTATTCAGTACAAATGCTGGTACCATAAAAGATCATAAAATATGTCACCAATAAATATAACATTTAAAAGCAGTAAAAACTAAAACTGTCAAATCATTCCTAAAAATTTGTATTACAATACAATGCTTTTCCTAAGATGTATAGCGTCCCACATATAAAGTTCAGTACTAAAACATACAAAAGGATACTCAAGTGCAAATATATGACGTGCCTCAATTGTAATATCCCTGAGATTTTCGCTATCTCCTCTCATTACAACTGGGTCAACATTACATCAGACCTTTGGGTGTTGAATCTTATAAAATACGGTCACAAGTTAGAATTTGTAGAAACACTTCCAACGACACCACCGCAGAAGATAAACCATTGTCATCCATATCTGAAAGAGACACGTTAGTGACAGATTCCTTACCTTAGAATATCCCCAGGCGTCAGTCTGGATCTGGAAAGTTTTTGCGTAGCAGTACCCTTGCGCGCCGGTAGGCGGGCGTCAGTGCGGCTCGCGTCCGTCGCCGGCATCGTGATCGCCGGGATGACGTCGCGGGCAGTACTTAGACGCCGCCCCTGCGCGCTGACGTCAGTTCTTCTTTTTCCGCGCCAGTAAGCGCAGATCCGGGAAGAGCAGTGCCCTAGTCAATTTTTGACTACATTTTTGGTGAATTTTTTTCACTGTTTCTTTTCGAGTCTTCTCGACTCCTAGGTGTCGGTAGGGATGCCCGGCTTCAAGCCATGCGGTGCCTGTGGTCGAATGATGTTGATCACAGACCCGCACTTAGAGTGTCTCTACTGTCTCGGCCGAGACCACGACACGAAGTCGTGCCCTGACTGCCGGAAACTTCACCCGAAGGCCTTGCGAGAGCGGTCTCGAAAGCTCCTGGAGGTCCGGCAGTCGGCTCCGCGCCGCACCAAGCCCCGGTCCCGTGAGAGGTCGAGGGGCTGGTCGCGGAGCCCCCGCCGGTCGTCGGAGTCCAAGTCTTCGCGCTCCTCGGGTAAGTCCAAGCACAAGAAGTCTAAGAAGCACCATCGCTCTAAGACTTCGCCCGCCGGTCTCGCGACTCGGCTGAGGCCCCTGTCTGCCCCGCCCCGCGGCTCCGGATGTGCCTGTGGCGCCGCCCGCATTACCCGTCCTTCCCGGGTTCGGGGGCGACTCCGGCCGAGATACAGGAATTCCTGTCGGCCATGGCCCGCCTCTTCGGGCCTCAAGGTCCCTCCGTGCGCTTCGGGCCCCGCGGGCCCTGATGGGGTTGCTCCGGCATTGCCGACGACTCCGGTCCCGGCGTCGCCTGTCCCGCCAGCCTTGATCCCGGCCCCGGCCCGGCCCCGGCCTCGATCCCGGCTCCGGTGGTACCGCAACCCCGATCGACGCCGGTTGACCTAACCACGCCTCCGCCGGCGCCGATCTCCCCGCTGCCGTCCCGACGCCGCCCGGGGCTCGGGCGGCGTCGCTCCCGGTTCTCTTCGGTTCCGGACATGGAGCCGGACCGACGCCGCTCGACGCCGGCGCCGATGAGACCTTGGGTCCCAGATGTCCCTCCTCCTCCATATTTTGAACCAGAGGAGGACCAGGAGAGCTGGGAGGGGTCGGAAGACCCTCTCACACAGCAGTGTGAGTATGATCAGGACTGGGCAGAGGAACTTGGGGATGCCAGTGGTCTAGACACTTCCCCTGACACTGGCATGCTGTCTCCTCCCGTGGCTACGGAGGAGGGAGCAAATTTCGCAACAATGTTGCGTAGAGCAGCTGGAGCCTTGCACCTCCAATTGCCTACTGTGGCTGTCAGGACTAATCTCCTGACCGGAGTGCTTCAGCCGGCAGCTTCCTCTTCGGAGACTGTGCTGCCGTTTAATGATGCACTTTCTGACGTTCTTTTGGGCACCTGGTCCAAGCCCACCACAGGGGCTCCTGTGGATAGGAACGTGGCCCGACGCCATCGCCCTGCTCCGGGCGACCCCTTGTTTCTCTCTCAACATCCCACCCCCGAGAGCTTGGTTGTCCAAGCCTCTGCCTCCCAAACCGCCTTCCCTACCGCCCTCCGGATAGGGAATCGAAACGCCTGGACCAATTTGGGAAGAAGGCTTTTTCTTCCTCCAGTGCTGGCTTGCGGTCCGTCAACACCGCTTGCCTTTGGGCTGATATACCCACTCCTGTGGGATTCGGTGGCGACTGTTTTGCCCCAGTGTTCTGAGGAGGTCCAGACACTGCTTACCCGCACCATTGCGGAAGGTAGAGATGCGGCTAAATACACCATACGTTGTGGCCTTGATACCACCGACTCGCTGGGCAGATCGCTCGCAACGACGGTGGCGCTGCGTCGCCACGCCTGGCTGAGAACAACTGGTTTCTCGGGTGATGTCCAGAATACACTCATGGACATGCCCTTTGATGGAGTCGGTCTTTTTGGTTCCAAAGCAGACCATGCGCTGGAGCATTTTAAGGACTCACGGGCTACTGCCAAGTCCCTGGGCCTTTCTGTTGTGCGCCCTCCGCTAACCTCTGCTTTTCGCCCCTTTCGTGGCCACGGAAGGGGCGCCCAGTCACGCTCGCAGCCCAGCCACCGGCCCGCGCAGCAAGCGTCTTCGCGTGGCCGGGGACGTGGCTACCGCCGTGGCGGTTCGGGCAACCAGCGTGCGGGTCAGGCCACCACCTCCGCCCCATCCGCGGCCTCCAAGCCCTCCTAGTCCCTCCTTTCAGGTGCACAGCACGCCAGTAGGGGGCAGGGTCCGCCATCACCTTCACCACTGGCGTGCCATCACCTCGGACAGGTGGGTCTTGGACATTGTCCGAAGGGGCTACTCCCTCCCCTTCGAGACCACCCCCAAGCCATGCCACCTCAATTCCACCGCATGTCAGGGGATCACTTGGTGCTTCTGCAGAAGGAAGTCACGGCCCTCTTGGCCAAGAGGGCCATCGAGCATGTTCCGACTCCCAGAAGTAGGGCGTGGTTGCTACTCCCACTACTTTCTGGTGCCCAAAAGGACAAGGAGGACATGCGTCCTATCTTGGACCTCCGGAACGTCAATCGCTTCCTCCGGAAGGAGAAGTTCAAGATGCTCACCCTAGCTCAGGTCTTGACTGCCCTCGACCCTGGAGACTGGTTGGTAGCGTTGGACTTGCAGGACGCTTATTTTCACATCCTCGTCCTGCCGGCCCACCGGCGTTACCTTCGGTTCACGGTAGGCCTCGAGCATTTTCAGTTCACCGTGCTTCCTTTGGCCTTACAAGTGCCCCTCGGGTGTTCACGAAAGTGATGGCGGTGGTCGCAGCTCATCTGCGCCGGGCAGGGGTTCCAGTCTTCCCCTACCTCGACGACTGGCTGCTGAAGGCGGGCTCGCCCCAGGCAGTCGTCTCCCACCTCCAGACTACGGCCGAACTCCTGCACTCGCTGGGGTTCTCCATCAATGTGCCGAAGTCGCATCTGATTCCTTCTCCACAGCTCCTTTCATCGGAGCAGTTCTGGACACGACGCAGTTTCGGGCCTATCCTCCCGAACGGCGAGTCCGGGATATTCAGGCTATGATTCCGATCTTTCAGCCTTTATCCTGGGTTTCGGTACGGATGACCCTGAGGCTGCTGGGCCTCATGGCCTCCTGCATCCTGCTGGTCGATCATGCCAGATGGCATATGCGGGCTCTGCAGTGGGACCTGAAGTTCCAGTGGGCGCAGCACCAGGGCAATCTGTCCGATCACGTTCAGATCTCGGAGGGGACTGCAAGACAGTTGAAGTGGTGGCTCTCGAACCGGCAATGGGTCATGGGCAGATCCTCTCCCTTCCCCAGCCAGAGCACACAGTTGTGACGGACGCGTCCCTTCTGGGATGGGGCGGTCACATGGGAGAGGCGGAGATCAGAGGCCTCTGGTCTCCGGCGGAGTCCCGGCTCCATATCAACCTTCTGGAGCTCCGGGCGATCCGACTTGCACTCAAGGCATTCCTTCCCTCTGTCAAAGGGAAGGTAGTGCAGGTGTTCACAGACAACACCACCGCCATGTGGTACTGCAACAAGCAAGGCGGGGTGGGGTCGTGGACCCTATGTCAGGAGGCTCTGCGCCTCTGGACATGGCTGGAACATCAGGGCATTTTCCTGATGGTTCAACACCTGGCAGGTTCCCTAAACGCCAGGGCGGACGAACTCAGCCGCAGGTGCATGATGGATCACGAATGGCGTCTTCACTCGGAAGTGGCGCAAGGACTCTTTCTACAGTGGGGAGAGCCTTGGTTAGATCTATTCGCCACCGAAGAGAACGCGCGATGTCATCAGTTCTGCGCGTTGGAATTTCCAAGGCGGCACTTGCTCGGCGACGCTTTTCTTCGCGAGTGGAGTTGCGGTCTGTTGTACGCCTTTCCGCCTATACCACTTCTACCCAGAGTGTTGAAGAAGATTCGGCGCGACCGGGCCCAAGTCATCCTTGTGGCTCCGGACTGGGCTCGAAGAGTTTGGTATCCCGAGCTACTCAGTATGAGCGTCGATCCCCGATCCGTCTGCCTCTTCGGGAGGATCTTCTGTCGCAGCAGCAGGGGACGGTCCTCCACCCGAACCTGTCCAGTCTACACCCGCTTGCGTGGAGATTGAGCGGCGGCAGTTGATTCCTTTCGACTTGCCTCCCGAAGTTTGTGATGTGATTCTGGCAGCCAGGCGTCCCTCCACTAAGGTGGTATACGCCTGCAGGTGGAACAAGTTTGTGGCATGGTGCACAGCAAAGGCTGTGAACCCCTTTCTGCCCCTCTTTCTGAGGTTCTTCTGTTCCTTCTTTCCCTGGCCCAACAGGGTTCTGCCCTGGGTACCATCAAGGGCTATCTTTGTGCCATCTCGGCCTTCCTCAGGCTGCCTGATCAGCCCTCCCTTTTCAAGTCCCCTGTTGTTAACAGGTTTCTAAAAGGCATTACACACCTCTTCCCTCCTGTTCCGTTTGTGATGCCTCAGTGGGACTTGAACTTGGTTCTTACCTTTCTTATGTGTGCTCCCTTTGAGCCTCTACATAACTGTCCTCTTCGTCTTCTGACTCTGAAGACAGCCTTTCTGGTGGCCATCACCTCCGCTCGGCGGGTGAGTGAGCTCCAGGCTCTTTCATGCAAACCTCCCTTTCTGTCTGTCCATCCAGACAAGGTTGTTGTTAGGACGCGCCCGTCCTTCTTGCCAGAGGTGGTTACTGCCTTCCACATTGGGCAGACCATCACTTTGTCCACCTTCTTTCCGCCTCCGCATCCTTCCAGAGAGGAAGAGAGGCTCCACCGTCTGGACCCAAAACGTGCGCTTTCCTTCTATATCAACCGCACACAACACTTCCGGGTGGATGACCAGCTCTTTGTTGGCTACGTGGGCGCCAAAAAAGGTCGGGCGGTGCACAAGAGAACCATCTCCCGCTGGGTAACCTTGTGTATCAAAGCCTGCTATTCTTTGGCTAAGAAGGAGCCTCCTGTTGGGCTGCGTGCCCATTCCACCAGGGCAACGGCTGCTACCACGGCTTTGGGCCGCGGTGTTCCGCTGTATGATATCTGTCAGGCAGCTACGTGGGCCTCGCTGCACACATTTACAAAGCATTACTGCCTTGACAGTCAGGTCCGGAGGGACGGCTTCTTTGGCCGTTCTGTCCTCCGGGACTTTCTTGTCTGATCTTTGTTCGCAGACCCACCACCGGGGTTGGTATTGCTGGGGTATCTATTCTAAGGTAAGGAATCTGTCACTAACGTGTCTCTTTCAGATGCACAATTTACTAACTTGTGTAACGATATATCTGTAAGAGACAGTAGTTAGTGACAGATTCCTTACCGCCCCACCCATCCTCCCCGTTCTGTGAACTGATTTCTAGGGTTAAGGACATCCCTTTCAGGGCCCTAGTATTTTTCAGACACCTATGTCAGCTTCTTGCATGGCTCTGCGTTCCTGGCGCGGAAAGTCGTGTACAGAACTGACGTCAGCGCGCAGGGGCGGCGTCCTAAGTACTGCCCGCGACGTCATCCCGGCGGTCCCGACGCCGACGACGGACGCGGAGCCGCACGACGCCGCCTACCGACGCGCAAGGGTACTGCTACGCAAAAACTTTCCAGATCCAGCCTGACGCCTGGGGATATTCTAAGGTAAGGAATTAGTCACTAACTACTGTCTCTTACAGATATATCGTTACACAAGTTAGTAACTTGTGGATCTGTTGCAGAATGAAATCAACAACATGTTGAAAAAGGGAGCAATAAAATTGGTTCCAAAGACAAAGTAATTTAGGATTTTATTCCCATTTTTTCCACATAAGGAAAAAAGATCTTCGAAACCTCAGCAAATATCTGAAAATGCAAAAGCTTGATATGGTGATGTTGTAGAGGGTTCCTCAAGTCCTATGATACTAAGACTATATGCATATTTGGACCTTTAGGACACACACTTTCACGTTCCCATTCATCAAAGATATCTGGTATTCCAGGTGGCCGATCACAAATATCAATTCGAAGTCCTCCCTTTTGGTCTCAAATCTACCACATGAATTTATATGAAGTGCATGGCACCAGTAGCTGCTTGCATCAGGAGACAAGGTTGCCAACTATTCCCCTATTTGGACGATTGGCTAATCGAGGCAAAAACATTAGGAGCAGCTACAAAGTCTACACAAACTGTGTGTGGCTGGGGAAAATATTAAATAAAGAAAAAACTTCACTACACCCTTGAAGGAGCATTCAATTTCTTGGGACTGTTCTAGACACAAGGATAAGCAAAGTCTTCCCAACAGAAGAAAGCTCCTCACCTGGCAGGTATGGTGATTCACCTGCAAAAGACAGAATAACCACCATACGACTTGTCAACTCCTTTTTAGAGATTATGTCATTTTGCATTCCTTTGATCCTACACTGCCGCCTTCACATGAGGTCATTTCGAGAGGCATTGGACAAACAGTGGTTACAGAAGACCGGTTCTTCTGACAATCTAATACGAAGAACATCTCCGATGAAAAAAGCCCTCACCTGGTGGCTTTAGTGCAAGAACACCACAGTCGAACTGTCTTTCCTCGAAGAAGAAGCTCACTTCATCATAACAACAGGCACCTCATTGGAAGGATGAGGCGCACAGTTACAGAAGTTACAGGTCATCGGAAGATGCTCAGAGAGAGAGTCTCAAATTCACATCAGTATCCTAGAGCTGAGAGCAGTCACTCTTTAGGGCTACACTCTTTTCTATCACAAATACTCAATTCATCAGTCTTAACACTTATTGATAATACAACAATCATACTATATAAACAAACAAGGAGGAACACAATCCCTCAAATTATCCAAAGAGGCACAGACGTTATGGTGTTTGGACAGTAGACCATCACATCTAGATAACGACGTTGCAACTTCCAGACCTATCGAATTCAATGGATGACATCCTCAGAAGGACAATAGAATGTCAAGAGTGGGAGTTAAATCATTCCCATCTAAACAAAATATTTAATCATTGGGGAAAATCAAAGCTAGCCATGTTCTATATCAGACAGAACTGGAAATGCCAGTATTACGCCAGCAGGCACACACTACCAGGATTGTGGGGGAATGCCTTTTTGATAATCTGGTCAGGGACCTCTGTGTACATATTTCCTACAATCCCACTGATATCAGTGGTGCTGTCAAAAATGAGGAAAGAGTCATGCTAAATAATCCTCATAGCTCCAATGTCCCCAGGACAATACTGGTTCAAGGAGCTGCTTCTCTTGGAGCAGCAACAAATATGATTGGAATCAACCCAGACCTACTGAATCACCGCAATGAACAAATTCTACATACGGAACCTCTCTCTCTGAATTTGTCTGCATGGCTCCTGAATTCAGTTAATTCCAGCTATTAGGCAATCCAGAAGACTGTAGCAAAATACTATCTTAAGCAAAAACAGGGCCCACCAATAAAATGCACACAGCAAAATGGAAACTTTTTTGCTCATGGTGTGCTCACACGTAATTGAATCTTATAACTTCGCTGCCTCAACAAATATTTCCAAATCTTCTGCACCTGTCAAAGTCAGGACTGACTCATGTTTGAGTTAGAGTACATTTGGCCGCAATTTTTTATTTTGTTTAAAACTTTTATTTACCATTTAAACATATAATACCAAGGTTTATGAATGCTCACTGTCTTGTACATATCAATTAAGTAAAGAAAACAAAAGAAAAGCAGCCAGATACAAAGGATTAATACAGTACAGAATAGGCAACCGTTATACATAGGTCCATTTGGCGGCAATTTTTCACTTCAAGAGAACATGGAACCAACCATCTCTTTGGTCTGATAGGCTTTCTAAAGAATTTCTTATAGGCCTTGTCAGGTTCTTCCCACTAATAAGGCACTCTCCTTCATCATGGCAGATAGATATTGTTTTATCTCAACTGATGAAAAAGTCCTTCGAGCCAATATATAGGGCTCAACTAAAAGACATCTCATGGAAGGTAGGCCTCCTCTTGCACCTCATACCGAAGACTTTCATCTGAATGAACCAGTGGTTCAAATGACTTTTTTCCCAAACTCAACTAACACAGCAGAGAGAGCACTTCATCCTCTTGATATTAAAGAATTTTTACAATTTTACATTATCTGATAGAGACATCTAGCCGCAGATTCCTTAACTTAGAATATCCCCAGGCGTCAGACTGGATCCGGAAAACTTTTTCCCCGCAGTACCTCTGCACGCCGGGGGGCGGTGTCGCCCGGCTCCGTCCTGACGTCGTCCACGGAAGTGACGTCAATGGAGCCATATAAGACTCCCCCCGGCGTGCTGACGTCAGTTTTCTTCTTTTCCGCGTCCCAACACGGATCCGGAGAAGCGGTTACCTCTGGCCTGTTTTTGTTTTTCAGGACTTCTCGACGCCTTGTGGCGTCCGGGAACAGTGTCTGATGCCTTCGGGCTTCAAAACGTGTGACTCCTGTTCACGGCAGATGTCGGCGGCGGAGCCACACGCGACCTGTATGTGGTGCTTGGGCGAGGACCACGACTCCGAGGAGTGCGACGTCTGCCGCCGGATGACGCCGAAGTCCTTGCGGGAACGTTGCATGAAGTTGCTGACCGCCCGGATGTCCTGTTTGGAGCCTTCACGCCGCCGGTCTCCTTCTCGTGCTGGGGAGTCTGTTCGGGACAGGTCGCGGAGTCATTCCCGTGGGCATCGCTCTCCTGCCGCAGGTAAGCACAAGAAAAAGAAGTCGCGGAGGTCGCCGACCTCACGCGACGGCGGGGCCCGCTGCTCCCGGTCTCTACCGGACACGAGTCCTCAGGAGTCGACCCCCACTTACCCGCCATTTCCTGGCGCTGGGCGACTAGGGCCCAGATGGAGGCCTATTCTCGGGCCTTGCTATCCATCTTTGGATCACCCCCTCTCCCTGGCGCGCCTTCGGGCCCCATAGAGGGGGCAGTGGCTCAGATCGGGAATTCGCCGGCGGGTTCGCCCTCGGCGCCGGTCGAGCACCCTGACTCCGATTCCGGAGTCGCGGCGACGTCGGGCATGGCCCAGAGTGGCATCCACCTTGAACGTCCAAGCCTTCCATGTCGTCTTCGCACAGCCCTGTGTGGCTCCCTGCGTCGACACCGGCTGTGGCTGCAGCGCAGCTCTCTGGACTCCGTTCCTCTCTGCAGGTTCCCACCTCGGTGGAGGTCGCGTCGACGCCGGTCCGACGCCGGACGGACGAGGCTCCTTCGGGGGTTCTCGACGTCGAGTCGACGCCGTCTCGACGCCGTTCGACGCCGGTGCCATCCCCGGCCGTTCCTCGGTTGGTGGAGGATGTGGAGGCCGAACCTGAGGAGGCTCCTGTGGCTTCACCACCCCCAGGATTGTTTCGCTATCCCTCGGACCAGGTCCCCATGTACTGGCAGGGCCTTGGATGCCCTAGGGCTGTACAGCCACCGCGTTTTGGCGGCAGGATTAACCTCATGCCGTCCCCTACGGATGACCTGTTGTCGCCATCTCGGATGGCCACGTGGCTAGTGCGGCTTTTGCCAGGGCGGTTCGCAGGGCTACGGACATTTTACAAGTGCAGCCCCCATCCGTCTCTCTGCCCTCTGATCCCTTGCTGGATTTACTCCACCAGGGCACTGTGGATGTAGAGCCCTTGTTGCCTTTTGGTGAGTCGTTATTCGACACTCTTCTGGGGACTTGGGCGAGGCTCTCTTCGGGGGACCCGGTGGATCGTGCCATTGCGCATCGACATCGTCCTGCTCCAGATGACCCTGTCTGTTTGTCCCTCCATCCTAGGGCTCAAGGGCTGGTAATTCAGGCAGCTTCAGTCTCGTTTTTGTGAAAAGGAAGGTGCACCAGAGAAAGAGTCCCAAACATCCAAATGAGTCCAATTGTCTTCTTTATTGAAATTCAAAATCTTAAAATGGCCTTCAGCCAACTCGTTTCGTTCCAGTGACGGAACTTCATCAGGGCTGAAACATACATATGACATAACGTAAATCAATACATAAAACAAAAGCAAAAGCAATCCTACATATAAAACACTTCACAACATATATAATACATATAACACATATAACAATGGCGCAAAAAGAAGAAACATATAAATATAAACAGAAACATATTCACTAACATTTCAGACGATTCACCGAAAAGAACATAAATATACATTTAAACACATATATATATATATATAACATCACAATAGAGTAAAAAATGTATTCTATAAAGATTCCTATATCAGTATTATCATAAGTGTATATATAATTAATTGAAACAATCTGAGCAATTTTACAAAAATTATATATCTCAAAAGATCTCCTAAAAGAGTTTCCATAAACAATTCTTTATATAAAAATTTTATATAAAATTTTCTATAGAAAATTTCTATAGAAAAAAGGGAGGAGTCAGAGAGGTGGGAAGAAATTTCCTATTATAACTTGCCCTTAGCGCCCAAGTCTAGTCCGGAAATGGAAAACAACTAGTAATATCACATCATAAAATCATACCCCAAGAAGATTCCAAGCTTCAGTCTCGTTGCCTTCTGCCCCTCCTCCGTTACTCCTACCCACTTGGGAGTCTCGATGGTTGTAGTCATGTGGCCGCCATGTATTTGCATCCACCAGTGCAGGCCTTAGATCCCTGAACACGTCTTGCGTGTTTGCATGGGCCACTGCTGCTCTTTGGGACTTGGTCGAGCGCCTCCTTCCCTCTCTCCCGGAGGGTCCTCGGTCTGACCTGGATCGGTTGATTCGTGACGGCCGGGAAATGGCGCAGTTTTCCATTCGGTTGACCATGGACACCACTGATTCGGTGGGTCGCGCTATGGCCCGGTCCGTTGCTCTGCGTCGCCATGCTTGGCTGCGCGATGGCTGTTTCCCTGCCAATGTCCAGGAGCGTCTTAGGGATTTGCCCTTTGATGGGGTCACCTTGTTCGACTGCCATGCAGACTCAGCGGTTCAACGTCTCATGTCTGAGTTTCCATGAGTTCCATGGTTTCTGGTCCTTGTGTGGACTTTGCATTTGGTTGCAGTCTTGTCACTGCTTTAGTTTCCATCAGTTCTATGGTTTCTAGTCCTTGTGTGGACTTTGCATTGGTTGCAGTCTTGTCACTGCTGTATTTGGTAAGTTCCGTTTCTGGGTTCAAGACATCATTACCCGGACGGACTGTGCGGCTTTTCGCCGTCATACCCTTCTTTTGCTACAGCTGGCCAGCTGTTTTGGGATTTCTTTTTGAGTCCTCTGCCAAAGAGCTTGTCTCAAGAGGTGTCCCTTGCTTGTAGGGATGTGCCATCCCCTATGTGGGGTACTTGTTGGCTATTGTATAGCCCTGACACGAGAAGTTTCGAAGACTTCCGTGGGGTTTTCCGCAGGGTCCGCAGCAGCCTGATTCTTTCTGTCTCTGCTGTGGGTCTCCTGATTCATCGCTCTTCCTGCTGTTGTAGGCCATCCCCTCTAGTGAGACCCGCGGGGTTGGTGCGGTTCTCTCCTGGGGGTTTTTGTGTTGTAGTCTACAGTTGGTCCGTAGTTCTTTCCTGTCTCTGTGGAGACACAGTTATACACACGTGTTATGTTCGCTGTCGCAGGGTGCCGGCGGTGTACCTTCCGCCCCTGTCTTGGCTGCGTTCTACACTCTCTTTAGTGTGGGGAAGTGCCTACGTCTTCTCTCATGGCTCAGGCCCTGTAGGGCTTTTGCCTATGGTCAGTGGAGTTTCCTCCAGCTGCGTTTTCTGCTGCGTGTTACCTTGTCAGCTATTTCTTTGTGCCCTTCCCTCACAGGGACTTCAGTCCCTTTGCTTCTTCCGCGCAGGGGTTCAGGTCCTTCCGCTCCTTGCCTCTGCGGATGTTTCTGATTCACTATGGCCTAGTGGTTCAGGGCTGTCTCTGTTATTCCACGGCTCGGTGTTCCGCTCCAGGAATTTCACTGGTTGTGACATACCAATCATACCTAAAGGCAATGTTGCTATTCTTTTGTGTATGTTACGGTGCAAGTATTCTTCTTCAGGATACTCGTTGTCTTTATACAGTGTCTGTATGGGACGGTATCTACCCCCTTTTTCTGACAGACCTCTGTCTGTGTCTCTCTCACTCCTTCCTTGTGAGTGTGGTGGTCAGTGTCCCCGCCTGTCTCAATGGGGGGGCCACAGTTCTGTCCCCGTCAGGGGGGATGTTGTCGCTTTTCAGTGTTTTTGACACTGTTGCGTCGTGCTATACTTCGCACCGGTGCCGTTGGTACCTATTGTGCGACTTCCCTTTCTCTAGGGCGTGCTCTTCGAGCTTCCCCTTTTCATTTTTCCTTCATTTGTTCTATATATATCATGATTTATACACACAGTGAGAGAGTATGCATACTAGGTTTTCCTTGCCCTAGTATCGGGGGCTTTCTCCCCGGACTCTATTTTTCTCTCTCTCTATGGAAAAGAGCATTCTGTGTGTACCCGGCTTGCCAGTTTCCCTTCGCCGTTTGTACCGCTGGGTACGGTTGGCAGGTTGACTACCTGGTGTTGCGCCCGCCTCACATTGCCGCCGCATGCGTGCTGTTGGTAATCCCATTCCTTGGGCTTTTGTTTAGATGTGGTGTGGTTCTCACGGTACACTCTTGTCTTCTTGGATGTATCCTTCATCCACATACCTTTATCATGACTCAGTATATCTCTGCATGGCGATATCTGTCCCCTCATATTTCACCTTTTGGCATTCTCTGTGGTGTATGTTCAGTGGGTATGCCCTCACGATGGCATACTATCTTGCCCCCTTTTTTTCTGGGACTCGGTCTCTGGCAGATCCTTGGGATCCGGTGCTCAGTTACCGTCTTTTTGCAGAAGTTTCTGAACTTTCTTCCATTCTGCACTCACCTTTCTGGTGTCTCTTTTCGTCCCTGTCTGGACGAGGGAGTTCTCGTACCGTCCTCTGACGGATTATGGTGCCTTTGCCTCCCCTTCATAGGTCTGGTGTCGGCCGCGCTGGCACTGCTGTTCCCACCGTGCTTAGTCACTGCTATTGACGGATAAGTTCTCATTGGAACTTTGTGGGTTTCAGTCGCAGACCTTCCTCCAATGGGGTATGGCTTTGGTATCTATTCTAAGTTAAGGAATCTGCGGCTAGATGTCTCTATCAGATGAACGAGTTACTTACCTTCGGTAACGATGTATCTGGTAGAGACACAGCCTAGCCGCAGATTCCTTAACGCCCACCCATCCTCCCCGTTCTGCGAGGACCTTTCCAGGTGGGGTTCTACCACCTCGCCGCCTTACAGGTGGCCTTGGTCTTCCTAAGGGGTGCTCTCATCGCCTACCTCTGGGGCAGGGTGTGTCAATCTGTTTTGTGCAATTGGCCCTCCACCCATTCTCGTTTTTGAGGTGGCTAGGTTCTGTGCTTTTCAATGCTGTTCCACCTGTGTTCAACCAGCGTGGAGATTCTCATATTTTTCTACCCTTCCTCCGCCCTCGTCTGTTTCTCCCCACTTCTTGGGGTCTCCTTGTCTATGCTACAGTCGATTGGGTTGAGATTCTATTTGACTATGCTACAGTTCAGAGGTCACTGTGGGGGGTGTGGTGAACGTTCTATGTGGTTGTTCACTTCTGGTCACTTGCCATGAGTCATGTGGTTCCCGTCTTGTGGTCCTTTACAATTCCATCCTGTGGTACAGTCTGTTTTTCATACAGCTCCATCCTGTGGTTGCAAACTGTCCTTCGTCATGCCATTCGTTTCCACTGCCGTTGCCCCTTGGGGGAGGGGCATGGCTCTTCGCTTTCATGGGACTTTGATGGGGCGAGTGCTCTGTTCGCCCGCTTCAGTCCCTACATATCTTGAGTATTCTTTCAACATGGTGTTGTTTCTCATTCTATGCTTTTTAACGTTGTGTTTTCAAAGGTTTTTTGTTCTTTTTCACACACTTTTCCTATACTCTCGCAGTTTTTGTCGTGGCTCCGCGTTGTGGTGCGGAAAAGTTTCACTGTAGAAAACTGACGTCCGCACGCCGGGGGGAGTCTTATATGGCTCCATTGACGTCACTTCCGTGGACGACGTCAGGACGGAGCCGGGCGACGCCGCCCCCCGGCGTGCAGAGGTACTGCGGGGAAAAAGTTTTCCGGATCCAGTCTGACGCCTGGGGATATTCTAAGTTAAGGAATCTGCGGCTAGACTGTGTCTCTACCAGATACATCGTTACCGAAGGTAAGTAACTCGTTCAACAAGACTAAGCAGATATGGAATCTTGACCAACTGCTTGTAGCAGATGGTCAGCCACGGAAAAGTCAACCATTTTCAGTACAAAGTATAGCTCGGAGGATATCTTCGACAAACATTTTCTGTCATAAAGAAGCAGGTCAGTCATTGCAAAGGACTGTAAAATATGCGTCTTTGTCTACAGCCCTCTTCTCTGGTGTATCCATACTTAACGTACGCAGGGCAACAACATGGTAGAATAGATACACATTTACGCAACACTAATGCCTAAATTCCGCATCACCAAGAGATGCTGCAGTAGGACACTGTCCTGCGTCATTTATTCCATTAAGTTAAGGGTTTTAGCCTTTGTTGCCCTCCCACTGCTAACAACTGTTTGAATTTACTGCTTGCTATTCTGATTTGAGCATGTAAAATTTTGAAAGATCCAATATTGGATAAGAAAAAAAGTACTTACATGTAAATGAAGTTTTCCGGTACTGGTATTTTTCATAGATTCTCAGCCGACCCACCCTCCTCCCCAACTCATGCTCACTTGTATACATAAAATGACTGCACATTAGTGCTACAAAATCTGAACTATGGTGGCCTGAGTGCAGAGAGGTGAATACTGTACTTAGCTCTGATTGGTTCAGTTTTGACAGTGGTGGCCATGGTAAAGCTGATCTGTGTATGTTTATCATTCTACTACTCACTGTGTTTACTGTGGGATTCCCAGCTCAATGACCGGATTATTCAACATGGAATCTATGAAAGATACCAATACTGGAAAACTAGTTACAGGTGAGTGACTGTTTTCTTATTTTTACTTAAAACAACCAAATATTATATTCCCTTATTTCACTTACTATTTGTTATGGCATTTACATGTTTTGAAAAAGCAATTTTTCCAAGGTAGCTGACCCAAAATAAACATGTAATTTAAAAAATACATATTGGGCCACATGTATTATTATCCTGTATTGACATCTTGCGTTCCAGAAGACTTTTACAAATCACTTGGCCTTCGGCCTCATTTTTAGGTCTCGCGCCTAGCGTTGCACTGGGCAGCAGTGCTCGCGCAGCGCTCGCGCAGCGCGAGACATTTAGTAGGTGAAAAACGGGGATTCAGCACTGACCTAGGAATCGCACACGCTCGTGCGTGTGCGATTCCTTTTGTGCTACCCCATTGGCCTTTTCGTGCGTCTTTGTATAAAAGACTGCACGCAATTGGCCAAAGGCGGGCGCATTGCTCCGCCCATGGCCTATTGGTGTCTATTACGCGTGAGTGCTGCGAATAGACACCAATAGGCCATGGAGGAGCAATGCTCCTCCCATGGCCTTTCGGTGTCTATTACGCGCTTGTTTAACTTCCTTTGCTTTTATTTTTTATTTTTAAAGTAATTAAGGGGGTGTAAAGGTTTTTTGATGTGCGCGCTGCCCATGCTTGTTTTTGCTGTTGTTTATTTTTTACTTGTAAGTTTGCGTGAAAGAGGGACGATCTGTGACTTTCTCACTTGTGAATGTTATCCTCACTGTTCTGTAGCCTTGGTAACAGATGTTAGAAGTGAGGACTTTTCTGGAATGTGTTCTATTTTTGGCAGTTGTAAGTTCACTAGAGGTCATTTGAGCTTCTGCTCTTGGACGGTGGGTTGTCAAAGTTATAACGATTTCCATCCGACCATATCCAGTCTTCCACTCTCCATCCGCACATTCCAAAAGCGCCATACATGCTGGACGGTTGTTATTTAAGCACAGAGCTCCTTTCTCTTGTAATCAGTCAATGAACCTCAACAACACCCTCGTGCTTCTCTAAGTTGCTTAACCAATGCAAGTGTACGAAAACTGCACTCAGAAAATGACCACCTCCAAACAGCCAGCCCCTAAACCACCCTGCTCCGAACCTTCCTCCTACTGGTCCCTTTCACGGGTATCTCCAGCTCCACCGAGCTACAAGTCATGTCAGCCCTCCCAGCATGCAGTACTGCACTCAAAAGCCCCTCCCCTCCTGTTTGTCTGCCCCTATCCTTGAAAACCACCAGCAACTAAGAAATACTGTGAGGGTTTGCAGCACGCCAAGCGAAAAAGCACGCCTCGTATACTGAATAAAAGCAATTTTACCGCCTCGGGCGGCAGTGTTGTGCCAGCGCCATGAAGCGGGCCACTGGAAGTATGCGGCAGGTTTGGACCAAATTATGCGGCATAGTTGATTAAATTATGCGACAAAAAGAGGAAAATTATGTGGCATAATGCTGCACATTTTGTAATAGTATTACTTCACTATTTTGTCACTTTGACACGTTAACACCGTCTTTTGAAAAGGTTTAAGTTCATTAATACTAGTTCACTACACAAATACAGGAATAAGCAACTGAGAAGTGACCTTTGCAAAGAGCCTCCCATGGCGCTGCAACGCGTGTCGCAGCGGTTTTAGCAACTTTTGATCGGTTTGAGCGGGAAACAACATTTTATGTAAAAAGCAGAAGGTAATACATCAGATGATGGTTTATGAGGCAAATGCGGCAAATCTATACGTATGCCGAATGTGCAGGGGCCGCAACATCAGATAATTCTAGTGGCCTTGACTATTAAGCCCCCTAAAGCTTCCTAAGGTTGTTTCCTTGCCCGGCCATAACTAGGCCTGTGCACAGTTTTTGTTAGAACACTGGCATCATCCCTCGTAATTCCTCCATTTTACATTACGCGAAATGAGGACAATGTTTGCTACTTCACACAAGTCAAACCTGTACCTGGGGAGACTGGTTTAAGTAGAAAATGTCTGCAGAGAGAAATGTTCAATCATTGTCAAAGGTAGTATCCACCTCATGTACCAAAGATTGTGCGCTCTACACAAAGCAACTATCAATCACAACACTGACCACTATTAGCCACAAGCCACAAATCTTCTTTCTGAGTATTGTGTAGATTCTCTGAGTAGCTGACTGTGGTCTGACTTACACCTGCATTTCCAAGATTAAGGCAGACTTACTCACTGAAACAAAACGTAGCCAGTGGAATCCATAGGTCCTTTCAGGCAGGTTTCTGTTCAAAAAGCTATTTTGACAGCCCAAAAATAAATAAATAAATAAATACCTGGAGCCTTACTACTGGTGCACCGTAGGCGGCCGCCTAAGCAGTGTGGCCCTGTGTTAGATGCAGCACCGTCGTCGGGTCTGGACTCAACTTGTGAGACTGCCTCGAGTTTAGGAAAACTCAGACATCCGCATATTGACGGGTGTTGAGGTAGATCAAGGAGGGTCAGTGCTTTCATAAGGGGTGGTAAGGCTTGGGGCACCACCTACTGGTGGTATGAAATTACAGTACATAAGGCCGAAAACAACTTTTATTTCATATATGGGGAGGGCTCCAAGAGGAAAAATGATACTTTGCCTGTACTACGCAAATGCTTTCAGCATTCTAGGAGGAGGATGATGGGAGGAACGAGAGAGACATTTGAATACCTCAAGATTAAAATACAATGGAGCACAGCCTGGAAATAAAGACAAGAGGAAACAAGCATTGGCATAGCCAATAGGTCTCGCTTTTGGGACCTTATAAGTATTTAGTTATGCAGCATAATATCCTTGGTGCAACAACATCAACTGTTGCATGGCTAAACACTTAAAAGGTCCCAAAGGCGAGACCTATTGGCTATGCCACTGCTTTTTTTTTCTTTTAAGGAACAGGACAGAAAACCTTTAAAGTATCCATCAAATCAATTTCACCAAAAGAATACATCAGAATTACTCCAGTATTGGAGCTTTCATAGATTCCCATGCTTAGAATCATTCCCCGTCGTCGAGATGGGAGTCTCGGTAAAATAAAATAGTAGTAAATAACTATTACAAAAGAGAAACAGGCCTAGGCCTGAACTCATTTTGCAACCAGACCATGTCTTTTTGTAAAAGAGACCAAAAAGAACAGGCAACCAATCAGAGTAGCCTCACCCTCTAGAACCTTGGTGAAAGAACCTCAGCCCCTCAGATTTTCTACCGCACGTTGTGCTACAGGGAGTCTCCTTGAGCTTTGCTCTATTTCAACTCTTTCAACTGTTTTTTCTAGCGTTTTTTCTTCAGGTTTTCTTTCTAAAGCCTGTGGAAATGTCTGATAAAGGGAAGAAAGCTTTATTTAAGGCTTGTGCCACTTGTGGCAAGAAGAGGCTATATGTTGAAGATAGACATAAGAACTGCATATATTGCCTCTACCCGGATCACAAGGCTGCGGAGTGCAAGATTTGCCGCACCTTTTCCACCAAGACTCTCCGGGACCGTGAGGGTCGTCTGTTAACCTGGCTCCACAGACTCAAGTCCAGGAAAGATCCACTGTCAAGCGATAGTGAGGAGTCGTCTTCTGTCGCCTCATCAAGAAGGTCAGTCAAAAGGGGTAGGAGTTCCCCTTCACCATCTGTGGATCCCCCTCTTAGGCTCTCAAAAAGACCCTGAAGGAGTCTGAGGTTCAGGGTCCTATCAAATCTCCTCACTGCGGTGTAAAGGAGAGGGAAGGACTAAGTATACCACCTGCGACAGTCCCTGGCCAGGACAAATCTTTAAAAAACCCTCTTCACAGTCTTCTGGAAAGAGTGGTCATTCGTCATCGACGCTGCGCAAGCCCTCGACGCACGAAGCCTCCAAAATCGCAGGCTAAAAGTGCTCTGGCGTCGACGGGAGGGTCGACGTCGTCTTCTATTCCGGTGTCGACGGGCTCGTCGACGAGCACTTCTTCAAGAGCGACGAAAATTTAATCGACGATGGCGTCGACGACGATGGCGTCGACGACGATGGCGCCGACGACGAGAGTGTCGACGACGAGGGTGTCGACGACGACCGCGTCAACACTGACGACGACGTCAGCAGGGACATTGACTGTCTCAGTCGACGACGATGTCTACGACACCCATCATGTCGACGACGGTCTGCACACCTCTTCGCCGACTGTGGCTCCATCTGCATCCTCGTCTACGGTGATTCCGTCGACACTGTCGTCGACGAAGAAATTCGCTCGGCGTCGACGGATCCGTCGGACGGGCGTCGTCGACGGAAAAATTTCCATCTTGGTGAGGAGAAGGCAAATATCACCAGAAATGACGCCCCTAGAATGGTGGATTCTTTACCTCCTGCATTACTTCTCGATGAGGATGAGGACTCTGATGGAGGCTATAGTCATTTTGGGGATGCCAATAGCCCTTCTCAGCTTATTGTCAAATGTCAGGAGACGGATTCGGAGGGTTATTATCAAGATCAGTCATACCAACAACCCTTTGCACGTCAAGAGAATACTCAACAAGAGATGATGTCTGTACCAACTTCTCTTTTGGCGGATTTACAGGGGATGCTTTTGGACTATCAACGGAGATGTTCAACTCGTACTCCGCCTCCACAACCCGCTCTCTTGTCCTCAACTCTGCCTCCTCCTCCTGATACGGTGAGGAGTTCACCACCTCCATCTGCTCGACTGCATACCCAATTTCATGCATCTTCTGATGTCCTTCCTCCAGATCAACACCAGGATGTCTCCTCTGAGGAAGAAGAGGGAGAGCTGGTTAATCAAGATCAAGGTGATGAATGGGATGATTATGTAATCCCTGATCCCGCTTCTCCGGCTCCGGCCCCGATTGATTCTCCCCCTGCTGACATTGGGGGTTTTCACAAATTGATGGAGAGAGCGTCTCTACGTTTCGAGCTTGCTATGCCCTCACTCCAAACAGAGTGCTTTCTTTATGATTTTAAAGAACCAAGTAAGAGAGAGGTGCGCTCTATTCCTATCGTGGGGCATGTCTGGGAAGAAGGCATCTGAAAGAGACACGTTAGTGACAGATTCCTTACCTTAGAATATCCCCAGGCGTCAGGCTGGATCCGGAAAGTTTTTGCGTAGCAGTACCCTTGCGCGTCGGTAGGCGGCGTCGTGCGGCTCCGCGTCCGTCGTCGGCGTCGTGATCGCCGGGATGACGTCGCGGGCAGTACTTAGACGCCGCCCCTGCGCGCTGACGTCAGTTCTTCTTTTTCCGCGCCAGCAAGCGCAGATCCGGGAAGAGCAGTGCCCTAGTCATTTTTTGACTAACTTTTTTGGTGAATTTTTTCACTGTTTTCTTCGAATCGACTTCAAGGTGTCGTAGGGATGCCCGGTTTTAAACATTGCGGCGCCTGTGCTCGGATGATGTCCATCACAGACCCGCATCGGGAGTGTCTCTTCTGCCTCGGCCGAGGCCACGACACGGAGTCGTGTTCCGACTGCCGGGCCCTCAACCCGAAAGCTTTGCGAGAGCGGTCTCGAAAGCTCCTCGAGGCCCGGCATTCGGCTCCGCGCAAGCCCCGGTCGCGTGAGAGGTCCAGGGGTCGATCGCGGAGTCCTCACCGGTCGTCGGCATCGAAGTCTTCTTCGTCCGGTAAGTCCAAGCACAAAAAGTCCAAAAGCATCGTAGCTCTAGGACTTCGCCTCGCCGGTCTCGCGACTCGGCTGAGGCCCCTCCCGGCACCGTCCCCGCGGCCCCGGACATGCCTGTGGAGTCGCCCCGCAATACCCGTCCTTCCCGGGTTCGGGGGCGGATCCGGCCCAGATACAGGAATTCCTGTCGGCCATGGCCCGCCTCTTCGGGCCTCAAGGTCCCTCCGGTGCGCCTTCGGACCCCGCGGGCCCTGATGGGGTTGCTCCGGCGTCGCCGACGGCTCCGGCCCCGGCGTCGCCCGTGCCTCCAGCCTCGATCCCGGCTCCGGCCCCGGCCTCGATCCCGGCTCCGCTATAGGGAATCCAAACGCCTGGATCAATTTGGGAAGAAGGGTTTTTCTTCCTCCAGTGCTGGCTTGCGGTCCATCAACACCGCTTGTCTTTTGGGCCGATATCCCCACTCCTTGTGGGATTCGGTGGCGACTGTTTTGCCCCAGTGTTCTGAGGAGGTCCAGACACTGCTTTCCCGCGCCATTGCGGAAGGAAGGGATGCGGCCAAATACACGATACGATGTGGCCTTGATACCGCCGACTCGCTGGGCAGGTCTATTGCAACATCGGTGGCGCTGCGACGCCACGCCTGGCTGAGAACCACTGATTTTTCAGGGGATGTCCAGAATACTCTCATGGACATGCCCTTTGATGGAGTCGGTCTTTTTGGGTCCAAAGCAGACCATGCGTTGGAGCGCTTTAAGGACTCACGGGCTACTGCCAAGTCCCTGGGCCTTTCTGCTACACGCCCTCCGCTGACTTCTGCTTTTCGCCCCTATCGTGGCCACGGAAGGGGCGCCCGTCACGTCAGCAGCCCAGCCACCGGCCCGCGCAGCAGGCGTCTTCGCGTGGCCGAGGACGTGGATTCCGCCGTGGCGGATCAGGCAACCAGCGTGCGGGTCAGGCCACCACCTCCAACCCGTCCGCGGCCTCCAAGCCCTCCTAGTCCCTCCTTTAAGGTGCACAGCACGCCAGTAGGGGGCAGGGTCCGCCATCACCTTCCCCACTGGCGTACCATCACCTCGGACAGGTGGGTCTTGGACATTGTCCGAAGGGGCTACTCCCTCCCCTTCGAGACCACCCCCAGCCATGCCACCTCAATTCCACCGCATGTCAGGGGATCACTTGGTACTTCTGCAGAAGGAAGTCACGGCCCTCTTGGCCAAGAGGGCCATCGAGCGTGTTCCGACCCCAGAAGTAGGGCGTGGTTGCTACTCCCACTACTTTCTGGTGCCCAAAAGGACAAGGAGGACATGCGTCCTATCTTGGACCTCCGGAACGCCAATCGCTTCCTCCGGAAGGAGAAGTTCAAGATGCTCACCCTAGCTCAGGTCTTGACTGCCCTAGACCCTGGAGACTCGTTAGCAGGCGTTGGACTTGCAGGACGCCTATTTCCACATCCTCGTCCTGCCGGCCCACCGGCGTTACCTTCGGTTCACGGTAGGCCTCGAGCATTTTCAGTTCACCGTGCTCCCCTTTGGCCTTACCAGTGCCCCTCGGGTGTTCACGAAAGTGATGGCGGTGGTCGCAGCTCATCTGCGCCGGGCAGGGGTTTCAGTCTTCCCCTACCTCGACGACTGGCTGCTGAAGGCGGGCTCGTCCCAGGCAGTCGTCTCCCACCTCCAGACTACGGCCGAACTCCTGCACTCGCTGGGGTTCTCCATCAATGTGCCGAAGTCGCATCTGATTCCTTCTCCACAGCTCCTTTTCATCGGAGCAGTTCTGGACACGTCGCAGTTTCGGGCCTATCCTCCCGAACGGCGAGTCCGGGATATTCAGGCTATGATTCCGATCTTTCAGCCTTTATCCTGGGTTTCGGTACGGATGACCCTGAGGCTGCTGGGCCTCATGGCCTCCTGCATCCTGCTGGTCAATCATGCCAGATGGCATATGCGGGCTCTGCAGTGGGACCTGAAGTTCCAGTGGGCGCAGCACCAGGGCAACCTGTCCGATCACGTCCAGATCTCGGAGGGGACTGCAAAACAGTTGTAGTGGTGGCTCTCGAACCGGCAATGGGTCATGGGCAGATCCCTCTCCCTTCCCCAGCCAGAGCACACAGTTGTGACGGACGCGTCCCTTCTGGGATGGGGCGGTCACATGGGAGAGGCGGAGATCAGAGGCCTCTGGTCTCCGGCGGAGTCCCGGCTCCATATCAACCTTCTGGAGCTCCGGGCGATCCGGCTTGCACTCAAGGCATTCCTTCCCTCTGTCAAAGGGAAGGTAGTGCAGGTGTTCACAGACAACACCACCGCCATGTGGTACTGCAACAAACAGGGCGGGGTGGGGTCGTGGACCCTCTGTCAGGAGGCTCTGCGCCTCTGGACATGGCTGGAACATCAGGGCATGTTCCTGATGGTTCAACACCTGGCAGGTTCCCTGAACGCCAGGGCGGACGAACCTCAGCCGCAGGTGCATGATGGATCACGAATGGCGTCTTCACTCGGAGGTGGCGCAAGGACTCTTTCTACAGTGAGGAGAGCCTTGGTTAGATCTATTCGCCACCGAAGAGAACGCGCAATGTCATCAGTTCTGCGCGTTGGAATTTCCAAGGCGGCACTCGCTCGGCGACGCTTTCGTCACGAGTGGAGTTGCGGTCTATTGTACGCCTTTCCGCCTATACCGCTTCTACCCAGAGTGTTGAAGAAGATTCGGCACGACCGGGCCCAAGTCATTCTTGTGGCTCCGGACTGGGCTCGAAGAGTTTGGTATCCCGAGCTACTCAGTATGAGCGTGGATCCCCCGATCCGTCTGCCCCTTCGGGAGGATCTTCTGTCGCAGCAGCAGGGGACGGTCCTCCACCCGAACCTGTCCAGTCTACACCTGCTTGCGTGGAGATTGAGCGGCGGCAGTTGATTCCTTTCGACTTGCCTCCCGAAGTTTGTGATGTGATTCTGGCAGCTAGGCGTCCCTCCACTAAGGTGGTATACGCCTGCAGGTGGAACAAATTTGTGGCATGGTGCACAGCAAAGGCTGTGAATCCCCTTTCTGCCCCTCTTTCTGAGGTCCTTCTGTTCCTTCTTTCTCTGGCCCAACAGGGTTCTGCCCTGGGTACCATCAAGGGTTATCTTTGTGCTATCTCGGCCTTCCTCAGGCTCCCTGATCAGCCCTCCCTTTTCAAGTCCCCTGTTCTTAACAGGTTCTTAAAAGGCATTACACACCTCTTCCCTCCTGTTCCGTATGTAATGCCTCAGTGGGACTTGAACTTGGTTCTTACCTTTTTAATGTGCGCTCCCTTTGAGCCTCTACATAACTGTCCTCTTCGTCTTCTGACTCTGAAGACAGCCTTTCTGGTGGCCATCACCTCCGCTCGGCGGGTGAGTGAGCTCCAGGCTCTATCTTGCAAACCTCCCTTTCTGTCTGTTCATCCAGACAAGGTTGTTCTTCGGACGCGTCCGTCCTTCTTGCCAAAGGTGGTTACTGCCTTCCACTTTGGGCAGACCATCACTTTGCCTACCTTCTTTCCGCCTCCGCATCCTTCCAGAGAGGAAGAGAGGCTCCACCGTCTGGACTCCAAAACGTGCGCTCTCCTTCTATATCGACCGCACAAAACACTTCCGGGTGGATGACCAGCTCTTTGTTGGCTACGTGGGCGCCAAAAAGGTCGGGCGGTGCACAAGAGGACCATCTCCCGCTGGGTTACCTTGTGCATCAAGACCTGCTATTCTTTGGCCAAGAAGGAGCCTCCTGTTGGGCTGCGTGCCCATTCCACCAGGGCAACAGCTGCTACCACGGCCTTGGGCCGCGGTGTTCCGCTGCCGGTTATCTGTCAGGCAGCTACGTGGGCCTCGCTGCACACGTTTACAAAGCATTACTGCCTTGACAGTCAGGTCCGGAGGGACGGCTTCTTTGGCCGTTCTGTCCTCCAGGACTTCCTTGTCTGATCTTTGTTCGCAGACCCACCACCGGGGTTGGTATTGCTGGGGTATCTATTCTAAGGTAAGGAATCTGTCACTAACGTGTCTCTTTCAGATGCACAAGTTACTAACTTGTGTAACGATATATCTGTAAGAGACAGTAGTTAGTGACAGATTCTCACCGCCCTACCCATCCTCCCCATTCTGCGAACTGATTTCTAGGGTTAAGGACATCCCTTTCAGGGCCCTAGTATTTTTCAGACACCTATGTCAGCTTCTTGCATGGCTCTGCGTTCCTGGCGCGGAAAGTCGTGTACAGAACTGATGTCAGCGCGCAGGGCGGCGTCTAGGTACTGCCCGCGACGTCATCCCGGCGATCACGACGCCGACGACGGACGCGGAGCCTCACGACGCCGCCTACCGACGCGCAAGGGTACTGCTACGCAAAAACTTTCCGGATCCAGCCTGACGCCTGGGGATATTCTAAGGTAAGGAATCTGTCACTAACTACTGTCTCTTACAGATATATCGTTACACAAGTTAGTAACTTGTGCATTAAGGTCATGAAGAACCCGGCCACTGTAGTTCCAGCCTTGCCGCGTCTGGATAAAAAGTATAAGGCTCCAAATGACAGCCCAGCTTCCTTGACGGGTCAGCCACGACCCGACTCGGTCATTTCGCAAGCAGCGCAGAGGAAGTCAAGAAATCCTTCAGCGCCGTTATCTACACCACCGGACAAAGAGGGCAGACGCCTAGACAACGCGGGAAAAGATTCTCCTCCATGGCCAGCCTTGTCATCAGAGCTGCGAACGCTTTAGCAATTCTTGGAAGATACGACCGCCAGATGTGGTGTGACCTTGCGCCTTACCTGGACCAGTTATCTGATCCTTCCAAGTCTGAGGCAAAGAAGATCTTGCAAGAAGGGGAGGTTACGTCCACTGAGGTCATCGATTGCGCAATGGACATTGCCACAACAGCTTTCCGGTCCCTGGCTGGTGCAGCTGTGCTTCGTCGCCAGGGTTGGCTAAAGGCCACGTGGTTTCGTCCTGAGATCCAGAATAAGATCCTGGATCTTCCCTTTGACGGAGAGGAATTGTTCGGCAAGCACATAGACGATACCCTTCAAAACATCAAGAAGGATACGGAGACTGCTCGGTCCTTGGGGACCCTTCAATACAAAAAGCGCCATTCCGTGGAGCGAGAGGCAGAGGAGCTCCATCCTATAGGGGATCTTACCAACAACAGAGATACTCCTCTTATGGCTCCACACAACAATCTTACCGTCCTTATCAGAGGCAAGGCCAGACGTCGACTTTCTCTAGAGCAAACACTAGAGGGAAGCAGAATCGTCCCGGACGGGACGCCCCTAAGAGACAATAGCGGCGATCTTGCTCTTTGCGCTGTGCCCTCCTCTTCCTCCAAGACATCTGTAGGAGGCAGGGTATCTCAATACCTCCAAAACTGGGAACGTATAACGACAGATCGTTGGGTCCTGAACATCATTCAGTGTGGTCACACTCTGGAGTTCACTCATCTTCCACCATCCAAGGCCCCTGCCGCCAACTCCGTAAAACACCTACGTCTCCTCCGGCTGGAAGTCCATCAGCTTCTGATCAAGGGAGCAGTGGAGCCGGTCCCTCTCTCACAGAGAGGAAAGGGGTTTTATTCCAGATTTTTTCTGGTGAAGAAAACATTGGAGAAATGGCGCCCCATTCTAGACCTCAGGGAGCTCAACACTTATCTCACGAAGCTATCGTTTCGGATGGTATCTCTCCAGGACATTCTACGTCTTCTCAACAAGGGAGATTTTATGGCCACTCTAGACCTAGAGGATGCGTATTTCCACATCCCCATTCATTCGGCCCACAGGAGGTTTCTACGTTTTACAGTCGCCAAGAGCCATTACCAGTTCAAAGTGCTGCCGTTTGTTCTTCGCTCAGCTCCGAGAGTTTTCTCCAAGTTGCTGGCACCAGTAGCAGCTTTCCTCAGGAAGCAGCATTTCCAGGTCTTTCCTTACCTGGACGATTGGTTGCTAAAAGCTTCGTCCAGGAGGCAGCAGAGGAAGCGGTCAATGCTTGCACTGGTCTCTTCTCCAATCTGGGCCTGACTCTCAACAACGCCAAGTCTTCTCTCCTTCTGTCCAGGAAGGTTCAATTTCTGGGAGCAGTCTTGAACACATCTCTCAACAAGGTTTTTCCATCTCTGGACAGACAAAGAAATCTAATTTCCATGGCTCATTTAGTGCGAGGAAGAAAGTGTCTTTCTGTTCGCCGATTCAAATCCCTTCTAGGGATGATGTCCTCATGCATTCCTTTAATACCTCATTGCAGACTGAGAATGCGTCCCTTGCAGGAGCACCTAAACTTGCAGTGGAAGCAGGTGACAGGTTCTTTCGACGACCAGCTAGTGATCACTCACGCAATGAAGCGAGCCATCCTCTGGTGGACAAGAATAAGGAATTTGTCCCAAGGTCTATCCTTCGTAAACACTCCAGCGCCTCAAGTGGTGACGACGGATGCCTCTCTGGAGGGTTGGGGCGCAGTATTGCAGGATCTGCAGGTCAGTGGTCATTGGCTGCCGGAACATCGCCTCCTACACATCAACCTCTTAGAGCTTCGAGCGATTCGCCTAGCCCTTCAGGCTTTTCTTCCACGATTGCAGGGGTTGTCGGTTCTTGTCCGGACGGACAACACCACAGCCATGCATTACATCAACAAGGAAGGCGGCACCAGGTCCTTCCCCTTGTCACAAGAAGCCCAGGCGATTTGGGAGTGGGCTATCCTGCACAGAATTTCTCTGAAAGCAGAACACTTGCCAGGAGTGCTCAACGACAAAGCGGACAGGCTCAGCAGGCTGAAATCTGTCACCCACGAGTGGGAACTGGATCAAGCTACGCTGGACAGAGTCTTTCACCGGTGGGGCAGACCCTCCATAGACCTGTTTGCCACACCAGAGAACAGGAAATGCCGGTCTTACGCCAGCAGGCTACACCATCGAGGGTCTCTGGGGAATGCGCTTTCGATCGCTTGGTCAGGCGCATTTGTATACGCTTTTCCCCCATTCCGCTGATTCCCAGGTTGCTCATGAAGATGAAAGCAGAACCGTGCAAGATGATCCTCATAGCTCCAGCATGGCCGAGACAGTTCTGGTTCACCGAACTTCACCTTCTCTCCTTGGATCGTCCTCACCCATTGTAGCAGATTCCGCACCTCCTCACGATGTTTCAGGGTCAGGTTTGGCACCCGGATCCTCGCTCGTTACAGCTCTCAGCTTGGCTCCTGAGCAGCGAGAATTTCTTGACTTAGATCTTCCAGAGGAGGTTAAAGATGTCCTTTCGCAGGCGAGGGCTCCTTCCACTAACAAAACTTACCGCTTGAAATGGAAGCGATTCTGCATCTGGTGTCATGGAGCAGGGTTGGATCCTTTCCTGTCGCAGCCACACCAGGTTCTTCCTTATTTCCTGTCCTTGGCTAAAGCAGGTTTGGCTCACTCTTCCATTAAAGTGCACCTGGCAGCGGTCTCTCGCTTCGGCGCACCTCATCTTGGCCGTCCCTGTGGTCAGCCAGAATTGTTCAGCAATTTCTCAAGGGCCTCTTCAGAGTATTTCCACCAGTGAGACCTCCACCTCCCACGTGGCATTTGAACTTGGTTCTTTCTCAACTAATGAGGCACCCATTCGAACCTATTCATCGAACGGATTTAAAGTTCCTCTCCTGGAAACTTTCTTTGTTGCTGGCACTAACTTCAGCTAGGAGGATTGGAGAATTGCAGGCTCTTACAATTCAGGAACCTTTTCTTCAGTTCAAAAACAATACAGTAATCATGAGAACTAATCCTAAATTCATTCCTAAAGTGCCTTCTACTTTTCATCTCAACGAGCCAGTGATTCTTAAGACCTTCTTCCCTCAGCCTTCTTCTCCTGCTGAGAGAGCTCTTCATTCTCTGGACGTACAGAGGTGCCTGAAATTCTATTTAGACCGAACTAAGTCCTTCCGTAAGACTTCTCAACTTTTGTGTCATTTAGCGCTCCCCGCAAGGGTTTTCCCCTTTCCAAACAGGGGATAGCTCGGTGGGTTGTTAGCGCTATTCGATTCTGTCATACAGCAGCGGGCAAACCCCTGGAGGGTAGAGTCCGGGCTCATTCCACAAGGTCTGTGGCATCCTCTACGGCTCTGTTTGCTGGTGTCCAGATTAAAGACATTTGTAGAGCTGCTACCTGGAGCAGCACTCACACATTCACGAAACATTACTGCCTGGACGCTTCACTGCGAGATGACACGGCTGTGGGCCAAGCAGTTCTGAGGAACCTATTCCAATGAGTGGTGAGCTTTCCTTTGCATCCCTCCTTCCTTCTTTTTACCTTTTACACATTTTATCTTGTTTCTGAATTCATTTGTTATTACCCTGTTTATGGCATAGTCAGTGGTAACTATCTTTCTGCATATTATTCATGTAGAAATATGTTTTAACAAACATTTATCAAAGGGTTATGCTTCATTACAAAATGTGTGTATATATATATATATATATATATATTTACTGCTAGCTACTCTGATTCTAAGCATGGGAATCTATGAAAGCTCCAATACTGGAGTAAGAAAACAAGTTACTTACCTGTAACTTTGGTTCTCCAGTATTGGAAGCTTTCATAGATTCCCATGCGACCCACCCTCCTCCCTGGGAAAGCTCAGCCTCTTTCGACGTGATTATTTCACAACGTACACGAAAATCTGAGGGGCTGAGGTTCTTTCACCAAGGTTCTAGAGGGTGAGGCTACTCTGATTGGTTGCCTGTTCTTTTTGGTCTCTTTTACAAAAAGACATGGTCTGGTTGCAAATGAGTTCAGGCCTAGGCCTGTTTCTCTTTGTAATAGTTATTTACTACTATTTTATTTTACCGAGACTCCCATCTCGACGACGGGGAATGATTCTAAGCATGGGAATCTATGAAAGCTTCCAATACTGGAGAACCAAAGTTACAGGTAAGTAACTTGTTTTCTTCACGAGCCTGACCCTTTGGACAGGAATGATGGGTCCTTTCT
The DNA here is from genome assembly GCA_963921515.1 of Calotriton arnoldi. Lineage (NCBI taxonomy): Eukaryota > Metazoa > Chordata > Amphibia > Caudata > Salamandridae > Calotriton > Calotriton arnoldi. The sequence goes on from CAWUFW010000017.1 coordinate 5,590,135, forward strand.
TATGCGGTATCGGATGTATGGAAGTGTAAACGATGGCATGGTTATTGAAGTACTCTATGGTGATCAACACGTGGCCCAATCACCTTACATTTTGAAAGGTAATTCAAGACTATTTGTCATTGTATTTTAATAAAACACCATGTTTGGCATAGTGAGAAGACATACTGCGTTCGGATAGTGCTGCTACCAGACGTACATTTGCTTATTTAATAAGTGCTGCATGCCTGTATTTTTTGGGTGTCAGCTGTTTGATTGTATTTGTGATTGAGGTGTCAAACAAAATATTCTGTATGTTTTTTTGGTCTTTCACTTTCAGGTATCTACATTTAAAATAACATGCAGCTTAAATAAGAAATACATTTTAAAAAGTTACGTTAATTAGTGAGAATTGCACTATAGTACCTTATGAAACCTCCATTGGTTAATGCACTACAGAGGTCTGTGTGTAACCAGAGAGTCACAGAATTAAATCTTGATTGGTGCAGTGGAGAATAGAGACTTGTGTATTTGTAGTGCTACGAGGTCCCAAGCCTGTGACAAAAAGCACTCTGAATATGTAAGTCATTATTTATAAGTTGCGTTACACACAGTATAAGATAGACTGCTACAAAATGCACAGAAAGTTTTAAAGATAAAATGGTTGTTCCAAAGTATAGATTTTAGTAATACCCAGATTGTATGTAATGCATTTTTTTTTATATAACTGTTCTTTGAAGGCACACACTTGACAGCTTAGCTGGTAACTCCCTTGCATTACCACTCAAAAAGAGTAAATCTTTGTCATTACAAAGCTTCAACTGATTCCATCAGTTAAAGCCAGTACCGACTGCCAATCACCCTTTACATTTGCAGCTTAAGCAATTGCACACACTTGCATTTCTTTCAGACAAGGAGGCACCCTGGCAAGAATGCTTGTTTCTTGTTTCGCTGTCTGCAGAGATGTTTTAAGGCATGGGAAAAGTCTCTCTGGCCCAGGGACCCAGCCTTTCGGGGTGCCTAAGACACAACAAAGCCACCAAAATGTATTTAGTTTATTATATATCCCTTATGATTCTACCCGAAACAATTACTTCTGAACATACACAAAAATGTGACAGGATGACCTCACACACCAGCAGGTGTCATGTTTCATCATAGGACACCCCACGCTCTCCAAAAACCCAGTTTGATGGAGAGCAGGCCTACACCTGAAATCAGGGAGGCACTTCTATTTAAGAACGGGCCCTTGATCTAATCAAACTAAAAACCAATGTGACATCCTAAACAGACCTTTATATTTACTAGAAATATCACTTGGTGTTAAAAACCAATCATGGAGACAAGGAGAATTATTACCCCATCACCACATGTGCTGTCAACATGTTTCTGCCTGATGGCTCATGCGAGTCCGTGACATTCTTCAGGATGGAAACACGGGATCCAGATGTGGCAACTACGCATTCGTGTGCCACTAATAACAAAAAGGTTGACCTTTGCCAACCTTTAATGCACCAGGCCCATAAGTACCCCACTATTGGGTCATCTGGGCCCCCTGGAGGAAAGGCTCAAGAACCCCTGTAGTCAAACTTTCGATAAGGTGCGCCCATCGGGACAAAGGAGCGGACACAGCCAGGTCCAACGGATGTTTCTACCATTCACAGAAACCGCAGTCTGCTCTCTCATCAAGGATATAGGACAAGCTGATGATGTACGCAAGCTCTGGGTCCCCATCTCATCTCAGTAATTGATTGCACACTTTCTGTGTACTCCAGTCACCCCTTGTTCTGTCTTCATGTGTTTCCCTTTTCCTCTATTCTGTGGCTCTATCATGCAGCTTCAGTTCTAATCTGCCTGATGATCAAGTCACACAGTGTATTCCCTGTAGGGTTATCTGTTTCTAGTTGGGTCAGAATGCAGCGTGTCTGCTAACAATGGGATAGAGGCAATGACTTCAGTGCTGGTTAGCCGGGGTTAACAATTGCTGTCCTTTCTTGTCCTTTATATTCCTGCAACTACCCTTGCTACCTCTCATCTCGTGGCTCCTGAAAGCAGAAGTAGGATTTGATGAATAGGGTTTCATACAGCCCTCCTAACCTTCTGTGATTGGTACAGCTTGTCCATCCTCTAGCCCTTCATAGTGAATAAGAGACGATTGAGAGGTTAAGGACCGGAGGAGTGGTCAACCCTGGGATGTTAGTGATGCATGTTTAGCAGCTCCCTGTCTGTTCGAGCAATGCCTGCTCACGCAGGAGGTGGGAACCTACAGGGACGGTGGGACCGTGGTCCCGGGGTAAAAGAGCAGAAAGAGGCAAAATAAGGGCAAGAAACGAGCAAAGAGAGGTAGAATAAATAGTCAGCAACGAGCAGGAAGGTAAGATAAAGGTGAGAATCGAGCAGAAAGATGCAGAATAAAGGTCAGCAATGAGCAGAAAGAGGCAAAATAAAGGTGAGCATCGAGCAAAAAGAGGCAGAATAAAGGTCTGAAACGAGCAGAAAGAGACAATAAAGTTCAGAAACTTGCAGAAAGAGGCAAAATTAGAGGTCAGAAATGAGCAGAAAGAGGCAAAATAAAGGTCAGCAATGAGCAGAATGGCAAAATAACTGTCAGAAACTAGCAGAAAGAGGCAAAATAAAGGTCATAAATGAGCAGAAAGAGGCAAAATAAATATCAAACAAGTAGAATGAAGCAAAATACAGGTCAGGTCAGAAACAAGCAGAAAGAGGGAAAAAGAAAAGGTCAGCAACGAGCAGAAAGAGGTAACGTAAAGGTCAGAAGTGAGCAGAAAACAAGCAGAGCCCACTCAGGCACTCTTGCACCCACTCACAGAACAACTCAGACACTCTCACAGCCACTCACAGACCCACTCACTCATCACCCACTCATAGACGAACTCGGACACGTACACCCTCGCACAGACACAGTCAGACACTCATGCACCCACTTACAGAATCACTCCTACTTTCTCTCATCCACTCACATATTTACTCAGACTTGCGCAATGACTCACAGAACCTCTCAGAGACTCACACAGCCACTTACAGGCCCACTCAGACACTCATATACCCACCTACAGACCCACTCAGACACTCATATACCCACTTGCAGCCCCACACATACTCTCTCTCACCCACTTACAAACCCTACTCAGACACTCATACACCCACTGTGAGACGCATGCACTCACTCAAAGGTTAGTGGTTACAGTTAGGAAATAAAATAAAAAAATCGTACAGATTCACTTAAAAAAGCCAAAGGTTACATGGACATTATAGTTAGGCTCAAATTTCACTCATACAAAACCAGTGAAATTCAGAAGTTATAGTTACCTGAGCAAACTATAACTTACGCCCCAACAATGCACTGCTTATGACCTCACATATTACATCACTTATTACATGGTCAGTGACATCATTGATGAAATCACTGACATCTCAAATGACATCATCAACAGAACCACTCACACACCCATACAACCTCTCATACATCCACTCACACAACCACTCAGAGACCCATACAAGTACTTACACAACCACTCACTTATCCATTGAGCCACTAACACACTCACTCAGTCACTCATAGAGCCCTATCATACAACTAGTCACTCACCCATACAGCCACTCACACAGCCACATACGCATCTATAAGCTACTGAAACAGTTATTCACCTGCACAGCCACTCACAAACCCATAAAGCATCTCAACAGAGCCACTCACCCATACAACCACTCACACACTCACTTAAACACCCACTTACATACCCATTCATACATCCATACAACCACTTACTCACCCATACAGCTAATCCCACACCCACTCACCCACCCATACAGCCATTCACACACCCACCCATACAGCCACTGACACACCCACTCAATTGCCTATGCAGCCACTCACACAGCCACTGTCACCCATACAGCCACCCACACACCCACTCAGACACCCACTCACACACAATCACACAGTGGCTCACATTAACTATGTTAAACAAGCATTTGCAATGCAATAGGTCTCGCATTTACGCAAGTTTAAGCTATTGGCTTTGTAAATGAAAATGCCTTTTATTTATGTTTTGAAAACTAAAACAAAAATAAAAGGCATTGTTATTTGCAATGTCAATAGCTCAAACTCGCGTAAATGCGAGACCTATTGCATTGCAAATGCTTGTTTATGATGTCACCATAACCCATCGCTGGCTATATTCGACCATATTACACAGTCTGCATTATTTATCCTATATTTTACCATGCGCCACCCGCCAAACTGTTTTCTTGATAGCTTTTTTTTCTGTACCATTGTCAAATTGGTGTTTTGAGCAATGATGGAATGCTCGAATTATGGCTAGTGTGGTGTGTGTTGGTAGACATAACTGTTAGACCTGGGGTTTCTGGTTGGCAGAGGTATGCACCCTGTCCCAGCAGGAACCACCACTCTAGTCAGGGTAAGCTAGGTACACACTAAAAGATAACCTGTGCTCACTTTCTGGTAGCTTGGCACATAGCAGACCGGCTTATTTAAAGATGCAATGTGTAAGGTATTTGTGCAACACACACTCCCAGCAACACAATGAAAAGACCACAAAAATTCTCCACACAGTGTTAGACATATAGATTATATATTTATGAGTAAAACAAGACCAAAACAACAAAAATAGTAGAACTGGTGTGAGAAGCTGGCTTGGTATATGGTGAACACTTATGTAAATGGGAACCCGGCACCAATCCAGACAACCCTTATGGTGTTTTTAGTGGTCTTAGACAACCTTAGAAAGCTCTCTAAGTGGTAGCTGTGGAGAGCAGCCTTCAGGCTTAGCCCAGAAGGAGTGTAAAGCAGCTTGTTTTACCAGAACGTAATCTTATAGGTATAGATTAAGTGAAAAAGAACCACACAGTGTAGTTATAAAAATATGTATTTATTATAGAACACTCACTAACACATACAGATATCTCCTAACCGGAGATATACACAATGCACACAATACGTTTCAATAGAAACAGGTAAGTAGCACAAAATAGACAGTGGTCGCCAGGGGGAGACCAAACCATATACTAAAATAGTGGTATGCGAACCACGACTCAAGTCAAGACTATACCCAGAAGACGTAGAGGTGCTGGGGACCCAAGGAACCACCCAAGGTAAGTAACCAGGAACCCCACTGAGGCAGTGTGCAGATTGGGAACACAACCGCGGGCTCAATACAAGTCAATGGGTAAGTCGCAGTTGCAATTTTAAAGAAGAAGGACCCTTACCAGTGGACGCTGAAGAAACCCCATAAAAGACAGAAGGTTGGAGAGTCACCCCACCTGTGGATACCCTAGGAACCAGGATACCTACACCAGGGAAGCCGGGTGCATAGGTGTGAAGTGGCGTCGGAAACCGCCGTTGAACCCAATGGAGGACTTCAGGAAGATGCCGCTGCTGGAGAAGGTGAAAGTGTCCAGAGGAACCCAAAGGTGGATTCAAGATGAGAAGTACCTGCAAGCAGAGGGGACAGAGTCTATGCCACTCAGGAGTTACCAGGAGGCACGGAAGACGAATGCCCACCGATGTCAGGTGCTGCAGGAGACATGTAAAAATATAAAAAAAATGTAAGTCCGTTTTTATATAGCGCAGCTACTCACCCTTACGGGTCTCAAGGCGCTGGGGGCCGGAGTGGAAATTAAGTGAGCTATTGCCCAGAGTCACATGGTGCTGAGCTGAGCTGCCGCCGGAGCCGGGGATTGAACCGTGAACCCTGTGCTCCGAAGTCAGCTGCCCTGACCGCTGCACCACACCTCTCCACTCGGTGACCTTGGACCTTGGAGCTGCAGCTGTGAAGACCAGGTGATGCTGTGGAAGACCAGGAGCCATGAAGGAGCTGTCCCACATCAGATGTCGAGAGTTGAGGGGTCGTGTCTGTCGGGATCACCAACAAGCCTTGGCAACTGCTAACAACGTGGAAAGCGAAGGTGCAGTGTCGGGACCAGCAAGGTCCAGGTGACTCACCACAAACAGGGGAGTCAGGACAAGTCCCGAGCAATCAGGGGAGCCCACAGAATTCAAAGATGACCGAAGGCACTGGAGTCGCGAGAGGACCTCGAGCAGTCATCAAAGATGCAGGCCCACAGTGCAAGTGATGTGGTGAGGACGAAGATCTTGGTCACTGGAGATGCTTGAGGTTGGGGCTACTTGGAGCCCGAAGATCTTGGTGGAAGGAAGCCAACAAGCCTTTGCAACTGCAAGTTGACGCGGTGCACAGGGGTTCGGTTCCTGCGGCTCCAACGAGGGATACTGGCCTCAAACCTGTTGAGAGGATGGGGCAGGCCTTGCGGGATGTGAAGAACCATCACCTGTGTTGCTGAGCCTTTCGGAGTCCGTGGGAGCCCAGGATTAGCAGACTAGTCAGCTTAGTTGCGGTGCCTGCAGATGCAGGGAAGTGCCTCCTTCACTTCAAGGGAGATTCCTTCAGGTGTCCATGCCCACAGGCCTTGCAAGGTTCCTGTACGGTGCACAGGCACGGACGTTGCAGCAGAAGAGCAGGGCGAAGAGATCAGGAGAAGCAGGAGTCTTCCTAATTGCAGCCTTGATGCCCAGAGCGAAGTTCAACGAAGTCCAGAGTGCCCAGACGGTTGAGGAAGACGTGGTGTCTTGAAATGAATCTTGTCCCACGATGAATCTAGGGACCTACCCTCAGGTAAGCCCTTAAGTACTCTAAGGAAATTGTTTTGACGATTCAGGGTTCCCTCCCAGTGGAGGGGTCGGACATTGGGGAGGATACTCCCATGTCCTTTGTCCAGTTTCGCGCCAGAGCGGGAGCCAACGGCTCCCTGAGCTGGTTTGAACTGGACTATGTAAGGAGGGCACCAAGTGTGCCCTTCAAGCAGACTGAGTGGCACTAGCAAGCGCTCCCACCCAGCCCCAATACACTAAACTCTGTCTGGGAGGTGGTCACACCTCCGTGGGACAGGATACCTATTGTTCTGCCTTCCCCTGCTCGAGCTTGGCTCAGCAGTAGGAGGGCAGAATCGTGTCTCTGGTCGGCAGCAGCCATGTTGTGCTGTCTGGGTCTCCGGGAGCACTGAGGGTCTCCCGTAGGAGCTTTACAGTGCATGGAATCATACCTCCCACACCGTTTATGATGTGGGGGTATGATTCCAACATGTTTGATACCAAACATGATAGGGTAAGTTACAGCCAGTTTCAAGATGGTCATCGTGTAATGACGCGGTGCCCCTCTATATGTTATATGGCTGTCTCACAACCAGGGAGAATGGACTCCGTAAGCTGTAGGGGTGTCCTGCTCATGCAAAGGCACCCTCACACTTAAAACCGAGCACCCTACCTTCAGGATTGTAAGGCCTGCCTTGGGGTTGACTTATAGATTTTAAGTGCAGTGACCTTAGATATAGGGAAACCTATATCTTTTGTAAGTGGTGCTAGCACCAGCTTACACAGGCTGCAATGGCAGGCCTGTAGTTACAAATTGAGTGGTCTCCCATGGGTGGCATAATACATGCTTCAGCCCATGGGGGACCCCTGGTGTACCTATGCCCTGGGTACCTTAGTACCATATAATAGGGACTGATAAGTGTACACCAGTATCCAATCTGGGATGTACCTAAGTACTTACCATACCACTTTAAGGGAGAAAGCAGGGAGACTGGGGTTCTGATTAGCAGGATCCCATTCAGACTAGTCAGAAACAGCATTACATCAAGCAAAAAAGTGGGGGTAACCATGCAGAAGGATCCTACCTTCCTTCAACCGGCGTTATGAATTTTTAAAGAGTAAATCAAAATGTCGTGCTTAGAAGCAAATAGCGCTTAGCGGTTACTTGAGGTCGCGATGTACCGGGGTAAATCCAGAGTTCAGCCCGACCGCAATGAAGGGCAGGCCGGCTACAGGACTCAAGCATGTTCCGCTGAAAAAGTACCTTGGATGGAGGAAGCGTCGACTTTGAAGACTCAATGCGTCTGTTCCGATCCGAACAGACGATGAAGGCTTCGTTGACAAACCCCTTTACAATGCAGGCAATACGTTGTTGTCAAACCGCACTGTCCGTTGTCGTCAAGCCATGCAGTCTGTCGAACCAGTGTCATCGATCAGCTCCTGTGTCGGTGTCGAAGGGCAATGCGTCGGTTTAGATCGGCGCAAAGTCGTCACTGCATCGATTTTGATGGTTATACAAAGCAGAAGCTCACTTTCAAGGGCCCAGGACCGGAGTGGCACCAGTACCGGCACTGTTACTGAGTTGTTGAAGTCTTTAATGGCCCTGAGTCTTCAGAACAGGTGGCAAGCCAGCAAGTCCTTGGAGTTACTCTGGGTTCAAGTGAGATGGGTCCAGTCCTTGTCCTCAACAGGGCAGAGATCAGCAGGCAGCAGGGCAGCACAGCAAAGCAGGAAAGCAGTTCTTCCAGAGCAGCTGTGAAGCAGGGTGGCAATCCTTGTAGGACAGCAGTCTTTACTCCTGGCAGAGTTCTTCACAGGTCAGTAGTGTACTGTCTTGGTAGGGTCAGAGGCCCAGTACTTATACCCAGTTGTGCTTTTGAAGTGCACAAGTCCCCCGTTCTTCCCAGACCTGGCTCCAGACTATCAGTAGGGGGGTATCAGCCCTTTGTGTGGGAAACAAAACACTGCCTATTCAGTTATCAGTGTCGGCTCCCCCCCTTCCTACCAAGGAAGAGCTATCAGAATGCAGATTAATGCAGATGAGTTGTCTGTTACACCCACCCTTCCTGTGTTTGTGGCTGTCTAAAGGGAATGCACAAAGTGTAGCTGTCACCCACCCCAGACATGTATCGGAGACAGGCTGCAAGGCACACAGAGCAATAAGAGCAGAGAAATGCCTACTTTCTAAAAGTTTTTAAACAAGAAGGGGTTGGGCCTGTGACCACACCCAAACTAGGCCTCAGCAATAGTTTTGAACAAAAAATTGTTTGGGCGTGCAAATTTAGTTTAATACATTAAAGCAGAAACCACTTTGAAGACTAGAGTGGTTTGGGTGTCTTTATTACACCTTCCTTGGTCATTTATTTTTGAACATGCACGGTCAACATTTCAAATCATGTCAAACAAAGAAGAACAGTCAGTAGAATAGTTCAACAAAACATCAAGAATAACAGCACATTTGACAATTACATAACCAATAAAGTGACAAAACATGACATTGCACAAATGACCAGTCCTTAATTATGAAAGAAACAATGGCGGACATGCTATTTACAATTTTCAAAGCTGCAGCCTGCCCTGGGCAGCTAGTCAAACTATGCAATCGCAACAGGCTAATTGCCCTGTTTGCACACTGTGTTATTCTGTGGATCAATGGAAATTGCGACTAGCTGGGTCGGGTCGATGCGTTTCTGAACCCTAATTTTCTCAGGACCAGGACTTGGTCGAGCACATTCGTGCGAAGGAGATGAGCACGGTGATGGTTACCTATTAATGGCACTTAGGACCGCGTTAAACAATGGAATTTGTCATGTATGCGTGGTGGAGCGCTGGCTGGCGTGTGTGTGATCTGAAGCAATGGACACTTTGTCTGTTTTTTAGCAGGCGTCTCGGTGGGAGAGAAGCTGCTCGAGACTCGTACTGTTCGGGCCAACTTTTTATCTGTATATTACATCGCAGAGATGCCGGCGATGCGAAGGCTGTGAGGGACGCTGTCACAAAAGAAGCTACTGCACACAGGATTCGTCCCAATGGTATAGGAACAACAAAAAACGCGCTCCTCGCCGCATGCAGTGCCCATTACTGAAGCAGACACAAGTTGGTTTCAACAGCCAGAGTACTGAACAACTTCTCTCCCACAGAGACGCGTAATATACAGATAAAAAGTTGACCCGAACAGTACGAGTCTCGAGCAGCTTCTCTCCCACCGAGACGCCTGCTAAAAAACAGACATAAAGTTTCCATTGCTTCAGATCACACACACGCCAGCCGGCGCTCCACCATGCATACATGAGAAATTCCATTGTTTAACGCGGTCCTAAGTGCCATTAATCGGTAACCATCACCGTGCTCATCTCCTTCGCACGAATGTGCTCGACCAAGTCCTGGTCCTGAGGGAGAACCCCAAAGAAAATTAGGGTTCAGAAACGCGTTGACCCGACCCAGCTAGTCGCAATTTCCATTGATCCACAGAATAACACAGTGTGCAAACAGGGCAATTAGCCTGTTGCGATTGCATGGTTTGACTAGCTGTCCAGGGCAGGCTGCAGCTTTGAAAATTGTAAATAGCATGTCCGCCATTGTTTCTTTCATAATTTAAGGACTGGTCATTTGTGCAATGTCATGTTTTGTCACTTTATTGGTTATGTAATTGTCAAATGTGTTGTTATTCTTGATGTTTTGTTGAACTATTCTACTGACTGTTCTTCTTTGTTTGACATGATTTGAAATGTTGACCGGCCATGTTAAAAAATAAATGAACAAGGAAGGTGTAATAAAGGCACCCAAACCACTCTAGTCGTCAAAGTGGCTTCTGCTTTAATGTATTAAACTAAATTTGCACGCCCAAACAATTTTTTGTTCCAAAAATTTGTTTTGTTCAACACTTTCTAAAAGTGGCATTTATAAAACAGTAATGTTAAATCCAACTTTACCAGTAAAGGGGAGTTATCATTACCATTTGAAAGATATGAAACATGATGCAGCTACTCCTTTCTAATCAGGAATTACAGCTTAAAACTCTATTAAGGAATTCCCAATGTTTAAAAAAAAAAATTATTGCCATTTAAATGTTCTCAACATATACATCATGCATTTGTAGGATTATGGTACATGGTGTATATTATCGATGCCAGCGTTAAACGAAAAAACTAGGGTGGGGAACACGGGAACACATCTGCAATTCAACACGAGTTGTACACAAGTCTATGCATCTGCAGGAGAATGTGAGTGAGAGGTTCACAACATATCACTTAATATACATAGCCGGTTATAGCGCAACATTATAAATGCAATTATCATAGTAATGAATACTGAGGGTGACCTGGTATTGTAAGTGGAGGCCATCAGGGATCCCATGTCTTGTATGCGTGAGTACCTTATTATCATAGTGGCGTTGGTGGATTGGAGTTATCTGCGTTTCAAGTGCGTAGCCATGTTATAAATGGGCCCCAAATGTCCTTGGGTCTAGACGCGAGTGGCATCAGATCCCAAAAGGTGGTCAATTGCTCTTGGCAGTAGGTGATGTGTATCCAGGTGTCCATTGAGGGAGCGCTCTGTTTCCCCCAGTGTATGGCAACTCTGTGCTTAGCTAGTAGGAGCAGCATGGTGAGGAGACAGCGAGTTTCAGTCCGGGCCCCCTTAACGTAACCCAACAGACCTATTACGGGTGTATATTCCATTGTTATCTCCAGAATTTCCAGGATTACTTTAAAAGTTTCCCCCCAAAATTGCGCCATGGGAGGGCAGTTCCATGCCAGATGTAGGAATGAGGCCTGTGGGGTGCAGCACCTCCAGCAGTTGGCATCTGGTCTGAGACCCATCTGGCAGAGCTTCAGGGGGTACCGGTATAATCGGTGGTGAAATTTAAAGTGAATCAACCTTAGTTTGTAATTAGGGGATAAGAGTTCTAATTGGCTGCAACAGAAGCGCCATTGCTCGTCTGTAATGGGCGGGTGTAGTTCTGAGTGCCAACCTTCAAGCGCCTTTGATTTGGTCACCGGGGTGGTGCGTTGTGTAGTGTTATAGAGGCGATTGATAAGTCTTCGTGGGGATGGGTCAGTCAGCATGTTTTCGAGCGCCAGGAGTGTGGGGGGAGGGTTCGGGAACGTGCTTTGTATCTGGTGACATGCCGCTCAGATCTGGTAATATAGTAGCAGGTCAGAGAGAGTGGGCGAGGGAGGGCGAGGAATGTGTCCCCGGTGTATAAGTCCGCAAAAGTGTTGAGGCCGAGTTGCAGCGCTTTTACCACGTTACCATTGTCTATTAGTGGTGGTATTTGCGGGTTAGCCAGTGGGATTGACGGGGCGTATAGTATCACTTTGCCAGCTCTATTCTGTAGGGCTTCCCATGCCCATCACAATGTCTCAACTGTATTGACTTCGTTCCTGGGGCTCTTGTATGCTTGATACGCTGCCACCCGCATGGGGGTAGGATCGGCTCTATCTGTTTCTACGGCAGTATGGGGCTGAAATGGGGTCAGGTAGATCCAGTGATGGAGGAACTGAGCCTGTGCGCAGTAGGCGTACAGAGGAATGTCTGGCGCACCCCTCCCACCCTGCCAAAGTGGAAGCGTAAGAAGGTCCCAGAAGACTCGGGCTTGTTTACCAGCCCAAACGAGCGATAACATGAGGGAGTGCAGTTTACAGAACAACGCTTGGTTAAGTGGTAGAGGGAGATTGATGAACAGATATAATAGTTTAGGAAGAATAATCATTTTAGCCACTGCTATCCTGCCGGCTAATGATAGTGGCAGATTGGACCAGGTAGCCACTTTCTCTTTTAGCCAAGTCATAATGCGACCGTAGTTCATATTCCAGAGTTCTTGTATGTCGCAGCTTAACTAGATCCCCAGATAGTTTACTGGGCCATGGGCCCAAGTTAAAGGGTATTCCAACGCAAAGGGATGTGTATGGTCAGATATGGGAGATAATGTCGATTTAGACCAGTTGATCTGTATTTCTGATAATCCCCCAAATGTAGTCATTTCCCGTAGTACAGGGTTTAAGTTTTCTTTAGGGTTATGTATGTAGAGTGTGATGTCGTCAGCATATAATGAGATGGTCAGCCCTCTGGAAGTGAACCCTAGTCCTCTGGCAGCATGATGTTGTCTAATTCGTGCTGCCAACGGTTCCATAGCTATGGCGAAGAGGAGGGGTGATAGGGGGCAGCCCTGTCGTGTGCCAAGGATGATAGAAAATGGGGTAAAAAGCAGGCCATTAACTCGTAGTCGGGCCGTAGGTTCGGAAAACAGGAGATGGATATGTTGTATGTATAGTGAGCTAAACCCCAGTCTAATAGAATAGCGAAGAGGTATGGCCACTCTGAAGAATCAAATGCCTTTGTGAAATCTAGGAGGGCTGCAAGTGCGGGTACTTGAGGGGCAAGGTGGGGTAAGACAGCAAATAATGTGCGCAGATTGTGTGCTGTTGATCGTCGGGGTATAAAACCTGATTGGTCAGGTTTGGCAATGAGATGGAGTGGCTGTAGTCTGTTTGCGAGTAGTTTAGAGTAAATCTAGTTATCTATGTTTATGACCGATAGTGGGCGGTATGAATCCCAGAGGTCGGTGGGCTTCCTGGGTTTTAGCAGTGTCAATATTACCGCTTCTCGCATGGTGGGGGGAAGAGTCCCCAAATTTATTGATTCTTGATATACCTCAAGGAGGTGCAGCGCTAAAATTGATGCATAACATTTACAGAAGGAGGCTGTCAGTCCATCCAACCTGGGGGCCTCGTCACTCGGAAGGCTATTTATGACCTGGATGATGTCATCTGTGGTGAAGGGTTCATCAAGGGATTGCCCGTTGTGCTCCGCTTAACCAGAGTAACTCTAGTGAATCTAAATAGGTAGTGAATTCCTCAGATATATCGGGGGCAGTAGAGGAGTATAGTGTAGAATAGAAATTAGTTAAGTGTTCTAGGATCTCCTGCAGATCTCTGACCAGACTAGAGTCCCCATCAAAAAGTTCTGTAATGTAGGATGCATTTCAAGATGGTCGAAGGATAGTGGCATGGGTTTTGCCCGGTTGATCCCCCTCCCCGTATCGTCTAGCTGTGGCACATTTCCCTAAAAAATTTAATTTCCTTTGAGCTTCACCCTCAAACGCCGAGATTTTCTCCCTAAGGATCGCAAGATGTGCCTGTTCGTTGGTGCTATAATATTGCAATTCTGTCTCCCTGATAGAAGATTCCAAACTCCCAAGAGTTAGTCTGATGGCCCTCAGAACCCTGGCTTGTCTAGCAATGCAGGACCCTCAGATCACCACCTTAAAAACTTCCCATAGCGTGGATTAGGAGGATACTGAACCCTCATTGAGGGCGAAACAATCCACTATGTCCTTACGGATTTCCTCCCTAAAGGCTGCGTCTAATAGAGCATGAAGTGGAAGTCGCCAACTAAATTCCCGGCGAGGTGACGTCGGGAGTGTCAGGTGGAGTAAGCTGGGGACATGGTCAGACAGTGTCCTCAGCAGGTGCCACGTGTCTGTCGTCCATAGCACTACATCCTCAGACACCAGCCAGAAATCTAATCTGGACCATGCGTTATACTGTGTAGAAATGAAGGTTCCCTCCCTGTCTCCCGGGTGCCATTGTCTCCAGACATCTACCAATTCATTTCCTCGCACAATTGAGTTAAAAGTCGCTCCTTCCTTGGGATGATGTTTGTGTGAGGAGCCCATTCTATACAGAGCCTCATCTAGTATTGCATTAAATTCTCCGCCCCATATTATGGTGTTGCAACCTAGTGATATGATCAGAGCCCAAATGTTCCTAAAAAACTCTGTGTCATCCGTGTTTGGACCATAGATCGCTGCCATGGTAATCCGGGTGGTCCCCAGTGTGTAGTCCCCAATGGGGCCTAATGATCGGTAAGCGCGTTCTACAGTAAAAATTGTTGAAAGGTCAGGACCAAAAAGCTTGCGCAACAGAGACTCCACATATGTTTCCATTTTGGGGATAGCAGTGATTTCTGGTATACCCGTGATGCGTAGATTGTTCCTTCGAGAACGTGCCTCCAAATCTTCATTTTTGGCTTTAATTACGTTCAGGACTTTTTCCGTTTGCAACAGGTGCTCTTTGGATTCCACCTGGTAGTCATGAGCGTCGGAGGCGCGGTTTTCAAGTTGGTCTAGCCGTGTCTCGTAGGTGTCCACTTGTTGTTTCACCTGATCTAGCCAAGGAGGTAAGTATACATAGTTTAGAGTCAATTGTTTTGAGGCTGGATTTGACCTCTAGTAGTATGGCTCGGAAATCGTCATTTTGTCTTTCAGGTTCCTCCCTAAGGCCAGCTTCAGTGTCGGATTCAGCCCCTGCATTTGTTAACTGTGTCAGCCTCTTGTTTTAAAAGGTGAGCTTGGTTTGTTTGGCATAATGTTTCCCCATGGTTCTGCTGTGCTATGTTGCGGTGGCCTTCTCCTCAAGCTATACTGTGGCTGTAGGTGAAATTTTTGGCAGGTGGTGCAGTTATATCACACAGGTTGGCCTCCCTGGCAGCTCCCGGCCGATCAGACCAGAAGCTATGTAGCTGACAAGTGCTGGCCGGCTATTTGCGATAGTTCGCTGTGGTCAGTGGTGTTTTAGTGCTTGCAGTAAGATTGGCCCAGCTGCGCCCCTATCTCAGCAGTGTAGAGCTTATGGACAGGCTTGCGCTATCCCGAGGACGGGCCTAGAGCTGCTCCGCTTACACCAGGTGCCACGGCTTCCTTATCGCTGTGGGGGATCTGCCTCGGGCCGCCTTGGTTATGGCTGCGGATGCCTGCTGCGACTTAGATCAGGCAGCGGACTTCAGCCTCCTCACCCGGCGCCACCGCATCAGGTGTTCAGGTCGGTAGTGCTGCCGAAGACCCGCGCAGTGGAGGCCGACAGCAAGCAGGCCGGGTCAGCCTTCAGCCGGGTGCAGATGCCTTAAGCATGGCGTCGCAGGGGGAGCTCTCACCATGTGTACGCCAGCTCAATCCCCGCAACGTTTCGGTCCAGCCGCACCAGAGGCGGTCCAGCTCCGTCGCCTAACAGGCTTGTCTGATTCTTTTTTGGGGCTCAGCTAGGGCCCAGGCGCCAGCTCTTTGCTGTCTCCGGATCAACCGCCTCCAGCTCCGCCCACACCAGGAGGCCCACGCCGCGTAGCAGGCCCGAGCAGCAAGGACTGCCAGGCGTGCACAGGGCTTAGTCAGCAGGCCGCCCGCCTCGAGCCCCTCACGATGCCCCAGGGACACAAACCTCACAGCCAGCGCAGCTTGCAAGTAAGTGTCTGTCGCCTCCAGCTGAGATCTCTTAATTTGCTCCTTCAGCTAGGATTAATGACGGATAAAGTCTCAGCCGGCAGAGCCCTCTCAGCGAGCGGCCATCTTGCTGCTCAGCGAAACCACGCCCTCAAGGAATTCCCAATGTTAACATATGAGAGAAGTAGGCCTCACAGTAGTGGAAAACAAATGTAGTTGTTTGTCACTACCAGGACTTGTAGTACTTAAAAGCACATGTCCTACCTTTTACTTACACAGCACCCTGCCCTATGGGCTACCAAGGGCCTACTTTAGCGGTTACTTATGTGTAATTAAAGGGGAGCTTCAGGCTTGGCAATTAGTTTTAAATGCCAAGTCGAAGTGGCAGTAAACTGCACACACATGCCCTGCAATGGCAGGCCTGAGACAGGTTTGAAAGGCTACTTGTGTGGGTGGTGCAATCAGTGCTGCAGGCCCACTAGTAGCATTTAGGTTACTGGCCCTGGGTATATGGTATACCACTTTACAAGGGACTTGCAAGTAAACTAAATATGTTAATTGTGTATACACCAATGTTACCATGTTTAGGGGAGAAGCAGATGCACTTTAGCACTGGTCAGCAGGGGTAAAGTGCTAAGAGTCGTAAAGCCAACAAAAACGAGGTCAGAAAAAGAAGAGGAGGAAGGCAAAATGTTTGGGTGACCCTTCGGAGGGGGCCATTTTTCAACACTAACTGACACATTTCTGTGTTTTTGCACATTTCAGTCACAACCATATCTCAGTTTTCAACTGTGATTTGTATTCAGTGATTGTCATTTTTTTGTATGATGTGCTTAATTTCTAACCCCCAGTGAACAGCCAGGTTTGGCTGAAGACCCTGCTCCCAACCCACCCTGAGCCCATTCCCCGCTGTGCACAGTCTATTCGGCCAGTGCATTGTGGAGGATTGACTGTAGGACCTGACCTGTGGCTAGGCCCAGTATGCTGTGGACAGCCATCAGCTGTTGAATTGGCCCATAGAACTTGGCTTTTGGCCAGGTCTTATCTTTTTATTTCACATGCTGTTCAGCCTGGGTTGTTCGATCAGCGCTCCCAAAAGTTATCTGAAACCCTCTCAGTGCCTCCTCTTTATAGGACCAGTACTGGACACAACATCTCTTTAGCCTTTCCACCTCCTCAGAGTATTCAGGGCATTCAGTCTTTGACTCTGTTGATTCAGGAAAGGGGCCAGATTCCACTCCTGTTGGTCTTGTGCATGCTTAGTCTGCTCGCTTCTTGTATTCTCATGGTCAGACGTGCAGGCTGGCACATGAAGGCTCTCCATCACAATCTCCCAGGGCCCTGCAGCGAACCTAGTCTGGTGGGACATGGAGAACAACCTGACATTAGGGATGTCCTTCTAGATGGAGTCTGGTTACTGCCCAGGAATGGCCACCTAACCCAGGACCTCTGATTCGATGCTGCTAATGCAACACCCTTACATGGCTACTCTTTACAAAACCAGGAACAAATGTAAGTACGCTTTCTCTAAAACATTGCTGCAGTGAATACAACTCGGCGGACAGACCAAACTAAACACCAACATGCCAGATAGAGTAGAGCTGTGTTTTCCACACATTCCATAGATGGCCATCGGCTCCTATACAAGCACAGACCGGGGCAGATCGACTAAGAGCTCCACCCGCTTCATCGGAACCTATCAGAATCTTCAGCACTGCCTCCAGATATCATATCCTTGATTGCAACCCCGGGTGAGTTCTTCCGGATTGCTGAATCTGTTCTTCTCCAGTATTGGGGTATCTTCCATAGATTCACATGCCTGAATCATTCCCCGTCGTCGGAGTGGGAGTCCCACGGTACATAAAAAAGCAATAATTATGCACATAATAACCATAATGTGTATATATATATATATATATAGTACCTAGAACCAGGAAGTGAAGTAGATAAAACTACAGGGAAAAAAACTTCCACATTTATGACTTATCCAGGTCATTATAAATGGTCCAAACTGCAGCCAATCAGGCGACAGCACCCTCTAGAATGCTCTCCTCAGAGGCTGAGGCTCTCAGATTTTCTACCGCACGTCGTGTGAAGGGAGTCTCCCTGAGCTCTGCTCAGTATTTGTCCTATTCTTCACAATTTACTTCTTTCAGAATGTCTTCTAAAAGATCTCTCTTTCGACCTTGTGAATCTTGTGGGAAGCTACGACTGTTCTCGGAAGATCCCCACAAGAAATGCATTTATTGCCTGTATCCTGATCACCAGGTGAGAGACTGTAAGATCTGTAGGACCTTCCCTCAAAAGACTCTCAGAGACAGAGAGGGACGTCTACTTCTGTGGCTACAGAAGATTAAGGATCAAGATAACCCTTTATCTGATGTGGGGAGTATTGCCTCAGGCTCTACAGTGTCCTCTAGGAAGAGGGTTGCTGAGGAACTCTTATCTTCTTCTGGGGCTAAGGTGTCGAGAAAACAGCAGTCCTCTAAGGGTGCTGAAGTGCCTTCCTCCTCAAAAAAGGCTCCTCCACCTTCAAAGAATAAGCCTCTTCATACTACCCCCCGAGACAAACTCCGAAGTCTCTGGCTTCAAAAAGAATTTCTGAGAAGAGTTTACCTCAGAATAAGGCACCGTCGTCGACGGCATCGACGACGACTCCGTCGATGATATTTACCGTCGGCGCTACAACGACGACAACTACCACCTTCTCGTCGCCGAGACCTCAGATGATCATGTCGTCGGCGTCATCACCGTCGACGCTGGTCTCTGTCTCCGTGAAGCCAATTTCGTCGACGACGGAAATTAGATCTATCGTCGACGCCCCGTCGACGACGACGAAGATTAGAAAACTCCCGTCAACGACCACCTCGTCGACGACCGCCTCGTCGACGAAGACTGCCTCGTCGACGAAGACTACCTCGTCGTCGAAGACTGCCTCGTCGTCGAGGACTGCCTCGTCGTCGAAAATTGCCTCGTCGTCGGCGACTGCCTCGTCGACAACTGCTTCATTGTCGGTGGTTTCATTCACACCGGCTCCGTCAACGACGACTCCGTCGACGGCTCCCTCGTCGACGCTACAATTATCTGCTTGTACAGAATTACAAGTCTGGTCAGCTGCCGCGACAACGGCGCCATCTACACCGTCTACGACACAGGTGCAATTACCACCACTAACGTCAGCATCTTCTTTGTTGCATAGACGGGGTTCTTCGTTGGAGATCCTTTCTCCACTACATATTTCCCCTACTTAAGTACCTCTAGAATTACCTCAACAATTACTAGATTATGGGGAGGACGAGGACGAATCTGAGGACGATGACAGATTTCGCACTGCCAGGAGCCCATCAGAATTGTTAATCAAATATCAAGAAGATGATCAAGATGATGATGAACCTTCCCCAGAGACTGTGGCTCCAGCTCAAGAGGCGATTCCATCGGCACAAATGCCTTTGGCTCTATTGAATAATCTTCAATTCATGTTGGATGATTATTATCGCCGTTTTCCTCCATCTGAATCGGCTTCATCTATTCCACCAACACCTGTACCTCAAACTTCTGTTTCTGCATTGAGGTCACCCAGACCACCGTCTCCGGTACCTTCTCATCATTCCGATGATGATCACATCTCTGACAACAATAGGGAGGAAGGAGAGTTGGACGACAGATCGCTTCTTACGGAGTGGGATGATTACCAGTTACAAACTCCATCTCCTTCAACTCCAGCTCCCATCGATTCTCCTCCTGTTGACATCGGAGGATTTCATCTTCTGATGGAAAGGGCAACTCAAAGGGTTTCTCCTACCTATGGAAACCAAAAAGGATGAGTGCTTCTTATACGATTTTAAAGATCAGACGAGGAGACAGGTACGGACCATCCCAATAATTGACTTTATCTGGCAAGAGGGATTGAAGGTCATGAAGGCTCCTGCCTCTATTCCTGCGGTCCTACCTCGCCTCGACAAAAAATACAAGGCGCCAGATAACACCCCGGCATGCCTCATAGGGCAACCGAAAGCCGATTCTGTTATTGCCCAGGCGGCACAACGGCGAGCTAGGAACCCATCTTCTCCGATCACAGCTCCTCCAGATAGGGATGGCAGACGGTTAGACACCATTGGAAAAAAGGTGTCCACCATGGCAGCAACAACAGTCCGTGCTGCTAATTCACTGGCCATTCTAGGCCGATACGACAGACAGATGTGGTCGGAAATCTCTCCTTACATCGACATGTTGCCAGAACCATCCAAATCGGAAGCTTTAAAGATACTGCAAGAAGGAGAACGTATCTCTGCAGAGATCATAGATTCGGCCGTGGATGTCGCATCCACAGGTTTTAGACAATTAGCAGGGGCCGCAGTACTACGACGACAAGGCTGGCTCAAATCAACATCTTTCCGCCAGGAGGTTCAGGCAAAGATAATTGACATGCCGTTTGATGGTGAGTCTCTCTTTGGCCAGCATGTGGACGAGGCCCTTCAAGCCATCAAAAGGATACCGAAACTGCAAGATCTCTGGGTACCCTCCAACTTCGGAAGCCGCCCTTTCGTGGAGCTTGGGGCCGTGGCTCCTTTTCTAGTCGAGGAGGATATAACCAACAAAGGTCATATCAGTCCTTCCAAAACAATCAACGTTACCAACCTCAACAATCTTATGGACAAAGAAATACCTCCTATTCACAGAATAAGAGAAGGCCTTCCTATCGCGGACGCGACACTTTTAAGAAACAATGACAACCGCCACCTGCCACCTATTCTACCGCCTACCCCTTTAAAAGTTGGAGGGAGAATCTCCCAGTACTACTCGAACTGGTCCGATATAACATCAGACAAGTGGGTCCTGGACATTGTAGCCAGAGGCCATGTTCTAGAGTTCATAAAGATCCCTCCAAGTTCTCCTCCAAAAGGCCCACCGCCAGCTCATCTCAAAGAGCTTTTTTCCCAAATAAATTTGATGCTAAAAAAGGGAGCGATCGAGAGAGTTCCTCAATTGCAAAGAGGAACAGGGTTTTATTCAAGGTTCTTCCTGATCAAGAAAAAATCGGGAGAATGGCGCCCCATTCTGGATCTCCGTTCCCTCAACAAATATTTAAAAAAGTTGTCCTTCCGGATGTTAACGCTTCAAGAAATACTTCATCTCCTTTCTGCGGGGATCACATGGCTACTCTCGACCTCCAGGACGCATATTTCCATGTACCGATTCTTCCCAGACACAGGAAATATTTGCGGTTCAGAGTGGCTGGCAGGGACTTCCAGTTCAAGGTCCTTCCTTTCGGACTACGCTCCGCACCCCGTGTATTTACCAAGGTTCTAGCACCGGTGAGCGCACACCTACGTCTGGAAGGGATTCAAATCTTTCCGTATTTAGACGACTGCCTTATCAAGGCGAGTTCTTTTATGGTCGCAGACGCCCACATTCGCAGATGTTTGTCCCTCTTCCAATCTCTGGGACTTTCCATCAATCTCGACAAGTCTCATCTCGTTCCATCGCAAAGGCAAACGTTTTTGGGAGCCACGTTAGACACTCAACTGACACAAGCATTCATCTCAAAAGAAAGGCAACAAAAGATTTGCAGCCTTGCACACCTATTGTGCTAAAAAATGTACGCTTCAGTCCGACAGTTAAAATCATTTCTGGGGATGATTTCTTCATGCATTCCTCTACTTCCCAACTGTCGTCTCAAGATGAGACCACTACAAGAGGAGCTCAGCCATCAATGGTTGCAGGTCTCAGGTTCCTTCAACGACCTCATTCGCATCACCTCCCGGATGAGAGAAGCCTTACTTTGGTGGACTCACAGAAAGAATGTAAAGAAAGGGTGCGCTTTCCTAGTAGAAGCTCCAAGTTTCACCATCACTACGGATGCATCTCTCGAAGGGTGGGGAGCACATCTTCAAGGGCTCACGGTCAGCGGCAAGTGGAACATCCAGCAACAAACGTGGCATATCAACCTTCTAGAATTGCTGGCCATCTTCCTAGCCCTAAAATCCTTTCGCACCATCATTCTGGGGGCATCAGTATTAATTCGGACAGACAACACAACAAGTATGCACTACTTGAACAAACAAGGGGGAACAAGGTCTGCCCGACTCTCACAACAAGCCCAACAAATTTGGGACTGGGCGATACGACACAGGATCAGCTTGTCAGCAATACATGTTCCCGGAGTTTCCAATGTCTTGGCAGATTCCCTCAGCAGATCAACAGTATCCAATCACGAGTGGGAGTTACATCAACCAACGTTGGATCGAGTATTTCAGTTGTGGGGTCGTCCCGATCTAGACCTGTTTGCGACCAGTCAGAACCGCAAATGCCCATTCTTTGCAAGTTGGCTTCCCCACAAAGGGTCATGCGGGAATGCCTTTTCGATGAACTGGTCACAGATCTATGCCTACGCTTTTCCTCCGATACCGTTGGTTCCCAGGGTGCTCCGGAAGATGAAGAGGGAACCCTGTCGCCTAATCCTCATTGCTCCCAGGTGGCCTCGCCAGTTCTGGTTTACCGAACTCCTCCTTCTGTCGGAATGCGATCCCATTCAGTTTCAACCAATACCAAACCTTCTGTCCATCCAGAACGGACAGATCTGTCATCCTGACCCTCCATCTTTGAGATTAGCGGCCTGGCGCCTGAGCACTTTGAATTCGCTCATTTAGATATTCCTGCGGAATGCAAAGAAGTCTTAACCAATGCTCGAGCACCTTCCACTATTAAGACGTACAGGCTTAAATGGAGGAGGTTTTGCTTGTGGTGTCAAACTGCCGCCATTCATCCGATCCATGCAAAACCGGAGCAGATCCTACCATTCTTTTTACACGTGGCAAGATCAGGCCTGTCCCATTCGACTCTGAATGTATTTCTAGCGGCTATTTCAAGATATCGGCAAGATGGTTCTAACTCTCTTTATTCAGCTAGGATCATTCAGCAATTCTTCAAAGGATTGTTTAGGATGTTTCCTCCTATCCGCCGCCCATCTCCATCCTGGCATCTGAACGTGGTGCTTGCACAACTTATGCGACACCCCTTTGAACCTATTCATAGGGTGGATTTAAAGTTTCTTTCCTGGAAGGTGTCTCTGCTGTTAGCATTAACATCGGCTAGGAGAGTCAGTGACATTCAAGCCTTCACTATTAATCCGCCTTTTCTTCAATTCACTTCAAACTCGGTAGTGCTACGTACTAATCCCAGTTTTATGCCTAAAGTACCTTCAGACTTCCATCTCAACGAACCAATAATTTTAAAGACTTTCTTCCCTAAACCTCAATCAACTGCAGAAAGAACTTTGCATACGCTTGACATCAGAAGATGTCTCAAATTCTATTACAAAGGACTTCTTCCATCCGTAAATCTGACCAGTTATTTGTGGCCTATGGGAAAATACGCCAGGGTCAACCAATATCCAAACAGACCATAGCTCGTTGGATTTCTGCTGCAATTTGTCTCTACCATCAACAAGCAGGAAGATCATTACAAGCAAGGCCAAGAGCACACTCTACTAGAGCAATGTCTTCGTCTACGGCCTTGTTTGCTGGTGTGCCTCTCCATCAAATCTGCAGAGCTGCAACATGGTCCAGCACGCACACCTTTACCAAGCACTACTGTTTGGAAGCTGCCAGTAATGCAGACACATTGGTGGGACAAGCGGTTCTCCGTAATCTTTTTAGATAAGGTGAGCCTCTGTTCTACCCTCCTCCTTTTTCTTTTACTGCTTTCTTAGACTGATGTTACCTATGTTTAACATTGCTATAGGTATATATAGTTGGCTATATATATATATTTATTTATTCACATTTATATATGTTCATATTTGCATACGTTGGAACTTATAGGTATGCCATTGCATGAGGTTTCTTGTACATAGAACAATGTTACAAGTGCAATTTAACAGGCATTTTATGGATGTACTGCTTTGTACTCTGATTCAGGCATGTGAATCTATGGAAGATACCCCAATACTGGAGAAGAACAATAGTTACTTACCTGTAATCTGTGGTTCTCCAGTATTAGTATCTTTCATAGATTCACATGCAACCCACCCACCTCCCTCAGAGGCTCGTTATACTTTCTTGTCACTTGGTACACTCTTGTGCGAGAAAATCTGAGAGCCTCAGCCTCTGAGGAGAGCATTCTAGAGGGTGCTGTCGCCTGATTGGCTGCAGTTTGGACCATTTATAATGACCTGGATAAGTCATAAATGTGGAAGTTTTTTTCCTGTAGTTTTATCTACTTCACTTCCTGGTTCTAGGTACTATATATATATATACATTATGGTTATTATGTGCATAATTATTGCTTTTTATGTACCGTGGGACTCCCACTCCGACGACGGGGAATGATTCAGGCATGTGAATCTATGAAAGATACTAATACTGGAGAACCACAGATTACAGGTAAGTAACTATTGTTCTTCTACAAGCATGCACTTAGCAGGAGCGTCATACAGCACCCGGTCTTCATCTCTCCGATACGCTCAGGGGGGGCTTGCCTCATCAAGTATGCACACATTTAGTAAATGTTGGGCCCTGCGACCTTCAGATACACCTCACCGCGCAAAACCTATAATATGACACATGCGGGAAATAAACACCCTTCCAGCAGCACTCCCACTTTAATACAGGCTTCCTCTCTCGCTTCTGCACTCTCAGTCCGATTTCAGAGCACTACCTGAATCAATGAACAAGGGGAGCCTCCCCAGTGCAGCTGCGGTCCACGGATTCTTTGCAATCATAGTCAATGCACGGCCCTGACAAAACCCAGATTTGAATTAAAGCTGTCTGGAAACAAGGTGTTAAACTCAAAACTTAACTGAATCTGTGCAATGGTGATAATATTCATGGTTCTAATCCCTATTCATTCCAACAAAATGGCAAGATGTAAAGACTTGATGGCTTTAACGCTGTGAACCACATATTTGCCCACTAGAATACCTAAAAATTCACCGATATAACTAACAAAGAAAGCAACTTGAATTCCAGTGGAGTGCAACCTTAATCCCAAAACAAAACCGCTGACTCATAAGAGAAAGGGAGAGGATGTAGCCTTAAGGCTAGAGCGGTCGACTTTGAAGCTGGGGAACCGGGTTCGAGTCTCGGCAACGACGCTCAACATCCTGTGATTCTGGACAAATCACTTAATCTCCCCGTGCCTAATAAAAATGAATGTGCCCATCTGTAAGGAAACTGGTGCTCATGTAAAGCGCTCTGATACCCGATTTCTCGGGTCAAGTTCGCGCTATATAAAACTCTTTAAAAAAAAAAAAAAGATACAAAAGAAATTAAAGCAGTTTAAAAAAGATCAAAACAGAATCCACCAGTACTTGAATCACCAATAAAAGGGAAAGCAACAGTGGCCCACCCCTAGAACTGATTATGGATTATGCAGAAACTGAGTTTCTTACATGACTTTTCCTAGACTACCAAAACAACCACAGACATCTTGCAAAACAAAATGGCAGGCATTAAACGTACATTATGTCGGATTCAGAATAACAGAATGACAGAAGCAGAGTCCTGCATTAGCGATTTAAAGGACAACAAACTTGAAAATGAAAAAACAATTTCCAACCTCACTAACAGAATAATTTCACTGGAAAAAATGTTGTTGAGTCAGAAGATCGCAATAAAAGAGGGATTTTTCAGATTGCCGGAAACAATAGAAGACTCAGCACAATCCTATCAGCTTTCATTGAACATGGATCCCACAGACATTGGGCATAAAATTCCAGCAGAATTTGAAATCACTAGATCTTACAGAGTACACACCCTCAGATTTGAAAAATCTCATGTCTCACAGAGCCATCATCTTTAGACCACTTAAATATGCACATAGGAGACTATTTATTTTATCTGATAGATACATCTAGCCACAGATTCCTTACCTTTGAATTTTCCAGGCTTCAGACTGGATCCGGAAGATTTTTACTTGAGCAGTACCCCTGTGCGCCAATGGGTGACGTCGGTCGGCTCCACGCGGCGGCGTCGTCCGCACCCGGAAGTGACATCGGCGTCACCTATATAGGTGCCACCTCGGCACGCTGACGTCAGTTCTTTTCTTTCTGCGCCAGTTAGCGCTGATCCGGAGAAAGCGCTACCCCTCTGTCGGTTTTTGACAGAATTTTTTCAACATTTTGTCGAGTCTTTTTTGATGAAATAATTTCTCCTGGTGTGTCGAGGGATGTCTTCAAGGAAGACCGGTTTTAAACTGCGTGGCGCCTGTCATCGCGCCATGTCGGTTACAGACCCACACCTCGTGTGTCTGTGGTGTCTCGAGCGTGACCACGACTCCAAGTCATTCTCGGACTGCTGGGCCTTGGCATGAGGGAGAGGTCCCTAAAGCTGCTAGGGGCCTGGCAGGCTACACCGCGTCACGCCACTCCACTCCACTAAGATCCCAGTCTCAATCGAGAGGAAGGTCGCAGGACTGCTCCGGGATCCCCAAATCATCTTTTTCCCATTCCAGGTCCTCAGGACATTCGGGGAAGAACCATAAGAAATAATAGAAGTCGAAAGTGCACTTTCACTTCTCCTCATCCTTAGGCCGACATGACAAATGAGCATCAACGTTCGAGGCACGGTTCTTCAGAATCGCTGTCAGGGCTGACTCCAAGCCTCCCACCCTTTCCAGGAGCCGGAGCGACCCGCTCAGATAAAGGAATTTTACGAGGCCATGCACCGAGTATTTGAACAGCCCAACCCCTTCGGCGCACCTTCGGGGTCAGAGGGGGGCCCATCAGGTTCTGCGCTTATGAATTCTGTCTCGGCTCCGAAGGGCCCCCATGGATTCGGTCATGGATCAGGACTGGCACCGATCAAGCGACTGTGACCTTTCCCGTCGCCAGCCCCGATGTTGATGCTCACGACGATGCCCACTGGCGGCACCAGCCTCATTCTAATACCTGACGGCATGGTCCCACGTCGACCGATGTCAGCGCCGACCAGACCCCTACATCCCTAGATCAGAGCCTGAGCCCTATTTTGAAGGGCTAGGCATGGGAGAAGAGTGGGAGAGGTCACTGAACCCTTTAGAGTACCAGTTAGAAGGTGATATGGACTGGTGTGAGGAACTTGGGGATGCCATTGGTCTGGACACATCCCCAGATACTGATATGCTTTCTCCCACTACTGTGGCTACGGTGGAGGGAGCATATTTTTCCATGGTGATGAAGAGGGCATCTGAGATCCTGGATCTCGAGTTGCCGTCAATGGCAGTCAAGACAAACATCTTGACAGAAGTGCTGCAGCCGGGAGCTTCCTCTTCAGAACCCCTGCTCCCTTTTAATGATGCACTAACGGCTGTCCTACTGGGAACTTGGTCCAAGCCCAGCACAGGGGCTCCTGTAAACAGGACAATTGCCAGCCACCACCGCCCCGCACCTGTGGACCCGAGCTTCCTCACTCAACACCCCACAGCTTGGTAGTCCAAGCCTCTACGTCCCATGGCGCATTCCCTGCCACACCCCCGGACAGGGAATCCAAGAGGCTGGACAGTTTTGGGAAGAAGATGTTTTCTTTCACCAGCCTTGCTTTGCGGTCAGTAAGCACTGCATGCTTATTGGGCTGCTACTCCCACACTCTGTGGGACACGGTTGCGCAAGTGTTGCCACAGGTCCCGGCGGAGGCCCGGGCCATGCTCTCCCAAGCAGTAAAGGATGAGAGAGTTGCAGCAAAGTTTACCATCTGAAAGAAACAGTTAGTTATAGATTCCTTACCTTAGAATTACCCCCAGGCGTCAGACTGGATCCGGAAAGTTTTTCATCAGCAGTACCTCTGCGCGTCGAAAGGTGGCGTCGGTCGGCTCCGCGTCCGTCGTTGGCATCGTGGTCGCCGGGATAATAATAATAATAAAACATTTATAAAGCGCGCAGCTACCCCGAATGGGGTGTCCCGGCGCTTACACAGACAGCAGTACAGGTAGAGGGGTGCACATATCTAGTCTTTACGCCTAAAGAGCCAGGTTTTCAAGACCTTTCTGAATTCTTGTTCGGAGTGCATCATGCGTTGATGGGCAGGTAGGTTGTTCCAGCACTTGGAGGTACCCACCTCGAATGTCCTACCTCCCATGCTTGCTTTCGCAAAGCGGGGGGTGGTGAGGTATTGTTTGTGATTGGACCTTAGGGATCTGTCCTGCTGGTATGGACGAAGTCTCTTCCTCAGGTAGTAGGGCCCTTTCCCTAGATACGCTCGAAAGGCAAACGTAAGGGCCTTAAATTCGATGCGTTTGGCTACAGGGAGCCAATGAAGTTGTCTAAGATGAGGGGAGATGCGTTGGCGGAGCAGGACCTTACAGACCAGTCTAGCTGCCGAGTTTTGAATTATCTGAAGTCTACGGATCAAGCCGATCGGCAGACTCATGTAAAGACCATTAGCATAATCTAGGTGAGAGGTGACTAATGCATGGACCATGGTTTTGCGAGCAGACTCTGGCAAAAAGTCAATAAATTTCCTGATGGTTTTCATTTTGCCAAAGCATGCCGCAGATACCAGTTGAACCTGGGTAGTGAGACACAGGTCTTTGTCTCATCTGACTCCTAAGTTCTTCACTGAGTCCTTAGGTGCGGGGGCAGATCCCAGTTCATCTGGCCACCATAAGTTCGTCGGGGGGGGGTACAGCTTGGTTAAAAAACAAGACCTCCGTCTTGTCGGCATTAAGCTTTAAGAAGTTGCAGCTCATCCAAGCAGAGATGCTTTTAAGGCATTCTTTTAGTGGGTCAAAGGTGGATGCTGACACCCCGCTGAAGGAGAACAGTAGTTGAGTATCATCCGCGTATGATATCACCTTAATCCCCATTCTGGTGATGAGCTATGCCAGAGGAGACAGGTAAATATTAAAGAATAGCGGGCTCAAGGCTGATCCCTGCGGCACCTCCCATTTTAGTGGTTTTGCAGGGGAGGTGAAAGGGTTGATCGAGACCTGTTGTTCTCGGTCATGCAGGTAAGACGAGATCCAATTCAGCGCCGTCCCCTGGATGCCAATATGTTTAAGGCGATCTAGTAAGATGGAATGGGACACCGTGTCAAACGCTGCTGACAGGTCTAGTAGCAATAGCATCCCCGCGGAGCCTCCATCCACCTCCCAGCGTATGGAGTCAGCCATCTCAATCAGTGCGGATTCTGTACTGAATACAGGGCGGAAGCCGGACTGGGACTCATGCAGTAGACTATTTGAGTCAATGAAAGCCGCCAGTTGCTGATGTACTAATTTCTCTAAAACTTTGGCGGGGAGCAGAGAAATAGGCCTGTAATTACTTGTAACTTCAGGGTCAGCGTTGGCTTTTTTCAGTATAGGGAGAAGGAAAGCGTGTTTCCAGGCTGATGGAAAAATCCCCTGTCTGAGTGAGGAATTCCAGATGGCATTCAGAGGGGGGTTGAGACACTCAGCCAGAGCCCTGTATTGTTTAGCTGGCCAGGGGTCACCAGGTGACCCGGATTTGCACTTCTGAAGCTCGGCCAAGGATGCCTCGCGGTAGCTACTTAGACGCCGCCCTCGTGCGCTGACGTCAGTTCTTTCTTTTTCCGCGCCAGCCAGCGCAGATCCGGAGAGAGCGGTACCTCCAGTCACTTTTTGACGACTTTTGTCGACACTTTTTTTGAGTCCTCACGACTCCTGGTGCACGTAGGGATGCCCGGCTTCAAGGCTTGCGGTTCCTGTAACCGACTGATGTCGGTGACGGATCCGCACCTCGTGTGCCTCTTTTGCCTGGAGCGCGACCACGACCCCAAGTCGTGCTCCGACTGCCGGTCCATGGCTCCGAAGGCTTTGCGGGAGCAGTCCCGAAAGCTTCTTGAGCGCCGCCAGTCGGCTCCGCAACGTTCGAGGTCCCGGTCGCGAGGGAGGTTGCGGGACCGGTCGCGGAGCCATCACCACTCGTCGAAGTCTTCTAAGTCTTCGCACTTGGGGTCAGGTAAGTCGAAGAAGAAGAAGTCGAAGAAGCATCGTCGCTCTTCAACTTCTCCCCGTCGGTCGGCTGACGCGACGAGGGATGCGGGCGGTGCCCCTCCTGCGGCTCCGCGTGCGGAGCCGGAAGAGCCGACTCCGAGTTTCCCTCCCTTCCCAGGACCCGGAGCGAATCCTGCCCAGCTTTGTAAGTTCTACGAGGCGATGCACGCCATATTTGGGCAGCCCGAACCCGCTGGTGCGCCTTCGGGCCCCGCGGACTCGGTTGGGGGGCCTAGGCCTTCTCCGCCGGCGACTCCGGCCCCGGCGCTGCAGGCCCCCCAGGCCCCCCTTGGATCCAGGCCTGGATCTGGATTGGCGCTGGTTGTGACCTTATTACGCCTCCACCGGCGCCGCTTCCTCCGGCACAGCGTCCGCATTCGACACCGGTCGGCCCCCCGGCCGGTGTCGACCCCGGCCTCCATCCTGATCTGGACACGGAGCCGGACCGGCGTCGCCCGATGACGGATCCGGTGCCGAGCGGGGTTTTTGTGCCCCTGTTCACTCCTGGGGTCCCTTTTAGACCAGATTGGCACCCAGAGGACGAGGAG
The DNA here is from genome assembly GCA_963921515.1 of Calotriton arnoldi. Lineage (NCBI taxonomy): Eukaryota > Metazoa > Chordata > Amphibia > Caudata > Salamandridae > Calotriton > Calotriton arnoldi. Next base: position 5,620,454 of record CAWUFW010000017.1, read on the forward strand.
GAGGACTGGGAGGGGTCAGGTGACCCTTTGACCGACCAGTTGGAGTATGACCCGGACTGGAGAGAGGACCTGGGGGATGCCAGTGGTCTTGATACATCTCCTGACCTTGGCATGTTGTCTCCTCCTACCGTGGCTATGGAGGAGGGAGCGTCATACGCAGTGATGTTGCGTAGGGCGGCCGAGGCTCTCAACCTCGAGCTTCCTACCGTGGCAGTCAGGACTAACCTCCTGACAGAGGTGCTTCAACCTCAAGCGAGCTTTTCGGAGCCCCTGCTTCCGTTTAATGAGGCCCTCACCGACGTCCTTTTGAGCACCTGGTCCAGGCCCAACACGGGGGCTCCCGTGGATAGGATGATCGCCCGACGCCACCGCCCGGCCCCGGGCGACCCCACCTTCCTCTCCCACCACCCCACCCCTGAGAGCTTGGTGGTCCATGCCTCTACTTCCAAGGGCGCATTCCCTAACGCTCCACCAGATAGGGAATCCAAGAAGCTGGATCATCTTGGAAAGAAGATTTTTTCCTCCGCCAGCTTGGGACTGCGGTCGGTAAACACCGCATGTCTATTGGGCCGTTACTCTCACTCTGTGTGGGACACGGTTGCGCAAGTGCTGCCTCAGGGCCCGGAGGAGGCCCGGACATTACACTCCCAGGCTGTCGCCGCCGGGAGGGACGTGGCCAAGTTTATCATCCGTTGTGGGCTGGATACCGCCGACTCTCTAGGCAGGACGATTTCCACGCCGGTAGCCATTCGACGCTACGCCTGGATGAGATCGACTGGCTTTTCGGGGGACTCTCATGGACATGCATTTTGATGGCCGTCGCCTTTTTGGCGACAAAGCAGACAACGCTCTAGAGCGTTTCAAGGACTCACAGGCTACGGCCAAGTCCTTGGGCCTCTCCAGCCGCCCTGCACAGTCTGCTTTTCGCCCCTTTCGTGGCTACGGAAGGGGTGCCCCACTACGTCTCGCCCAGAGCCACAGCAACGGCGCAAGCTCCCCAGCCTTCGCGCAGCCGGGGACGTGGAAACCACCGTCGTGGTTCAGGGGGCCAGCGGGCGGGCCAGTCCACCAACCCCCCCTCTGCAGCAGCCTCCAAACCTTCCTAGTCCGACATTTCAGGCCCATCAAACGCCAGTGGGCGGCAGGATCCGCCATCACCTCCCCCACTGGGGCACCATCACGTCGGACAGGTGGGTTTAGCAGATAGTCCGAAGGGGCTACTCCCTCCCCTTCGAGGCTACCCCTCCAGACATGCCACCTCGGTACCACCGTATGTCGGAGGATCATTTGGGCCTTCTCCAACAGGAAGTTACGGCTCTCTTGGCCAAGGGAGCCATCGAGCGCGTTCCTGCCCCAGAAGTAGGTCATGGTTGTTACTCCCACTACTTTCTGGTATCCAAGAAGGACAAGGGCCTGCGTCCTATCTTGGATCTCAGGGACGTCAACCGCTTCCTCCGGAAGGAGAAGTTCAAGATGTTGACGCTCGCTCAGGACCTGTCTGCCCTCGACTCTGGAGACTGGTTGGTAGCGTTGGACTTGCAGGACGCTTACTTTCACATCCCCGTCCTGCCGGCCCACCGGCGTTACCTGCGGTTCACGGTAGGCCACGAGCACTTTCAGTTTACCGTGCTCCCCTTTGGCCTTACCAGCACCCCTCGGGTGTTCACGAAAGTGATGACGGTGGTCGCAGCTCATCTGCGCAGATCAGGGGTTCCAGTCTTCCCCTAACTCGACTACTGGCTGTTGAAGACAGGCTCGTCCCAGGCTGTCGTATCCCACCTCCAGACTACGGCCGACCTCCTGCATTCACTGGGGTTCTCCATCAACGTGCCAAAGTCACCTGATCCCCTCTCAGAAGCTCCTCTTCATCGGAGTGGTTCTGGACACAGCACGGTTTCGGGTTTATCCTCCCGAACAGCGAGTCCGGGATATTAGGGCTATGATTTCGATCTTTCAGCCTCTATCCCGGGTTTCGGTCAGGATGACCCTGAGGCTGCTGGGCCTCATGGCTTCCTGCATCCTGCTGGTCGATCATGCCAGGTGGCATATGCGGGCTCTGCAGTGGGACCTGAAATTCCAGTGGGCGCAGCATCAGGGGAATCTGTCCGATTGCGTCCAGCTCTCGGAGGAAGGTGTCGCTTCGACGCCACGCCTGGCTGAGAACATCTGGCTGTTCAGGGGATGTCCAGGCTTCCCTCATGGACATGCCCTTTGATGGCAACTGTCTCTTTGGAGACAAGGCAGACTCGGCGCTGGAGCGATTTAAGGACTCGCAGGTTACGGCCAAGTCCTTGGACCTCTCAGTTGCCCCCGTCAACCCCAGTCTGCCCCTTTAGTTGCTACGGAATGGGTTTTCAACCGCGCCAACCCTACTCCAGCCACCACCCCACGCAAGCTTCCCAATATGTGCGGGGGCGCGGATGCGGTTCATACTGAACTCATGGGTCGGGAATCCAGAGGTCTGCCACAACCACCAGTCCCCCTGCAGCCGCAGCATTTAAGCCCTCCTAATCTTGCCCTACAGGATCATGGGCAGCCAGTTGGTGGCAGAATTAGCCATCGTCTCCACCACTGGCAGTCCATCACATCAAGCAGGTTGGTGTTACAGATTATTCGAAGGGGCTACTCCTTTCCATTCGAATCCTCCCCTCCCCCTTTGCCTCCATCTCACGATCGACTGATGGAGGATCATTTGTCCTTGCTCCGCGAGGAAGTCATGTCTCTCTTGACCAAGGGAGCCATAGAGAGGGTTCCGGGGTCAGAAGTAGGCAGTGGTTGCTATTCTCACTACTTTCTGATTCCCAAAAAGAACAAAGAGCTTCGCCCTATCTTAGATCTGAGAATCCTCAACTTCTTCCTCAATTAGGGGAAGTTCAAGATGATCACATTGGCTCAGGTTTTGTTTGCCCTGGCTGCAGGAGACTGAAAGGTAGCATTGGACATCCAAGACGCCTATTTTCATATTCCCGTCCTGCCTGCCCGCCCATCGGCGTTACCTGCAGTTTACGGTAGGCCACGAGCACTTTCAATTCATTGTGCTTCCTTTTGGCCTTACCATTGCCCCTTGGATCTTCACCAAGGAGATGGCGGTGGTCGCAGCTCATCTTCACAGATCAGGGGTGCCAGTCTTATCCTATCTCAACGACTGGCTGCTGAAGGCAGGATCATCCCAGGCTGTCGTCTCTCACCTCCAGACTAAGGCAAACCTTCTGCATTTGCTGGGGTTCACTATCAACGTGCCGAAGTCACACCTGACTCCCTCTCAGACATTCCCTTTCATCTGGGCTGTTCTGGACACAGTGCAGTTTCGGGCATGTCCTCCCAAGCAGTGAGTCCAGGATATTCAGGCTATGATACCGATGTTTCAGCCTCTATCTTGGATTTGATGAGAATTACTCTGAGGCTTGCGGGCCTCATGGCCTCCTGCATCCTACTAGTAACACATGCCAAATGGCATGTGCGGGCTCTGAAGTGGCACCTGAAGTTCCGGTGGGCGCAACACCAGGGGAAACTCTCCGACATGGCCCAGATCTCGGAGAGAACTGCAAAAGCGCTGCAGTGGTGGCTAACGAACCATGATTGGATCAGAGGCAGAACTCTGTCCTTCCCCAACCAGATCACACAGTAGTGATGGAAGCGTCACTCCTGGGATGGGGCAGCCATTTGGGGGAGGTCGAGATCAGACAACTCTGGTTTAGGAAAGTGCCCCTTTTGACATGGTTGCCTCTCACTTTCTGCCTGGTGTCTGGTGCAATTGTGATTGAAAGTGTGCTGGGTTCTTACTAACCAGTTCCCCAGTTCCAGTGTTCTTTTCCTAAACTGTACGATTGTTCCACAATTGGCACCCCTTTAGGATCCCTCTAGATCCCTAGTAAGTGGTACCTAGGGCCTTGGTACTAATGAGGGTCCCTAAGGGCTGCAGCACGAATTGTGTCATCCTAAGGCACCCCTCACCAAGCTCATGCAAACTGCTGTTGCAGCCTGCGTGTCTTGGTATAGAGAAAACCAGGGAGTGGACATGGCACACATCTCTGTGTGCCATGCCTGCCAACACTACTCGTGGTATAGGTAAGTCACCCCTACGGCAGGCCTTACAGCCCTAAGGCAGGGTGCACTATACCCATGTGAGGGCATACCTGCGAGAGAGGATATATCCGGGTGATGTCTAAGTTTACCCTTAGATATTACCAGTGCATAGGGAAGCCATAACGAGTAGATGGGCTGGATACTCGTCATTTCGAGTTTCACAGCTACATGATGATTTCACTGTTCCCCAAGATGTTTCGTACCAAACACCTCGTCTTAATAACCCCACACTGATGCCAGTGCTGGATTTATTAATAAATGCACATAGAGGGCACCTTAACCTACCGACTACTACTGTGTTGACTGACTTGTCTCGACCAGCCAGCCACCATAGACAGGTTTCTGACCTCCTGAGTTAAGAGCTTTCGCTCTCGGAGGTCAGGAACAAACCCTGCACTGGGTGAAAGTGTTCACACCTCCTCCAAGCAGGATGGGCATTCCAGGACAGGACGCTTCAAAGGCCTGCCTCCCTTATTATGCGATCCTGGGCCTCTCCAGATAGTGGAGTTGCCAACCCCCTGTCTTGACTCCACTTTTTGGCTGCAAAGCAGGCGGGAAAATGAGTAAGATTAGGAAGCGTGCCAACATTTAGCCAGCACCACCCCTAAAGGTGGGCCAGCTGATGTGAAGCCCACTTTTCAGATTCCTCCATGTTGTTTTGGACGAATTAGCCTTGTAGAGTAAGGGTTATGCCTACTTCCCACAGGAAGTGGTCATATAGAGGGTGTAGACACCATAAAGGTAGGTAGCCCATTGGCTACTACCTGTCACTGACTATAATGCCCCTAAATTGAGTATTTAGGTGGCCACCCCTGAACCCAAGAACTCAGGTTCGACGGATCAACATAAGAAGGACGAAGAAAAGTCGCTGCCGGCGAAAACTGCAGCAGAACTTTGGATTTTGGTGCAAAACCCTGCCGTCCTCAGCCCTCTAGCGACAAAGTGACTCGTCCTGCAAGCTGGAGAACTACCAAAGCCTTGGATAGCCTGCCAACACTTCGACAAACACCGAAAGTCTCCCTTGTAGTAGAGGAGCCACTCCCCTGCAGCCCACAGGCACCGACAAGCAGAGTCTGGTCCACCACCTTGCAGCTGCCTGGCCCTACCAACGCCGCAGACGACCAGGAGAAGGTACTTGTGCTGTGGAAGGTCGGAACTGTCTCCCCACTGACTGTGAAGACACCAGGACCAACTCGAGCTGTGCCGTACCAACCCCTGGGGTACTGGATGCCCTGCACCAAACACCGTCAGTGACTGTCCAGTACGGATTCTTACTGCACCAGGACCAAGCAGCCGTTGAGAGACATCAGCATCACTGAGACCCACTTCAAGAGTGGCCCAGCTGATTTGATTTTGCCCCTGCCAGCTGTTTGTCCCTGACCATGACGTGCATCTTTGCGCTTCCAGCCTAGCCGTCCAAATCACTCTGCTCCCAAGCCCGCCGGCCCGGGTCCCGACAAACAGGCTGTGCCCCGTGCGCCAAGATCCCTTGTGACCTAAGCCCCGGTTTGGGATCACTCGGTCTTACCTGCAAGTCCCCCTGTGCAGTCTCTTTTCAGGTGCCCCCCTCTCCCCCACCTTCTCTGTAGCGCCAGCTACCAACCTAATCAGCAGCCTGCTCCTGGTAGAACCTGGGCGGATCCCGAAGAACTGCTGGTAGTACTTTGAACCTTGGCCCACTTCTACTCCGATCCCAAAAGGTGAACCCCTGAAACCGACTGTACCTACCTTTGGGCATCTTTGACTTTTCCTCCAATAGGATTGCATTGTGTATAAAAGCGCCCAGGTTTGAAACATTTGCTTACCTGTGAATATTTTTATCAAAAACTGTACGTACCTTGAAACGAAGTACTTGAATTTGGAATATATATAAAAAGAAGTGTTATTTTTCTAATTTGGTCTCCGATTTATTCTTTGAGTGTGTATCTCGTTTATTGCCACTGTGAGTACAACAAATGCTTAGCACTACCCTCTGATAACCCTATCTGCTCGCCCACACTACCACAAGAGAGAGCGTTAGTATTATCTACTTTTGCCTCTGCAAACCAATTGGGAACCCACGGGACTCTCTGCATAGTGTACTTCGTTTTGGTACACTATATAGAGAGCCAGCTTCCTACAGACTGGTATGAGGAATTGGGTGAGGCCAGTGGTCTGGATACCTCCCTAGACACTGACATTCTTTCTCCTCCTACCGTGGCTGCGGAAGACGGTGCATCTTATGCAATGGTGGTGCGCAGACTTGCAGCTTGACAGAGGTGCTGCAGCCGAGAGCTTCTTCTTCTGAACCCTTGCTCCTATTCAACGAAACCCTCACAGACGTCCTTCTGGGAACATGGTCCAAGCCCTGCTCAGGGGTGTAGGAAAGTACTCCTTTTGGCATGGTTACCCCCCACTTTTTGCCTGACTCTGATGCATCTTTGACTGAATGTGCACTGGGTTCCTGCTAACCAGGTTCCCAGTACATGCGTTCTTTCCCAAAACTGAACCTTTGCTTCCACAATTGACACACCTCTGGCACACATGTAAGTCCCTTGTAAAAGGTACCAATGGCACCAAGGGCCTTGTGAGCAGAGAGGATCTCTAAGGGCTGCAGCATATATTGTGCTACCCTCAGAGACCCCTCACCAAACACATGCACACTGCCACTGCAGCCTGCGTGTTTTGGTGCAGATAAAAGTGAAGAGTCGACCTGGCACACATCCCTGTGAGCCAGGCCTACCAGCACTGCAAGAGGCATAGGTACGTCACCACTACAGCAGGTCTTAAAGCCCTAAAGCATGGTGCACTATACTACATGTGAGAGCATAACTGCATGAGCAGATATGCCCCTATGGTGTATCAGTCCATTCTTAGACATAAGTGCACAGTGAAGCCATACTGAGTACATGGGCTGGGAACTTGTCATTACGAGTTCCGCAGCTCCATGATGGATTCCACCGAATTCCGAGATGTTTGGTCCCAAACATCTCAGATTAATGAGCCCACACTGATGCCAGTGTTGGATTCAATATTAAATGCACTCAGAGGGCCCTTCAGAGGTGCCCCCTGAAAACCTACCAACCTGGCTTGACTGGTCTGCACCAGCCTGCCACTTCTTGGCATGTTCCTGACCTCCTGAGGTGGGAGCCTTTTGCTCTTGTGGTTCAGAAAGAAAGCCTGCTCTGGGGTGAGGTGCTTCACACCTACCCCCAAGCAGGAACAGCAGAGCACTGCAGTGAGCCTCATAGGCTTCCTACCTTTTGGTATGCTGACCTGGGCTTCTCCAGCTAGTGGAGATGCCCTCCCCCTGACCAAGCCCCACTTTTGGCGGTAAGCTCGGCGGGAAAATTAGTAAGCCGAAGTGGTGTGTCCCCTCTTAGCCAGGACAACCCCTATGGTGCCCTGAGCTGAAGTGCCCCCCTCATTTGAAAATCCCCCATATAGATTTGAAGGATTCTAGCCAATAGGGTTAGGGGTATGCCCCCTCCTCAGAGGGAGTGGACAGTCAAAGGGTGTAGTCACCCTAAAGGTAAGTAGCCCATTGGATACTACCTTCTGACCCCTGTAATGCCCCTAAATTGAGTATTTAGTGACCTCTGCATCCTGCCGCCCCAGAGCCACGGGTGGTGCAGTGAGGTCACTTTCCTGAACCTTGCCTGGGACTGATTCTTCATCCAAAAGCTCAATATCGTAAACCATTTACTTACCTGCATGTTGCTGATTGTGTTTCCTCCCATAGGATAACATTGAACAGTGATATTGCAAAACATATTTTACTGCGACAAAGTATCTTTGGTTCTATAAAATAAATATACAAAAAGTAATATTTTTTCAAACCATTGGTCTCCGATGTAGTAATTGAGTGTGTGTAATCATTTCTTGCCTGTGTGTGTACAACACTGCGCTCTGATAAGCCCAACTGCTCGCCCACACTACCACAAAAGAGAGCATTAGTATCATCTACTTTAGCCTCTGTAAAGCCTCTCAGGATCCACTGGACTCTGTGCACACTATACCTTACTTTGGTATAGTATATACAGAGCCAGCTTCCTACAAGGGGCTCTTGTGAACAGGACGATCGCCCGCCGCCACCGCCCTGCCCCCGATGACCCACACTTCATCACTACCCACCCCGCCCCAGAGAGCTTGATGGTCCAAACCTCCACTTCCCATGGCGCTTTCCCTGCCGCTTCCCTGGACAGGCAATCCAAGAGGCTGGACAGTTGAGGCAAGAAAATGTTTTCTTCCGCCAGCCTTGCATAGCGGTCGGTGGACAGCGCTTGCTTATTAGGCTGTTGTAGGAAGATAGGATCCTTCTAGCATGGCTACCCCCACTTTTTGCCTGGTATCAGTGTGTTTTTGACTTAATTGGCTGGGATTCTGCTAATCAGGACCCCAGCAATGGTGCTTTCTCCCCTAAATTGATATGGTAAGTACTTTGGTACCTTACTAATTGGCTACTGGTGTACCCTTATGAGTCTCTAGTATATAGTACTAAGGTACCCAGTGCATAGGTACACCAGGGGTCTCCCATGGGCTGCAAAATGTATTGTGCCACCCATGGGGTTCCACTCAAACTGTGACTACAGGCCTGCCATTGCAGCCTGTGTGATTGGGTGCTTGCACCTCTCACGACAGATATAAGTTTCCTTATATCTGAGGTCACTGCACTTAAAACCTATAAGCCACCCCTATGGCAGGCTCTTCTGTCCTGAAGCTGGGTGCTTGGTTATAAGTGTGAGGGTGCCCCTGCAGGTACATATGATTAATGAAGCGTTTTCCTGAAGGGCCAAAACGTCCCCAGTAGGCACTCCTGTGGTGAAGTTTTATAAATTAAACCATTCATCCATAGTTGTTAGATTCCAATCTTATTTATTCTTAGCATTTTTTCAAGAGGTATGTAATGTTCATGCGCTTTCTATTTCTACCACTCGGACGCTCACATTCTGCGAACAGCGCCGAACACAGCAGACCTTGAGCGCGTCAACCGGGCTCAATGGACACGATTTAAATTGTACTTGCCGGGAATCATCCCCCGATAGGGGCCCAGCCCGAAATGTATTGGGTTTTCTACTATATGGACAGCTAGAAACTAAATCTATGATGTAGTGTGACACTGAACATTACATACCTCTTAAAAAATTGCTAAGAATAAATAAGATTGGAATCTAACAACTGTGGATGAATGGTTTAATTTATAAAACTTCACCACAGGAGTGCATGGTGGGGACGTTTTGGCCCTTCAGGAAAACGCTTCATTTATCATATGTATCTGTACACCTCTTGATCAGGAGGTGATACCCACAGGCATCCACAGAAACAGATTAAAAGAAACATTTTTGTGTTAATTTAGTGCAACACTAAAAGGAGTGCGACTGCCACTTTGCTATTTCTTCTAAACTGGTGCCCCTGCAGGAGTAGGGCACCCCTACAAACCCCGGAGTCGATTCTCCAGGCTTTGTAAGTGCATCTGTCATTTTTAATCATATAGTGGACATCAGTCATTACGAGATGTCTAACTATATAGTGGCTGCACTGAACCCGGTCATATTTGGTATCAAGCATGTTGAAATCAAACTAGACAAAGGACATGGGAGTATCCTCCCCTCTGTCCAGCCCCTCCTCTAGGAGGGAACCTCGAGTTGTTCCAACCCTTTCTTTAGGGTACTCAAGGGCTTACCTGTGTGTGTATCCTTAGATTCATAGTGGTACAAGACTCAACCCTGAAACTATGTCGCTCTTTAATCGTCTTGACACTTGGACTTCGATTGGAACCGAGACTGCACCAAGGAAGTCTCCTGCTGCTCCTGGTCTCGCTGTTCTTCATTTCTTCTGTGTCTGTCCTTCATCCAGGTTCTTCAGCAGATCTGTGGGCATCAAGGACACCCGAAGAAATCCCTGTTGGAGTAAATGAGTCAGTCCCCTGCATCTGCAGGCACCGCAACAAAGCTGACCGGTCAGCAGCTCCTGTCGTCCTAGGGACTTCACGAGGCCCAGCAACACAGGTGGTGGTTCTGCAACTCCCTCGAGGCCTGACCTGTCCTGTCTTCAATTTTGAGGCCAGTATCCCTCGTTGGAACCACTGGAACCAAACCCCTGCACCCTGTCGACTTGCCGTTGTCAAGGCTTGTTGGCTCTGCACTCCAGAGATCTTCGGGCTACAAGAAGCTCCAGCCTCCAGCATCTCTTCCCTCCAATATCAGCGTCCTTACCTCATCCTCTGCACCATCGGCCTTCATCTTTGGTGAGCTGCTAGAGCTCCTCTTGCGACTCCTGTGCCTTCAGCCTGTGGGTCCTCCTGAGGGTCTTCTACTGCTTCAGTGGGCTTCCTTGCTTGCTCGGGGCCTGCCTTGACTCTCCTGCTGTTGCTGTGTCCCTTGGACCTTGCTGGTCCCAACAATGCTCCTTTTTCTTCCATCCAGTTGTGGCTACCAAGGCTTGTTGGTGCTCCCGCCGGACACCAACCACCTAGTCACCGACATCTGATGTGGGACAGCATGTGCACGGCTCCTGGTCATCCTCAGCGTCGCCTGGTCCTCACAGCTGCAGCGAAAAGGTCACAGTCGACTGTTCAGAACCTCCCGACATCAGTGGGCATTGTCGCCATGCCTCCTGGTCACCTCCGAGTGGCATAGACTCTGTCCCCTCTGCTTGCAGGTTCTTCACCTCCAGAATCCACCCTTGGGTTCCACCCAATTCCTTCACAGTCTTCTCCAGAGGCATCTTCTTCAAAGTCGTCCATTGTTGTATATGGCAGGTTCTGACGTCACTTGACCCCTATGCACCCAGCTTCCCTGATGTAGGTAACCTGGTTCCCAGGGCATCCAGGTGTTGGGTGGCTCTCCAACCTTCTGTCTTCCAAAGGGTTTCTTCGAGGTCCTCAGGGAAGGATCCTTCTTCTTCAAAACTGCAACGCGACTTCTCCATTGACATCCATTGGGCACGCAGCTGTGTTTCCACTCTGCACACATCCTCCGTGGCGTTCCTGGGTACTTACCTTGGGTGGTTCCTTGTGTAAATGGCTACTCCGGGTCTTCTGGTCCAAGTCCTGTTCTCCCTTGCAGTTCACATTCCACTTTCTTAGTATATGGTTTGGTCTCCCCCTGGAGACCACTGTATCTGTGCTACTTACCTGATTGCTTTTGAAGTATTCTTTTGTATTGTGTTGATATCGCCGGGTAGGAGATATACCAATGTGATAGTGATATTGTTTTGTAATAAATAGACTTGTTTTTGCTAAACACTGTGTGGTTTCTTTTCATCTAATCTATACTACAAATGAAACTGATAAAACAAGCTGCTTAACACTCCTTCAATGTAAGCCTGAAGGCTGCTCTCCCCAGCTACCACTTTGAGAGCTTTCTATGGTTATCAAAGACCACTAAAACCACCATAAGTGTTGCCTGGATTAGTGCAAGGTGCACCACTTGAATAAGTATGCTCCATTTACTAAGCCAGCCCCCTACAGCTGTTATTCCCACTCTCTGTAGGAAACGGTTGCGCAAGTGCAATCGCAGGTCCCAGAGAAGGCCAGGGCCATCCTCTCTCAAGCAGTATCAGACAGGAGAGATGCAGCAAAGTTGTCCATTCGATTTGGTTTAGACACGACCGACTAGCTGGGCAGAGCGATTTTCATAATGGTGGCTGTTAGACGCCACGCCTGTCTGAGAACATCTGACTTTTCAGGGGATGTCCAGGCCTCGCTTATGGACATGCCCTTTGATGGCACCTGTCTCTTCTGAGACAAGGCAGACACAGCGCTGGAGCACTTTAAGAACTCATGGGCTATGGCCAAGTCCTTGGGCCTCTCAGCTGCCCCCGTTCTGAGTCTGCCTTTCACGGCTACGGAAGGGGCTTTCAACTGTACCAACTCAATCCCAGCCTCCAAGCCGCGCAAGTTGCACAACCTCTGCATGGACTAAGCCGCGGTTCGTTCCGACCACAATGGTCAAGCAGCCAGTGGTCAGGTCAAACCCCCTCCCCCCAGGCAACTTCTGCCTCCAAGCAGTCCTAATCTTGCCCTTCCAGATCCTGGGCGTTCAGTTGATGGCAGAATCAGCCATCACTTTCACCACTGGCACAATATTACATCGGACAAGTGCGTCCTCCAGATCATCCGGAGGTGCTACTCCCTCCCCTTCAAGACCACACCTCCCTCCATACCTCCTTCCTACGACTGGCTGACAGAGGATCATTTAATTCTGCTCGGGGAGGAAGTCATGAATCTCTTGGCCAAAGGAGCCATAGAGAGGGTTCCGACTCCAGAAGTAAGTTGTGGTTGCTATTCCTGCTACTTTCTGGTCCAGAAAAAATAACAAGGGTCTACGTCCTATCCTAGACCTTCCAGCCCTCAATTCTTTCTAAAGAAGTAGAGATTGAAGATGCTCACATTAGCTTAGGTCCTGTCTGTCCTGGACCGGGGAGACTAGATGATAGTGTTGGACTTGCAAGATGCCTATTTTCAGATCCCCATCCTTGCAGTTTACGGTAGGCCATGAGCCCTTTGATTTCACATAGCTCCCTTGGTCTTACCAGGACCCCTTGGATGTTCACTAAAGTGATGGCAGTGGTAGCAGCTAATATGCGCAGATCAGGGGTGCCAGTCTTCCCTATCTCGACGACTGGCTGCTGAAGATGGGCTCACCCCAGCCTGTCGTCGCCCACCTCCAGGCTACTGCATTCACTGGGGTTCACTATCAACGTGCCAAAGTCACACCTGACTCCCTCTCAGAGGCTCCCTTTCATTGGCGCTGTTCTGGACACAGTGCGGTTTTGGTCCTATCCTCCTGAGCGGCGAATCCAGGATATTCAGGCTATGATACTGATGTTTCAGCCTCTATCCTGGATTTCGGTGAGAATGACTCTGAGGCTGTTGGGCCTCAGGCATCCTGCTAGTGAAACATGCCAGATGGCATATGCAGGCTCTGCAGTGGGACTTGAAGTTCCAATGAGCACAGCATCAGGGGAATCTCTCCGCTATGGACCAGATCTCGGAGGGAAATGTACGAGACCTGCAGTGATGGATAACGAACCGCGATTGGGTCAGACGCAGACCCTTCTCCCTTCCCCAACCAGATCTCACAGTATTGACAGATGCGTCACTCCTGGGATTGGGCTGCCATCTGGGAGAGGTGGAGATCAGAGGACACTGGTCTCTGGCAGAGTCGGGGCTCCACATCAACTTGTTGGAGCTCTGTGCGATCCGTTTGGCATTGAAAGCATTTCTTCTCTGTGTCAAGGGGAAGTTAGTGCAGGGGTTCACGGACAACACCACTGCCATGTGGTACTGCAACAAGCATGGCGGGGTGGGGTTATGGCCCCTTCGTGAAGAGGCCCTTTGTCTCTGGACATGGCTGGAACAGCAGGGCATAACCCTGGTGCTTTAACACCTGGCAGGTTCTCTGAATGCCACGTCAGACTAACTCAGCTGTCGACGCCAAGCAGATCACAAAATGGCGTCTCCAGCCGGAGGTGGCGCTAGGTCTCTTTCAGCAGTGGGTAAAGCCTTAGTTAGATCTTTTCGCCTCCGAAGAGAACGCACAATGTAGGCAGTTTTGCGTGGTGGAGTTTTCAAGGCAGCTATCGCTTGGCGATGCTTTTCATTGGAGCTCAGGCCTCGTGTATGCCTTTCCGCCCATACCACTTCTGGTGTATTTGTACTTTGTTCAGGAAAGTCTATTGACCCTCTGCTTCCCTATCGGATGTGGTGCTTTTTATTTTGACCCTTGCCCAGCAGGGCTCTGCTCTGGGCACCCTGAAAGGGTTTCTTTCAGCTTTGTCTGCCTTCCTGAGGCTGCCAGACCAACCCTCCTTATTGTCCATTGTACAAAGATTCCTGAAAGGCCTTGTACATATGTTCCCACCTGCCCCTTTCATTATGCCTCAGTGGGACCTGAATTTGGTTCTCACCTTCCTCAAGTGTGCGCATAATTGTCCCCTTCGGCTGCTCACCATCAAAACAGCCTTTTTAGTGGTAATTACCTCTGCCAGAAGGTTGAGTGAGCTGCAAGCTTTATCATCCAAGCTTCCCTTCTTGACAATATTCCCGGACAAGTTGGTGCTTCACACTAGGGCCCTTTTTCTCCCGAAAGTGGTTACACCTTTCCATGTGGGACAATCTGTCACCTTGCCCACTTTCTACACTCCTCCGCATCCCTCTGAAGAGGAGGAGCGACTCCACCGTCAATGAGGTGTGGGTGGATGGCCTATTCTACGTGGGGTACGTTGGAGCGAAGAAGGTTCGGCGCAGCAGAAGAGGACCATCTCACGATGGGTCATCCTCTGCATCAAGATTTGTTGCGCTCTGGCAAAGAAGCAGCCTCCTGAAAGTTTAAGGGCTCATCTCACCAAAGCTAAGGCTGCTACCACTGCGTTAACATGTGGGGTCCCAGTCCTGGATATTTGTCAGGCAGCAAGGTGGACAACTTTACCAAACATTACTTCCTAGACATTTGAGTTCACAAGGACGGCCATTTTGGCCGTTCAGTACTGCTGGATTTCTTCGTTTGAAACTGTCCTCAGTCCCTCCTCCGGGGTTGGTATTTCTTGGGTATCTATTCAAAGATAATGAATCTGCTCCTAGATGTCTCTATCAGATGAACAAGTTACCTTCGGTAACGCCTTATCTGATAGACACGTTTTCGCCACAGATTCCTTACCGACCCACCCATCCTCCTTGCACTGGGGGCATGTTTTTAGGGTCAGGGCTGATCCGTTTCAGGGACCTAGGTTTCAAACACACCACTGTAGGTACACTTCATGGCTCCGCGCTTCTGAAGTGGGAAGTTGTGAAAACGTAACTGACTTCAGTGTGGTGAGGTGGTGCCTATATAGGTGACGCGGAGGTCACTTCCGGCACAGACTACCCCACTGATGCCATGCAAAGCCGACTGACGCCACGTAATGGTGCACAGGGGTTTTGCTCAAAGCAAAATCTCGCGGATCCCGTCTGACTCCTGGGAAATTCAAAGGTTGTAATTCAAAGGTAAGGAATTTGCAGCTAGATCATGTCTCTACCAGATAAGGCATTACTGAAGGTAAGTGTAGGAGGCTGGCGTAGTATATGGCGCACACTTATCTAAGTGAAGCACCCTGCACTAATCCAGACAACCCTTTTGGTGATTTTAGTGGTCTTAGACAACCTTAGAAAGCTCTTTAAGTGGTAGCTGTCGAGAGCAGACTTCGGGCTTAGTCCAGAAGGAGTGTTAAGCAGCTTGTTTTACTTAATCAGTACTTAATCATGTAGTGTAGATTAAACAAAAAAGAACCACACAGTGTAGTTATAAAAATATTAATATTTATTATATACACTCACTAACACATAGGTACATCTCCTACCCGGAGATATAAACACAATACACACAATATTTCAAAAGGAGAACAGGTAAGTAGCACAAATAAACAGTGGTCTCCAGGGGGAGACCAAACCATAGACTAATAAAATGGAATGCGAACTGCGACCGAGGTCGAGACCTGACCCAGAAGACTTAGAAGAGCTGACGACCCCAGGAACCACCCGAGGTAAGGACCCAGGAACCCCACGGAGGCTGTGTGCAGAGTGGAAACACAGCTGCATACTCAATGCAAGTCAATGGGAAAGTTGCGGTTGCAGTTTTCAAGAAGAAGGTCCCTTCCCAGAGGACCTTGAAGAAACCCTGTGGAAGATGGAAGGTTGGAGAGTCACCCCACCCGTGGATCCCCAGGAACCAAGATACCTACACCTGGGAACCCGGGTGCATAGGTGCGAAATGATGTCAGAAACCGCCATAGACCACAAAGGAGGACTTCAGTGAAGATGCCGCTGGCGAAGAAGGTGAAAGAGTCCGGTGGAATCCAAGAGTGGATTCTTGAAGAGGAGTACCTGCAAGCAGAGGGGACCGAGTCTACACCACTCTGGAGTGACCAGGAGGCACAGAAGACCAATGGCCACCGATAACAGAAGATGCAGGAGAGTTGACGGTGACCTTGTCGCTGCAGGTGTGAGGACCAGGCGATGCTGTGGAAGACCAGGAGCTATTCACGAGCTGTCCCACGTCGGAAGTCGAGAACCAGGGGGTCGGTGTCCGGCGGGAGCACCGACAAGCCTTGGCAGCATCAACAGACGTGGAAAACTAAGAAGGTGGAGTGTCTGGACCAGCAAGGTCCAAGGGACTCACCAAGTGCAGGAGAGTCAGAGCAGACCCCAAGCAAACAGGGGATCCCACTGGAGCCAAAGAAGACACTCAAGAGGACCCACAGGCCGGAGGCACAGGAGTCGCAAGAGGACCTCGATCACCTCACCAAAGATGCACGCCCACGGTGCAGAGGAGGCAGTGAGGACAAAGGTCTTGGCAGTAAGAGATGCTGGAGGCTGTAGCTTCTTGGGGCCCGACGATCAATGGTGAAGAGAGTCAACAAGCCTTGGCAACGGCAAGTCGGCGTGATGCACAGGGGTGCTGTTCAAGCGGTTCTGACGAAGGATACTGGCCTCAAACTCGGTGAGAAGACAGTGCAGGCCTTGAGGGAGTTGCAGAACCACCACCTGTGTTGCTGGGCCTTTCGAAGTTCAGAGGACGTCAGGAGCAGCAGACCGGTCAGCTTAGTTGCGGTGCCTCCAGATGCAGAGGAGTGACTCCTTCACTCCAAGGGAGGTTCATTCGAGTGTCTTTGATGCCCACAGGCCTGGAGAAGAACCTGGATGAAACACAGGCACAGACGACGCAGAAGACTGGCAGGGCGACGAGACCAGCAGCAGCAGGAGTCTTCCCAGATGCAGTCTCGGTTCCCAAAGCAAAGCCCTACGAAGTCCAAAGTGCTCAGACAGTAGAAGTATAAGTGGTTTCAGAACTGAATCTACTCCCACGACGAATCTGAAGATCAACCCACAGGTAAGCCCTTAAGTACCCAAAGGAAAGGGTTGGGACGATTCAGGGGTCCCTCCCAGAAGGGGGGGGAGGGGTGGACAGAGGGGAGTATTCTCCCATGTCCTTTGTCCAGTTTCATGCCAGAGCAGGATCCAATGGCTCCCTTAACTGGTTTCAATTGGAATATGCAAGGAGGGCACCATATGTGCCCTTCAAGCAGTCTGGTTGGTGCAGGCAAGCGCCCCCACCCCAGCCCAATACACTAAGGGCCAGATGTACAACCCTTCCAATTTGCGAGTCTCAAATTGCATCGTTTTGCGACTCGCAAAATGGAATTTACAACAGTGTCTGAGACAGTTTTCGATTCCTACTGGGGTCACAAATTGCTTGCCTCATTAATATTCATGAGTCAGGTCGCAATTTGCGACCCCATTGGGAATGGCAAGGGATGGTGACCTGCTGGGGTCAGCAGACCACCATGTCTGTGACTTTTTTTTTAAATAAAGCAGTTTTTTTTAAATGCAGCCCGTTTTTCTTAAAGGAAAACCGGATGCATTTAAAAAAGGAAACGTTTGTTACATTTTTTTGGAGTAGGCAGTGGTCCCTGGGACCCCTTCCTGTTTGCGAGTTGTAGGAAGCTGGCTCTGTTCATACTATACCAAAGTAAGGTATAGTGTGCAGAGAGTCAGTGGAACCCCAAAGGTAGGCAGAGGTAAAAGTAGATAATACCTTACTCTCTATTTGTGGTAGTGTGGGCGAGCAGTAGGGCTTTATCAGAGGGTAATGCTAAGCATTTATTGTACACACTAAGGCAAAAAATTATGTCACGCACTCGAAGACTGAAATCAGACCAATACTGTTTGTATAAAAAGAATTATTATTTAGTTATATTTTATTTTATAGAACCAAGCGAGGCCTAGTACAGATAAGCATAATAATACTTTGCAATATTTATGTAGTAAATTACAGTTGAATGCAGGTTTAATGCAGTTGGTTAATTTACAGGTAAGTCAACAGTCGAAATTACTTTTCAGTTACTTTGTAGATTACAGTGTACGTTACTTCTTGGACTTTTGCTACTCAGTTTGATATGCCTAGTTATCACTTCATTTCCTAGACAAAAGGTAAGTAATTCAGTTTTTCCACATTTGCAGTTTCTTGGGGTTTTCCATACAAACCAACTCCACACTTAGAAGAGTTTTCACAGAAAAGCAGTCAGTGCAGTCCTATGGGAGAAAACAGTGTTATCGGTTTACGGGTAAGTATTCGGTCTTGGGAGTTGGTTTCCTGGGGTTAGAAGCAGGGTCCCCCAGGGTCAAGGATGCACTCTTAAAGTACCCTCAGCTGCACTAGGGCTGCCGGGTGCAGAGTGCTGAGGCTCAATGTTATCCATTTGGGGATAGGGGGCCTCTGGTTGGTGGCTGCTCACGAGCAGGCCACAAGGCTGTGGGAGCAAAGCTCATAGTGTTAGGCTCAGGGAAAAGGGGGATCCAATTTAGCACGCAAGGTGCACCCAGAGCGGCACAGGGGCGGCCGGGTGCAGGGTGCTGATTTGGCGTTGGGCGCCCTGTTGATTTCAATGGGGATTCTCCGGTTGCAACAAACACTGCAGGCTCGGGGACGAAGATCTTCTGGAGGCGACCAGCGGTTGGAGAGATAAGTTGGAATGTCTTGGGATGCCAGGACACCGTCGGTTGGGCCACCCAAGGCCGTGGGACGTCGGGTGCAGGGGTGTCTTTTGGCGTCGGTATTTTCTTACCGGCTCCGGTCGCTGTCCGGGGGATCCTCCAGAAAGGGGCTGCAGGCGTGGGTTGGAGACTTGAGGCAGGTCAGGGATCACCAGATCCTAGGTCAGGATCGCCGGGGAGAACTCCTCGTGGTGTTGGGCCACTCAAACTCGGGCCGTGGGCGTCGGGTGCAGAGTGGTGCAGACTTGCGGATTTGGCCAGAGCCAAAGTCTGTGGGTGAGCAAATCCGGTGCTCACGGGAGACAAAGTCTGGTTTGGGAAGGCAGGGCAGGTCCTCAGGGTTCTTGAGGGCTGCTGGCTGCAGGACACACCGGGATTACGCTGTAGTCGGTCGAGGTCGGGACAGGCCGGTAGGGCTGGGGCCAAGTCAGTTGGTGTCCTCCTCTTCTTCTTCAGCACGGCTCTCCGGTCCTTCTTCTTCTTGTTTCTTCTTGTCTGAGGAGGCAAGGTTCAGGGTTGCTCCTAAATACTAAATCTGAAAGAGACACGTTAGTGACAGATTCCTTACCTTAGAATATCCCCAGGCGTTAGGCTGGATCCGTAAAGTTTTTGCGTAGCAGTACCCCTGCGCGTCGGTAGGCGGCGTCGTGCGGCTCCGCGTCCGTCGTCGGCGTTGTGATCGCCGGGATGACGTCGCGGGCAATACTTAGACGCCGCCCATGCGCGCTGGCGTCAGTTCTTTCTTTTTCCGCGCCAGTAAGCGCAGATCCGGATTGAGCAGTGCCCCAGTCATTTTTTGACTGAATCTTTTTTGAGACTTTTTGTCCAGTTTTCGAGTCGTTTCGACTCCAACGGTGTCAGTAGGGATGCCCGGCTTCAAGCCATGCGAGGTCTGTAATCGCATGATGTCGATTACGGACCCGCACAGAGTGTCTCTTCTGCCTGGGGCATGGCCACGACCCCAAGTCGTGCCCCGAGTGTCGGTCCCTCGCCCCGAAGGCTTTGCGAGAGCGGTCTCGAAAGCTTCTCGAGGCCCGGCACTCGGCTCCGTGCCGCTCGAGGTCCCGGTCCCGGGAGAGGTCGAGGGGCCGGTCGCGGAGCCGTCGTCATTCGTCGGGGTCAAAGTCTTCGTCCTCAGGTAAGGCGAAGCACAAGAGGTCGAAGAAGCGTCGCTCCAAGACCTCCCCTCGCCGGTCTCACGACTCGGCCGAGGGTCCTGTTGGTATCGTCCCCGCGGCTCCGGGGGTACCCGAGCAGCCGACGCCGGACTACCCGCCTGTTCCGGGTCCGACGTCGACTCCGGCCGACATCCAAAATTTCTTGTCGGCCATGGCTCGCATCTTCGGGCCTAAGGGTTACCCCGGTGCGCCTTCGGGCCCCAGTGGGGATCCTCCCTCGGCACCACCGGCGGCTCCGGCCCCGGTGTCTCCGGCGGCTCCGGCCCCGGCGCCGCAGGACCCCCTCGGATCCAGGCCTGGATCCCGGTCGACGAGGTTGACCTAACCACACCTCCACCGGCGCCGACCACTCCGGTACCATTCTCGGCGCCGTCCGACGTCCCGGACGACGCCGTCCCCATGTTCTCCCAGGAACCGGACACGGCGCCGGATCGGCGTCAGCTGACGCCGATTCCGACGCCAATGGGACCTTTCTTCCCTCATGTCCGCCCTCCATACTTTTCACCTGTTTTGGAGGACGAGGAGGACTGGGAGGGGTCGGAGGACCCTCTCACAGCTCAGTGTGTGCCCTATCAGGACTGGGCAGAGGAACTGGGTGATGCCAGTGGCCTGGACACCTCTCCAGACCTTGGCATGCTGTCTCCTCCTTCCGTGGCTTCGGAGGAGGGAGCAAGTTATGCAACGGTGTTGCGTAGGGCGGCCGCGGCCTTGCGCCTCGAGCTCCCTACAGTGGCTGTCAGGACTAACCTCCTATCTGAAAGAGACACGTTAGTGACAGATTCCTTACCTTAGAATATCCCCAGGCGTCAGGCTGTATCCGGAAAGTTTTTGCGTAGCAGTACCCTTGCGCGTCGGTAGGCGGCGTCGTGCGGCTCCGCGTCCGTCGTCGGCATCGTGATCGCCGGGATTACGTCGCGGGCAGTACTTAGACTCCGCCCCCGCGCGCTGACGTCAGTTCTTCTTTTTCCGCGCCAGTAAGTGCAGATCCGGGAAGAGCAGTGCCCTAGTCAATTTTTGACTAACTTTTTTGTGAATTTTTTCACTGTTTCTTTTCGAGTCTATCGACTCCTAGGTGTCGTAGGGATGCCCGGCTACAAGCCATGCGACGCCTGTGGTCGAATGATGTCGATCACAGACCCGCATCTAGAGTGTCTCTTCTGTCTCGGCCGAGACCACGACTCGAAGTCGTGCCCTGACTGCCGGAAACTTCACCCGAAGGCTTTGCGAGAGCGGTCTCGAAAGCTACTCGAGGTCCGGCAGTCGGCTCCGCGCCGCACCAATCCCCGGTCCCGGGAGAGGTTGAGGGGCCGGTCGCGGAGTCCACGCCGGTCGTCGGAGTCCAAGTCTTCGCGCTCCTCGGGTAAGTCGAAGCACAAAAAGTCTAAGAAGCATCATCGCTCTAAGACTTCGCCTCGCCGGTCTCGCGACTCGGCTGAGGCCCCTGTCGGCACCGTCCCCGGACGTGCCTGTGGAGCCGCCCCCGCATTACCCGTCCTTTCCGGGTTCGGGGGCGACTCCGGCCGAAATACAGGAATTCCTGTCGGCCATGGCCCGCCTCTTCGGGCCTCAAGGTCCCTCCGGTGCGCCTTCGGGCCCCGCGGGCCCTGATGGGGTTGCTCCGGCGTCGCCGACGACTCCGGTCTTGGCGCCGCCTGTCCCGCCAGCCTTCATCCCGGCCTCGGCTCCGGCCCCGGCCTCGATCCCGGCTCCGGTGGTACCGCAACCCCCATCGACGCCGGTTGACCTAACCACGCCTCCGCCGACGCCGATGTCCCCGGTGCCGTTCCTGACGCCGTCCGGGGCTCTGGACGGCGTCGTTCCCCGGCTCTGGACATGGAGCCGGACCGACGTCACTCGACGCCGGCTCCGGCGCCGATGAGACCTTGGGTCCCAAATGTCCCTCCTCCTCCATATTTTGAACCAGAGGAGGACCAAGAGAGCTGGAAGGGGTCGGAAGACCCTCTCACACAACAGTGTGAGTATGATCAGGACTGGGCTGAGGAACTTGGGGATGCCAGTGGTCTAGACACTTCCCCTGACACTGGCATGCTGTCTCCTCCCGTGGCTACGGAGGAGGGAGCTAATTTCGCAACGGTGTTGCGTAGAGCAGCTGGAGCCTTGCACCTCCAATTGCCTACTGTGGCTGTCAGGACTAATCTCCTGACGGAAGTGCTTCAGCCGGCAGCTTCCTCCACGGAGACTGTGCTGCCGTTTAATGATGCACTCACTGACGTTCTTTTGGGCGCCTGGTCCAAGCCCACCACAGGGGGCTCCTGTGGATAGGAACGTGGCCCGACGCCATCGCCCTGCTCCGGGCGACCCCTTGTTTCTCTCCCAACATCCCACCCCCGAGAGCTTGGTTGTCCAAGCCTCTGCCTCCCAAACCGCCTTCCCTACCGCCCCTCCGGATAGGGAATCCAAACGCCTGGACCAATTTGGGAAGAAGGCTTTTTCTTCCTCCAGTGCTGGCTTGCGGTCCGTCAACACCGCTTGCCTTTTGGGCCGATATACCCACTCCCTGTGGGATTCGGTGGCGGCTGTTTTGCCACAGTGTTCTGAGGAGGTCCAGACACTGCTTACCCGCGCCATTGCGGAAGGTAGAGATGCGGCTAAATACACCATACGTTGTGGCCTTGATACCGCCGACTCGCTGGGCAGATCGCTTGCAACGACGGTGGCGCTACGTCGCCACGCCTGGCTGAGAACAACTGGTTTCTCGGGTGATGTCCAGAATACACTCATGGACATGCCCTTTGATGGAGTCGGTCTTTTTGGTTCCAAAGCAGACCATGCGCTGGAGCGTTTTAAGGACTCACGGGCTACTGACAAGTCCCTGGGCCTTTCTGTTGTGCGCCCTCCGCTAACCTCTGCTTTTCGTCCCTTTCGTCTCCCACCTCCAGACTACGGCCGAACTCCTGCACTCGCTGGGGTTCTCCATCAATGTGCCGAAGTCGCATCTGATTCCTTCTCCACAGCTCCTTTTCATCGGAGCAGTTCTGGACACGACGCAGTTTCGGGTCTATCCTCCCGAACGGCGAGTCCGGGATATTCAGGCTATGATTCCGATCTTTCGGCCTTTATCCTGGGTTTCGGTACGGATGACCCTGAGGCTGCTGGGCCTCATGGCCTCCTGCATCCTGCTGGTCAATCATGCCAGATGGCATATGCGGGCTCTGCAGTGGGACCTGAAGTTCCAGTGGGCGCAGCACCAGGGCAACCTGTCCGATCACGTCCAGATCTCGGAGGGGGCTGCAAAACAGTTGCAGTGGTGGCTCTCGAACCGGCAATGGGTCATGGGCAGATCCCTCTCCCTTCCCCAGCCAGAGCACACAGTTGTGACGGACGCGTCCCTTCTGGGATGGGGCGGTCACATGGGAGAGGCGGAGATCAGAGGACTCTGGTCTCCGGCGGAGTCACGGCTCCATATCAACCTTCTGGAGCTCCGGGCGATCCGACTTGCACTCAAGGCATTCCTTCCCTCTGTCAAAGGGAAGGTAGTGCAGGTGTTCACAGACAACACCACCGCCATGTGGTACTGCAACAAACAAGGCGGGGTGGGGTCGTGGACCCTTTGTCAGGAGGCTCTGCGCCTCTGGACATGGCTGGAACATCAGGGCATGTTCCTGATGGTTCAACACCTGGCAGGTTCCCTGAACGCCAGGGCGGACGAACTCAGCCGCAGGTGCATAATGGATCACGAATGGCGTCTTCACTCGGAAGTGGCGCAAGGACTCTTTCTACAGTGGGGAGAGCCTTGGTTAGATCTATTCGCCACCGAAGAGAACGCGCAATGTCATCAGTTCTGCGCGTTGGAATTTCCAAGGCGGCACTCGCTCGGCGACGCTTTTCGTCACGAGTGGAGTTGCGGTCTCTTGTACGCCTTTCCGCCTATACCACTTCTACCCAGAGTGTTGAAGAAGATTCGGCACGACCGGGCCCAAGTCATTCTTGTGGCTCCGGACTGGGCTCGAAGAGTTTGGTATCCCGAGCTACTCAATATGAGCATAGATCCCCCGATCCGTCTGCCTCTTCGGGAGGATCTTCTGTCGCAGCAGCAGGGGACGGTCCTCCACCCGAACCTGTCCAGTCTACACCTGCTTGCGTGGAGATTGAGCGGCGGCAGTTGATTCCTTTCGACTTGCCTCCCGAAGTTTGTGATGTGATTCTGGCAGCCAGGCGTCCCTCCACTAAGGTGGTATACGCCTGCAGGTGGAACAAATTTGTGGCATGGTGCACAGCAAAGGCTGTGAATCCCCTTTCTGCCCCTCTTTCTGAGGTCCTTCTGTTCCTTCTCTCTCTGGCCCAACAGGGTTCTGCCCTGGGTACCATCAAGGGTTATCTTTGTGCTATCTCGGCCTTCCTCAGGCTCCCTGATCAGCCCTCCCTTTTCAAGTCCCCTGTTGTTAACAGGTTCTTAAAAGGCATTACTCACCTCTTCCCTCCTGTTCCGTTTGTGATGCCTCAGTGGGACTTGAACTTGGTTCTTACCTTTTTAATGTGCGCTCCCTTTGAGCCTCTGCATAACTGTCCTCTTCGTCTTCTGACTCTGAAGACAGCCTTTCTGGTGGCCATCACCTCCGCTCGGCGGGTGAGTGAGCTCCAGGCTCTATCTTGCAAACCTCCTTTTCTGTCTGTTCATCCAGACAAGGTTGTTCTTCGGACGCGTCCGTCCTTCTTGCCAAAGGTGGTTACTGCTTTCCACATTGGGCAGACCATCACTTTGCCCACCTTCTTTCCGCCTCCGCATCCTTCTAGAGAGGAAGAGAGGCTCCACCGTCTGGACCCAAAACGTGCGCTCTCCTTCTATATCGACCGCACAAAACACTTCCGGGTGGATGACCAGCTCTTTGTTGGCTACGTGGGCGCCAAAAAAGGTCGGGCGGTGCACAAAAGGACCATCTCCCGCTGGGTTACCTTGTGCATCAAGACCTGCTATTCTTTGGCTAAGAAGGAGCCTCCTGTTGGGCTGCGTGCCCATTCCACCAGGGCAACGGCTGCTACCACGGCCTTGGGCCGCGGTGTTCCGCTGCCGGTTATCTGTCAGGCAGCTACGTGGGCCTCGCTGCACACGTTTACAAAGCATTACTGCCTTGACAGTCAGGTCCGGAGGGACGGCTTCTTTGGCCGTTCTGTCCTCCAGGACTTCCTTGTCTGATCTTTGTTCGCAGACCCACCACCGGGGTTGGTATTGCTGGGGTATCTATTCTAAGGTAAGGAATCTGTCACTAACGTGTCTCTTTCAGATGCACAAGTTACTAACTTGTGTAACGATATATCTGTAAGAGACAGTAGTTAGTGACAGATTCCTACCGCCCCACCCATCCTCCCCGTTCTGCGAACTGATTTCTAGGGTTAAGGACATCCCTTTCAGGGCCCTAGTATTTTTCAGACACCTGTGTCAGCTTCTTGCATGGCTCTGCGTTCCTGGCGCGGAAAGTCGTGTACAGAACTGACGTCAGCGCGCAGGGCGGCGCCTAAGTACTGCCCGCGACGTCATCCCGGCGATCACGACGCCGACGACGGACGCGGAGCCGCACGAGCGCCGCCTACCGACGCGCAAGGGTACTGCTACGCAAAACTTTCCGGATCCAGCCTGACGCCTGGGGATATTCTAAGGTAAGGAATCTGTCACTAACTACTGTCTCTTACAGATATATCGTTACACAAGTTAGTAACTTGTGCTTTCGGGCCCTATCCTCCCGAACGGCGAGTCCGGGATATTCAGGCTATGATTCCAATCTTTCAGCCTTTATCCTGGGTTTCGGTACGGATGACCCTGAGGCTGCTGGGCCTCATGGCCTCCTGCATCCTGCTGGTCGATCATGCCAGATGGCATATGCGGGCTCTGCAGTGGGACCTGAAGTTCCAGTGGGCGCAGCACCAGGGCAACCTGTCCGATCACGTCCAGATCTCGGAGGGGGCTGCAAAACAGTTGCAGTGGTGGCTCTCGAACCGGCAATGGGTCATGGGCAGATCCCTCTCCCTTCCCCAGCCAGAGCACACAGTTGTGACGGACGCGTCCCTTCTGGGATGGGGCGGTCACATGGGAGAGGCGGAGATCAGAGGCCTCTGGTCTCCGGCGGAGTCCCGGCTCCATATCAACCTTCTGGAGCTCCGGGCGATCCGACTTGCACTCAAGGCATTCCTTCCCTCTGTCAAAGGGAAGGTAGTGCAGGTGTTCACAGACAACATCACCGCCATGTGGTACTGCAACAAACAAGGCGGGGTGGGGTCATGGACCCTCTGTCAGGAGGCTCTGCGCCTCTGGACATGGCTGGAACATCAGGGCATGTTCCTGATGGTTCAACACCTGGCAGGTTCACTGAACGCCAGGGGCCGACGAACTCAGCCGCAGGTGCATGATGGATCACG
Source organism: Calotriton arnoldi (assembly GCA_963921515.1). NCBI lineage: Eukaryota > Metazoa > Chordata > Amphibia > Caudata > Salamandridae > Calotriton > Calotriton arnoldi. The sequence continues at coordinate 5,646,602 of CAWUFW010000017.1, forward strand.
AATGGCGTCTTCACTCGGAAGTGGCGCAAGGTCTCTTTCTGCAGTGGGGAGAGCCTTGGTTAGATCTATTCGCCACCGAAGAGAACGCGCAATGTCATCAGTTCTGCGCGTTGGAATTTCCAAGGCGGCACTCGCTCGAAGCGTCGCGAGTGGAGTTGCGGTCTGTTGTACGCCTTTCCGCCTATACCACTTCTACCCAGAGTGTTGAAGAAGATTCGGCGCGACCGGGCCCAAGTCATCCTTGTGGCTCCGGACTGGGCTCGAAGAGTTTGGTATCCCGAGCTACTCAGTATGAGCGTCGATCCCCCGATCCGTCTGCCTCTTCGGGAGGATCTTCTGTCGCAGCAGCAGGGGACGGTCCTCCACCCGAACCTGTCCAGCCTCCACCTGCTTGCGTGGAGATTGAGCGCGGGAGTTGATTCCTTTCGACTTGCCTCCCGAAGTTTGTGATGTGATTCTGGCAGCCAGGCGTCCCTCCACTAAGGTGGTATACGCCTGCAGGTGGAACAAGTTTGTGGCATGGTGCACAGCAAAGGCTGTGAATCCCCTCTCTGCCCCTCTTTCTGAGGTTCTTCTGTTCCTTCTTTCACTGGCCCAACAGGGTTCTGCCCTGGGTACCATCAAGGGCTATCTTTGTGCCATTTCGGCCTTCCTCAGGCTTCCTGATCAGCCCTTCCTTTTCAAGTCCCCTCTTGTTAACCGATTCCTTAAAGGCATTACACACCTATTCCCTCCTGTTCCGTTTGTGATGCCTCAGTGGGACTTGAACTTGGTTCTTACCTTTCTCATGTGCGCTCCCTTTGAGCCTCTACATAACTGTCCTCTTCGTCTTCTAACTCTGAAGACTGCCTTTCTGGTGGCCATCACCTCCGCTCGGCGGGTGAGTGAGCTCCAGGCTCTATCATGCAAACCTCCCTTTCTGTCTGTCCATCCAGACAAGGTTGTTCTCAGGACGCGTCCGTCCTTCTTGCCAAAGGTGGTTACTGCCTTCCACATTGGGCAGACCATCACTTTGCCCACCTTCTTTCCGCCTCCGCATCCTTCCAGAGAGGAAGAGAGGCTCCACCGTCTGGACCCAAAACGTGCGCTTTCCTTTTATATCAACCGCACACAACACTTCCGGGTGGATGACCAGCTCTTTGTTGGCTACGTGGGCGCCAAAAAGGTCGGGCGGTGCACAAGAGAACCATCTCCCGCTGGGTAACCTTGTGTATCAAAGCCTGCTATTCTTTGGCTAAGAAGGAGCCTCCTGTTGGGCTGCGTGCCCATTCCACCAGGGCAACGGCTGCTACCACGGCTTTGGGCCGCGGTGTTCCGCTGCAGGATATCTGTCAGGCAGCTACGTGGGCCTCGCTGCACACGTTTACAAAGCATTACTGCCTTGACAGTCAGGTCCGGAGGGACGGCTTCTTTGGCCGTTCTGTCCTCCGGGACTTCCTTGTCTGATCTTTGTTCGCAGACCCACCACCGGGGTTGGTATTGCTGGGGTATCTATTCTAAGGTAAGGAATCTGTCACTAACGTGTCTCTTTCAGATGCACAAGTTACTAACTTGTGTAACGATATATCTGAAAGACACAGTAGTTAGTGACAGATTCCTTACCGCCCCACCCATCCTCCCCGTTCTGCGAACTGATTTCTAGGGTTAAGGACATCCCTTTCAGGGCCCTAGTATTTTTCAGACACCAGTGTCAGCTTCTTGCATGGCTCTGCGTTCCTGGCGCGGAACGTCGTGTACAGAACTGACGTCAGCGCGCAGGGGCGGCGTCTAAGTACTGCCCGCGACGTCATCCCGGCGATCACGACGCCGACGACGGACGCGGAGCCGCACGACGCCGCCTACCGACGCGCAGGGGTACTGCTACGCAAAAACTTTCCAGATCCAGCCTGACGCCTGGGGATATTCTAAGGTAAGGAATCTGTCACTAAGTACTGTCTCTTACAGATATATCATTACACAAGTTAGTAACTTGTGCATTTAGGGGTGTTACAGGTAGGTACAGGTCGGAACCAATGGGTCCCTTCCTTGGCGTGGGTACACCCCCTATTATGCCACCCTCCAGTGGGAGGGAGGCATAAGCATCACTCTGGTTGGCTGGGTCCCCCCATCTGCAAGATGGCGGGACTGAGAGTTGTGCTACACCTCACCTTCCTCACCTGAGGGGGGTTGGCAAAGGTGGGCACACCTCTCCTCCTAACTTGGTTATCCCGCCGATTCTCCTGCCCAAAGTGGGGGTCAGAACCAGTGGAGGCCAGTTGCTGGGAGCAGCAAATGGCTGGGGAAGCTCACAAAGGCGGCAAGCCTTTGAAGCTTCCCCTTCGTGGACCCTGCCCATCCTGGGGGAAGAGGGTTGGCACCTCGTCCCAGGATGGGCTTTGTTTCAGGACCCCGAGAGCGGCAGGCTCTCGACCCAGGGGTCCAAAAACCGGTCTTGTGGTGGCAGCTGGCGAGCAGCCACTCAGCCAGGACACTAGAGTTAGGTCGTTTTTCAGGGGGCATCTCTAAGATGCCCTCTGAGTGCATTTTTCATTAAATACCACACTGGCATCATTGTTGGTTTAATGTGCTGAGAAGTTTGATACCAAAGTTCCCAGTTTTCAGTAAAGCCATTATGGTGTTGTGGAGTTTGTAATGACAAACTCCTAGACAATATACTGTTTGTGGCATTACTGCACTTACAATGTCTAAGAATTGACTTAGACACTATAGGGGTACAGGGCTCATGCACCTGTACCCTCACCACTGGTATAGTGCACCCAGCTAGAGGGGTGGCTTACCTATGCCAGAGTAGTGGATTGTAGGCATGTCACACAGGGATGTGTGCCATGTCAACTCTTCATGTTGTTCTGCACTAAACACGAAGCCTGCAATGGCAGTGTGTGTGTGTGTGTGAGGGTACAGGGCCTCTAAGGGTGGACAATAAGTGCTGCAGCCCTTAGAGGCCTTCCCTGGTCAAAAAGTGGAGGCAACCATGGAAAAAGAACCACTTTCCTACACAACCCCCCGCCCCCCCCCAAAAAAAACTAAAGAGGATGAGACTATCCTTTCCCTAGAGAGACGCCATTGTCTAAGTGGAAGAACCTGGAAAGTCCATCTGCATTGGCATGGGCAGTCCCAGGTCTCTGTTCCACTGTGAAGTCCATTCCCTGTAGGGAGATGGACCACCTCAATAGTTTAGGATTTTCACCTTTGATTTGCATTAGCCATTTGAGAGGTCTGTGGTCAGTTTGAACTGTGAAGTGAGTACCAAACAAGTATGGTCTCAACTTTTTCAGGGACCAAGCCACAGCAAAGGCCTCCCTCTCAATGGTAAAACAATCGTACATTAAAGTATGACTCGCCATTAGGAAGGGACGCCCTTCCTAATAACGAGTCGCAAACCCTATTTTGCGAGTCAGTAATAGGTTACTGACTCACAAAATAGGGTTTGTACATAGGGCAGACATTTTTTGCGGTCGCAAACGGACCGATTTCCCGTCTGTGCCCGCAAAAAACAGTCGTACATCTGGCCCTAAGGGTTGTCTGGGAGGTGGTCACACATCCCTGTGACAGGAAACCTGTTGTTCCACCTTCCCCTGCTCGAGGTTCTACCTTCCCCTGCTCGAGCCTGGCTCAGCAGCAGGAGGGCAGAATCGTGTCTGTGGTCGGCAGCAGCACTAGCTTGCTGTTAGGCCCTGAAAGGCTAATATGAGGAATACAGGGGGCTCCTTAAGGGAGCCCCCCAGTACATGGGATCCTACACCCAACACTGGAGTCGGTGTTGGGGTAGGATTACAACATGTTTGATACCAAACATGACCCATTTCGGTGCAGCCAATATATAGTTAGACATCTTGTAATTGACTTGATGCCCACTGTATGTATAAAATGGCTGATGGCACTTACAAAGCCTGGAGAATGGACTCCTGGGTTTGTAAGGAGTGTCCTGCTCACCAAGCACCCTGCCTTCAGGATTGAAAGGCCTGCCTTAGGGGTGACTTACAGGTTTTAAGTGCAGTGACTTCAGATATAAGAAAACATATATTTGTTGTAAGTGGTACTAGGACCAGCTCACACAGGCTGCAATGGCAGGCCTGTAGTCACAGTTTGAGTGTCTCTCATGGGTGGCATAATACATGCTGCAGCCCATGGGAGACCTCTGGTGTACCTATGCCCTGGGTACCTTAGTACCATATACTAGGGACTTGGAAGGATACACCAGTAGCCAATTAGGAAGGTTCCAAAGTACTTACCATAGTCTAATGTAAGGAGAGAGCACAATGACTAGGGTCCTGATTAGCAGGATCCCAGTCACACTACTCAGAAAACAGAACGACAGCAGCAAAAAGTGGGGGTAACTATGAAAGCAGATCCTACTTTCCTACAGTAAGTAACTTTTTCGTCTCTACCAGAAAAGCTGTTACCCAAGGTAAGTAACTTGTTCTTTCAAGTCACTCTTTCCCACATTTACTACTAAGTAGCAAACTGACGTGTGGAGATGCCACATTAAAAAGATAGCAGAGTTGCAGGTTGATATTCCCATCTGATGGTTTGTAAATTGAATTTTGTATTATGTAGGTAGTACCTACTACTCCAATGCTACTTTATGTACTGTAAAATGCAGTTTGTGAATCTAGTACTCAGAACCTACAGTAGAAGGAAAACATAGGCCACAAACACTAATGGTAAACAGTTATGGTGTTCCTCCATTAAAGCACTATTTATGGTTGTGTCTCATCAGAAAAAGGTGCTAAAACCCTCCTATTTTACTAAGAAAGGTAAGCATTCAAACTGCACTGTATTTCTCTGCTGTAAATACCGACCTGTTATTTTTATAACCTAGATCGCTGATTGAATATTCACCTTTATTGTGCATGATCACAGAGTCATAGTGTATGTAAGTCATCATCTCTATTAGACCTTGACTGCTGTTCACCCAGTCTGCCATCATTGAGTAGAGTATACAAATGTTGTCTTCACTAGCCACATATCTGCAAGCATTTAGGAACAGAGAAGAGGGAGGTTATTGTAAGGAAAAGCCTCTTTGTGTATGATCACCCCCCAGGTTTTTTGACTGATGCTGCTGGTTTTTCAGCTCTCCGAGTGTACTGAGGCCTGCTAACCAGACCTCAGTGCCAGGGTCCTGACCCTAAAGTATATGCCAAATTGGCTGTACCCAATTGGAAAAGGGTAACTTACCTGTAAATTTCTAGTGTAGGGTACCCTGGTACCCAGGGTATCTAAGTTAGAGGGGTACCACAGGGCTTGCAGCCCTGGTTGTGCCGCCCTAGAGGTCCTCCAAGTAAAATGAGTCCCCCAGTCTGCCTCTGCAGACTGGCAGAGCAGTCGTGCACTGCTAGCCTGACTTTGCCATTAAAAGCAGGGTGTGACTTATGACACGGGCAGGACATGTAGTTTACATGTCCTGACAGTAAACATGTGAAAACATAGTTTTTACCTTGGAAAGACTTGATTGTCCAATTGGCGACTTATGACACGGGCAGGACATGTAGTTTACATGTCCTGACAGTAAACGTGAAAACACAGTTTTTACCTTGGAAAGACATGATTGCCCAATTAGCGAGCTCGGGATTACACTCTGACCCCTCAGCTATCCTATCTCCTGAACGATGTGACCAAAGTGGGCACTCCAAGGTATCAATCAACGTGTTACATTAGCTTGACTTGTATCTCAAGTCGAAATTTATGTAACTTTTTGCAGTGTGCAGCTTTATCAAAGCTGCCTCTTTGTTGCCTTTGAAACCTTTTTTTTTATTTTTTTTATTTAAGAAGTTTTATATAGCGCTGGCCTGACCCTAGGGTATCGGAGCGCTTTACAGCAGATACCTTGCAAAGATTCACAAAACACAAAACAGAAGAGCGAACAACATAAACAGTGCAGGACAGTCTTAGTCTTCGGAGTCCTTCGAAGTCTTAGAGTTGGAGCAGTGCGCGGTGTCAGCTAGCTGCTCCAATTGATCCTATCCACTCCCTAGGGAGCGGTTGAGGAACAGGATTTTGAGTTGGCTTTTGAATTTTACAAAGGCGGGAATGGTTCTGATGTGAGGGGGAATAGAGTTCCAGATTTTTGGGGCGCTTCCGGCGAAGGATCAATCCGCAGTTTTTTGTTTTCGAGTTTTTAGTGGGATGAGTAGGAGGGAGTTTGAGCTTCTGAGGTTCCTGGCCTGACCGGCTTTTTTGAGTTTTTTCGCCAGATATTCGGGTTTGCCGGTGTGTAGGGCTTTATGCGTGAGGCAGGCTGTTCTGAAGCTAATCCGCATTTCGACTGGAAGCCACTTAAGTTCCCTGAGTGCAGGAGAAATGTGGTCGAATTTCTTAATACCGGTGATCATTATGGCTGCCATATGCAGCGTTGTTTTGATGGGAGCCAGATGTGATTTTGGAATTTCTGAGAGGACTGCGTTCCCATAGTCCAGTCTTGACACTACCAGAGTTTGGGTGGCCTGTTTGAGATCACTGGGCGGAATGAAGGGTTTTATTTTATTCAGTAGTCTGAGGTTAAGGAAAGCCCTCTTGGCTGAATTCTTGATGTGTCTAGTCATGTTCAGTTTCGGGTCTAGAGTGATGTCTAGTGATTTGACAGAGTCTGCTAGAGTGAGATTCCCGTTGAGCGCATCAACGGCCTTTAACCATTCGGCAATTTGGGGGTTCTCTTCCTTATTCGAGATGAGGAGTGTCTCAGTCTTGTCAGGGTTTAGTTTAAGGTGGTTGCATGACAGCCAGTGTTGGACATCTCTCAGTACGTCATTGAGTCTTTGAATGTCTTTGAGGAGGTAGTTTCCAAATAGATCTGAGTATCATCAGCGTAGAGATGGAAGCGGATGTTGGCTTTTTTTAGTAGTTTGGAGAGAGGTTCCAAGTAGATGTTAAAAAGTTGCGGGGATAGCACCGAGCCTTGAGGGACACCCTTGTTGACTTGGTGGAGGTCGGAAGTGAAGTTTTTGATTTTTATTTTTTGCGTCCGATTGTGCAGGAAGGAGGAGAACCATTGGAGGACCACCTCGCCAAGACCGGCTCTTTCTTGGAGAGCCCTAAGGAGAAGTTTGTGATCAACCGTGTCAAATGCTGCCGAGAGGTCGAGGGAGAATGAGGAGGCAGCATTGGTCAGAGTCTAGTGATCTGTGGATATCGTCAATGATGTTGAGGATCGCGGTTTCTGTGCTACAGCCTTTTCTGAAGCCAGACTGGTGGGGGTCCAGGAGGTTGATGTTGTCCAGGTGTTGGGTTAGATGTTGGAGTACGCATCTTTCTAGGGTTTTGGACAGAAAGGGGAGGTTTGACACAGGTCTAAAGTTATTCAGCTCCGTAATGTCGAGGCCGGGTTTTTTCAGCAAGGGTGTGACTTGTCCCATTTTAAGGCAGTCTGGAACGACTCCATTTTTCAAGGAGCTATTTATGATCGTGCACCAATGCGGAGCTAGGGCGCGCTTCAGTTTTTTGGTCAGTAGGGGAGGAGTGGAGTCTAGGACATGAGCTGAGGGTTTGGAGGTGGAGATCAGCGTGACTATCTCAGATTCTTGAATGGGCTGGAAGCTTAGCCAGGAATTGGAAGAGGTACAGGGAGAGAAATCAAGCGTCCCGGATGTGATGCTCTTAGTGGGGTGCGTATTGCTGACGTCCAGTGAGAGTTCGATCTGAGTGATCTTATCGTTGAAGAAGTTGGCGAAGTTATCGCAGAGTTCTTTGGACGCCTGTAAAGAGGAGGTCACGGGCTTGGAGGTTTGTTGCCTGATGATGTTATAGAGCTCCTTTGGTCTATTTTTTGCGCTGTCCAGCGCAGAGCGGAAAAAGCTGGATTTCTTGTTTTTGATGTGATTGTTGTACTTCCTGCGGGCTGTTTTGAGTTGTTCGCGGAGGATGGAGGTAGGGTTATTCCTCCAGCTTCTTTCTTTGGCTCTTAGTTTTCTCCTTTCAGAATTGAGGTCGGAGTTGAACCATGACCTGGATGGAATGGTTCGGCTTTTTTTCAGCTTTAGGGGAGCTAGCTGATCAAGCATGGTCACTAGATTTGCGTTGTAACGCTCGGTGAGTTCGGTTGTGGAGAGGTGATCGTTGGTGTAGGGAAGAAGCGAGCTTATCCGTTCTTCAAGGACTACCATGGGAATCTGGGAGAAGTTTCTGATCCATTTGGGGGGGTCTTGCATAGGCGTTTGAGAGAGAGTTTGTTGGTTGATATGAAATAAGATCATGTGGTGGTCTGACCAGTCCACGGGGAGTATGTGGTTGATTGTAATTGCGTTTCGTTGAGCGATGATGGCATCCAAGGTGGCACCTTTGTAGTGCGTTTCCTCCGTGCAGTGTTGGGTTAAATTGTTGTCACAGAGGAGATTGGATAGCGTTTGAATTAGCGGGTTGTTAGTTTCATTCCACCGCAGGTTAAGGTCGCCAAGAATTAGATTGTTGGCGTCTCCGAGTGCACATTGAGCTATCAGGTCAGATAAGTGTTCCCCGAATGCGGAGGTGTTGCCTGGTGGATTATAGAGAAGGTGGCAGAGCAAAGTTCCATTATCTTTGGTCTTTATGTTGGTTGAAAGACATTCAAATGTGTTGTAATTGCATGATTCTATTTCCGTGATGACCATGTTGTCTTTATGAATGATAGCTACCCCTCCCCCTCGCTGGTCTTTTCTGTCTTTGTTAATAATGGAAAAACCTGGGGGCACAAGCATGTCTAAGCATGGTGAGGAGAGCTCGTTGAGCCAGGTCTCCGTGATGAACGCTATGTCTATGTCCTGCGAGAGGATGGCTGTGCCTTTCCAGGTACACATGGACACCATTCCACGAGACAGCGTTCTGCCCTCCTGGGGAGACATGCCAACAACTCTCAGGAAGGAGAACAATGAGAGATTGCAGAACAGCGAGGTGTCGCCTCTCTCCTGCAGGGAGTCACTTAAGTCTTATCCCCAAAAGGCAGGTTTCAAAGGAGAAGCCACCTTTGAAGGGCAAATGTGTCACACTATGGAGGAGAGCTTCCCCATTGTGTAGGCAGGCACTGGGGTTTTCATCTCTAGATATTAGTCTATTTTTCACATGTATTTTTGTATAATGCTGCTCTCCCCATCCCGTTCGGTTTTAAGGATTATCTCACAAGTTCTCATACAGTGACACATGTAGACAGATTATTTGCAAGTTGATGTTGTCTTTTCCTTTTTTCTCATCCTATTTTTATTTTGCTCTATCTGTGTATATATATATATATCTATTATATATCTGTATATATATATACACATATATACAGATATAGATATATATATTGTTTTACTCCTTAATATTTTGCTTACTGACCTTTTGCTCACTGAATGGACATGTATGATGAAACTTTTGAACATGTTTACTTGTATTATTTTATTTAAAAAAATCAAATAAAGTTGATGATGATGGTGTAGGCAGATAAGTTGTCACAGAGAGCTAAAAGGGGAAACCAGTTGCCAAACCAGTTTCCCCAGGGGCTTGTAGCCCTGAGGTAGCCAAACCCCAAGGGTGGGCTAGTGAGGTCTGAACATTGAGAGAGGGGTCTCGCCATCTTGGGAGTGGGCAGAATGGTGCATCCTGGCATAGCTAGATGCCACACTCCACAGGAAGTGGTCACCAGGGGGGACTGAACCTGGTAGCTCATTGGCTACCAGCCGTATCCTGCCTTGAGGGCACTTTCCAAGCATAAAGGGGCACCCCTGATACCCAGACCTCAGATCTCGAACGACTTGGAAGAAAGACCAAATAAAGAAGGACTGACCTGTTGCACCTAGGGACCAGCAAAGAGAGGCTGCCCTGACAAAGACAGCACCTGCTGCACCTGCTGGCTAGTGAAGAGAGGGACTGTGCCTGCTATGTCCTGCTCAAGGGGAAGCTGTCTCTAGAGTCCAGTCAAGCCAAGAAAACTCCAAGGGCCAGCTGACTGGCCTCCTGTTTGCAGCAGATGTACATGACAGCTGAAGAAGCCTGCTGGAGCAGGTTGGTATCCCAACGTCTTCACGTTGCTACCACTGCTGCTGTGCAGCACTGAGGACCAAGACCTGGTGCACAGAGTTGCATCAGAGTTCGCTGATCCTGAGAGGGCTGTTGGTGAGTTGCTGGGACCCTCAGAAGGTGAGTTGTCAACTCAGGAAGGATTGGCCTATCTAAAAGAGACAATTAGTTATAGATTCCCTACCTTAGAATTACCCCCAGGCGTCAGACTGGATCCGGAGAATTTTTCGTCAGCAGTACCCCTGCGCGTCGAAAGGTGGCGTCGGTCGGCTCCGCGTTCGTCGTTGGCGTCGTGGTCGCCGGGATGACGTCACGGTAGCTACTTAGACGCCGCCCTCGCGCGCTGACGTCAGTTCTTTCTTTTTCTGTGCCAGTCAGCGCAGATCCGGAGAGAGCGGTACCTCCAGTCACTTTTTGACTGACTTTTTGCAGACTTTTGGCGACACCGTTTTTGAGTTTTCGACTCCTGGTGCACTTCAGGGATGCCCTGTTTCAAGGCATGCGGTTCCTGCCAGAAACTGATGACTGATCCGCACCGCGTGTGCCTGTGGGGCCTGGAACGCGACCACGACCCCAAGTCGTGTTCCGACTGCCGGACCATGAATCCGAAGTCTTTGCGGGAGCGGTCCCGAAAGCTTCTCGAGGCCCGGCAGTCGGCTCCGCGCCGTTCAAGGTCCCGGTCGCGCGGGAGGTCGAGGGACCGGTCGCGTAGGAGGTCGAGGGACCGGTCGCGTAGCCACCACTCGTCTTCGAAGTCTTCGCACTCCTCAGGTAAGTCGAAGCACAAGAAGTCGAAGAAGCATCATCGCTCTTGGACTTCTTCCCGTCCGTCGGCCGACGCGACGAGGGATGCGGGAGGTGCCCCACCTGCGGCTCCACGTACGGAGCCCGAACGATCGGCTCCGAGTTTCCCTCCCTTTCCGGGACCCGGAGCGACCCCTGCCCAGCTTCGAACTTTCTACGAAGCGATGCATGCCATCTTTGGGCAGCCCGACTCCGCTGGCGCGCCCTCGGGCCCCGCGTACTTGGCTGGGGGCCCTGGACCTTCGACGCTTCGGCCCCGGACCGCAGGGTCCCCTTGGATCCAGGCCTGGATCCGGATCAGCGCCGATCGACCTCGTAACACCTCCACCGGCGTCGATTCAACTGGCACCACACCCGACGCCGGTTGTGTCTCCAGCCTGCGTCGGCCCCGGCCTCCATCCCGACGTGGGCATGGAGTCGCACCGACGTCAACCGATGCCTGATCCGGCGCCGATGGGTACTTTTGTATCCCTGTTCCACCCTGATTCTTTTAGGCCAGATTGGCAACCAGAGGAGGGTGAAGAGGACTGGGAGGGGTCTGGGGACCCTTTAACTGACCAGTTGGAGTATGATCCGGACTGGAGAGAGGAGTTGGGGGATGCCATTGGTCTGGACACCTCCCCAGACCTTGGCAAGTTGTCTCCTCCTACCGTGGCTACGGAGGAGGGAGCTTCTTATGCAGTGGTATTGCGTAGGGCGGCCGAGGCTCTCAACCTCGAACTACCTACGGTGGCGGTCAGAACTATCCTGACTAAGGTGCTTCAGCCGGCAGCGAGCTCTTCGGAGCCCCTGCTGCCGTTTAATGAGGCCCTCACTGGCATCCTTTTGGGCACCTGGTCCAGGCCCAACACAGGGGCTCCTGTGGATAGGATGATTGCCCGACGCCACCGCCCGACCCCGGGCGACCCCCCTTTCCTCTCCCAACACCCCACCCCTGAGAGCTTGGTGGTCCAAGCCTCTGCATCCAAAGGCGCATTCCCTAACGGACCACCTGATAGGGAATCCAAAAAGCTGGACCATCTTGGGAAGAAGATGTTTTCTTCCTCCAGCTTGGGGCTGCGGTCGGTGAACACCGCGTGTCTGTTGGGCCGTTACACCCATTCTGTGTGGGATACGGTAGCGCAGGTGCTGCCACAGTGCCCTGAGGAGGCCCGGGCCGTGCTCTCCCGTGCAGTCACCAAGGGGAGAGACGCAGCCAAGTTCACCATAAGATGTGGACTGGATACCGCCGACTCGATAAGCAGGACGATTTCAACGTCGGTAGCCCTTCAACGCTGCACCTGGCTGAGGTCGACTGGTTTTTCCGGGGATGTCCAAGCTACCCTTATGGACATACCCTTTGATGGCCGTTGCCTGTTCGGCAACAAAGCAGACAACGCGCTAGAGCACTTCAAGGACTCTCGGGCTACAGCCAAGTCCTTGGGCCTCTCCACCACCCGCCCTGCGCAGTCTGCTTTTCTCCCCTTTCATGGCTACGGAAGGGGTGCCCCACCACGTTCCATCCAGAGCCACAGGCCGGGCAAGCTGTTCAGCCCCTGCGCGGCCGGGAACGTGGGACCCTCCGCTGGTCCGGGGGCCAGCGAGCGGGCCAGTCCACCACCGCCCCCTCTGCAGCAGCCTCCAAACCCTCCTAGTCCGACCTTCCCGGGCCACCAATCGCCAGTGGGCCGCAGGATTCGCCATCATCTCCCTCACTGCCGCACCATCACGTCGGACAGGTGGGTTTTGCAGATAGTCCGAAGGGGCTACTCCCTCCCCTTCGAGACTACCCCTCCATCCATGCCACCTCAGCACCATCGCATGTCGGAGGATCATCTGGCCCTTCTCCAACAGGAAATTTCGGCTCTCTTGGCCAAGGGAGCCATTGAACGAGTTCCTGCCCCAGAAGTAGGTTGTGGTTGCTATTCCCACTACTTTCTGGTGCCCAAGAAGGACAAAGGCCTGCGTCCTATCTTGGATCTCAGGAACGTCAACTGCTTCCTCCAGAAGGAGAAGTTCAAAATGTTGACGCTAGCTCAGGTCCTGTCTGCCCTTGACCCTGGAGACTGGATGGTAGCGTTGGACTTGCAGGACGCTTACTTTCACATTCCCGTCCTGCCGGCCCACCGGCGTTACCTGCGGTTCACAGTAGGCCACGAGCACTATCAGTTTACCGTGCTCCCCTTTGGCCTTACCAGCGCCCCTCGGGTGTTCAAGAAAGTGATGGCGGTGGTCGCAGCTCATCTGCGCAGATCAGGGGTTCCAGTCTTCCCTTATCTCGATGACTGGCTGTTGAAGGTGGGCTCGCCCCAGGCTGTCCTCTCCCACTACCAGACTACAGCGGACCTCCTGCATTCGCTGGGGTTCACTATCAACGTGCCGAAGTCACACCTGACTCCCTCTCAGAAGCTCCTTTTCATCGGAGCGGTTCTGGACACGACGCAGTTTCGGGCTTATCCTCCCGAGCAGCGAGTCCGGGATATTCGGGCTATGATGCCGATCTTTCAGCCTCTATCCCGGGTTTCGGTCAGGATGACCCTGAGGCTGCTGGGTCTCAAGGCCTCCTGCATCCTGCTGGTGGATCATGCCCAGTGGTATATGCGGGCTCTGCAGTGGGACCTGAAGTTACAGTGGCACAGCATCAGGGGAATCTGGCCGATTGTGTTCAGATCTCAGAGGGCACTGCACGACAATGGCAGTGGTGGCTAACGAACCAGAATTGGGTCACCGGCAGATCCCTCTCCCTTCCCCAACAGGGGTACACAGTGGTGACGGATGCATCACTTCTGGGGTGGGGTGGCCACACGGGAGAGGCGGAGATCAGAGGCCTCTGGTCTCCGGCGGAGTCCGGGCTCCACATCAACCTTCTGGAGCTTTGGGCGATCCGTCTTGCACTAAAAGCATTCCTTCCCTCTGTCCGGAGAAGAGTGGTGCAGGTGTTCACGGACAACACCACCGCCATGTGGTACTGCAATCAAAAGGGCGGGGTGGGGTCGTGGACCCTATGTCAAGAGGCTTTCCTTCTCTGGACATGGCTGGAACATCAGGGCATATCCCTGGTGGTTCAACACCTGGCAGGTTCACTGAACGCCAGGGCGGACAAACTCAGCCGCAGGTGCATGATGGATCACGAATGGCGTCTTCACTCTTAGGTGGCGCAAGGCCTCTTTCAGCAGTAGGGAGAGCCTTGGTTAGATCTATTCGTCACAGAAGAGAACGTGCAATGTGAGCAATTCTGCGCGTTGGAATTTCCAAGGCGGCACTCGCTAGGCGACGCTTTTCCTCGTGAGTGGAGTTGCGGTCTTCTATGTGCTTTTCCGCCTATACCACTTCCGCCCAGAGTGCTGAAGATCAAGCGCGACCAGGCCCAAGTCATCCTTGTGGCTCCGGATTGGGCACGAAGAGTCTGGTATCCCGAGATGTTACACATGGCCATCGATCCTCTGATCCGACTGCCTCTTCGGGATCATCTTCTGTCGCAGCAGCGGGGGACGGTCCTCCACCCTAACCTGTTCAGTCTCCACCTCCTAGCGTGGAGATTGAGCAGCGACAGTTGACAGCCTTTGACCTTCCTCCCGAAGTCTGTGATGTTATATTGGCAGCCAGGCGTCCCTCCACTAAGACGGTATACGCCTGCAGATGGAACACATTTGTGGCATGGTGCACAGCAAAGACTGTGGATCCCCTTTCTGGCCCTCTTTCTGAGGTTCTCTTGTTCCTCCTGTCTTTGGCCCAGCAGGGTTCTGCTCTGGGCACTCTGAAGGCTACCTCTCAGCCATTTCAGCCTTTCTTAGGCTTCCTGATCAGCCTTCTCTTTTCAAGTCCCCTCTTGTAAATCGCTTCCTTAAGGGCATTACTCATCTTTTTCTTCCTGTTCCCTTTGTAATGCCTCAGTGAGACTTGAACTTGGTTCTTACCTACCTTATGTGCGCTCCCTTTGAGCTGCTTCATAACTCTCCTCTCAGACTTCTTACTCTAAAGACTGCTTTTCTGGTTGCTATCACCTCTGCTCGCAGGGTGAGTGAGCTACAAGCCCTTTCTTCAAAACCTCCTTTTCTGGCTGTTCATCCGGACAAGGTCGTCCTTTCTTCACAAGGTGGTTACTTCCTTCCACATTGGTCAAACCATCACTTTGCCCACTTTCTTTCCGCCTCCGCATCCTTCTAAGGAGGAAGAGAGTCTCCACGGTCTGGAACCAAAACGTGCGCTTTCATTTTATTTGGATCGCACCAAACAATTCCGGGTGGATGACCAGCTCTTTGTTGGCTACGTGGGTGCCACAAAAGGTCGGGCCTGCACAAACGGACCATCTCTAGGTGGGTCGTTTTGTGCATTAAAGCTTGCTATTCTTTGGCAAAGAAGGAGCCTCCAGTGGGACTGCGCACCCATTCTACCAGGGCGACAGCAGCGACCACTGCTTTGGGATGGGGAGTCCCCCTCAATGACATCTGTCAGGCAGCTACGTGGGCATCTCTACACACGTTCACAAAACACTACTGCCTGGACAGTCAAGTCCGGAGAGACGGCTTCTTTGGCCGTTCTGTTCTCCAGGACTTTCTGGTGTGAACTTGGTTCGCAGACCCACCTCCGGGTTGGTATTGCTGGGGTATCTATTCTAAGGAAAGGAATCTATAACTAATTGTCTCTTTCAGATGAACAAGTTACTTACCTTCGGTAACAATATATCTGTAAGAGACATAGATTAGTTATAGATTCCTTACCGCCCCACCCATCCTCCCCGTTCTGCGAACTGACTTCTAGGGTCAGGGAATCCCTATCTGAAAGAGACACGTTAGTGACAGATTCCTTACCTTAGAATATCCCCAGGCGTCAGGCTGGATCCGGAAAGTTTTGCGTAGCAGTACCCTTGCGCGTCGGTAGGCGGCGTCGTGCGGCTCCGCGTCCGTCGTCGGCGTCGTGATCGCCGGGATGACGTCGCGGGCAGTACTTAGGCGCCGCCCCTGCGCGCTGGCGTCAGTTCTTCTTTTCCGCGCCAGCAAGCGCAGATCCGGGAAGAGCAGTGCCCTGGTCAATTTTTGACCATACTTTTTGGTGATTTTTTCACTGTTTTTTCCAACTTAAAGGTGTCGTAGGGATGCCCGGCTTCAAGCGATGCGGCGCCTGTGCGCGGATGATGTCCCTCACCGACCCGCATTGGGAGTGTCTCTTCTGCCTCGGCCGAGGCCACGACACCGAGTCTTGTCCCGAATGCCAGGCCCTCAACCCGAAAGCTTTGCGAGAGCGGTCTCGAAAGCTCCTCGAGGCCCTCATTCGGCTCCACGGAGGCCCCGGTCGCGTGAGAGGTCCAGGGGTCTCTCGCGGAGTGCACACCGGTCGTCGGCGTCGAAGTCTTCTTCGTCCGGTAAGTCTAAGCACAAGAAGTCCAAGAAGCATCGTCGCTCTCGGACTTCGCCTCGCCGGTCTCGCGACTCGGCACCGTCCCCGCCCCCGCGGCCCCGGACTTGCCTGTGGAGTCGCCCCCGCCATACCCGCCCTTCCCGGGTTAGGTTTCCTGTCACAAGGAGGTGTAACCACCTCCCAGACAGGACTTAGTGTGCTGGGTTGTCAGCTTTTGCCAGCGCCACCAGACTGCTTTGAAGGGCACATTTGGTGCCCTCCTTGCATATTCCAGTTGGAACCAGTGCAGAGAGCCGTTTTCTCCCGCTCTGGCGTGAAACTGGACAAAGGACATGGGAGTATCCTCCCCTCTGTCCACACCTTCCTCTGGGAGGGACTCCTGAATTGTCCCAACCCTTTCCATTGGGTACTTAAAGGCTTACCTGTGGGTGGCTCTTCAGATACGTCGTGGGACAAGATTTAGATCCGAAACCACTTCATCTTCAACCATCTGGGCACGCTGGACTTCGCTTTGGGAACCAAGACTGCATCTGGAAGACTCCTGCTGCTCCTGGTCACATCGTCATGCCAGTCTTCTGCGTCGTCTGTGCCTGTGCTCCATACAGGTTCTTCTCCAGGCCTGTGGGCATCCAAGACACCCAAAGAAATCTCCCCTGGAGTGAAGGAGTCACTCCCCTGCATCTGCAGGCACCGCAACTAAGCTGACTGGTCTGCTGCTCCTGACGTCCTACAGACTCCGAAAGACTCAGCAACACAGGTGGTGGTACTGCAACTCCTTCGAGGCCTGCACTGTCTTCTCAGCAAGTATTAAGCCAATATCCCTTGTCGGAAGCGCTGGAGCAGTACCCCTGTGCACCGCGTCGACCTGCCGTTGCCAAGGCTTGTCGACTTTCTTCGCCAGAGATCTTCGGGCCCTAGAAGCTCCAGCCTCCAGCATCTCCTGCTACCAAGAGCTTCGTCCTCACTGCATCCTCTGCACCGTGGGCCTGCATTCTTTTTTTTTTTTTTCTTTTTTTTTAATTATATTTTTTATTTGAGAGTTCAATACATAATTCAACATACATATACAGAATAAAGTGCTTACCGTTCTTAATTTCAATTTTTTGGGTGGGATATTCCCTCTAGCATAATCCATTCTCAGATCACACCAACATCAGAATATCAGAATTCATAAACCAAATACATAAAACCAGAAATAGCCAAGTAGAACCACGCTTTGCACAATTTCCCTTTAACATTTTGTTTTAAACATATCACAGATTTAGTTTCCTATGAACTTCCAGCGTTTCTCAAATTTTATCAGAGACCCTAATCTTAAAGCATAGCATCTCTCCAGCTCTTTAACGTTATGAAGTTTAGCCCTCCAGGCTTGGAATGTGGGTACGATATAACTTCGCCAATTTTGAAGAATTAAAGATCTTGCCACCAGGGCTGATATAAATAACCACTCCTCTTGCATTTTCTCCATTGTTATGCTTGGAGAGCATACCAGAATTGCAATATATTTGTCAATAGTTAATGCTTGGCCTGTAGTTGTTCTGAGATATTTCTCAATTTCTTCCCATAGTTGCTTTATCTTTGGGCAATCCCAAACAATATGAGACCAAGTACCTCCTCCCTCCTCAGAGCAGCGAAAACACCTATCCTTGATCTGGGGGTATATATTATGGAGAAACGATGGGGTCCTATATATTAATCATTTTGTGTAAAATTGCATTCTTCTAAAATTGGCGCCTCTTTTTTTTGTTACATTAAATTTATTCATTCTAATCCAGATCGCTCTAGGGATCTGGAAACCTTCCTTCTTCTGCCTTATCTTGGGCTTTTTCGTAGACAGCGGAAGATTTATTTTCGTTAAACATTTTCACCCAGCTGCTTACTGACCGCTTATCAGTTGTTTCTTGTATTGCTTCACTTAGTTTTGATCTTACTCTTAGCGATCTAGGGTCAATATTTTCTAAAAAGTGTTTGATTTGAATAAATGACCATTTAAGCATATCCCTTGAATGAAGTAGCCCAATCTCTATTTCTGGCCACTTTTTCAAGGAGTCTGAGTTGAGAAAGTCTCTCACTTGCCTGTACCCATTCTCCTCCCATTTCTTTAATACACCTGTTTGCAACAACCTGACCTCCCCAGTATATAGGTCAGCCAATTTTGTAGAGCCATTTAACCATGGGATATCATAAAATTTCAACAGTTGGGATCTTTGTTTTAAAAGCCACTGGAGAACCTTATATCGCACTTTCTTCGGATTCTTGGCTATCCTCATCGGATCTGTGATTTTATATTCATCTAATATTTTTCCATAAAAAAATTATCCATATCTGTAGAGTTAGGCTGGGTATAAAATCTGTGGTTATTGTAACCAAAATTTGCGTAATAATACTCCCTTAGGTTTGGGAGGGATAACCCTCCCTCCTCAATCGGGTAGTTTAAAGTGGCTAGTGCAAGTCTTGGTACCTTGTTGGCCCACAGGAAGGATGTGAATAGGCTATTTAATTCTCTAAAAAAGGATGTTTGTAGTACACATGGGACTGCTGCAAATAAAAAGTTAATTAGTGGTAAGATTGTCATTCGCAAAAGTGCCACCCGACCAATTATAGATATTGGGAGTTGATTCCATTTTACTAGTAAACGTTTGACTTTTTGTACCAAGGGAACCTAGTTTAATATGTATAACTCCTCTACTCTTTCCGAAACCTGTATCCCCAGATATCTCCTGGGCCGGGGGTTATGTATTAGCTGAAAACTTGGTACTAGTGTCTCAGCCGAGCAAAACTTCCGTCTTGTCCCTATTTATTTTATATCCAACTATTGCCTGAAATTCTGAAAAAATCCCTAGTATTTCCTACTGAATGCTCTCCCGGAGTTTAAAAATAAAACAATGTCATCAGCATTGACCAGCACCAACTCCTCGACCACTGCCAGTCTGGTTTCAGACCAGGCCACAGTACTGAAACCGCCATGGTCCACATTGTCGACGATGCTTTACGCTTTCTCGATCATAATGAATCCTGTCTTTTAATCCTTCTTGACCTATCATCAGCGTTTGACACAGTCAAACATGAAACCCTCCTGAACCTCTTAGAACTTAGGATGGGTCTCTCTGGTACTGTCTTAAAATGGTTCTGTTCATTCCTACAAAACAGATCTCAACGAGTCCTAATCAATCATGACTTATCCGATCAGACACCAGTCACTATCGGCATTCCCCAAGGTTCTTCACTTTCGCCCACCCTGTTTAATCTTTACATGGAGCCCCTGACTGAAATCCTCAAACACTCCAACATCTCCTACCATATGTACGCTGATGATACGCAATTGTAAATGAAGATTACCTCTCCTAACGACATCAGCACTCTCAATAACATCTTGAACAAAACTCAACACTGGTTAACACTTAACCACCTCAAACTTAACGCCCTCAAAACTGAATTCCTATTAATCTCGCCTCCCAACACCACCTCTAAATCAAAGACTGGCTCCCACTACTCACCGCCTTGAACTGTACCCCACATATTGTTGATTCAGCAAAATCCCTAGGAATAACACTAGACAACAACCTCTCCATGATGAATCACATCAGCTCCACAACCAGAGCGGCCAATTTCCATCTCCACATCTTAAGAAAACTAAGGCCTTTCCTGCCCAATGCAGATCTCAAGATGGCGGTTCAGGCTCTTGTGATCTCCAAACTTGACTATGGGAATGCTACCCGTGTTGGCCTACCGAAAATAAAACTAGCACCGTTGAGAGCTACCCTCCATGCTGCTGCATGGCTCATCACAGGCGTAAAGAAAAATGATCACATCACCCCAGCCCTCCACTCTCTGAACTGGCTACCTTATGAATCTAGGATCCACCTAAAAATAGCATGCATGACATACAAAGCCATCCACCACAACACTCCTCGCTACCTGGCTCAGAAACTGGTGCTATCCGGAAGGAATAGAGCTTCTCGTAGTACTTGCTCCCTACTGCTGAAACCCCCAAAATTTCACAAAAAGAAAACCTATAGGAGATCTTTCTCTGGAATTGCTCCAAGAATTTGGAACTCTCTTCCCCCAGAGATCAGCACCATCCCTTCATTCGTTCTTTTAAAAAACGAAGTAAAAATGAGACTGCTGAATAATGTCCTTCCTATCTGAGGCGACTATCCATGCCAATTTGATTTCTTTGCTGGTGTTTTCGCTATGTCTCTTTGTATTATCTTTTCATGCTGTATTTTCTATATTTTGCTCCTTGTATATTTAATGCTATTTATTAGGTTGTACAGCGCTCTGACACCAACATTTGGTCATGTTCGCGCTTTATAAAACTTTATAAATAAATAAATAAATATAGTTTTAAATTGGTCATGCCCTTTAGGGGGGCAGTTTGTAATGCTTTTTGCCTGATGGCTATTGCCAGGGCTTCTATAAATAAGGCAAATAGATTTGGAGAAAGAGGGCACCCTTGCCTTGTACCCCTACTTATTCTGCAGGTGCCCACATTTCTAGAATTAATTATTATTTGAGCTTGCGGACCCTTATATAAACTTCTTACTATTTGTATAAAACCTTCTGGAAAACCAAACCTAGCAAGAATTAAAAAAAGACACTCCCAGGACACCAGGTCGAAAGCCTTCTCAGCGTCAAAAAACCACACCTGTGCCTCTATATAATTCTTATTAAAATAGTCCAAAGCTTCTATTAAAAAAATGGTATTTGCTGAGAGTTGTCTACCAGCAACAAAGCCACATTGGTCCATGTGGATCAATGATCCCACAATTTTATTGAGCCTGTTGGTGAGAAGCTTTGTGAAAATTGTATAATCCACGTTGAGAAGGCTTATTGGCCTATAGGAGTTGGTGTTTTCCCTGTTCTTATCTTTTTTCAGAATACTGACTACCACCACTGTATGAAAGGAGGCCAGAGGTATACCCCCTTTTGGTATGTGGTTAGCTAGTTTAAGAAGTTGTGCATTCAAAATCGGGGCAAACCTTTTATATAGTTCTACTGGCAGTCCATCCTCCCCAGTTGCTTCACAATTAGCCATAGAGCTCATCGCTATTTCTATTTCTTCAATAGTGAATTCTGCTGTTATTATTTCTCTATGTCCTCTGCTCAAGAATGGAATTAGTAGCTTGTCTAAAAAGCTTGCAATATAATCAGGTGATGATTGTTGGTCTATCTGGTATATTTTCTTATAATGTCTAAGAAAAGCCTCCCCAATATCCAAGGACCTAGTCAAGTGTGCTTTGGATTCCCCATCTATCAGTGATTCAATTCTATTTTGGACCTGTTTTTCTTTTGCCTGACGCGCAAGTAGTCTCCCTGTGTATTCACTCTCTTCGTATGTCTTTTGTAGGTATGCCGTGTTTGCTGTGTCTCCTAATTGATAGTAATATTCCTGCATTTCCAATTTCGCTTGTAGCAGCTCTTGTTTTGATGCTGGATTTCTATTTTTATTGTACTCTCGATTTGCGCGTTCAAGCCTTAACTCAATCTCGAGTCTTTTTTCTTTTCTAGCCCTTTGTAGGGGGATTTCTTTGGACGGAATAATCCCTCATAGTGTAGCCTTAAAGGCATCCCATACTATATCTACCTGGGCAGTATCTGTGTTGCTAAAAAAAAAAAGCTACTAATTTTGTTTGCTACCTCTGTGCACCAGTCCTCTCTTTCTAAGTTGATTTTATTGAAATACCACCTCCCAGGTGCTCTTTCCGGCCCAATCCCGGCTATTACCATTTTGACTAATGCGTGGTCTGAAAAGGCATTAGGAATGTAATCGTGCATGCTCATTGTGAGATCATGCGAAACCAGGAAGAAATCTATCCTAGAAGCCGTGTTATATTTTGCAGAGAAGCATGAGAAAACATGTTTTCCTGGGTTCTGGAGGCGCCCTGGATCTACCAGGTCTAGATCCCTTTTACAACTGGCCACTGCAATAGCCACCTAAGGCTTATTTTGTTTCCGTGCACTCTTAGAAGAATCAACCGATGGATCCTGAAGGAAGTTAAAATCGCCCCCCCCATATGATAGGGCCTGTTTGAGCTGAAGTAGCGGTAGAGGGTTATCGAGAACTAGCGCATAGATTACGGCTAAGGTGAGATTTAACTGATTCAGACTTCCATGCACAACAACCCATCTCCCCCTGGGTCCGCCTGCGTGACTTTTGCTTGAAATTGTACATGCTTACCTACATATATTCCCACCCCCTTCTGCGCACAACCAGCGTTTGACGAGCAATAGAAACCTGCCCAGTTCTGAAAGATCTTACTCGCATCCATTGGGCTCCTAAAGTGAGTTTCTTGTAGAAGTATAGCGTCTGGGTTGTAACTTCCAAACCAGCTTCCTATTGCCTGGGCTTTGCGTTCATTATTCAGTCCATTGGTATTAAAAGAGAGAATTGTAAAATCTTTTCTGCCCATTACCTACAAGTAATTATGCTAAAAATGGCTCACGTTTTTCTAGGAACCCATCGTTGTACACATACACTCCCCAGTTTCTCAAAAAAGTGCTGTGTGTGTGTATGATTTTTTTAATGTATCTAAAATCCTTCCAGGTAAGTGCCACATTTGCAAAGATAGAGCCCGTGCAAAGCTGAAGTACCCCTAAAGTGTATAGAATTATTTGTGCTTAGACTCATCTTTTGAAATAAATTCCCTCCAGACGGGGATCATATCAACTTGACAGGAGGGCCATGGTAAATGAAAAGAACATATAAAATATATAAGGGGACTTATGCTCTTGAAAACAGGACTATAATCATATAGGCTTCCAGTCTATAGTGAAGTTGTTGCGTTCAATAGCCGCTTCTCATTATAGTTAAATTACGTCCATTTAAATACCATAACAGCTGTAGTTCCAAAGTGCCTCTAAGATACATAAAGTGACTTGTGCTATATAAGCAGATAATGTAAACACAGACATTCAGCTGAATACCATAGCAGCCAAGATTCCAAAGTGCATCTAAAGTGCTATATAGGCAAATACTATAAACACAGACGCCCATTTAAATGCCATAGCAGTTGTAGTTCTAAAGTGCATCTAAGATCCAAGACTCGTGCTATATAAGCAGATAATGTAAACACAGACATTCAGCTAAATACTGTGGCAGCTGAGATCTCAAAGTGCATCAAAGATACATAAAGTGACTTGTGCTATATAAACAAATACTGTAAACACAAGCATCTAATTATGTTCCCTTGCAGCTGGGATTCTAAAATACATCTAAAGTGCATAAAATGGCGTATACTATTGTAAGCAGATACTGTAAACACCGACTGTAGATATGTAAACTCAAAATTGAGCCTATGCGTCTTAAATTGATCGATCTCGCATGATTTTTAAGCATTTATAATCGAACTCTCTTTTTTTGTAATTGCCTCACCCCTACCACCTTCCCCTCTGCCCCCCCTGAAAGACTGAATTACCCACCATTCCCTCTTTCCCCTCTTTTTTGCTGGATGCCATTTTGTTGCATCCTTGCGCCCTCTGGCTCTCCCCCTTCCCCCCTCTTATCCAATGCTATTTAAACATACTTTTACAAGCAAAATAAAATAAGTGGCTGAGCTTTTCCATAACAGTTTGACTGTCTTAGTTTTGTCCCCTTCAAGGCAGAAGCAGTGTCTCACCCCTCTTCATCTGTCAGTTTTGATAGCAGTGATTGAGCTTCCTGAACATCTGCAAAAATGTAAAATTTTCCTTTAGCTAATACTTTAAGTTTAGATAGTTGAACTATCGAAGCCTGTGCACCCCTTCCTTTAAACAGGTCGATCATTTTAACAAAGTCTTTACGCCTCCGTGCTGAGGCTGCAGACATATCAGAAAATATTTTGAATTGAGGGGTTTCTATGGTGGAGAAGGATCTCTTTGCTATAGCAGTACTTAGTATTTTTTCCTTAACTCTAAAATCTGCAAAATTAAGAAGTATTGTCCGTGGAAATTTAGCATTCGATTGTCTCTGTGCTGGGACTCTGTGGGCTCTCGTGATCGTAAGGTCCCCTTCTAGTTCCGGCATTACTTTCCTCAGGAGTGAGTCAGCCCATTTAGTCACCTCTGTGCCTTCACATCCTTCCGGGATTCCCACTAGGTGGAGGTTTGAACGCATATTATAATTTTCTAAGTCCTGGAGCTTTAATTCCATCTGACTCTTACTTTTGCTCAGAACTAGCACATCTTGCTGTATAGCAGACAATCTGTCCTCTAGGTCAGAGATGCGGCTCTCTGCCTCGTCTAGTCTTTTCGGTGCACTAGAGGTGTTCTCTTCCAGTTTGGCCAGTCTTTCATGCAATTGGGCAATCTCTGATGCCTGGGATTTTTTCAAATCTCTAATTTCATTCAGTATGGTTAAAATCATTCTTTGTATTGATGATTCGCCGCTCTTATCTCCCTCCAGAGATTTTTCCGCCAGCGCCATCTGGTTTTCGGTGCTTTCTTCAATTTTGCTGTTTGTATCCCATGGGACCTGTCTGACCGCTGGGTAGCTTCGGAGGGGGGTAAATCGATTGGAGTAATTTGAGAAAGGTCAACCTTTTCTTGCAAGTGTACTGATCTGACCTTCTCTGCCACGGAAGAAGCACCCTCAACTTGGACGAAGGCCTGCATTCTTGGTGAGCTGCTCGAGGTCCTCTTGCGACTCCTGTGCCTTCGGCCTGTGGGTCCTCTTGAGGGTCTTCTTTGGTTCCAGTGGGCTCCCCTGCTTGCTCAGGGCCTGCTCTGACTCTCCTGCACTTGGTAAGTCCCTTGGACCTTGCTGGTCCCAAACACTGCACCTTCTTCGTTTTCCTTGTCTGTTGCTTCTGCCAAGGCTTGTTAGTGCTCCCGCCGGACACCGACCCCCTGGCTCTCGACTTCCGACGTGGGACAGCTCGTGAGCAGCTACTAGTCTTCCACAGCATCGCCTGGTCTGCACAGCTGCAGCGACAAGGTCACCGTCAACTCTCCTCTCCTGCATCTTCGTTCATCAGTGGTCATTGGTCTTCCATGCCTCCTGGTCACTCCCGAGTGGCATAGACTCTGTCCCCTCTGCTTGCAGGTACTCCTCTTCAAGACTCCACCCTTTGGATTCCACTGGACTCTTTCACCTTCTTCGCCCGCGGCATCTTCACTTAAGTCCTCCCATGTGGTCAACAGCGGTTTCCGACGTCACTTCACACCTATGCACCTGGCTTCCCTGGTGTAGGTATCCTGGTTCCGGGGGTATCCATGGGTGGGGTGACTTTCCAACCTTCCATCTTCCACTGGGTTTCTTCAGGCTTCTCTGGGAAGGGTCCTTCTTCTTGAAAACAACCCCGACTTCCCCATTGACTTATATTGAGCACGCGGTCATGTTCCCACTCTGCACACGGCCTCCATGGGGTTCCTGGGAACTTACCTTGGGTGGTTCCTTGGGTATCAGCCTCTTCTAAGTCTTTTGGGTCCAGTCCCTCCCTCGGTCGCGGTTCACATTCCACTTTTTTAGTATATGGTTTGGTCTCCCTCTGGAGACCACTGTGTATTTGTGCTACTTACCTGTTCTACTATTGAAGTATTGTGTGTATTGTGATTATATCTCTGGGTAGGAGATATACCAATGTGTAAGTGATTGTTTATAATAAATACATATATTTATAACTACACTGTGTGGTTCTTTTTCACTTAACCTACACTATATGATTAGTACTGGTAAAACAAGCTGCTTTACACTCCTTCTGGGCCAAGCCTGAAGGCTGCTCTCCACTGCTACCACTTAGAGAGCTTTCTATGGTTGTTTAAGACCACTAAAATCATATAAGGGTTCTCTGGATTAGTGCAGGGTGCTTCACTTAAATAAGTGTGCACAATATACTAAGCCTCCTACAACAACATATTATTGTAGTATTTCTTTTCCCAATGTTGCTGATCTGCCAGGTGATTTTCTGATGCTCATTTATTGCGGATGTACTGTTGCAATATAATGTGCTACGCATTTTGAAGTGTAGAACTATGCCAGACTTTGCTGCCTTATGATTACATTCCATTGTGATTATCTTTATTTGTGCTTGGTGATCTTATTGAAGTACTTGTATTTCTTTTTTCATAGGCTTTAGAGGCTCTCAACAAAAAGGACTTGACAGAAATAAAATCCTATGGCCGACCTCCTGTACTTGTGGAAACCGTAATGCAAGCTGTCATGATCCTGAGAGGCAATGAGCCCACCTGGGCGGAAGCAAAGAGGCAGCTCGGTAAGGATGAGAATTTCAAAACCAGGGCTTCATGGGTTGGTCTCATGATCCATCTCTCATATGGTCACTGACCGTGTATGTATGTGTATGACTTATCTGATAGGGACTTCTAATCGCAGATTCCTTTCTTTAGACTATTCCTCAGGCGTCAGACTGTATCCTGAAGTTTTTGAGTCATACCCCTGTGCACTGGTAGGTGGTGTCGTTCGGCTCTGCGTTGACATCGTCCAAGCCGGAAATGATCTGCACTGTACCTATATAGGTACCACCCAGACGCGCTGTCATCAGTTCTTTCCTTTCCATGCCAGATAGCGCTGATCCGGTGAGAGCTACATTCAGTCGTTTTTCGACTTGCTTTTTCTGCAACTTTTTGTCAACACTTTTTTGAGAGATTTTCTCTCCTAATGTGACAGGATGCCCCCTAAGAAACTGGCTGGTTTCAAAATGCAACGGGCAGAAGTTTGTGACAGACCCACACTTGGTATGTTTATGGTGCATGGAGAGGCACCACAACTCCAAGACCTGCGAGGACTGCTGTGACATGCACCCGAAGGCGCTGAGGGAGTGATCCCTCAAGCTCCTCACCACACAAAATCAAACGACCCCCTCAGCACTCAAGATCCTGGTCGTGCGGAAGGTCCCGGGACCGTTCGCGGAGCCGCATGGAGCGATGGTTGTCATACTCAAAGTCGTTGAGTAAATCCCACAAACACAAGAAGTCTAAGAAGTCTTCAACTTCGCCGCACCCGTAGAATTCTTCTGACGAGGTGCAGGAGCCTCGGCACTCCAGGTTTCGCGTTTCAGAGGAGCCTGAGTAAGGTCAGCTCTGCGCTTTCTTGACTTTCCCGGAGACGGAGCGACCCTCGCCTAGCTTAAGACATTTTATGAGGCCATGCTCCTCATATTTGGGCAGCCTGGCCCTTCTGGAGCGCCTTCTGGCCCTACGGGCTTGGAAAGGGCTCCCACTGGATCCTCACCGGTGGGCTCATCCTCAGCGCCATTTGGGCCCCATGGACACCAAGTTGGATCCAGAGTGGAACTGCCAACGAGACTTGGACCTTTCTCGGCACATGCTCCAGTGCTACCACACCGGTGCTGCCAATGCCCCATTGCGGCCATATCCCCATCCCAGTTATCATTCCCGACTCCGAAATGGAGCCGAACGTGCGTCACTCAACTCCGG
The DNA here is from genome assembly GCA_963921515.1 of Calotriton arnoldi. Lineage (NCBI taxonomy): Eukaryota > Metazoa > Chordata > Amphibia > Caudata > Salamandridae > Calotriton > Calotriton arnoldi. The sequence goes on from CAWUFW010000017.1 coordinate 5,674,082, forward strand.
TTCTGGCGCCGACAGGGGCCATGCTGTCCGGATCAGAGCTAGTGCCTATTGTATTTGACAGGCCTGGAGAGGGAGATGAATGGTAGGGGCCTCAGAACCCTTATAGATACCATCATCCCCTAGATGATAATGAGGACAACTGGTATGAGGAACTGGCAGAGCCCAGTAGGTTAGACACCTCACCTGACACTGGCTTGGTCTCTCCTCCTATCGTGGCTACGGAGGAGGGATCCTCTTTTGCTATGGTGGTGCGTAGTGTGGCTGAGGTCTTGGACCTTCAGCTACCCTCATTGGCGGTCAAGACGAATGTCTTGACGGCGGTGCTTCAGCCTGGAGTTGCCCCTTCTGAACCTTTACCCCCATTATCAACGTCCTACTTTGGGCCTGGTCCAAGCCCTACACAGGGGCTCCTGTGCATAGGAAAAATGCCCTCATCCATCGCCCCACTCCTGGGGGCCCCAGTTTACTTACCCAGCACCCCACCCAAGAGATCTCTCCACTTGATAGGGAATCCAAGAGGCTGGATACCTTTTGCAACAGAATGTTCTCTTCCACCAGCCTTGCACTGCAGTAGATGAACACCGCCTGCCTTTGGCTCGATATTTCTATACGACCTGAGATTCAGTCGCACAAGTTCTGCCAATGGTCTTGGAGGAGACCTGAGCTATACTCTTCCAACTTATTGCTGGCGGGAGAGATGCAGCGAAGTTCACCATAAAATATTGACAGGACACAACTGAATCGCTGGGCAGAGCGTTTTCAACGTTGGTTGCCTTGCGGTGCCACGCCTGGCTGAGAACCCCTCCGCCAATGTCCAAGCCTCGCTTATGGCAATGCCCTTTGATGGCTCTCATCTTTTTGGAGAGAAGGTGGACTCAGCGCTCGAGCTCTTTAAGGACAGCAGAGCTATGGCCAGGTCCTTGGGCTTGTCTATGGCCCCTTGTGACCTCTGTCCATCTTCTGCCCCTCTCCTGGCCACGGTAGGGGACCCTAACCACTCCCATACACACCCAGCCACCACAGCCAACAGATTTCCAAGCCAAGGATGCAGGTCCCATAGACCACATGGGAGAGGTAGACAGCGGTCGGGCCAGTACACCACCTGCCTGGCAGCTGCAGCCTCCAAACCCCTTTTGTTTGCCCTCTGACCATCATGGGCATCTAGTGGGGGGCAGAATACGCCATCACCTGCACCACTGACGGTCAGTAACATCGGAACGTTGGGTTTCGTAAATCATCCAAAGGGACTACACCTTCCCCTTTGTGACTACCCCTCCACCTATACCACCCACTTACAACCAGCTGAAGGATGACCACCTCTCCTTGCTCCATCAGGAAGTGCTGGCTCTCTTGGCCAACAGAGCTATAGAGATGGTGCCGGCATCAGAAGCAGGTCGTGGTTGGTATTCCTGCTACTTTCTGGTGCCCAAGATGGCCAGAGGCCTACATCCTCTCTTAGACCTGTGGCCTCTCAATTTCAACCTGAAAATATAAGAAATTCAAAATGGGATGGGACGGCCATCTGGGAGAGGTTGAGATCAGAGGACTCTGGTGTCCGGTGGAGTCCAGGCTCTACGGCAACCTGTTGGAGCTTTGGGCGATTTGCTTGGCTTGAAAACCTTTCTTCCTTCGATCAAGGGAAGACTTGTGCAGATGTTTACATACAACACCAATGCCATGTAGTACTGCAACAAACAGGGTTTTGGGTTTTGGACCCTTTATCTAGAGGCTCTGCATCATGGCTGGAATTCCTGGGCATTTCCCTGGTGAAAGGAAATGCCTCTTTCTGTATGGTCACCTCCAGGTTTATGGACTGATGCTGTGGTTTTTCGACTCTGAGAGTGCACTGAGGCCTGCTAACTAGACCTCAGTCGCAGTACCCTGACTTTAAAGTGTATGTCGAATTGGTTGTACTCAATTGGAAATGGCAAACTTACCTATAAGTCCTAGGTATATGGTACCCAGGGCCTGTAAGTTAGATGAGTACCTCATGGATTGCAGCACTAGTAGTGCCACCCTGGAGGTCTCCCAAGTAAAACAAGTCTCCAAGTACGCCACTGAGGACTGGTAGAGCAGTTGTATACTGCTGGCCCGACTTTGCCATTGAAAGCAGTATCAAAGCCTCCACTTTCCCTGTGCGTCTGTGTAAGTCACCCCTCTGGCAGCCTACTGAGCCCGAAGGCTGGGTGCAACGTATGACACCGACAGGACATGTAGTTTCATGTTCTGGCAGTAAAAATGCTAAACAGCCATTTTTACTGTGGAAAGACATAGGGGCACATGCATCAAAGTAGGCTTTTGCGATTCCTTAATTGAGATTATTAAGGAATCGCAATTAAGGAATCGCAAAAGCCTATGCATGTAGAAAACGGTAAAAAAAATAGCGATTCCCAAACATTCCTTAATTGCGACTCGCAAATTGCGAGTCGCAATTAAGGAATGGCTTCCCATTCATTCCTATGGGCCTACAGGCCCATAGGAATGAATGAGGAAGTACATGCGCAATTTGCGAGTGCCCAATAGGTACTCGCAAATTAGCATGCACTTTCAAGGGTGCCAAAAGGACACCCTGTTGCACCCCTGAAATTGATATGTGCACTCATGTTGCGCACACACATGCCCCAAGGGCATGTGTGTGTGTAACCTGGAACTTTGAAAAATGCACTTTAGTTCAAAGTTTTCGCTAAATACCATCAGGTTTAAATTATCGGTATTTAGCGGACCCTAATAGCGAAATCGCTATTTTAAATGCAATCTTGCATTGCATTTAAGGCATCGCAATTTGCGATTCCTTAAATGCAATCGCAATTTGCAATTTTTGCATTTGGGATGATGCATCCCAAATGCAAAAATACCAGTCGCAAAGGGGCAGATTCTGAGAATGTGTGCGACCGGTTTTTGCCTTGATGCATGTACCCCTTGGTCCCCTGATTGGCGAGTGCAGGATTACACGCTGACCCCTCAGCCGTGCTAACTTCTGAATGGTGCGACCAAAGTGGGCACTCCAAGGTATCAAACAACTCAATTACATTAAGCTCAACCTGACTCTCACGTTGAAATTAATGTAACTTGTTGCAGAGTGCCGCTTTTACAAAGCTGCCACTTTGTTGCCTTTAAAACTCCTGTGCCTTCCCGTGCACACATGGAGCCATAAGACATCTTTCTGCCCTCCGTGGGAGACGTGCCAATGTCTCTCACGATGGGGAGCAATGAGGGATTGCAGCCCAGGGTGGTGTTACTTCCCTCCTGCAGGAAGCTATATGGGTGTTAGCACCAAACGGCAGGCTTCAAAGGGAAAGCCACCTTTGAAGGGCAAATGTGTAACACTAGGCTGGAGGGCTACCCCATTGTTTAGGCGGAAAGGCTGGCACAGAGAGAGGAGAGGGGAACCAGTTGCCAACCCCTTTTCCCCAGGGGCATGTACCCCTGAGGTAGCCACACCCCCGGGGTGGGCTACTGAGATCCACACAATGGAAGCAGGGTCTCACATCTTGAGAGTGGGCAGAATGGTGCATCCTGAGATGGCCAGGTGTCACACTCCACAGGAAGTGGTCAACAGGTGGGAGGGAACCTGGTAGCCCATTGGCTACCTGGCTACCAACCGCATCCTGCCCTGGGGGCACTTTCTGAGCATAAAGAGGGCACCCCGACCTCAGATCTCAAATGACCTGGAAGGATGACCGAAGAAGGACTGCCCTACTGCACCAAGAGACCAGCAAAGAGAGGCTGCAACATCGAAGACTATACCGTCGGCCCCTGATGGCTAGCGAAGAGAAGGACTGTGCCTGCCACGCCCTTCTCAAGGAGAAGTTACCTCCAGAGCCAAGAAAAGCCTAGAGACTCCAAGGGCCAGCTGACTGACCTCCTGTTCACAGCACAGGGACACGACACCTGAAGAAGCCTGCTGGGAATGTCGGTAGTCCAAAGTCTTCAAGCCGCTATCACCGCAGCTGTGCAGCACCTGGGACCAGGATCCAAGGCACAGAGTTGTAACCAAGTTCGCTGAACCTGAGAGTGCTGTCAGAAAGCTACTGGGACCCTCAGAGGGCAAGCTATCAACTCAGGAAGGATTGACCTATGACACGACACCGGGCAACTGGTAGCCTAGTGGCGACTGGACTTCTGCCAGCTTGGAGAGGACTTCGTTGGACATCGATCTTGTGACCAGGACCGCCTCACCCAGCTCAGGGTATTCTTGTTCATACTGGAGAAATTCCTGTGTTCTTATTGTAGGGTCAAAGACGTAATTGACATTAGTAGCTGTCAAGGAAGTGGCCCACTGGATCCATTGTGGATGTAAGGCTTTAGCATCTGATAGAGACTTCTAGCTGCAGATTCCTTACCTTTGAATTTCCCAGGCGTCAGGCTGGATCCGGAAACTTTTGCACAAGCAATACCCCTTGCACGTGCCGTCGGGTGACTCCATTCGGCTCCACGTGACGTCGTCGTTAGCATCGATTATGACGTCGTGGTCATCTATATAGGTGCCACCCAGGCGCGCGGACGTCAGTTCTTTTCTTTCCGCGCCAGTTAAGCGCCGATCCGGAAAGAGCTACCCCTCTGTTGCTTTTTGACAGGTCTTTTTTCGACTTTTTGTCGACTTCTGAATTTTTTACAACTTCATGTGTGAGGATGTCTTTGAGGAAGACACTATTTAAACCGTGCGGTGCCTGTCACCGCATGATGTCGGTTACCGACGCCCAGCTCGTCTGTCTCTGGTGCCTCGAGCGCAACTCGATTTAAAGTCGTGCTCGGACTGTCAGGCTATGGCTCCGAAGGCCTTGCGGGCACAGGCTATGGAGCTCCTTGCGGCCCGACAGTCGACACCATCCAGCGAGACTCCGCAGAGGTCCCGGTCGTAGAAGAGGAGGTCGCGGGACCGCTCCTGGAGCCCCAAGTCCTCTTCGTCGCACTCGAGGTCTTCAGGACACTTGGGGAAGAGGCACAAGAAGAAGTCCAAGCGGACTTCTTCTTTGCCTTGACTGTCGTCCGTCGCCGAACGAGGTAAGGAGCACCGACGCTCTATGCACGGTTCTGCGGAGCCGAAGCCAGGGTCGACTTCGCTTCTCCCTCCCTTTCTGGGAGCTGGAGGGACCCCCACTCAAATGAAAGAATTTTACGAGGCTATGCGCCACGTGTTTCAGCAGGCCGACTCCTCTGATGAGCCTTCGGGCCTCCCGGGTCAGAAGCGCCCCGTTGGATTCGACGCCGTCGGCTCCGGCCACGCCACTGGTGGGGCCTCAGGGATCCAATCCAGGGGACGACGGTCGTGCCATCGCGATCTCCCCCGACATCGGACTCGAAGTCGGTGCCGCCGGTGCCAGCCCCATCCTTATCCCCGACGACACCGAGTCAGAACGGCGTCGCTCAACGCCGATTCCGACGCCGATTGAACCGAGGGGTTCTATGTTGTTGCCTGACCACTTCGAAGATGTTTGAGGCTCAGGAGAGGAATGAGAGGGGTCTATGGACCCTTTGGAACACCAGGATGACTCTAAAGAGCAGATGGACTGGTATGGGGAACTTGGGGAGGTCAGTGGACTGGACACTTCCCCACATACTGGCATGCTGCCTCCGCCAACTGTGGCTACGGAGGAGGGGGCATCTTATCCCATGGTGGTTAAGAGGGCGGCCGAGGTCCTCGGAAGTTCTTCAGCCTGGGGCTTCCACCTCTTAACCCCTTTTGCCCTTCAATGAGGCACTAACTGATGTCCTTCTAGGCACGTGGTCCAAGCCTAGCACATGGGCTCCTGTGAAAAGGACAATTGTACGCTGCCATTGCCCTGCTCCGGGTGACCCAAAGTTCCTCAGCCAACACCCCGTCACTGAAATCTTGGTGGGGCGGGCTTCTACATCCCAGGGCATGTTCCCTTCCGCCCCTCCAGATAGGGAATCCAAGAGGCAGGATTCACTTGGTAAGAAGATGTTTTCTTCCTCCAGCCTGGCATTGCGGTCTGTAAATACTGCATGCTTATTGGGCCATTTCTCCCTCTCCCTCTGGGAGATGGTTGCATAAGTGCTGCCACAAGTCCCGGAGAAGGTCCGGGCTGTGCTCTCTCAGGTGGTTAAGGTGGGAGAGATGCAGCAAAATTCACCATAAGGTGTGGCCTTGACGCAACTGATTTGCTAGGCAGATCGATTTCTTCGACTGTGGCCTTGAGGCGATATGCCTGGCTTAGGACAACTGGCTTCTCGGGCGATGTCCAGGCAAATTTGATGGACATGCTATTTGATGGAACCCGTCTTTTTGGGGAGAAGGCAGACTCGGCCCTAGTGAGGTTCAAGGACTCTCGAGCTACGGCCAGATCCTTGGGCCTCTCTTCTACACCTTGTAGTCAGTCTAGCTTTCGCCCCTTTTGTGGCAATGGAAGGGGATTACAGCTGCGTTAGTCCTATCCCAGACACTGTCCTGCGCAGACTTCCCAAGTTGTGCGGGGACGGGGATGTGGACTCGGCTCATTCCGACCTAGGAATGGAAGCCAGAAGTCGTCGGCCACCATGCCCTCGGCAGCTGCAGCCTCCAAGCACTCCTAGTCTGACTCTGCAAGACCACACCACACCACTCCAGTTGGTGGGAGAATACATCATCATCTCCCCCACTGGAGGTCCATAACATTGGACTGGTGGGTCTTGCAGATCATTCAGGAGGGCTATTCTCTGCCTTTCCTTTCTTTTCATCTTCCCATTCGGCCAAACCAAGAACAGCTGGCGGAGGATCATTTAAAATTGCCCCTGGAGTAAGTTACAGCTCTCTTGGCCAATGTCGCTATAGAGAGGGTCCCGGATTCAGAAGCAGGCACTGTCTGATTCCGAAAAAGAACAAAGGGTTGCGACCCATTTTAGATCTTTGGACCATCAATCTCTTCCTCAAGAAGAAGAAGTTCAAGATGCTCACTCTAGCTCTGGTCTTGTCTGCCCCTGACCAAGAAGACTGGATGGTAGCGTTGGACCTGCCGGATGTATATTTTCACATCCCCATTCTGCCGGGCCACAGGCGTTACCTGCGGTTCAAAGTAGGCCACAAGCACTTTCAGTTTACTGTGCTCCCCTTCGGCCTTACCAGTGCCCCTCGGGTGTTCACCAAGGTGTTGGGGGTGGTCGCAGCTCATCTGCGCAGGTTAGGGGTGTCAGTCTTCCCCTACCTCGACAACTGGCTGCTGAAGGTGTCCTCGGCCCAGGCTGTCGTCTCCCACCTCCTGACTACTACCTTGACCTCCTGCATTCGCTGGGGTTCTCTATAAACGTGCCGAAATCATACCTTACTCCCATCGGTGCTGATCTGGACCAGTGCAGTTTCGGGCCTAACCTCCTGAGCAGCGAGTACAGGATATTCAGGTTATGATTCCGAAGTTTCAGACTATCCTGGATTTCGTTGAGACTGATTCTGAGGCTGTTGGGCCTCATGCCCTCCTGCATCCTGTTGGTAAAGCATGCCAGGTGGCGTATGTGGGCTCTGCAATGGGGTCTGAAGTTCCAGTGGGCACAGCATCGAGGAAATCTCACCGATGTGATCCAGATCTCGGAAGGAACTGCGAGAGATCTGCAGTGGTGTTTGACTAACCGCGATTGGGTCAACAGCAGACCCCTCTCCCTTCCCCAACCAGATTTCACAGTTGTGTCAATTGCGTCACTTCTGGGATGGGGTGGCCATCTGGGAGAGGTGGAGATCAGGGGACGCTGGAATCTGGCTGAGTCAGGCCTCCACATGAAATTGTTGGAGCTTCGAGCGATTCGATTGGCATTGAAGGCATTTCTTCCCTCTGTCAAGGGGAAGTTAGGTCAGGTGTTCACGGACAACACCACCGCCATGTGGTACTGCAACAAGCAGGGCGGGGTGGGGTCGTGGACCCTTTGTCTTTGTTGAGAGGCCCTGCATCTCTGGACATGGCTGGAACAGCAGGGCATAACCCTGATGGTTCAACACCTCGCAGGCTCTCTAAACGTCAGTGCAGACGAACTCTGCCATCGATGCCTAGTGGATCAAGAATGGCGTCTCAGTCGGAGGTGGCGCGAGGTCTTTTTCAGCAGTGGGGGGATCCTTGGTTAGATCTGTTCGCCTTCGAAGAGAACGCTCTGTGTCAGTAATACTGCACGCTGTACTTTCCAAGGAGGCTGTCGCTCAGCAACGCCTTTCGTCGCGAGTGGAGCTCAGGCCTGCTCTACGCCTTTCCGCCCATACCACTCCTGCCGAGGGTTCTGAGAAGATCAGGAGCGACCGGGCCCAATTCATTCTTGTGGCTCTGGACTGGGCAAGGAGAGTCTGGTATCCAGAGCTTCTGAAAATGAGCATCGATCCTCCGATCAGGCTTCCCCTTCGGGAGGATCTGCTGTCGCAACAGCAGGGGAGGGTCCTTCACCCAAACCTGTCAACTCTCCGCCTCCATGCGTGGAGATTCAGCGGCGACTGTTGATGGTTTTTGACCTTCCTCCTGAAGTATGTAACGTTATTTTGGCGGCCAGGCGGCCCTCCACTAAGACGTTATGCGCCTGCCGTTGGCAGAAATTTGTCTTATACTGTACAGAAAGGTCTATTGACCCTCTTTCTGCTTCTCTTTCCACTGTCCTTCTATTCATTCTAACCCTTGCCCAGCAGGGCTCTGCGTTGGGTACTTTCAAGTGTTATCTTTCTGCTCTATCTGCTTTTTTGCAGCTCCCAGACCAACCCTCTCTCTTTAGGTCTCCAATTATACATAGGTTTCAGAAAGGGCTGGCTCACTTGTTTCCACCCACACCCTTTGTTATGCCGTAGTGGGACCTTAATTTGGTCCTCACTTTTCTTATGTGTGCTCCCTTCGAGCCTTTGCACAGCTGTCCCCTCCAGCTGCTTACCATCAAGACAGCCTTTCTAGTGGCGATTACATCTGCCCGGAGGGTGAGTGAATTGCAGGCGCTATTTTGTAAGCCTCCCTACAGGATGTCCTTTCCAGACAAAGTGGGGCTTCGCACCCGTGCTTCATTTTTGCCAAAGGTTGTGACCCCATTCCATCTGGGTCAATCCATCATGCTGCCCACCTTCTTTGCTCCCCCGCAATCCTCTAAGAAAGAAGAGCGTCTCCACCGTCTGGACCCAAAAAGAGCGTTGTCGTTCTACCTTGACGTGCAAAAGAGTTCTGGGGGGAGGACCGACTCTTTGTGGGGTACGTGGGAGCTAAGAAGTGGTGGCCAGTGCAGAAAAGGACCATCTCTCGCTGGGTTGTTCTCTGCATTAAAATTGGCTATGCCCTGGCTAAGAAGCAGCGCCCTGAGGGATTAAGGTCCCATTCCACCAGGGGAAAGGCAGTCCTGGACATCTGTCAGGCAGCAACGTGGGCATCTTTGCACACGTTTGCCAAGCCCTACTGCCTGGACAGTCAGGTCCGCAGGGACAGGCATTTTGCCCGTTCTGTCCTGCAGGACATCATAGTGTAAGGTATTAGTCCGCGACCCACCGCCAGGGTGGTATGGCTTGGGTATCTAATTCAAAGGTAAGGAATCTGCAGCTAGAAGTCTCTATCAGATGAACAAGTTACTTACCTTCGGTAACGCATTGTCTTGGAGAGACTCTATCTAGCTGCAGATTCCTTACAGCCCCACCCATGCCTCCCCGCTTTGAGGACTGTTTTTTTTAGTGCTAGGGTTACTCCCTTTTTCAGGGTCCTAGTTTTTCACACGACTACGTCAGTTACTTCGTGGGTCTGCGCTTCTGGCGTGGAAAAAACAAAAGTAGTGACGTCCGTGCGCCTGGATGGCACCTATATGGGTGACCGCGACATCATAACCGATGCTAACGACGACGTCACGCGGAGCTGAATGTAGCCACCCGGCAGCGCGCACAATGGGTATTGCTCAAGCAAACGTTTCCAGATCCAGTCTGATGCCTGGGAAATTCAAAGGTAAGGAATCTGCAGCTAGATGGAGTCTCTACCAGATAATGCGTTACCAAAGGTAAGTGACTTGTTCGATAGGAAGAATTGCTTTTGTAACAACCTCTAAGGCTGGAATGCGAGAAACCACACTTATGCGCTTCCCCTGAGCCAACGGATGTTCCTATAGAACAGCTGTTTGAACTGCAGTAAAAATGTTTTCAATCAATGCAAAACACACTTCTGCATTTGAGTATATATGTGATTTATATGCACACAGCACTGTTTCACCTTCATTAAAGGTGACATACGTTTGGCCTGTAGAATTCACATTGATGCGGATTACTAAATTAGATTTGTTTACACAAGTGTTTGGATGCAAGCATTTCTGTTTGCAATGTTCTGAGAACAGTAGTATGTTCTGAAGTCCCATGTTTGTCTGAAAAATAAGGACAAATTAAACCGTACAACTGTTTAACCTGCTGTGCGAATCTGGTATGTATGTTCTACTAAAGTTTAGAAAGCTTAAAAGCTATTGTAGCTTTGTTAATGTACTTGGTGGTTGCAAGAGAGCACATTTTCTAGGAAGCGTGGGGCAAGGCTTCTTCCTTCATGTGATTATTCATATCCCAAAAATAGGACAGTAAGATAAGCAATTTTAGATGTTTTAACATTTCATTTGTAGCCATGTTCACCGAATCCCAAAATTATGCGATCCACTCAGGCCAAGTGTGTGTTTAAATCATCACCTGTGAGGTAAATGTCATCAATGTTTCACAACCCTTCGGAGTCGATTTCTTGTACAATTGACGTTACTTGGGCAGCACACAGGCCTGGACTGTTCTTCTACCCCTGTGGGAGACGACAGAATTTTGTTTGGGTCCCTAAAGCGATAAACGCCTTCAAATCTCTGCTTCAGGTGCTATATTTTGACAGAAAAGGCTATTGAAAATGTCCAAAGTAGTTTTGTATTTTTTACCAACAATGTTGTCCATTAAAGCTGTGCTATGTGAGTTTTTTTTATAGCAGACGTGCGTGTATGACTGTCTAAATGCCTATAGGTTAAGGTGAATGGTCTGGTTGGCTACAGGAAATAGAGGATTTTTCACAGGGGAGATGCAAGTCTCAGTCATGCCGTGATTTTCTAATTGTGATAGAATTTCCCTAACAGATTGTCCAGCTTCATGCGTGTAGGAAAGTAGGATCTGGTTTCATGGTTACCCCCACTTTTTGCTAGTGTCATTCTGTATCTGAAAGAGACACGTTAGTGACAGATTCCTTACCTTAGAATATCCCCAGGCGTCAGGCTGGATCCGGAAAGTTTTTGCGTAGCAGTACCCTTGCGCGTCGGTAGGCGGCGTCGTGCGGCTCCGCGTCCGTCGTTGGCGTCGGGACCGCCGGGATGACGTCGCGGGCAGTACTTAGACGCCGCCCCTGCGCGCTGACGTCAGTTCTTCTTTTTTCCGCGCCAGTAAGCGCAGATCCGGGAAGAGCAGTGCCCTAGTCATTTTTTGACTAACTTTTTGGTGAATTTTCACTGTTTTCTTCGAGTCATCTCGGCTCCACGGTGTCGGTAGGGATGCCCGGCTTCAAGCCATGTGACGCCTGTGGTCGAATGATGTCGATCACAGACCCGCACTTAGAGTGTCTCTACTGTCTCGACCACGACACAAAGTCGTGCCCCGACTGCCGGGCCTTGCACCCGAAGGCTTTGCGAGAGCGGTCTCGAAAGCTCCTCGAGGTCCGGCAGTCGGCTCCGCGCCGCACCAAGCCCCGGTCACGCGAGAGGTCGAGGGGCCGGTCGCGGAGTCCTCGCCGGTCATCGGAGTCCAAGTCTTCGCACTCCTCGGGTAAGTCGAAGCACAAAAAGTCTAAGAAGCACCATCGCTCTAAGACTTCGCCTCGCCGGTCTCGCGACTCGGCTGAGGCCCCTGTCGGCACCGTCCCCGCCCCTGCGGCTCCGGATGTGCCTGTGGAGCCGCCCCCGCATTACCCGTCCTTCCCGGGTTCGGGGGCGACTCCGGCCGAGATACAGGAATTCCTGTCGGCCATGGCCCGCCTCTTCGGGCCTCAAGGCCCCTCCGGTGCGCCTTCGGGCCCCGCGGGCCCTAATGGGATTGCCCCGGCGCCGCCGCCGACTCCGGTCCCGGCGCCGCCTGTCCCACCAGCCTCGCTCCCGGCCCCGACTTCGGCCCCGGCCTCGATCCCGGCTCCGGTGGTACCGCAACCCCCATCGACGCCGGTTGACCTAACCACGCCTCCGCCGATGCCGATGTCCCCGGTGCCGTTCCTGACGCCGCCCGGGGCTCCGGGCGGCGTCGTTCCCCAGTTGTCTCCGGATCCGAACGCGGCGTCGGACCGACGTCGCCCGCCGCCGGCTCCGGCGCCCATGATACCTTGGGTCCCGGACGTCCCTCCTCCTCCTTATTTTCAACCTGAGGAGGACCAGGAGAGCTGGGAGGGGTCGGATGACCCTCTCACACAGCAGTGTGACTATGATCAGGACTGGGCAGAGGAACTTGGGGATGCCAGTGGTCTGGACACTTCCCCTGACACTGGCATGCTGTCTCCTCCTTCCGTGGCTACGGAGGAGGGAGCAAATTTCGCAACGGTGTTGCGTAGAGCAGCTGGAGCCTTACACCTCCAATTGCCTACAGTGGCTATCTGAAAGAGACACGTTAGTGACAGATTCCTTACCTTAGAATATCCCCAGGCGTCAGGCTGGATCCGGAAAGTTTTTGCGTAGAAGTACCCCTGCGCGTCGGTCGGCGGCGTCGTGCGGCTCCGCGTCCGTCGTCGGCGTCGTGATCGCCGGGATGACGTCGCGGGCAGTACTTAGACGCCGCCCCTGCGCGCTGACGTCAGTTCTTCTTTTTCCGCGCCAGTAAGCGCAGATCCGGGAAGAGCAGTGCCCTAGTCAATTTTTGACAAAATTTTTTGTCAATTTTTTCACTGTTTCTTTTCGAGTCTTCATCGACTCCTACGTGTCGTAGGGATGCCCGGCTTCAAGCCATGCGACGCCTGTGGTCGAATGATGTCGATCACAGACCCGCATCTAGAGTGTCTCTACTGTCTCGGCCGAGACCACGACACGAAGTCGTGTCCTGACTGCCGGAAACTTCACCCGAAGGCTTTGCGAGAGCGGTCTCGAAAGCTACTCGAGTCGCGGAGCCCCCGCCGGTCGTCGGAGTCCAAGTCTTCGCGCTCCTCGGGTAAGTCGAAGCACAAAAAGTCTAAGAAGCATCATCGCTCTAAGACTTCGCCTCGCAGTTCTCGCGACTCGGCTGAGGCCCCTGTCGGCACCGTCCCCGCGGCCCCTAACGTGCCTGTGGAGCCGCCCCCGCATTACCCGTCCTTTCCGGGTTCGGGGGCGACTCCGGCCGAAATACAGGAATTCCTGTCGGCCATGGCCCGCCTCTTCGGGCCTCAAGGTCCCTCCGGTGCGCCTTGGGGCCCCGCGGGCCCTGATGGGGCTGCTCCGGCGTCGCCGCCGACTCCGGTCCCGGCGTCGCCTGTCCCGCCAGCCTTCATCCCGGCCTCGGCTCCGGCCACGGCCTCGATCCCGGCGGTACTGCAGCCCCCATCGACGCCGGTTGACCTAACCACGCCTCCGCCGACGCCGATGTCCCCGGTGCCGTTCCTGACGGCGTCGTTCCCCGGTTGTCTCCGGCTCCGGACATGGAGCCGGACCGACGTCGCTCGACGCCGGCTCCGGCGCCGATGAGACCTTGGGTCCCAAATGTCCCTCCTCCTCCATATTTTGAACAAGAGGAGGACCAGGAGAGCTGGGAGGGGTCGGAAGACCCTCTCACACAACAGTGTGAGTATGATCAGGACTGGGCTGAGGAACTTGGGGATGCCAGTGGTCTAGACACTTCCCCTGACACTGGCATGCTGTCTCCTCCCGTGGCTACGGAGGAGGGAGCAAATTTCACAACGGTGTTGCGTAGAGCAGCTGGAGCCTTGCACCTCCAATTGCCTACTGTGGCTGTCAGGACTAATCTCCTGACGGAAGTGCTTCAGCCGGCAGCTTCCTCCACGGAGACTGTGCTGCCGTTTAATGATGCACTGACTGACGTTCTTTTGGGCGCCTGGTCCAAGCCCACCACAGGGGCTCCTGTGGATAGGAACGTGGCCCGACGCCATCGCCCTGCTCCGGGCGACCCCTTGTTTCTCTCCCAACATCCCACCCCCGAGAGCTTGGTTGTCCAAGCCTCTGCCTCCCAAACCGCCTTCCCTACCGCCCCTCCGGATAGGGAATCCAAACGCCTGGACCAATTTGGGAAGAAGGCTTTTTCTTCCTCCAGTGCTGGCTTGCGGTCCGTCAACACCGCTTGCCTTTTGGGCCGATATACCCACTCCCTGTGGGATTCGGTGGCGGCTGTTTTGCCACAGTGTTCTGAGGAGGTCCAGACACTGCTTACCCGCGCCATTGCGGAAGGAAGAGATGCGGCTAAATACACCATACGTTGTGGCCTTGATACCGCCGACTCGCTGGGCAGATCGCTTGCAACGACGGTGCCACGCCTGGCTGAGAACAACTGGTTTCTCGGGTGATGTCCAGAATACACTCATGGACATGCCCTTTGATGGAGTCGGTCTTTTTGGTTCCAAAGCAGACCATGCGCTGGAGCATTTTAAGGACTCACGGGCTACTGCCAAGTCCCTGGGCCTTTCTGTTGTACGCCCTCCGCTAACCTCTGCTTTTCGCCCCTTTCGTGGCCACGGAAGGGGCGCCCAGTCACGTCAGCTGCCCAGCCACCGGCCCGCGCAGCAAGCGTCTTCGCGTGGCCGAGGACGTGGATACCGCCGTGGCGGTTCGGGCAACCAGCGTGCGGGTCAGGCCACCACCTCCAACCCATCCGCGGCCTCCAAGCCCTCCTAGTCCCTCCTTTCCGGTGCACAGCACGCCAGTAGGGGGCAGAGTCCGCCATCACCTTCACCACTGGCGTCCCATCACCTCGGACAGGTGGGTCTTGGACATTGTCCGAAGGGGCTACTCCCTCCCCTTCGAGACCACCCCCCAGCCATGCCACCTCAATTCCACCGCATGTCAGGGGATCACTTGGTGCTTCTGCAGAAGGAAGTCACGGCCCTCTTGGCCAAGAGGGCCATCGAGCATGTTCCGACCCCAGAAGTAGGACGTGGTTGCTACTCCCACTACTTTCTGGTGCCCAAAAGGACAAGGAGGACATGCGTCCTATCTTGGACCTCCGGAACGTCAATCGCTTCCTCCGGAAGGAGAAGTTCAAGATGCTCACCCTAGCTCAGGTCTTGACTGCCCTCGACCCTGGAGACTGGTTGGTAGCGTTGGACTTGCAGGACGCTTATTTCCACATCCCCGTCCTGCCGGCCCACCGGCGTTACCTACGGTTCACGGTAGGCCTCGAGCATTTTCAGTTCACCGTGCTCCTCTTTGGCCTTACAAGTGCCCCTCGGGTGTTCACGAAAGTGATGGCGGTGGTCGCAGCTCATCTGCGCCGGGCAGGGGTTCCAGTCTTCCCCTACCTCGACGACTGGCTGCTGAAGGCGGGCTCGTCCCAGGCAGTCGTCTCCCACCTCCAGACTACGGCCGGACTCCTGCACTCGCTGGGGTTCTCCATCAATGTGCCGAAGTCGCATCTGATTCCTTCTCCACAGCTCCTTTTCATCGGAGCAGTTCTGGACACGACGCAGTTTCGGGCCTATCCTCCCGAACGGCGAGTCCGGGATATTCAGGCTATGATTCCGATCTTTCAGCCTTTATCCTGGGTTTCGGTACGGATGACCCTGAGGCTGCTGGGCCTCATGGCCTCCTGCATCCTGCTGGTCGATCATGCCAGATGGCATATGCGGGCTCTGCAGTGGGACCTGAAGTTCCAGTGGGCGCAGCACCAGGGCAACCTGTCCGATCACGTCCAGATCTCGGAGGGGACTGCAAAACAATTGCAGTGGTGGCTCTCGAACCGGCAATGGGTCATGGGCAGATCCCTCTCCCTTACCCAGCCAGAGCACACAGTTGTGACGGATGCGTCCCTTCTGGGATGGGGCGGTCACATGGGAGAGGCGGAGATCAGAGGCCTCTGGTCTCCGGCGGAGTCCCGGCTCCATATCAACCTTCTGGCGCTCCGGGCGATCCGACTTGCACTCAAGGCATTCCTTCCCTCTGTCAAAGGGAAGGTAGTGCAGGTGTTCACAGACAACACCACCGCCATGTGGTACTGCAACAAACAAGGCGGGGTGGGGTCGTGGACCCTCTGTCAGGAGGCTCTGCGCCTCTGGTCATGGCTGGAACATCAGGGCATGTTCCTGATGGTTCAACACCTGGCAGGTTCCCTGAACGCCAGGGCGGACGAACTCAGCCGCAGGTGCATGATGGATCACGAATGGCGTCTTCACTCGGAGGTGGTGCAAGGTCTCTTTCAACAGTGGGGAGAGCCTTGGTTAGATCTATTCGCCACCGAAGAGAACGCGCAATGTCAGCAGTTCTGCGCGTTGGAATTTCCAAGGCGGCACTCGCTCGGCGACGCTTTTCGTCGCGAGTGGAGTTGCGGTCTGTTGTACGCCTTTCCGCCTATACCACTTCTACCCAGAGTGTTGAAGAAGATTCGGCGCGAGCGGGCCCAAGTCATCCTTGTGGCTCCGGACTGGGCTCGAAGAGTTTGGTATCCCGAGCTACTCAGTATGAGCGTCGATCCCCCGATCCGTCTGCCTCTTCGGGAGGATCTTCTGTCGCAGCAGCAGGGGACGGTCCTCCACCCGAACCTGTCCAGTCTCCACCTGCTTGCGTGGAGATTGAGCGGCGGCAGTTGATTCCTTTCGACTTGCCTCCCGAAGTTTGTGATGTGATTCTGGCAGCCAGGCGTCCCTCCACAAAGGTGGTATACGCCTGCAGGTGGAACAAGTTTGTGGCATGGTGCACAGCAAAGGCTGTGAATCCCCTCTCTGCCCCTCTTTCTGAGGTTCTTCTGTTCCTTCTTTCTCTGGCCCAACAGGGTTCTGCCCTGGGTACCATCAAGGGCTATCTTTGTGCCATTTCGGCCTTCCTCAGGCTTCCTGATCAGCCCTCCCTTTTCAAGTCCCCTGTTGTTAACAGGTTCCTAAAAGGCATTACACACCTCTTCCCTCCTGTTCCGTTTGTGATGCCTCAGTGGGACTTGAACTTGGTTCTTACCTTTCTCATGTGCGCTCCCTTTGAGCCTCTACATAACTGTCCTCTTCGTCTTCTGACTCTGAAGACAGCTTTTCTGGTGGCCATCACCTCCGCTCGGCGGGTGAGTGAGCTCCAGGCTCTATCATGCAAACCTCCCTTTCTGTCTGTCCATCCAGACAAGGTTGTTCTTAGGACGCGTCCGTCCTTCTTGCCAAAGGTGGTTACTGCCTTCCACATTGGGCAGACCATCACTTTGCCCACCTTCTTTCCGCCTCCGCATCCTTCCAGAGAGGAAGAGAGGCTCCACCGTCTGGACCCAAAACGTGCGCTTTCCTTTTATATCAACCGCACACAACACTTCCGGGTGGATGACCAGCTCTTTGTTGGCTACGTGGGCGCCAAAAAAGGTCGGTCGGTGCACAAGAGAACTATTTCCCGCTGGGTCACCTTGTGTATCAAAGCCTGCTATTCTTTGGCTAAGAAGGAGCCTCATGTTGGGCTGCGTGCCCATTCCACCAGGGCAACGGCTGCTACCACGGCCTTAGGCCGTGGTGTTCCGCTGCAGGATATCTGTCAGGCAGCTACGTGGGCCTCGCTGCACACGTTTACCAAGCATTACTGCCTTGACAGTCAGGTCCGGAGGGACAGCTTCTTTGGCCGTTCTGTCCTCCGGGACTTCCTTGTCTGATCTTTGTTCGCAGACCCACCACCGGGGTTGGTATTGCTGGGGTATCTATTCTAAGGTAAGGAATCTGTCACTAACGTGTCTCTTTCAGATGCACAAGTTACTAACTTGTGTAACGATATATCTGTAAGAGACAGTAGTTAGTGACAGATTCCTACCGCCCACCCATCCTCCCCGTTCTGCGAACTGATTTCTAGGGTTAAGGACATCCCTTTCAGGGCCCTAGTATTTTTCAGACACCTATGTCAGCTTCTTGCATGGCTCTGCGTTCCTGGCGCGGAAAGTCGTGTACAGAACTGACGTCAGCGCGCAGGGGCGGCGTCTAAGTACTGCCCGCGACGTCATCCTGGCGGTCCCGACGCCAACGACGGACGCGGAGCCGCACGACGACGCCTACCGACGCGCAAGGGTACTGCTACGCAAAAACTTTCCGGATCCAGCCTGACGCCTGGGGATATTCTAAGGTAAGGAATCTGTCACTAACTACTGTCTCTTACAGATATATTGTTACACAAGTTAGTAACTTGTGCTTTGGACTAGTCTGACTGGGATCCTACTAATCAGAACCCCAGTCACTGTGCTCTCTCCCTAAATTGGACTATGATAAGTACTTTGGTACCTTCCTAATTAGCTACTGGTGTACCGTTCTAAGTCCCTAGTATATGGTACCAAGGTACCCAGGGCATAGCTACACCAGGGGTCTCCCATGGGCTGGAGCATGTATTATGCCACCAATGAGAGATCACTCAAGCTGTGACTACAGGCCTGCCATTGCAGCCTGTGTGACCTGGTGCTAGCACCACTCACAACAGATATAAGTTTCCTTATATCTGAGGTCACTGTACTTAAAACCTATAAGTCACCCCTAAGGTAGGCCTTTCAATTTTGAAGGCAGGGTGCTTGGTTATAAGTGTGAGGGTGCTCTGCATGAGCAGGACACCCCCCTACAATCCCAGGAGTCAATTATCCAGGCTTTGTAAGTGTCGTCAGCCATTTTATACATATAGTGGACATCAAGTCAATTACGAGATGTCTAACTATATATTGGCTGCACTGAAACCGGTCATGTTTGGTATCAAACATGTTGGAATCATACCCCAACACCGATTCCAGTGTTAGATGTAGGATCCCATGTACTGGGGGCTCCCCTAGGGAGCCCCCCTGTATTTCCGGTACCAGCCTTTCAGGAGCTAACATCAAGCTAGTGCTGCTGCCGACCACAGACACAATTATGCCCTCCTGCTGCTGAGCCAGGCTCGAGCAGGGCAAGGTAGAACAATAGGTTTCCTGTCACAAGTAGGTGTGACCACCTCCCAGACAGGATTTTATTTTTATTTATATTTATTTGAAGTTTGTAGAGCGCACAGCTACCTCCAACAGAGGTGTCCCGGCGCTGATTGCGGAAGCAAAAGGCGGAAGCAGACTGCCACAAGTTCCAGGTGCTAGGTATGAAGGCTGTTAGGGAAGGCTGAAAAACCAGGTTTTTAGGAGTTTGCGAAAGACAGATTCTGAGTTGGCCTTCCTTATGAACTCGGGTAGGGAGTTCCAGAGCTGGGCAGTTCTTACCGTGAACGACCGGCCACCTAATCTGGCTTTTTTAAACGGGGAATGGCAAGAAGTACTTGGTGATTAGATCTCAGAATCCGCGTCTGATGATATTTGCGGAGTCTTTTTCTCAGGTAGTGGGGACCCGTTTCTTTAATTACCCTGTAGGCGAGAGTTAACGCCTTGAATTCTACCCTCCTTTTTACTGTCAGCCAATGTAGGCTCCGTAGATGGGGGGAGATGTGGTGTCGTATAGGGATATTTCTAATGAGCCTAGCGGCCGCATTTTGTATAGTCTGTAACTTTCTTGTCAGGCAAACCCAAGTACAGACTGTTGGCATAGTCCAACTGAGACGTGATGAGTGCATGAACTACAGTCTTTCTGCAGTCCATGGGTAAAAGATGGAGAAATCTCCGTAGGGACTTCATCTTCCAAAAGCATAGAGAGGATACATGACTAATCTGAGTCTTGCAGGATAGGGCGGCGTCAAACTTGAATCCCAGGTTCCTGGCCGAGGGCACAGGGTGAGGTGGGGGATTGAGCTCGGGTGGCCACCATATGTCCGAATGGGGCGGAGAAGGTTGATTGAAAAATAGAACCTCCGTTTTATCGGTATTCAATCTGAGACAGTTCTCAGTCATCCATACTGAGATGTCGACTAAACAATGTCTAAAGTTAGAGAATGCAGCCTCAGATATATCCCTGAAGGAAAACACTAGCTGAGTATCATCAGCATACGAGATGACACTTACCCCATGTTGTTCAATAAGCGGGGCTAACGGGGAAAGGTAAACATTAAAAAGAGTCGGGCTCAAGGCCGAGCCCTGAGGGACTCCACAGACTGTAGGGCGTGATGATGAGATATGAGGATGCAGCAGTATTTTCTGGGACCGGTCTACCAGAAAGGAACCAAACCATGATAAAGTGGTCCCCGTCACTCCCAGTTGTCTAAGTCTGTCAAGCAGGATCGTGTGAGACACCGTATCGAACGCTGCCGACAGGTCGAGCAGCACAAGCATAGCACAATGGCCATTATCCAAGGTCTCCCGGACATTTTCAGTTATTTCCAACAACGCTGTCTCAGTACTATGTCCTGACCTGAAGCCAGACTGGGAGTCATGGAGGAGTTTATTAGATTCTAGGTATTCGGCAAGCTGTTTTTGTACTTCCTGTTCCAAAATTTTGGCCGGTGCTGGCAAGAGAGAGATGGGCCTATAGTTTTTCAATTCAGCCGGATCTGCATCTACTTTCTTGAGAATAGGTTGAACAAGTGCAGTTTTCCAGACTGAAGGATAGATACCAGTATTCAAAGAGGCATTCCAAAGAAGATTAAGGTGAGGGTTTAGTAGAGGGGCCAGAAGTTTAAAAAACCTGGCTGGACAAGGGTCAAGTGGAGATCCAGATTTCGTTTTTTCCAGCTGACTAAGAGAAGCCTCCAGGCTAAAAGGACTAAATTCGGACCAGGTATACGAAGGGGAAGAGGAAGAGAGAGGTGAGGTAGTTAGTTCCCTTGTGGAAAATGAGGAGTAAATGGCTTGTATTTTGTCTTGAAAGAAGACTGAGAGATCTTCGCAGAGGGTGGCAGAGGGGACTATTTTGCTATGCGTAGAATCAGGTTTGGTAAAATCTTGGACAATCTTAAAAATTTCTTTTGCGGAGTTATTGGCAGATTTAATTTGAGCTGCGAAGAAGTCTCTAATGGACTTGCGCTTTAATTTATGACGCAATTATGGATTTAGGGGCATATGCATCAAGCCTGTTCCCGTCGCAAACGGGCGAATGGAAAAAGGCTTTTTTCTATGCATGTAGGTTTTGGCATTCGCAATTTAGGTAATCGCAATTTTTTGCGATTATCTAAATTGCAAATGCATTTAGGGAATCGCAATTTGCGATTGCCTAATGCCGATGCATGTAGCCTTTCCTAAATGCGAACTGTGCATTTAGGAAACGCTAATTACCATCAACTTCAAGTTGATGGTAGTATGTGCATGCTTAGAAAAATGCACAAAAATGCATTTTTCAAAGTGCCATGTAGCGCACACATGCCCTTAGGGCATGTGTGTGCTTTACATGTGCACACTTACCTTTTTTTGTGGGGTGCTTCAGGGGGGCCTTAGTCCCCCCGGCACCCTTGGATTTGCATTCGCTATTTGTGATTACTAATTTGTTAATCGCAATTAGCGAATGCCATACCATTCATTCCTATGGGCCTGGTGGCCCATAGGAATGAATGGAGTCACATTACCTAATAGCGATTCGCAATTTCCGAATCGCTATTAGGTAATGTCAAGGAATCGCAAAGTTTTTTGCGATTCCTAGATGCATAGCATTTTGCAATTCCTGAATAGCGAATCGGTAAAATTCGCTATTTGGAAATTGCAAAATTTGGGCTTGATGCATGTGCCCCGTAGTGTATTGGGCTAGGGTGGGGGCGCTTGCCAACACCACCAGACTGCTTTGAAGGGCACATTTCGTGCCCTCCTTGCATTCTCCAGTAGAAACCAGTTCAGGGAGCAATTGGCTCCTGCTCTGGTGCGAAACTGGACAAAGGACATGGGAGTGTCCTCCCCTCTGTCCAGCCCCTCCTCTGGGAGGTACCCCTGAATCGTCCCAACCCTTTCCTTTAGGTACTTAAGGGCCTACCTGTGGGTGACTCTTCAGATTCGTCGTGGGGCAAGATTCAGATCCGAAACGACTTCTACTTCTACCGTTTGGGCACTTTGGACTTAGTTGGTCTTCGCGTTGGGAACCAAGACTGCATCTGGGAAGACTCCTGCTGCTGCTGGTCTCGTCGTTCTGCCAGTCTTCTGTGTCATCTGGGCCTGTGCGTCATCCAGGTTCTTCTCCAGGCCTGTGGGCATCAAAGACACCCGAAAGAATCTTCCTTGGAGTGAAGGAGTCACTCCCCTGCATCTGCATGCACCGCAACTAAGCTGACCGGTCTGCTGCTCCTGACGTCCTCCGGACTTCGCAAGGCCCAGAAACACAGGTGGTGGTTCTGCAACTCCCCTGAGGCCTGCACTGTCTTCTCACCGAGTTTGAGGCCAGTATCGCTCGTCGGAACCACTGGAACAGAGAACCCCTGTGCACCGTGTTGACTTGCCGTTGCCAAGGCTTGTTGACTCTCTTCTCCAGAGATCTTCGGGCTCCAAGAAGCTCCAGCCTCTCTTCTGCCAAGATCTCCGTCCTCACCGCATCCTCTGCACTGTGGGTTTGTATCTTTGGTGAGGTGCTCGAAGTCCTCTTGCGACTCCTAGACCCCCTCGGCCTGTGGGTCCTCTTCAGGGTCGTCTTTGGCTCCAGTGGGCTCCCCTGCTTGCTCGGGGCCTGCTCTGACTCTCCTGCACTTGGTGAGTCCCTTGGACCTTGCTCGTCTGTTGCTGCTGCCAAGGCTTGTTGGTGCTAACGCCGGACACCGACCCCCTGGTTCTTGACTTCCGACCTGAGACAGCTCGTGAACGGCTCCTGGTCTTCCACAGCGTCACCTGTTCCTAACAGCTGCAGCAACAAGGTCACCGTCAACTCTCCTGCATCTCCCGTCATCGGTGGTATTGGTCTTCCGTGCCTCCTGGTCACTCCCGAGTGGCATAGACTCTGTCTCCTCTGCTTGCTGGTACTTCTCTTCAATAATCCATCCTTGGATTCCACCGGCATCTTCACTGAAGTCCTCTATTGTGGCCTACAGCGGTTTCTGACGTCACTTCGCACCTATGCACCCAACTTCCCTGATGTAGGTATCCTGGTTCCTGGGGTATCCCCGAGTGGGATGACTCTCCAACCTTCCATCTACCAAAGGGTTTCTTCAGGGTCCTCTAGGAAGGGTCCTTCTTCTTGAAAACTGCAACCATGACTTCCCCATTGACTTGCATTGAGTACGCGGCTGTGTTTCCACTCTGCACACGGACTCCGTGGGGATCCTGGGTACTTACCTTGGGTGGTTCCTTGGGTCCCTAGCTCTTCTAAGTCTTCTGGGTCAAGTCTCGACTTCGGTCGCAGTTCGCATTCCACTTTATTAGTATATGGTTTGGTCTCCCCCTGGAGACCACTGTGTATTTGTGCTACCTACCTGTTCTCCTTTTGAAATATTGTGTGTATTGTGTTTATATCTCCGGGTAGGAGATGTACCAATGTGTTAGTGAGTGTGTATAATAAATATTATCCAGTATTAGGGTATCTTTCATAGATTCACATGCTTGAATCATTGCCCGTCGTCGAGATGGGAGTCCCTGGTACATTTATAGGAGTAATGTCACATTAGACATAGAAGGTAACATGCATCAGGCCTTATATTTAGTAGCATATCTAAGTCCTTATTTAAAAAGGACCAAACTTAAGAGAACAACCAATCAGCTGACACCACCCTCTAGAACCTTCCTGGAAGGAGCTCCAGTCCCTCAGAATTTCTACCGCACATCGTGCTAAGGGAGTCTCCACTGAGCTCTGCTCAGTTTTCTCATCTTAACTTCTAATTATCCTTGTTTTCAGGTTTTATCTTGGATTCAAGATATTTTTCATCTATATTTCCATTGCTTGAGTGAATTGCTCTGATTTCTCCATGTCAGAAACCCCTAAAAGAGGCCTTTTTAGGCCCTGTGGTACCTGCAGAAAGACTGCACATCGATGACCCCCATAAAGACTGCCTTTACTGCCTTTATCCTGATCACAAACCAAAGGATTGCAAGGTATGTCGCACTTTTTCTATAAAGACTTTAAAGGACTGTGAGGGGAAGCTGTTATTATGGCTGCAGGGGCTTAAAGACAGCGAGGACCCTGCATCTTCTGAGGAGAGTGAAGGTTCCTCAAGATCCTCCTCAAAGATGCCTCAAAAAAGACCACTTGACGTCTCTCCAGGTCACTCTTCGCAGCAATCTCCAAAGAAGACACACATAAAGTCTTCAGAGGCTACTAAGAAACAAGATCTGCCCTCCAGGGGGTCTCCTTCCCATCAGAGTTTGATTTCTGTCAAAAAATCCTTTCAGAAATCAGCTTTTGACCCTCCTACTCCTCCGGTGAAGGTGAAACATGCTTTTAAAAAGCCTTCCTCAGCCCCGTCGACGGACAGCTCGTCGACGGCAGTACCGACGACGACAAGAACTCCACTGACTGTCGTCGGAGGAACTTCTTCGACAACAACCGTCGCCACAGTTTCGTCGACGAGTCAAGCTCCTTTGTCGTCGACGATAAAGATAGTCAGATAGTCGTCATCTTCGAAGAAGATTCCGATGACGACCATCCCGACGACGAGTGCTTCGTCGATGGTGTTGCCTGCGTCGACGACGCTACCGTCGTCGACCCTCTCATCGACGATTTCTCCCATTGCGTCCTCGACGACCTCGACGACGAGAGAGGCATCGTCGACGACGGTATTGTCTTCTAGGCCAGTTACGTCTGGGACATCAATACCAATGCCCGTTGACGGTTCCTCGACGACGGTATGTGTACCAACGACGACCTCGTCGATGACACCAAACTGCAGAGCAGGAAAACTATTTTCCCAGCAGAAATTTCAGAGAGAGAGACTGACACCCTCATTAACTTCTCCTAGTAGGGTTCAAGCCTTATTGCTAACTCATCTATTGGATGATGATGAGGACTCGGACGAAGACAGCTTGTTGGGGCTGCGCAAAGCCTCTCGGAGTTGAATGTCGAATACCAAGAAGACTCCGTTGATGAAGACCAATTGTATGACCAACATACGTACTACTCTGACCAACGACGTCAACAGCAACTGCAGCCAGAGATGGTTTGTCTTCCTTCCGCTCTGATAACTGATTTACAATTCATGCTGGCGGACTGCAAAAAGAGGTTTCCTAGGGCCGCACCATCTTCCGGCTCCAGCGTTTTCTCCACCTCCTGTGGTGCAAAGTCAGCATCCACACCTTCCCATGTCTCAAGTGCCTGTGCAGCAGCTTCCATCTACAGATGAAGACGATGAAGGACAACAAGAAGGGGAAATCCAGGATATACAATCACGTCCAGACGAATGGGATGATTACATTATACCTCCACCAGTGTCACCATCTCCGCATCAAGTAGAGACTCTTCCAGAGGATATTGGAGGATTTAATTATCTCTTGGAGAGAGCAGCCAGACGTTTCGAGCTTCTAATGCCTACTCACCAACAAGACTGTTTACTTTACGATTTCAAGGAACTTTTTAAAAAATCAGTCGGGTCTATGCCCATTATCGACTATATTTGGGATCAGGGCATTAAGATAATGAGAAACCCAGCCGCAGATCCTCCAGTCTTACCAAGGCTCGACAAGAAATATAAAGCCCCTGACGACGCGCCTGCTTCCTCACAGGCCACCCCCGACCTGATTCAGTGATTGCCCAAGCGGCTCAATGCAGGTCAAAGAACCCATCAGCTCCGCTTTCAGCACCTCCAGATAAGGAGGGTAGGAGGTTAGACAACATCGGCAAACATTTTTCCACTATGTCGGCATTGACAGTCAGAGCATCCAATTCCTTAGCGCTGCTGGAGCGCTACAACAGACAGATGTGGTCAGACATCGCTCCTTACCTCAACGATTTCCCACAAGACATCAAGGAGGAAGCAAGAAAAGTTTTACCGGAAGGCGAGCGCTCCGCTTCAGAGATAATTGATTGCGCCATGGACATTGCTTCCACTGGTTTCCGTCAGTTAGCTGGAGCTGCGGTCCTCAGGCGCCAAGGATGGCTAAAGGCTACTACATTCAGGCCTGAAGTCCAGACCAAAATTCTAGATATGCCTTACGATGGACAAGAACTATTCGGTAAGCATATCGACTAAGCCCTTCAGGGAATCAAAAAAGACACTGACACAGCCTAAGCTTTGGGTACCCTCCAGTACAAAAGAACCCCTTTTCGTGGTGCACGATGGAAAAGCCAGTCATCCTACAGGGGAGGTTACCAGCAATATAGGTATCCTTCCTATACCTCCTCCAGCCAGCAATACAGGACGCAGTTCGCTCAGAGACAACAGCCTGCTACTGCCTACAGTAAATCTTCCTTTCGTGGGAAGGCGGGACGACAAAAGGAGTCTGCCAGACGTCAATGACCTCTCACTTCTACCGGTTGCAATTTCTTCACCTCCCCCCAAAGTAGGAGGCAAAATCTCCCATTATCTCCAGAACTGGAAGCAAATCACAACGGATCGCTGGGTCCTACAACTAATAGAATTCGGCCATTCCCTAGAATTTATAGAGCCACCTCCACCAACACCTCCTCAACCTCTGGCTCACAAACATCTGCGCCTGTTACAGTTGGAAATAACATCGATGATCCAAAAAGGAGCCATAGAGCATGTTCCTTTCCATCAAAGGGGAAAAGGTTTCTATTCCCGCTTCTTTTTAGTGCGCAAAAAGAAGAACAAGTGGAGGCCAATTTTACATTTACGAAATCTAAAGAAATTCCTCAAGAAACAATCATTCCGCATGGTCACCATTCAGGAGGTCTTGCAGCTTCTCAATGGGAACGACTACATGGTATCCCTGGACCTTCAAGACGCCTATTTCCATATACCCATACACAAGAAGCACAAAATATTTCTCAGGTTCGCTGTAGCCGGCAGGCATTATCAATTCCAAGTGTCACCCTTCGGGCTCAAGTCGGCCCTCGCATTTTTACAAAGTGCCTAGCACCAGCAGCGGCATATCTCAGACAACATCATCACCAAGTTTTCCTGTATCTCGACGACTGGCTCGTCAAAGCTGCTTCCTTCAACGCCGCGAAGAAGTCTTCCAAAGCCTGTCTGCGGCTTTTCATCAAATTGGGTCTCACATTAAACCCAGAGAAATCAGTCCTACAGCCTTCTCGACGACTTACTTTCCTGGGAGCTATCCTAGATACAGTTCTGAAAAGAGCCTATCCAACAGCGGAAAGACA
Source organism: Calotriton arnoldi (assembly GCA_963921515.1). Taxonomy (NCBI): domain Eukaryota; kingdom Metazoa; phylum Chordata; class Amphibia; order Caudata; family Salamandridae; genus Calotriton; species Calotriton arnoldi. The sequence goes on from CAWUFW010000017.1 coordinate 5,701,153, forward strand.
ACAAAAACTTCTGACGTTAGCAAGCCGCATACAAAGAAGAAAGTCTCTTTCGGTGCGCCTATACAAATCCCTGCTCGGCATGATTTCCTCTTGTATTCTTCTGATACCCCACTGCCGTCTACACATGTGTCCTCTTGAGGAAGCTTTAACCACGCAATGGGTTCAGATAAACGGAACCTTCAACGACATAATTCAAGTGACCCCACAAATGGTCACCTCGCTATCTTGGTGGACTCGTCCTCACAATCTGTCTCAGAGGTTACCCTTCCTTCCACAAGCCTCTCCTCTGGTGATAACGACAGATGCTTCTCTGGAAAGTTGGGGGGCCTTCCTTCAGGAACTTCAGATCAGTGGCAAGTGGCCACCTTCTCAGCGGAATCTACACATAAATCTCTTGGAACTAAGAGCAGTTTTTCTAGCCCTTCAGGCTTTCCTGCCCAGGATACAAAATTCTCTAGTGCTTGTCAGAACAGACAATACTACGACAATGCACTATCTAAACAAACAAGGAGGAACTCGATCTCTCTCCCTCTCCCAAGAATCTCAACGAATTTGGAACTGGGAAATTCAACACGGAATTTTGTTGAGAGCGGAGTACGTTCCAGGGAAGGAAAATACATTAGCGGATTCACTTAGCAGATTACAGACAACCTACCACGAATGGGAGTTGAACCAAGATACTCTCAACAGAATCTTCTCCCAGTGGGGCGAACCAACTATAGACATGTTTGCCTCAAACGGCAACGCCAAATGCCAACGCTTTGCAAGCTGGCATCCCCAACAGGGATCTCTGGGGAATGCTTTTTCAATAGCATGGTCCGGCGAATTAGCCTACGCGTTTCCGCCAATTCCTCTCCCTTCCAGGGTTCTAAAAAAGATGAAAGCAGAACCTTGCAAACTAATTCAAATAGCTCCAGCGTGGCCTTGCCAACATTGGTTCACGGAACTCCATCTCCTGTCCTTACAGCCACCGAATCCTCTGAAGCCATTTCCCTCTCTTCTCACGATGAACCAGGGATAAGTTCAACACCTGGATCCAGGCTCTCTGAGATTATCGGCTTGGCTCCTGAGTTCTAGGAATTTCTAAACTTAAACATTCCTCAAGAGGGCAGGGAGATTCTGTCTCGTGCTAGAACCGACAGTACCAACAAAACCTATTCTTTAAAATGGAAAAGATTCTGCGTCTGGTGTGGCTCTGCTAAGGTACATCCTCTCAAATCTTCTCCGGAAGAAGTCTTGCCATATCTCCTCCATCTAGCGTAATCAGGTCTGGCTCATACTTCGATCAAAGTTCACTTGGCTGCAATCTCCTGTTTTCAAAGATCTTCTAAAGGTTCTTCCTCGTGGTCAAACAGACTGATAAACAGTTTCTTAAAGGTCTATTCAGGACCTTCCCTCCTGTGAGAACGCCGCCGCCAACATGGCAACTCAACATGGTACTTGCTCAACTTATGAAGCCCCCGTTTGAGCCTATACATAGAGCTGACTTAAAATTCCTTTAGTGGAAAACTGCTCTTCTCCTAGCTCTTGCGCTCGCGAGAAGAGTTAGTGAACTTCAAGCTTTCACAATTAAAGAACCCTTTATTCAATTTAAGCATGATAGAGTGGTCCTTCGTACCAACCCAAAATTTATACCTAAAGTCCCATCGGACTTTCATCTTAATGAGCCGATTGTCTTAAAATCCTTTTTCCGAATCCTTAAACAGCAGCTGAACGAGCTTTGCATTCTTTGGACTTAAAGCTCTGCCTTAAATTTTATCTAGACAAAATGAAATCCTTCCTTAGGACAAATCAGCTTTTTGTAGCTTACAGCTTACCTTAGGAAAGGTTTTCCCTTAACAAAACAGAGCATATCTAGATGGATCTCTAGTGCTATTCTCTTCTGTCACCAGCAAGCTGGTCAACCTCTACAATCAAAAGTTTGTGCCCATTCCACTAGGCAGTATCTACATCTATGGCATTGTTTGCTGGCGTGCCCCTCTCAGACATTTGTAGAGCAGCAACCTGGAAGGCGCCGCATACATTCACTAAGCATTACTGCTTGGATTCCGAATTGATGAAAGATGCTGCGGTGGGACAGGGGTGCTGAGACATCTATTTCAATAAAGGTGAGCCTTCCTTCCTTCCCACCAACCTTTCTAATGCACATTTCTCTGTTTTTTTTCTGTTCATAATGCCAATATTGTAAACTATCCATTTGCTATTTCGTATTTATATGCATATTTACATTTATCTGTATGTATGCTTTTATATTTCATTCTCAAGAAATAGTTGTTGACTATTCTTACATGTATGGTTTATGTATATGACGAAATGTGCTCATTCCTGCTTTTTATTCTGATTCAAGCATGTGAATCTATGAAAGATACCCTAATACTGGATAAGAAATGAGTTACTTCCCTGTAACTGCAGTTATCCAGTATTGGTATCGTTCAAAGATTCACATGCGACCCGCCCGCCTCCCTTGGAAGGGCTCACTTAATACTCTCAGTTGTACCTCTGGATACGCACGGTGCTTATGAAAATCTGAGGGACGAGAGCTCCTTCCAGGAAGGTTCTAGAGGGTGGTGTCAGCTGATTGGTTGTTCTCTTAAGTTTGGTCCTTTTTAAATAAGGACTTAGATATGTTACTAAATATAAGGCCTTAGGCCTATTACCTTCTATGTCTAATGTGACATTACCCTTATAAATGTACCGGGGACTCCCATCTCGACGGGGAATGATTCAAGCATGTGAATCTATGAAAGATACCAATACTGGATAACTGCAGTTACAGGTAAGTAACTCATTCCTTACCATTTTTATAACTACACTGTGTGGTTCTTTTTTGTTTAACCTACACTACATGATTAGTACTGGTAAAACGCACAAGTTACTAACTTGTGTAACGATATATCTGTAAGAGACAGTAGTTAGTGACAGATTCCTTACCTTAGAATATCCCCAGGCGTCAGGCTGGATCCGGAAAGTTTTTTGCGTAGCAGTACCCTTGCGCGTCGGTAGGCGGCGTCGTGCGGCTCCGCGTCCGTCGTCGGCGTCGTGATCGCCGGGATGACGTCGCGGGCAGCACTTAGGCGCCGCCCCTGCGCGCTGACGTCAGTTCTGTACACGACTTTCCGCGCCAGGAACGCAGAGCCATGCAAGAAGCTGACATAGGTGTCTGAAAAAATACTAGGGCCCTGAAAGGGATGTCCTTAACCCTAGAAATCAGTTCGCAGAACGGGGAGGATGGGTGGGGCGGTAAGGAATCTGTCACTAACTACTGTCTCTTACAGATATATCGTTACACAAGTTAGTAACTTGTGCATCTGAAAGAGACACGTTAGTGACAGATTCCTTACCTTAGAATAGATACCCCAGCAATACCAACCCCGGTGGTGGGTCTGCGAACAAAGATCAGACAAGGAAGTCCTGGAGGACAGAACGGCCAAAGAAGCCGTCCCTCCGAACCGGACTGTCAAGGCAGTAATGCTTTGTAAACGTGTGCAGCGAGGCCCACGTAGCTGCCTGACAGATAACCGGCAGCGGAACACCGCGGCCCAAGGCCGTGGTAGCAGCCGTTGCCCTGGTGGAATGGGCACGCAGCCCAACAGGAGGCTCCTTTTTAGCCAAAGAATAGCAGGTCTTGATGCACAAAGTAACCCAGCGGGAGATAGTTCGTTTGTGCACCGCCCGACCTTTTTTGGCGCCCACGTAGCCAACAAAGAGCTGGTCATCCACCCGGAAGTGTTTTGTGCGGTCGATATAGAAGGAGAGCGCACGTTTTGGGTCCAGACGGTGGAGCCTCTCTTCCTCTCTGGAAGGATGCGGAGGCGGAAAGAAGGTGGGCAAAGTGATGGTCTGCCCAATGTGGAAAGCAGTAACCACCTTTGGCAAGAAGGACGGACGCGTCCGAAGAACAACCTTGTCTGGATGAACAGACAGAAAGGGAGGTTTACAAGATAGAGCCTGGAGCTCACTCACCCGCCGAGGGGAGGTGATGGCCACCAGAAAGGCTGTCTTCAGAGTCAGAAGACGAATAGGACAGTTATGTAGAGGCTCAAAGGGAGCGCACATTAAAAAGGTAAGAACCAAGTTCAAGTCCCACTGAGGCATTACAAGCGGAACAGGAGGGAAGAGGTGTGTAATGCCTTTTAAGAACCTGTTAACAACAGGGGACTTGAAAAGGAGGGCTGATCAGGGAGCCTGAGGAAGGCCGAGATAGCACAAAGATAACCCTTGATGGTACCCAGGGCAGAACCCTGTTGGGCCAGAGAAAGAAGGAACAGAAGGACCTCAGAAAGAGGGGCAGAAAGGGGATTCACAGCCTTTGCTGTGCACCATGCCACAAATTTGTTCCACCTGCAGGCGTATACCACCTTAGTGGAGGGACGCCTGGCTGCCAGAATCACATCACAAACTTCGGGAGGCAAGTCAAAGGAATCAACTGCCGCCGCTCAATCTCCACGCAAGCAGGTGGAGGCTGGACAGGTTCGGGTGGAGGACCGTCCCCTGCTGCTGCGACAGAAGATCCTCCCGAAGAGGCAGACGGATCGGGGGATCTACGCTCATATTGAGTAGCTCGGGATACCAAACTCTTCGAGCCCAGTCCGGAGCCACAAGAATGACTTGGGCCCGGTCGTGCCGAATCTTCTTCAACACTCTGGGTAGAAGCGGTATAGGCGGAAAGGCGTACCATAGACCGCAACTCCACTCGTGACGAAAAGCGTCGCCGAGCGAGTGCCGCCTTGGAAATTCCAACGCGCAGAACTGATGACATTGCGCGTTCTCTTCGGTGGCGAATAGATCTAACCAAGGCTCTCCCCACTGTAGAAAGAGTCCTTGCGCCACTTCCGAGTGAAGACGCCATTCGTGATCCATCATGCACCTGCGGCTGAGTTCGTCCGCCCTGGCGTTCAGGGAACCTGCCAGGTGTTGAACCATCAGGAACATGCCCTGATGTTCCAGCCATGTCCAGAGGCGCAGAGCCTCCTGACAAAGGGTCCACGACCCCACCCCGCCCTGTTTGTTGCAGTACCACATGGCGGTGGTGTTGTCTGTGAACACCTGCACTACCTTCCCTTTGACAGAGGGAAGGAATGCCTTGAGTGCAAGTCGGATCGCCCGGAGCTCCAGAAGGTTGATATGGAGCCGGGACTCCGCCGGAGACCAGAGGCCTCTGATCTCCGCCTCTCCCATGTGACCGCCCCATCCCAGAAGGGACGCGTCCGTCACAACTGTGTGCTCTGGCTGGGGAAGGGAGAGGATCTGCCCATGACCCATTGCCGGTTCGAGAGCCACCACTGCAACTGATTTGCAGTCCCCTCCGAGATCTGGACGTGATCGGACAGGTTGCCCTGGTGATGCGCCCACTGGAACTTCAGGTCCCACTGCAGAGCCCGCATATGCCATCTGGCATGATTGACCAGCAGGATGCAGGAGGCCATGAGGCCCAGCAGCCTCAGGGTCATCCGTGCCGAAACCCAGGATAAAGGCTGAAAGATCGGAATCATAGCCTGAATATCCCGGACTCGCCGTTCGGGAGGATAGGCCCGAAACTGCGTCGTGTCCAGAACTGCTCCGATGAAAAGGAGCTGTGGAGAGGGAATCAGATGCGACTTCGGCACATTGATGGAGAACCCCAGCGAGTGCAGGAGTTCGGCCGTAGTCTGGAGGTGGGAGACGACTGCCTGGGGCGAGCCCGCCTCCAGCAGCCAGTCGTCGAGGTAGGGGAAGACTGAAACCCCTGCCCGGCGCAGATGAGCTGCGACCACCGCCAACACTTTCGTGAACACCCGAGGGGCACTGGTAAGGCCAAAGGGGAGCACGGTGAACTGAAAATGCTCGGGCCTACCGTGAACCGAAGGTAACGCCGGTGGGCCGGCAGGACGGGGATGTGGAAATATGCGTCCTGCAAGTCCAACGCTACCAACCAGTCTCCAGGGTCGAGGGCAGTCAAGACCTGAGCTAGGGTGAGCATCTTGAACTTCTCCTTCCGTAGGAAGCGATTGACGTTCCGGAGGTCCAAGATAGGACGCATGTCCTCCTTGTCCTTCTTGGGCACCAGGAAGTAGTGGGAGTAGCAACCACGCCCTACTTCTGGGGTCGGAACATGCTCGATGGCCCTCTTGGCCAAGAGGGCCGTGACTTCCTTCTGCAGAAGTACCAAGTGATCCCCTGACATGCGGTGGAATTGAGGTGGCATGGCTGGGGGGTGGACTCGAAGGGGAGGGAGTAGCCCCTTCGGACAATGTCCAAGACCCACCTGTCCGAGGTGATGGTACGCCAGTGGGGAAGGTGATGGCGGACCCTGCCCCCTACCGGCGTACTGTGCACCTGAAAGGAGGAACTAGGAGGGTTTGGAGGCCGCGGACGGGTTGGAGGTGGTGGCCTGACCCGCACGCTGGTTGCCCGATCCGCCACGGCGGAATCCACGTCCTCGGCCACGCGAAGACGCCTGCTGCGCGGGCCGGTGGCTGGGCTGCTGACGTGAAGGGCGCCCCTACCGTGGCCACGATAGGGGCGAAAAGCAGAAGTCAGCGGAGGGCGTGTAGCAGAAAGGCCCAGGGACTTTGCAGTAGCCCGTGAGTCCTTAAAGCGCTCCAACGCATGGTCTGCTTTGGACCCAAAAAGACCGACTCCATCAAAGGGCATGTCCATGAGAGTATTCTGGACATCCCCTGAAAAACCAGTGGTTCTCAGCCAGGCGTGGCGTCGTAGCGCCACCGTCGTTGCAATAGACCTGCCCAGCGAGTCGGCGGTATCAAGGCCACATCGGATTGTGTATTTGGCCGCATCCCTTCCTTCCGCAATGGCGCGGGAAAGCAGTGTCTGGACCTCCTCAGAACACTGGGGCAAAACATTCGCCACCGAATCCCACAAGGAGTGGGTATATCGGCCCAAAAGGCAAGCGGTGTTGATGGACCGCAAGCCAGCACTGGAGGAAGAAAAACCCTTCTTCCCAAATTGATCCAGGCGTTTGGATTCCCTATCCGGAGGGGCGGTAGGGAAGGCGGTTTGGGAAGCGGAGGCTTGGACAACCAAGCTCTCAGGGGTGGGGTGGACAGAGAGAAACAGGGGGTCGCCCGGAGCTGGGCGATGGCGTCGGGACACGTTCCTATCCACAGGAGCCCCTGTGTTGGGCTTGGACCAGGCGCCCAAAGAACGTCAGTGAGGGCGTCGTTAAACGGCAGTACAGTCTCCGTAGAGGAGGCTGCCGGCTGAAGCACCTCTGTCAAGAGATTAGTCTTGACCGCCACAGTAGGGAGTTGGAGATGTAAGGCTCCAGCCGCCCTACGCAACACCGTTGCAAAATTGGCTCCCTCCTCCGTAGCCACGGGAGGAGACAGCATGCCAGTGTCAGGGGAAGTATCTAGACCACTGGCATCCCCTAGACCCTCTGTCCAGTCCTCATCGTACTGACACTGTTGTGTCAGAGGGTCATCAGACCCCTCCCAGTCCTCCTGGTCCTCCTCAGGTTCAAAATAAGGGGGAGGAGGGACATTTGGGACCCAAGGTCTCATCGGCGCCGGAACCGGCGTCGAGCGACGTCGGTCCGGGTCCATGTCCGGAGCCGGAAGGAACTGGGGACGACGCCGCCCGGAGCCCCAGGCGGCGTCGAGAACGGCACCGGAGACATCGGCGCCGGCGGAGGTGTCGTTAGGTCGACCGGCGTCGATGGGGGTTCCGGAGCCGGGATCGAGGCCGGGGCCGAAGCCGGAGCCGGGATCGAGGCTGGAGGCACGTGCGACGCCGGGGCCGGAGCCGTCGGCGACGCCGGAGCAACCCCATCAGGGCCCGCGGGGCCCGAAGGCGCACCGGAGGGACCTTGAGGCCCGAAGAGGCGGGCCATGGCCGACAGGAATTCCTGCACTTGGGCCGGATCCGCCCCGAACCCGGGAAGGACGGGTATTGCGGGGGCGACTCCACAGGCATGTCCGGGGCCGCGGGGACGGTGCCGGGAGGGGCCTCAGCCGAGTCGCGAGACCGGCGAGGCAAAGTCCTAGAGTGACGATGCTTTTTGGACTTTTTGTGTTTCGACTTACCGGACGAAGAAGACTTCGATGCCGACGACCGGTGTGGACTCCGCGATCGACCCCTGGACCTCTCACGCGACCGGGGCTTCCGCGGAGCCGAATGCCGGGCCTCGAGGAGCTTTCGAGACCGCTCTCGCAAAGCTTTCGGGTTGAGGGCCTGGCAGTCGGTACAAGACTCCGTGTCGTGGCCTCGGCCGAGGCAGAAGAGACACTCCCAATGCGGGTCTGTGACGGACATCATCCGAGCACAGGCGCCGCAACGTTTAAACCCGGGCATCCCTACGACACCTTGAAGTCGATTGAGAAAAACAGTGAAAAATTCACCAAAACGTTTGGTCAAAAAATGACCAGGGCACTGCTCTTCCCGGATCTGCGCTTGCTGGCGCGGAAAAGAAGAACTGACGTCAGCGCGCAGGGGCGGCGCCTAAGTACTGCCCGCGACGTCATCCCGGCGATCACGACGCCGACGACGGACGCGGAGCCGCACGACGCCGCCTACCGACGCGCAAGGGTACTGCTACGCAAAAAACTTTCCGGATCCAGCCTGACGCCTGGGGATATTCTAAGGTAAGGAATCTGTCACTAACGTGTCTCTTTCAGATAAGCTGCTTAACACTCCTTCTGGACTAAGCCTGAAGGCTGCTCTCCACAGCTACCACTTATAGAGCTTTCTATGGTTGTCTAAGACCACTAAAATCACCATAAGGGTTGTCTGGATTAGTGCAGTGTGCTTCACTTAAATAAGTGTGCACCATATACTAAGCCAGCCTCCTAAGGTGCTTAATAGGGTATTGTGGTTGCACTTGCAGGCTGGACCTTATGGGTATAATATGATAAGGCTAGGCCTTATCCCAGCCTAATTGATTGCGATATAACGCATGGGCTTGTGCAAGAGCCCATTCTGTGGCATATGCTTCTTTAACTTCCTCCGGAACAAGAACTGAAAAGGATGGTAGTATTACCTCCTCCCCTTGTGGGACTGTTGTAACAAACTCCCAGCCAGATCAATTGGGATAGCCTAACCCCCATACCTTGGTCTTAGGTGTCGGGAAGACTGTCACAGGTTATCTTTCTTAGCAGGATGGAGGTCGGAGTCAGCAGGGCTGCATCTCAGTCACAGTTCGCAGCGGTTCGGTGATGATCCCAGCATGAAAATGCTCCTCTCAAAGAACTTTAGCATAGAAGCTGTTTTTATAATAAAGTGCTGCTCTTATCAACTGTAACTGAGATGCAGAGCAACTCATTTGGTTTCGTCTAGCTAACATGAAGTGTGTTCTAACGAACACAGAAAGAAAAGGAAAACTATGGCATTGTGTTCTTCGTGTATGACCCTGGAACTAACTGTACAGACTACAGGGCGTCAGTGCCTATCAGAGATGCACATACAGCACATTCACACATTAGCAGAAAGTGTGGCAAAGGGCACCACCAGAAAGAGATGTCAACCTAAGGAGCTGAATCCAAAATGGAGAATACACGTGAGCCATGCTAAGCTCCATAGGAATCCATTTCAGCGCTGATAAAGTGCCTGGAATTGCTTGAGGACTGCTTCTTCTGTGAAGGTAACTGTTTCTGAGGAACTTGCTTGTCTCCCTGACTAGCTTCCTGCTGAAGTTGGTTGTCCCAAGTAATTCTACCCAACTGCATTGACACCTGCCCAGGTTTTACTTGAAAAATGTCTTAGTGTTAAATATGTTGAATTTGCCAATGCTTGTTTACGGCTGGGTGAAATGCTTTGATTTGTCTATGTGAGGGAGACAAAGTCATCCGAAAAAGCCTAGCGTATCACGAATGGCGTCTCCAACCGGAGGTGGTTCAAGGCCTCTTTCAGCAGTAGGGAAAGCCTTGGTTAGATATGTTCACCACCGCTAAGAACCCGCAATGTCTTCAATTTTGCTTGCTGGAGTTTCCAAGGCGACTATCGCTCAGAGACGCTTTTCATCTCGAGTGGAGCTCTGGCCTGTACGCCTTTCTGCCTATACCACTCCTGACAGATTTCTCACGAAGATCAGGTACCACCTGGCTCAAGTTATTCTTGTGGCTCTGGATTGCGCACTGAGAGTCTGGTATCCCAAGCTGCTGAGCATGACCATTGGTCCCCTCATCAGTTTGCCTCTTCTAGAGGATCTACTGTCGCAGCAAAAGGGGGGGAGGGTTCTACACCCGAAACTGCACACCCTCTACCTTCAAATCACTTGTTGTGGCTAGGTTTCTTAAAGGCTTGCTGCACATCTCTCCCCCAAGACCATTCATAATACCACAGAGTGATCTAAATCTTGCTCTCACCTTCTGGATGTGTGCACCCTTTGAGCCCCTGAAAAATTGGCCTCTTAGGCTGTTGACCATCAAACTACCTTTCTAGTGGCCATAAAATTGTCCAGGAAGGTCAGCAAATTGCAAGCAGTCTCAGCACTCCCTCCCTACACCACCTTCTACCTTGACAAGCTGGTCCTCAGGACACGTGCCTCCTTCCTTCTGAAGGTTGTGACTCCCTTCCTAGTAGGCCAGAACATTACCCTATCTACCTTCTTTGCTCCTCCTTATCCCTCCAAAAACTAGGAGAGACTTCGCCGGGACCCAAAAAGAGCGTTGTCGCTCTACCTTGATCGCACAAAAGAGTTCCGAGTGGACGATCAACCATTTGTAGGGTACGTAAGAGGTAAGAAAGAGAAGGCTGTGCAGAAATGGAGCATCTCAGATGTATAGTGCCCTGCATCAAGATCTGCTACGCATTGGCCAAGAAGCAACCCCCTGAGGGTTTGCATGCTCATTCCACCAGAGCTAAGGCTGCAACCCCTGCGTTAGCCCACAGAATCCCTGTCCTGGGCATCTGTCAGGCAGCAATGTGGGCATCTTTTTACACGCTTACCAAAAACTACTGTCTGGACAGTCAGGCCCATCGTGACAGGCACTTCGTCTGTTCGGCCCTGCAGGACTTTTTGATTTCAATTGCCTTTGCAGAACCACCTCCAGGGAGGTATTGCTTGGGTATCTATTCTAAGGTAGAAGTCTGTATCAGATTAACAAGTTACTAACCTTTAATAACTCCTTATCTGGTAGAGACTATATCTAGCTGTAGATTTCTTACTTACCCCACCCTCATCCCCGCCCTGCGAGTCAATTGTAGTGTAAAGGACACCCTTCTCGAGGGCTTTGTATTTCACACCAGTGATCAGTTCTCATCATGGCTCCACGCTCCTGGCATGGAAAGTCGCAAAGTAACCGTAGTCAATGTGCATGGGTAACTCCTATATAAGTACCACGCAAGTCATTTCTGCCGGACGACACAGACGTGGAGTTGAACGATGCCAACTGCTGGCGCGCCGAAGTTCTGCTCAAAAACGTCTGGATCCAGTCTGACGCCGTGGGAATATTCTAAGGTTAGGAATCTGCGGCTAGATATAGTCTTACACAGATAGGAGTTTGCAAAGGTAAGTAACTTGTTTATAAAGTGCAAACCTAGATATAAAGCAACAGATTGGCGTACAAGAGACGAGTTGTCAGACCCCATTTGGGAGACCTACAGTGAAAAGAGGCGCTACAGGGCCACTAACACGGGGGCTGAGAACGTTTGTCTCTGCTGTCCCGGCATCTGTCCTACTATGGCTGTGCACGCTAGCCCACGTACAAACCCTTCAGCACTTGAATCTCAGTGGTAGCGATGGCTTGCAATCAGAGGCTTCTAAGGAAGGTAGGGTGGGGGTGTGCAGACCCAACAACCATCCTGCAGCACAATAACTGAATGTCTTACCCAGTGCCTTACTTATCTACGAAAAGAACTTTAATACATGCACACTTAAAATGGAATACTACACAGATTATAACAGGATGTAGGAGGCTGGCTCAGTATATAGTGTCCACCTATGGTGAGGCACTGTGCACCGAGTCCAGGCAACCCTTAGTGATAGTGTTTAGGTCCCTGAAAACCGGAGCTCTCAAGGGGTAGCTGTTGAGAGCAGCAAAGGCTTATCCAGGAGGGTGTAAAGCAAGTGCATTTACCACTATAGTCAGTCAGTAAGCTTTTCACACAAGAAAGAACCACACTAGGTGAGTTTAGCAATACTTTGTATTTATTAGTACACACTAGACACTAAATTGGTATATCTCCTACCCGGAGATATCAACTACACGCAAGAAATACTTCAGAAATAGGTAAGTATCATAGAAAAACACACAGGGTCCAACCAGGGGCCAAACCATATACTAAAATAGTGGAATATGAGGGAGTAAACGGCACTAGTACCCAAGGATGGAAGACCACTGGGGAAACACGGAACCACCCAAGATGAGTAGCCAGGGACCCCAAGGCGCCCGGGTGCAGAGTGGTTACACAGGGTCACACGTCCATAGGATAACACAGGGTAAGTCGCGGTTGGAATTTCACAGTTCTAGGACCCTTCCCAAAAGACCCTGAAGTAACCACTTGGATCAAGGAAGGTTGGAGAGCCACCGCATCCCAGGAACCAGGATACCAACACCAGAGAGCCCAGGTTCATAGGGATGAAGTGCTGTCGGAAAAGTGTGTAGACAACAATGGAGGTTCGTGGAAGTTCAGCAGCTACAGCATCTCGTGGACCAGGCCGGTGGAACTAGGACGTGGAATCCAGATGAGAAGAACCTGAAAGCAGAGGGGACAGAGTCCAAACCACCAGGAGGCACAGGAGCACAATACCAGCCCTTGTCTTTGGTTCTTGCTGTAGCGCAGTGAGGTTGAAGCAGCAGCTGTGGAGCGCAGACGAGGATGCAAGAGCACAGGAGCCTTCCAAAGTTGTCGCACGACGGTCGACGAGTGCAGGAAGGACGGTGGCCAGCAGGACCACCAACAAGCCTTGGCAGACACAAACAACGGATTACAGGTGAAGATGCCGTGTTGCAAACTAGCAAGGTTTGTGGGACTAACCCAGCAAGGGTAAGTCAGGGCCAGCCCCCAGCACGCAGGAGAGCAAGCAGTAATCGATGGAGCCCCCTCGAGGACCATTTGGCAGCAGGCACAGGGAGTCCCAAGGAAACCTCAGCAGCTCCCAGGAGTTGAAGGCACAAGATGCAGAGGATGCAGGCAGGAGCTGGGCAATGCTGGAGGATGGAGGCTTCTTGGTACTTGAAGATCTTTCGTGAAGAGAGCCAACAAGCCTTGGCAACAGCAACAGGTGCGGTGCACAGGGAGGCGTTTCATGTCGGCTGGAGAGGGATTACAGTCACCCCACTTGCAGGGAGGACTGGTCAGGCCTCTGGAGAACCAGCAAACCACCACCTGTGTTGCACAGCCTGGCAATGTCTGTTGGACAACAGGATCAGCAAACCGGTTGTCGTCGTAGAGGTGCCTGCATATGCAGGGAAGTGACTTCTTCACTTCAAGGGTGATTCCTTCTGGCTGGGATGCAGGGTGAATCCTTGGTGACTCGGAGGATGCATGGCCATGGATTTGCAGAACTTGAAGCAGCACAGGGACGAAGATGCAGCAGGAATCTTTCCACCAAAGCAGTCTTGTCTTTGGCCCTGGCTCGAAGAACAGAAGAGTTCCAGTGTCCACCAACAGAAGAGTCTTGGGACAGTCTTCAGACGACAGGCAGTCAGATCTTGAAGTTGTTGTCAGGACAAATCTAAGGACCTACCCTCAGGGGAAGCCCTTAAGTAACCCTAAAAGGGGGAAGGACGCCTTCTGTGGTGACCCGTCTATCAGAGGGGGCAGGGACGCTACTCAGATGGCCTAGCCAGTCAGATGCTCCTAGGGTCCAAGATTCAACATGGCAGAATCAAGTGGCAACCTGGAGGATCTCAGGGCACCTCCCTAGGGAGGAGCTGGGCAGGGGGTGGACATTCCCCTATCTTTTGTCTAGGGCACCAAATATGCCCTTCAATGAACTCTGGTGGCTCTCGGAAGTGCACCCACCCTACCTAATTCTAAAGGAGAGGTGGTCACACCTCTCCTTTTCAGAAAATCCTTTGTTCAGCTTCCCCTCCCCTGAGTGAAGCTCATCAGCAGGGGGGGCAGAACTCTGTCTAGGGCCGGCAGCAGCACGAGTTGGCAGTCAGACCCTGTAAAGCTACACAGGTAGGTATTGGGTAGTCCTCTAAGGAGCCTTCCAGTACATGGTATCGTGCAACTAATACTGGAATCTGTGTAGTTGCATGATCCCAACATGTTTGATACCAAACATGGCCAGGTTCGGGGCAACCATTTTGTAGTTGGACATCTCGACGTGCCAGTGTCCACTACATACCTTATAAAGGCTGTCACACACTTACAAAGCCCAGAGAATGGATCCCAAGGTTTGTAGGGGTACCTCTGCTTGTGCAGGGGTACCCACATACTTGGAACCAAGCACGCTGCCCTTGTACTGAAGGGCCTACCTTAGGGGTGACTTATAGGTTAAAAGTGCAGTGACAGGGATACAAGGGAAACTTTATATCCAAAGTGAAAGGTGCAAGCACCCTTTCATGCAAACTGCAATGGCTGCTCTGCAGACACAGTTTGCATGGGCTCCCAGGTGTGGCATAATGCATGCTTCAGCCCATGGGAGACCCCTGTTGTACCAATGCCCTGGGTACCTCAGTACCAGATACTAGGAACTTATAATGGTACCCCAGTATGGCAATTGTTGGGTGTACAAAGTACTTACCATGGAATTTAGGAGAGAGAGCACTGCCACTGGGGTCCTGGTTCACAGGATCCCAGTAAACTACAGTCAAAACATACTGACACCAGCCAAAAAGTGGGAGTATCTATGCTAGAAAGATCCTACTTTCCTACACAGGAGATACAAACTTATACAGGTGTTTAGTTTATTGCACCTCGAATATCGCCCTCCCTTCCCCACTTCTTCCCAGGTGTCCCTTCTTTCATATTTCTAAACAGTCCCCTTTTAGGAATGAAAGTCAATGTAAGGAATTGAGCCTAACAGGTGACGCGTGCAGTCCGATTCTCGGCTGTGGCGCACAGAGTGTTTGTGGTTTTAAAGTGATTTTAAGTTGAATTAGCGATTTTGCACAATCTTTTTTTAAAATACAAACTGTCTACTTGAATTTGTACCTGAATCTCATGGTGGGCAAGGAGCTGTGTTCTATGCTCCGGGTGGGGGCAGACATTTCGGGGCATGACAGGTTAACGCTCTAGCTGCCACGGTCCTCACGCTCGCCCCTCATTGAAAAGGGGCGGATGACGCGACCGCCCAGCGGACGCGCGCAGCGGGCGCGCCAAAGGCAAGCCCGTCTGCGCCCGTCCACGCCCGAACGGGTCCAGGGGCTACGACCCCTGGCTCTTCCAAGAGATCACCCTGCTCTTACACGGCGAGTCAACTGATCAATCTCAGAGGAACAGAGGCGCAGGTGTGCTATCATAGCTTTGGGCCACCTTTTGTTAGTAATAAATGCCCTCACTGCTCCTTAGTATTTGATCCCCTACTTTCAGTAGACAAGACTTCCCTTCACATTAGTGCCTATAAAATGTGCATGCTGAATTGCCGCTCACTTCCCAAACACGCCATTGAAATCCGGCTCATTCTGGAGGATGAAAAACCGGATGTGATGTTTCTTACAGAAACTTGGCTCACCAGTTCATCAGATCCGACAGTGGTCCAGGCTCTTCCACCGGGCTATGTAATTCAAAGACAAGATCGGACATTAAGTAGAGGAGGGGGCTTAGCCATTATACATAGAGACACCTTTAACTGTCGGATCAAAGCAGGTCTGATTTCCGATTGTGAAAGTGTTTCGTTTGCCATTTGTTTCTCGCAAACTTGTACCTTCTCTGGGGTCTTAGTTTATCGACCGCCAGGAGCAATCGGGCATTTTAACAACGACCTACCTGAAACAATAGCTAATTCAGTGAGTTCCCTGTCCAATTGTTCCGTACTGGGGGACTTGAATGTCCACTTTGATGATATTTCCTCACCCTATGCGGAGGAATTGATCGATAGCTTAGGTGCCCTCTCCCTCAATCTGAAAGTGAATAGTCCCACTCACCTAAAAGGTCATTTACTCGATCCCATTTTCACCAACATTAATAACTTAATAGTGGAGAATCCTGTTCCATTACCTTGGACTGATCATTATTTAATATCTTTTTCATGGTCTCCGGTGATCAGTGATCTACCACTGGAGCCAGTCAAGAAACTTAGCCGTAACTGGTCCAAGCTTTCTATTGAGGCATGGGCAATTACTCTTAACAATACCTGTCCGGTATTGGAAGCCGATCCAGATTTAGCCAACCATGAGTTTAACCAATGGATTGAAGCCTCTCTGGACTTGGTGGCTCCGAAGAAATGGACTACTAATAAGAAGGGCCCTAAGAGCATTGCATGGTACACCCCTAAGCTTAGAGAATTGAAATTAAAACGTAAACAATCAGAGAGGCAGTGGAGGAAAGATTTCTCAGATGAGAGGAAGTGCGTTTACAGGGGGGCTATAAAAATTTATAAGCTAGAAGTTAGGAAAGCCCAATCTCTGTATTACGCAACTAGGATTTCCTCAGCTTCTAATTCCCGCGTGAAATTTTTAAAATTGCCAAATCCCTAATTTGTCTCCCGTCCCCAGCATTACCCGCTGCTGATACTTTAGGACGCTGCAACAATATAGCAGAGTTCTTTTTAAAAAAAATTCAATCTATTTATTTAGCATTTCCTCCAGTAACTTTGAAAGACCTCACGTTGGAAAACGAATCGAAATCATCTGTTACTTCACTGGTGAATATTCCTCGGCTGGACATAAAATCCCTTAAAATCCATTTTAATAAATTAAAATCAGGTTCCCCTAGGGATATGGCCCCCCCCACTGTTCTGAACCAAGTTTTTGATACAGTTGCGCCCACGATTTTAGAACTTATTAATCTTTCTTTGGCTTCGGGGACTGTTCCCTCCCTATGGAAACGAGCCATGGTGAGAGCACTGCTTAAGAAATCCGGGTCCGACCCTGAAACTTTGGCGAATTACCGGCCGATCTCGCTACTTCCAGGTATTGCAAAAATTGCGGAAAAGCGTGTCAATTCCATTTTGTCCACCTTCTTGGAAGAAAATGACTGCTTTCATCCATCGCAAACTGAGTTTAGACCCCATCAGGGCACAGAGACAGCTCTGATTGTAGTGGTTGAGGAAGCAAGGAAAATCTTGGATGCCGGAGGCTCAGCGGCAATGGTCCTCTTAGATCTGAGTGCGGCTTTCGATACCGTTAATCATCAGCTGCTGGTCTCTAGACTTAGAGAAGCAGGGGTGTCGGGAACTGCACTAAGGAGGTTGGAGTCTTTTTTAGACGACCGCTCATTTCAGGTTTTTGAGGACAACTCTATTTCCAAGAGTATGTCATTGAGCTGTGGGGTTCCTCAGGGTTCGTCCCTGAGTCCCACCCTCTTTAACATTTATATGAGCCCGCTGGCCAATATCGTTAAACCCTTTGGCATACAGATCGTCACATATGCGGACGATACCCAATTGATTGTTTCCCTTAATTTATATAAAATGTAGAATCAACTCTGTACAGGAATTGATCACACTATGTAAGGCTCCGCCAAATGAGTTTGTTTGCTACAATTTATATAAATTTTTAAAACCTATTTTAACTTTGTATTAGAATGAAAACCTTTCTTTTTAACAAACTGTTTAAAATTTTATATCATGTATTGAATATTTGTGGTTCTCAGGTGAGAACTAAATCAAATAAACTTGAACTTGTTTCCCTTAATCAATCTGGGAACGGGGAAAACAATTTGGCCGATTGTTTGGAAAAAGTGTCAGCATGGATGGAGGGCTCATATCTGCAATTGAATGGAGCAAAAACGGATCTGATGTTTTTGGGTAAACCTTCCCCATTAGCTCCTAGCTCTTTATGGCCTAAATGTCTGGACAGTATGCCCCCCCCTAAAGAACAAATAAAAAGCCTTGGAGTCTGGCTTGATCATAATCTAGATATGAAGGAACAATCCCGGAAGGTAGCAGGAACCTGTTATGGAATACTTAGGATGGTTAGGAAAATCCTCCCCCTGCTGCCGTTTAAGGCAAGGAAGCTGCTGGTCCAAGCCTTAATTCTCTCTCGGCTAGACTATGCAAATGCCCTGTATCTGGGATCCCCACGTTCAACGATAAAAAAGCTCCAGACTGTGCAGAATTGTGCAGCTAGACTCCTTTTACAGATCCCCCACAGAGAATCTGCACGAGCATCTATTGCCGCCCTACACTGGCTTCCAGTTGCGGAGAGGATCCAGTTCAAGTCCCTTTGCATTGCTCACAAGATTCTGGCCTCCAAGGGTCCACCTATCCTACATTCCATTGTTATTCCGCACTGTCCCAGTAGAGCCCTGCGCTCTGGAAATAAACGTATGGCTGTAGTCCCTAGAATATATAGGTCTAGGAGTGGGGGTAGACAATTCTCCTACATAGCCTCCAAGAGCTGGAATGCCCTTCCAAATCACATTCGTTTGGAGGACGATTATATGTCCTTCCGTAGACAACTGAAAAAGTTCTTGTTCCCGGTTGTCTAAAGCCGGTCATCTTGGTTGGCTCCGTTCCTAGCGCTGGGAGGCCTTCTGGTAGCCATGCGCTCTATAAATGCCAATTCATTCATTCATTCAAGGCATGAATCAAGGCTTAGTTGCTGATACCCCAGTTCAATAGCAAGTGTACACAGTTCACTGCAGTCCCCATTTTAAAGAATCTTCCACATGCAGGTCTCCGTGTCCATTTTGACTTCTGGTGGGAAACCAGCTACACGTGTCTCGCACCTCTCCCACTTTTGGGAGGAAACGCACTAGCGCAGGCACAGCTTCAAGGAGGCCTCAGCAGAATGGGACAGCAGGTGATGCTGCCTGGAGTCCGTTGCCAATGGTAGGTACTAGATGCAAGTGGGGGCCCTTGGCACATCTCCGTTCCTTGGTGGCAACTTCCACCATGGGCACAGCTCTTGATATCAGCATTGTGAACAGCTGTTTTGGTAGGGCTCGCAGATCACTCTCCGGAGTCTTCCTCGGCTTGATAAACGCACAGCACCAGGGTCTGGCTGCTTCTGGTACTCCCTGACAGCTACACTTCCTGCAGGGTTGGCAGGTTCTTTCCTCTTTCAACAAGCAGGTTAGCTTCCAGGTGCTTCAGAATGAGTACAGCTCTTCAGTGAGGCAAGATTATAGTTGCTGTCTTTTCACTCCTAGGAAGATGGCTGTCAGTCGGACACCATCTGCAGTTGCACTCCTTTCCTTGATCAAAAAGAGTGTGGAAGTGGAACAAAGTGAGTACGCAACTGGAACAACAAGCGAGTCAATGGCTCCCACTTTAATACAGTCAAAACAGACCGAGATGTGGACTCTGTGATTGCACCTTTAGAACAGGTTTCAGGTGTTTCTAATTTCAAGTGTCCTCTCCAGGATGCTTTTCAGACACAAACTTTGTGTAGAGAGTTGCTCATCACAGCAGGTAGTTTCCGGCCTGGGCAACTCACAACAGAGACACAAAGATGTGTGAGCTTTCTGCACCTCGCTATCATCAGCCACACTGAACAGTGATCAGAGTAGAGACAAAAGGCAGGCCTCCCTTATAGGGATCTCTTTCACCTTAACAGAGATTGCCGTCCCATCCTTCACCACACCATTTAATAAGTGGCAGTGCTACAGGAAGATTTGCCAACAGCTCCTATAAGCAAAACCTTTGTGATTCTCTTAATTCCTT
Source organism: Calotriton arnoldi (assembly GCA_963921515.1). Classification (NCBI taxonomy): domain Eukaryota; kingdom Metazoa; phylum Chordata; class Amphibia; order Caudata; family Salamandridae; genus Calotriton; species Calotriton arnoldi. The sequence goes on from CAWUFW010000017.1 coordinate 5,720,813, forward strand.
TTTTATCAATAAGATCGAGATTATCAAAAAGAGTATCCCTCCTAGTCACCTGCAAAATGTTACGTCATCTGACGATAAGAACACATAAACTTTCGTCCTTCCCCGAGATCAGTAAAGAGGATTTACCTGACTTTTTAACAAAAGTAAAATCAGGATCGCCCAATGATACCTGTCCTCCAAACATTTTAAAAACAGTATTTACTAATTTTCCAGATTTTACACTGTCTTTTCTTGATCTATCTCTCACTCAAGGCATAGTCCCTAGTTTCTTTAAAAAGGCAATTGTAGTCCATTTACAAAAGAAAGCTGGCTAGGATCCTCTCAACCTGAAATGCTATCGGCCAATCTTACTCCTACCCTATTTGGCAAAATTACTTGTGGCGCATGTAGCTCACCATCTCTGCTCCTTTATGGAGGCCTCAGATTTCCTGGATCCTTGTAAAGTGGGCTTTCGCCCAGCTCATTCAACAGAAGCTGTAATCCTGTCGGTAGCAGACGGCATGCGAGAGGAAATGGATATAGGCAACACTCAAGCATTAGTACTCCTCTAACTGTCCGCGGCCTTTGACGCAGTCAACCATAATCTTTTGACTGACCATGTCAGGGCCGCAGGACTTTAGGACTCAGCATTTAACTGGATTGTTTCCTTTCTTAAGGCCAGATCTCAATCAGTTAGACTTCCCCCTTCAATTCTCCTGAAGTCCAGTTGAATTGTGGGGTGCCACAAGGCTCTTCCCTCTCCCCTTATCTTTTTAATATATATATCCACAGCCTGGTTCACTCTCTCAAAACAGATGAAAGTCAGAATTTTCAAATATGCTGATGACATGCAAATCCTTTTCACGATTGATAATACTTCTTATTCTAAGTTACATTTCCAACGTATCATGCTGTTCACCCGAGATTGGATGAACAGCAATCATGTGAAAATAAAGTCTGACAAAACAGAGATAGTAGTTACCAAAAATAAACTTGACCTCTGGAATCCTTCCTTTTGGCCCACTGAGATTGCCCCCTCCCCCCAAAGAAGTCTGTAAAGAGTCTTGTACTTCATAGAAATACAATATTGTGAATCCTATGAAATTTAACTCCATTCTCCAGCATTGGATCTTTCATAGACTCTAATGCTTGAATTATTCCCCATTGTCAGACTCGTAACAATGTTACTAGAGCAGTGTACATTTACACTAAATAATATACATTGAGTTAAGAACTTAACCTTTACATCCTATCCACATCATTATAAGTGATCCAAATTCAAGCTAATCGGAGGCCGGCACCCTCAGCTGTTCACCTGTCAGAGGCTTCCTGCTGTCAGATTTTTCTACTGCATGTTCTGTGCGAGGAACCCTCTGGAGAGCTCGTTCATAGAGAGCAATTTCTTCAGTATTTTCATCTTTTTTCAGAAGAACATTTTTCTTTTAGCATAGTTGAAGCTGTGCAGAAAGAATCTCTCTCCAAAGCATGCAAGGCTTGTGGGAAGAAGATTTATATGGATGACCCACATACAAAATGTTTATATTGTTCACATCATAATCACAAGCCTTAGGATTGTGATATTTGTAAGACTTTTTCAAGCAAGACCTTGAAAGACTGGGAGAGAAGACTGGCTTTGACTACTTGTAGGAAAGTGCCTCTTTTGGACATGGTTGGCCCCCACTTTTTGCCTAGAAAATGATATTGTTTCGACTGGAAGTGCACATGGTCTCTGCCAACCAGGTCCCCTTTGCCAGATCTCCTTTTCTAAACTATACCTTTGTTTCCACAATTGGCACTCCTTTAGCTCCCATATAAGTCCCTTGTAAAAGGTACCCCTGGTACCAAGGGCCTTGTGTTTAAAATGGGTCCCTAAGGGCTGCAGCATGAATTGTGCCACCCTAAGGGACCCCTCACCGAGCAGATGCAAACTGCCACTGCAGCCTGCATGTCTTGGCACAAACAAAATTGAAGAGTCAACATGGCACACATCCCTGTGTGTCATGCCCATAGACACTGCATGAGATATAGGTAAGACACCCCTCTATCAGGTCTTAGCCCTAAGGCAGGGTGCACTACATCTCCTGTGAGGGCATATCTGTATGAGCAGATATGCCCCTGCAGTATCCTTGTAGATCCCTGGATATTGCAAGTGACCGGGGAAGCCATAATAAGTACAGGGGCTGGACACTCATTATTATGAGTTCCCAAGCTCCATGATGGCTTCACTGACATATGGGATGTTTAGTACCAAACATGTCAGCATAATAAACCTGCACTGATTCCAGTGTCAAATCTATTAAAACGTGCAGACAGAGGACCCCTTAGAGGGGTTCCCTGAAACTTGCCAATCCTTAATGTGGTCACTGACTGGCCTGAGCCAGCCTGCTACCACCAGACAGTGTTCTGACCTCATGGGTCATGGGGAGAGTGCCTGCACACCCTGAGGTCGAGAACAGTGCCTTTCCTGGGTGTAGATGTTCACACCTCCCTCTAGTCAGGAAGAGCCATCCATGGCAGGGGGCTTCAAAGGCCTTGGTGCCTTTGTAATGTGACCTCGGCCTCTCCTGTTATCCTGTTAAAGGGAGCAGGATCCCTTCATGTCCTCACCCCCTTTTTGGTGGGAGGATAGGTGGGAAAACATAAAAAGATTAGGAGGTGTGCCCCCCCGCCAACTTCAACCCTCAGGTGCTGGAGGCGAGTTGAAGTTCACTTTTCAGTATCCACCATCTTGAAGATGGTGGGATTCCTCCAATCAGGATCAGGGATATGCCCACCCCCCACCTGGGGGGAGCATTTAGAGGGTGTAGTCCCTTTAAACGCCCCTAAATGTTGTATTTAGGTGGGAGCCCTGAACTTCAGTTCCTGATGACCTAAGAAGAGCCATACACTACAGAGCTGCATCAGCAGAGAAGCCTGCGAAGACCAACTGACTTGGCCCCAGCCCTGCCGGCCTGTCTGCAGCACTCGACGAACCTGCACCGAAAGACTACTTCTCCTGCAGTCTTATTCACAAGAGAGAGTAAGAGAAGCAGGTCAGTTGCAATCTCCCAAATACAATCGCATCACAAAAGGCAACTGCTGGTGTCTGTGTATCCGTAAGGGATATTCAGACAACTCTAAGGTAAAGGGACATACGAAAAAGACGGAGGAGTGTAAAAGGATACCTCTGCGGTCAATTGTTAAGCCTCTCACTATCTTTGGGTGATGGGATATCCAAAGATATTGGAGAAGACGCCTCACTCACTTGTTGTGACATGCTTCATCATAGGCGTCTTTCCACACCCAGGTAAGATGGTACTACCTGGGCGGACTCAACCAAAAGATGTTATGGGATTCTTATATAAAATATTAACTGGCCATGCAGGGAACCAGATGAGTGAAGTTAAAAATACCTACAGGTATACCCAAACAATAAGTTTATTCATAGGGTACCTGGGGTACTGCATAAAAACGTGATACAAAAAAGGGTTTTTTCTTTCTGAACGTTATTGGTTCAGGTTTACCCACATCAGAATGCCAACATGTTTCGGCCAACAACTAGAGCCTTTACAGGTCTGGGGCCTTCTTCAGGGCTAGAATCTCTACTCTAGGCAGTCCCTGCTCTAAAAAATCAGCATGTATTTCATGCGAATGAGGCCTAATGCGCTCACCTGTTTCTTTCGGTTTTCCAGTACATGGGATCACACCTATAACACTGGAATCGGTGTTGGGGTATGATTCCAAAATGTTTGATACCAAACAGCCATTATATAGTTAGACATCTCGTAATGACTGATGTCCACTATATGTCTCAAAATAGCTGACCACACTTACAAAGCCTGAAGAATCAACTCAGGGGTTTGAAGGGGTGTCCTGCTCGTGCAGCAGCACCCTCACACGTATAACCAAGCACCCTGCACCCAGGACTGAAGGGCCTACCATTTTTTTGTTTGATCTGTTTATTAGATTTTCACATATATAATATATTTGACAGGTGTATACTTTTTCTAAAGAACCAGTAGTTAAGCTTAAAAAAAGAGGGTTCAACACAATAAAGCAGTAAAGTGACACAGGAATAATAACAATCTGTCTCATTGACTTGGGTTATCTTTACCCTTGGTCTAACATATAAATAAAGTCATTCCAATTAAGGTACGTTTCCTTATTATAACACAAAATAAGCGTATTGTACGTGTACATATTGGTTTCATATGTGCGATTTGGAGGGTTCCTTCCGACGATGTCATTACAACTAGATTTTGACCAAACGATTGTTTGAGTACCATTGAAACAATATACCAATCAATTGGAGGGACAAGGAAAGAGCTCAGGAATACCTATGAGTGGGGGGGAAAGCAGACAGTCACCACTGCATTTTTATCAATCATACATTTGCACATATGTATATATTATCAATATATAGTAATACATTTTGGCTGAGGTGTTTAATACATGCTGCATATTCCAAATCACAATTTAAGACACATTGCAACACTTGTTTAGAGAAATTTTAGTCAGTGTTAGGAACGTCGGACAGGTCATCCAGGGTAACCAGCCCTTGAAGTATGCACAGCATTGCATTCCATGCTGTGGAAATGGGGTATTACGGAGCCCTAACGTGTCCTCCCTTACTAATGAGACTGTTTCAGCCTTGGCCCAATTTATCATGGAGTATAGCCATGCCTTTATCGGCGGGGATCATCTGCCTTCCATCGGCGTGTAATAAGCCTTTTAGTCTCAGCCAACCCCAGATCCAAAAATCTAGAAGAGGCTTAATGCTTCTTGCTTCTAGGGAATATCCCCATTATGCATGCTTCCCATGTCTGCGGTAGCTCTCTATCCGTGCTTGTATTCAGGGAACGTATCACCTCCTCCTAGTACGTTTGCAATTTGGGGCATGACCAGAGCATATGTAGCAAATCGGCACCTATCATCTTGCATCGTGGGCAGCATGCATCTATCCTGTTGAAATATCTATCTGAAAGAAAGTTAGTTATAGATTCCTTACCTTGGAATTACCCCCAGGCGTCTGACTGGATCCGGAGAATTTTTTTGTCGAAAGGTGGCATCGGTCGGCTCCGCGTTCGTCGTTGGCATCGTGGTCGCCGGGATGACGTTGCAGTAGCTACTTAGACGCCGCCCTCGCGCGCTAACGTCAGTTCTTTCTTTTTCCGCGCCAGCCAGCGCAGATCCGGAGAGAGCAGTACCTCCAGTCATTTTTTGACTGACTTTTTGACGACTTTTGTCAACACCGTTTTTGAGTCTTCGACTCCTGGTGCACAAGGGATGCCCGGTTTCAAGACCTGCGGCTCCTGTAGCCGACTGATGTCGGTGACAAATCCGCACCGCGTGTGCCTGTTCTGCCTGGAGCCCAACCACGACCCCAAGTTGTGCTCCGACTGCCGAACCATGAATTCGAAGTCTTTGCGGGAGCGGTCCCGAAAGCTTCTCCAGGCCCGGCAGTCGGCTCTATGCCGTTTGAGGTCCCGGTAGCGTGGGAGGTCGAGGGACCGGTCGCGGAGCCACCACCACCAGTCTTCTTCCAAGTCTTCGCATTCCTCAGGTAAGTCGAAGCACAAGAAGAAGTCGAAGAAGCATCGTCGCTCTTCGACTTCGCCCCGTTGGTCGGCCGACGCGACGAGGGATGCGGGTGGTGCCCCTCCTGCGGCTCCGCGTGCGGAGCCTGAAGGGTCGACTCCGAGTTTCCCTCCCTTTCCGGGACCCAGAGCGACCCCTGCCCAGCTTTGCCAATTTTATGAAGCGATGCATGCCATCTTTGGGCAGTCCAACTCCGCCGGCGCACCTTCGGGCCCCGCGGACTCGGCTGGGGGCCCTGGGACTTTGGCGCCGGTGGCTCTGGCCCCGGCACCGCAGGGCCCCCTTGGATCCAGGCCTGGATCCGGACCGGCACCGGTCGACCTGATTACACCTCCCACGGCGCCGAATCCACCGGCACCACATCCGCAGCCGACGCCGGTTGTGTCCCTAGCCGGCGTCGACCCCGGCCTCCACCTCGATGTAGACACGGAGCCGGACCGGCGTCGACCAACGCCGGATCCGGCGCCGATGGGTACTTTTGCGCCCTTGTTCTACCCTGGCTCTTTTAGACCAGATTGGCAGTCAGAGGAGGGTAAGGAGGACTGAGAGGGGTGAGGGGTCTAGAGACCCTTTAACTGACCAGTTGGGTTATGAACCGGACTGGAGAGAGGAACTGGGGGAAGCCAGTGGTCTGGATATCTCACCAGACCTTGACATGTTGTCTCCTCCTACCGTGGCTACGGAGGAGGGAGCGTCTTATGCCGTGGTGTTGCGTAGGGCAGCCGCGGCTCTCAACCTCGAGCTACCTACGGTGGAAGTCGGGACTAACCTCCTGACAGAGGTGCTTCAACCGGCAGCGAGCTCTTTGGAGCCCCTGCTACCATTTAATGAAGCCCTCACCAACATCCTTTCGGGCACCTGGTCCAGGCCCAACACAGCGGCTCCTGTGGATAGGATGATTGCCCGACGCCACTGCCCGGCCCCGGGCGACCCCACTTTCCTCTCCCAACACCCCACCCCTGAGAGCTTGGTGATCCAAGCCTCTACCTACAAAGGCGCATTCCCTAACGCACCACCTGATAGGTAATCCAAAAAGCTGGACCATCTTGGGAAGAAGATGTTTTCTTCCTCCAGCTTGGGACTGCGGTCGGTAAACACTGCATGTCTGTTGGGCCGTTCTACCCACTCCGTGTGGGATACAGTGGCGCAAGTGCTGCCCCAGTGCCCAGAGGAGGCCCGGGCCGTACTCTCCCGTGCAGTTGCCGAAGGGAGAGACGCAGCAAAGTTTACCATCCGCTGTGGGCTGGATACCGCTGACTCACTAGGCAGGACGATTTCCACGTCAGGAGCCCTTCGACGCTACGCCTGGTTGAGGTCAATTGGTTTTTCAGGGGATGTCCACTCTTATGGACATGCCCTGTGATGGCCGTCGCCTATTTGGCGACAAGGAGGCAAACGCGCTGGAGCGCTTTAAGGACTCTCGGGCTACGGCCAGGTCCTTGGGCCTCTCCACCACCCGCCCTGCGCAGTCTGCTTTTCGCCCCTTTCGTAACTATGGAAGGGGTGCCCCGCCATGTCCCGCCCAGAGCCACAGGCCAGCGCAAGCTGTTCAGCCCCTGCGCAGCCGGGGACGTGGGAACCACCGCCGTGGTTCTGGGGGCCAGCGGGCGGGCCAGTCCACCCCAGCCCCCCCCTGCAGCAGCCTCCAAACCCTCCTAGTCGGACCTTTCAGGGCCACCAATCGCCAGTGGGCGGCAGGATTCGCCATCACCTCCCCCACTGGCGCACCATCACGTCGGACAGGTGGGTTTTGCAAATAGTCCAAAGGGGCTACTCCCTCCCCTTCGAGACTACCCCTCCATCCATGCCATCTCAGTACCATCGCATGTCGGAGGATCATCTGGCCCTTCTCCAACAGGAAGTTTTGGCACTCTTGGCCAAGGGAGCCATTGAGCGAGTTTCTGTCCCAGAAGTAGGTCGTGGTTGCTATTCCCACTACTTTCTGGTGCCCAAGAAGGACAAAGGCCTGAGTCCTATCTTGGATCTCAGGAACGTCAACCGCTTCCTCCGGAAGACTGGTTGGTAGCGTTGGACTTGCAGGACGCTTATTTCCACATCCCCGTCCTGCCGGCCCACCGGCGTTACCTACGGTCCACGGTAGGCCTCGAGCATTTTCAGTTCACCGTGCTCCCCTTTGGCCTTACAAGTGCCCCTCGGGTGTTCACGAAAGTGATGGCGGTGGTCGCAGCTCATCTGCGCCGGGCAGGGGTTCCAGTCTTCCCCTACCTCGATGACTGGCTGCTGAAGGCGGGCTCGTCCCAGGCAGTCGTCTCCCACCTCCAGACTACGGCCGAACTCCTGCACTCGCTGGGGTTCTCCATCAATGTGCCGAAGTCGCATCTGATTCCTTCTCCACAGCTCCTTTTCATCGGAGCAGTTCTGGACACAACGCAGTTTCGGGCCTATCCTCCCGAACGGCGAGTCCGGGATATTCAGGCTATGATTCCAAGCTTTCAGCCTTTATCCTGGGTTTCGGTACGGATGACCCTGAGGCTGCTGGGCCTCATGGCCTCCTGCATCCTGCTGGTCAATCATGCCAGATGGCATATGCGGGCTCTGCAGTGGGACCTGAAGTTCCAGTGGGCGCAGCACCAGGGCAACCTGTCCGATCACGTCCAGATCTCGGAGGGGGCTGCAAAACAGTTGCAGTGGTGGCTCTCGAACCGGCAATGGGTCATGGGCAGATCCCTCTCCCTTCCCCAGCCAGAGCACACAGTTGTGACGGAGGCGTCCCTTCTGGGATGGGGCGGTCACATGGGAGAGGCGGAGATCAGAGGCCTCTGGTCTCCGGCGGAGTCCCGGCTCCATATCAACCTTCTGGAGCTCCGGGCGATCCGACTTGCACTCAAGGCATTCTTTCCCTCTGTCAAAGGGAAGGTAGTGCAGGTGTTCACAGACAACACCACCGCCATGTGGTACTGCAACAAACAAGGCGGGGTGGGGTCGTGGACCCTTTGTCAGGAGGCTCTGCGCCTCTGGACATGGCTGGAACATCAGGGCATGTTCCTGATGGTTCAACACCTGGCAGGTTCCCTGAACGCCAGGGCGGACGAACTCAGCCGCAGGTGCATGATGGATCACGAATGGCGTCTTCACTCGGAGGTGGCGCAAGGTCTCTTTCAGCAGTGGGGAGAGGCTTGGTTAGATCTATTCGCCACCGAAGAGAACGCAAAATTTCAGCAATTCTGCACGTTGGAATTTCCAAGGCGGCACTCGCTAGGCGATGCTTTTCGTCGCGAGTGGAATTGCGGTCTTCTATACGCCTTTCCGCCTATACCACTTCTGCCCAGAGTGCTGAAGAAGATCAAGCACGACGGGCCCAAGTCATTCTTGTGGCTCCGAATTGGGCATGAAGAGTCAGGGATCCCGAGCTGCTACACATGGCCATCGATCCTCCGATCAGACTGCCTCTTCGGGAGGATCTTCTGTCGCAGCAGCAGGGGACGGTCCTCCACCCGAACCTGTCCAGCCTCCACCTCCTTGCGTGGATATTGAGCGGCGGCAGTTGACGTCGTTTGACCTGCCTCCTGAAGTGTGTGATGTTATCTTGGCAGCCAGGCGTCCCTCCACTAAGACGGTATACACTTGTAGAGGGAACAAATTTGTGGCATGGTGCGCAGCAAAGGCTGTGGATTCCCTTTCTGCCCCTCTTTCTGAGGTTCACTTGTTCTATCTTTCTTTGGCCCAGCAGGGCTCTGCTCTGGGCACTCTTAAGGGCTACCTCTCGGCCATTTCCGCCTTTCTTAGGCTTCCTGATCAGCCTTCTCTTTTCAAGTCCCCTGTTGTAAATCGCTTCCTTAAGGGCATTACTCATCTTTTTCCTCCTGTTCCCTTTGTAATGCCTCAGTGGGACTTGAACTTGGTTCTGACTTATCTTATGTGCGCTCCCTTTGAGCCGCTTCATAACTGTCCTCTCAGACTTCTTACTATAAAGACTGCCTTTCTGGTTGCCATCACCTCTGCTCGCAAGGTGAGTGAGCTCTAGGCTCTTTCTTCAAAACCTCCTTTCATGGCTGTTCATCCGGACAAGGTTGTACTAAGAACCAGACCTTCCTTTCTTCCCAATGTGGTTACTTCTTTCCACATTGGCCAAACCATCACTTTGCCCACCTTCTTTCCGCCTCCGCAACCTTCAAAAGAAGAAGAGAGGATCCACCGTCTGGATCCAAAACGGGCGCTTTCCTTTTATTTGGATCGCACCAAACAATTCCGGGTGGATGACCAGCTCTTTGTGGACTACGTGGGCGCTAAGAAAGGTCGGGCTGTGCTCAAACGGACCATCTCTAGGTGGGTCGTTTTGTGCATTAAGGCTTGCTATTCCTTGGCTAAGAAGGAGCCTCCAGTGGGGCTGTGCGCCCATTCCACCAGGGCGACAGCAGCTACTACTGCTTTGGGACGAGGAGTCCCCCTCAATAACATCTGTCAGGCAGCTACGTAGGCATCTCTGCACATGTTCACTAGACACTACTGCCTGTACAGCCAAGTCCGGAGAGACGGCTTTTTTGACCGTTCTGTTCTCCAGGACTTTCTGGTGTGAACTTGGTTCGCAGACCCACCTGCCGGGTTGGTATTGCTGGGGTATCTATTCTAAGGTAAGGAATCTATAACTAACTGTTTCTTTCAAATGAACAAGTTACTTACCTTCGGTAACGATATATCTGTAAGAAACATAGGTTAGTTATAGATCCCTTTACTGCCCCACCCATCCTCTTCGTTCTGCGAACTGACTTCTAGGGTCAGGGAATCCCTTTCAGGGCCCTAGTTTTGTGCACCAGTGGTCAGTGTCTTGCATGGCTCCGCGCTTCTGGCGTGGAATGTCGTGTAAAAGAACTGACTGCAGCGCGGGAGGGCGGCGTCTAAGTAGCTACCGTGACGTCATCCCAGCGACCACGACGCCAACGACGAACGCGGAGCCGACCGACACCACCTTTCGACGTGCAGGGGTACTGCTGACGAAAAATTCTCCGGATCCAGTCTGACGCCTGGGGGTAATTCTAAGGTAAGGAGTCTATAACTAACCTATGTTTCTTACAGATATATCGTTACCGAAGGTAAGTAACTTGTTCATTAATCTTATCTGGGGATAGGTACGCACAACATAAAATTGGATCAACCTGAAACGCGCATTTCTGCGGATCTGTCTGGGACTTTCCAATAGTATGGACCATTCTGGATCTGTGTATGATCGCGCCATATCTATCTCCCATTCATTTCTCAATGGTGTTCAATCCTTCATGGTGTGTTCCCGGATGGATTCTGCGAAACATTTTACGAGGTGTCGCCCCGTCCCCATCACGTGTACATACTGCATTAGGAGATGTGTTGGGAGTTCCTGCGAAATATCTCCCCACTGCTGCCTCAACATAGCCAACCAGGAAGCATGACTCAGGAACTGCCCCGGAGGGAAACCCTCCTCCTCAGACAGAGAGAGGAATGGCCGCAGCGCACCTTCCATATACAGATCCTCCATAGTAGAAATGCCTGCCCCCTGCTAGTCAGCAAGGTCCGTCCCCGCTTTTGGCATACCTAGCAATGGGATGGCTGGCGCATATGGTATAACATGCCTAGTAACGCACAGTGCCCTGCGAAACCATTTCCGAGCAACCTGCACCAGAAGAGGGAGCGGCTCATGTGATCAATTGCATGGATGGAAGAGAAAAAGAATCCTATCCAGGGTGTACTAGGGCCCATGCTCGGCTGTGTCTGCCAGGTGTAATTCCTCCACCCATTTTGTCACCCAGAGTATCTGGGACGCCAGATAGTAATGCTCCATGTTGGGTAGAGCCAGCGCACCTTGTGACCAAGGCAAATATAGTTTTGCTAATGCTACCCTGCACTGGGTGTTGTTCCAGATACAGATATATCGGGAGGTTAGCAAAATAATAAAGTAGACGTGGCAACATTACCATTTTTATCAGTTCCACCCTGCCTATGACTGAAAGGTTGAGTGTTTTCCAGAATTCAATTTGGCATTTTAAAGCTGTGACTGCTCTGGATATATTGCCGTCCAGGAGATCTCGATCAGCATGATAAATGCGTATGCCTAAATATCTAAACGCCGCTGGTTGCCATGTCACCAAAGTCCCATCTACCTTTAAGGGAGAAGCATCCGTCCCGAGAGTAAAGGGGAATAAACAAGACTTACCCCAGTTCACACCCAGGCCGGATAGTGAAGCAAATAGTTTTAGCGTGTCTGGGATGACCCCTCGAAGTGCCTGCAGGTCTTTAACATAAATCAGAATATCATCTGCATACAGCGAGACTGCATGCAGACCGTCCCCATGGTGTATCCCCCAGTCAGATGCTGACTGCCGCAGCGCTATTGCCAGTTGCTCTATAGCTAAGGAAAAGATTAATGGGGAAAGTGGGCACCCCTGTCTAGTCTCTCTTTCTATCAATATGGGTTTGGAAAACAACGTTCCCATACGTACCCGGACTGCAGATGTTCCATATATTAGCTTAATTAAGCTCATCATGTATGACCCAAAACCAAAGCGACGAAGTACCTCAAACATAAATGGCCACTCGACCGTATCAAACGCTTTCTCTAAATCCAATACAACACAGCCAGCTGTTGGCCAGCTTACTGCGGCACAGCGCATCACCCGAAACAGTCTACGAATGTTAGGGAGACGTACTTCGAGCTGGCACAAAACCGTTCTGGTCCTGATGAACCAAATGAGAGATGACGGGCGCCAGTCTGCCTGCCAGGACTCCAGCTAATATTTTATAGTCCCCGTGGGGCCGATAAGTACTTGTGTACATAGGGTCTCTACCCGGCTTAGGAAGCGTGATCAGGGTGGCATCTGTCATAGAGGTCGGGAGGGAAAGGCCATCCAGCGCTTCTGTATATGCCTTAAATAATTGCGGGCTTTGAAGGTCAGCATACGTTTTATAAAATTCGTGGGGGAAACCGTCCGGTCCGGCACCTTGCCAGACGGCAAAGCCCGCATTGTACCTCTAATCTCTTCTAGTGTGAGCAGGGCATCCAGTTCAAGGCGCTGCTCTGGTGTAAGGACTGGAAGGGAAAGGCCATCCATAAACTCCCGTATCGCAGCCTCGGGAACGTTGAGGGCAGACCTATATAATTGTGTAAAAAGTGTGGTCATCTCACTATGTATTTCATGTTGAGTATATTTAAGCCCCCCTCCCTGAGACCGGAGAGCGGTGATGGGACCCGTCAATTGTTCTTGTTTGACCAACCAAGCAAGGAGAGGTCCCGATCGCTCCGCCTTAGCGTGCGCAGACGCTGAGTGTGCTGCAAAATTTAGACATCGCTGCCGCTCCAAGAGTTCAGCATGCTTCTTGCACGCCTCTTAACAAGGGGGCAGTGTCTGCAGTGTCTGTAACCACTAGAGATTCCAGTGTCAGCAGCTCTCTTTCTACCGCAAGCAGATCTGACTCTATCTGCCCCCGCAGCCCACATCCCAGCCCCAGACATTTCACTCGCAGTGTGACTTTCATGGCCACACTGCACCATGGAAGACGAAGCAGTCCCGGAGTTAAGTGTAAAGTACTCTCCTATAGCTTCCCCTATCGATTCCCAGAAGACTTGGTCTTCGAGCATCGCCGGTTGTAGCCTCCACGTAGGGATGCCAGGTATCCCGTCCAGTTCTGCTTTTTCTGCCAACTGTTCCGGGATGCGGACCGCAACCTGGCACTCCCGGCGGATCTGGTCCGGGCTAGGTGCTGCCGATGGACCAAGAAGCCGCTTCTTAGGTCGTCGCCGTCTGGGTCTCCCCCCATTAGGCTCCCCATTCTATGCACCTGATGTGCCCGTGGGTCGAGGGCCCGAATACTGTCCCGAAGTCTCCAGCCAGTCCCAGGCATCTTGAGGTGTGTCAAAGAACCTAGTCTTTCCGTCGAACACCACTCGGAGTCTTGCAGGGTATAGCACTGAGTATGAAATGTTCAGCTGACGAAGCTTTTGTTTAACTGGCAAGTCAGACCCTCGTTGTCGCTGGACCTTCATCGTGTAATCAGGGAAAAACAGGATTCTTGTATTCTCGAACTTAACCTCGTCTAATTTCCTTGCTTCCCTCAGGATCACATCTCGGTCTTTAAAATGCAGCAATTTAAAGATAAGAGGTCGTGCTCTGGTGCCCGGAGCTGGTTTCCTGCCCGGGACGCGATGTGCTCTTTCAATGGTAAAGAACTGGGAGAATGTGGTGGATGGTAATATGGTCTTGAGCCATTGCTCCATAAAGGTAACCGCATCCTGACCTTCCGCTCCCACCGGCAGCCCAATCAAGTGTATTGTTCCTTCTGGAGCTGCCCTCCGCTCCTCAAGGTATCTTATTCTGGCCTCATGTGCATTTTGTTGCTTCTCTTGAAATTCTGTTGCAGGCTTCAGTTCTGCTATATCTTGCGCCACAGTTGTAACCCGGTCCTTTAATTTCCGATGGTCGGCATGCAGCAGCGAAAGGTCTAATGCAACTTTATCCATTTTTGCTTCCATTGACTCTCTAGATCGCTCTATTGCATTCAGAATAGCTTCAAATTGATCATCCGGGGGCTTCAGCGTCTCCGATGGTTGCGTTTGATCTGCTTCGTTCAGGCCAGCGGCCTGCGAGGAGGCCCTCGATCCACTACCTTTGGTGCGCCCCATCAGCTCAGCCCCACCCTCCGACTCGCTGCAGAAATCTCGGTGCGCTGACCAGGGTAGGCCAGTGCACTATTCTCTTTGATGCTGTGGATTGGGGCACAATCTCCAGCGGCCCCGGGCGCGACCTTGGTTCCGTGAAGACAGTGAGATGGACTTATCTCGACCGGCAACGCAGCCCTCTTTCTGTCTGATTAACTACGTGGGTGGGTCCACCGCCATAAGTCTTGCCGCAATTCAATGCCTCTGGTCCGCTCTTCAGCTAGATATCCGCTCTCCTTCCGCCTAGCAAGCTGCCGCTGACGCCCCCACAGGCTGCAGGCCTTCACGTGTTATCCAGGGCCCCCCAGTAATCGTCAACTGCGCTCACCGACTGATTCCTCTTTTGCTACAACCAGATGCTGCTAGGGACAGCTTCTTATATTCCCCGGTCAGGTCTCCGGTACGCCCGCCATTGTTCTCCCCACACTCCGTACTCCGTTCGGGTTGCTCACTGATCTGCGTAGAAGGCCGCACCCAGACTTTATCCACCCGCTTAGTTCCGCCTCTGGCCGCCGGTGTGCTCCCCTCCTAGCATCAGAGGCCTTGCGGGTCTCGCCACCGGTTTTCGCTCCCATCTTCCGACCGCTGTCCAGCCGGTGCTCTTGCAGTCGTGTCCTGTGAGCGGACCGGCTTGGTGTTTCCCAGCCGCATGGGCCACCTCTAAGTTCACCGTAAGCAATGCCGCCTCCCTCCTCTGCTTTCCGGGCGCACTGGTCTCATTCTCTCGCATGCTTTGCCAAAGCCCTCAGCGGTGTATCGCCTGCTGTAACCCTGCTTCTGCAATCTTCTCCGGCCAGCACCTTGTGTTAGGTGCCTCGCAGGCCCGGCACAGGCCACGCCCTTCCGACCTCCGTGCGTCTCACGGCTGTGGCGCCCGCTCAAGCATTATCCCAGCTCAATCAGCGCTTCTGCAGTCCCCTGGGGTTTCGCCAGACCTGCGGTCACGGTTCCGTTGCAGGAGAAATGTAGTGTAGTGGATGAATTTGCCAGATTAAGGGGATGAATGGCGGAGTGAAATCAATACGCGTCTGCCATGTTGCCCCTGCAGGCCACGCCCCCCCTGAAGGGCCTACCATAGGGGTGACTTATAGGTTTTAAGTGTAGTCGCCTCAGATATAAGGAAACTTATATCTGTCGTGAGAGGTGCTAGCGCCACCTCACACACTCTGCAAAGGCAGGCCTGTAGCCTGAGTGAAAGTGGACTCCCATGGGTGGTACAATACATGCTGTAACCATGGGAGACCACTGGTGTAGCTGTGCCCTGGGTACCTTAGTGTCATATTCTAGGGACTTATAAGGGTACATCAGTAGCCAATTGTGGAGGTACAAAAGTACTTACCAACGCCATATTGGGAGAGAGAGTACAGATGCTGGGTTTCTGATTAGCAGGATCCCAACAAGCTACAGTCATAACACACTAATACCAGGCAAAAAGAGAGGGTAACCATTAAAGCAGATCCTACTTTCCTGCATCTGAAAGAGACACGTTAGTGACAGATTCCTTACCTTAGAATATCCCCAGGCGTCAGGCTGGATCCGGAAAGTTTTTTGCGTAGCAGTACCCTTGCGCGTCGGTAGGCGGCGTCGTGCGGCTCCGCGTCCGTCGTCGGCGTCGTGATCGCCGGGATGACGTCACGGGCAGTACTTAGGCGCCGCCCCTGCGCGCTGACGTCAGTTCTTCTTTTTCCGCGCCAGCAAGCGCAGATCCGGGAAGAGCAGTGCCCTGGTCATTTTTTGACCATACTTTTTGGTGAATTTTTTCACTGTTTTTCTCTATCAAGGTGTCGTAGGGATGCCCGGTTTCAAACGTTGCGGCGCCTGTGCTCGGATGATGTCCGTCACCGACCCGCATTGGGAGTGTCTCTTCTGCCTCGGCCGAGGCCACGACACGGAGTCTTCTACCGACTGCCAGGCCCTCAACCCGAAAGCTTTGCGAGAGAGGTCTCGAAAGCTCCTCGAGGCCCGGCATTCGGCTCCGCGGAAGCCCCGGTCGCGTGAGAGGTCCAGGGGTCGATCGCGGAGTCCACACCGGTCGTCGGCATCGAAGTCTTCTTCGTCCGGTAAGTCGAAACACAAGAAGTCCAAAAAGCATCATCGCTCTAGGACTTCGCCTCGCCGGTCTCGCGACTCGGCTGAGGCCCCTCCCGGCACCGTCCCCGCCCCCGCGGCCCCGGACATGCCTGTGGAGTCGCCCCCGCAATACCCGCCCTTCCCGGGTTCGGGGCGGATCCGGCCAAAGTGCAGGAATTCCTGTCGGCCATGGCCCGCCTCTTCGGGCCTCCAGGTCCCTCCGGTGCGCCTTCGGGCCCCGCGGGCCCTGATGGGGTTGCTCCGGCGTCGCCGACGGCTCCGGCCCCGGCGTCGCCCGTGCCTCCAGCCTCGATCCCGGCTCCGGCTTCGGCCCCGGCCTCGATCCCGGCTCCACAACCCCCATCGACGCCGGTCGACCTAACGACACCTCCGCCGGCGCCGATGTCTCCGGTGCCGTTCTCGACGCCGCCTGGGGCTCCGGGCGGCGTCGTTCCCCAGTTCCTTCCGGCTCCGGACATGGACCCGGACCGACGTCGCTCGACGCCGGTTCCGGCGCCGATGAGACCTTGGGTCCCAAATGTCCCTCCTCCCCCTTATTTTGAACCTGAGGAGGACCAGGAGGACTGGGAGGGGTCTGATGACCCTCTGACACAACAGTGTCAGTACGATGAGGACTGGACAGAGGGTCTAGGGGATGCCAGTGGTCTAGATACTTCCCCTGACACTGGCATGCTGTCTCCTCCCGTGGCTACGGAGGAGGGAGCCAATTTTGCAACGGTGTTGCGTAGGGCGGCTGGAGCCTTACATCTCCAACTCCCTGCTGTGGCGGTCAAGGTTAATCTCTTGACAGAGGTGCTTTAGCCGGCAGCCTCCTCTACGGAGACTGTGCTGCCGTTTAACGACGCCCTCACTGACGTTCTTTGGGCGCCTGGTCCAAGCCCAACACAGGGGCTCCTGTGGATAGGAACGTGTCCCGACGCCATCGCCCAGCTCCGGGCGACCCCCTGTTTCTCTCTGTCCACCCCACCCCTGAGAGCTTGGTTGTCCAAGCCTCCGCTTCCCAAACCGCCTTCCCTACCGCCCCTCCGGATAGGGAATCCAAACGCCTGGATCAATTTGGGAAGAAGGGTTTTCTTCCTCCAGTGCTGGCTTGCGGTCCATCAACACCGCTTGCCTTTTGGGCCGATATACCCACTACTTGTGGGATTCGGTGGCAAATGTTTTGCCCCAGTGTTCTGAGGAGGTCCAGACACTGCTTTCCCGCGCCATTGCGGAAGGAAGGGATGCGGCCAAATACACAATCCGATGTGGCCTTGATACCGCCGACTCGCTGGGCAGGTCTATTGCAACGACGGTGGCGCTACGTCGTCACGCCTGGCTGAGAACCACTGGTTTTTCAGGGGATGTCCAGAATACTCTCATGGACATGCCCTTTGATGGAGTCGGTCTTTTTGGGTCCAAAGCAGACCATGCGTTGGAGCGCTTTAAGGACTCACGGGCTACTGCAAAGTCCCTGGGCCTTTCTGCTACACGCCCTCCGCTGACTTCTGCTTTTCACCCCTATCGTGGCCACGGTAGGGGCGCCCCTTCACGTCAGCAGCCCAGCCACCGGCCCGCGCAGCAGGCGTCTTCGCGTGGCCGAGGACGTGGATTCCGCCGTGGCGGATCGGGCAACCAGCGTGCGGGTCAGGCCACCACCTCCAAACCGTCCGCGGCCTCCAAACCCTCCTAGTCCCTCCTTTCAGGTGCACAGCACGCCAGTAGGGGGCAGGGTCCGCCATCACCTTCCCCACTGGCGTACCATCACCTCGGACAGGTGGGTCTTGGACATTGTCCGAAGGGGCTACTCCCTCCCCTTCGAGTCCACCCCCCAGCCATGCCATCTCAATTCCACCGCATGTCAGGGGATCACTTGGTACTTCTGCAGAAGGAAGTCACGGCCCTCTTGGCCAAGAGGGCCATCGAGCATGTTCCGACCCCAGAAGTAGGGCGTGGTTGCTACTCCCACTACTTCCTGGTGCCCAAAAAGGACAAGGAGGACATGCGTCCTATCTTGGACCTCCGGAACGTAAATCGCTTCCTCCGGAAGGAGAAGTTCAAGATGCTCACCCTAGCTCAGGTCTTGACTGCCCTCGACCCTGGAGACTGGTTGGTAGCGTTGGACTTGCAGGACGCATATTTCCACATCCCCGTCCTGCCGGCCCACCGGCGTTACCTTCGGTTCACGGTAGGCCTCGAGCATTTTCAGTTCACCGTGCTCCCCTTTGTCCTTACCAGTGCCCCTCGGGTGTTCACGAAAGTGATGGCGGTGGTCGCAGCTCATCTGCGCCGGGCAGGGGTTTCAGTCTTCCCCTACCTCGACGACTGGCTGCTGAAGGCGGGCTCGTCCCAGGCAGTCGTCTCCCACCTCCAGACTACGGCCGAACTCCTGCACTCGCTGGGGTTCTCCATCAATGTGCCGAAGTCGCATCTGATTCCTTCTCCACAGCTCCTTTTCATCGGAGCAGTTCTGGACACGACGCAGTTTCGGGCCTATCCTCCCGAACGGCGAGTCCGGGATATTCAGGCTATGATTCCGATCTTTCAGCCTTTATCCTGGGTTTCGGTACGGATGACCCTGAGGCTGCTGGGCCTCATGGCCTCCTGCATCCTGCTGGTCAATCATGCCAGATGGCATATGCGGGCTCTGCAGTGGGACCTGAAGTTCCAGTGGGCGCAGCACCAGGGCAACCTGTCCGATCACGTCCAGATCTCG
This sequence comes from Calotriton arnoldi, assembly GCA_963921515.1. Classification (NCBI taxonomy): domain Eukaryota; kingdom Metazoa; phylum Chordata; class Amphibia; order Caudata; family Salamandridae; genus Calotriton; species Calotriton arnoldi. The sequence continues at coordinate 5,739,799 of CAWUFW010000017.1, forward strand.
GAGGGGACTGCAAAACAGTTGCAGTGGTGGCTCTCGAACCGGCAATGGGTCATGGGCAGATCCCTCTCCCTTCCCCAGCCAGAGCACACAGTTGTGACGGACGCGTCCCTTCTGGGATGGGGCGGTCACATGGGAGAGGCGGAGATCAGAGGCCTCTGGTCTCCGGCGGAGTCCCGGCTCCATATCAACCTTCTGGAGCTCCGGGCGATCCGACTTGCACTCAAGGCATTCCTTCCCTCTGTCAAAGGGAAGGTAGTGCAGGTGTTCACGGACAACACCACCGCCATGTGGTACTGCAACAAACAAGGCGGGTGGGGTCGTGGACCCTTTGTCAGGAGGCTCTACGCCTCTGGACATGGCTGGAACATCAGGGCATGTTCCTGATGGTTCAACACCTGGCAGGTTCCCTGAACGCCAGGGCGGACGAACTCAGCCGCAGGTGCATGATGGATCACGAATGGCGTCTTCACTCGGAAGTGGCGCAAGGACTCTTTCTACAGTGGGGAGAGCCTTGGTTAGATCTATTCGCCACCGAAGAGAACGCGCAATGTCATCAGTTCTGCGCGTTGGAATTTCCAAGGCGGCACTCGCTCGGCGACGCTTTTCGTCACGAGTGGAGTTGCGGTCTATTGTACGCCTTTCCGCCTATACCACTTCTACCCAGAGTGTTGAAGAAGATTCGGCACGACCGGGCCCAAGTCATTCTTGTGGCTCCGGACTGGGCTCGAAGAGTTTGGTATCCCGAGCTACTCAAAATGAGCGTAGATCCCCCGATCCGTCTGCCTCTTCGGGAGGATCTTCTGTCGCAGCAGCAGGGGACGGTCCTCCACCCGAACCTGTCCAGTCTACACCTGCTTGCGTGGAGATTGAGCGGCGGCAGTTGATTCCTTTCGACTTGCCTCCCGAAGTTTGTGATGTGATTCTGGCAGCCAGGCGTCCCTCCACTAAGGTGGTATACGCCTGCAGGTGGAACAAATTTGTGGCATGGTGCACAGCAAAGGCTGTGAATCCCCTTTCTGCCCCTCTTTCTGAGGTCCTTCTGTTCCTTCTCTCTCTGGCCCAACAGGGTTCTGCCCTGGGTACCATCAAGGGTTATCTTTGTGCTATCTCGGCCTTCCTCAGGCTCCCTGATCAGCCCTCCCTTTTCAAGTCCCCTGTTGTTAACAGGTTCTTAAAAGGCATTACTCACCTCTTCCCTCCTGTTCCGTTTGTAATGCCTCAGTGGGACTTGAACTTGGTTCTTACCTTTTTAATGTGCGCTCCCTTTGAGCCTCTACATAACTGTCCTCTTCGTCTTCTCACTCTGAAGACAGCCTTTCTGGTGGCCATCACCTCCGCTCGGCGGGTGAGTGAGCTCAAGGCTCTATCTTGCAAACCTCCCTTTCTGTCTGTTCATCCAGACAAGGTTGTTCTTCGGACGCGTCCGTCCTTCTTGCCAAAGGTGGTTACTGCTTTCCACATTGGGCAGACCATCACTTTGCCCACCTTCTTTCCGCCTCCGCATCCTTTCAGAGAGGAAGAGAGGCTCCACCGTCTGGACCCAAAACGTGCGCTCTTCTTCTATATTGACCGCACCAAACACTTCCGGGTGGATGACCAGCTCTTTGTTGGCTACGTGGGCGCCAAAAAAGGTCGGGCGGTGCACAAGAGGACCATCTCCCGCTGGGTTACCTTGTGCATCAAGACCTGCTATTCTTTGGCTAAAAAGGAGCCTCCTGTTGGGCTGCGTGCCCATTCCACCAGGGCAACGGCTGCTACCACGGCCTTGGGCCGCGGTGTTCCGCTGCCGGTTATCTGTCAGGCAGCTACGTGGGCCTCGCTGCACACGTTTACAAAGCATTACTGCCTTGACAGTCAGGTCCGGAGGGACGGCTTCTTTGGCCGTTCTGTCCTCCAGGACTTCCTTGTCTGATCTTTGTTCGCAGACCCACCACCGGGGTTGGTATTGCTGGGGTATCTATTCTAAGGTAAGGAATCTGTCACTAACGTGTCTCTTTCAGATGCACAAGTTACTAACTTGTGTAACGATATATCTGTAAGAGACAGTAGTTAGTGACAGATTCCTTACCGCCCACCCATCCTCCCCGTTCTGCAAACTGATTTCTAGGGTTAAGGACATCCCTTTCAGGGCCCTAGTATTTTTTCAGACACCTATGTCAGCTTCTTGCATGGCTCTGCGTTCCTGGCGCGGAAAGTCGTGTACAGAACTGACGTCAGCGCGCAGGGGCGGCGCCTAAGTACTGCCCGCGACGTCATCCCGGCGATCACGACGCTGACGACGGACGCGGAGCCGCACGACGCCGCCTACCGACGCGCAAGGGTACTGCTACGCAAAAAACTTTCCGGATCCAGCCTGACGCCTGGGGATATTCTAAGGTAAGGAATCTGTCACTAACTACTGTCTCTTACAGATATATCGTTACACAAGTTAGTAACTTGTGCATTAATGCAATTACTGCTGCTAGAACAATTGAAAAGCTTCTCATTTGTCTTATATAGAGTATTTTATTATCTTCCATATAGACAAGGTTGTCCTTTGGATGGTCCAGAAGTTATCTGAAAAATATTAATGATATTATACCATAACCATTAAATTACTCTTCTCATTTTTCAACCAATGTATTTACTTTCTCAGCTGATAAGACACTTTTCGAATCATGTCTGTTAATAGCCTTGAAATTCAAAGTTCCTCAGGGTTTCAGATTATCTGTTCAACATGTACTGTGGATTTAAAATTCAGCTACGACTACCTTTGTAATGGACTGCATCTCTAAATCTGAAGTTATTAGAAGAGTTAAGCCTTCTCAGAGACTTGAGGCTTATTCTTAAAGAGAAAAGTAAGTGTTCCTCTCATAGTTATTTGTAGGGCAGCTTCTTCAGCCACTTTATACACTATGAAGGCTTTAAGATTTTGTCCAGCATGTTCTGTGGAAACTCTTTGCTAAATGCAAATTTGTGCATATGCCATTTCCTTTAAATGTTTTGTGGCTGTAGAATTAGTTCCCAACCAGTTTGGAAAAAGGTTGGGTCTATGAGTCTCGGATACAAAGATGTGTTCTAATTCTACGTGTTAGAAAAAGATGCACAAACTCCCCTTGAACTATTGGTGACACACAGGCAAAAGTCAATACATTATAAGGATTGTGGCGGTGCTATGTCAAAATGTTAAAGTGATGTCATAGACTTGGAAAAGTTTTTCCATTTTTGCTTGTGCTGAAGGCAGCTCCTAATCAGCTCTGAAAAAGGGAGACCAAGACTAGGAATACCAAAGTCATGAAGGTAGATTTTCCTGATTTTCATTTTTGCAATTTCCATTCCTCTTGTGAATTCAGTGTCTTGCAACCCTCTTGTGTAATCAATGTTTCCTTGATTAATGTCCAATAGGGGATCAAAACTTCATCAAGCAGCTGATCAATTTCGACAAAGACAACATATCAGATCGTGTGCTGAAAAAAATTGGGGGTTACTGTGCTCAGCCCGACTTCCAGCCAGAAATAATAGGACGTGTCTCCCTTGCTGCCAAGTCTCTCTGCATGTGGGTGCGCGCTATGGAGGTGAGGAAGTAGCATGGTTGCTTGCCACAAACAGCCCACTGACACCATGTCTTAAATCTGGTATATTCAAATGTTAGTTAGAGACTGTGTCCATTAAATGTTTCCTTCTAATGTCACCTATATTTTTTCTTTCTTTTTTCCTCCATTATGAGACCAGAGGTCTCTTATATCATCCTTTGGCTTCCCTGCCTGGTCATTTTGAGTCCTCAATAAACCTGTAATTGTGTATTCATAGAACCATTGATTTATTCAGTTTTTAAGATGTTTCCTTTTGTAATGCAAAATTACAGTTACATTACATTTTACTCAAAACGGTGTTGCATGTTATCCATTTATCAATCATGTATGTGTATTTTGAAGAGATTATGCCCTCACGAAGAAATCTGAACACAGACATACTTTGAGATTGCCACGGCAGAAAAATAAACCCATTAAAAAAAACATTTATTTTGAGATTGTAAAAAAAAAAAAAAAAACTAAATAGAGGGGATAAAGATGCTAAATAGAGATAGGTAAATGTAATAATATAGTTAGAGTTATGGTTTAGGGTTAGAGTCAGTTTTAAAGTATATATCTGAAAGAAACACATAGTGATAGATTCCTTCCCTTAGAATATCCCCAGGCGTCAGACTGGATCCGGAAAGTTTTCGTCAGCCGTACCCCTGTGCGTCGGTAGGTGGCGTCGTGCGGCTCCGCGTCCGTCGTTGGCGTCGTGGTCGCCGAGATGACGTCGCGGGCGCTACTTAGACGCCGCCCACGCGCGCTGACGTCAGTTCTTTCTTTTTCCGCGCCAGCAAGCGCAGATCCGGGAAGAGCAGGAACCCCCAGTCAATTTTTGACTGACTTTTTGAGGCTTTTTGTCTCTATTTTTTCATCGAGTCTTCGACTCCTGGTGAAGTTAGGATGCCCGGTTTTAAGTCCTGCGGGTATTGTCACCGCATGATGTCGGTGACGGACCCGCACCGTGTGTGTCTTTTCTGCCTGGGGCGCGACCACGACCCAAAGTCGTGACCCGACTGTCTGGCCACGGCACTGAAGACTTTGCGGGAGCGGTCCCAAAAGTTGCTGGAAGCCCGGCAGTCGGCTCCGCGCCGTTCGAGGTCCCGGTCCCGTGGGAGGTCGAGGGACCGTGCGCGGAGTCATCACCATTGATCTTCGGGATCCAAGTGTTTGCACTCAGGGTCAGGTAAGACGAAGCACAAAAAGTCGAAGAAACGCCATCGTTCTCCGACTTCCCCTCGCCGGTCGCGCGACACGGCTGAGGGTGCGGGTGGTGCCTCCCCCACAACTCCGGCGGAGCCTACGCAGTCTCCGCCCGGCTACCCGCCCTTCCCGGGGTCGTCGGCGACTCCGGCCCAAATGCAGGAATTCATGTCGCCCATGGCTCGCCTCTTTGGGCCGTCGGGTCCCGCAGGTGCGCCTTCGGGCCCCGCGGTCCCGGCTGGGTGTCCTCACCTTTCCACGCCGGCAGCTCTGGCCCCGGCGTCGCTGTCGGCTCCGGCCTCAGCGCCGGAGGACACCCTTGGATCCAGGCCTGGATCCCGGTCGATGCCGGTTGACCTTGTCACACCTCCACCGACGTTGACTCCGCCGGCACCAGTACTGACGCCGCCCGCTCCTCGGGACGACGTCGACCTCAGTTTCAGCCCCGAAGTGGAAGCGGTGTCTGGACGGCGTCGATTGATGCCGTTCTCGACGTTGCTCGGGGATTTTTATCCCCATGTCCCTGCTCCTTATTTTAGACCTGTTCAACAGCCTGAGGAGCAAGGGGGGGACTAGGAGGGGTCTGAGGACCCTCTCGCTGCAGCCTGCGAGTCTGAACATGACTGGGCTGAGGAATTGGGGGACGCCAGTGGTCTGGATACCTCACCAGACCTTGGCATGCTGTCTCCTCCTACCGTGGCTACGGAGGAAGGCGCTAGTTATGCTGTGGTGTTGCGTAGGGCGGCCGAGGCCCTACACCTCGAGCTCCCTACTGTGGCCGTCAGGACTAACCTCCTGACAGAGGTGCTTTAGCCAGCAGCTACTTCTGCGGATCCGCTGCTTCCCTTCAATGAAGCCCTTTCTGACGTTCTTTTGGGCACTTGGTCCAGGCCCACCACAGGGGCTCCTGTGGATAGGAACGTGGCCCGACGCCATCGCCCGGCTCCGGGTGACCCCATTTTCCTCTCCAACATCCCACCCCCGAGAGCTTGGTTGTCCAAGCCTCTGCTTCCCCAACCGCCTTCCCTTCCGCCCTGCCGGATAGGGAATCCAAGAAGCTGGACCAGTTTGGTAAAAAGATTTTTTCTTCTACCAGCTCTGCGCTGCGGTCCGTGAACACTGCATGCCTCTTGGGCCGTTATTCCCACTCTCTGTGGGATACGGTGGCGAATGTGCTGCCCCAGTGTCCGGAGGAGGCCCGGCCAGCTCTCTCTCAGGCTGTTGCAGAGGGGAGAGACGCAGCAAAGTTCATGATTCGTTGTGGCCTTGACTCCGCCGACTCACTGGGCAGGTCGATTGCAACGACAGTGGCGGTTCGTCGTCACGCCTGGTTGAGGACCACTGGATTTTCGAGGGATGTCCAAAACACCCTTCTGGACATGCCCTTTGATGGCCGTCGCCTCTTGGGTGACAAAGCGGACAGCGCGTTGGAGAGGTTTAAGGACTCACGGGCTACGGCCAAGTCCTTGGGACTCTCGGCAGTCCGCCCTCCTCCGCCTTCCGCTTTTTGTTCCTTTCGTGGCACAGGAAGGGGCGCCCACAGCGTTCGCAACAGAGCCACAGGCCTGCGCAGCAACAGTCCCAGCGCCGCCGCGGACGCGGGTTCCGCCGTGGCGGATCAAGGGGCCAGCGGGCGGGTCAGTCCACCAACACCCCGGCCACCACTGCCTCCAAACCTTCCTAGTCCGAACTTTCAGGCCCATCAAACGCCAGTGGGCGGCAGGCTCCGCCATCACCTCCCCCACTGGCGCACCATCACTTCGGACAGGTGGGTTTTAGAGATAGTCCGGAGGGGCTACTCCCTCCCCTTCGAGACTACCCCTCCAGCCATGCCACCTTAGTACCACCGCATGTCGGGGGATCACTTGGCGCTTCTTCAGCAGGAAGTTGCGGCCCTCTTGGCCAAGGGGGCCATCGAGCGTGTTCCGACGCCAGAAGTAGGTCGTGGTTGTTATTCCCACTACTTTCTGGTGCCCAAGAAGGACAAAGGCCTGCGTCCTATCTTAGACCTCCGGAAAGTCAATCGCTTCCTCCGCAAAGAGAAGTTCAAGATGCTCACTCTGGCTCAGGTCTTGTCTGCTCTCGTCCACAAGACTGGATGGTAGCGCTAGACTTGCAGGATGCCTATTTCCACAACCCCGTCCTGCAAGCCCACCGGCGTTACCTGCGGTTCACGGTAGGCCACAAGCACTTTCAGTTCACCGTGCTCCCTTTTGGCCTTACCAGCGCCCCTCGGGTGTTCAACAAGGTGATGGCGGTGGTCGCAGTTCATCTGCGCAGATCAGGGGTTTCAGTCTTCCCCTATCTGGACGACTGGTTGTTGAAGGCGGGCTCGCCCCAGGCAGTCGTCTCCCACCTCCAGACTACGGCCGACCTCCTGCACTTGCTGGGGTTCTCCATCAACGTGCCGAAGTCGCACCTGATTACCTCTCAGAAGCTCCTCTTTATCGGAGCGGTTCTGGACACGGCGCAGTTTCGGGTCCATCCTCCTGAACAGCGAGTCCGGGATATTCGGGCTCTGATTCCCATCTTTCAGCCCTTGTCCCGGGTTTCGGTCAGAGTGACTCTGAGGCTGCTGGGCTTCATGGCCTCCTACATCCTGCTGATCGATCATGCCAGATGGCATATGCAGGCTCTGCAGTGGGACCTGAAGTTCCAGTGGGCGCAGCATCAGGGGAACCTGTCCGATCACGTCCAGATCTCGGAGGGCACTGCACGACAGTTGCAGTGGTGGCTCACGAACCGGCATTGGGTCGACGGCAGATCCCTCTCCCTTCCCCAACCGGAGTTTACAGTGGTGACGGATGCGTCCCTCCTGGGATCGGGCGGCCACATGGGAGAGGCGGAGATCAGAGGCCTCTGGTCTCCGGCGGAGTCCCGACTCCATATCAACCTTCTGGAGCTTTGGGCGATCCAGCTTGCACTGAAGGCATTCCTTCCCACTGTCAAGGGGAGAGTAGTGCAGGTGTTCACAGACAACACCACCGCCATGTGGTACTGCAACAAACAATGCGTGGTGGGGTCGTGGACCCTCTATCAGGAGGCTCTGCGTCTATGGACATGGCTGGAACATCAGGGCATGTCCCTGGTGGTTCAACACCTGGCAGGTTCTCTGAACGCCAGGGCGGACGAACTCAGCCGCAGGTGCATGCTCGATCACGAATGGCGTCTTCACTCGGTGGTGGTGCAAGGTCTCTTTCAGCAGTGGGGAGAGCCTTGGTTAGATCTATTCGCCACCGAAGAGAACGCGCAATGTCAGCAGTTCTGCGCGCTGGAATTTCCAAGGCGGCACTCGCTCGGAGACGCTTTTCGTCGCAAGTGGAGTTGCGGTCTGTTGTACGCCTTTCCGCCTATACCACTTCTGCCCAGAGTGCTGAAGAAGATCAGGCGCGACCGGGCAGAAGTCGTCCTTGTGGCTCCGGACTGGGCTCGAAGAGTATGTTATCCCGAGCTACTCAATATGAGCATCGATCCTCCGATCAGACTGCCTCTTCGGGAGGATCTTCTGTCGCAGCAGCAGGGGACCGTCCTCCACCCGAACCTGTCCAGCCTCCACCTCTTTGGGTGGAGATTGAGTGGCGGCAGTTGATTCCTTTCGACTTGCCTCCTGAAGTTTGTGATGTCATTCTGGCAGCCAGGCGTCCCTCTACTAAAGTGGTATACGCCTGTAGGTGGAACAAGTTTGTGGCATGGTGCACAGCAAAGGCTGTGGATCCCCTTTCTGCCCCTCTTTCTGAGGTCCTACTGTTCCTTCTCTCTTTGGCCTGGCAGGGCTCTGCTCTGGGCACTATCAAGGGCTACCTTTCTGCAATTTTAGCCTTTCTCAGGCTACCTGATCAGCCCTCTCTTTTCAAGTCCCCTGTTGTAAATAGATTTCTCAAAGGCATTACACACCTTTTTCCTCCTATTCCTTTCGTGATGCCTCAGTGGGACTTGAATCTGGTTCTTACATACTTGATGTGCGCTCCCTTTGAGCCTCTTCACAACTGTCCTCTTCGTCTCTTGACATTGAAGACTGCCTTCCTGGTGGCCATCACCTCCACTAGGCGGGTGAGTGAGCTCCAGGCTCTTTCTTGTAAGCCTCCTTTCCTTTCAGTCCATCCAGACAAAGTGGTGCTCAGGCCCCGTCCTTCCTTTTTGCCAAAAGTGGTTACGGCCTTTCACATTGGGCAGACTATTACCTTGCCCACCTTCTTTCCGCCTCCACATCCTCCCAGAGAGGAAGAGAGGCTCCACCGTCTAGACCCAAAACGTGCGCTCTCATTTTATCTCAACCGCACACAGCAGTTCCGGGTGGATGACCAGCTCTTTGTTGGCTACGTTGGCACCAAGAAAGGTCGGGCGGTACACAAGAGAACTATCTCCCGCTGGGTTGTCTTGTGTATCAAAGTCTGTTACTCTTTGGCTAAAAAAGAACCTCCGGTGGGGCTGCGTGCTCACTCCACCAGAGCTACTGCAGCCACTACTGCATTGGGATGCGGTGTCCCCCTGCAAGACATCTGTCAGGCAGCCACGTGGGCCTCGCTGCACACGTTTACCAAGCATTATTGCCTGGACAGCCAAGTCTGGAGAGATGGCTTCTTCGGCCGTTCTGTTCTCCGCGACTTTCTGGTGTGATCTTAGTTCGCAGACCCACCACCGGGGTTGGTATTGCTGGGGTATCTATTCTAAGGTAAGGAATCTATCACTATGTGTTTCTTTCAGATGAACAAGTTACTTACCTTCGGTAACGATATATCTGTAAGAAACATTAGTAGTGATAGATTCCTTACCGCCCCACCCATCCTCCCCGTTCTGCGAATTGATTTCTAGGGCTAAGGTCATCCCTTTCAGGTCCCTAGTTTCAATGCACCAGTGCGTTCCTGGCACGGAAAGTCGTGTACAGAACTGACGTCGGCGACCACGACGCCAACGACGGACGCGGAGCCGCACGACGCCACCTACCGACGCGCAGGGGTACTGCTGACGAAAACCTTCCGGATCCAGTCTGACGCCTGGGGATATTCTAAGGTAAGGAATCTATCACTACTAATGTTTCTTACAGATATATCGTTACCGAAGGTAAGTAACTTGTTCATTAGGTTCAGAATAAGTGTAACTTAGGATTCAGTTTACAGTGAAACCTATGGCTAGGGCAATGGTTAATTTGAATATACAGTTGGGTGTTAAGTTTCTGGTTCTGAGTTTAGAAGAGGAAAGAAATGTGTTTGTATTACAAAAGAATCTGTTACAGAGGTTTTGCTTTAGGAGTCCTAGTGTTAATCAAGAACTCTTTGGGACCATAATCTGCACCCTTCAATCTTTGAGCGAATTACTGGAACATTTTCTTTCTCCAAAATTGGATCTTTTATATATTTTCACATTGTGGAATCATTCCCGGTCATGAGGCTGGAAATCCACGGTACATTAAAATAGCAGCATAAAGTGTAAAATATATAACGAACAGTTTATAATTTAAAATTGCTATAGGCCTGAAAAAACATAGTATGTTTAGTAACCCATCCACCTGATTTGAAAGAACCCACATTTCAGCCATTGAGGTGAAAGCTTAAGCATTTCTACTCGCTCTAGAGGCCACCATAGCTCAGATTTCTACTGTACATTGTGTGTGAGGGAGTCCCCTGTCAGAGCTCTGCTCTAACCTTTCAGTGAACCTTAAATTGTTTCCATTTTGGGCTGTCCTGGATTTGAACCAGCCTATCTTCAGCACTACTGTACTGTGAGTTGTTTTTAGGGAAGATTGTTACAATTTCTGGACCATAGAGATTTGGCAGACAAAGATAAGAGATCTCTTTTTAAAACCTGTTTATCTTGTGGCAGCAAGAAATTTTACACTCATGATCCACACTCTCAGTGTATTTATTGTCTTTATTTTAGGAAGCCCACCTGTCTATATAGTGCACCACAATGGGGTACACTGTGCAGAGAGGTCGAAGAGACCGATATTGGTTTACAGAGGCAAAAGGAGATAATACTAACGTCTATTTGTGGTATTGTGGGCGAGCAGTTAGAATTATCAGAGGGTAGTGCAAAGCATTTGTTGAACACACCAAGGCAATAAATGAAACACACACTCAAGGAATGAAGTTGAGACCGAATTAAAAAAAATAGTACTTCTTTTTATATAAATATTAAGACCAAGAACTTTGGGTACAAGATAAATACTTTTTGCAATACAAGAAAATCACAGTAAATGCAATATCTGAAAGAGACTATTAGTTATAGATTCCTTACCTTAGAATTACCCCCAGGCGTCAGACTGGATCCGGAGAATATTTTCCTCAGCTGTACTTAAATGCTGCCCCTGCGCGCTAACGTCAGTAATTTCTTTTTCCGCGCCAGCCAGCGCAGATCCGGAGAGAGCAGTAGCCTTAGTCATTTTTTGACTAGTGATTTTTCGACTTTTGTCGACATCTTTTTCGAGTTGTTCGACTCCTGGTGCACGTAGGGATGTATAATGTCAAAAAGAAGGAACCCCCGCAACTAATATTAGTTCCTAGGGCAGGGAAAATACAATTCTGAAAAATAGCACCCTTATGCAACAAAGGTCAAGGGGATATCAAGACCTATAACAACATATTTATATTATGAGAGACTCAGTGTACATAAGAAGCGAATAAAAAAAGATTCATTTTATTAATATATTTTCATATGATAACTTTTTTTTAAAAACATAGAAAAACATGTATAGCTAGACGATAACGGTACAACATACTGCTTACAATAAAACATTACACATATACATATGAGAAAAGGTCACAAAATAAACAATGACTATAAATAAATTTATAGTTAGACATCGGACACACATATAAAATAATTATATCACAATTAAACAAAGTAGTGCCTAATTGATAAATTTTCTTGTATTGTTTTCTACGCGCGTTTCGGTGAACAGAGCGCCTTCTTCAGGAAAGCCACAAAGATTCCATAAATGAATAATAGAGGTCCAAATGATGTGAATGACTTTGATAGAAGGGGAGGACTAAGCAGATTCTCAACCAATCATATAGTGGCACTTGGGCCCAAGTTACCAAGCCTAAACTTCTCAATAGGTTCCAAAAAACAGCTTGTTGTCTTTAAGTGTTATGTTCAGAGTCGACCTGCTGTGATTGTGGTACTTGAGCCCAAGTTAACCAGAAGGGAGACTCTCGAAGATGGAGAGATTTTACTGTTCTTAAAGGCCGTATTCCGCAATTCTAGCGAATGGAATTGTATAGCTTCGTAAACGCTTTACAGTGGATTTTGCGGATAAAATAATTATCACTATGGTTATCCTGCGATTTACGGGTCCAATGGTGCCGTAAAGATGTATGGCATGTTGAAGGTAACTGCTTCAAAGCCTCCGGAACTCGAAGGGATGTCCCATCATCAGACCGGCTTCAAGCCTTGTGACTCTTGTCACAAGTTGATGTCAGTCACGGACCCGCACATCGTGTGCCTTTGGTGCCTGGAGCGCGACCACGACCCGAAGTCGTGCTCCGACTGTCGGGCCATGAACCCGAAGTCTTTGCGGGAGCAGTCTCGAAAGCTTCTGGAGGTCTGGCAGTCAGCTCCGCGCCGCTTGAGGTCCTGGTCGAGAGAGAGGTCGCGGAGTCACCACCATCACTCTTCATCGAAATCTTCGTCTTCGGTTAAGTCGAAGCACAAGAAGAAGGCGAAGAAGCACCGTCGTTCTTTGCGTTCTCCGCGGCTGACGGGACGCGGAAGGTTGTCATCCTTTGGCTCCTCCAGCGGAGCCTATTGGGACAGCTCAGAGCTTCCCTCCCTTCCCGGGAGCCGGAGCGTCCCCTTCCCAGCTTTGTGCATTTTACAAAGCTCTCCACTCCATCTTTGGGAAGCCCGACTCCGCCGGCGCGCCTTCGGGCCCCGCGGACTCGGCTGGTGACTCTAGCCCTCTGATGCCGGCGGCTCCGTCCCCGGCGCCGCAGGGCCCCCAGGGATCCAGGCCTGGATCTGGATCGGTGCCGGTCAACCTCACGACACCTCCTCCGGCACCGATACCTCTGACGACGCCTTCGCCACTTCTGATGCCGGTTGTATCCCCGGGCAGTGTGGACCCCAGCCTCCTCCTCGGCTTGGACACGGAGCCGGACCGGCGTCGACCTACGCCGGTACCGGCGCAGACCGGTACTTTTGTACCACTGTTCTACCCTGGCGTTCTCTATCGCCCTGAGTGGCAGCCAGAGGAAGGTGAGGAGGACTGGTAGGGGTCTGTTGACCCTTTGGCAGACCAGCTTGATGAGCTGGACTGGAAAGAGGAGTTGGGTGAGGCCAGTGGTCTGGATACCTCCCCAGACCTTGGCATACTTTCTCCCTCTACCGTGGCCACAGAGGAGGGAGCCTCCTACACTGTGTGTGTCCACCCTACAGCGGCTAAGGCCTTGGGCCTTGAGCTTCCTACGGTGGCAGTCAGGACTAATCTCCTAACTGAGGTGCTTCAGCCGGCAGCGGCCTCTTCGGAGCCCCTGCTGCCGTTTAATGAGGCCCTCACAGACATCCTTCTGGGTGCTTGATCCAAGCCCAGCACAGGGCCTCCTGTGGATAGGATGATTGCCCGATGCCACCACCCTGCCCCGGGTGACCCAATTTTCCTCTCCCAACACCCTACCCCCGAGAGCTTGGTGGTCCAAGCCTCAACATCCAAAGGCGCGTTCCCTTCTGCTCCCCCAGATAGGGAATCCAAGAAGCTCGACCATCTTGGGAAGAAGATGTTTTCTTCTGCCAGTTTAGGACTGCGGTCGGTGAACACTGCATGTCTCGTGGGCCGTTATACCCATTCTGTGTGGGATATGGTTGCTCAAGTGCTGCCACAGTGTCCGGAAGAGGCCCGGGTCCCACTCTCCCGTGCGGTCACAGAGGGGAGAGACGCAGCAAAGTTCGCCGTCCGCTGTGGGTTGACACCGCCGACTCGCTGGGTAGAACGATTTCTACATCAGTAGCCCTAAGGCGCTACACCTCGCTGAGATCCACTGGCCTTTCTGGGGATGTCCAATCGACTCGGATTCTAGAGCTACAGCCAGATCCTTGGGCCTCGCTGCCACCTCTCGTCCTGTGCAGACTGCCTTTTGCCCCTTTCGTGGCTACGGAAGGGGTGCCCCACCACGTTCCACCAAGGGCCACAGGCCGGCGCAAGCTACCCAGCCTCTGCGGGGCCAGGGACGTGGGACCCAACGCTGTGGGTCTGGGGGCCAGCGGGCGGGCCAGTCCACCAGTACCCCCTCTGCAGCAGCCTCTAAGCCTTCCTAGTCCGACCTTTGAATGAATGAATGAATGAATGAATATGCATTTCTAGAGCGCATGGCCACCAAAAGGCCTCCCACCAGTTGCCAGTGGGCGGCAGGATCCACCATCACCTCCCCCACTGGCACACCATCACGTCGGACAGGTGGGTTTTGCAGATAGTCCGAAGGGGCTACTCCCTCCCCTTCGAGACTGCCCCTCCCTCCATGCCACCAACACTCCATCGCATGTCGGAGGATCACTTTGCCCTTCTCCATCATGAAGTTACCTCTCTCTTGGCCAAGGGAGCTTCGCCTCTGGACATAGCTGGAACATCAGGGCAAGTCCCTGGTGGTTCAACACCTGGCAGGTTCCCTGAACGCCAGGGCGGACGAACTCAGTCGCCAGTGTATGATGGATCGCAAATGGCGTCTTTACTCAGAGGTGGTGCAAGGTCTCTTTCAGCAGTGGGGAGAGCCTTGGTTAGATCTGTTCGCCACCGAAGAGAACGCGCAATGTCAGCAGTTCTGCGCGTTGGAATTTTCAAGGCGGCACTCGCTCTGCGACGCTTTTCGTCGCAAGTGGAATTGCAGTCTTCTATACGCCTTTTCGCCTATACCACTTCTGCCCAGAGTGCTGAAGAAGATCAAGCGCGACCGGGCCCAAGTCATTCTTGTGGCTTCGGATTGGGCAAGAAGAGTCTGGTATCCCGAGCTCTTGAGCATGGCCATCGATCCTCCAATCAGACTGCCTCTTCAGGAGGATCTTCTGTTGCAGCAACAGGGGACGGTCCTCCACCCGAACCTGTCCAGCCTCCACTTCCTTGCGTGGAGATTGAGCGGCGACAGTTGACAGCTTTTGACCTTCCTCCCGAAGTCTGTAATGTCATCTTGGCAGCCAGGCGTCCCTCCACTAAAATGGTATACGCCTGTAGATGGAACAAATTTGTGACATGGTGCACAGCAAAGGCTGTGGATCCCCTTTCTGCCCCTCTTTCAGAGGTTCTCCTCTTCAGTCTTTCTTTGGCCCGGCAGGGCTCTGCTCTGGGCACCCTTAAAGGCTATCTTTCGGCCTTTCTGCCTTTCCTCGCGTTCCTGATCAGCCTTCTCTTTTCAAGTCCCCTATTGTAAATAGATTTCTTAAGGGCATTACTCACCTCTTTCCTCCTATTCCTTTCGTAATGCCCCAGTGGGACTCGAATCTGGTCTCAACTTACCTTATGTGTGCTCCTTTTGAGCCACTCCATAATTGTCCACTCAGACTCTTGACCTTAAAGACTGCTTTTCTGGTTGCCATCACCTCTGCTTGCAGGTTGAGTGAGCTTCAGGCTCTTTCTTCTAAACCTCCTTTCCTTGCTGTTCATCTGGACAAGGTTGTTCTTCGCACTAGACCTTCTTTTCTTCCCAAAGTGGTTACCTCTTTCCACATAGGACAGACCATCACTTTGCCCACCTTCTTCCCGCCCTCACCCTTCCAAGGAGGAGGAGAGACTCCACCGTCTGGATCCAAAATGTGCATTATCCTTTTATTTGGAACGCACAAAACAATTCCGGGTGGATGATCAACTCTTTGTTGGCTATGTGGACGCCAAGAAAGGTCGGGCTGTGCAAAAACAGGCCATCTCTCGATGGGTAGTCCTTTGCATTAAGATCTGCTACTCCTTGGCGAAAAAGCAGCCTCCGGTAGGACTGCGCGCCCATTTCACCAGGGCGACGTCAGCTACTACTGCTTTGGGACGTGGAGTCCCCCTCAGTGACATCTGCCAGGCAGCCACGTGGGCATCACTGCACACGTTCACTAAGCATTACTGCCTGGATAGTCAAGTCCGGAGAGACGGCTTCTTTGGCCGTTCAGTTCTCCAGGACTTTCTGGTGTGAACGTAGTTCGCAGACCCACCTCCGGGTTTGGTATTGCTGGGATCTATTCTAAGGTAAAGAATCTATAACTAATAGTCTCTTTCAGATGAACAAGTTACTTACCTTCGGTAACGATATCTGTAAGAGACATATATTAGTTATAGATTCCTTACCACCCCACCCATCCTCCCCGTTCTGTGAACTGACTTCTAGAGTAAGGGACTTCCTTTCAGGCCCTAGTTTTTGTGCACCAGTGGTCAGTGTCTTGCATGGCTCTGCGCTTCTGGCGTGAAATGTCGTGTAAAGATCTGACGTCAGCGCGCAGGGGCAGTGTCTAAGTAGATACAGCGACGTCATCCCGGCGATCACGACGCCGATGACGAATGCAGAGTTTAACGACGCCATCTACCGTCGCGCTGGGGTACTACTGAGGGAAAAAATTCTCCGGATCCAGTCTGACGCCTGGGGGTAATTCTAAGGTAAGGAATCTATAACTAATATATGTCTCTTACATATATTGTTACCAAAGGTAAGTAACCTATGGAAGGAAAAAGGCAATTGGAAAAAGCAATGCAGTACAGTTATTGTTGTGGTTATCTTTTGGAAATCGGAATGTTCATGGCCAAGGTCCAAAGTGCAATGGCTAAGTTCTCTGGAGCTTCCCGGATTTCACCGGGAGCAAGGAACAAAGGGACTTTGTAGCTTGTGCTCTACGAAGGAAGGGGGCCACCTGTAAAGTCAAAGGGGAACTTGCAGGCAATTTTAAAGGCTCTCACGGGAAAGTAGAGGTCGCAAGGCTGTGGGGCCATGGGGGCACAGCTGGTTTGAAGATGCCCCGGCAGAGCGGGCTGGGTGCAGTAAAGATGTGCAGCTGGGCAGAGGCACAGAAAGATGAAACTCACAGTCAGGGGCTGGCACCTTGGAGCTGCTGGGACACTGCTGGGATGGGTCTCCGGAGTCCTGATGTCCCTCATCGGGTGCTGGCTCGCTGTAGAGTTGAAGTCCGCCTGGATTCAGCTTTGTACGTTTTTGCGGCAGGGTATTCGTGCCTTTGAGCTCCGGTGGGTCCTGGGGCTGAGCTGATGCTCCAGAGCAGGTATACCTTTGGGCGACGCTGGACCAGAGTTTTTGGTGCCTTGGGCTGCAGGGAGATACTACCTCTATCTCAAGGGAGTTTTTGGGCAATTTGCGAAGTGCTGATGACCCTCCGGGGTTTGTGGAGGTAACACAGCGACAAGCTGGAGGATGGCGATTGTCGAGTTCTGTGGTGGCAGGCAGGAGTTCGTGCCCAATGTCCACCACAAGGTCTGCAGTTCTCGGTCCAACAGTGTTTCTTTGTTTGTCTTCTTCTTTCCATGGAATCTAGTTTCAGGGTCTGGTGATGCCACCTAAATACTAAATTTAGGGGTGTTTGCAAAGGAGTGGCAGGTAGTGGGTGATGGGCCCCTTACCTGAGGTGTCTACACCCTCTAATATGTCCACCTCCTGTGGGAGGGGGACATAGCCCTAGCGCTGAATGTGCCCAAGATGGTGGGCACTGAAAAATATACTTCACCTCGCCTCCAGCACCTGAGGGGTGGAGTTTGCAGAGAGGAGTACCCCTCCTACTCTTCGTTTTCCCGCCTGTCTTCCCTCCAAAAGGGGTGAGGACAGGAGAGGGGAGCTGCTCCTTCTGTCTGGAGAGGCTGGGGCGACGTTTCAAAGGCAGCAAGGCCTTTGAAGCTTCCCGCCACAGATGGCTCTTCCTGACCGGGGCAGATGTGAACACCTCCGCCTAGGACAGGCATTGTTCTGATGGATACATCTGCCTGTGGATTTCTCACCTTTTTAATTACCCCTTGCACAGCATTCCATTGAAACTTTTTTCATAGCTCTCCCACGTTGACGAAGATGTCACAATGGTACGGCAATCTGATACAGACGTCTAGCCGCAGTTTCCTTAACTTTGAATTCTCTTCAGGCGCCAGTCTGGATCCGGAAATGTTTCAGCAGTACCTCTGCGCGCCGGAGGACGGCATCGTACGGCTCCGCTGTGATGTCGTCTCCAGATCTGACGTCAGCAGAGCCATATAGCTCGCCCTCGGATCCACCCCCTCCGCATGGGACAACACCTGGTGGCCCACCGCTCTCGGCAACCCTCCCACACTCACAGACCACGCTCGCAACCTTGGCATCATACTCGACTCCTCCCTCACCATGAACCGACAGATCAACGCCGTATTTTCCGCGTGCTTCAACACCCTCCGCATCCTCCGCAAGACCTTCAAATGGATCCCCCTCCGAATCCCGAAAGACCGTCACCCACGCACTCATAACCAGCAGACTGGACTACGGGAACGCCCTCTACGCAGGAATCAACAAATCTCTACTCCTCAACCTCCAGACCATCCAGAACACCGCAGCTAGACTTGTCATTGGCATCCCTCGGCAACACCACATCACCCAGCACCTGCGAGAACTCCACTGGCTCCCCGTCGAAAAGAGAGTGACCTTCAAGTTCCTAACTCACACCTACAAATCCCTCCACAACATCGGACCCCAATATCGCAACGAAAGAATCTCCTTCTACGCACCCAGGAGAAACCTCAGCTCCACCGATCTTGCCCTGGCCGAAATCCCACGCATCCGCAGAGCCAGAGCGGGGGGGCGATCCTTCTCTTACACCGCAGCCAAGACCTGGAACGAACTCCCCCTCAGCATCAGATGAACCTCCATACCACAAGCATTCTGGAAGAGCCTCAAGACCTGGATCTTCGGATGAGACGGAGCTGACCAACCCCCTCCCCCCAGCGCCTTGAGACCCTCACGGGGAGTAGTGCGCTTCACAAATCCCTGATTGATTGATTGATTGATATAAGTCCCCTCCAGCATGCGGACGTCAGTTTCTTCTTTTCCGCACTGTAACGCGGATCCAGGAGAAGCGGTTCCTCAGGCCTCTTTTTGTTTTTTGGCCTACTCGACGCCTTTAGCATCTGGAATAGTGTGCCGATGCCTTCGGGCTTTAAGACGTACGAGACCTGTACGCGGCAGATGTCAGTGATGGATCCGCATACAATTTGTATGTGGTGCTTGGGAGAGCACCACGACTCTGAGGAGTGCGACGCCTGTCAGAGGCTGAAGCCCATGTCGTTACGGGAACGTCGGTTGAAGATGCTGTCGGCTCGGCTGTCCCATTCGGAATACAAGCGGCGTCGATCTCCCTCCTGTTCTGAGGCTCCTGCTTGCGGCAGGTGGCAGAGTCGTTCCCGTGGACGTCGCTCATCGAGGAGCTTTTCCCGTGGACGTTGCTCGTCGAAGTCAGGTAAGTCGTGCTGGAAGGGTTTGAGGTCACGGAGGCCCTCGGCCTCGCGAAGTCGTGATGCTGGGGCCAGTTCCACCCAGTCCCTATTGGAGGCAGTTGCGCAGGAGTCAACCCCGAGTTTTCCGCCATATCCTGGTGAGGGGGCGACTAGGGCCTAAATGGAATTGCTGACTTTTTTGGGTCAGCACCTCTCCCTGAAGTGCATTTGGGCCCCAAAGATGTGGAGGGTACTCTGGTTGGACGTTCGCCGGCGGGTTTGCCCTCGGCGCCGATCGAGGACCCTGGCTCCGTAGCTGGAGTCGCTATGATGTCGGGAAACAGCCCGGTGAGGCTTCCTGCTATGATGTCAGTGGCGTCCGTAGAGGGTGGCTTGTCACCACCTCGACGCTGTGCGATGCTGACGACACCTTTAGTGGTGGACGTCGATACGACGCCGTCTCGGCACCGATGACATCCCTAGTAGTGGACGTTGATACGACGCTGTCTCGATCTAGGTTGGCTCCGGGGACACCTTTTCTTGCTACTACAGCCCCTGTTCCATCTTCTCTGCAAATTGAGGATAAGACTTCTTCTGTTGCCATTTCCCCAGTGTTGCAGGGCGAGCCTGCAGGTACTGGTAGTATTGAGCATTTGGGTGTTCTTGTCCAGCCGCATGCAGGGGGCTCTTTGGTTTTTGGTGGGGACGCCAGTCTTCAACCGTTTCCTACCTACGAATTACTTTCACCTCCTAGAATAGCAATAGAGGCCAGTGCGGCTTTTGCTGGGGTCATTATAAGAGCTGCTGACATTTTAAAGATGCAGCTTCCTGCGGTGACTCTGTCCTCTGGTCCCTTGTTGGATCTGCTCCATCAAGGTGGCACTGGGGCTGAGCCCTTGCTTCCTTTTGGAGAGTCGCTGTACAACATTCTTTTGGGGATGTGGGCCAAGCCAACATCAGGAGTCTCTGTTGAGCGTGCAATTGCACACCGTCATCGACCTGCTCCAGATGGCCTTGTTTGTCTTTCTCAGCACCCTAAGGCTAGAGGGCTTGTTGTGCAGGCAGCTTCGGCTTCGCTGAATTTGGAAGCTCCTCCCTTGTATCCACCAGGCAGGGAGTCTCAGTGGTTGGAGACATGTGGCCGAAATTTGTTTGCGTCCGCTAGTTCGGCCCTAAGGTCTTTGAACACGTCCTGTGTGTTTGAAAGGGCTTCCTTTGCTCTATGGGATTCGGTCAACCAACTACTTCCTTCTCTTCCAGAAGAAGTTAGAGCTGAACTCTTTCAGCTGGTACAGGGTGGTCGTGAAATGGCTAACTTCACTATCAGGTTGGCGATGGACACTACAGATTCCGTAGGTAGGGCTATGGCTAGATCTGTAGCTCTAAGGAGGCACGCTTGGCTGTGTGAATCTAGTTTCCCTGAGAATGTTCGGGAGAGTCTAAAGGAATTACTCTTTGATGGCCTCAATTTACTCGATAGCCATGCTTATTCTGCAGTCCAGCGCCTCATGGCTGGCAACTTGTGACTGGACCTCATTGGGTCTTGTTTATTTTGTTCTATGATGTCCACGGTTGTGGTCTCTGTGTTATGGCCTTCACTGCATTGGTGGGGTTGAAGTGTAAGCACTGCTTCTGTCTTATGGTAGACTATTACCCTCCAGGTTTGAGTCTTACTTCTCTGATAGGGTTTGCAGCTGGGTAGCTGGTTTACTTTCTTTTCTGTTATCTCCGATGAAGAGCTCGGCTCCAGAGACTATACCCTTTTTTATGGGTATATCACTTACTCTATGTGGAGTACTGGTTTGCTATTGTATAGCTCTTCTGATGGATACATCTGCCTGTGGATTCCTCACCTTATGAATATCCCCTGCGCCAGCATTCTGCAGAAATTATTTTCCTAGCTCTCCCACGTCGACGAGGACGTCATAATAGCACGGTTCCGCTCGCGACTCCGTATGAGGTCATCGGAGCCATAAGAAGACCTCGTCGGCGTGCTGACGTCAGTTCCCTTTTTTCCGCGCTTTCGACGCGTAACAGTTTTTTCTAGGGACTCTCCATTTTCTTTTGATTACTTTGTTTCTTCGAATATTTCTGATATGGCTACTTCTAAGAAGTCTGGCTTCAAGCCCTGCAGGGAGTGTGGTGGTCATATGTCGATGACTGATCCCCACTATGATTGCCTTTGGTGTTTGTATTCCGACCACGACGTTGAAGGGTGTCAGTGCTGCAGGAAAATGAATCCTAAAGCTTTAAAGGAACGTGAGGCAAAGCTCTTCATGGCTAAAGCAAAGAAGGAGAAGAGGGGTCGAAAACGTTCGAAGTCGTCGACTTCCCACTCTTCAAAATCAAAGAAGCACAAGAAGTCAAAGAAGAGGCATAGTTCTCGGCGTCGTTTTTCGAAGAGCAAGGCATTGTGGTCGCCTTCACCGGCTCAGCGACGTCGGAGAAAAGACTTTGTGTCTCCATCATCTTCGCCTTCTCCGCAGGCGACTCAGATTCACTCACCGGCTCCGGAGTCGCCGGCGTTGAGGGGCTCTTCGACGCCTAAAGGTACTGCGACGCCCAGGAGGTCTCCGACGCCCAGGGAGTCTTCTCCTGTTCATGTGGCTTCGCCTGTGCGGGCGCCGTCTCCACCGGCTCTGCAGCCTCCAGTTCGGCCTCAGGTGGATCCTGTTCAGGAAGGTACGGATCCTTATCCTCCTTTTCCTGGCCCTGGAACGGATCCTACGCATTTTTTAAATGCAATGTTTGGCATGTTTGCCAGGGCCTCCTATCCTACTGGTGCGCCTTCGGGCCCCGTGGGGCCATTGGCCTTTAATTTGGGTGTTCCTCACCAATACGCCCAGGCGCCTTTCGTGCCATTCATGCCGACGACTCCGGCTTGGCATTTTCCGGCGTCGAGGGTTTCCACTCCAAATCCTCAGACTCCATCTGTTGTCGAGTCGGCGCTGCCTCGGATTCGATCGGCACCGATGCTTGATCTTGAAGGTCCTCCTTCGACGCTGTTGTCGTCACCGGCGCCGGGCCTGGCGCCGCCGCCGCCGATCCTGAAGCTGCGCTCTAGGAGGGATGCGCAGAGACTGCTTGAAGAGGAAGAATATAGGCAAGAACAGGAGGAGGGAGAGATTGTCGACTCTGTTGACGAATTTGAAGGCCTACAAGAGGCCAGTGGGTTGGATACTTCCCCAGAATGGGAACTGTCCTCACCAAAGGCTGGGATTTCACAGGATGTTGCTCCTTATCACGTAGTCGTAAGGAAAGCAGCTGAGTTGCTTGACCTCCAATTACCTTCAGCTGAGATTAAATCTAACATTTTGACTGAGGTTCTTAATACGTCTTCTTCAGTATCTGAGCCTCTTCTGCCCTTCAATGAGCCTTTGACAGAACCTATTTTGGAAGTTTGGCAAAGACCCTTGACTGCTCCAGCCGTTTCCAGGTCTATTGCAAGGAGGTACAAGCCAGCTCCTGGGGATCCTGCTTTTCTGTCTACTCATCCATCTCCTGAAAGCTTGGTGGTCCAAGCTTCTTGCTCCAAACATTCATCTGGTTCCTTCCCTACCATCCCGGGGGATAGGGATTCTAAAAAGATGGAGCAGGCGGCTAAAAAAGTATTTTCATCTGCAAGTATGGCATTGAAATCTACTAATGCTACCTGCTTACTTGGAAGATATATCCATGCTCTTATGGACTCTGTTAAACAGTTAGCCCCAAAGTTACCTGAGGATGATCGGATTCATTTCTTTGAGGCACTTTCTGACTCTCAGGCTGCTGCCCGTCAAGTTATACAGTCAGGTTTGGATACGGCTGACTCGGTGGCCCGAGTAATGGGATCTTCTGTGGCAACAAGGAGACAAGCATGGCTAAGATCATCTGGATTTTCTCCTGATGTGCAGGCAACCCTGTTGGATTTGCCTTTTGATGATACAAGACTGTTTGGCACTAAGGTTGACTCTGCTTTACGACGCTATAAAGATAGCAGAGCGACTGTAAGATCTTTGGGCCTTCAAACGCAGTCTAGAGGGTACGGCTACAAGCAGTATCTGAAAGAGACACGTTAGTGATAGATTCCTTACCTTAGAATATCCCCAGGCGTCAGGCTGGATCCGGAAAGTTTTGCGTAGCAGTACCCTTGCGCGTCGGTAGGCGGCGTCGTGCGGCTCCGCGTCCGTCGTCGGCGTCGTGATCGCCGGGATGACGTCGCGGGCAGTACTTAGGCGCCGCCCCTGCGCGCTGACGTCAGTTCTTCTTTTTCCGCGCCAGCAAGCGCAGATCCGGGAAGAGCAGTGCCCTGGTCAATTTTTGACCATACTTTTTGGTGATTTTTTCACTGTTTTTCCGACTTTAAGGTGTCGTAGGGATGCCCGGCTTCAAGCGATGCGGCGCCTGTGCGCGGATGATGTCCGTCACCGACCCGCATTGGGAGTGTCTCTTCTGCCTCGGCCGAGGCCACGACACCGAGTCTTGTCCCGAATGCCAGGCCCTCAACCCGAAAGCTTTGCGAGAGCGGTCTCGAAAGCTCCTCGAGGCCCGGCATTCGGCTCGCGCGAAGCCCCGGTCGCGTGAGAGGTCCAGGGGTCGCTCGCGGAGTGCACACCGGTCGTCGACTTCTTCGTCCGGTAAGTCTAAGCACAAGAAGTCCAAGAAGCATCGTCGCTCTCGGACTTCGCCTCGCCGGTCTCGCGACTCGGCTGAGGCCCCTCCCGGCACCGTCCCCGCCCCCGCGGCCCCGGACTTGCCTGTGGAGTCGCCCCCGTCATACCCTTCCTTCCCGGGTTCGGGGGCGGATCCGGCCAAGGTACAGGAGTTCCTGTCGGCCATGGCCCGCCTCTTCGGGCCTTCAGGCCCCTCCGGTGCGCCTTCGGGCCCCGCGGGCCCTGATGGGGTTGCTCCGGCGGCTCCGGCCCCGGCGTCGCCCGAGCCTCCAGCCTCGATCCCGGCTCCGGCTTCGGCCCCGGCCTCGATCCCGGCTCCACAACCCCCATCGACGCCGGTCGACCTCACGACACCTCCGCCGGCGCCGATGTCTCCGGTGCCGTTCTCGACGCCGCCCTGGGCTCCGGGCGGCGTCGTCCCCCAGTTCCTTCCGGCTCCGGACATGGACCCGGAGCGACGTCGCTCGACGCCGGCTCCGGCGCCCGATGGGACCTTGGGTCCCAAATGTCCCTCCTCCTCCTTATTTTGAACCAGAGGAGGACCAGGAGGACTGGGAGGGGTCTGATGACCCTCTGACACGCAACTGTCAGTATGATGAGGACTGGACAGAGAGTCTAGGGGAGGCCAGTGGTCTGGATACTTCTCCTGACACTGGCATGCTGTCTCCTCCCGTGGCTACGGAGGAGGGGGCCAATTTTGGTACGGTGTTGCGTAGGGCTGCTGGGGCCTTACGTCTCCAGCTCCCTACTTTGACGGTCAAGACTAACATCTTGACAGAGGTGCTTCAGCCGGCAGCCTCCTCTGCGGAGACTGTGCTGCCGTTTAACGACGCCCTCACTGACGTTCTTTTGGGCACCTGGTCCAAGCCCAACACAGGGGCTCCTGTGGATCGGAACGTGTCACGACGCCATCGCCCCGCTCCGGGCGACCCCCTGTTTCTTTCTGTCCACCCCACTCCTGAGAGCTTGGTTGTCCAAGCCTCCGCTTCCCAAACCGCCTTCCCTACCGCTCCTCCGGATAGGGAATCCAAACGCCTGGATCAGTTTGGGAAGAAAGGTTTTTCTTCCTCCAGTGCTGGCTTGCGGTCCGTTAACACCGCTTGTCTTTTGGGCCGATATACCCACTCCCTGTGGGATTCGGTGGCGGATGTTTTGCCCCAGTGCCCTGAGGAGGTCCAGGCACTGCTTTCCGCGCCATTGCGGAAGGAAGGGATGCGGCCAAATACACTATCCGTTGTGGCCTTGACACCGCCGACTCGCTGGGCAGGTCGATTGCAACGACGGTGGCGCTCCGGCGCCACGCCTGGCTGAGAACCACTGGTTTTTCAGGGGATGTCCAGAATACTCTCATGGACATGCCCTTTGATGGAGTCGGTCTTTTGGGTCCAAAGCAGACCATGCGTTGGAGCGCTTTAAGGACTCACGGGCTACTGCAAAGTCCCTGGGCCTTTCTGCTACACGCCCTCCGCTGCCTTCTGCTTTTCGCCCCTATCGTGGCCACGGTAGGGGCGCCCTTCACGTCAGCAGCCCAGCCACCGGCCCGCGCAGCAGGCGTCTTCGCGTGGCCGAGGACGTGGATTCCGCCGTGGCGGATCGGGCAACCAGCGTGCGGGTCAGGCCACCACCTCCAACCCGTCCGCGGCCTCCAAGCCCTCCTAGTCCCTCCTTTCAGGTGCACGGCACGCCAGTAGGGGGCAGGGTCCGCCATCACCTTCCCCACTGGCGCACCATCACCTCGGACAGGTGGGTCTTGGACATTGTCCGAAGGGGCTACTCCCTCCCCTTCGAGACCACCCCCCCAGCCATGCCACCTCAATTCCACCGCATGTCAGGGGATCACTTGGTGCTTCTACAGAAGGAAGTCACGGCCCTCTTGACCAAGAGGGCCATCGAGCATGTTCCGACCCCAGAAGTAGGGCGTGGTTGCTACTCCCACTACTTTCTGGTGCCCAAAAAGGACAAGGAGGACATGCGTCCTATCTTGGACCTCCGGAACGTCAATCGCTTCCTCCGGAAGGAGAAGTTCAAGATGCTCACCCTAGCTCAGGTCTTGACTGCCCTCGACCCTGGAGACTGGTTGGTAGCGTTGGACTTGCAGGACGCGTATTTCCACATCCCCGTCCTGCCGGCCCACCGGCGTTACCTTCGGTTCACGGTAGGCCCCGAGCATTTTCAGTTCACCGTGCTCCCCTTTGGCCTTACAAGTGCCCCTCGGGTGTTCACGAAAGTGATGGCGGTGGTCGCAGCTCATCTGCGCCGGGCAGGGGTTTCAGTCTTCCCCTACCTCGACGACTGGCTGCTGAAGGCGGGCTCGTCCCAGGCAGTCGTCTCCCACCTCCAGACTACGGCCGAACTCCTGCACTCGCTGGGGTTCTCCATCAATGTGCCGAAGTCGCATCTAATTCCTTCTCCACAGCTCCTTTTCATCGGAGCAGTTCTGGACACGACGCAGTTTCGGGCCTATCCTCCCGAACGGCGAGTCCGGGATATTCAGGCTATGATTCCGATCTTTCGGCCTTTATCCTGGGTTTCGGTACGGATGACCCTGAGGCTGCTGGGCCTCATGGCCTCCTGCATCCTGCTGGTCAATCATGCCAGATGGCATATGCGGGCTCTGCAGTGGGACCTGAAGTTCCAGTGGGCGCAGCACCAGGGCAACCTGTCCGATCACGTCCAGATCTCGGAGGGGACTGCAAAACAGTTGCAGTGGTGGCTCTCGAACCGGCAATGGGTCATGGGCAGATCCCTCTCCCTTCCCCAGCCAGAGCATACAGTTGTGACGGACGCGTCCCTTCTGGGATGGGGCGGTCACATGGGAGAGAGCGGAGATCAGAGGCCTCTGGTCTCCGGGCGGAGTCCCGGCTCCATATCAACCTTCTGGAGCTCCGGGCGATCCGGCTTGCACTCAAGGCATTCCTTCCCTCTGTCAAAGGGAAGGTAGTGCAGGTGTTCACAGACAACACCACCGCCATGTGGTACTGCAACAAACAGGGCGGGGTGGGGTCTTGGACCCTTTGTCAGGAGGCTCTGCGCCTCTGGACATGGCTGGAACATCAGGGCATGTTCCTGATGGTTCAACACCTGGCAGGTTCTCTGAACGCCAGGGCGGACGAACTCAGCCGCAGGTGCATGATGGATCACGAATGGCGTCTTCACTCGGAAGTGGCGCAAGGACTCTTTCTACAGTGGGGAGAGCCTTGGTTAGATCTATTCGCCACCGAAGAGAACGCGCAATGTCATCAGTTCTGCGCATTGGAATTTCCAAGGCGGCACTCGCTCGGCGACGCTTTTCGTCGCGAGTGGAGTTGCGGTCTGTTGTACGCCTTTCCGCCTATACCACTTCTACCCAGAGTGTTGAAGAAGATTCGGCACGACCGGGCCCAAGTCATTCTTGTGGCTCCGGACTGGGCTCGAAGAGTTTGGTATCCCGAGCTACTCAATATGAGCATAGATCCCCCGATCCGTCTGCCTCTTCGGGAGGATCTTCTGTCGCAGCAGCAGGGACGGTCCTCCACCCGAACCTGTCCAGTCTACACCTGCTTGCGTGGAGATTGAGCGGCGGCAGTTGATTCCTTTCGACTTGCCTCCCGAAGTTTGTGATGTGATTCTGGCAGCCAGGCGTCCCTCCACTAAGGTGGTATACGCCTGCAGGTGGAACAAATTTGTGGCATGGTGCACAGCAAAGGCTGTGGATCCCATTTCTGCCCCTCTTTCTGAGGTCCTTCTGTTCCTTCTCTCTCTGGCCCAACAGGGTTCTGCCCTGGGTACCATCAAGGGTTATCTTTGTGCTATCTCGGCCTTCCTCAGGCTCCCTGATCAGCCCTCCCTTTTCAAGTCCCCTGTTGTTAACAGGTTCTTAAAAGGCATTACTCACCTCTTCCCTCCTGTTCCGTTTGTAATGCCTCAGTGGGACTTGAACTTGGTTCTTACCTTTTTAATGTGCGCTCCCTTTGAGCCTCTGCATAACTGTCCTCTTCGTCTTCTGACTCTGAAGACAGCCTTTCTGGTGGCCATCACCTCCGCTCGGCGGGTGAGTGAGCTCCAGGCTCTATCTTGCAAACCTCCCTTTCTGTCTGTTCATCCAGACAAGGTTGTTCTTCGGACGCGTCCGTCCTTCTTGCCAAAGGTGGTTACTGCTTTCCACATTGGGCAGACCATCACTTTGCCCACCTTCTTTCCGCCTCCGCATCCTTCCAGAGAGGAAGAGAGGCTCCACCGTCTGGACCCAAAACGTGCGCTCTCTTTCTATATTGACCGCACAAAACACTTCCGGGTGGATGACCAGCTCTTTGTTGGCTACGTGGGCGCCAAAAAGGTCGGGCGGTGCACAAGAGGACCATCTCCCGCTGGGTTACCTTGTGCATCAAGACCTGCTATTCTTTGGCTAAGAAGGAGCCTCCTGTTGGGCTGCGTGCCCATTCCACCAGGGCAACGGCTGCTACCACGGCCTTGGGCCGCGGTGTTCCGCTGCCGGTTATCTGTCAGGCAGCTACGTGGGCCTCGCTGCACACGTTTACAAAGCATTACTGCCTTGACAGTCAGGTCCGGAGGGACGGCTTCTTTGGCCGTTCTGTCCTCCAGGACTTCCTTGTCTGATCTTTGTTCGCAGACCCACCACCGGGGTTGGTATTGCTGGGGTATCTATTCTAAGGTAAGGAATCTATCACTAACGTGTCTCTTTCAGATGCACAAGTTACTAACTTGTGTAACGATATATCTGTAAGAGACAGTAGTTAGTGATAGATTCCTACCGCCCCACCCATCCTCCCCGTTCTGCGAACTGATTTCTAGGGTTAAGGACATCCCTTTCAGGGCCCTAGTATTTTTCAGACACCTGTGTCAGCTTCTTGCATGGCTCTGCGTTCCTGGCGCGGAAAGTCGTGTACAGAACTGACGTCAGCGCGCAGGGCGGCGCCTAAGTACTGCCCGCGACGTCATCCCGGCGATCACGACGCCGACGACGGACGCGGAGCCGCACGACGCCGCCTACCGACGCGCAAGGGTACTGCTACGCAAAACTTTCCGGATCCAGCCTGACGCCTGGGGATATTCTAAGGTAAGGAATCTATCACTAACTACTGTCTCTTACAGATATATCGTTACACAAGTTAGTAACTTGTGCATCGAGGTTTTGGAAGGGCAGCTTCCTTTCGTGGCCGCCAGCAACCTCAGCAGAGTCAACAGCAGCAGAACCCTTTGTACAAATCGTACAGGGGTAAGAATAGAGGCCGTTTTCGAGGGGCTGCTCGGCAGCAGTCCTCCTCTTCTCCTCCCCCCACCGTTGGTGCCACAGGAAAGCAGCTCTAGATCCCCCATATCTGAAAGAGACACGTTAGTGATAGATTCCTTACCTTAGAATATCCCCAGGCGTCAGGCTGGATCCGGAAAGTTTTGCGTAGCAGTACCCTTGCGCGTCGGTAGGCGGCGTCGTGCGGCTCCGCGTCCGTCGTCGGCGTCGTGATCGCCGGGATGACGTCGCGGGCAGTACTTAGGCGCCGCCCCTGCGCGCTGACGTCAGTTCTTCTTTTTCCGCGCCAGCAAGCGCAGATCCGGGAAGAGCAGTGCCCTGGTCATTTTTTGACCATACTTTTGGTGATTTTTTCACTGTTTTTCCATCTTTCGAAGTGTCGTAGGGATGCCCGGCTTCAAGCGATGCGGCGCCTGTGCGCGGATGATGTCCGTCACCGACCCGCATCGGGAGTGTCTCTTCTGCCTCGGCCGAGGCCACGACACGGCGTCCTGTACCGACTGCCAGGCCCTCCACCCGAAAGCTTTGCGAGAGCGGTCTCGAAAGCTCCTCGAGGCCCGGCATTCGGCTCCGCGGAAGGCCCGGTCGCGTGAGAGGTCCAGGGGTCGATCGCGGAGTCCACACCGGTCGTCGGCGTCGAAGTCTTCTTCGTCCGGTAAGTCGAAGCACAAAAAGTCCAAAAAGCATCATCGCTCTAGGACTTCGCCTCGCCGGTCTCGCGACTCGGCTGAGGCCCCTCCCGGCACCGTCCCCGCCCCCGCGGCCCCGGACATGCCTGTGGAGTCGCCCCCGTCATACCCGCCCTTCCCGGGTTCGGGGCGGATCCGGCCAAAATACAGGAATTCCTGTCGGCCATGGCCCGCCTCTTCGGGCCTTCAGGCCCCTCCGGTGCGCCTTCGGGCCCCGCGGGCCCTGATGGGGTTGCTCCGGCGTCGCCGACGGCTCCGGCCCCGGCGTCGCCCGTGCCTCCAGCCTCGATCCCGGCTCCGGCCCCGGCCCCACAACCCCCATCGACGCCGGTCGACCTAACGACGCCTCCGCCGGCGCCGATGTCTCCGGTGCCGTTCTCGACGCCGCCCTGGGCTCCGGGCGGCATCGTCCCCCAGTTCCTTCCGGCTCCGGACATGGACCCGGAGCAACGTCGCTCGACGCCGGCTCCGGCGCCGATGGGACCTTGGGTCCCAAATGTCCCTCCTCCTCCTTATTTTGCACCAGAGGAGGACCAGGAGGACTGGGAGGGGTCTGATGACCCTCTGACGCGCAACTGTCAGTTTGATGAGGACTGGACAGAGAGTCTGGGGAGGCCAGTGGTCTGGATACTTCCCCTGACACTGGCATGCTGTCTCCTCCCGTGGCTACGGAGGAGGGGGCCAATTTTGGTACGGTGTTGCGTAGGGCTGCTGGGGCCTTACGTCTCCAGCTCCCTACTTTGACGGTCAAGCCTAACATCTTGACAGAGGTGCTTCAGCCGGCAGCCTCCTCTGCGGAGACTGTGCTGCCGTTTAACGACGCCCTCACTGACGTTCTTTTGGGCGCCTGGTCCAAGCCCAACACAGGGGCTCCTGTGGATCGGAACGTGTCACGACGCCATCGCCCTGCTCCGGGCGACCCCCTGTTTCTTTCTGTCCACCCCACTCCTGAGAGCTTGGTTGTCCAAGCCTCCGCTTCCCAAACCGCCTTCCCTACCGCTCCTCCGGATAGGGAATCCAAACGCCTGGATCAGTTTGGGAAGAAAGGTTTTTCTTCCTCCAGTGCTGGCTTGCGGTCCGTTAACACCGCTTGTCTTTTGGGCCGATATACCCACTCCCTGTGGGATTCGGTGGCGGATGTTTTGCCCCAGTGCCCTGAAGAGGTCCAGGCACTGCTTTCCCGCGCCATTGCGGAAGGAAGGGATGCGGCCAAATACACTATCCGTTGTGGCCTTGACACCGCCGACTCGCTGGGCAGGTCGATTGCAACGACGGTGGCGCTCCGACGCCACGCCTGGCTGAGAACCACTGGTTTTTCAGGGGATGTCCAGAATACTCTCATGGACATGCCCTTTGATGGAGTCGGTCTTTTTGGGTCCAAAGCAGACCATGCGTTGGAGCGCTTTAAGGACTCACGGGCTACTGCCAAGTCCCTGGGCCTTACTGCTACACGCCCTCCGCTGCCTTCTGCTTTTCGCCCCTATCGTGGCCACGGTAGGGGCGCCCCTTCACGTCAGCAGCCCAGCCACCGGCCCGCGCAGCAGGCGTCTTCGCGTGGCCGAGGACGTGGATTCCGCCGTGGCGGATCGGGCAACCAGCGTGCGGGTCAGGCCACCACCTCCAACCCGTCCGCGGCCTCCAAGCCCTCCTAGTCCCTCCTTTCAGGTGCACGGCACGCCAGTAGGGGGCAGGGTCCGCCATCACCTTCCCCACTGGCGCACCATCACCTCGGACAGGTGGGTCTTGGACATTGTCCGAAGGGGCTACTCCCTCCCCTTCGAGACCACCCCCCCAGCCATGCCACCTCAATTCCACCGCATGTCAGGGGATCACTTGGTGCTTCTACAGAAGGAAGTCACGGCCCTCTTGACCAAGAGGGCCATCGAGCATGTTCCGACCCCAGAAGTAGGGCGTGGTTGCTACTCCCACTACTTTCTGGTGCCCAAAAAGGACAAGGAGGACATGCGTCCTATCTTGGACCTCCGGAACGTCAATCGCTTCCTCCGGAAGGAGAAGTTCAAGATGCTCACCCTAGCTCAGGTCTTGACTGCCCTCGACCCTGGAGACTGGCTGGTAGCGTTGGACTTGCAAGACGCATATTTCCACATCCCCGTCCTGCCGGCCCACCGGCGTTACCTTCGGTTCACGGTAGGCCCCGAGCATTTTCAGTTCACCGTGCTCCCTTTGGCCTTACCAGTGCCCCTCGGGTGTTCACGAAAGTGATGGCGGTGGTCGCAGCTCATCTGCGCCGGGCCGGGGTTTCAGTCTTCCCCTACCTCGACGACTGGCTGCTGAAGGCGGGCTCGTCCCAGGCAGTCGTCTCCCACCTCCAGACTACGGCCGAACTCCTGCACTCGCTGGGGTTCTCCATCAATGTGCCGAAGTCGCATCTAATTCCTTCTCCACAGCTCCTTTCATCGGAGCAGTTCTGGACACGACGCAGTTTCGGGCCTATCCTCCCGAACGGCGAGTCCGGGATATTCAGGCTATGATTCCAATCTTTCAGCCTTTATCCTGGGTTTCGGTACGGATGACCCTGAGGCTGCTGGGCCTCATGGCCTCCTGCATCCTGCTGGTCACTCATGCCAGATGGCATATGCGGGCTCTGCAGTGGGACCTGAAGTTCCAGTGGACGCAGCACCAGGGCAACCTGTCCGATCACGTCCAGATCTCGGAGGGGACTGCAAAACAGTTGCAGTGGTGGCTCTCGAACCGGCAATGGGTCATGGGCAGATCCCTCTCCCTTCCCCAGCCAGAGCATACAGTTGTGACGGACGCGTCCCTTCTGGGATGGGGCGGTCACATGGGAGAGGCGGAGATCAGAGGCCTCTGGTCTCCGGCGGAGTCCCGGCTCCATATCAACATTCTGGAGCTCCGGGCGATCCGGCTTGCACTCAAGGCATTCCTTCCCTCTGTCAAAGGGAAGGTAGTGCAGGTGTTCACAGACAACACCACCGCCATGTGGTACTGCAACAAACAGGGCGGGGTGGGGTCTTGGACCCTTTGTCAGGTGGCTCTGCGCCTCTGGACATGGCTGGAACATCAGGGCATGTTCCTGATGGTTCAACACCTGGCAGGTTCTCTGAACGCCAGGGCGGACGAACTCAGCCGCAGGTGCATGATGGATCACGAATGGCGTCTTCACTCGGAAGTGGCGCAAGGACTCTTTCTACAGTGGGGAGAGCCTTGGTTAGATCTATTCGCCACCGAAGAGAACGCGCAATGTCATCAGTTCTGCGCGTTGGAATTTCCAAGGCGGCACTTCGCTCGGGCGACGCTTTTCGTCGCGAGTGGAGTTGCGGTCTGTTGTACGCCTTTCCGCCTATACCACTTCTACCCAGAGTGTTGAAGAAGATTCGGCACGACCGGGCCCAAGTCATTCTTGTGGCTCCGGACTGGGCTCGAAGAGTTTGGTATCCCGAGCTACTCAATATGAGCATAGATCCCCCGATCCGTCTGCCTCTTCGGGAGGATCTTCTGTCGCAGCAGCAGGGGACGGTCCTCCACCCGAACCTGTCCAGTCTACACCTGCTTGCGTGGAGATTGAGCGGCGGCAGTTGATTCCTTTCGACTTGCCTCCCAAAGTTTGTGATGTGATTCTGGCAGCCAGGCGTCCCTCCACTAAGGTGGTATACGCCTGCAGGTGGAACAAATTTGTGGCATGGTGCACAGCAAAGGCTGTGGATCCCCTTTCTGCCCCTCTTTCGGAGGTCCTTCTGTTCCTTCTCTCTCTGGCCCAACAGGGTTCTGCCCTGGGTACCATCAAGGGTTATCTTTGTGCTATCTCGGCCTTCCTCAGGCTCCCTGATCAGCCCTCCCTTTTCAAGTCCCCTGTTGTTAACAGGTTCTTAAAAGGCATTACTCACCTCTTCCCTCCTGTTCCGTTTGTAATGCCTCAGTGGGACTTGAACTTGGTTCTTACCTTTTAATGTGCGCTCCCTTTGAGCCTCTGCATAACTGTCCTCTTCGTCTTCTGACTCTGAAGACAGCCTTTCTGGTGGCCATCACCTCCGCTCGGCGGGTGAGTGAGCTCCAGGCTCTATCTTGCAAACCTCCCTTTCTGTCTGTTCATCCAGACAAGGTTGTTCTTCGGACGCGTCCGTCCTTCTTGCCAAAGGTGGTTACTGCTTTCCACATTGGGCAGACCATCACTTTGCCCACCTTCTTTCCGCCTCCGCATCCTTCCAGAGAGGAAGAGAGGCTCCACCGTCTGGACCCAAAACGTGCGCTCTCCTTCTATATCAACCGCACAAAACACTTCCGGGTGGATGACCAGCTCTTTGTTGGCTACGTGGGCGCCAAAAAAGGTCGGGCGGTGCACAAAAGGACCTTCTCCCGCTGGGTTACCTTGTGCATCAAGACCTGCTATTCTTTGGCCAAGAAGGAGCCTCCTGTTGGGCTACGTGCCCATTCCACCAGGGCAACGGCTGCTACCACGGCCTTGGGCCGCGGTGTTCCGCTGCCGGTTATCTGTCAGGCAGCTACGTGGGCCTCGCTGCACACGTTTACTAAGCATTACTGCCTTGACAGTCCGGTCCGGAGGGACGGCTTCTTTGGCCGTTCTGTCCTCCAGGACTTCCTTGTCTGATCTTTGTTCGCAGACCCACCACCGGGGTTGGTATTGCTGGGGTATCTATTCTAAGGTAAGGAATCTATCACTAACGTGTCTCTTTCAGATGCACAAGTTACTAACTTGTGTAACGATATATCTGTAAGAGACAGTAGTTAGTGATAGATTCCTTACCGCCCCACCCATCCTCCCCGTTCTGCGAACTGATTTCTAGGGTTAAGGACATCCCTTTCAGGGCCCTAGTATTTTTCAGACACCTGTGTCAGCTTCTTGCATGGCTCTGCGTTCCTGGCGCGGAAAGTCGTGTACAGAAGTGACGTCAGCGCGCAGGGGCGGCGCCTAAGTACTGCCCGCGACGTCATCCCGGCGATCACGACGCCGACGACGGACGCGGAGCCGCACGACGCCGCCTACCGACGCGCAAGGGTACTGCTACGCAAAACTTTCTGGATCCAGCCTGACGCCTGGGGATATTCTAAGGTAAGGAATCTATCACTAACTACTGTCTCTTACAGATATATCGTTACACAAGTTAGTAACTTGTGCCTTAGAGCATGTTGGTCCTGTAGGGGGTCGGGTGTCCCACTTTCTACAAGATTGGAAATCGATTACTTCAGACCGTTGGGTTTTGAATCTTGTAGAGAATGGGTACACCCTCCCTTTTAGAGTTTCCTCCTCCTTACCCTCCTCGCCAGGGTTGGTGTTCAGAGGACCACTTGCTGCTTTTGCAGCAGGAGGTTCTTGCCTTGTTACAGAAAGGTGCGATAGAGATGGTTCCAGAGCAGGAAAGGGGTCAGGGGTGCTACTCCCAGTATTTCCTGATTCCCAAGAAGGACGGTCGATTGAGACCGATCCTGGACCCTAGGATTTTGAATCTTTACCTCAGACAGGAAAAGTTCAAAATGTTGACCTTGGCTCAGGTTCTTCTCGCGCTTCAACAGGAAGACTGGATGGTGTCCATCGATCTGCAGGATGCGTATTTTCATCTTCCCATCCTGAAGTCGCATCGGAAGTATCTCCGGTTCACGGTAGGGTCGCAACACTACCAGTTTGCGGTCCTCCCGTTCGGTCTGACTTCCGCACCTCGAGTCTTCACGAAGGTGATGGCGGTGGTAGCGGCACATCTCAGAAGGTCCGGGGTTCCTGTTTTCCCCTATCTGGATGACTGGCTGTTGAAGGCCAAGTCTCCGGAGATGGTGTTGCGCCATTTGCAAAAAACAACGCAACTGTTGTTCAACTTGGGTTTCTCGATAAATGTACCCAAATCTCACCTGGTGCCTTCTCAGCGCAGCCTGTTCATAGGGGCAATACTGGACACTACTGTATGTCGGGCATTCCCGCCTCCGCAGAGAATTTTCGACATTCAGGAGATGATTCCATTGTTTCACGATGGAGCGGTTGTTCCAGTCCTGAAGGTCCTACGTCTGCTCGGTCTGTTTGCTTCCTGCATACTGTTGGTCAGTCATGCACGCTGGCACATGAGGGCACTCCAGTGGTGCCTCCGCAGGCAGTGGTATCAACACAACGGAGATCTCGGGGAGAAGGTCAGAATCTCCAGAGACGCTGCAGCGGAGTTGACTTGGTGGTGTGTGCAGGGCAACCTGTCTCAGGGAAAGCCCTTTCAGCCTCCTCCGCCGGTGGCCACAGTGATCACGGATGCCTCCACTCTAGGGTGGGGTGCTCATCTGGGGGATCTGGAGGTCAAAGGTCTTTGGTCTCCAGATGAAAGGTTGCTTCACATCAACCTTCTGGAATTGCGGGCGATACGTTTGGCACTAAAAGCTTTCCTTCCTTCCCTTCGCGGTCAGTCAGTTCAGGTCCTGACGGACAACACTACCGCGATGTGGTACATCAACAAACAGGGAGGTGTAGGGTCGTATCGCCTCTGTCGAGAGGCTCTGCGACGCTGGTCCTGGGCTCAGGGCCATCAGATTTGTGTGTTTGCAAATCATCTAGCCCGTGTGCCGAATGTTCGTGCGGACAGTCTCAGTCGGCATTACTCGGCCGATCACGAGTGGCGGCTTCATCCAGAGGTGGTCCATCACATCTTCGAGATGTGGGGGTCCCCTCGGTTGGACCTGTTTGCCACTCACGAGAACGCGCACTGCCCGTTGTTCTGCAGTCTCCAGTATCCGATGCAGGGAGCGATGGGGGATGCGTTTCAATTGGATTGGAGCTCACATCTCCTTTACGCGTTTCCTCCCATACCCTTGATTCCTCGGGTTCTGAGGAAGATTCGCCAAGACCGGGCCCAAGTTATATTGATCGCTCCGGATTGGCCAAGAAGGGTGTGGTATACAGATCTTCTTCACCTCTCATTGCACCCTCTGCTCCGTCTCCCTTTCAGGGCAGACCTCCTCTCGCAAGCGCAGGGGCGGGTTCTACACCCCCACCTCCAGAGCCTGCACCTTCATGCCTGGAGATTGAACGGCGCAACCTGAGTTCTTTTTCTCTCCCACCGGATGTGGTGGATGTCATTTTGTCATCCAGGAGGCACTCCACCAAATCTGTGTATTCCTCCAGGTGGTCCAAATTTGTAAAGTGGTGTGGAGAGAGGGCCATTGATCCTTTAAAGGCTCGTTTGTCTGATGTGTTGAGTTTCTCTCTTTCCCTGGCCCAGCAGGGTTGTGCTGTGGCTACAGTTAAAGGTTATTTGTCGGCTTTGTCGGCTTTTATTTGTTAGCCGGACCAGCCGTCTTTATTCAAATCTCCTGTAGGTATGAGGTTCATTAAAGGTCTTACAAATAAGTTTCCACCCACTCCTTTCATTATGCCTCAGTGGGATTTAAATCTTGTTCTTACCTTTCTAATGGGTTCTCCATTTGAGCCTCTTCATAGTTGTCCTTTGAGGCTTCTCTCTTTTAAAACGGTTTTCTTGATCGCTATTACCTCAGCCAGGAGGGTAAGTGAGCTTCAGGCTCTTAGTTCTAAGCCTCCTTTCTTGACCATTCATGCAGATAAGTTGGTTCTTAGGACCAGGGCTGCTTTCCTTCCTAAGGTGGTTACTCCTTTCCATTTGGGACAGTCCATTACCTTACCTACCTTCTATCCTCCCCCTCACCCTTCCAAGGAGGAGGAGAGACTTCATCGCTTGGACCCAAAGAGGGCGATCAGTGTTTACCTGGACAGGACCAGGGAATTAAGGTTGGATGATCAGCTCTTTGTGGGCTACATTGGTCGGATGAAAGGAAGAGCTGTACACAAATGAACTCTTTCCAGATGGATCATCTTGTGTATCAAGATCTGCTATGCTCTAGCCAAGAAGGACCCGCCTGAAGGTATCAGAGCTCATTCTACCAGAGCTAAGTCATCTTCTGCTTTGGCTAGAGGTGTTCCTGTTGTTGATATTTGTAAGGCAGCAACTTGGGCCTCCCTCCACACCTTTGCAAAGCATTACTGCTTAGATTCGGAGGTTAGGAGGGACGGCCACTTTGCTCGTTCTGTGCTGCAAGATTTTTTGGTCTAGTCAGGTGGACACCCTCCTCCGGGAGAGGTACGGCTTTGGGATTCTATTCATAAGGTGAGGAATCCACAGGCAGAT
The DNA here is from genome assembly GCA_963921515.1 of Calotriton arnoldi. NCBI lineage: Eukaryota > Metazoa > Chordata > Amphibia > Caudata > Salamandridae > Calotriton > Calotriton arnoldi. Next base: position 5,777,612 of record CAWUFW010000017.1, read on the forward strand.
GTATCCATCAGAAGAACAAGTTACTTACCTTCGGTAACGCTTTTTCTGGTGGATACAGTATCTGCCTGTGGATTCCTCACTGTCCCACCCGCCTCCCCGTTGTCCACCTGTTTCTACCAAAAATGCTATAATTGTTTGACATGAATGTTTTTAATATGTCTTTTTCATGAATATGCTTTAATATTGGAAAATGCTTGGTCTGTTGCCCTTTTTCCATGCCATTATTAGTTATGCTGTGTGTACTTGCATTTGTATTTATATTTTGTATACTGTGTATACGTGTGAAAATGTGTCGGTCCGCCCGTTTGCCTCGGAGGCACGGAAAAAATGGGTGGAACTGACGTCAGCACGCCGACGAGGTCTTCTTATGGCTCCAATGACGTCATACGGAGTCGCGAGAGGAGCCATGCTATTATGACGTCCTCGTCAACGTAGGAGAGCTAGGAAAAGAATTTCCGAGGAATGCTGGCGCAGGGGATATTCATAAGGTGAGGAATCCACAGGCAGATACTGTATCCACCAGAAAAAGCGTTACCGAAGGTAAGTAACTTGTTCTTCAGGAATACTGCCTTGGTAGTGTCTTTCTTCACTGTAAACTCTTCGTGTTATGCCGCTGTATCCTCCTGGGACTTCGCGTTATGTTCTTTTAAGAACTATTGTAGTGAGCAAGGGCTCTATTTTCTTCTTGTGATAGCCTTTTACAAGGTTCTGTTGCATTTTCATGCATTAATGGTTTCTTCCAAACCAGTGGCTTCTGTGCAATATGTTTCGCTTCCTAGGTATTTCTTGGGTGCATTAGAGCTTTAAAGAGGTTTAGCAAGTTGGGTCGTTGCTCTAGTTCACATTTCACATTCTTCGAATGTTTTTTGCTTGTGAGTTCTTCCTTTGGGGTAAGAACAGTGTCTTGTTTAAACATGATTTTAATACGCCAATACAGTCAATATTTACCCATGCTCCACGTTGTGGTGCGGTTTACCTCCATGCTCCACATTGCAGGGAGGTATACTTATCCCTGTTCCACTCCGAGGTGCAGTATTTTGGCAACGGTTGCGTTTGGGCCACCTTGCCCCAAGTTATCATAAATTGGTGTATCCACCCTTCTAGTGAATCTTCTTGATATATGTGGTTCTGTCTGATCTACTTTCCCTATCTTCTGGAGGGCATGTACTGTTTCTTTCAGCATTTTTCACTTTGTGAGATTTCATTTTTTTTGTTTAACAGACTTTTATTGGTTTTCAAACAAATAATGAAAGCATACATGTGTCTGCATGGGCAGTGCAATACAGGAACGGACGTGGCAAAATACAGTTTGACTTTAACCAGGAGCAGACCCATGGTCGACCCAGCTAGCCATGATATAATCTTCTCCAGGATCCCCCAGAGACCAATTAATAGACATTCCGCCACTCTCCGTAAAAAATCTTAATGATAATTCAGAGACTTGCCCCTGGAATTGTATTCAACCACAAGAGTCCAACTAGTAACCCCCCAACTCCCTTCCCACCCCCCAGCCGTATAGTTCCCCAACTATCCTCCCCTCCACCCCCCAAGCATGCCGCTGGATCCTAACATTTACGAGTGGCCTCCCAGACCCCCATGCCATTCAGTAAAAAGTCCTGATCTCGGCGAGCCTCTGCTAAGACAGACCAAGAACACTAAGAAGGGGTCCCACACTGGACTCGCAACCACCCCTTCATTTCTCTCCCATATCCCGTGTCAGTCATTTCAGCCGATCCCTACCTCCTCTCTCTCGTCGGGGAGGGCTTCCTCATCATCAGGGGGGTATTTAACCAATTCCACTAGCGCCATCCATGCCCGAGCCATATCCATTGACTTCTCGTTCTCAGTGCGCCTAGCCACACCTAGTTTATACTCCCCTCACTCTCCGCCCACTTCAGCAGTTCCCTTCGCCAGCGTCCCACTCCAGGCCCCTGCCTCGCCTTCCAATGGGTGGTAAGTTCCCTTTTCGCCAAGATTAACCCCAAATCAATAAACTTGCTGGTTATTTTATTTTTGGCAGTGTGTGGGAAGTCATGCAGCAAACAAACCCTCGGCGTCAGGGCCACCTCTCTCTCCGTCACAGTCGTCAGGACCATTTTCACCTCCCGCCAATAGTCCCCCAGTTGCGGACAGCTCCAGAACATATGCAAAAACCCCGCCCCTCTAGCGCACATCGAGGACAAGCTGTAGCAGTCAAGAAATATTCATTAATCTTTTCCGGAGTCAAGTACGCCCTGTGCAGGACATAAAATTGGATTAGTTGAAAGCGCGCGTTCCGAGTGCCCTTCCATGGTCTCTCCATTATTGCTCCCCAAGCTTTTTCTTCAAGGGGTTCACCCAAATCCTCCTCCCACTTAACACGTAATGCCGCTAAGGGCTGGCGTAGGTCCTGGGTGATCCGCCGATAGAGACAAGTCACCGCTTTTATAGTTCCTGCCGCCATAACAACATATTGACAAGCCAGGAGCGTGTCCGGCTCCGAAAGCCTCGTCCGCCAATGCCTTCTGACAGCTGCCGTCAGAGCCGCATGAAAGAGAAAGTCCCCCCGCGGAAGATCATGTTGTTCCGCAATATTGTTAAAAGGGAGAAGGTTGCCATCTTCGTAAAGATCACCCAGTGTGAGAACCCCAGCCTCCTCCCAGGACTGCAGTTTACTCCAATCTCCCCCATGAGATAGCACCACACACATGTTCAACGGAATTTCGGGGGCGTACGGAATCTTAATGCGCTTCTTCCTGATCATGCGCGCCCAACAACGCTGTACCACTTGCAGATCGGCCCGCATTATCTCACCCCTCAGCGGCACCCGTAACAGAATGCAGGACAGCAGGCGCCAGCTTGGGTCCGCCCTCCCCAATTCTTCCGGAGCTCTGAGGCGACCCGCTATCCACTGTGTGAACCACTGGAGCTGCGCAGCATGGTAGTAGCTCTCAAAATCCGGGAGAGCGAAGCCCCCCTCTGTTCTCGGCCTCTGGATGGTACCCAGGGCAACCCTCCGCCGCCCAGCGCCCCACAAAAACCCCGATAGCAGGGAATTGAGTTGCGCGAAAAACTTCCCAGGGATCCAGACGGGGAGTGCTCCAAAATAATAAAGAAACCGCGGCAAGATGATCATTTTCACTAGGGCGACTCTGCCCGCCACAGACAACGGGAGAGTCCCCCAAAAGTCAAAACAGGACTTGGTGTCGCGCATCGCCCGGCCGACATTACCCTCCAGCAAATCATCACTATCATGATAGATCCTAGTCCCTAGGTAGGTCAAGCAGCGAGCTTCCCAGACGACCTCCCCGCAGTCTGATGTTCCAGCCCAGTAGCTCGGACCGGAAACAGGCACGACTTAGTCCAGTTCACCCGAAGCCCCGCTACTCTTCCCAACGTCTCCAACAGAGCCCGCGCCCCACGAAGCGCAGCTCCAGAGTCCGGCAGAAACATGAGCAAGTCGTCCGCATACAATGCTATGTGTTGTATCTGTCCCGCCACCAGTAATCCCGGGTAGAACCTCCCCGCCCTGGCATGGGCGGCCAGAGGCTCCACTGCCAGAGCAAACAGGAGAGGAGACAGCGGACACCCCTGTCTCGTCCCCCGAGCAACCCCGCAGGGAGTTGAAATCAAGCCCCCGTCCGAACCCTAGCAGTGGATTCACTGTACAGCAACCTCGTCCATGCCAAAAGCCCTCCCCGAGGCCAAACTCCCTCAGCACATCAAAAGATAGGGCCATTCCAGGCTATCAAAGGCCTTCTCAATGTCGACCGCAAAGATACAGGCTTCCCCTGCATCATATGCGTCAGACTCTAATGTGTGCAGAAGTCTGCGGACATTCATTGCAGCGTTCCGGGAAGGGATGAAGCCGGCCTGATCTCTGTGGACCAGCGTCGTCATATACGGCAGCAACCGACTCGCCAACACCCGGCTTAGGATTTTATAATCCAGGTTAAGCATTGCCAGGGGCCGATACGAAGAGCGATCCCAGGCCGGTTTGCTCGGTTTAAGAAGCGGGACGATAATGGCCTCCCGCGTGGAGACAGGGAGGACACCCTCCCAGCGCGCTCTATTATATAGTGCCACTAAATGAGGAACCAGTGCTTCGGCATAAGTTGCGTAAAATTCTACGGGCAACCCATCAGTACCAGGCGTTTTATTCCTGGCCATGTGCTTGATAGCGCTGCGAACTTCCCTCGCCTCAACATCCCTGCCAAGATCTTCCGCCTCCTCAGGTTCAATCCTGGGAAGGTCAGCTCCCGGGAGAAATTCCTCATCCCCCGGAAGGCCAGGGCCCAACTTGCTCCTGTATAACTCCGTGTAGTACTGCAAGAAGTGATCATTAATTCCCTGCTGGGTATAATATACCTCACCACCCTGGCCCCTCAGCTCCAGTATCGCCGTCCCTCTTCGCGCTGGATTGGCAAGCCAGGCGAGCAGCGCCCCTGCCTTATCGCGGTCCGCATGTGCCCTGGCTGTATATGCCTTGTAATCAAAACAGCGCAGCCTTTCTATCTGCACCGCTAGGGCCTCCCGTGCTACAAGAAGTGCGTCATGGGTGTCCGGCCGCTCCGGGCGTATTCTCTCCCGGTCACGCACCTTCTGTTCCGCCGTTGACACCTCCTGCAATAACACTCTGCGCACTCCCACCACTTCCCCAATGCAGCGTCCCCTGACCACTGTCTTAAAGGCATCCCACTCGACCATCAGGGAAGAGGCCGAGTTGGCGTTGATCCTAAAATACTCAGCAATAGCCGAGCCCAGAACATCCCGAAACACCGGGTCCTCGAGCGTTTCTGGTCTGAGTCGCCACGTGGCGAAGGCAGGCCTAACACGCTGCCAATGAGAAATCACCAATAACGGATTATGATCAGAAGAGGTCCTAGTTAAATACTCGCTATGTACCATCCCCCCATGGACGTCCGGAGAGCAAAGGATAGAATGTAAACGAACATGCAGATCATGTAGCGACGAAAAATACGAATAGTCCCTGTCATGAGGATGATGAGCCCTCCATGTGTCAGTCAGTCCCCAGTGCTGTTGCCAAGCCCGCCTCACCGCAGCCAGCCTATTCACCGGGGCGTCCGCAAGGGGAGGATGGGAACGGTCCAATGAGACCTCTGCTACACAATTGAAGTCTCCCCCCAGGAGCACAGATCCCACCAGCATGGGCGCCAGCTTTTGAGAGAGATCCCCAAAAAAGGAAGCCTGATCAACATTAGGGGCATATATACTCTCTATAACAATGTCTCTGCCATCTAAGCGCCCCTTCACCACTACATACCTACCCTCGGGATCTATTAGTTGCTCAGTACTCTGGAACGGAACTCCTGCTCTTATCCAAATCAATGTGCCCCGCGCATAGGCCGAATAGGTCGTACAGAATATCTGCCCCCTTCATCTACGTTGCAAGGCCACCCCCTCCTGGTTGGCTAGATGCGTCTCCTGGAGGAGCGCTATCTGGATCCCTCTTCGTCTGAGGTAGGCGTGAATTTTGTGTCGGCGGGTCATAGTATGCATCCCCCTGATGTTCCAGGATAGACACTTAAGATCTATGGGGGCTCCCATGGTACAGTGGTATGCAGTCTATCCCCCATGTCTCCCCAGCGGCATGCTTGAACCCAAAACCCCCACCCTCCTCCCCCCAAACTCCCAACTCCCACTCCCCGGACAGGTCCCCTGAAACTAGTTCCCATCCAAACTGATGTCCCCATCAACTATGAAAAATAAAGTAGTAGGACGTATGGCGACCCGGTAAGACCCAAAGCCCCTCCGGCAACTCCCCCGCATTATGCAGTCGTGTGGGCCCCCATTAGTAGATGACAAATAATTGCCCCTCCTCCCTCATCCCCACTCATAGACCCTCATAGCAGTGTAGTCCGAGTCCAATCGAAAGCCAAGTCCCGCCAGACACCGCCCAGCATCTCAGCCAAACAAGTCTGCCGTGTGCGGGGTGACCACTGGCAACTCTGTGTCTGAGTCCCCATTCGTGCTCTCGGGCAGTGAGATCTCAGAGCCAGCCGACCCTCGGGCAGCGGAAACAAGGCTCAGGGTGGTCTCTCCCTGGCTAATCTCTGCCACCGCCTGCACAGCTCTATCCCTTTCCCGCTGTTGATCCGGCAGCGAGAGGGCCCCTGACGAGTTGGCTTGTTCGGGAGATCTCCTCCCTCCACTACTTGCTGGAGAATTCCTCCTGGATCTAGTGCGACGCGTCTCAAGCCATTACCATCCATCTTGCGGGGTGGTAAAGAAGAGGGTGGCAGTGCCATCTACCACTCGCAGGCGTGCCGGGAAAAGCATAGCATACAGTATGTGGAGCTGGCTTAGCTTTCTTTTGAGGCCCATAAAAGAGGTGCGCTGTCTTTGGACCTCCCTAGTGTAATCCGGGAATATCATTACTCTGGAATTTTCAATTCGTAGGTGTTGTTTCCCTCGGGCTTGCTGCAAAAGATGATCTCTGTCCCGGTAATGCAAAAGTCTCGCCACCAGCGGTCGTGGAGGCGCCCCCGGCTTGGGAGGACGCCCCGGGACCCTGTGTGCCCTTTCTAGAGCGAAGAATGACGACAATCCCTCCGGGGCAATCTCCGTCCGAAGCCAGTGTTCCAAGTACCGGACAGCATCCTCCCCCTCTGCCCGTTCCGGTACCCCCACTATGCGGAGGTTGTAACTACGAGAGCGGCCCTCGCTGTCCTCCGCCCTCATCTCCAAGACCCGCACTTTGTCTTCTACCTGTTTCAGGGATCGCTGCAAGGTGGTCACTGCGTCCGGGATCTCCTCCAGCACCTTCTCTCGTTCCTTCAACTTTCGGTGGTCATCCTTGAGCAGGGTGAGATCCACTCCGATAGCATCAATTTTTGCCTCGAGGGCCGTTCTGGAAGATGTAATGGCTTGCATAATATCGACCAATGTGGGTCCCCCCGGTCCATCCGCCCCTGAGCGCTCCGCAACTTCTTCCTCCTCATCAGTTTGTTGTCTGTTTCCTTCGCTCAGGTCGCCCGTAGGACCTTTTTTCCTGACCGTTCGGCCCATCTTCAGTGCGCCACTCGGGCCGCTCAGTGCTCCTCCCAGCCAACAGAGGGGTATCCGCGCCCCAGGTCGTTACCTCCCGTGGCACCCCTCTCCACTTGTAGGGCACCGAGAGCGACGCAGATCTAGTCAGGGGCGGATGGGTTGAGCCGCAACCACCAGTTTTACGAGCAGGCCTTCCCAAGAGAGTCAACACCCCAGCCGGGCCTCATCGGTCCTTCACGACCCAAAAGAGAGTATCCAGTGCACCCTTGCACTCCAGGGGCTTCACAGTGAGTGTTATACTCCAAGGGAGAACATTCCAATAGTCACAGCACGCCTCCACCAATTCTGCACAGGGGGCCGACTCCTGTTCCACCCTCAGGTCCACCGCCAAGTTTGCCGTTCTGGAGACTCCCAGACAGCCTCCCCCTCTGCCAGTTGCGCCTCCCAGGCAGCTCGGAGCCGCACCCAGGGCTTCAAGGCAAGCTCCCGGGACTACTGCGTCAGACAGGGCCCAACAAGCCCCCAGGCGACGGTCCACTCTTCCCCCGCGTTCCTCCGCCGTGCACACCAGGTCTCCACACAGGTTAGGTAGCCCCAAATTCAGGCCTCATCCAGTGTCGCCAGAGACACCTCAGTCGTCTCGCAGTCCCTTCTGACTCAATGAGCTTCAGCTCCCTGGTTCAGGGGCACTATTCACCATCCCCGCTCCATTCTCACCTGCGCCTGGCTCACCACCGTCGCGCCAGGTCATCTCGCAGAGGCAGTGTACAGCCTCGAGGTGGCCTCCATCTCCCGCAGCTGTACACTGTCGTCTGCAGCTGTCGTCTGCTCACCAGCACTTCCCCGCTCCGCCAGTATTCACGCTGCACTCGTCCACTCACCGGGCTGCACTGCCATCAATCAGGGCCGCCATCTTGGCGCCGGGGGCACCGTCAGGCTCGGCGTCCCCGCAGCACGAGCGCCCTCTGCTCCTCAGCGCCGCTCTCGATTGGGAGGACCTGGGCAAGTCCGGAGCTTCTCCGCTGCACCACAGTTCCAGGTACTGTGCTCCGGTCTCAAGCACTGGCAAAACTGCTCTCCTTCAAGCCGCGGCCGCCATCTTAGGTCGCCGCCACTGATTCGAGTCGGGTCACCAATCAGCGATGCCTCCGTTTATCCGCACCCCAAATTAACGCCGGATCATCCCCAGGGGCAGCAGGGATTCCGTCACACAGGAAGCCCCCAGGGGCCCCCACAGGGCCTCAGGATACGGGACTACAGGGCCACGGGTGCTCTTCTTTCCGTCAGACCGCAGGTCCGCTGTTCGCCCTGGCTTCGGCAATCCCAGCCAGTGGAGCTTCCCAGCCCGCCCCAAATCCTTGGCGGCAGCTTGGCTTCCCTGAGCCCAGGCCGTTACGGGACCATTTGAGATATTTCCCTGCAGAGGAGTGAATGGCTTCACCGCAGCGCCTGCAGAGTCTGCCGCTCCGCCATCTTGAAGTCAGGCATCGTCTTCCGATTGTTTATAGGGCGCGTTTCAACCCTCACCTCAATGCAGGTCCCTCAGGTGAGTTCCAGCCTTCGCTCCGGCCCCGATCCGCTATCTAGGAGGCGCTCCAAGCGCATCAGCGTATCTTACCGGCTGAAGTGTTTACCGCTAGTCGCGGCCGCCATTTTGTCTCCCGGCGCGATCGGAAAAGAAAATCATCGTTTTCTGCACTTTCCTGCTTTCCGATGCCCTGAAAGTTCATCTAGGGGAGCACCCGGTATTCCGCGATAATTTGCGGTGCCGGGGGCCACTTCAGTGTGTCAGGATGACTTGCTGCGGAGGGCGGCCACGGAGGAGCTCCGAGGTCCGCTGCTGTCTACATCGGCGCCAAGCCACGCCCCCCCACTTTGTGAGATTTCATGATTGTTTTTCTTGTTTGCCAATTCACAAACAGCAATTTTCTTCTGACAAATCACATATACGGTTGTGGTGGTGGTAGCCCCCTCCCTCCCCACCCCCCGTTTTCCTGGGGCAGGATAATTTTTACCAAATCCCTCATTTCAAGGATGTTATGTATGATAATATACGGAGCATACATATTACTATATGTTGCTGTGTTTCTCATGTTGTCATGTATCATAGGGGTTGTAGGTGCCTGTTGTGGACAAGGCTGTACTTCTATTAGAACTGCACTTTGTGTGCCCCTTTTTTCCTACATCACTTTCTTTTTAAAATATTTTTTCCCTTAAAAAAAAAAGGGGGGGGGGAGGCAGAAGAAAGGAACAGAGGGTTCCGTTTTGCTTGCCCTGGTATTCAGAGCTTATTGAGACTCAAAGTTATGTTCTGTCTTTCGAACTTTGATACTGTAGTGGGCAAGTTTTATATGCCCCTGTATTCTTGGAGTATTCATTGGCCAGTAGAATTCCGTGAAGGGATGGGCCAATAGGAGTATCTGCTGATATACTACTGTATATGTTCTAGGCGTGTGTGCTCTGGATACTCATGCTTTGCATGCTCCTGGCGTGTAGGACTGGGACAAGATGGTGCAAGTTGTTCTTTTCTTCAAAGGAGTCTATATGTATATACTATATATATATATATATATATATATAAATATATATATATTCACTGAAAAAACCATAGGTTTTAGGGACAGTTATAGTTACTTGGACATTGCACTCGTACAAAACCCGTGAAATTCCCCCGTTATAGTTAGTTCAGCTAACTATAACTCGCGCCCCGCAATGCACTGCTGATGACGTCACATATTACATCACTCATGACATGGTCAGTGACATCACTGATGACATCACTGATGACATCTCAAATGACATCACTGATGACATCATCCAGTGACTGTGTGTTTCTGTAAAGTTTAAATATTTTTAAAATATATAGGAAAAGACGTATTGAAGAATGAGTGGGTGTCTAAGTGTCTGTATGGATGATTTAGTAGGTGCGTGACTGACTCTATAAGTGAGTGATTTAACGTATCTTACTGAATGCATGGGTTAGTGACTAAACTGGGTGTATGTCTGTATCCGTCTGTCTGTTGCTGTGTAAGTGGCTGCATGTGTTTGTGAATAGCTAAATGATTTTCTATATGAGTTATTGAATGCTTGTCTGAGTATCTGTATGGGTGCCTGAGTGTTTGTGTGGGAGGGGTGTGTGCAACTCTGTGCATAGATGTGTGAGTGGGTGATTCACTGGGTGGATGGTTTCAAGAGTGCATCTGTGATAGACTGTATGGGTGGGTAAGTGTGTGTAAGAGTGTGTTAGTGAGAGAATGTATGTCCCAGTGGTACATGTGTGAGTAACTACATATGTGAAAGGCAGTATATATGTGTGTTGGAGTATATAAATAGCTATAAGCAAGAGTGAGTGATTGTGATAGTGGCTGTATGGATGATTGTGTGCTTGTATCAGTGATTGTATAAGAGCGTAACAATGTGCTACTATTTGTATGAGTAAGTGAGCTGGTGTGTGTATAACTGTATAGGTGAGTAAATGGCAGTGTGTTTAATTATTTGCATGACTGACTAGGTGTGTGAGTATCTCTATGGATGAGTGGCGTTGTTTGAGTGTCTATATAGGAGTAAGAGTGCATATGATAGTCCTGTACTGAGTGACCGTAAGTATGAGTGACTGTACGGGTGAGTGAGTGGATGTGTGTGTGTAGACCTAAGAATCAGTGAGTGGGTATGTAGTTATTGGTGTTGGAGTGTCTATGGTTTTGCGAATGGCAGTCTGTAATTTAGAGTGGGTGTATCAAAGATTATATTAGGGTGTGAGGAGGTGCATCAGATTATCACGTGGATGATGTCATCAGTGATGTCATTTGAGATGTCATCAGTGATGTCATGAGTGATGTCACTGACCATGTCATGAGTGATGTAATATGTGACGTCATCAGCAGTGCATTATGGGGCGCGAGTTATAGTTAGCTGAACTAACTATAACGGGGAATTTCACGGGTTTTGTACGAGTGCAATGTCCAAGTAACTATAACTGTCCCTAAAACCTATGGTTTTTTCAGTGAATTTCAAAGGTTTTTAAATGCTAATTTGTAACTATAACGTGTCTGAAACCTATGGTTTTTTCAGTGAATTTCAAAGGTTTTTAAATGCTAATTTGTAACTATAACGTGTCTGAAACCTATGGTTTTTTCAGTGAATTTCAAAGGTTTTTTAAATGCTAATTTCTAACTATAACGTGCCTGAAACCTACGGTTTTTCAGTGAATTTCAAAGGTTTTGTAAATGACAATTTTTAAATGTATTAATTGTTATATTAATTTTTTTCATACTGATTTACTACATTTTTAGAAACAATTTTTTTTACATATTTTATTTGTCAAATTACATTGTAATTACATTATACATTACATTACAAAAATACTTTCTCAGAATGAATTACTTTAGTTTAAATACTTTGCAGATAGGCAATAGACTTTTAAGTACAGTAGTTACAGTTGTTGCAATGGGCAACACATTTTCAAACACAATGCAACATTCAGCTCAATGTGAATTTCTAGTTAAATGCAATTAGTTACTTTATGGATTACTTTTGTAACCACAGGACTGGATCCTAGATTCAGTCCTGGTACATCTCCTGTAAACAGTTGAGTAAAAGCGTTTTGGTTACAGTCGTGATTTTTAAGGAATATTATTGTATTTTAAAAGTTGACACTTTGAAACTTTTCTCATAGAATCACCAATGTTATCCTATGGAAGGAAATTCACTTAGCAGGTAAAAACTGTTATCGTTACTTTTTCTTACTCAGTGTTGGATCCTGGATCCAGCACTGGTGCATCTCCTGTAAACAGTTGAAAGAATGCGTTTAAGTCATACAGGCGATTTTTAAGGAATATTTGTAGTTTGTGAAAATCAACACTTTGAAACTTTTTGCTGAAAACCAGTCAATGTTAGCCTATGAAGGAAATTCAAGTTACCGGTAAGTACGGTTAAAATTACTTTTGAGGATCAGTACTGGGCTGAAACATGCAGCACTGAGGTCTCTCCTGATAACAGGTGAGTAAATCGGAATTCGTATTTCGGCTGATTTTAGAGGAATATTTTAAAGTTCCAAAACTCCACACTTAGAAGAATTTCCAAGTGAAACCAGTCAATGTTAGCCTATGAAGGAAATTCAAGTTACCGGTAAGTACAGTTAAAATTACTTTTCATGATCAGTACTGGGCTGAAAGATGCAGCACTGAGGTCTCTCCTTATAACAGGTGAGTAAATCGGAATTCGTATTTCGGCTGATTTTAGAGGAATATTTGCACAATGGTGAAGGGAGGGGCGGGGCCTGAGGTGACATCTTTGCAAACGCGCCCCGTGGCGCGTTTTAAGTTGGGGGATTAAGTTCCCTTGAATCCTGAGGGTCCCTAGGGGCCAACTAGACCACCAGGAACCTCCAATATGCGCCAGGGGCTGCGTTGCAGAGACGTGTAGAGAGGCCACACCCCTTTACACCTCTCTGCAACGCAGCTCTGTGGCGCTTTCTGGATGTACCTGTTGGGCTAGTTGGCCCCAGGGACCCTCAGGATTGAAGGATTTAATTCCCCATCTTAAAACGCGCCACGGGGCCTGTTTGCACACATGTCACCTCAAGCCCCGCCGCCTCCCTTCACCACTGTGCAACTGCGCCCGTGGCGCGTTTTAAGTTGGGGGATTAAGTCCCCTTGAATCCTGAGGGTCCCCGGAGTCCAACTAGCCCACCATATACCTCCAAAGCGCCATAGAGCTGCGTTGCAGAGAGGTGTAAAAGGGGCGTGGCCTCTGTACACCTCTCTGCAAGGCAGCCCCTGGCGCATACTGGAGGTTCCTGGTGGGCTAGTTGGCCCCAGGGACCCCCAGTATTCAAGGGGATCGTTCCCTCTGCAAACGCGCCAGGGGGCGCGTTTGCAGAGTGGTGAAGGAAGGGGGCGTTTTTTTGTTTTTTTAATTTTTTTTGGGGGAGGGGGCCGCGTGGCCCCCTCCCGGGCCACTACTTGCCCCGGGACCCCATCCCCGGAGCTGGCCCTCTCGTTGGGGACTGTGGGGGGTCCCCAATCCCCCACAGTCCCGCCGGCTCCCCGTGTCCTACGGGAGCCGGCATGCTTTACACATGGGGAGCTGCTAAGATGCAGCTCCCCATGTGGAAAGCAATCGGCTTTGGATATTGGAAGAGAGAGCAGGTTTCCTGCTCTCTCTTCCAATATCCAAAGCAAGTTTGCAATGACAGGACGGGAGCCGCGAGGCTCCCGTCCTGTCATTGCAAACAGCAGTGTCCCGGGGTAGGCACCCCGGGACACTGCAGGAGCCGGCCCTGGGGGTGGTGGTCCCCAGGGCCATCAAGGGCTCCAGGAGGGGGCCGCGTGGCCCCCTCCCATTCAGTGCACAGCCCCGGGGAGGTGGTGGTCCCCGGGCTCTGGGAGTCCAAACGGACCCCCATTGTAATTTTTCTTAGTGCCCCGGGAGGTGGTGGTCCCGGGCGTGTGGGGGCTGGAGCCCCCCACACAGGTTTTTAATTAAAAAAAGAAGCCCCGGGGAGGTGGTGGTCCTCGGGGCTGCGGGAGGGCTCAGAGCCCTCCCGCACCATTGTACATAAAGCCCGGGGGTGGTGGTCCCCGGGGCTTGGGGGCCCTTAGAGGCCCCCACACATAAAATTAACCCCCCCAGCATGCCCCCGGGACTTGGGCCACCCGGGGCCAATTACATCGAGCGCGGAGACCGCGCTCGATTTTTTCGGCAGGATTCGCGCTCCCTGAGCGCATCCTGCCGATTTTTAAAAAAATTTTTTTTTTTTTGCCCAGGGGTCCTTGTGGGACCCCCTGAGCAAACCTAGGGGGTCAGGGTGTTTCTACCTCCCCCTTTGTGCGCTTTGCGCACTTGTTTCTGTCCCTCGGTTCTACCGAGGGACAAAATGGCTGCCAACATTTCCTGAATCGGAATGTTGACAGCCAGCTGACAGCCAATTAACATGCAGCTGTGATCGGGAGGGTGCGCGAATCCTCCGTGCCCATAGATATATATGTACTTTTACTTTTGATTTTCTCAGAAACTACTGAACGGATTTACACCATTTAACAAAAGGGTTCTTTCTGAACCAAGAACTACCTCTTTGCCAAATTTGGTGTAATTCCGTTCAGCAGTTCGGGCTGTAGCCGTGTCTAAAGTTTCCTATGGGAAAATGCATGGGGAAAACGCGTTTTGGGACCCCCTTTTTCTCGGCCCCCGCTTGACGTATCACCCCGAGACTTTCAGGGTAGGAGCGGACCGGAGCGCCCCACGAAGTTTGAAAATTTCGCGAAGATACGTCAACCAGCAAGAGAGTTATTTCAAATAGAATGTCGCGGATTTCCTATGGATAATAGGTTGTAACTATAACTATCTACTGGCGACCGCCAGTAGATAATATATATATATATATATATATATATATATATATATATATATGTATGTATGTCTATATATACATCTTTGGTGTCATTGAATGATTGTGGATGTTTCAAATGGTCCACACTATATTAATCATGACAAGGGGGTGTTGTTCATATTTCCTTTGGGAAATGGGTTCTGATGGTCCTATTAGGTTTCCAGTAGGACATCTCCTTTTATGTTTCTTATTGTCAGAAACAACAGAGATTGTGTCTTCTATCATGCATTTGACCCTCTTAGTCATTCAGTCTTCTTTTGCCCTTTTAGAGTAAAGGGGTCATGTCTATCTTCTGTCAGAAGACTCTTAAAGCTTTTTAACTCTTTCCCTTCAAGGACAGATTTTCTCGGACCTGTACAGTTGCTTTTATTTATAGGCTCCATGACGTCATTTAGAGTCTATTAGAGCCAAGCTCTTGTTTTTTTATTCCCACATGCTCTTGGTCAGTCCTTTGTTGACCGCCTAGTTCTCCTTGAGAACTTTTGTGAGATTAGTTCGCAGACCCTCCTCCAGTGGGGTATAGCTATGGTGTGTAATTCAAAGTTAAGGAATCTGCGGCTAGATGTCTCTATCAGATGTAAAAGTTACTTACCTTCGGTAACGCTATATCTGGTAGAGACACAGTCTAGCCGCAGATTCCTTAACGCCCTGCCCATCCTCCCCGCTCTGCAAATGACCTTTGAGGTAAGGGTTATGCCCTTTCATTGATGGGTTTATATTCCAGAGATCACTATCTCAATCTATTTTGGGACTAAACAAATCGCTTGACCTGGCCACTTAGCTTTTGTTTTGATGTTGCAATAACATCCATCTCCAGATGTGGGTGGTTGGTAGAGTGGGGGTGTGTTTCTCTCTCCTCTGGCTGGCACACTAGTGGGTAGTATTAATTTCTTTGTTCTTTCTATAAAAGTCTGTTTTTGGTATCTTCATACCTTTACACTGCTACTGTCAGTATATCGCGTATTAGGTGATCTTCACACATCCTGGTGTTGTTGTTTTAGGTTCTGTTGGCTTTTGCCATAACATTTATTACCATTGCAGAATGGTTTATAGAGTGCATAGTTTTTCCTTCTGATAGGGATTATTCTCCAGGGCGTAGAGTGTCATGTAGCCCTGTGTTTGTTAATCTTTTTAGGGGATGTTCTTCAAACTCCACGTCTGGTATCAATATACCATTTGATGTATTTTCTTTATTAATGTTTCAAAGATTTTTGATCTTTTTTGGCACACTGTTTCCACATCCAGTTTTTGTAGTGGCTTCGCGTTCTGGCACAGAAGTTTTCACAGAAGAAACTGACGTCCGCGCGCCGGAGGGGACTTATATGGCTCCGCTGACGTCATATCCGGAGACAACGTCACCGCGGAGCCGTACGACGCCGTCCCCCTGCGCGCAGAGGTACTGCTCAAAAATTTCCGCATCCAGACTGGCGCCTGGAGAGAATTCAAAGTTAAGGAATCTGCGGCTAGACTGTGTCTCTACCAGATATAGCGTTACCGAAGGTAAGTAACTTTTTTTTTTTTTTTAAACATTTTATTATGTCAATTGTTACATCTTGATCAAAGCTCCCCATCCCAGGAAGCTGTCGACAGTCAGCAAACAACATTGTAATATTATAGCCATCTCGTATACAATTGTCATATTTTAGAAACGAAGATAACAATAAACTTTTACCATTATGAAACCCCTCCCCCAATGTGCTGCCATCAACCCTCGTCCCATAACTTTGAAGCTGCCCCACCACCCAGTTTGAACCACAAAATACCTCTTCACAAATCTCACCGTCCCGCCTCCTCTGGTATCCATGTCAAAGCCTCAATCCCCTCTGGGCCAGTAGGCTCCAACCATAGGCCCCGGTACTCAGCCCATTTTTTTCAAATTTTCAAATGCTTCTGCGGACACCCCCTAGCCTTAAAGACCGGTCGCTCCATACCCATGCAAAAATCCAGACCCTTTTTCCAGGCAGAAATCTTTGGTGAGGCTGTTGCCTTCCACATTCTTGCAATGTCCCTCTTAGCCAGAGTGAGCCCCAGCAGCAGCAGATGACGCTTATACAAGTTACCTCCAATACCCTCCATAATGTGCAGAATACTCAGTCTTGGTGAGAACGGGACATCCCAGCCCAGTTCCTCCGAAAGGCATGCCACAACCCCCTGCCAAAACTTAGTAATTACCGGGCAGTGCCATATTGTGTGCATGAGGGAACCCTCTGCGTGACCACATCGCAGACACTCCGGCGACGCCACCAGTCCCACCTTCCACAGTCTCTGCCTTGTATAGTAGACCCGATGCAGATATTCGAACTGTATCAGGCGCATTCGAGTAGCTATCCCTGCGCCCCTCGGGGAAGCCAGTGCCTCCGCCCAATCATCCCCGTCAAATTGGCCCAGGTCTAGTGCCCATGCTTCTCTTAATTTGTCTAGCGTATTGGGGCTATTCGTCACCAGAGACTGATATATTTTGGCAATTTTATGTTCCTTTAGGTCACCCATGAACACCTTCGCTTCAATTGGGTTGAACTCAGGAAGGGCGTCTAACCCAGCGATGCTGGGGGAGATAGCGTGCCTAAATTGGAGATATCTGTAAAACTGGGTTCGAGGCATATCGAACTCTCTTCGGAGGTCCTGAAACAACTTCAATGTTGAGCCTCTCATAACATCTCCCAATGTAGAAATTCCTATGTTGTCCCAGCCCCGAAAACCCACTAGCGTAGCCAGCTGTTGCAATCTCCCATTTTGCCACAGCGGAGTCTCCCCAGTTAATCTGCCCCACCAACCCATCTTACGAAGGGATTGTTTCCACAGCCCAAAGACCACCTGTGTCACCGGCAGCAAAGCTCGCAGCTTGGGACCTGAGTATAGGATAGTATGCAGGGTCGAATCCCCCATCTGCCACATCTCCACTGCGTAGGCCGGGTCCCCCCTGTCCCCGTACCACCACTCGTTTAGCACCAGTAGGTGCGAAGCCAGTAAGTAGCTTTTACATCACTGTTTTTCAATATAAAGAGTGGTCACTTAGTGTATTTTCCAATCAATACAATGTTATCCTATGGGAGGAAACACAATCAGTAAAATGCAGGTAAGTAAACGATTTACGATATTGAGCTTTTGGATACAGAATCAGTACCAGGCACGCTTCAGGTAAGTGACAAAACTGCACCACCAGCGGCATTGGGGCAACCGGGTGCAGAGGTCAAACTCTGGATCTAGTGCTAATGTTATCCAATGGGGAAAGGGGGCAATCAAAGTGGTACTACTTACAGGTAAGTAGAACGGTTTGGTAACACAGTCTCCGGGGGTTAAGGTAAGCACAGCGGGGGCCACAAGGCAGCACCAAACTTACACCCTCAGCGGCACAGGGGTGGCCACGTGCAGAGTGCCACACAGCGTTGGATGCCCGATGCAAACAAATGAAGAATCTCGAAGTTGGAAAAAGGCTGCAGGCTCAAGTCAGGAGGCTGGACGAAAGAAACCTTCAGCTGCACAGTTAATTTGGGATTTGCTGGGTCGTCGGGACACCGTCAGTTGATCTCCCCAAGGCCCAGGGGCTCTGGGTGCAGGGGTGTCCTTCGGTGTTGGAAACCAGCTTACTGGTGCAGGTCGCGGTTGGGGGAGTCGTCGTTCAGAGGCTTCAGGTATCGATGTGGAGTCCGGCAGAGGTCAACCCACGGTGGACTCTTGCTCTAAATAGCTGGGAATCTATGCTCGACTGGAATTTGGGCCGTGGGCATCGGGTGCCGAGGTAGTCAGTTTCACTGTTCTGCAGGCAGAGCACTTTGTCTTTAAAGTTGGTTTTCTTTTGCACAGGTCCGCTGTTCACGGGTGATTAGGAGTCTCTTTAAAATGCAAGCAGCCCTCCCAGGGCTGCGGAGGTCGCTGGACTGCAGGACAAGTTTCTCTTCTGTAGCAGGGTCTTCGAGGGCTGCAGTCAGGCCGGCAGGGCTGTGTTCAAGTCAGTTGATATCTTCAGTCTTCACTGTTGCATGACTCTTCTTTGTCCTCTTATTCGTAGTTCGCCGGTAATATAAGAATTAATGTTCCGGGGTGCCCCTAAATACTAATTTTATGGGTGTTACAGGGGTCAGAAGGTAGTAGCCAATGGGCTACTTACCTTTATGGTGCCTACAGCCTTGTGAAGTCCACTCCCTCTGGGGATGGGGCATATCCCTAACCCTATTGCCTCTAGTCCTCCAAAACAATATGAAGGATTCTCAAAGAAGGGGGTCACTTCAGCTCAGGGCATTTTTTAGGGGTTCCTGGCTGAGAGGGGACACACCTCTATTGCTTACTAATTTTCCCATCAACCTTGCTGCTAAAAATGGGGCTTGGTCAGGGGGGTGGGCATCTCCTCTAGCTGGAGAGGCCTTGGTCAGCATGACCCAGAATGCAGCAGCTAAACTGGTGTGCAACAAGAATAAGTACAGCTCGGCGTCCGAGTGCCTGAAGGCGTTACATTGGCTGCCTGTGCGTCAAAGAGCTTCGTTTAAATTACTGTGCTATGCACATAAAGCCCTATACAAGCTCGGCCCAAAAATCCTGCAGGACAAAGTTGATTTTTATGTCCCCCCACGAGAACTGAGGTCCGGCAATCTCGCTCTTGCTAAAACCAGACGCATAAAGAAAGTCAGAGCTGGAGGCCACTCTTTTTCATACCAGGCAGCCGTTCATTGGAATCAACTCCCTTTAGCGACGACCATATGGGGTTTAGGAAAAAACTGAAAACATGGCTAGTCAGGACTTAACTGCTCGTGCCTCGACAAGTGTCTTCTCAATAGGAGTTAGCTATCTTAGCGCCGTGATATCCCTCGGGATGAGTGTTGCGCATTATACGTTAATTAAATTTCACATGCGACCCTCCCTTCTTCCCGGTCAGAGGATCATTGTATTTTATTCTCACACTTGTGCTTTGAAATCTAAGCTATGATGGCCTCTCGGGCGAATAGGGATGCTCAAGCTTCCACCTCATTGGCTGAGTTTTGGGTTCTTTCAAATGAGGTGGATGTGTTACTAAACATACTGTGTTGTTTCATGCCTATGGCCTTTTTGCATTATATACTATGGGGCACATGCATCAACATAAGGAATTGCGATTCCTTAATAGCGATTATTAAGGAAGCGCTAATTAGGAATTGCAATTCTTCATGCATGTGGGAATCGCTAAATAAATTGCGATTCCTACACATTCCGTATTAGCGAATCGCAAATTGCGATTCGCTAATAGGGAATGCCTTCCCATAGGAATGAATGGGAAACCATTCGCAATTTGCGATTATCAAATAGGTAATCGCAAATTGCGAATGCAATTTTAAGGGTGCTAGGGGGCCAAAAGGCCACCCTGATGCACCCCCAAAATTGGCATGTGTGCACATGTGGCGCACACACATGCCCCAAGGGCATGTGTGCGCGCCACATTGCACTTAGAAAAATGCAATTTTTTGCATTTTTCAAGGAATTACAAATTACCATCAACTTGAAGTTTATGGTACTCTGGATCCCCACTGCGACTGGGTTAGTTACTAGACGCAGGATTTCTCAATGGGTGCAAGAAGGAGTAACAACGGCAGGAGCACTGTTCATAGACGGCACACTAGCGGATCATGAAAACTTCACCCACACTCAAGGTGTCCCCCAAACATTGTTTATGCTACATGCTACCATCACCCATTATATTAAACGATGCTGGTCTCCAGACGGTAGGGAGCCTTCTACTCATGAACTAGTATATGCAGTACATGTGATGGGCGAGGAACGCCACCTAACCCGCTGGCTATACAGAGGCACCAGGGCACCCGCGGGGGCCTCACTTGCATTCCTGCGAGAAAAATGGATGAGAGACTTGGGTAGGGAGTTTACTGATAAGGAATGGACTTCGGTACTGGAATTCCCAAAAAAAGTGTCCAGAAACGCTAAATTTAAATACATACAATATATGATCTTACATAGGGCTTATCTTACCCCACATCGCCTCAATTGTATATACCCAGACGCACAAGTCCCCTGTCCTCGATGTCAGACGCCTGACGCAGATATTTTGCATATGCTGTGGGACTGCCCGCGTCTGAGGGGATTCTGGCACACAATAGGGTACCTGGTACAGGAAACGACGGGCACCTCTGTTTGCACAACAGCAGAAAGCTGCTTATTGGGACTGCACCGTGGCTCGAAAGGACAGAAAGTACGGTATAGATTTGCAGACATGGCTATCCTCATAGCGAAACGTGCCATCACAATGAGGTGGAAATCAGCCTTTCCCCCTACACCACTTATCTGGCACGCAGAAATGACCCGATGGGGTGGGGCAGAGAGTGCTATTATTAGAAAAGAAGAACTCCGTGGGTTGCGTAAAATACCCATTTCTATGAAATGAGATCAGATGCTGGAAACACTAAAGGATGCGGACCCATTGGGGCCCCCTGCTCCCCAAAATATAGCATCACCACCCCCCTCTGTTGCGGTTGAAAAACTGAGTCTTTCCAGTACCATACACTATATAATGTCTACCAATTAGGAATTAGTTGATATATACAATAGCTAGAAAATAGCAATCATATATGGGAATATGTAACCCAGACCCAGGATTCAATTTACGTGGGTGGGCCAGGAAAACGGGTGGGGGGAGGGAAGGAAACAAGTTGGGGTTGTTAGAATATATTCGTTTGGATTTTTTTATGACAGTAACACCAAGCATTGTAAGACCGTATATTTATCAAAGCGGATAAATCAAGTTGCGCAAATAAATAAACTGTCAGATACTAGAGGGAACATAATAAAATGCTTATATATATAGAGGTACATTGTTAGATATACAGCACTAAATGATCTAATGTTTCTTTTTGCTCACTGATGAATTACTGTACCGAATATGCGATAAGATAACTAATAAAATTGTGTTTAAAAAAAAAAAAAACTTGAAGTTGATGGTAATTTGCGATTCCTTAATGCCAAGTCACAATCTGAGATTGCTTCTTGCATTGCATTTAGGGAATCGCAAATTGCGATTCCCTAACTGCATTTGTAAAATAGGTAATCGCAAATTTTGCGATTACCTATGTTGCGAATGGCTTTGGGCTTGATTCATCCCAAATGGCTAATTACCGGTCGCAAAGGGTTTGCGACCGGTAATTAGCTTGATGCATGTGCCCCTAGATGTATATTTTTATACTGTATACTGCTATTTTAATGTACCAGGGATCCCCAGTCTGACGACGGGGAATGATTTAAGCATGTGAATATATAAAAGATACTAATGTTGGAGAACTGGAGTTACAGGAAAGTAACTAATTTCTTATTCCACTAACTTCACTAGATTAGGGAATTTCAAATTTTATCTTGAGTGTAATGAAAATGCTGATACTCTAGGTTTGTTGGAAACTATGGATAGTTTTGGATTTTCTCTACTGGTTACCAACCTCACTGTTTCGGCGAATCACACACTTGATGGTATTTTCTTGAACGATCCTTCCCTGAGCTATGTCTCCAAGTTATCGCTTAATTGGTAGGATCATAAAGGGATGATTTTCAAGCTTGAATCACCAAATCTATGCTATCCTTATTTAACTTAGGTCATGCGTGGAAAATTTGTGCCTGGCACAAAATGGCATTCTAGGAAAGTAGGATCTGCTTTCATGGTTACCCCCACTTTTTGCTGGTGTCATACTGTTTTCTGACTAGTCTGACGGGGATCCTGCTAATCAGGCCCCCAGTCACTGTGCTTCCTCCCTAAATTGGCTATGGTGAGTACCTTGGTACATTCCTAATTGGCTGCTGGTGTACCCTATTAATTCCCTAGTACATGGTACTAAGGTACCTACGGCCTAGGTACACCAGGGGACCCCCATGGGCTGCAGCATGTATTATGGCACCGATAAGGGACCCTCCAAACTCTGACTACAGGCCTGCCATTGCAGCCTGTGTGAGTTGGTGCTTGCACCTTTCACGAAAGATATGTTCCTTATATCTAACATCACTGCATTTAAAACCTCTAAGTCATCCGTCTAGTAGGCCTTTCAGTCCTAAAAGGCAGGGTGCTCGGTTCTAAGTGTGAGGGTGCACCGGCATGAGCAGGACACCCCTACAACTTTCGGAGTCCATTCTCTGGGGTTGTCAGTGCATCAGCCATTACGATATATAGAGTGGCCAGGCGTCATTACGCTATGACTATATCTAAACTGGCTGTAACAAACCCTGTCATGTTTGGTATCAAACATGTTGGAATCATACCCCCTGTAAATCTCCTTCGGGAGGCCCTCAGTGCTCCCGGTACCAGTCTTCCAGAACCGGACAGCAAGCTAGGGTTGCTGTCGACCTGAGCTCGAGCAGGGGAAGGCAGAACAATAGGTATCCTGTCACAGGGAGGTGTGACCACCTCCCAGACAGGGTTTACTGTATTGGGACAGGGTGGGAGCGCTTGCCAGCGCCACTCAGACTGCTTGAGGGGCACATTTGTTGCCCTCCTTGCATACTCCAGCTCAAACCAGTTCAGGGAGCCGTTGGCTCCCGCTCTGGCGCAAAGCTGGACAAAGGGCATGGGAGTATCCTTACCACTGTCCAACCCCTCCTCAAAGAAGGACCCCTGAATCATCCCAACCCTTTCCTTAGGGTACTTAAGGGCTTACCTGGGGGTTGGTCCCTAGATTCGTCGTGGGATTCAATTCAGATCAAACTCCGCGTCCTCTTCAACCGTCTGGACATTCTGACCGAGTCGTAGTGACCGAATCTGACTTCGCTTTGGGAACCGAGACTGTAACGGGAAGATTCCGTCTGCTCCTGACCGTTTTGTTCTGCAAGTCCGCTGCACCGTCCGTTACCCTATTCTATACAGGCTCCATCCAGGGCCTGCGGACATCCAAAGACACCCGAAGAAATCTCCCTTGGAGTGAAGGAGTCACTGCCCTGCATCCGCAGGCATGGCAACGTAGCTGACCGATTTGCTGATCCTGGGCTCCTACGGACTCCAACAGGTTCAGTAACACAGGAGGTGGTTCTACAACTTCTTCGAGGCCTGCACTGTCTTCAGACCGAGTCTGAGGCCAGAATCTCTCGTCGACACTGCCGGAACCGAGTCCATGTGCACCGCGTCAGCTCGCTGTTGCTAAGGCTGCGTGACTCTCGTCTCCAGAGATCTTAGGGCCCTGTCGAGGGACTTCTTTGATTCCAGTAGGCTCCTCTGCTTGCTTGGGGCCTAGCCTGACTTACTGGAAGGTGGTGAGTCTCTTGGACCTTGCTGATCCTGACACTGTACCTTTTCATCTTCTTCCACGTGTTGCCTTTGCCAAGGCCTGTTGGTGCTCCCGCCGGACAGCGACCCCTAGATATCGACATCCGATGTGGGACAGCTCGTACACCGTTCCTGGTCGTCCTCAGCGTCACCTGGTCCACTTAGCTGCAGAGACAAAGGCACTGTCAACTCTCCTGCAACAGCCGACATTGGTGGGCACTCGACTCCCGTGCCCCCTGGTCACTCCTGTGTGACATAGACTCTGTCCCCTCTGCTTGCAGGTACTACTCTTCTTGAATCCAGCCTTGAATTCCACCGGACTCTTCCAGCTTCTTCGCCAGTAGTATCTTGCTTGAAGTCCTCCATTGGAGTCTACGGCGGTTCCCGACGTCACTTTGTACCTATGCACCCAACTTCCCTGGGGCAGGTAACCTGGTCTCCTGGGTAATCAGGGGTGGGGTGACTCTCGAACCGTCCATCTTCCCCAGGGTGTCTTCCAAGTCCTCTGGGAAGGGTCCTTTTTCCTAAGAGTTGCAACGCGACTTCCCTATTGAATTACCTTGAGTACGCGGCCTTGTACTCACTCAGCACATGGCCTCCGTGGGTTTCCTGGGTCCTTACCTCGGGTGGTTCCTTGGTTCCCCAGCACTTCTAAGTCTTCTGGGTCCACTCTCGACTTCGGTCGTTAGTCGCATTCCACTATTTTTGTATATGGTTCGGTCTCCCCCTGGAGCCCATTGTATTTTCGTGCTACATACCTGTCGTATTATCAAAGTACTGTGTGTATTGTAATTATATCTCCGGGTAGGAGATATTGCATTGGGTTAGTGAGTGTCTGTAATAAATAACTATGTTTCTAACTACACTGTGTGGTTCTTTTTCACTTAATCTGCACTAGAAGATTAGATACTGGTGAAACAAGCTGCTTTACACTCCTCCTAGTCTAAGCCTGAAGGCTGCTCTCTACAGCTACCATCTTAGAGAGCTTTCTAAGGGTGTCTAAACCACTAAAAACACCATAAGGGTTGTCTGGATTAGTGCAGGGTGCTACACTTGAATAAGTGTGCACCATATTCCAAGCCAGCCTCCTACAGACATCAGCAACTTTGATTGAGGCATTGACAAACTCAGATCTTCACTTAGATGAAGACGTACTTCGTAATGTTTCTGACTATACATGATGGGTTACTAATACTCTCAACTCTATCTAGAGCTCCACTTAAAACAATGGCGATTAAGCAGAGCAAGCAAACTGCACCCTGGTTTTCTGAGAGTCAGGGTTTTTAAACAAAAATGCCATGGACCAGAACTAAAAAGGAGGAAACATTATGATCCCCTTTTGAGAAAGAGAAATATAAATCATTAATTCATGAGTATAAAACTCTTATTTTCCAGGAAAAAACTAAATATTTCTCAGCCGGGTCCTCAATAAAACTTATTATGACAATTAAAGTTCTCACTAATCTCGCAAATAATAATAGTAATGGAATTACTCAGTCATTTTGTAATGAGCCAGCAAAATTTGCATCATCTAGTCAAAAGGACACTATATCGCAGTTTGCTACAGAATCCACATAAGTCTTCCTGTTTGCTTTATAATTTTTCTACTCTTACTGTAAAGTAGGTACATGACCTTATCTGTTCCATCAAGTCAGGAGCTCCTTCTGACCCCTGCCCTTCAAAACTTTTGCATCTAGCTACTGAAATCTTTGCTGAGAATCTCACCAAGATTTTTAACAATAACATTAGTGCAGGTAGTTTTACAAAAGCTTGAAAAAAAGCTACAGTCATTCCTTTAATTAAAAAAAAACCTTTGCCTACTCTCTGGACCCGAAAAACTATTGCCCTATATCACTACATCCCATGCCTGTGAAAATATTTTTAAAAAGCTATCAATAAAGAGCTTACATCTTTCCTGGATAAGCATTAGCTCCTAGATTCAGCTCAGTTTGGCTTTAGAAGCAACCAAAGTACAGAAGCAACCCTTGTCACTGCCATGGACAAAATTAGATCTATTGTTGATGCCAGTGGGAAAGCAGTCCTCATTCTGTTAGACCTCTCAGTGGCATTTGACACTTACAGCCACTCTGCATTGATCACTCATCTAAATCAGCTAGGGATTCAAGACGAAGTTCTGAACTTACTGAGCTCTTACCTCATAGATCAAGAACAAGTGGTTACCATTAACAACCTCTCATCTATTACCTTTTCTCTCTCATGTGGAGTGCCTCAGGGATCATTCTTAGTCCAGCACTTATTATTCTTTATGTTTCTCCTCTTGCCTAGCTTATCTGAACCTTTCATTTTTCAGTAGTGTCATACTCAGATGACACGCTGTTTATTGAATCAATATATAAGCAATCAACAAGAGACGTCCCTGAGATTTCATAAAGGCATGCAAGAAAGTAATCTCTGGATGAAGAAGCTCAATGCCGGAAAAAAACAGAAGTCCTACTCTTCGGCAAAAATTCTACTTACTGGTCCTCTTCTTGGTGGCTGGTGAGCTCGGTTTTCTTCCCACTCCCGTAAAATCAGTGAGCAACTTGGGAGTAATTTTTGAGGATAAGCTCACCTTTTAATAACAAGATTAGTCTGGTTACTTCCTCTTGCTTCTACTTTGTCAGAATTCTCAAGAACGTTTTCCCTTTCATTCCGCTTGATTTGCTGAAGTCAGTGGTGGTTGCTCTGATTCAGTCTTGGGTTGGCTACCGCAATGCCTTATATTTGAACATACAGCAATTGTCACTTAATAAGCTTCAAGCAGGTCAAATTGCACATAAAGCCGTACAAAATGTAGGGCCCCAGGGTCTTCGATCAAAATGTATTTGGTATATTCCACGAAGAAACCTCCGTAGTACATAAAGTGACCCACTCATTTGGTGTGGTAGGTGTTTCTCCTGAGCAACAGCCAGAGCTTCAAATAATCTCCCCTTGTATATCAAGTCTTCAGGAAGACTCAAAATACCTGGCTATTCTCAATTAAGCTTATTTTCCTTTGGGTTTTTTATGCCTGTCTGTTTCCCACTAGCTAGTTTTAGCGCCAAGACTCCTATCGGTATAAGTGCGCTCTACAAATCTCATTTAAATGTAATTTAATTTCAAGAGTTTTCTTTCAACTGTGTTTCTTTAACAACTTTCCTCTGTATTGGCCTTTCTATAACCACCTTTCTGTGTAAGGATTTAGTTAGATCCTTTGATTTTATGCTCCAAGATAGAGCTACATACACCGAATGGTCACTTTAGCTGGAGGCCCAGCCCTGGTCATACAGTCCTTCATTTTCTAGACCACAGAAGCTCGGTCAAAACACTTTGTGGGTAGTGTTTGTCCAGCTTAAGTATGGTGAGAAAGCATGTGGATCACTAAGCAGGAAGTCTGATTTGTACAGCGTTGACAGCTTCTTTAAAATCTTATAGCCTAAATATTGTTAGAAAAAAATATATTGTCTTAAATATTGTTTACAAAAATATAGTTCCACTCAGATTCATTCTACATTCATTCTAGAAAATCTACACCAAATAGAGTGATAGTTTTGTGAGCAATGTCTAGGCCACTATATATGTATGTCAAAGAGTACTTTTGTTATCAGTATGCTAACATATATCCTCGGCAGCATCAAGTAAAAACTCGGAAGATTAAGACTTTATATGACTCTACAGATACCAGTCCTTTCGTGATTATGCTTGGTAAGTCTGGACAGAAGGGTGTGTCCAAGCATACTGCTTTGTACTAGATCACATTTTATGAACCATGTATTGCTACTTTTATAGTTGGAAAGTAGGGATGGAGTGAGGCATTAATGAGAAAGTAAACATTTATTGAGAGACATCATGCCTGCTATTTTTCATAGTATATTGCTACTTCTTCTCATGAGTTACCTGGGGTCTCCCCATCACAACTCACGCCTTCTTTCTTTCTTTCTGTTGACAGATGTATGGCCGTATTTACCGGGTAGTGGAACCCAAGCGCCTCCGCATGAATGCTGCCATGGCCCAGCTGGAGGAAAAGCAAAAGTCTCTATCAGAACTGCAAGCCAAACTTCGGGAGGTGAGCATTGATCCAGTCTCCTCTCACCTGTCTTTTGGTGTCATTCATTACAAAATACCATTAAATTAAATTTAGGTGCAGTCTTTCTACAACTTGGAGATGCAATGGCAAATGCCTTGTTGCTTTTCTTTAATTTTAATTATGTGAAATTTGTAAGTTGCTATTAATTGAGGTACTGTGAAGCTCCTAGAGACATGAAGAGGCCCTCTGCTTCCTTGGCTTCACTTAAAGAACCAACTGATCTCTTAGAGTTCCTAGGGAAACAGTAGCAACTCATGAATCATCTACCCTATAGGAGGTGTTGCTCTCTGTCCAGCTCCTATGGAAATTAATTTTTACCTTTGTTAAGTTACATAGAACTTTCTATTTCTGGGCAATACCTCAGGACAGGTGGAGAACATGTAGCTGTTGCATAAATGCAAACCAGAAAGAATCATGAAAGAATGATCTGTGCCACTACGTTAGGGTGTCATTGTTGTATTGAGTGGCTCATCACAGCTATCTGGTAAATAAAGGATACATTTCAGATGAAGTCGAGATCTAAATCTTGAACCACTGTGCCCCAGATTCACGTTGTTTTGCAAATATATTTGTTTTTGTGGTGTTCTGAAGTGTACTTGATCAGGGTTCTGTTTGAAGATTCAGGTGAAGGGGCTCTTTAGAGTGGGATTTGGGAATTCCACTTCTCACTTATCCCTTGAACATTTCTGCATCATCTCAATCCTTATTTAGGCAGCTTCCACTCAGTGCAAGGTGAAGGTGAAACACGCATTGACAATAAGATTGAAAAAGAGTTGAGGTCCAAGGCAGCTCAGTTGTCTGAAAAATGCACACAACCCCTACAGGGAAGTGCTGGCTTATCAAACACCTGTGGAAACATTTGAAGTATATATAACACAGTGTATACATTAGACCTTTTAGGCTACTGCCTTTTAATTGAATTATACATTTGGAGCACAGTCCTTTCTTCCTTGAAATCTGTGGAGAAAATATCTTGGGAATAGAAGCTGTTCATCTGTTAGAGAAAAATTGTCCATCAGACAAGATTGCCTCTACATGACCAGATTTGGTGCATTCCTTCTTCAGGTGGGAGAGAAACTGGAGCAGCTAAAACAACAGTACGATGAAAAACTGAATCAAAAGGAGGAGCTGCGGAAGGAGTCTGAGGTGATGGAAATCAAACTGGATCGAGCAGGGAAGCTGGTATCTGGCCTTGCAGGGGAGAAAGAGCGATGGGAGGCGACAGTCAAGGTAAACTCACACTAAAGTGACCACTGGAGAATGGTTTTCCCCTCCTCCGCCGCTTCTTCCTCCTCCTCTACCTCTTCTTTCTCCTCCTCTTCTTCTTCATGACAACAAATAAAAAGCAGCACAACATTAAAAGACATCACAATTGCTAACAGTGCCAGTGGGAAGTGTGGTGCCTCCTAAAAGGCAATAAAGTTTTGGATAGCCTGAGTTTCGAGTGGTAACCTATTTCAGGTTCTAGGACCCAATGAACAGAAGGCTCTTCCTCCTGCACATGCTTTTGTACTCACATATTTTAAGTAGAAGAGCAGCACTAGAGGGGAGGATCCTCACCACAAGATTGGATTGACTATTTCAGAGGGAAAAAGGAGATCCATTTTATAATATGCCCTTTTAACAAAACTAGCTGTCTGTAGGAAAGTAGGATCTTCTTTCATGGTTATCCACACTTTTTGCTTAGTGTCAGTATGTTTTTGACTAGTCTGACTGGGATCCTGCTAATTAGGACCCCAGTCACTGTGCTTTATCACTAAATTGACCATGGTAAGTACTGTTGTACCTCCACAATTGGCTACTGGTATACCCTTGTAAGTAACTAGTACATGGTACTAAGGTACCCAGAAATGTCTGCGAGTGACTATTCACTCGATGTCTGATTGCACAGCGTGGTTTGAAATTATTCACATTATCAATGATCAAACAACCAGTGTACGCAACGGGTCACCACTGATAAACAATGATGCCTTTGCTTGTTTGACAAGTACTTAAGCCTTTATTTTGCTGCAAAAATTATTTTGAAATTAAACTGTACGTAAATATCTGAAAGAGACACGTTAGTGACAGATTCCTTACCTTAGAATATCCCCAGGCGTCAGGCTGGATCCGGAAAGTTTTTTGCGTAGCAGTACCCTTGCGCGTCGGTAGGCGGCGTTGTGCGGCTCCGCGTCCGTCGTCGGCGTCGGGATCGCCGGGATGACGTCGCGGGCAGTACTTAGACGCCTCCCCTGCGCGCTGACGTCAGTTCTTCTTTTTCCGCGCCAGTATGCGCAGATCCGGGAAGAGCAGTGCCCTAGTCATTTTTTGACTAAATTTTTGGTGATTTTTCACTGTTTTTCTAAACGAGTCTCTCGACTCCGAAGGTGTCAGTAGGGATGCCCTGATTCAAGCCCTGCGACGCCTGTGGTCGCATGATGTCGATCACAGACCCGCACTTAGAGTGTCTCTACTGCCTCGGCCGCGACCACGACACGAAGTCGTGCCCCGACTGCCGGGCCTTGCACCCGAAGGCTTTGCGAGAGCGGTCTCGAAAGCTCCTCGAGGTCCGGCAGTCGGCTCCGCGCCACACCAAGCTCCGGTCACGTGAGAGGTCGAGGGGCCGGTCGCGGAGTCCTCATCGGTCGTCGGGGTCCAAGTCTTCGCACTCCTCCGGTAAGTCGACCTTAAAAAGTCTAAGAAGCGTCATCGCTCGACGGCTTCGCCTCGCCGGTCTCGCGACTCGGCTGAGGCTCCTGTCGGCACTGTCCCCGCCCCCGCGGCTCCGGGAGTGCCTGTGGAGCCGCCCCCGCATTACCCGTCCTTCCCGGGTTCTGGGGCGACTCCGGCCGAGATACAGGAATTCCTGTCGGCCATGGCCCACCTCTTCGGGCCTCAAGGTCCCCCCGGTGCGCCTTCGGGCCCCGCGGGCCCTGATGGGGTTTCCCCGGCGCCGCCGGCGACTCCGGTCCCGGCGCCGCCTGTCACACCAGCCTCGGTCCCGGCTTCGGCCCCGGCCTCGATCCCGGCTCCGGTGCTGCCGCAACCCCCATCGACGCCGGTTGACCTGACTACACCTCCGCCGGCGCCGATGTCTCCGGTGCCGTTCCCGACGCCGCCCGGGGCTCCGGGCGGCGTCGTTCCCCGGTTCTCTCCGGATCCGGACACGGCGCCGGACCGCCGTCGCTCGACGCCGGCTCCGACGCCGATGAGACTTTGGGTCCCGCGTGTCCCTCCTTCTCCTTATTTTGAACCTGAGGAGGACGAAGAGAACTGGGAGGGGTCGGATGACCCTCTCACACAGCAGTGTGAGTTCGAACAGGACTGGGCTGAGGAACTTGGGGATGCCAGTGGTCTGGACACCTCCCCTGACTCTGGCATGCTGTCTCCTCCTTCCGTGGCAACGGAGGAGGGAGCAAATTTTGCAACGGTGTTGCATAGAGCAGCTGGGGCCTTACACCTCCAACTGTCTACGGTGGCTGTCAGGACTAACCTCCTGACGGAAGTGCTTCAGCCGGCGGCTACCTCCTCGGAGCCACTGCTGCCGTTTAATGACGCGCTTTCCGACGTTCTTTTGGGCACCTGGTCCAAGCCCGCCACAGGGGCTCCTGTGGATAGGAACGTGGCCCGACGCCATCGCCCCGCTCCGGGCGACCCCCTGTTCCTCTCCAAACACCCCTCTCCTGAGAGCTTGGTTGTCCAAGCCTCTGCTTCCCAAACCGCCTTCCCTACCGTTCCTCCGGATAGGGAATCCAAACGCCTGGATCAATTTGGGAAGAAGGTCTTTTCTTCCTCCAGTGCTGGCTTGCGGTCTGTCAACACCGCTTACCTTTTGGGCCGATATTCCCACTCTCTGTGGGACTCGGTGGCGCAAGCTTTGCCCCAGTGTCCTGAGGAGGTCCAGACACTGCTTTCCCGCGCCATTGCGGAAGGAAGAGATGTGGCTAAATACACCATCAGATGTGGCCTTGATACCGCCGACTCGCTGGGCAGATCGATTGCAACGACAGTGGCGCTGCGCCGTCACGCCTGGCTGAGAACCACTGGTTTCTCGGGTGATGTCCAAAACACTCTTATGGACATGCCCTTTGATGGGGTCGGTCTTTTTGGGAACAAGGAAGACCATGCGCTGGAGCGTTTTAAGGACTCACGGGCTACGGCCAAGTCCCTGGGCCTTTCTGCTGTACGCCCTCCGCAGCCATCTGCTTTTCGCCCCTTTCGTGGCCACGGAAGGGGCGCCCAGTCACGTCCGCTGCCCAGCCACCGGCCCGCGCAGCAACCGTCTTCGCGTGGCCGAGGACGTGGCTCCCGCCGTGGCGGGTCAGGCAACCAGCGTGCGGGTCAGGCCACCAACCCTGCCCCGTCCGCGGCCTCCAAGCCCTCCTAGTCCTTCCTTTCAGGTGCACAGCACGCCAGTAGGGGGCAGGGTCCGCCATCACCTTCACCACTGGCGTGCCATCACCTCAGACAGGTGGGTCTTGGACATTGTCCGAAGGGGCTACTCCCTCCCCTTCGAGACCACCCCCCAGCCATGCCACCTCAATTCCACCGCATGTCAGGGGTTCACTTGGTGCTTCTTCAGAAGGAAGTTGCGGCCCTCTTGGCCAAGAGGGCCATCGAGCGCGTTCCGACCCCAGAAGTAGGGCGTGGTTGCTACTCCCACTACTTTCTGGTGCCCAAAAGGACAAGGAGGACATGCGTCCTATCTTGGACCTCCGGAACGTAAATCGCTTCCTCCGGAAGGAAAAGTTCAAGATGCTCACCCTAGCTCAGGTCTTGACTGCCCTCGACCCTGGAGATTGGTTGGTAGCGTTGGACTTGCAGGACGCATATTTTCATATCCCCGTCCTGCCGGCCCACCGGCGTTACCTGCGGTTCACGGTGGGCCTCGAGCATTTTCAGTTCACCGTGCTCCCTTTTGGCCTTACCAGCGCCCCTCAGGTGTTCACGAAAGTGATGGTGGTGGTCGCAGCTCATCTGCGCCGGGCAGGGGTTCCAGTCTTCCCCTACCTCGACGACTGGCTGCTGAAGGCGGGCTCGTCCCAGGCAGTCGTCTCCCACCTCCAGACTACGGCCGAACTCCTGCACTCGCTGGGGTTCTCCATCAACGTGCCGAAGTCGCATCTGATTCCTTCTCCACAGCTCCTTTTCATCGGAGCAGTTCTGGACACGACACAGTTTCGGGCCTATCCTCCCGAACGGCGAGTCCGGGATATTCAGGCTATGATTCCGATCTATCAGCCTCTATCCTGGGTTTCGGTACGGATGACCCTGAGGCTGCTGGGCCTCATGGCCTCCTGCATCCTGCTTGTCGATCATGCCAGATGGCATATGCGGGCTCTGCAGTGGGACCTGATGTTCCAGTGGGCGCAGCACCATGGCAACCTGTCCGATCACGTCCAGATCTCGGAGGGGACTGCAAGACAGTTGCAGTGGTGGCTCTCGAACCGGCAATGGGTCAGGGGCAGATCCCTCTCCCTTCCCCAGCCAGAGCACACAGTTGTGACGGACGCGTCCCTGCTGGGATGGGGCGGTCACATGGGAGAGGCGGAGATCAGAGGCCTCTGGTCTCCGGGCGGAGTCCCGGCTCCATATCAACCTTCTGGAGCTCCGGGCGATCCGACTTGCACTCAAGGCATTCCTTCCCTCTGTCAAAGGGAAGGTAGTGCAGGTGTTCACAGAGAACACCACCGCCATGTGGTACTGCAACAAACAAGGCGGGGTGGGGTCGTGGACCCTATGTCAGGAGGCTCTGCGCCTCTGGACGTGGCTGGAACATCAGGGCATATCCCTGATGGTTCAACACCTGGCAGGTTCCCTGAACGCCAGGGCGGACGAACTCAGCCGCAGGTGCATGATGGATCACGAATGGCGTCTTCACTCGGAAGTGGCGCAAGGACTCTTTCTACAGTGGGGAGAGCCTTGGTTAGATCTATTCGCCACCGAAGAGAACGCGCAATGTCATCAGTTCTGCGCGTTGGAATTTCCAAGGCGGCACTCACTCGGCGACGCTTTTCTTCGCGAGTGGAGTTGCGGTCTGTTGTACGCCTTTCCGCCTATACCACTTCTACCCAGAGTGTTGAAGAAGATTCGGCGCGACCGGGCCCAAGTCATCCTTGTGGCTCCGGACTGGGCTCGAAGAGTTTGGTATCCCGAGCTACTCAGTATGAGCGTCGATCCCCGATCCGTCTGCCTCTTCGGGAGGATCTTCTGTCGCAGCAGCAGGGGACGGTCCTCCACCCGAACCTGTCCAGTCTACACCTGCTTGCGTGGAGATTGAGCGGCGGCAGTTGATTCCTTTCGACTTGCCTCCCGAAGTTTGTGATGTGATTCTGGCAGCCAGGCGTCCCTCCACTAAGGTGGTATACGCCTGCAGGTGGAACAAGTTTGTGGCATGGTGCACAGCAAAGGCTGTGAACCCCCTTTCTGCCCCTCTTTCTGAGGTTCTTCTGTTCCTTCTTTCTCTGGCCCAACAGGGTTCTGCCCTGGGTACCATCAAGGGCTATCCTTGTGCAATCTCGGCCTTCCTCAGGCTTCCTGATCAGCCCTCTCTTTTTAAGTCCCCTGTTGTTAACAGGTTTCTTAAAGGCATTACTCACCTCTTTCCTCCTGTTCCGTTTATAATGCCTCAGTGGGACTTGAATTTGGTTCTTACCTTCTTAATGTGCGCTCCCTTTGAGCCTCCTGCATAACTGTCCTCTTCGTCTTCTGACTCTGAAGACAGCCTTTCTGGTGGCCATCACCTCCGCTCGGCGGGTGAGTGAGCTCCAGGCTCTTTCTTGCAAGCCTCCCTTTCTGTCTGTACATCCAGACAAGGTTGTTCTCAGGACGCGTCCGTCCTTCTTGCCAAAGGTGGTTACTGCTTTCCACATTGGGCAGACCATCACTTTGCCCACCTTCTTTCCGCCTCCGCATCCTTCTAGAGAGGAAGAGAGGCTCCACCGTCTGGACCCAAAACGTGCAATTTCTTTTTATCTAAATCGCACACAACAGTTCTGGGTGGACGACCAGCTCTTTGTTGGCTACGTGGGCGCCAAAAAAGGTCGGGCGGTACACAAGCGGACCATCTCCCGCTGGGTCGTCTTGTGTATCAAGGCCTGTTATTCTTTGGCTAAAAAGGAGCCCCCTGTTGGGTTGCGTGCCCATTCCACCAGGGCGACAGCCGCCACCACGGCTTTAGGACGTGGTGTCCCTTTACAGGAAATTTGTCAGGCAGCTACGTGGGCCTCGTTGCACACGTTTACCAAGCATTACTGCCTTGACAGCCAAGTCCGGAGAGACGGCTTCTTTGGCCGTTCTGTTCTCCGAGACTTCCTTGTCTGATCTTTGTTCGCAGACCCACCACCGGGGTTGGTATTGCTGGGGTATCTATTCTAAGGTAAGGAATCTGTCACTAACGTGTCTCTTTCAGATGCACAAGTTACTAACTTGTGTAACGATATATCTGTAAGAGACAGTAGTTAGTGACAGATTCCCTACCGCCCACCCATCCTCCCGTTCTGCGAACTGATTTCTAGGGTTAAGGACATCCCTTTCAGGGCCCTAGTATTTTTCAGACACCAATGTCAGCTTCTTGCATGGCTCTGGGTTCCTGGCGCGGAAAGTCGTGTACAGAACTGACGTCAGCGTGCAGGGGCGGCGTCTAAGTACTGCCCGCGACGTCATCCCGGCGATCCCGACGCCGACAACGGACGCGGAGCCGCACGACGCCGCCTACCGACGCGCAAGGGTACTGCTACGCAAAAAACTTTCCGGATCCAGCCTGACGCCTGGGGATATTCTAAGGTAAGGAATCTGTCACTAACTACTGTCTCTTACAGATATATCGTTACACAAGTTAGTAACTTGTGCACTTTGAACATAATATAACAACAATAAGTGTAGCATGAACTTCACATTTTTCATGTAACACAATAGATTATTAACCATCCAAAAAATAGCGTAGCCCAATGCATTTCGGGATCGTCATATCCCTTCTTCAGGGGCCTCTGAAACGAAATAATGATGAACACTCTTAATGTGACACAATAATGTAAACTTGTGATATATACAGGGATAGCTACTTATATACTGAAAATGTACATAGACAAGGCAACGATGAAAAAGATAAAGATAAAGGGTTGTGTGAAAGTAGTACCGACCACCATAGAGCAACTAGACAACACCACTGTGCCAACTGGTGATAGAACACCACGAGTGGGAAAAAGCAACGAAAACATGATGTATTTAAGCGCGTGCCAAGAAATATGAACGAATGGTGTGACCAGAGGGTACATGTCCGTCACCACGGGTGAACAATAGATAAGAAACAAGACTTACTGGATAGCTACACCAATCTATCAATAATCGCAAAAGAGATGCTGGAGTTTCTTGATATGTGATCTGCAAAGTATTAAAAAGATATACCGACTCCATGAGAAATGGAATGAAGTTGCTATCAGGTACGCTCAATTCTTAAAGCTGTGCCCTTGATGCCGTACCTCGCTCTGAATGGAGACACAAACTGGCTGTTTGTTCACGGAACTGTTGACTAGCGTAAACCGACACTTTCATCACAGCTGACACAATCAAAAAATGCTGGACTGTCTCCCTAATTAGAAAAATAACTGCGAGTCAACTCTATATCATTCTAGAGAATTTAAAGCTGTCAAAAAAAGAAATCGAAAAATGACATGCTATAATTACCTTCTATCTCATCACACACTCTTATTCCCAAGGTGATCCTCATGCCCTAATGATTCCTAGTAAAGCAAAACCAAAAATCGTAATCACGACATTCTTGCACTAGAATAAAAACAACTGGCACTGACACTCTCGTGAAATGCACTTACCAATATTTAAGGCACGGTGTACCCCTCATACATGGAAGATAACTAAATGGAGTTGTCAGGTAAATATCACACTATTCACCAAATTCAAGACCACTGTCACTCATGTGAATCCTCTTACCCGTCTAAATCGTGGACAAATCCCACGACAAATAAACTCTCTTTCGGTTCTCCGAACAAACGGAGGCATAGAGACTAAGGTACCCAGGCCATAGGTACACCAGGGGTCTCCCATGGGCTGCAGCATGTATTGTGCCACCTATGGGAGCCCACTCTTACTGTGACTACAGGCCTGCCATTGCAGCCTGTGTGAGTTAGTGCTTGCACCTCTCACGACAGATAAAGTTTCCTTATATCTGAGGTCACTACACTTAAAACCTATATGTCACCCCTATGGCAGGCTCTTCAGTTCTGAGGGCAGGGTGCTTAGGTTATAAGTGTGAGGGTGCCCCTGCATGAGCAGGACACCCCTTCAAACCCTAGAGTCGATTCTCCAGGCTTCGTAAGTGAGGTCAGCCTTTTTGATACATATAGTGGACATCAGTCATTACGAGATGTCTAACTATATAGAGGCTGCACTGAACCCGGTCATGTTTGGTATCAAACATGATGGAATCATACCCCAACACTGATTCCAGTATTGGAAGTATGGTCCCATGTACTGGGGGGCTCCCTGGGGTTCCTCCCTGTACTCCCGGTAACAGCCATTCAGGGCTGACAGCAAGCTAGTGCTGCTGCCGACCACAGACATGATTCTGCCCTCCTGCTGCTGATTCAAGCTCGAGCAGGGAAAGGTAGAACCATAGGTTTCCTGTCACAGGGAGGTGTGACCACCTCCCAGACTGGACTTAGTGTATTGGGCTGTGGTGGGGGCGCTTGCCAGCGCCCCTACACTGCTTTGAAGGGCACATTTGGTGCCCTCCCTGCATAATTCAGTTTGAACCAGTTCAGGGGAGCCCTTGGCTCCTGCTCTGGCGCGAAACCGGACAAAGGACATGGGAGTATCCTCCCCTCTGTCCACAACCTCCTCTGGGCGGGACCCCTGAGTCGGTCCAACGCTTTGCCTAGGGTACTTAAGGGCTTACCTGTGGGTGGTTCCTTAGATTCGGCGTGGGACAAGACTCAAGACTGACACCACGTCACTCTTCGACCATCTGGACACTTGGACTTCGCTGGACTTCGCCTGGAACCGAGAATGCATCAAGGAAGACTCCTGTTGCTCCTGGTCTTGCTGTTCTGCAAGTCTTCTTCGTCATCTGTGTATGTGCTTCTTCCAGGATCTTCAACAGACCTGTGGGCATCAAGGACACCCAAAGTAATCTCCCCTGGAGTGAAGGAGTCACTCCCCTGCATCTGCAGGCACCGCAATGAAGCTGACCGGTCTGCTGCTCCTGATGTCCCACGGACTTCGAAAGGCTCAGCAGCACATGTGGTGGTTCTGCAACTCCCTCGAGGCCTGCCCTCTCCTCTCTGCAGTTTTGAGGCCTGTATCCTTCATCGGAACCGCTGGGACCAAACCCCTGTGCACCGCTACGACTTGCCGATGCCAAGGCTTGATGGCTCTGCACTCCAGAGATCTTCATGCTACAAAAAGCTCAAGCCTCCAGCATCTCTTCCTGTCAAGATCAGCTTCCTCACCGCATCCTCTGCACCGTGGGCCTTCCTGAGAACTAGTATTACAGGTAAGTAAGTTATCCTTACTGGCTATAAAATCCAACTGGTAAAATCGCTTCACACTCGGGCTGCAATAACAGCTTGGACTCAAGCAATGGCCCTCACAGTAAGGGGAGCATGTAATTCTCTTCAATGCCAGGCCACATCCTTTCCCAACCTGTGAGAGCCATCCCACTTCCCTTCCCCCTGCCCTCCCTCCCCCTCCCCCATTTACCACCTCATCAGAGCAGATGCTGAATGAGAGCATTACTGCATACCGCACTGGGAATTGTGTGTGGAATTTTGCCTGGGAAAAAATGGCTCGACACAGTTATTGCCCTTTGCATGGAGTTATCTTACACAAGCCAGATTTATGCACAAGAATTTTAAGAGGAAACGTGTTTCCAGGTGCACAGTATCTGAGCACATAAATCCTCAGTACATGGAATTTGGGCCTAAATAGTTAAATCACCCATAATGAACTGCAATGTGCTTGACCTCCATGGCATAATGAACAGTATATTTACTCTGCAGTGGATAGTGTAGGGAACTGGGCTTTTGTTGCAGTTACCACCCCCCCCCCCACACACACACATTTTGCCCCCTTTTTAGCTACAAGATGCTGACTTTCAACTTTGTCAGTGCACTGAGGCCTGCTAACCAAACCTGAGTGCCAGTGCTCCTTCCCTAAAACAAGGTGTTGTCTAATTGTGCTACAATTGGAAAAGGACTTTAGCACCCTAGTAAATGGTACTCCAGGTAGCTAGGGCATGGGTACTAAAGAAGATCCCTATGGGCTGCAGCATATCTTATGTCACCCTAAAGGACCCACATGCAAATTCTACACAGACTGGCATTGCAGACTGCATGACATGGTGCAAACCATGGGTGAAAACATGACATGACATATTCCTGTGTGTCATGCCAAGGTTCATTGCATCTATTATATGTAAGTCACCCCTACATCTGGCCTTTGAGCCCTAAGGCAGGGTGCATTATATTTTATGTGAGACATATGTGCATGAGCAGATGTGCCCTGTGATGTCTAGTTCTATTACTAGATATTGCAAATAAGCAGGTAAGCCATCTTAAGGTATGTACTGGGTACTGGTCAAAACGAGTTCCCCAGCTACATAATGGCTTCACTGAAACATATGATGTTATATATCAAACACTTGATATTAATAAGCCCACACTGATTCCAGTGATGGATTTATTAATACATGCACCCAGAGGGCACCTTACGGGGACTGTGCTAGGGTCCATGGCCACTACATATAAAAACTTGGCTCCTGAAGCTGGGTTTAATTGATTTCTGGCTGCATCCTACTGGTATTCCATGAGATGCCCATGATAATCTAAAAACATGTTATTGGAATTTTGCTCTACGAGCAAAAAGTTCTGCTGGTAATTCAGGCACTCTTGTAGAGTCTTATCTCCTGTTTAAATGCGTACCAGAATTTGAGCCCTTTCTGAATTTTGTTATTAATCCAACTGCATGAGCACTTTTTATAAAATTCAGACTGGGGATTTTCCTTTTGGCCTTATTTACTCATTCTTGGACCAAGAAAGAACATCTTATCTATGTCCGATGGGGTGTCATATAGAGAATGATAAACACGTCTTATTTTTTTGTAAAGTGTGTGTAAAACAACGCTTAAAGTGGATTATCCATCCCCCTTTGTCGACTTCTAAACTTTAACGATCGCCACACTGCTTTGAGAACATGCAAAACAAATACTGTAGGAGGCTGGCTTAGTATATGGTGCATACTTATTTAAATGATGCACCTTGCACTAATACATGCAACCCTTATAGTGACTTTAGTTGTCTTTGATAACCATAGAATGCTCTCAAAGTGGTAGCTGTGGAGAGCAGCCTTCAGGGTTATCTTGAAGGAGTGTTAAGCAGCTGGTTTTACCAGTTTAATCATGTAGTGTAGGTTAAACGAAAAAGAACCACACAGTGTTTATAAAAAAATACTTCTATTTATTACACAACATTCCCTAACACATTGGTATATCTCCTACCCAGAGATATTAACACAGTACACCAAAAATACTTCAATAAGGTAAGTAGCACAAAATACAGTCGTCTCCAGGGGGAGACCAAACCATATATTAAGAAAGTGGAATGCGAACTGCAGGAGAGGTCAGGACTTGGACCAGAAGACCCAGAGGAGCCGGGGACATAAGGAACCATCCAAGGCAAGTACCCAAGAACCCCACGGAGGCTGTGTGCAGAGTGGGAACACAGCTGCATGCCCAATAAAAGTCAATTGAGAAGTCGCAGTTGCAGTTTTACAGAAGAAAGACCCCGAAGAATTCCCTTGGAGGACGGAAGGTTGGAGAGCCACCCAACCCGAGGATACCCCAGACCCCAGATTACCTACACCAGGGAAGCCAGGTGCATAGAGGTGAAGAGACGTCTGAAACCTCCGTAGATGACAATGGAAGACTTGGAGAAAAGTGCCTCTGGAGAAGAAGGTGAAGAAGTCCAACAGAATCCAAAGGTAAGTAACTTGTTCTTTTGTGTCTGAGCAATAGGATTTGACACAGATGTGAGCAAAGACCTATAATGTCTTCCTAAGCATTAAGGGTATGGAGAAAAACCTGACTCATAAGACATATTTTAATGGGCATTCAGGCTATGCCCCAGAGTAAATTTGGGAAGCAAATTGGGGAGGAACTGTAATCGTGTTGCTAAGGGAGTGTGAAGTGAGGGATGAAATCCTACGTACTGCTTCCAAGAACAAAGAAATGCTTATCTGATGTAGTGTGGTTTTGATATTTTTTGACTCGATGCAAGATGATACTGCTGGACATTTTAAATGAGTTTTTAGTACTGCACTTTTAGGCATCAGGTTAACATCCAGTGAAGCTTTGAGTCTTTTGGGTAGTAAAGGGCTTCTAAGTTTATACAGATTGAGGCAGCCTATGAATTTATGGATTCGATCTGTGAAATGGGTCCCAGTTAAGCTTGTGCAGTACTGGAGGTACAAACCTTTGAGTATTGCTTGTGGATTGTGTCTACTTGATACTCTACGCCACACTCAATTAGATTTTGAACAAGGTGTGAGGGAAAAATTATATATGAGAATGATACATTTTTGGTCATACCTCATGTAGGAAGCTGGGTCTTTATATGATAAACCAAAAAGAGGTATATCGTGCAAAGAGTCCAGGTATTTTCTTATCAGTGGACAGGGACTTGCTCTAGCAATCCAAAGGTGCTCTTCTAGGGTATAGTATGGTCGAGCAGCCTTAGGCTTATCAGAGAGGAGTGTTAGACATCTGAAAAATACACACACAGTCAATATATGATGCACACGACTGATTAAGAAGATCCACACAAATTTATAAAAATAACACGTATCTTTATATATATTTAAGCACCAGAATCAATACGATCATGTGTGTACGTTTTGCAGGAGAAATACTTTACCTTTTAAAAAGTTGACACTGCATTTTTCAGAAGCTGCAATTTTATCCTATGGGAGGAAAAACAAGTATGGCATTCAGGTAGAGAACAGCAACTTATGGTGAGTATGGGGCAAGGTCCAATGCAGTACCAGCAAGCCACCTCCAGCGGCACTAGGGCGGCCGGGTGCAGGGGTGCAATACAGCATTGGGTGCCCAAATTAAGTCAATGGGGATTGGTCTGCCTGAAAAGAGGCTGTAGGTTTGGACTGGGAGGCCATGTGGGCTGAACCAACAGGGGGGCCGAGGCCTTACAATGCTCTAGGACGTAGGGACACCTGTGGTCCTCTTCTCCTTGGGCCAGGGACGACGGGTGCAGAGGTGTTCTTAGGTGTTGTGTTTTTGTCACTGAGAGCAGTCGCGTTAGAGGGGGCCTGCAAACAGAGGCTGTAGGCGGCGTTGAGAAGTCCACAGCAGGAAAATCCAAGGTGGGCTTTGGGTCTGGACGGTCTGGGGACCACTTTTGCCCTGTTGGCTCACTTCAGCTCGGGCTAGACGGTTCGGGTGCAGTGGTGCTTTCCGGCTTTGGGTTTTCACGGTCTTGGAGCCTCACAGTTCTTGTCTTTGGTACCTGCAGGATGCCGGAGAGCAACTCCACTACTCAATGGGATTTCCTTAGTTTTTGGAGAAGTGCTGGCAGTCCTCCCAGGCTTTGGAAGATCAGCAGCTTGCAGGGTGAGTCGACTTTGGTGCAATTGTCGAGAGGTGAACAGGCCGGCAGGGCTGGTGCCAAGTTAGTTGCTTCTTCTGCTGTTCTTGCTTTCACAGCTGTTTGGTCTTTCTTCTTCTTTGGATCAGCAGGATCTGATTTCCTGGTGCCATGGGGCTCCCCTAAATGCTGAATTGAGGGGAGTTAGGGGAGTGTAAGGTAGTAGCCAATGGGCAACTTACCCCTGGGGTCACTACGCTCCCTATATGACCACTTCCTGTGGGAAGTGGGCATAACCATGTCCCAGAGATCCTAAGTTTGCCATCACCAAGATGGCTAGCTCTGAAAAGTCGCCTCCACTTCAGGTAGCCCACCTTAGGGGTGGTACTAGCCTGAGGGTGGACACGCCTATCTGACTAACTAATTTTCCTGCCTGTCCAGGTGCCAAAGGGCTCTAGACAAAGAGGGTCGGCATCCTCTCCTGTGAGGGAAGCCAGATTTGCATACCAAAGACAGTGGGCTCTTTGAAGCTCTCCTGCCTTGGACTGCTAATCAGAAGGTCATCCTGGCAGGGGGGAGGAGGGGGGTTAACGCCCTCTGCCTGAGCAGGCTTTATTTCTGACCTCCTGAGAGCAAAGGCCCTCGCCCTTGATTGGGGGGGGGGCGGGGGAGGTCAGAAACTTGTCTCTGGTGGCAGGCTGGCGGAAACCAGTCAGTCAACACACCAGTAGCTGCTAGGTTTTCAGGGGGCACCCCTAAGGTGCCCTCTGTGTGCATATATTAATTAATCCAACACTGGCATCATTGTGGGTTTATTAATACGAGGTGTTTGGTACCAAACATGCCTATTTTCAGCTAAGCCATCATGTAGCTGGGAAACTCGTTTTCACCAGTGTCCAGCACGTGTTCTTAAAATGGTTTCCCTGTTGACTTGTACTGGCAGCAATAGAGCCAACCAGCACAGGGGCATATCTGCTCATGCAGACATCTCCTAACATGTAGTATAGTGCACCCTGCCTTAGAGCTGTAAGGCCTGCTGTAGGGGTGACTTGCATATACTGCATGCAGTGTCTGTGAGCATGGTACACAGGGTAATGTGCCATGTCGTGTTTTCACTTTTGTCTGTACCAAGACATGCAGCCTGCAGTGAGGGGTCCTTTTAGGGTGGCACAATTCATGCTGAAGCTCTTAAGAACCCTCTTTAGCCTCCTTCCCTAGGTCCCAGAGGTACCGCTTTCTAGGGACCTACAGGGAGTGCTAAAGGTATTGCCAATTGGGGTACAATTGCGCAGTTTGTGGGAAAGAGATCTGGCACTGGGGACCTGGTTAGCAGGAACCCAGTGCACTTCCAGTCAAAATCACACCAATTACCAGGCAAAAGGTGGGGTAACCATGTCAAAAATGGGCACTTTCCTACACCTCATTGTTACTTTCCCCATTGATTTTGCTTCTCATCCCCTTCTCTAGGTTCCCTCCCACAATTTTAAAACCAGTGGATGGAATCACAAAGTACTGCCCTGCAAAAATACCAAAGTAAAGGCATTAAACAATAAGCATTGTGACATTTTGATTGGTTGATGGATGCATTTTAAACACTGAGGCAAGTGTACACTTACAAAAGCTCTGAATATATTTGCTGCCAACTACCATGTTGTACATTACATTATCTCAATAAAAGTGGTTAGACCAAATTGATAGCCATGTGTAGAATGAACCCATGCCAGGTAAGTTAATTGAATCCACTGTGTAAATACGGGTATTGTATCTTTAAATGCTGGCTGGGGTTATTTCCATTATGTATTTTCTTTGTTTCTTTGTAGGGCCTTGAGGAAGACCTTGGCTATCTGGTGGGAGATTGTCTTCTGGCGTCGGCTTTCTTGTCATACATGGGACCTTTTCTCTCCAGCTACCGTGATGAAATTGTCTCAGAGATCTGGGAGAAAGAGGTGCGTCACAGCCAGTAGTTCACAAACTGGACACTGCCAA
This sequence comes from Calotriton arnoldi, assembly GCA_963921515.1. Taxonomy (NCBI): domain Eukaryota; kingdom Metazoa; phylum Chordata; class Amphibia; order Caudata; family Salamandridae; genus Calotriton; species Calotriton arnoldi. The sequence continues at coordinate 5,821,846 of CAWUFW010000017.1, forward strand.
AATGGGTCCTTAATTCTGAGGTGTCCCAAGAGTAAGGCATAGAGCGTGACTTTAAACATGAGCCTGTTATACCAGATTGCCTCCTCGTTCACTGTATACCTGTTGAAAGCATATGCCACCGCCCATGTAGCACAAATGCACTTAAGTAGTCCTCTTTTGCAATTATTCTAGGGACTCACTTTTACATTAATTATTTCCTTGTACCAGACAAAAACGTTTGACTGAGAGTGTTGGATGGACATCTGTCAGTGGCTCATAACAACAATGAATATTAACCTGAAATACGAGTTTGAATAAGAAGTAGAATGTTGGTCAAGTTGTAAATGGTTATTGTTTTTATTGTTGTTTTTATAGTGACCCCTGAAGAAGGGCGCTCGTCGCCCGAAATGCATTGCACTTTTTTTAATAAACACACTGCCTTGGACGAATTCTGCATTTATCATGTTCTTGCAAGAGGTCCGGAGGGGCACAGCGCGAACATAAGAGACACGGAAAAAGGCATATTACTCGGAGTGTGGATTCTCATGCAAAGTTGGAACTAAATAAGAAGTGTAATAAGATGGGGAAAATGTTGAAAAACGAGGAAATCATGGTGAAAAAAGAGTAACACATGGCCGCCTAGATGGCGCCAGTTAGCAGTGCAACTGGTTGGGGCGAGAGGTCGCCCCATTTTCCGAAGTTGCTCATAACAACAACCTCATACAGTCTCTTGCCATGTCACCAATACAGGCTTTCAATATCATCACCCCTACTTAGACTCAAGTACTGCTATATGGACTCTAAGGGCCTGATTATGATGTTGGGCGAATCGCCACGACATGCCATCGGTGACGGTTCCTCCGACAGGCTCAAGGAGCCCGTCGGTTGGAGCGTAATCCCTCCAATGGGGGCGGTACCTGCAGAGGCACCACCGTAGGGATTACAATGATCCTTTTCCCTCTGCCTTTACATGGTGGTCCAAAAGCAGACCAATGTAAAGGCAAATCGAATGGGACTTTGGGAGCCCCTAGCAGGGCCCCCGTCCTCTGTGGGCCCCAGGGGGGCACATGTGGTTCCCCCCATACATCCATGCATCGAGTGCCAGGCACCACATGGTGCATGGATGTTTGAGAACTGCCCTTTTCCACTGCGACTTGTACTGCAGCCCTTTTTTAGTACCGTATCACAAGCTGCAATGGGAAAGAGCACTTTTCTGAGCACCTGCACGGCGGTCGCATTGTAATCGTGCAGGGGCGGAAGGTGAGAGGAACCCCTCACTCGAGTAGTGCCGTCTGCCTCAGTGGGAGCGGCACTCTGCATATTTTACGTCTTATAGGTTTCATCTGTTTTACCTGTTTTAACATTTTTAATCATTTGGGGCACGCATTTTTTTCTGTGTTTATAATCTTAAAAATAACAGCATCTTAAAATCTCACTCACCCGCTTCTGCAGAGCAGGGCAGCTTCACCGCTTCCCTGGTCCGCCACGGCGTCGCCAATTGAGCGGAGGGAAGCGGACACTCCCCTTTGCCTGACCTGCCTGACTTCCGGCGAGGCCGGCAGATCACTGGTCAGATTAGCGCCTGGCCAGCTACATAACCACATGCTGGGCCGGATGCGCGCAGTGGGCGAGCCACTGGCGCGCCAAAGGCAAGCCTGTCCACGCCCAGGTCGCGCCAAGCGCAAGAAATGCTGTCCAAACCCCCCCAGTTATTGTCTTCTCGTCAACATTGTTAAAAAGTTTAGACACAGGGGTAAGTGTGGTTGACAAATATCGCCTGATAAAATAATGGGACCCCTTACATGCTATAAGTGTAGAATACAGCTCACCTCTATAGACATACGCCCTAAAATCACTGGTAGGAAAGCCTCAACAGCTAGCATCACGCAATTAAAAGGGGGACTAATTAATGCACGCTCAATATGTAAGCACTCCCAGGATATCAGAGAATTGATCACGGAGCTACAGCTTGACTTTCTCTTTATTACTGAAACCTAGTTAAAGGAATGGTGTAATCCGGACATTACAGCAGCACTCCCTCCCAACTACATGATTTGTAGGAAAGACAAAGGAGAATCTAGAGGAGGGGGGCTGGCCCATTATCTTACGGGATTCTCTACAGTGCACTAATTTAGAACTTAAGTGAGCAGAAAGCCTCGGCTTCTCCAGTATTGGGGTATCTTTCATAGATTCACATGCCTGAATCATTCCCCGTCGTCGGAGTGGGAGTCCCACGGTACATAAAAATAGCAATATATATGCATATAGAAACCATATCCTAGGTAACCTAGAACCAGGAAGTAAAGTAGCCAGAAATCAAAAGGAAAAAAGCCTCCACTTTCATGACTCGTCCAAGTCATTATATATAGTCCAAACTACAGCCAATCAGGCGACAGAACCACCCACAATGTTCTCCTCAGAGGCTCAGGCTCTCAGATTTTCTACCACACGTCGTGTGAAGGGAGTCTCCCTGAGCTCTGCTCAGTTCTTCTCAGTTTTTTCTTTGGGAAATCTCCTGTTAGGATGTCTTCTTCAAAGAAACTCTCTTTCGACCTTGTGAATCTTGTGGGAAGCTCCGGCTGTTTTCAGAAGATCCCCACAAGAAGTGCATTTACTGCTTGTATCCTGACCACCAGGTCAGAGACTGCAAGATCTGCAGAACTTTCCCACAAAAGACTCTGAGGGACAGAGAGGGGCGTCTGCTTCTGTGGCTACAGAAGATTAAAGATCAGGACAATCCCTTATCTGAAGTTGGGAGTATTGCCTCTGTCCAGTCTACGTCCTCTAGAAAGAGGATTGCTGACACAGATTTATCTTCTCCTGGGGCTAAGGTGTCGAAGAAACAGCATATCTCCAAGAGTGCTGAGTTGCCTTCTACTTCAAAAAAGGCTCTTCCACCTTCTAAGCTTAAATCTATTCCTTCTACGCCCCCGAGAAAGACTACGAAGTCTCTATCTTCAAAGCAGGTTTCTGACAAGGATTTACCTCAGAAACGGGGTCCCTCGTCGACGAGCTCGACGACGACGCCTTCGTCGACGAAGCCTTCCGTCGCAGCAACGACGACGTCGACTGCAACCTTCTCGTCGCCAGGCCACAGATGATAATGTCGCCGGCGTCTTCGCCGTCGACGCTGGTATCCGTCTCCGTCAGACCAGTTCCGTCGACGAAAGAGTTTGTATCTGCCGTCGACGCTCCTTCGACGACGAAGAGTAAAAGAGTGTCGTCGACGACTGCCTCGTCGACGACCGTCTCGTCGACTAAGTCCATCTCGTCGACGACGACTGTCTCGTCGACGAAGTCCATCTCGTCGACGAAGTCCGTCTCGTCGACGAAGTCCGTCTCGTCGACGATGATTCCATCGACGCCCGCCTCGTCGACGACTACTTCGTCGACGGTTGCCTCGTCGACGTTACCACTGTCTTCATGTACGGCTCTTCAGGTTTGGTCTTCGTCGACGCCTGCAGTATCTTCTACGCCGTCTACGTTGTCTCCGTCGACAGCGAAATCTTCTTTACTACAAAGACGTGGATCTTCATTGGATGTACTTTCTCCAATTACAATCTCTCCTGCTAAGGTTCCTCTTAGGTTACCTGAACAATTACTGGTTTCTGACGAAGATGATGAAGAGTCAGATGAGGGAGATATGTTCCGTACCGCCAGGAGCCCTTCTGAACTCCTCATTAAGTACCAAGATGTGGATCAAGATGACGAATTTTGTCCGGAGACGGTTCCTTCAGCTCCAGATACAGTTCCTACGGCCCAAATGCCTTTGGCTCTTTTAAACAATCTGCAGTACATGTTGGACGATTACTATCGCCGTTTCCCTCCATCTGAATCGGCTTCTTCTATACCGCCCACACCTGTGCCTCAATCTTCTTCAGCTTTGAGGTCGCCCAGGTCACATTCTCCTGTACTTTCGCATCACTCTCAGGACGCTCACACCTCTGATGACGATAGAGAGGAAAGAGAATTGGATGACAGATCACTACTCACGGAATGGGATGATTACCAGATTCAAACTCCGTCGCCTTCAACTCCTGCTCCTGTCGACTCTCCTCCTGTTGACATTGGAGGTTTTCACCTTCTTATGGAGAGGGCTTCACAGCGTTTTCTACTTTCTATGGAAACAAAAAAGGATGAGTGTTTCCTTTATGATTTTAAGGACCAACCAAGAAAACAAATACGATCTATTCCGATTATTGATTTCATTTGGCAAGAAGGATTAAAAGTTATGAAAGCTCCGGCTTCTGTTCCTGCGGTCCTGCCCCGCCTTGATAAAAAATACAAGGCGCCGGACAATTTGCCTGCATGCTTGATAGGTCAACCAAAGGCAGATTCAGTTATCGCCCAAGCAGCTCAACGACGAGCGCGGAATCCCTCCTCTCCGCTGTCCGCCCCCCCAGATCGGGATGGTAGACGTCTGGACGCTATTGGAAAGAAGGTGTCCACTATGGCAGCGACGACAGTTCGGGCAGCAAACTCACTGGCTATCTTAGGACGATATGATAGACAAATGTGGTCGGACATTTCTCCCTACATCAACATGTTGCGTGAGCCCTCTAAATCAGAGGCGCTTAAGATCCTTCAGGAAGGGGAACGAATCTCGGCTGAGATTATTGATTCATCGGTGGATGTTGCATCTACAGGTTTTCGACAACTGGCAGGTGCCGCAGTCTTGCGGAGGCAGGGCTGGTTAAAATCAACATAATTTCGCCAGGAGGTTCAGGCAAAAATAATTGATATGCCTTTTGATGGTGAGTCTCTTTTGGGCATCATATTCACGAGGCCCTACAGGCCATTAAAAGGATACCGAGACAGCAAGATCTCTCGGAACACTTCAGTTTCGTAAACCGCCCTTTCGGGTGCGAGAGGCCGTGGATCCTTTTCTAATCGAGGAGGTTATAATCAACAAAGACAATATCAGTCCTATCAAAGTAACCAACGTTACTCTTCCCAGCGCCAACAACCATTCAGACAGCAACCATCGACCTCCTACTCGCAAAATAGAAGGAAGTCTACCTACCGCGGGCGTGATACTTCTAAGAAGCAGTGACAACTGCCACCTGCTCTACCGCTTACCCCGTTACAAGTTGGAGGAAGAATCTCCCGATACTACTCAAACTGGTTGAAGATAACAACAGACAAATGGGTCTTGGACATTGTGACCAGAGGCCACGTACTAGAATTTGTAAAACTTCCTCCAAATTCTCCTCCCAAAGGACCACCTCCAGCTCACCTCTCAGAGCTTTTTGCCCAAATAAATTTGATGCTGCGAAAAGGAGTGATCGAAGTAGACCCTCGACTGCAAAGAGGAACCGGTTTTTATTCCAGATTTTTTCTCATAAAGAAGAAATCGGGAGAATGGCGTCCCATTTTAGATCTTCGCTCCTCAACAAATATCTCAAAAAATTATACTTCCGGATGCTAACTCTGCAAGAAATCCTTCCACTCCTCACTGCGGGGGATCATATGACCACCCTCGACCTCCAAGATGCTTATTTTCATGTACCAATTCTACCCAGACACAGAAAGTTCTTAAGGTTCAGAGTGGCTGGCAGGGACTTTCAGTTCAAAGTCCTCCCTTTCGGACTACGTTCCGCACCCCGGGTCTTTACCAAGGTCTTAGCACCGGTGGCTGCACACCTTCGGCTGGAAGGAATTCAAATCTTTCCTTAATTGGACGACTGCCTTATCAAGGCGAATTCTTTCAACATCACAAACGTCCATACTCAGAGATGTCTATCCCTTTTCCAATCTCTGGGCCTCTCCATCAATTTCGACAAGTCTCACCTCCTCCCATCGCAAAACAGAACGTTCTTGGGAGCCACCATAGACACTTTGCGAACACAAGCCTTTGTCTCAAACGAAAGGCAACTGAAACTTTGCAAACTTGCCCAGCTACTGCGATCAAAAGAGTGCGTTTCAGTCCGGCAGTTCAAGTCGCTTCTGGGGATGCTTTTATCCTGCATTCCTCTGGTCCCCAACTGCCGTCTCAGAATGAGACCCTTGCAAGAGGAACTCAACAAACAGTGGCTACAAGTCTCGGGGTCCTTCGACGATCTCATCCGCATCACTCCTCAAATAAGGGACACTCTACTATGGTGGACTTACAAGAGAAATGTAGCAGCAGGCTGCTCATTCCTAATAGAAGCTCCAAGCTTCGTCATCACCACGGATGCCTCCCTAGAAGGATGGGGAGCTCACCTGCAAGGACTGACAGCAAGCGGAAGATGGGATGCTCAGCAAAGAACTTGGCATATCAACCTCTTGGAATTGCTGGCGATCTTCCTAGCCCTAAAATCTTTTCGCACCATCATTCTCGGAGCATTAGTGTTGATCCGGACGGACAACACAACAAGTATGCACTACTTGAACAAACAAGGAGGGACAAGATCCGAACTGTTGTCTCAGCAAGCCCAGGAGATTTGGGATTGGGCGATCAAACATCGGATAAGTCTGACAGCAATCCATGTCCCGGGAGTTTCCAATGTTCTCGCGGATTCCCTCAGCCGATCGACAACTTCCAATCACGAGTGGGAGCTCCATCAACCAACCTTGAATCGTATTTTTCAGGAGCGGGGTCAGCCCGACCTGGATTTGTTCGCGACCAGTCTGAACCGCAAATGCCCATTCTTCGCAAGTTGGCTTCCCCACAAGGGATCATGCGGGAATGCTTTTTTGATAAACTGGTCGCGGATTTATGCCTACGCTTTTTCACCGATACCGTTGGTTCCCAGGGTTCTCCGGAAAATGAAGAAGGAACCTTGTCGCCTAATACTCATAGCTCCCAGGTGGCCTCGCCAGTTCTGGTTCACCGAACTCCTCCTTCTTTCCGAATGCCATCCCATTCAGTTGCGACCAATACCAAACCTTCTATCCATTCAGAACGGTCAGATCTGCCATCCGGACCCTGCATCCCTGCACTTAGCGGCCTGGCGCCTGAGCACTTTGAATTCGCTCACTTAGATATTCCTTCTGACTGTAGAGAAGTCTTGGCCAATGCTAGGGCGCCTTCCACAATCAAGACATACACGCTTAAATGGAAACGATTTTGTATTTGGTCCCATGACGTCAATGTTCATCCAATTCATGCAAAACCGGAACAAATTTTGCCTTTCTTTTTGCATTTGGCAAGATCAGGCCTTTCGCATTCTACCCTTAAGGTATTCTTAGCGGCTATCTCCAGATTCCGACAGGATGGTTCCAACTCTCTTTACTCTTCTAGGATCATTCAGCAGTTCTTCAAGGGATTGTTTCGCATGTTTCCTCCCATTCGCCGTCCACCTCCATCCTGGCATCTGAACGTTGTGCTCTCACAACTCATGCGTCATCCTTTTGAACCTATTCATAAGGTAGACTTAAAGTTTCTCTCATGGAAGGTCTCTCTACTACTAGCCCTCACATCTGCTTGGCGGGTCAGTGACATTCAAGCCTTCACTATAAAACCGCCTTACCTTCAATTCACCAGAGATTCAGTAGTGATACGCACTAACCCCATTTTTATGCCTAAAGTACCTTCGGACTTCCATCTCAACGAACCGGTCATTTTAAAACTTTCTTTCCCAATCCTCAATCACCTGCGGAAAGGGCTTTACATACTCTTGATCTCAAAAGGTGTCTCAAATTCTATTTACAGAGGACATCTTCAATACGGAAATCTGATCAGCTATTTATAGCTTATGGAAAGATGCGTACAGGACACCCAATATCCAGTCCATTGCTCGTTGGATTTTTGCTGCAATTTGTTTCTGTCATCAACATGCAGGCAGACCTTTACAGACAACTCCAAGAGCACATTCTACTAGAGCAATCTCTTCCTCTACCGCTCTCTTTGCTGGTGTGCCTATTCATCAAATCTGCAGAGCTGCTACGTGGTCCAGCAGGCACACCTTTACAAAGCACTACTGTTTGGAAGCTGCCAACGATGCCGACACGTCTGTGGGACAGGCGGTTCTCCGTAATCTTTTTAAATAAGGTGAGCCTCTGTTCTTCCCTCCTCCTCTTGCTATTTCTAACATGCGTATATATATATATATATCTACATATGTGTATAGATGTATAACAATATCTATATTTGTGATTACATATTGCCTGTGTTATACATATGCTTATGTTGTGATGATAATATCACTAGTATTGTTATGGAGTTACTGCTCTCTACTCTGATTCAGGCATGTGAATCTATGAAAGATACCCCAATACTGGAGAAGAACAAAAGTTACTTACCTGTAATCTGTGGTTCTCCAGTATTGGTATCTTTCATAGATTCACATGCAACCCGCCCACCTCCCCTCAGAGGCTCTTTCTATGCTCTGTTTCATTCTGGATCACACTTGTGCTGGAAAATCTGAGAGCCTGAGCCTCTGAGGAGAACATTCTGGGTGGTGCTGTCGCCTGATTGGCTGTAGTTTGGACTATATATAATGACTTGGACGAGTCATGAAAGTGGAGGATTTTTTCCTTTTGATTTCTGGCTACTTTACTTCCTGGTTCTAGGTTACCTAGGATATGGTTTCTATATGCATAGCTGCCAAGGTTTCGGATTGCTATGTGTGACATCTTCTTAATTTCAGTGTAATTATGAGTGACATTTCAAGGACTATGAGTGACACTTTCTCGCAAGCAAACTCAAGCAATGAAGACGAGGGAAACATATAAATATCAGAAATTAAACCCATGTGAGCAACAAGGAACTCTAATTCGAGACACATCATAAGCCACAACCTGTATTACTGAGCTCTGCGCCCCGGTCCTCCATGCTGCCCACTACCTGCCAAGCCCTGCTGGTGCCACCATCACACCAGTAGCAGCCTGTCACACAGAGCTACACGACAGGCTCTTCTGACTCAGTGATGCTTGGCGCGCTGAGAAGTTACGTTGGCAAGCACCACAGTGGCTCTCACAGTCACCTGACCCAAAACAAATTAGTGCGAGCGACTACTAACAGCGGCGAAAAAAAAAGTCCCCAGAGTGTCACGCCGCCAGTAAAGCATCCAATCCCCGCGTGCACATCTTCTGTCTCTTCTGTCTCCCCGCGTGCACGCTTTGGAATCCTTTGTCTTCATGAAGGGCAGTTTGAACCCTTTATCAGTGCTGCACCCTCCCACATTAGTTATGTTTTATTTACATCTGTGCTTAGTCCCTTTACGACGGATTGCATGCCTGAAAGCTAAACAAATCTCCATTCCAGAAATGTCCCCTATTCTGTGAACTTCAGGAAGTGTACATTCCGTTTCGATCATCGGTATGATTTTTGAATGCTACCCTTTAACCCCTTGATTCCAAAATGTATTTAGTGTGACTAATGAATTCACCCCAGCGCCCTAGGCCTCTGTCGCTTTTTTCGGCTCTTTAAGGGCAGACCAGACAACCTGAAGTAGTCACTTGGTACTGGTTCCCACTTGCTAGCAATTAGGTGGGAGCGACAGGGCTACTCTAGTCATCTAGAGCACGTGAATGCTTGAAGAAGGGCTATTGTGCCACTGTGTTCTTGCCGTCTGAAGGTAGTGCTAGTGACTCACTGAACTGGCACTTGCAGGAAGTGCTTCCTTCTCATTCATACTCGGCAGCATTAGATGTGCACTAAGATGCTGTTATCTCACAATCACGACGAGCCACTTGGCAACTGTGTTAGTTGTCATCTAGAAAGACACTGACGCATAACATACATGCCACTCCGATGCAAAGTAAAACTGATCCGAGACGTATCTAATGCGCTATGTGAACCCGGAGTGTTCTTTAGTGAAAGGTGTGTGCACGTCTGCTCACAGAGCAGGAGTGATCTTTGTCAAATACAGTATTGTGTATAGGTGACCGTCATGTTAAAGGTATGTCATCTGCCTAACTTGGATTGAGTCTTCTCAAAACCCAGTAACGTGACTAGCCACAGAGGAAACACTTCAGGGCAATAGAATCACAAGAACACGAGTTGAGCACCTCTGAAAACAACACGGAATCGGCAGAGCACTCAGCCTTTCCATGATAACAAAATGCGAAGGGGTTGCATGCAGAAAGAAATCTACCTCCTCAAACTGAACACTCACCAGGCACCCTGCATTGGTTTCAAAAAGACTAGTTTAGCAGCGTAAACCATAATAAAAAACACATTACCCCGATCTGTGCGGGCCGCCCGGGTTGGCACGCCGCTACCTGCACAGCCCCAGCATCCTGTCTGTGTCACAGAACCAGGCTGTGACTTAGTAACACTCCGGCTCGGTGGCACGCTGAAAGTAAAGTAGATGTTCATTGTTGGACCTTAGAGTGTGACTGACAAAACACTGAACAAGTATAGTGAGCGACAGACTCCTGCAGTGTGTGGCAGCTCAGAATCTGAGGCGATCATGACCGCGCTGCGCCCTAATTCTACAACACATTAGAATCAGCAATTTAGGAATGCTACATCACTCCAGGCTAGCCACTTACTTTATTTTTGCAGTTCGGAACGGTACGGGCCTACCTGGAGCTGGACGCCGCAACGTCTGCTCAGACTACCGGCCTGCGGCGAACACCAGCTGGGCATGATTGAGGCTGAGCTAATTAGGCTGCACAGTGGGGTGTTCTCTGGGGACTGGCGAGTGAGGAACCATTTCAGCGCCCGCCGATGCCGTTCCTGGTTGACTCGGCCTCCGGGGGATCACAGAGATCCAGTCGCAGGATTCATTACCGCGGGGCAGCCGAAAACGTTATTCTTTTAACTTGCCGCCCACAGTCCTGAGCCACGAGGAATTAACTATCTCTATGCTGGCCGCCGCAGGGAGCAGTGTGTTTCAGCCGCTGCAATGTACTGCAGCACTACCTGGGCCCGGCTGTTTCGGTCACGGATTTAATCATTACGGCGGCCATGTGAGGTCATATCCGGGATTTAATGGACACGCCCCGGCGCCCTGGTGTAATCGGCAGAGTGTGGGCTGTCAGTCAGTGACTGACAGCCTGCCACGTCGCGCGGCGCAGTGAGGCCGCAAATTGTTACATTGTAGCACTGCAGCAGAGCACTCTGACTCAGCCAGAGATGAGTATTACATGATCCTTAACTGTTATGAGCCAGAGCTGCCTGCTGGCGGCAAGTCTGCTGGGAGCAGCACAGCAGAGCCGACGCGCTAGCACCCAATTCAGTGACATTAAAATGCGTGACAAAGCATTTCAGTGCGGTGATGCGGAACACCACACTGAAATGCGTGAGTGTCACACGTGGTGCGTGATACTTGGCAGGACTGTATATGCATATATATTGCTATTTTTATGTACCGTGGGACTCCCACTCCGACGACGGGGAATGATTCAGGCATGTGAATCTATGAAAGATACCAATACTGGAGAACCACAGATTACAGGTAAGTAACTTTTGTTCTTCTGCTTCACAATAAACGCCTCCCTCGCCTTTACAGGAGCCCTGATTTACCGTCCACCCGGTCCTAGTGCCACCTTTCTTGATTCACTAGGAGAAACCCTAAGCCAGTTCTTGCTCAGATACGCCAATTTCACCCTCCTAGGAGATTTCAATCTCCACCTAAAAAGCAGAAATGAGCCGGGAGTGGACAACTTCCATGAAATAACAGAATCCCTTGGAATGCACCAATTGGTTGACGCCCCGACACACCAGGCAGGCCACACATTGGATGATGTTTGCTCCAATTTCACCTTGTTATCAGTAGATACCCCTATCCCACAGATATGGTCAGACCACAAATTCATTCCCCTTGCTATTAAGAGGCCAATCGTGAATCGTTCTGCCAAGCAAACCCCCTCCTTACAACCAAGGCGCAAGTGGGCGCAACTAGCCATTGACTCAAAGCTGCCCACCATTGCCCAAGCTCGTGTCCCTGTCCTAACTGGTAAAACCTCAGAAGATTCACAACTCTTCCACACCTGGATGACCTCAACAAGCGATGAGCTTATCCCACTAGAACTACCTAATAAGAAAGCGAAGGCCAAAACTCATAAAGCCCCCTGGTTCACGCCCGCCTTAGCTCAACTACATCTCCAATGTAAGCAATTGGAACGCAAGTGGAGAAGAGTCTATGACCCTGTAGATCAAAAAGCATTTAAAACAAGCAGGAGACACTACCACACTCATATCAAATTAGCAAAAAAAGAGTATTACTCCAACAAAATACTCGAGGCCAACCAAGACCAAAAACCATCTTTTCAATCATAAAGTCCTTCACTGACCCCAACGCATTGCATAAAGAAATTCCTCCCTCTCAGATCTTATGTGACCAGATCTCGATTTTTTTTTTTAGGAAAAATTCCAGAATATTCAAAAGGGCTTCGCAACATCCCCTGCACAAAACCTTGACTTGGGACCTGGAGCCCGATCCAACTAGCATTGGTCTCTCACTCCAAGCTTTTGAACCAGTCTTGCTTGAGCAGACACGGGTTGCAATTACCACCTGTAAATCAGGCTCTCCCCTGGATGCCTGCCCCCCCATGATTCTTCACCAAATCATAAACATTGTTAACCCGGTAATCAACCAGATAGTCAATTCCTCATTACTTTCAGGCATAGACCCAGATGAATGGAAACTAGCCATAGTGAAACCACTGAAAAAAAAGCAACACATAGATTCATCTAATCTCTCCAATCTCCATCCAATATCATCTCCCTGATATCTTCTTTTGATATTGAAGTAACGTCCTACGCAGACGATACACAATTGATCCTATCCCTGGACAAAGACTCCACCAACGCAAAACTCAATTTCAAATTATGTCTAGCTGAGGTCATCCAGTGGATGAAGGACAGCCATCTCAGGTGTAATACAGACAAAACCGAGATCCTCCTGATAGGAAAGGACAATCCCTTCCAGCCAAGTGCTTGGTGGCCGGAAGATGCAATACCACCTCCTACTACTGTTAAAGTAGCAAAAAACCTGGGAGTACAATTTGACACCTCACTCTCCTTCCGACCACACGCCCTGACAGTGGCAGGGACCTGCTTTAACCTTATCAAGTCATTAAAAAAAATCTTCAACTTCATCCCCCTTTCTGCTAGGAAAACAGTTGCGGTGGCACTGATCTTCTCGAGCCTGGACTACTGTAACAGCCTCTTAGCGGGAGCAAATAAACAAACACTAAAAAGACTACAAGTGGGACAACGCAGCTGCTCGCTTAGTCCTGAAATTACCACGTAGGTCTTCCACATCCGCAGCACTTAAAACCCTCCATTGGCTTCCATAACATAAGAGAATCCTATTTAAGATACTCTTAATCACCTTCAGAGCTTCACTAAACTTAGGCCCAACCTACCTCTCAGCCAGATTCACCCCTTACACCACTGCCAGGATTCTCAGATCCTCATCAGCAAACCTCCTCAAACCCCCCTGTTTTAGGTATAAAACCAAGGAAGGAAAAACTGTAGCCGCAATAGGAACTAAAGCCTGGAACCTCATGCCAACACATCTGAGGTTGTTGAAAACGGAGACACAGTTCAGGAAGGCACTGAAAACGTGGATCTTCAGACTAATTCAGCCTATCCCTCATATAGGGTCCCCTTGGCTCTGTCTTTACCTTCCTCCGCCCAGCGCCAGGATGCTCCTTTCGGAGTGACAGCCCGCGCTTTATAAATGCAACAATCAAATCAAATCAATCAGGTGGAACCTCCAACATATAGTCAATTGGACACCTGCCATTGTAATGAGGCCCTTAATGTCCTCAATCCTGTACATGCTCTCAGTACCATGCTTCCTGTTTTGGCCATCAGTGTCATCATGATACATAGAGTCTTGACACCTTCACTTCTGTCTGTTTTAGCTGTCAATGTTATAAAACTCCTTGAGATTCTGACTGCTATGCTCTCTGTATAATTACGCCTATATATTCTCTTAATGTCATCACTTGTATTTTATCTTTCTGAAGGATACATCTACCTGCGGATTGCTCACCTTTTGAATATCCCAATATGCCAGCATTCCACAGAAACTTTTCTTTACAGCTCTCCCACGTCAACGAGGACGTCATAATTCCACGGCTCCGCATACGACTCCGTGTGACATCATCAGAGCCATATGAAGCCCTCGTCGGCGTGCTGGTGTCGGTTTCCTTTTTTCCACCTCTCCGACACATAACTTTTTTTTCTGCTCTCTGATAGTGTGGCTGTTTTGTCTTTTGTAGATATAACGTTGTTGCAGAGGACAATGTCTCCACAGAGGAAGTCTGGATTCAAGCCCTGCAGGGAATGTGAAGGTCAGATGTCAATTACTGATCCACACGACAACTGCCTTTACTTTCTTAGTTCAGGTCATGAGGTCGCCGCCTGTTCTTCCTTCCAGAAGATGAATCCAAAGGCATTGAAGGAGAAGGAGGTGAAGCTTTTTATGGCCAAGACAACATGTGAGAAAAGAGGGCCTCAGAATTCTTATACTCGATCGGAGTCGCCATCTCCCCACTTTTCGAAGTCTTCCAAAAGGAAGCACAAGAAGAAGCGTCGTCATGGTTCTCGATGTCGCTCTTCGAAGGATGTTTCCTGAAGTCGGTGTCCCCGGCTCCGAGGGTCCATGAACAAAGAGGTGAAATTTCTTCGACTCTGTCTCCATGGGTGGCTCCCGCGTCTTCTTACAGTCTGAGAGCGGTGACTCCACCTGGGAGTCCATAGCCAGAGGCGGTAGTAGATCCAGACCTTCCTCCACCTCAGTTTGTGCCTCCTAGGCAGGAGCAGGAGTATCCGGCGTTGCCGACTCCAGTGTCCGATCTGTTGAATTTCCTGAATGCTATGTATAGCATTTTTGCAAGGGCTGAGACTCCATTTAGGGAGTTTGCGGGCCCCATGGGCCCACTTGCTTTTTCTTGAGGAGGTTTTCCAGCACACTACCAGCGGGCGCCGTTTCTGCCATTTCTGCCTATGACTCAGTTTAACTGGCCTCTAACAACTGCGAGAAAGACAACGCCCTCACCAGTAGAAGAGGTGCGGCAGGAATCCCGGGAGCCGGTTGTGCCCTCTCTGGCGTCGGGTGGATCTGGCTTGGCTCCACATCAACCTGCCCCAGTTCCTCATCCATCCGAGCTGGCACCGCTGCCGACGTCGGCACCTCCACCGGCACCGGTGTTGAAATTGAGTTCTCGAAGAGAGGCCCAGAGACTTTTGGATGAGGAATAATAGTACTTTTTTTAAAAGAAATCAGGATCTGGAATAAGGGGAGATAGTGTCCATGAATTCTGAGTTTGAAAGCTTGGAGGTGGCAAGTGGCCTTGATACTTCACCAGCGTGTGAGTTGTTGTCCCAAAAGGGTATTGCTCCACCAGAGGTCACGTCCTATCATTCTGTGATCAGACAAGCAGCAGAGATGCTGATATTGTCTTTGCTGTGTACGGAACTGAAATCAAAT
Organism: Calotriton arnoldi; assembly: GCA_963921515.1. Classification (NCBI taxonomy): domain Eukaryota; kingdom Metazoa; phylum Chordata; class Amphibia; order Caudata; family Salamandridae; genus Calotriton; species Calotriton arnoldi. The sequence goes on from CAWUFW010000017.1 coordinate 5,837,145, forward strand.
TTGTTGACGGAGGTGCTTCATTCTTCCACATCCTCATCTGAGCCTTTTTTTACTTTTGAATAAGGCTGTCACTTAGCCTATTCTTGAAATTTGGCAGAAGCCTATGTCATCTGCGGCAGTGTCTAGATCTATTGCAAGACGGTCCAAGCTTGCTCCAGGCGACCCATTGTTTTTGTCTACTCATCCTGCCCCCAAGAGTTTGGTGGTACAAGTGTCCTGCGCTTCAAAGTTGACACCTGGTTCTTTTCCTACAACTCCTGCGGACAGGAGTCTAAAAGGATGGAGCAATCTGCAAATAAGTTTTTCTCCTCTGGTAGCATGGCTTTGAAGTCTACCAATGCAGAATGTGTGTTAGGACGTTATATTGATGGAGTCAGCCAAGGAGGAGGTTCCGAAATTGCCTGGTGATTTTCAAGGACATTTTTCGGAGTTGCTGAATGACAGCCAGTATACTGCCCGCCAGGTAATTTAGTCTAGATTGGTCACAGCGGACTCCGTTGTGAGGGCGATGGGGTCTTCTGTTGCCACAAGGAGACATGCTTGGCTTGGGGGGTCTGGCTTCTCGCCGGATGTTCAAGCAACATTGTTGGATTTGCCATTTGATGGTTCACAGCAAAAGCTGATTCTGCCTTATAGAGGTTTAAGGACAGTAAAGCGACGGCAAGGTCGTTGGGCCTTCAAACGCAGCATAAGGACTATAGGCAGTTTCGCAGGTTCTGGGGGTTTGGCCAGATCTTATCCTTTCGAGGCAGAAGCCTATATCAGCCTCAACAACTGCAGCAGACATCTAATCCCTTCTTCAGAAGTTATAGGGGGTGGGGCAGAGGCAGAAAACATGGCGCTGCCCATCAGCCTTCTTCCACTTCTTCCTTCTCTTCCCCGGCCAGTGTTGCAGGAAAGCAGCCTTAGTTCAGCCATCTTGGAGCATGCTTGTCCAGTGGGAGGACGGTTGACCTATTTTCTACCTCAATGGAGATCTGTAACTACAGATCTTTGGGTTTTGGACATTGTGGAAAATGGGTACTCCCTACCCTTTCAAGAGTTTCCCCCACCTTTTCCTCCCCAACAGGGCTTTTGCTCAGAAGAACATCTGCTCCTCCAACAGGAGGTTCAAATTCTACTTCAGAAGGGTGCAATAGAGTTGGTTCCGGAGCAGGAACGGGATCAGGGATGCTATTCCTGGTATTTCCGTAATTCCCAAAAAGGATGGTCGCTTGCGGCTGATCCTCCACCTCAGGATTTTGAACTGGTCCCTCAAGCAGGAAAAATGTTAAGATGCTGACCCTTGCACAAGTGCTTCTTGTGTTGGAGAAAGAAGACTGAATGGTTTTGATCGATTTGCAGAATGCGTATTTTCATATACCCATTCTCAAATCGCTCATGAAGTACCTCCGTTTTACGGTGGGGTTTCAGCATTATCAGTTTCGGTCCTTCTGTTTGGTCTTACATCCGCACCTCGAGTCTTCACGAAGGTGATGGCAGTGGTCGCAGCGCATCTCAGAAGGTGGAGAATACCAGTATTCCCTTACCTGGATGATTGACTGATCAAAGCCAAGACTCCAGGGTTAGTGTCGCATCAATGGCAGTTGACAGCACAGTTGTTGTTCAACCTGGGTTTTACTATCAACGTACCCAAATCTTACCTAGAGCCCTCTAAGGGCACCCTGTTCATAGGGGCAGTGCTGGACACTACGGTGAATCAAGCCTACCTGCCTCCCCAGAGGATTCTGGACATTCAGGCTTTGATTCCGATGTTTCACAATGGAGCGATGGTTCCAGTCCTTAAGGTCTTACACCTGCTAGGTCTGATGTCCTCCTGCATTCTGTTGATCACCCGTGCACGCTGACACATGAGGTCTCTTCAGTGGTGTCTCCGCAGGCCCTGGTTTCAACACAACAGAGAACTCCGAGTCGGTCAAGATCTCCAGATACACTGCAGTGGATCTTCGATAGTGGGGTGTGGCCGGCAATCTGTCTCAATGGAAGCCGTTGCCACCTCCAGTGGTCACATTAATAATGAAGGCCTCCGGTCTAGGGTGGAGAGCTCATCTGGGGGATCTGGAGATGAAAGGTATTCTGTCTCCAGAGGAAAGATTGTTGCATATCAATCTTCTGGAATTGGCGGGCGATAAGACTGACTCTCAAAGCCTTCCTCCCTTCCCTTTGTGGTCAGTCAGTTCAAGTCTTGACAGACAATACTACAGCTATGTGGTACATAAACAGGGAGGAGTAGGGTCTTATCCTCTCTGCAGAGAGGCTCTGCTACTCTGGTCTTGGGCTTAGGACCATCAGATGTGCCTCTTGGCAAATCACTTGGCCGGAGTTCTGAACGTGCGTGCGGACAGTCTCAGTCAACAAATTTCTGCTGATCACGAGTGGCATCTCCATCCAGAAGTGGTACAACACAGCCTTCAGTATGCGTTGCAGGGAGCTCTGCGGAACATGTTTCAATTGGACTGGGGTGCATGTAGAAAGCTGGCTCTGTATATACTGGCCTAAAAGGTATAGCGTGCACAGAGTCCAGTGGATCCCCAGAGGCTTTACAGAGGCTTAAGTAGACCATACTAAATGCTCTCTTTTGTGGTAGTGTGGTCGGGCAGTTAGGATTATCAGAGGACTGTGTTAAGCATTTGTTGTACACACTCAGGCAAGAAGTGACTACATACACTCAATGACTTAATCCGAGACCAATTGTTTGTAAAGATATTACTTTTTGTATTTCTTTATTTATAAAGTTTTATGTAGCGCGAACATGACCCACGGGGGTATCAGAGCGCTTTACAATATACAGTTGTTGCGCGTTAGATGGTTGAGGTAGTATACATAGATTGGGTATTCGCCATTCAATACAAAAGAGGTAGATAGGAGTATGTGGGTAGCATAGGTGACTAGTAGTTATCAAGGAATGATCAACGAGGGAATCAGAGCGCTTTACAATACACAGGTTCTCTTCCAGGGGATACTCATCAATAGTCATAAGCACTGAATTATCCCCGCCCATCTGCGGGATCCCGGAGCATATAGAAATATACATATATATATGAGTATGTTGGGGGATCACAAGTGCATAGCACTTCCGCGACATACATATATACATGTATATAAATACATAAATATGCAGCCTAACAAATTCCAATAAGGCAAAATGCCAAAATTACAAAGGTTTTCCCTGTACAGACAATCTCCTATATACACTCTGTAATAGAGAACATACACTGTAATAGTGTTATGCAAGAAAAACCTTTATTTTCAGAAAAGAAAACATGTAATAGCAGGCAGTTGGCCCATAGGCTGCATAGCTGAATAAATATCACCGTACAGTAAAACACTGGCACCTTGCCTTTAAGGCTTCCAAGAACTTGGACACTTTGCCTTTAAGGCCTCCAGGAGACCCTCTGCTCCCATCATGCACCACAGGTGACAGTTAGGACAGTTCTTTTTCCGGCTCCTTCTATGAGGATCCTGGAGCTTGAGCTCGACAGTTTTTTCTGACTTTTCTGTCAGGAATTGTTTTCTTTAGTTTTTGCGATTTTCCTGTGCTGGCAGTGTTTTATTATCATTCTCTGACAAAACTTTTCTGTCAGAATGCCAGCTCTTTTTCGAAAATGTCCATCCTGTGGAAAGAAGATGGCCATCTCTGATCCACACTCTGTGTGTATCGCTTGTCTTCCTTCCAGTCACAAGCCTGACACTTGTTACCATTGTAGTAAGTTTTCTACGAGGACTCTTCGCGACAGGGAGAGGATTCGCCTTCAGGCTGTGATCGAGAGAGGAAAAACCCGGCTGGGAAGTGGCCTTGCGTGTCAAGAGCCCTCCTCTCTTCAAGAACATCGACGCCAACATCATTCTGCCTCTTCAACATCGAGGAAACGGCAGATTCCGGACTGTTCACCGTCGACGTCGTTGCCGCCGTCGAAGAAGCGAACGACACAATCTCCGACGTCGAGACGGCGTGAGTCTCCGTCGTCGAGAAAGGTATTGACGTCGAAGCATGCTACCTCGGGCTCGAGGTATAGCCATGGCAAAGACCGATCGACGTCAAAACATCCATCGACGTCGAGACATCCGTCGACGTCAAGGCACTCTCCGTCACCTCCCCGTAGGTCGACGTCGAGAAGTTTGCCGACGGCAAGGGTGCCGCGAGACCAGTCGGCGTCGAAGACGGCGAAGCTATTGACGTCGAGGAGGCGAGTACGTTCGACGTCGAAGTCCCTGAGTAGACGGTCGACGTCGAGGACACCTTTGAGGGAGGTGAGGTCGCCGTCGAGGGCAGCGAAGTCCTTAACTCCTCCTAGACATCATCCCACGTCAAGGGAGAAGTCGACGTCGAGGGAAAACCAAGGTCGACGTCGAGGCGCTCGACGTCGAGAGCTAAAGAGCCTGCTGTTGCCTCGGATGAGGTTAGAGCTGCATCTCTATCATCAAAATCGGGATCTTCTCCAGGACTGCATATTGTCCAGATCTCCCCGGAAGGCTCTCCGGTGGTTGGTGAAGATGCACGGCGCAGGAAGCCTAGGGCCCTCAGTAGCCCGGGGTCTGATTTTTCCCGTACCTATTCTCCTTCACGCTTGTCATCCCCTAAAACGCCTAGAAGATCAAGATCACCGACTGTGTTTTCTTCCAGAAGGAGGACTCCAAGCAGATCACGATCTTCACATGCTCTGCATGCTAGATCAAGGGACAGATCTCGCTCTTATCATTCTTCTCCGAAGAGGAGGCGGCATAGGTCTCCCACCCGGTCTTCTTCCACCAGGTCCTCTATCAGAGACTATTCTCCAACTTTGACAGCTACACCTCCGTCAAGAGTTTCTCCAATCGATGACATCAGCACTTTTAGTGAAGTTCTCTGTAGAGGAGCGAATAAGCTGAACATTTCTATGTATGTCCCGACTGTTACCTCCTCAGTGATTTTTGAGACTCTTCATCATCGCTCCTCGACTCGGCCTTTGCTTCCTCTTGTCCCAGGCCTTCTCGAACCTGCTATGCAAACTTTTTGACACCGGCAACGGTGGGAGCTGTTCCTTCCCGAATAGACAAAAAGTACAAGGCTCCGGACCAAGATCCGTTGTTCCTTAGATCGGATCCTCCTCCGGATTCCATCATTGTGGCGGCGGCTAGAAAGACGCACTCAGCTATGTCTTCCTCCTCAGCGCCTCCGGATAAGGATAGTAAACTGATGGATTCTTTAGGTAGAAGGATGTGCAACACTTCAGCTTCTATCATGAAGGTCTCCAGTTCCTCCGCTCTGCTGGGGAGGTATGATAGATCCTTGTGGGATTCACTGGGACGTTTGCAGACAAACTCCCAAAGAGGACCAGCAAGACTTTAGAGAAATTCTACAAGAGGGAGGTCTAGTGGCTAATCAGGAGATTAGTGCTTCCGCTGACTCATCTGATCTGGCTGCCCACGGATACTCCCATGGTATCTGTTCGAGGCGTTCTGCTTGGTTACGATTGACTGGCCTCAAACCCGATGTCCAGCGGAAGATAACCAACCTGCCTTTCAACGGGTCTTCTCTCTTCGGGCCACATGCGGACGAAGAAATGGCAAAGATGAAAGCAGAGCTGGACACAGTGAAAGCTGTGGGTCTCGAAAACGGAAGGAATTCCGTAGGCGCTCCCGTCCCTATGATAAACGCCCGTTCCAACAGAGGGTTCAAACCCCTCAATGGTCGGCTCAGGGTCAGCAGCAGCAGAGGTCTCACTTCCACCAACGGAGACCAGGAAGAGGAAGAGGGACCAATAGACAGCAGGCCTCTACCTCAAAGCAACCATCAAAACAATGAGGGAGTGCTTCCTCTAGACACGTGTTCCACTCCGGTAGGAGGAAGTATCGCATTACATCTGGAGGAGTGGAGAAACATAACCATCGACAAATGGGTGTTGAACATTGTTCAAGATGGATACTTGCTACGGTTCAAGATCCCACCTCCTTCGGTTCCTCCAGAAGGACGAGTCCGCTTGTGTCATCACATTTTACACGAGGAGGTAAACGGTCTTCTACAGAAAAAGCCATAGAATACGTCCCTGTTCATCAGAGGCGCCAGGGAATATACTCGATATTTCCTGGTCAGAAAAAAAGGTCCGACAGTAGAATTCAGACCAATTCTGGACTTGCGCATCTTGAACAAATACATCCGCAAAGAGAAATTTCGAATGCTTGCCCTTCACCAGATCTTTCCCCATCTACATCAAGGAGACTGGATGTGCTCCATAGATCTGCAGGACGCTTATTTCCACATTCCAGTGTCCAGAAAACATCGAAAATTTCTCCGTTTTCAGGTTGCTCTACGTCACTTCCAGTTCCGAGTCCTACCTTTCGGACTGAAGTCAGCCCCACGGACTTTTCAAAGTGCATGGCAGTGGTGGCAGCTTTTCTCCGCAGACACAAAATATTTGTTTACCCGTATCTGGACGACTGGCTTCTGAAGAGTGCAACTCCTTCCCTGCTTCAGTCTCATCTCTCCTACAGTCTCCAGTTAATGAACAAGTTGGGTCTACGAGTCAATTTCAAAAATCGATTCTCAATCCGACCCAGAACATTCACTACCTAGGGTCGTCGCTGGACACCGCGGAAGCAAGCGTGTGTCCTTCGGCGGAGAGGTTTTCATCAATCAGGATCAAATGCAGAGAACTCCTGCGGATTCGCCACCCAACAGTCCGACAAGTGTCCTCTCTCCTGGGTTCGATGGCTTCCTGCATCTTCATAGTTCCCAATGCCAGATTGCACATGCGTCCCCTGCAGCAAGCTCTGGAGGACCAGTGGGTGCAAGCTTCGGGCAGCTGGGAGGATCGGATCACTCTGCCCCAGTCTGCCAGGGACTCCATTGTGTGGTGGACAAGGCGATCACATCTAATGAAAGGTGTTCCCTTCCATCAAGAGACTCCGACTCAAACTATAGTGACAGACGCCTCCCTGCAAGGTTGGGGCTCTCATATGAATCACCTTCAAGTGCAAGGGCTATGGTCGGACAAAGAAAAGGGATACCATATCAATTTTCTGGAGTTGAGGGCTGTCCAACTAGCCCTAAAATCCTTCTTTCCTTCTCTTCAGTCCAACTACCTCTTGATTCAGACAGACAACACCACGACGATGTTTTATCTGAACAAGCAGGGAGGCACCAGGTCCAGAATTCTGTCTCAGGAGGCACAAGCCATTTGGAAGTGGCTTCTGGCACGGCATCTCACCATCACGGCTGTCCATGTGCCGGGCGTCCTAAATGTACAGGCGGACTTCCTAAGCAGAGAGTTCGTAGAAGCGCACGACTGGGTGCTAAACACCGAAGTGGCTCAGGATATCTTTCAAAGATGGGGTGTGCCGGACATAGACTTGTTCGCAGATGCAACAAACGCCAAATGCCCCGTCTACGCGTCCAGGTATCACCAACCAGGTTCAAGCGGGAATGCTCTGTTGATAAAATGGTCTCAGAGCTTACTCTACGCTTTTCCTCCACTGCCTCTCATTCCAGCAGTGATCACGAAGTTCTACAAGTCCAACACCAGGATGATTCTGATCGCTCCGGAGTGGCCACGCCAGTGGTGGTATCCGGATCTTCTACAACTTTCCGAAGTTCCGCAACAGAGATTGCCTTGTCGTCCGGACCTACTATCCAAGAGCCAGGGGAGAGTGTTTCACCCCAACCTTCCTTCCCTCAGGCTGACAGCATGGCTCCTGAAGTCTTGCAGTATGGTCACTTAGACTTGCCAGCGGACTGTATGAACATACTTAAGGAAGCTAAAAGACCTTCTACCAGGGTTTCCTACGCTTTCAAGTGGAAACGTTTTTACTTATGGTGTTTGAATAATGGTCATGACCCAGTTAGAGGGCAGGAACAGGTCATTTTGCCGTATCTCTTACACCTGGCTAAGTCGGGCCTGCAGTTTACATCTATCAAGGTACACTTAGCAGCAATAACGGCATATAGAAAATCACCTTCACAGGTTTCTTTTTCAAAATGCCAGTGGTGAAAGATTTTCTTGAAGGGTTAAAAAGGTATACCCACCAGTACGAGCCCCTTCTCCTCCTTGGGAGCTCAATGTGGTCCTTACCAAACTGATGGGCGCACCTTTTGAACCAATACACAAGTCCTCTTTGCAGCACTTGTCTTGGAAAGTGGCTTTTTTGGTTGCTATCACGTCGGCTCGTAGAGTCAGCGAGATACAAGCATTATGTTGTAAGGAACCCTACACTGTTTTTCACTCAAATAGGGTAGTTCTCAGAACTCATCCAAGTTTTCTGCCAAAAGTGGTTTCAGATTTCCACATTAATCAGGTTATCACTTTGCCTACCTTCTTCTCTAATCCTTCTACACCTCCTGAAAAGGCCTTACACTCGTTAGACCTTAAGAGGGTGTTGAAGTTTTATCTGGATAAGACCAAGGTAATAAGAAAGACGGACCGCTTGTTTGTCAACTACGGCCCCATTAATACAGGATTGGCATCCTCTAAAAGGTCTATTTCAAGATGGATAGTCTCCTGCATATCTCTAGCCTATCAATTAGCTAATAAGTCTCTTCAGGGAAGGCCTAAAGCGCATTCAACCAGAGGAAAGGCCTCTACTACGGCCCTCCTCAGGAACGTCCCTATAGCAGAAATCTGCAAAGCAGCTACATGGCGGTCTGTTCATACTTTCTCTCGCCATTACTGTTTAGATTCAGATGCTCAGGAGGATGCCCAAGTGGGACAAGCCTCACTGAGGAATTTATTTGCTTAATGTCATGTTAAGATGATCTGTTTTTTAATACTATTTGCTCGTCCGCGAGGTAGTGGGTATGGGCTTGCTACTCTATTCAGTGCTTATGACTATTGATGAGTATCCCCTGGAAGAGAAGGATTAGTTACTTACCTGTAATCCTAGTTCTCTTCCAGGGGTATACTCATCAAAGTCATAAGCAACCCTCCCGCCTCCCCGGACCGAGCATTTTTAGTAATTGTTAAAAGTTAGTACACCGTGCAAAAAGAACTGACCTAACTGTCACCTGTGGTGCATGATGGGAGCAGAGGGTCTCCTGGAGGCCTTAAAGGCAAAGTGTCCAAGTTCTTGGAAGCCTTAAAGGCAAGGTGCCAGTGTTTTACTGTACGGTGATATTTATTCAGCTATGCAGCCTATGGGCCAACTGCCTGCTATTACATGTTTTCTTTTCTGAAAATAAAGGTTTTTCTTGCATAACACTATTACAGTGTATGTTCTCTATTACAGAGTGTATATAGGAGATTGTCTGTACAGGGAAAACCTTTGTAATTTTGGCATTTTGCCTTATTGGAATTTGTTAGGCTGCATATTTATGTATTTATATACATGTATATATGTATGTCGCGGAAGTGCTATGCACTTGTGATCCCCCAACATACTCATATATATATGTATATTTCTATATGCTCCGGGATCCCGCAGATGGGCGGGGATAATTCAGTGCTTATGACTTTGATGAGTATACCCCTGGAAGAGAACTAGGATTACAGGTAAGTAACTAATCCTTATTACATATTAAGTGGTTGAGGTAGTATAAATACATTTGATATTCGTCATTCAGTACAAAAGAGGTGGACAACAGTATAAGGGTAGCATAGGAGACTGGTAGTCATCATAGAGTTAAAGTCTTAGGATGTGAATTTGTTCATTAGGAGCAGTTTTACTTCTTTTTGAAGGAGGTAAAGGAAGTGATTCCGCGTACCACTGGAGGTAGGGAGTTCCAAATCTTTGGAGCGATCCCTGAGAATGCTCTACAACCAGTTCTCTTTTTGTGGAAGGATTGTGGTTTCAGTAGTAGTGAACTCGCACTACGCAATCGTCTGCATCCTCCTGATTGCTCAAGCTTTCGTGCTAAGTAACTGGGGGTATTGTTATGCAGGGCTTTGTGGGTCATGCAGGTGATCTTTAGGTGTATTCTTGCCTTGTAGGGTAGCCAGTTCAGAGCTTTCAAGGTCGGAGAGATGTGGTTATTTCTTTTAGTTCCTGAGACCAGTCTGGCCGCAGCGTTAAGCGAAGCCCTCAGTGGGGCAAGCTTGTATTTGGGGAGACCACATAAAGTGGTGCTTTGTATGTTTATTACTTAGAACCAAAGATATTTAGTTGCAGTAAAATAGTTTTTGAAATCACAGTTTTTAAGTTTAAAAAGTGCACACTTAGTGCATTTTTCGAATAGTTCAATGTTACCCTATGGAAGGAAAACAATCATGCAATTTCAAAGGTAAGTACGCAACTTACAAATCCAGTCTTTGGGTTTTAGGACCAATACTGGGCAAGGGTCAGGTAAGTGTAGAGACTGCACCACCAGCGGCACTGGGGCGGCCGTGTGCAGAGGTCATACTCGGGCACTGGGGCCCAATGTTAGTCAATAGAGGCTGGTGGCATGCAAAGAGGTACCGGTTGCAGGTAGATAAAATTGGGGTTGGGGGTCCATCTCAGAGGGTTAGGACCAGCACTGGGGAGGCCATGAGGCAGCACCAAATACACTCCCTCAGTGGCACAGTGGCAGCCCGGTGAAGAGTGCCAACACAGCGTTGGGCTCCCAATGTTAAGCAAAGGAGATTGAAGATCTTGGACAAAGGCTGTGGGCTCGGACCAGGAGGCTGGACGAAGGGAACCAGTGGCACTGGAGATAAGTTGGGATGTTGAAGGGCACCGTCTGTCGGGCTCCCCAAGGCCGGGGGATGCAGATGCAGGGGTGTCCTTTGAGGTTGGAAGATCCTTACCGGAGCTGGTTGCGGTTAGGGGACCCTTCATGTTTAGGCTGCAGGTGTCACTGTGGAGTCCAGGAGAGGTCACTCTGGGATGGACTCGAGCTTAGGACTGCTAGGGAACCCTCTTAGCATCGGTAGGTCACTGGGACTCGGGCCGGAGGCGTTGGGTGCAGAGGTGGGTCCGGAGGGCTGGCTGTGTGGTTCAGCAGGGCACTGGAGCTCTTCTTGTTGGTTTCTTTGTGGACAGGCCGCTGTCCTCTGGAGTTCTTGGTCTTTAGAGAAGGCAGGCAGTCCTCCCAGGGTTGTGGAGGTCGCTGGGCCTGCAGGACAAGTCGCTTTTTGGAGTAGGTTTCTTCAAGGGCTGCAGACAGGCCGGTAGGTCTGAGGCCAAGTCAGATGTCGTCTGGAGTCTTGACTGCTGCATGGCTCTTTGGTCCTTCTTCTTTTGGTCGCCAGGAGTCTAAGGATCAAGATTCAGGGGTGCCCCTAAATACTCAATTTAGGCCAGTTACAGGTACTGGCAGGTAGCAGCCAGTGGGCTACTTACCTTTAGGGTGATTACAACCTTTGTATGTCCCCTCCCTTTGGGAAGGCGGCATCCCTCTAATCCTATTGTCTAAAATCCTCACAACCAATATGGAGGATTTTCAAAGGAGTGGGTCACTTCCGCTCAGGACACCTTAGGGGTGGTCCAGGTTGAGAGGGGACACACATCTCCTGATTACTAATTTTCTCACCAACCTTGCCGCCAAAAGTGGGGCTTGGTCAGGGCAGGCGGACGGGCATCTCTACTAGCTGGAGAGGCCCTGGCTAGCATAACAAAGGGAAAGAAGCCTTTGGGGCTCACCACCCTTGAATGCTGTTCCTGCTTGGGGCCAGGTGTGAAATACCTCCACCCAGAGTAGGCTCTGTTTCTTACCCACGAGAGCACAAAGCTCCCACCTTCATGGGGTCAGAAACATGTCTGGAAGTGGCAAGCTGGTGCAGACCAGTCAGCTACACACTAGCAGTTGGGTAGGTTTGCAGGGGGCACCTCTGAGTGCATTGATTAATTAATCCAACACTGGAATCAGTGTGGGCTCACTAATCTGAGATGTTTTGGTACCAAATATCTTGGGATTTGGTGAAGCCATCATGGAGCTGTGGAATTCATATTGAGAAGCTCCCAGCCCATGTACTCGGTATGGCTTCATCATGTACTTATAATGTCTAAGAATAGACTTAGACATTATAGGGGCATATCTGCTCGTTCAGTTATGCCCTTACCAGAGGTATAGTGCATCCTGCCTGAGGGCTGTAAGGCCTGCTGTAGGGGTGACTTACCTATGCCTCTGGCAGTACTGGCAGGTCTGGCACACACGGTTGTGTGCCAGGTCGACTCTTAACTTTTAGTTGCACTAAAACACACAGGCTGCAGTGGCAGTGTGCATGTGTTTAGTGAGGGGTCTCGTAGGGTGGAATAATACATGCTGCAGGCCTTAGAGACTCTCTATGGTCACAATGTCCTTGATACCACTGGTACCTTTAACTACGGGCTTACATGCGGGCCAGAGGTGTGCCAATTGTGGAAACAAAGGTACAGTTTTGGGAAAGAACACAGGCACTGGGAACCTGATTAGCAGGGACAAAGTGCACAGTCAGTCAAAGTTGCATTCAGAATCAGGCAAAAAGTGGGGGATAACCATGCCAAAAGGAACACTTTCCTACATTGCCCAGCTGTTTTACGCGTTTTCCCCATACTCTTGATTCCTCGGGTTCTGAGAAAGATTCACCAGGCCCAAGTCATATTAATGGCTCCAGATTGGCCATGAAGAGTATGGTATACAGACCTTCTTCACCTCTCTCTGTGCCCACCGCTCAGTCTTCCTCACAGGGCAGGCTTCCTCTTGCAGTCGCAGGGACAGGTTTTACACCCCCACCTCCAGAGCCTGCACCTACATGCCTGGAGATTGAACAGAGCAACCTGAGTTCTTTTTCTCTTCCCCCTGATGTGGTGGATGTTATACTATTGGCCAGAAGACACTCCACCATGTCGGTTTATGTTGGCAGATGGGCAAGATTTGTAAAGTGGTGTGATGAAACATCCATTGACCCTTTACAAGCCCATTTGTCTGATATTTTATATTATGCGTTTTCCCTGGCGCAGCAAGCTTGTGCAGCCGCAACGGTTAAGGGATATTTGTCTGCCCTTTCGGTATTCCTTTGTTTACCTGACCAACCTTCTCTTTTTAAGTCCCCTATAGTATTAAGGTTTCTTAAGGGACTTACTAACAGGTTTCCTCCCACTCCGTTTATTATGCCTCAGTGAGATCTTAATTTTAGTTGTTACCTACCTACCTTATGTGTGCTCTGTTTCAGCCCCTACATAGTTGTCCCTTAGGGTTGCTAACTTTCAAAACAATTTCACTAGTTGCCATAACGTCGGCTAGACATGTTAGTGAGTTGCAGGCATTAAGTGTGAAACCTCCCTTAACGGCTTTCTATCCAGACAAGTTGGTATTGAGAACCAGGGCTGCTTTCCTGCCAAAAGGAGTTACTCCTTTCCACCTGGGCCGGTCTATCACCCTTCCTACTTTCTATCCTCCCCCACATCCTTCTTAAGAAGAAGAAAGGGCAGAACTCGTGAGCTCCAGCTGCATGATCAGTTGTTAGTTGGCTATGTGGGCAAGAAAAAAGGAAAAGCACTGCATTAGAGGACATTGTCCAGATGTATTATGCTGTGCATCTGATAGAGACATCTAGCTGCAGATTCCTTAACTTTTGAAATCTCCCCAGGACCCAGTCTGGATCTGGAACTTTTTCAGCAGTACCTCTGTGCGCCGGGGGACGGCGTCATACGGCTCTGCGATGACGTCGACTCCGGTCATGACGTCAGTGGAGCCATACAAGTCCCCTGCGGCGCGCGGACATCAGTTTCTTCTTTTCCACGCTGTAATGTGGATCCAGAGAAGCGGTTCCTCGGGTCGATTTTTTGACCTACCTCGATAACTTTGTTGTCGGTGGAACATTGTGCCTTTTCTATGTCAACAGGTTTCAAGCCTTGTGGATCTTGTAGCCGACATATGTTGGTGAGGGAACCGCATACAATTTGTGTGTGGTGTTTAGGTGAGCACCAAGACACCGAGCATTGTGGCTCCTGCCAGAAGCTTAAACTGAAGTCACTAAAGGAGCGACTTTTGAATTTGATGGTGGCGCGCGTCACTGTCCTCGGAGGCTTCCCAGCCTCGGTCTTCGTCATCCCGGGAAGAGCGTTTGCGGGTTCGATCTAGTAGCCGAAGCCATTCTGGAGGATGTCGTTCTCCGGGGGAGTCAAAAGGTAAGGGAAGGTTGATGTTGCTGCATTCCTGAACTTCACTGCGTGGAGACGCTGTCTCCCATGGCTCCTCCCACTCGAAGGTTGAGGAGGCCGTATGCGACTCCGCACCGCGTCTCCCTGTGTTTCCGGGAGCTGTGGCGTCAATGGCTCAGATGAGGGAATATTATAATTCCTTGCACCTCATCTTTGGGACCCAATCTCCCTCTGGAGCGCCTTTAGGCCCTGATGGTTGAGCCTTTGGAGTCCATGGATTGGCCCCTGTCGGCTGGCGTCGCTTTAGCGCAGGTCCACAGTCCTTCGGGATCTCGACCTACGACGCCTGTCTTTGATCAGCCGACTCCGACACTTACGTCAACAGCGACGGTCGAAGTTGCCTCTCCTTCTCTGTGTAGGCGTCGCACAACATCAGATGCGGAGTCGACTATTCAGACTGAGGGGAATATGCAGTTTTTGATTCCTTCTCAGGGAGAGGTTGTGGAAAGACAGCCTGTGTTGATTGAGGCAGGTCCCTTTTAGCCATTTCTGACATTAATGTGCCTCAGATGGAGGAGAGCTGGTTTTCTGCTCTGGGAGAGGCGAGTGGCCTGGATTCATCACCAGCTTCAGGGTTGCTTTCTCCCCCTGGCCTTGCTTCGGAGGCAAGTTACTCCTTTGCAGACATGCTAAGGAAAGTGGCTAGTTTTAAACTTGTCACTTCCTATGGTGCAAAGGTCCACAGACCCTTTGATTGAGGTCCTTTTTCAGGGACAGACAGGGGAAGAACCTGTTCTTCCATTTGGAGAGGCCCTTTTTGATATTTTATTAGGTACTTGGGCCAGGCCCTGAGTCGGGGACCTCAGTGGACCGGGATATTGCACGTAGACTCCTGCCTGCACCTGGAGACCCAGTTGTTGTCTTCATAGACACCCGTCCACCTGTAGTTTGGTGACTCAGGTTACGACTTCTTGGCGGGATGAAGATTCTGTTCCTAAAACTCAAGTGGGTAAGGAGTCTAGGATTCGTGATGCATGTGATAAACACATCTTTGCTTCGGCAAGCTCAGCCTTGATATCCATAAATACATCTTGTGTGCTAGGGTGATATTCCCATGCCTTATGGGATACGTTACAGAATGTTTTACCATCTCTTCCGGATAACCTTCGCTCGGAGATTGGTAATTTGATTAAAGATGGTCAGCAGGCAGCTAGACTTACCATAAGGTGGTATGGACACAGCGGACTCTGTGGGTCGAGCAATGTCATCAGCAGTGGCACTAAGGCATCGGGCTTGGTTGGCAACTTCGGGTTTCTCGGAGTCTGTCCAGTCGACTCTAGTCGACATGCCATTTAATGGTGCCCACCTTTTTGGGAGTCAAGCTGATGCAGCGTTAAGACGCTTCTGTGACAGATAGAGGTCTTCAGAATCATAGCTTTTCGTTGTTTGTTACTGGGTAACTTGTCTTTATACTTCAGATGCAGACTATTTCTTTATAAGCGAGTAAACTTTGTTAGGGCATTTTACATGTCCGTTGTTGGTATGACCACTTGGTGTCCTGCGAGGGCAGATGCTTTATTCTCAGTACCATTTTTTCCTTGTTTAGGATTGGTTTAGATAACCGAGGGAGGTTTCCCTTTGTCCCTTGGCCTCTTAGGACAAGCTTTGTGCTCAAGAGGTTATTGTCAAGAGGCGTTTCTTCTTGTATGGAAGATTTCTGACGCAAGCTTCTTTTGAAGCAGTTCAGTATGCTAAAATGTGCTTGGTTTCGACCTTTTGTTGTCTCTCATAGGGACATGTTGGTATGCCAGTGGTATGTCTGGGATATAGGGACGTTCTGGTCTTTAATCGTTAGAGTACTCAGTATGTTCTCACTACTTGTGTGGTGTGCATTTTTATTACAGCGCTGATGGATTCAGGGCCTACGCTTTGTATTCTTTTGAATATATGTTCTTGTGGTTCATCCTTCATTAAAGTAATTTTGGACTGTGTTTTATGGTGCAGGTTGTTTTCTCCTTCTGAGCGGAATGCCTATCAACATATAATTATATGTGCGTCACTTTTTGGAAAATTGCGTGAGTAAACTCCGAGTTTATGGTATATTCTTTGGAAGACTCGAGTTAATTGCCTTCTTCTCTGTGGAGGGGATAGGTGATTCATTTGTTCATTCCTAGAACATAATTGGGTGAACTCTGTATCTTACGCTGTGTGATAAGTAGTGTCGGAAAACAATCTGATGGAGACTTCCACCTGCAGTTTCTTTTCCTGTTTTCGGTCATACAATTTATGCTTCTAGTTTTTAGGCTTTATAGGTCGATCTTCTTGTTATTCTCCCACTTTGCTTTTTGCATCTGTCTGAAGGATATATATTACCTGTCTTTTTGAGTATGTATCTATTTTCTCTGTATTTTGCAAGTCCTTGGGAAATCATGGCTGTTACTTCTTGAGGCGGTCTTGTGATCAAATTGTGTTTCGTATCATAAATGTTGTTGCATGCGCTTTTTGCTAACAAGGATTTAGTTTATAATTTCCTTCTAATGTTTCATTTTTTTTGTATTTAATATTTTGATACTGCACTAAAAGGTGCGTTCCCTTTTCCTCTTTCTCTTGCCTTGGTATTTTGAGCGTGCCCACGGCTCGGAGTCATGTTCAGACTTTCGGGCCATGACAATAAAGACCATGCAGGCGCAGGCTTTGTAGATACCTGCGGTCCTGCAATAAAGGTGAGCCAGTGGTGCTCTATGTGTTGTTGGGCCTCGGAGTCTATTGTGACACAATTTTATATAGATTATGCATATGTCCAGGTGATATACCTTTATGGCAAAAAAAAGAAGATTTTTTTACAGCGGCATAATTGATGACTATCAATATTGAATTCATATCTATTGGTGCCATTTTAGTCTTTTACAGTGCATTATGTAGTCTTCGAGTGGTCATTTTGTTCTATCACAATTCTCTATACCATGCAGGTATTATTGTTCATCTTTCTTTTGGTGCTCATTCATCTCGTTATAATGGAATGAGTTCTGAGAGTCATTCTTTTGGATTTTATCAGGACAGTTCTTTCTCGGATATTTCTTTATTGTTGTGAAGAATGCGGATTACATGACATTTGTCTTGCACTCGGCCCTTTTGGTCAAAGAGTTCTCTTTCCCCTTGGGGGATAGAAGATAATGTCTGTTAACTGACAGGTGGTTCTTTAGGGGTCTCCCCCCCCCCTTTTCTTCAAAGGCCGATTCTCTCGGACCTGTAAGGTTGTTTTTTATTTATATGTTCTGTGACGGTGATCATGGATTCCATTAAGAGCCAAGATCTTGTTCTGTTATTATCCAGTATTGGGGTATCTTTCATAGATTAACATGCCTGAATCATTCCCCGTCGTCGAGGCGGGAGTCCCACGGTAAATTACAAAAGTAGCGCCATAAGTAAATAATAGTAGTAGGCTACAAAGGAAAAGCCAAAGGCCTAAAACTTAGAAGCCTATCTACATCATTATAGTAAAAAGAACCAAAGGTTAGCTCCAACCAATCAGCTACCAGCACCCTCTAGAACACTGTCAGCAGAGCCAGTTCTCCTCAGATTTTCACCGCACGTCGTGTGGAAGGGAGTCTCCCTGAGTGCCTACTCTGTTCTACACTTCATTTCTTCAGGATGTCTGACAAAAAGGCTCTTTTTAGACCCTGCAGGACCTGCGAGAAGAAGAGGGTCCATGTTGATGACCAGCATAAGGACTGCATTTACTGTCTTTATCCAAAGCATGTTGCTAAGGATTGTAAAATCTGCTGTACTTTCCCTACTAAGACTCTTAGGGATAGAGAGGCAAGACTACTTTTATGGCTCAAATCTTCCTCGGTTGAGGAGGATGACAGGCCCTCAACTTCGAGTAAAAGGGCTAGATCCCATGATAGCTCTTCTAGTGAGGGAAGAAAACAACATAAGACTTCCCATGATGTTTCTGACCCTCCACAGAGGTCACCTAAGCTTTCCTCTGGGTCAACGCTGTCTCCGCCCTCTAAGGAATCTAAGAGAACATCTACTTCAAAAACCGTGAGTAAAACCCAGGTTAAAACTCTCACGTTGACTCCATCGTTGACGGTTTCTGTGACTTCTGCTGCCCCCTCGTCGACGGCTACTGTCTCGACAACGGCCATTACTTCACCCATTTTATCTACAAAGATTTTTGTCACGACTAAAAAACCTGTTCTTGAAGACTCGTCGACGAGGAATTCATCGACGAAGTCCGCGTCGACGTCGAGCCCATCGACGAAGGTTCCATAGACGAAGCCTCCACCGTCGACGAAGGTACTGATGTCATCGTCGACGACTGTCCTGTCGACGACTGCATCAGTGAAGATCCCGTCGACGACGAGTCCGTCGACGACGGCTCCGTTGACGGCCGCGTCGACGACGAAGACTTCGTCGACGAAGAGCCCGTCGACGAAGATCCCGTCGACGAAGAGCCCGTCGACGATAATCCTGTCGACGACGAAGAGCCCATCGACGAAGAGCTCGTCGACGATGATTTTACCAGTTTCTCAGGAATCAGCAGTGGTACTTTTGCCTTCACATTCAACACCCATATCATCTGCATCTTTTCAATTGAAAACTTTTCAAAGGCAGGATTACTGTAAAATATCTCCACTCTTGCCTTCTCACCTCTTGGAGACTTACGTTGACGATGAGGATTATGACGATGAAGAAGAGGAGGGACCATTTGGCATAGCTCACCATCCCTCTGAGCTTAACATCAAGTGTCAAGACGATGATGACGAAGAATATCAGGAGCACTATTATCAAGAGGAACTTATGACCCCATACCATACATTTCCTAGAAGGGAGTCGCGTCACAAGGAGATAAGCCATCTTCCTCCAACGCTCATTCAAGATCTCCAGGCCATGCTGGCGGACTACCGTCAAAGGTTTCCCCCACAACAGGCTGTCCCAGAAAATCTACCTCCACCAGTGGGGATCCCTGATTCGTTACCTCAGTCTGAGGTTCCTGCTTCGCCGCCTCATCCTTCAGGTCCATCTGAACAAGTGCACCATGACACTGCATCCTCGGAAGAGGAGGTTGAAGAGGGTGAGTTACATGACAAGACTAATGTCACGGATCCTTGGGACGATTATGTCATACCGATGCCTTCTCCACCCCTTCCTCAGCCTTCTGATTCTCCCCCTGAGGACATCGGGGGCTTTCATAATTTGATGCAGCGAGCAGCATCTAGATTCCAATTACCTGTTACAGTAGAGCAGACAGACTGCTTTTTGCATGATTTCAAAGAAGAGTCTAGAAAGATCACGCGAGCTGTTCCTATCATTGATTATATCTGGAATGAAGGAATTAAGATCATGAAATCTGCGTCCATTCCGGCTGTACTTCCTCGCATTGAGAAAAAGTACTGTGCTCCTGCTAATACTCCATCTTGTCTGATTGGTCATCCACGACCAGATTCAGTGATTTCTCAAGCCGCCCAGCAAAGATCTAAAAATCCAGCGACGCCTATAACAACACCGCCTGATAAGGAAGGACGGAGACTGGACCTTATAGGTAAAAAATTCTCCACTATGGCAGCGGCCTCTATTAAAGCTGCAAATTCTCTGGCAATAATCGGCCGTTATGACCGTCAGATGTGGTCAGATATGGCGGAATTTATTGACCTCATCCCTGAGGACCGTAGACAAGACGCAAGGAAGATTCTCCTGGAGGGAGAACGAGCCGCATCTGAGATCATAGATTGCGCGCTGGACATTGCGAACACCAACTTTCGTCAGCTTGCAGGTGCTGCAGTGCTTAGACGCCAGGGATGGCTTAAGGCCACTTCTTTCAGGCCGGAAGTGCAAACAAAGATCTTAGACATGGCCTATGACGGAGAGTCCTTATTTGGAAAACACATTGACGAGGCCCTCCTTGCTATCAAGACTGATACGGATACTGCTAAATCGTTAGGCTCCCTGCAATACAGGCGCGGATCATTCAGAGGTGCAAGAGGACGTGGTTTTGCTTCAAGAGGAGGATACCAAAACCAACAGAATAGGCAGTACCAACCGCAGTATAGACAGCCTTACAGCCAGTCATCATACCGCCAATCCTCTTCGACTAGTTTCTCCCGTCAGGGTGGTAGAAAGCGATCGAACAATCAAGGTCGCGATACCAACAGGAAGCAATGATCTACGCAGGGCGCCAGCCATAGAACCCCCCTGCCCATGGGCGCGAAAATTTCAGCTTTTGTTCACAAGTGGCAAGAAATTACTTCGGACCGATGGGTTCTCGACCTAGTAACCAGCGGCCACACCCTGGAATTCATCAAACAGCCACCTACTACTCCGCCCAGGGGTCCTCCCCTCGTCTTCACTTATTGTTCAAAGAAGCCTTAAAGATGCTCCTCAAGAATGCAATAGAGAAGGTTCCATCCTCTCGAAGAGGAACCGGTTTCTATTCTCGTTTCTTCCTCATCAAGAAGAAGTCAGGGGAATGGCGACCGATTCTGGACCTCCGCAAGCTCAACAAATTCCTCAAAAAGCAAAGTTTCCGGATGGTCACACTTTCCGAGGTCTTAAGCTGTCTGCACGAAGGAGATTTTATGGCTTCTCTGGATTTGGAAGATGCGTACTTCCACGTCCCTATCCATCCCAAACATCGCAAATATCTTCGCTTCACAGTGGCTGGCGTCCACTATCAGCTCAAGGTGCTCCCGTTCAGACTGAAATCGGCACCAAGAATCTTCACAAAGTGCTTGGCACCAGTGGCAGCGATGTTGAGATCTCGAGGAATACAGGTGTTCCCTTATCTCGACGATTGGCTGCTCAAAGGTCCTTCGGAGCAAACAGCCAAAGAGGCCACAACAACATGTCTCCATCTCTTCTCTTCTCTGGGACTCACTCTCAACCAGAGCAAATCACAGTTGCGTCCTCTACAAGTCATTCCTTTTCTCAGGGCAATGCTGGACACGGTGCAGTGCAAAGCATTCTTGTCACAAGACCGCCAATTACGTCTCCAAAAATTGGCAATCTCAATTTCAAAGAAGGTCAGTTTCTGTCCGGATGTTTGCTTCTCTTCTAGGGATGTGTTCCTCTGCGATAAACCTCATACCCTTGCCACGGCTCAAAATGAGACCTCTTCAGGAGGAATTACATCTTCAATGGCAACAAGCCGTAGGTTCGTTCGACGATTCCATCAGGGTCACGTCGCGCATGATAGACTCTCTGCATTGGTGGTCTCAGACAGCGAATTTGGCCCCAGGTCTTACATTCCTACCAACCACTCCAGACTTTGTTTTAACAACCGATGCTTCCATGGAGGGATGGGGAGGTCATCTGCAAGACTTGCAGATTCAAGGAAAATGGTCTCAAGTGCACCAGCAACAGCATATCAACAGGCTGGAGCTCCGCGCCATCTTTCTTTCTCTGCAAGCGTTCCTCCCGAGGATTGCGGGTTCCTCAGTGCTGGTCCGTACCGACAACACGACCAGCATGTATTACATCAACAAACAAGGAGGAACAAAGTCACGAACGCTTTAGCAGGAGGCTCAGGAGTTGTGGGAGTGGGTCACATTCCACAGAATAACCCTGAGGGCCGAACACGTCAGGGGTCTTCACAATACTCTGGCCGACACGCTGAGCAGATCTCTATCGGACTGTCACGAGTGGGAACTGGAGCAGAAGCAGGTAAACAGAGTCTTCCAAGCTTGGGGCAAACCAGCGCTGGTTTTATTCGCAACGAGGAGAACAAGAAATGGCAATATTATGCCAGCAGGTTCCCTCAACAGGGCTCAAGGGGGAATGCCCTGTCCATGCGATGATCAGGGATTTGTGCATACGCTTTTCCCCCAATACCATTGATCCCGAAAGTGCTCCGCAAGATGAAGATGGAGGGTTGCCGTCTCATTCTGATTGCACTCCGTTGGCCAAGACAGTATTGGTTCCAGGAACTTCTTCTACTATCTCAGGACAAACCTATTCGCCTTATTCCGACACTCACGATGTTGTCAAGGGACAGGGGCCAAGTGGTTCATCCGGACCCACAGTCGCTACACTTGCACGCATGGCTCCTGATTTCTTAGAATTCAAGGACCTTAACATCTCTCAGGACTGTCGTGAGATCTTGGCCAAATCTCGTGCCCAGAGTACAATCAAAACTTATCGTTTAAAATGGAAGCGAGTTTGTTACTGGGGCGAGGCGAATAATATCCACCCAGTATAAGCTCCTGCGGAACAAATTCTTCCCTACTTGCTATCCCTGGCCAAATCTGGGCTTACCTTTTCATCGGTCAAGGTTCATCTTGCTGCTCTCGCCAGATTCAGAAAGTGCACCAAACTGCCTTCTCTCTGTTCATCTTCACTTGTCAAACAATTTATGAAAGGACTCTTCAGAGCTTTTCCTCCAGTGCGGGCACCCCCTCCAGACTGGGAACTCAATACCGTGCTGGCGAAATTAATGAGACGACCATTTGAGCCTATCCACAAAGCGGATCTCAAATTCATCACGTGGAAGGTTGCCATTCTCCTGGCTCTTACGTCTGCACGAAGGGTTAGTGAAATTCAGGCTTTCACTATCACAGAACCCTTTTTACGCTTCACTAAGGACTACGTAACTCTTCGAACAAATCCTAGTTTCATCACTAAGGTACCGTCTCAATTTCACTTGAATGAACCGGTAAAGTTAAGAACTTTCTTTCCGGATCCATCCACTCCAGCTGAGAGAGCTCTGCACTCTCTTGATGTTAAGCGTTGTTTAAAATTCTACTTACAGAAGACTAAAGACATCAGGCGATCCAACCAATTGTTCGTGGCCTATGGTCAAGCGACACTTGGGACTGCAGTAACGAAGGCAACAATAGCCAGATGGCTAGCTTCTACGATTCATTTCTGCCATGGCAAAGCCAACAAACCTTTGCAGAGAAAGGTCAAAGCTCATTCTACCAGGACTGTGGCAGCTTCTACAGCATTGTTTGCTGGAATGACTCTGGAGAACATCTGTCGTGCTGCGACATGGAAAAATGTCCACACGTTCACGAAGCATTACTGTCTGCAATCTGCACAACAAGATGATGCAGCTGTTGGACAAGCGGTCCGACGCCATCTCTTTCATTAAGGTCAGATTCAGGTATTTTTCTCTTTTATATGCTACCATGTTTCATGTAACATGCTTGTTTATATGTTTAATAGCTGGATATATAGATATATTTATATGTTAATATTCTTGCTTTATTTCAGTAATGTTTCTTAATATGCTTTTTAATTCCTTAAAGGCTTGCGTATGTTACAAATTTCTCAACCATTATGGATGCGTTTGGGAGTTTATGAACACTTGTCTCCCACCATCCTCAAACGACAATACTTTTGCCTTACTGCTTGCTACTCTGATTCAGGCATGTGAATCTATGAAAGATACCCCAATACTGGATAAGAAAACAAGTTACTTACCTGTAACTACAGTTATCCAGTATTGGTATCTTTCATAGATTCACATGCACCCACCCTCCTCCCCGGCGAGTCAGTTCTTTATGATTTGGGAATCTTACTTCCCTCTTGTGCTAAGAAAATCTGAGGAGAACTGGCTCTGCTGACAGTGTTCTAGAGGGTGCTGGTAGCTGATTGGTTGGAGCTAACCTTTGGTTCTTTTTACTATAATGATGTAGATAGGCTTCTAAGTTTTAGGCCTTTGGCTTTTCCTTTGTAGCCTACTATTATTATTTACTAATGCACTACTTTTGTAATTTACCGTGGGACTCCCGCCTCGACGACGGGGAATGATTCAGGCATGTGAATCTATGAAAGATACCAATACTGGATAAGTGTAGTTACAGGTAAGTAACTTGTTTTCTTCCTACATACATTTGGTCAGTTGTTAGTTATGACCAGCTGGTTCTCTTTGAGAACTTTTGTAGGATTAGTTTGCAGACCCTCTTCCAGGCAGGGTATAGCTATAGTATTTAATTCAAAAGTTAAGGAATCTGCGGCTAGATGTCTCTATCAGATGTAAAAGTTATTTTGGAAGATGCGTACTTCCACGTCCCTATCCATCCCAAACATCGCAAATATCTTCGCTTCACAGTGGCTGGCGTCCACTATCAGTTCAAGGGGCTCCCGTTCGGACTGAAATCGGCACCAAGAATCTTCACAAAGTGCTTGGCACCAGTGGCAGCGATGTTGAGATCTCGAGGAATACAGGTGTTCCCTTATCTTGACGATTGGCTGCTCAAAGGTCCTTCGGAGCAAGCAGCCAAAGAGGCCACAACAACATGTCTCCATCTCTTCTCTTCTCTGGGACTCACTCTCAACCAGAGCAAATCACAGTTGCGTCCTCTACAAGTCATTCCTTTTCTCGGGGCAATGCTGGACACGGTGCAGTGCAAAGCATTCTTGTCACAAGACCGCCAATTACGTCTCCAAAAATTGGCAATCTCAATTTCAAAAAGAAGGTCAGTTTCTGTCCGGATGTTTGCTTCCCTTCTAGGGATGTGTTCCTCTGCGATAAACCTCATACCCTTGGCACGGCTCAAAATGAGACCTCTTCAGGAGGAATTACATCTTCAATGGCAACAAGCCGTAGGTTCGTTCGACGATTCCATCAGGGTCACGTCGCGCATGATAGACTCTCTGCATTGGTGGTCTCAGACAGCGAATTTGGCCCAGGTCTCACATTCCTACCAACCACTCCAGACTTTGTTTTAACAACCGATGCTTCCATGGAGGGATGGGGAGGTCATCTGCAAGACTTGCAGATTCAAGGAAAATGGTCTCAAGTGCACCAGCAACAGCATATCAACAGGCTGGAGCTCCGCGCCATCTTTCTTTCTCTGCAAGCGTTCCTCTCGAGGATTGCGGGTTCCTCAGTGCTGGTCCGTACCGACAACACGACCAGCATGTATTACATCAACAAACAAGGAGGAACAAAGTCACCAACGCTTTCGCAGGAGGCTCAGGAGTTGTGGGAGTGGGTCACATTCCACAGAATAACCCTGAGGGACGAACACGTCAGGGGTCTCCACAATACTCTGGCCGACACGCTGAGCAGATCTCTATCGGACTGTCACGAGTGGGAACTGGAGCAGAAGCAGGTAAACAGAGTCTTCCAAGCTTGGGGCAAACCAGCGCTGGTTTTATTCGCAACGAGGGAGAACAAGAAACGCCAATATTATGCCAGCAGGTTCCCTCAACAGGGCTCAAGGGGGAATGCCCTGTCCATGCGATGGTCAGGGATTTGTGCATACGCTTTTCCCCCAATACCATTGATCCCGAAAGTGCTCCGCAAGATGAAGATGGAGGGTTGCCGTCTCATTCTGATTGCACCCCGTTGGCCAAGACAGTATTGGTTCCAGGAACTTCTTCTACTATCTCAGGACAAACCTATTCGCCTTATTCCGACACTCACGATGTTGTCAAGGGACAGGGGACAAGTGGTTCATCCGGACCCACAGTCGCTACACTTGCACGCATGGCTCCTGATTTCTTAGAATTCAAGGACCTTAACATCTCTCAGGACTGTCGTGAGATCTTGGCCAAATCTCGTGCCCAGAGTACAATCAAAACTTAACGTTTAAAATGGAAGCAATTTTGTTACTGGGGCGAGGCGAATAATATCCACCTTCAGAAAAGTAATAGCTGGTAGAGACACAGTCTAGCTGCAGATTAATTAACTCCCTTCCCATCCTCCCCACTCTGCGAATGACCTTTGAGGTAAGGGTTATACCCTTTTTCCGTACTGGTTTTATATACCAGTGATCACTACCTCAACCTATGTTGTGACTTAGCAGACCACTTAGCCTGGCTACATAGGTTTTGTTTGGATGGGGCCATACCATCCATTTTCAAATGTGGGTGGTTGGTAGGGTGGGGGGTGTTTTCTCTTTCACACTGGATTGCACACCAGTGGGCAGTATTGGTTTAATTGTTCTTTCTTTGAAAGTCTTTGTTTAGTATCATCATACCTTGATTTGGCACTATTAATGTCATGTAATGTTGTGATTCAACAAACAATTTGGTGTTGTTTTTATAGGTTTAGTTTGCTGTTACCATGCCATCCATTATCATTGATGAGTGGTTTATAGAGTGTAAGGTTTTCTTCCTTTAAAGGATGGTTATTCACCAAGGTGCAGGGTTTCATGTACCCTGTGCTCTGTCGATTCTATTGCGTTTTTTTCTTTAAAATCCATGTCTGATATAAACATACCATTTGTTGTTTCTTTTTTATTTATGTTTCAAAGATTTTTGATCTTTTTGGCACACTTTCTGCAACCAGTTTCTATAGTGGCTCCACTTTCTGGCGCAGAAGGTTTCACAGAAGAAACTGACGTCCGCTCGCCGGAGGGGACTTGTATGGCTCCACTGACGTCATGACCAGAGTCAACATCATTGCGGAGCCGTACGACGCCATCCCCTGGGGCGCAGAGGTACTGCTGAAAAATTTCCAGATCCAGACTGGCGCCTGGGGAGAATAAAAAGGTTATTGAATCTGCGGCTAGACTGTGTCTCTACCAGATATTACGTTACCAAAGGTAAGTAACTTTTACATCAAGATCTACTACGCCATGGCTAAGAAGGAACCACCTGAAGGTATTATAGCTCATTCTACCAAAGATAAGTCTTCTACTTCCACTTTGGCTAGAGGTGTAAAAGCGGCCACTTAGGCCTCCCTCAACACTTTTGCAAAGCACTATTGTTTAGACTTTGAAGTGAGGAGGGATGGTCACTTTGCCCGCTGAGGTTTGCTGGATTTTTTGGTATAGGCAGACAGGCACCCACCTTCGAGTGTGGGACTGCTTGAGGATTCTATTCAAAAGGTGAAGAATCCACAAGTAGATGTATCCTTCAGAAGAACAAGTTACTTACCTTCGGTAACGCTTTTTCTGGTGGATACAGTATCTACCTGTGGATTCCTCACGGACCCACTCGCCTCCCCATTGCTTGTCTGCATATGCCAAAAAGAAGGATATTTGTATATTAGACTGACGAGGCTCTAGCACATGCAGTGTTTCAGTTAATGCCTATGTTATATATTCAGTACAATGGTAAAACGATTAAATAAGTTGCTTATTCCTGTAATTCTTGTATTGCTCTTTTATTTTATTATTTTCGGCCCATAGGCCTCTTCGCTTCTCTTGTATTCTATAGCCAGGCAACACGTGTTTCGTCACTGAGGAAGTACCTCATGACTTCTTCAGGGCTGTGTACTTGAAATTCTATGAAATTGTAGCAACCTGTACACCGGTTCTAATTCCAACCCGGCCGCTGCTTATAAGGCACAGATATACCCAAAATTTGAATAAGAGTTTCTCAGTTTTATAAATAATAAAAGAACAGGTGGCCCCCAATAATAATTGTGGTTCTCGTAACCTCAATTTTGTCATTTAAACAGACAAATGGAAATGTCCAGCAAGTATGCTGACAAGCTCAACGGCAAATTATATCTGTACGAAGGCCGTCTTGTTTCCAAGATTACTGGCCGTTAATGAGCCCAAGTCCTCATAACCTGAATAACGGAAAGTGTTCCTGAACCAGTATCGGACGTGCGAGTACCCAGAAAGTTATCGGCATTTTGGAGCATGTGAAGACCGAAGACCTCATCCCTACCTACTTCAGAGTCCAGACAATAATGTTTGGCAGACCAATAGCAGTTTCCTTTTTTACACAGCTTTCGGCGTGGATCCAAAGCTCCTACCACTCCAGAAGTATACCTCAGAATTTAAAAAATTATACATCTCAGCACAGATATAGGGTTATTTCAGTCCCTAAATAATTGGGCTTCAGCCTTGTTGCACTTACGACAAAAAATGTCTATATCGGAAAGTTTTTGCGTAGCAGTACCCTTGCGCGTCGGTAGGCGGCGTCGTGCGGCTCCACGTCCGTCGTCGGCGTCGTGATCGCCGGGATGACGTCGCGGGCAGTACTTAGGCGCCGCCCCTGCGCGCTGACGTCAGTTCTTCTTTTTCCGCGCCAGCAAGCGCAGATCCGGGAAGAGCAGTGCCCTGGTCATTTTTTGACCATACTTTTTGGTGAATTTTTCACTGTTTTTTCATCTTTCAAGGTGTTGTAGGGATGCCCGGCTTCAAGCGATGCAGCGCCTGTGCGCGGATGATGTCCGTCACCGACCCGCATTGGGAGTGTCTCTTCTGCCGAGGCCACGACACGGAGTCTTGTCCCGAATGCCAGGCCCTCAACCCGAAAGCTTTGCGAGAGCGGTCTCGAAAGCTCCTCGAGGCCCGGCATTCGGCTCCACGGAGGCCCCGGTCGCGTGAGAGGTCCAGGGGTCGATCGCGGAGTCCACACCGGTCGTCGGCGTCGAAGTCTTCTTCGTCCGGTAAGTCGAAACACAAGAAGTCCAAGAAGCATCATCGCTCTAGGACTTCGCCTCGCCGGTCTCGCGACTCGGCTGAGGCCCCTCCCGGCACCGTCCCCGCGGCCCCGGGAAGGGCGGGTATGGCGGGGGCGACTCCACAGGCATGTCCGGATCCGGCCAAAGTGCAGGAATTCCTGACGGCCATGGCCCGCCTCTTCGGGCCTTCAGGCCCCTCCGGTGCGCCTTCGGGCCCCGCGGGCCCTGATGGGGTTGCTCCGGCGTCGCCGACGGCTCCGGCCCCGGCGTCGCCCGTGCCTCCAGCCTCGGTCCCGGCTTCGGCCCCGGCCTCGATCCCGGCTCCACAACCCCCATCAACGCCGGTCGACCTAACGACACCTCCGCCGGCGCCGATGTCTCCGGTGCCGTTCTCGACGCCGCCCTGGGCTCCGGGCGGCGTCGTCCCCAGTTCCTTCCGGCTCCGGACATGGATCCGGACCGAGCGTCGCTCGACGCCGGCTCCGGCGCCGATGGGACCTTGGGTCCCAACTGTCCCTCCTCCTCCTTATTTTGAACCAGAGGAGGACCAGTTGGACTGGGAGGGGTCTGATGACCTTCTGACACGACACTGTCAGTACGATCAGGACTGGACAGAGAGTCTAGGGGAGGCCAGTGGTCTGGATACTTCCCCTGACACTGGCATGCTGTCTCCTCCCGTGGCTACGGAGGAGGGAGCCAATTTCAGTACGGTGTTGCGTAGGGCAGCTGGGGCCTTACGTCTCCAACTCCCTACTTTGACGGTCAAGCCTAACATCTTGACAGAGGTGCTTCAGCCGGCAGCCTCCTCTGCGGAGACTGTGCTGCCGTTTAACGACGCCCTCACTGACGTTCTTTTGGGCGCCTGGTCCAAGCCCAACACAGGGGCTCCTGTGGATAGGAACGTGTCACGACGCCATCGCCCAGCTCCGGGCGACCCCCTGTTTCTCTCTGTTCACCCCACTCCTGAGAGCTTGGTTGTCCAAGCCTCCGCTTCCCAAACCGCCTTCCCTACCGCTCCTCCGGATAGGGAATCCAAACGCCTGGATCAATTTGGGAAGAAGGGTTTTTCTTCCTCCAGTGCTGGCTTGCGGTCCGTTAACACCGCTTGTCTTTTGGGCCGATATACCCACTCCCTGTGGGATTCGGTGGCGGATGTTTTGCCCCAGTGTCCTGAGGAGGTCCAGACACTGCTTTCCCGCGCCATTGCGGAAGGAAGGGATGCGGCTAAATACACTATACGTTGTGGCCTTGACACCGCCCGACTCGCTGGGCAGGTCTATTGCAACGACGGTGGCGCTCTGACGCCACGCCTGGCTGAGAACCACTGGTTTTCAGGGGATGTCCAGAATACTCTCATGGACATGCCCTTTGATGGAGTCGGTCTTTTTGGGTCCAAAGCAGATCATGCGTTGGAGCGCTTTAAGGACTCACGGGCTACTGCCAAGTCCCTGGGCCTTTCTGCTACACGCCCTCCGCTCACTTCTGCTTTTCGCCCCTATCGTGGCCACGGTAGGGGCGCCCCTTCACGTCAGCAGCCCAGCCACCGGCCCGCACAGCAGGCGTCTTCGCGTGGCCGAGGACGTGGATTCCGCCGTGGCGGATCGGGCAACCAGCGTGCGGGTCAGGCCACCACCTCCAACCCGTCCGCGGCCTCCAAGCCCTCCTAGTCCCTCCTTTCAGGTGCACGGCACGCCAGAAGGGGGCAGGGTCCTCCATCACCTTCCCCACTGGCGCACCATCACCTCGGACAGGTGGGTCTTGGACATTGTCCGAAGGGGCTACTCCCTCCCCTTCGAGACCCCCTCCCAGCCATGCCACCTCAATTCCACCGCATGTCAGGGGATCACTTGGTGCTTCTACAGAAGGAAGTCACGGCCCTCTTGTCCAAAAGGGCCATCGAGCATGTTCCGACCCCAGAAGTAGGGCGTGGTTGCTACTCCCACTACTTTCTGGTGCCCAAAAGGACAAGGAGGACATGCGTCCTATCTTGGACCTCCGGAACGTCAATCGCTTCCTCCGGAAGGAGAAGTTCAAGATGCTCACCCTAGCTCAGGTCTTGACTGCCCTCGACCCTGGAGACTGGTTGGTAGCGTTGGACTTGCAGGACGCGTATTTCCACATCCCCGTCCTGCCGGCCCACCGGCGTTACCTTCGGTTCACGGTAGGCCCCGAGCATTTTCAGTTCACCGTGCTCCCCTTTGGCCTTACCAGTGCCCCTCGGGTGTTCACGAAAGTGATGGCGGTGGTCGCAGCTCATCTGCGCCGGGCAGGGGTTTCAGTCTTCCCCTACCTCGACGACTGGCTGCTGAAGGCGGGCTCGTCCCAGGCAGTCGTCTCCCACCTCCAGACTACGGCCGAACTCCTGCACTCGCTGG
The DNA here is from genome assembly GCA_963921515.1 of Calotriton arnoldi. NCBI lineage: Eukaryota > Metazoa > Chordata > Amphibia > Caudata > Salamandridae > Calotriton > Calotriton arnoldi. Next base: position 5,867,805 of record CAWUFW010000017.1, read on the forward strand.
GGTTCTCCATCAATGTGCCGAAGTCGCATCTGATTCCTTCTCCACAGCTCCTTTTCATCCGGAGCAGTTCTGGACACGACGCAGTTTCGGGCCTATCCTCCCGAACGGCGAGTCTGGGATATTCAGGCTATGATTCCGATCTTTCGGCCTTTATCCTGGGTTTCGGTACGGATGACCCTGAGGCTGCTGGGCCTCATGGCCTCCTGCATCCTGCTGGTCAATCATGCCAGATGGCATATGCGGGCTCTGCAGTGGGACCTGAAGTTCCAGTGGGCGCAGCACCAGGGCAACCTGTCCGATCACGTCCAGATCTCGGAGGGGACTGCAAAACAGTTGCAGTGGTGGCTCTCGAACCGGCAATGGGTCATGGGCAGATCCCTCTCCCTTCCCCAGCCAGAGCATACAGTTGTGACGGACGCGTCCCTTCTGGGATGGGGCGGTCACATGGGAGAGGCGGAGATCAGAGGCCTCTGGTCTCCGGCGGAGTCCCGGCTCCATATCAACCTTCTGGAGCTCCGGGCGATCCGACTTGCACTCAAGGCATTCCTTCCCTCTGTCAAAGGGAAGGTAGTGCAGGTGTTCACAGACAACACCACCGCCATGTGGTACTGCAACAAACAGGGCGGGGTGGGGTCTTGGATCCTTTGTCAGGAGGCTCTGCGCCTCTGGACATGGCTGGAACATCAGGGCATGTTCCTGATGGTTCAACACCTGGCAGGTTCCCTGAACGCCAGGGCGGACGAACTCAGCCGCAGGTGCATGATGGATCACGAATGGCGTCTTCACTCGGAAGTGGCGCAAGGACTCTTTCTACAGTGGGGAGAGCCTTGGTTAGATCTATTCGCCACCGAAGAGAACGCGCAATGTCATCAGTTCTGCGCGTTGGAATTTCCAAGGCGGCACTCGCTCGGCGACGCTTTTCGTCACGAGTGGAGTTGCGGTCTATTGTACGCCTTTCCGCCTATACCACTTCTACCCAGAGTGTTGAAGAAGATTCGGCACGACCGGGCCCAAGTCATTCTTGTGGCTCCGGACTGGGCTCGAAGAGTTTGGTATCCCGAGCTACTCAATATGAGCGTAGATCCCCCGATCCGTCTGCCTCTTCGGGAGGATCTTCTGTCGCAGCAGCAGGGGACGGTCCTCCACCCGAACCTGTCCAGTTTACACCTGCTTGCGTGGAGATTGAGCGGCGGCAGTTGATTCCTTTCGACTTGCCTCCCGAAGTTTGTGATGTGATTATGGCAGCCAGGCGTCCCTCCACTAAGGTGGTATACGCCTGCAGGTGGAACAAATTTGTGGCATGGTGCACAGCAAAGGCTGTGAATCCTCTTTCTGAGGTCCTTCTGTTCCTTCTCTCTCTGGCCCAACAGGGTTCTGCCCTGGGTACCATCAAGGGTTATCTTTGTGCTATCTCGGCCTTCCTCAGGCTCCCTGATCAGCCCTCCCTTTTCAAGTCCCCTGTTGTTAACAGGTTCTTAAAAGGCATCACTCACCTCTTCCCTCCTGTTCCGTTTGTGATGCCTCAGTGGGACTTGAACTTGGTTCTTACCTTTTTAATGTGCGCTCCCTTTGAGCCTCTGCATAACTGTCCTCTTCGTCTTCTGACTCTGAAGACAGCCTTTCTGGTGGCCATCACCTCCGCTCGGCGGGTGAGTGAGCTCCAGGCTCTATCTTGCAAACCTCCCTTTCTGTCTGTTCATCCAGACAAGGTTGTTCTTCGGACGCGTCCGTCCTTCTTGCCAAAGGTGGTTACTGCTTTCCACATTGGGCAGACCATCACTTTGCCCACCTTCTTTCCGCCTCCGCATCCTTCCAGAGAGGAAGAGAGGCTCCACCGTCTGGACCCAAAACGTGCGCTCTCCTTCTATATCGACCGCACAAAACACTTCCGGGTGGATGACCAGCTCTTTGTTGGCTACGTGGGCGCCAAAAGGTCGGGCGGTGCACAAGAGGACCATCTCCCGCTGGGTTACCTTGTGCATCAAGACCTGCTATTCTTTGGCTAAGAAGGAGCCTCCTGTTGGGCTGCGCGCCCATTCCACCAGGGCAACGGCTGCTACCACGGCCTTGGGCCGCGGTGTTCCGCTGCCGGTTATCTGTCAGGCAGCTACGTGGGCCTCGCTGCACACGTTTACAAAGCATTACTGCCTTGACAGTAAGGTCCGGAGGGACGGCTTCTTTGGCCGTTCTGTCCTCCAGGACTTCCTTGTCTGATCTTTGTTCGCAGACCCACCACCGGGGTTGGTATTGCTGGGGTATCTATTCTAAGGTAAGGAATCTGTCACTAACGTGTCTCTTTCAGATGCACAAGTTACTAACTTGTGTAACGATATATCTGTAAGAGACAGTAGTTAGTGACAGATTCCTACCGCCCACCCATCCTCCCCGTTCTGCGAACTGATTTCTAGGGTTAAGGACATCCCTTTCAGGGCCCTAGTATTTTTCAGACACCTATGTCAGCTTCTTGCATGGCTCTGCGTTCCTGGCGCGGAAAGTCGTGTACAGAACTGACGTCAGTGCGCAGGGGCGGCGCCTAAGTACTGCCCGCGACGTCATCCCGGCGATCACGACGCCGACGACGGACGCGGAGCCGCACGACGCCGCCTACCGACGCGCAAGGGTACTGCTACGCAAAAACTTTCCGGATCCAGCCTGACGCCTGGGGATATTCTAAGGTAAGGAATCTGTCACTAACTACTGTCTCTTACAGGTATATCGTTACACAAGTTAGTAACTTGTGCATCTAGTCCTTTGCAAGTCAAATTTAAGATTTTTTGGGCAGATACTCTGACCCAATAGGAGATCAGGATACAGACAATGACAATATCTTTTTTCCTCAATCTTTGGCGGAGCCTTATGGTGCTCTACAGGATGCTAGTGGTCTGGATACTTCTCGAGAGGTTGATATTCATCCACCACCAGGTCCGACTCCAGCTGATATTTCTCCCTACCACAACGTCTTTAAGAAAACAGCTGATGTTTTAAAACTGACCTTGCTTTCAGCTGAGTCGAGAAATAACTTCTTCACAGATGTTTTACAATCATCCACGTCTGCTGCAGAACCTCTGCTTTTTTTTAATGAAGCTTTTGTTATTCCAGTAAAAGATATATGGTCAAAACCTACTTCCATACCTGCACCGAATCGGTCCACTGCACTCAGTTATAGACCTGCCGCTGGTAAACCATCTTTTCTATCGGCTTATTCAGTTGCTAGAGCTATAGGCACCTCTTTCTCCCTTCATTGCCTAGCCTGGTTAAGGTCCACTGGTTTTTCTTTTGATGTGCTAAACACTGTGATCGACATGCCATTTGAAGCAAAACAGTGTTTGACCAAAATGCAGATGTTGTGCTGAAAGGTTTCAAATTAGGAGAAGCAATTGAGATATTTGTGTCTTCGGGTTCCCCAAAAACACTTCTGCATTTTTCAGAAATTAGTAGCTTTTTAAAATCACTTCATCATAGACAGCGGGTACCTTATTAACAACAACAAAGCCCGATACTGCGCCAATATAGAGGCAGCGAACGCTGTCGCCAACCACTACAACCATCCCTGTGTCCATAACATCTCTGTTCCACCAGGAAACCCCATTTAGCTTGCCTGTGATGGAACTTGTGACTTGTTGGAAGCCAAGTTTCTCTCTTTCTTCCAGCCTGGAAACTCATAGCATTGGACCAATGGATCCTTCAAATAGCTGATCCTTATTACGCCCTCTTCGTTACTTTTCATAATGGGATAATCTGCTCATTCTGCAGCAGGACGTGGCAACCCTGCTACAAAAGAGAGCAGTGGAGTTGGTGCCAGAGCAAGAAATTGGGCAGGGATGCTACTCACAGTACTTCCTTAATCCCAGGAATGATGGCAGTCTTCATCCAATCCTAGATCTCAGGTTCTTGACCTTTTTCCTCTGCAAGGAAAAGTGTAAGATTCTATCCCTGGCTCGGTTTTGTTTGCATGGGTTGAAGAGGAATGGGTGTTCTCTCTTAACTTACAGGACCTGTACTTTAATATACCAATCCTGAAAGCACACAGGAAGTACTTGTGTTTTGTAGTGGAGTCCACTCATTACCAATTTGCAGTACTTCCATACGGGGTAACTTTAGCACCTCAAGTCTTCACCAAGGTGATGACGATAGTACCAGCCTATCTCAGAAAATCAGGAAGCCTGGTGCTTCCGTACTTGGACGAGTGGTTGCTCAGGGTCCAGTTGTTATGAGCCCCAATGTACCCCAATATAGGCCTAGGTAGTTGCACTACCTTTTACCTACATTTGTCCTACCTTGCTCTACATAACGGTTCTGGCGCTGACCTTTTACCTAGTTAAGTGCTGAATAAATGTTGTGTGGTTTTCTCCGAAAAACTAGCCTCATTTATTATGCATGAGGATTGTTAGTATCACAGCAGGATTACCATCTTCTACATAATAACTCTGTATAAGGTTCATCACTATCGTCATCATCGGCCGACATGCCCACTGTACAATGACACATCTATGGAAAGCCCCCTAGGGTACCTTTTGGGTATATAAACATCACCTCGTCACTGGGCAAACCAGAGGAGAAGCTTCCATGCTGACACGTTGACAAGAGACGCTCCAGCACGCAGTAGTCTGACATCCCTCGCGGGGTGTCCAGATCGAGACCAAGACGGGGTCCTTCGTTCTCTCACATCAGGTAATGGCATTGGCTCTTTCCCAGGGGGATTCTTGGCTCTACACCTACATACATGCTAGGTACACTCAGCTACATCTAGTTAGGGTTGCATCGTAGGAGAACGCATTATTATTGTCATGTATCTATATGCCGGCATATATTCATTGTTTTAGCACTATGGTAGAATTCTACCTTCTATTAGTGCTTATAACCGTCTATATCTGTTTCTGTCTAATGGCTGTTGCATCACACGTATTTTATACTAGAATGATACTGGTTCAATAAATGCTTATTGAAAACGTCTCCACCGTTTATTCTGTATATCTCTCTGAGACCGAGTGAGCACGAGTGACTGAGCGAAAAGTACTGTACTGTTTCCACGATCCCTGAGGGGTCAGGGTTGTCATGATCGATAATTGCCAGAAACTATTTGCTCCTTGGTAAGAGGGGCTCATAGTGGCACTGTGAGTTAGCTGGTCCAACAGACTAACATATCCTTCAGGGGTATCTGGAATCAGTCTGGACACCAATCCCTTAGTTTATGTTGTCTAAACGCGCAGATCCTATATAGATTTGTAGGACCTACATGACATAGTCTCAGCAGATAGTGTCGTATCACCTGCACACAACAGTATGTCTCCTGTTCTGGTTGTTTTTTTTTTCATCAACAAACCCAAATCTCACCTGGAGCTCTCACAGCGCCTTCTGTTCTTAGAGATAGTACTGGACACAACATCCTTCCAAGCGTTTCCTCTCCTTCAGAGGCTCTGAGACATTCAAGATATGATTCAGATGTTTTGGAAAGGTGCTCAGATTCTAGTCCTGAAGGTGTTACACCTGCTTGCTCTGTTGGCTTCTTGCATCCTGTTGGTCACTTTTGCACAATGGCACATGTGGGCTTTCCAGTAGTTCTCCGCAGGCAGTGGTTCCAACACAAGGGAAGTCTGATGCAATAGTAATTTCTCTGAATGATGCTGCGGACTTACTTCGGTGGTCAGTAAAGGGAAACCTATGAAGAGGAGAGCCTTACTCACTCTAAGATCAGTGACCACGGTGGTGACAATGCATCCACCCTTGGGTGGGGTGCTCACCTGGAGGACTTGGAGATCAAGGAACTCTGGTCTCCAGAGGAGTGAGTTCTTCACATCAACCTGCTAGAATTGAGGGCAGTATGATTAGTGCTCAAGGCCTTCCTTGCCTTGCAACTAGTCTGTCCAGAACTTCACAGACAAAATAGCCAGATCACGTATGTCAACAAATAGGGAGGGGTAGGGTCCCATGTTCTGTGTCAGTAAGCATTAAGGCTCTCTACTTGGGAACCTCATCAAGGAATTTGGCTTTTCACAAACCATCTGGCAGGCTCCCTGGATAACAGAATCGACAGTGTGAGTCGGTGTCATTTAGCCGATGATGAGTCACGAATTCACTTCAGATGCAGTCCATCACATCCTTGCTCTGTGGGTACCCGTCAGGTGGACTTGTTTGACCTAAGACAATGCCCATTGCCCGATGTTCTGTGTAGCCTCCAGTATCCTTTGTAATGGGTCATGGGGGATGTGTTTCAGTTACAATGGAACTTTCCACTTTTCTGTGCTTTCCCTCCTATACCCTTTATTCCTTGAATGTTGATGAAAATACACCAGGATTGTGTGCAAGTTATCCTCATTGCCCTGGATTGAGCGAGAGGATGTGGTATACAGACTTCCTGCATTTCTACTGTCGTGCCCCACTCCATCTTCCACTCACTGTGGACCTCCTCTCCCAATCTGAGGGTCAAGTAGTACAATTCAACCTCCAGATCCTCCACTTACAGGCTTGAAGATTGAGCAGGGAAGGTTAACTTCTTTCCACCTGCAACCTGGATTGGTCAACGTCATCCTTTAAGACAGTTGCCCTTCAACGAAATGGGTTTATTCCAGAAGGTGGAATATGTTTGTTAAGGAATACAACATGAAGCCTTTCAAAGCCACTCTTTCTGAGCTTCTTTGATTTGTGGTTTTGCTCGCCCAGCATGGCTGTGCAGTGGGCATGGTAAACAGTTTTATTGCTGCATTGGCAATGTTTCTTTGGCTCCTGGATCAACCGTCACTGTTGAAATCACCCACAGATATTCATTTTGTCAAAGGGTTAAATGCCTCAGTGGGATTTAAATTTAGTATTAGCTTCTTTTAATGCAGGCCCCTCTTGAGCCCCTTCAGAGTTGACAATTATGTCCTGTAGATCTCCAAACTGTGTTTTTTGTTGCGATTACATCAGGCAGATGCATTGGCGAATTGTAAGCCCTGAGCATCAAGCCTGCATACACAAAGCTCTCCCAAAACAAGCTAGAACGTTGCATGAAAGCTTCCCTTCTTTCCAAGGTGGTTTCATCTTTTCATTAGAGACGGGCAATCGCTCTTCCTACCTTTTATTCTCCTCTTTATTTGTTTAAAAAAGAGAAAAGATTGCATAGACTAGATCCAAAACAGACACTTAGTTTATATATTGAAAGAACACATTTCAGAATTGATGACCAGCTTTTTGTAGGATACACTGTCTACAGAAAAGGTAAAACAGTTAAAAAAAAAAAAGAACAATATCATGCTGGATAATTCTCTGCACTAAGATATGTTATGTTCTAGCAAAGAAAGACCCCCCTCAAGTCCTTAGAGCACATTCCATCAGGGCAAAGACTTCTACCTCTGTTCTTACCAGGGTAGTTCCTGTTACGGATATATGTCAGGCAGCAACTTGATGCTTCCTTTATACCTTTGTCAGACGTTATTGTCTGGATTCTAAAGTACTTTTGGAAAGGCTCTTCGCATGTTTCATGCTTCAAGATTTTCTAGTCTGACCATTTCTTCAGACTCTCTACCTAGAGAGGTACTACTTTAAATTCTCTTCACAGGTGAGGAATCTGCAGGCATTAGTATCCATCAGACGATCTATCTAGCGAATACTCTACCTGAAGATTCCTCATCGCCCTTCCCTCCTCCCGGTTCAGAAGAAAGCTAACATATGCCCAACATTAGTAGTATTAATAATAAAATAAGATCCCAAGTTAGATTTCTCTGCATTGTGTAACAGCGTGATGTCATTTATACTCAGCCTCAAAAGGCACATGAAAAAACTGACAGGAACTGCTGTTGGTGCACCAGTCCTGGTGCACTATAGGTAGGAGCCAGTGTCATCATAGAGATGCTATCCCTGACGTTGCCATGAAACCATCGCCTCCTACCAATGCTGAGGAGCTATGCTTAAACTTTTCTGGATCAAGTCAGACTCCTGGGAATATTTACAGGTGAGGAATCTGTAGGTAGATGGAATATTCATCAAAAAGATTGTTACCGAATGCAAGTAACTTTTTCTTCTAGGGCCGGTGACATATGTAATTGTAGGTGGCTTAATTAAACCCAGAGTTATCACTGCAAGTGAGATTGTGCCATTATTAATGAGGGTCTTATCTCTATATAGATTATTGAAATTATCACCTCCACAGTGACTTGAAATTCCATCGTCCTATGCAGGCTCTCAACATGATCACCCTTATAAACACAACATATTATGTTTTTATTGTCTGTTATGGTGATCACACCTATATAGATTATATAGATTCTTGAAAATCATAACTTCTGTCTGTGTCATCATCCCTGCAATAGGTATCACCACCATTACTTTTTAGTCTCACAACATAAACCATAAATACTCCCAATGTGAACCACGCCACTAATAAATAGCAACATGCCTATTTGGAACCCCTTCAGCACCCCTTTCATATTCACTGTCATTCTCTTATCCTTAAGTAGCATAAAGGATAATGGGAGAATTCAGAAACTTATAAGTACTATTCCATTAAAGGAAAGACACAGAAGGTAGTGTTTTCAACTATATTGTAACATTTCTTTGTATTTGTTGGGAAACAGAGCCATTACAACACGACCGTTACGAGGCATTACCTTTACAATGTGGTTGTTACAACGCAACTACCATTACCACGCATAACCTTTATCACACAGGATTTTGCAACGCATGTGCCTTTACCACGCATGCCTTTACAACGAAAAGGCAAGGTTGGTAAAGGCATATGCGTGGTAAAGGGAAATGTTGGTATTTGAGGTAAGTATTAGGTGATTTCTGTGAAGGAGAACCTCTTTTGAAGACATTTGTCACGCGCCGATCCTTGGGCGCGAAGCAACGTTGCACTGGGACGTGAGGAGGGCGACAAAACGAGGAAGTTGTTGTGGAGGGATTGGGGAAACATGTCGTAGCCCCCCGCTTGGCGTGGAATTGTAACAGATCACCGAACCACACCGAGGTAAGGGAGTAGCTGGATCACGTGCCAGAGGGGACGCAGTTGAGTTGCTAACTACCGATGGGTAGGTTCGTTAGCTCCATGGTGCAAGGATATTAAAAAACAGCACTGAACAACTGTAGTCCCAATCGTGACAAGGCAAGTGAAGGCGCTGAGAGGATACGCGTATACACTTGTAACGGAAACGATTGAAGGGCGTCGGATGGTCAGCAACCAAGTGTCAATGAGAACATCCTTTGATCAAAAAGCAACGGGATACAATGTGAGCGGCAGATTAATGTGTAACTGACTGATTATACATGTAGATATGAATAGCGGCAATACAAGTGAATAAGGGTTACTTGGAATGCGGTGTGAGTGGAAGTAATTTAACAGTGAACAACACAAGTCGAGAAACATAGAGCACAACATTTAAAAGGAAAGAGGTGAAACAGAGCCCTTACAATAATTCATGATAGAGGAGAGACAAGCAAAATGGAGAATAGCTGTGGAAACTACATTCCAGGAGGGTGTTAATGCCATGGGAAGTGGAATTGCATCTAATGTCATAAACAAAACACCAACTCAGTTGGTAAGAGATTTGGAAAAAACAAGACGGATAGAGGCAAAGCAGTGGTGGGAGATGACTTCTCTCACCAAATATTTGGAGTGTAAAGGAATCCCCAGATGGTTGAGGATTATGTTACTACCGACATATGAGGATAGGTTTTATGACGTTACAACGCATGCTTTTACCCCGCATGCCGTTACAACACAATTTTTTACCCCGACTTGCTGTCGGGAGTGCGCTGGAGTTTGGAATAGTATAATTTACTATTTCAACTCCAGTGTGTGCAACAGTAGGGAAGGTGTTGGAGTTAAATCCAACACCTTACACCCCCTACAGCAAGCCATTTTCGTTGTAATGGCATGCGGGGTAAAAGCATGCTTTGTAATGCATGCGTTGTAACGGTTGTTTCCCATGGGGATATGGACGAAGATCTAATAGATGAGTAGTGCGGAAACACAGAAGAGTGTTTAGTGAAATTAATGAGAACCCTAGTAATACATGCTGAGAGGAAAATGAATCTGCAGACTGCGAAGATTGAAATACTGAATAAGGAATTTGATAAATATAAGGAGGAGTCAGCTGTAAAGGATTCAATATCGAAGATGGAGAAATCACTGCGAGAGTACGATGAGGAAATTATGGAGCGCAAAGCTATAAAATTTACGAGGGACAGGTTGGATTACCAGTATGGCCTTGTGTACACCTTTGCAAGAAAATGTGACAGTTTGAGGGCGAAAGAAAAAACAGGTCTGCAACAGAGAAATAACCAAACTGAGAGTGAAATGAGCTCTGAGGCCTGATCAAGTGCAGATGAAGCCTCAACTGATAAGGTGGGTTTTCACAGGGAGTTGCGGCTACTGAGGATGACTATACGGCAAGGGGCAGAGGGCAACAAAACAACGAAAAAGAAACTGTAGAACAGGAAGGGGAAAGTGGACGAGGAAAGAACGGAGCCCGCAAATAGGTCCAGCAAAGCTGGGCGAGAAAGAAAAGCCCCTTGTGATGAATATTTCATCAGTCACGCTCAATGCCAATCAGGAAAGAACCTCAACTTGGGTTTAACATTTTGTCCGTTAGCACGACCTGATTTTACAGACTCAAGAATAGAACTATATAAATATGTCAGAAAATTGAAACTTCACAATTATCATCAGATGAAACCCAAGAAAAGTGGCAGTGTTGTTCAAGCACAATTGAGGCCTTCTTCTTTCAAAATTTCGGATGCCCCAGATCTTATCAACATACATGATCTGGCCATGTGAATCAATGGAAGTTTCAAATACTAATGCGGATGTATCATCCAATGTCAATAACGAGTTGAGAGAGGCATCGTGTTGTAACACCTTGAGAGATATTGGGTTTGAAACAGACCATCAAGTAGAAAGTGGCTTAAAACAGCGGAGCAGATTTTGTCTTCAATTACCCCTGGGAATCGCATTGATTTGTTTCAGGAGCTAGTGATAGAGGGTCTAACTGACCTCTGAAAAAAATGGCAGAACAATCCGAAAAAGAGCAATTTTTCTTCAAAGGATTGGAAGAACATTAATGATTTGAAAATCAATTCATCATTGATCATAAAGCCCTCTGATAAAGGGGGAATCATTGTCCTGATGGACCAGCAAACATATCTATTAGAGGTCAGGAGACAACTGATTAATATTGTACACTACACCTGCCTTGATGAAAATCCTTTAAAAGATTTGGAGGAGAAATACCATCTAAAATTGAGATCATGGCGTTACTCAAATCTCTTGGAATGGGATGAATTCCAATATTTGAAAGTGGAAAACTCTAAGATCACAACCATTTATCTCCCACCAAAAATACATAAATGTAGCACTAACCCACCAGTGAGGCCTATAGTCAGTTCAGTTGGTTCTCTATTGGAAAACAGCTCAAGATATATGGATTTGTTTTTGCAGGAATATGTAACCGGTTTACCATCATATCTGAAGGACAGTACGGATTTTTAAAGAAAATTGGATCAAATCCCTTGGAAACAGGAATATATAATGGTGACACTAGATATGGTCTCATTGTATACGTCCATAGAGCACAAAAACGGAATTCGGGCATGTGAATACTTTCTGAGGGAGCGCCCTATAGAATGGTATGATCATACACAAATGCTGCTGGAAATGTTGAAATATTGCCTTACGCACAATGTTTTTATATTTAACAGCAAGTATTTTTTACAACTACAGGGTACGGCGATGGGCACCTCCTTCGCCCCCACATACGCAAATCTGTTTATCGGGTGGTAGGAGAAGGTGGTGGCCTGGGCCCAAGAAAATGATATCTTTACTGGGAAAATTGAGATGTGGACCCAGTTCATAGACGATTTATTTATCCTATGGGAAGGCAGTGAGAATAAACTGGTTGACTTCCTGGAAGCACTGAACAGTAATGAACTTAATTTGCAGTTCAGGAGTACTCGGAGCTACGTTCACTGTGACTTCTTGGATGTTGAAATAGAGGTGGTTGATGACACACTAACCATGAAGATTCATAGAAAACCAACTGCGACCAACTCCCTATTACATGCGAACAGTGTCCCCCCGGATGCTTTAAAATGGAGCATTCCTTAAAGTCAAATGCTGAGGGCCAAGAGAACATGTTCCACAAAGGAGTTGTACATCAAAGAGATAGGTGGCATGGTCAAGCGTTTCCTCAAAAGAGGATATCCTAAGAGTGTCTTGAAAGATGCTAGAAAAAAAGCTGGTGAGAAAACAAGAGACCAACTGCTATATTTACAGAGTAACAGCCCAAAAGAAAAATGTCATGAGGTGAAAAGATTATTTTTGGAACATAATACAGCGCAATCAAATATCAAGAGAGTCCTGCAAAAAAACTGGTATGTCTTAAAGAAGGACGAGCACCTGAAGGATATTGTAGAGATGGGGCCTCGAATAACTTCCAAAAAAGCGAAATCTTTGGGAGACATTTTGACCTCCAGTTGTAATCGCCCAAAACAAGAGCAAAAAAATGGCTTTCTGCGAATATGGGAGGCTTTATGAAATGTAGCTCCTGTAAAGCGTGCAAATATGGTTCAAACTGCAGGAGTTACCGAACCTTTGAGGGCCATGAGGTGAAAATCAATGATCGCATTACCTGCAATGCGGACTATGTGATTTATGATCTCTGATGTGGATGTGATCAGCTATATGTGGGTAGCACCATAAATAAGTTAAAACTGAGAATATTATAGCACATCCGAGCTATAAGGAATGGTGAAAGGAGTTACCCTATGGCCTGCCATCTTCAACAATTCCATAATCTATCTTTGACAACTTTTAGCTATTGTGGAGTTAAGCACATTCGGGCCAATCCAAGAGGAGGTGATCGAGAGAAAGTATTAAGGAAGCAAGAATCACGTTTGGTATTGTCAATAGGAATGAAGATACCTTGAGGAAACAATGCAGATGCTGAACTATATGTAAACTTGTAAATTGGACATTGTGTAGAATATTGATTTGACTTTTTAAATTTTGTAGAGACTATGCACTTTATAGGGATGAGATTGAATAATTTGGTAGTATGTAGATTATGACAATTGGTACTTTCCTTCTCTCTTATCCCATATACATTTAATACCAGTTTCCTTTGGGTTCTGGGATACCAATTAACCGATTCAAAGATCTAGGTTGTGTGGAATGTCAATGTTGAATTTGTATGATATTACACAATCTTACCTTGGGTGCAAATTGCATATTGGATGTTTTTTTGCCATGAACAGTGTGTCTTTCTTTTGCATCTAGGAGAATTTACATTATTGGGTTCTTTGGACTCGAGTAATATGCACCTTATGAGCATCAAGCACTTTTTATGTGGGTTACATACATCCGATTTTATGCATTTATGAAATTGAATATCTTTTACGTGACTTAGATGATGTGCCCAATGGTAACTTTAACAGATTTGCAATTGCAAGAGTGAATATGATTATACATTGTGCACTTTAGGAGCACTTATGCACTTTAAATATGCATTTTTGTACTGTAAAGTATTATATGGTTGCGTATACTAGATTCCCAAAGTTATGAAATAGCACATCTGTCATAATACCCAAGTATTGTGCTTAATAGTATCCTTACAGGGTCTACAATTTGGAGAGTAATGTAAAATATCATACATCTTGACGCACCATGCACTTTGAGGATAATTAAATTAAAAAGAATTATTGGACTTACCGGCTCAGGAAATTGACAAAATGATAGAATAATTAGGGGCAGCACGAATGGATGTTTTTGTATTCTATGATAGAAAAAATGTTAAAATAAATGTTCAAGGAAAACGTTCATGAAATTAATGGAGGTTGAAATTTGCCACTGCGGTCTCTGTAGAGTTGTTGTTCTAGTGTTGTAGGGTCACTGAATTGAAGAAAGGACTGTTATAAGTATGCTATGCACCGCAATGTTTGTGAGACCCAGTTTAAGGCGTCAGCCGAAACATATCGGTTGTTATTTGATTTGGATTTGTGCCACATAAATATGCGGCGTTCACCAAATATAGAGCACCCTGCAACACCAGTGACAGTGTGAATCTGCTCACCTCATATGTCTGTTTTTGAAGCAACGATTTTAAGCATAGGATGAGCACAGTGCCATCCACGCCGAGCGAGAAAGGGACAAAGTCCTTTGCCATTTATACAGCAGAGCCTTTAAGCATAGGATTAGCAACGTGCCCATCCATGCCGATCCGTAAAATGACAAAAGACTTTTGCCACTCCAGGCACATTATTACAGCTTTGGATTGGTCAAATACCATCCAAGTCAACCTGGAATGCATAAAAGCAACCCCTGGCACGTGTTTAGCTCTCATTAGAGGTCTTCAGAGTAGTATAGCTTTGTCCAGACACAAGGGAGCACCCAGTATAAGTCAAAACAATACCCTTTCAGGCTTAGAGTGCTCAATAAATTATGCAAAATAGGAAGCAGAGAACTCTTTGTCCCTTTCTAGCTTGGCGTGGATGGCACTCTGCTAATCCTATGCTTAAAAACTTTGCTAGAAAAACAGACATTTGAGGTGAGCAGATTCAGAGTGTCGCTGGTGTTGCATGGTGCTCTATATAGGAGCTTCTCTCCTTTTGGGAACTACCCAAAGTTCTCTGCTTCCTAATTTGCATAATTTATTCAGCACTCTAAGCCTGAAAGGGTATTGTTTTGATATATATATATATATACATATATATATATATATATACACACATATACATTTATATTGGGGATTTTTGTTTTTGTTTAAGATCGTTATAGGTTTTTGTGTGGCAGGGGAATTTTTAGGGTTTAGGGTGGGTATGGGTTTTTGGGTGGCAAGGGAATTTTTACGGTTTCGGGTGTGTATGGGTTTTTTGGTGGCAAGGAAATTTTTATGGTTCAGGGTGGGTATTGGTTTTTGGGTGGCAGGGGAATTTTTAGGTTTTAGGGTGGGTATGGGTTTTTGGGTGGCAAGGGAGATGTATATTACCTACTGGCGGTCGCCAGTAGGTAGTTATAGTTAGGACCAAAGTTTCCAAAGGAAAAGCATTTTTTGTTTTGTCAATCACTTCGGCGCCGTTTGACGAATCTCCAATAATTTTTCACAAAACTTCCAGTTTTTGGTTTAGCTGCTGTGTTGAAAGTTTCGGGCCAAGAAAAAAGGGGGGTCCCAAAACGTTTTTTCCCCTTGTAAAGTCTATGGGTATTTTTCATTTTTTAACTACAGCCTGAAATGCTGAATGGAATTACTCAAAATTTGGCAGAAAGCTAGATGTTGGCCCAGAAAGCGTGCTTTTTGTGATTTGGTGTAAATCCATTCAGTAGTTTTTGAGATATCTAGCTTTAAAAAATATGGATATCTGGGGACGTGAGTCCTTGCAGTGGACTTGCGAATCCTTTTAAAATTTGATTGGCTTTCAGCACTTCAACCAGGAAGTGTTCGCAGCCATCTTGAGACTCGGCTTGAAGCCGAGTCCCAGGAAAAAAGTAAAAAAAGAAAAGGGGGCAGGGTAGGAATACCCTGACCCCCCAGATATGGTGGGGGACCCTGAGGGAGGATAAGCGGAAAATGTAAAAAAAAAAAAAAAGAGCAAGCGCGGGCTCCCGCGTTTGCTTTGCAATAACCCTCGGGTGTGCCAGATCCCAGGGGCGTTGTGCAAATGTAGGAGTGGGGCTCATAGAGCCCCTCTCCTATGGCTATACAAAGCCCCGGGGACCGCCACCTCCCCGGGGCACTGTTGTATAAAAATGCAAGGGGGCCCACTCTGCCCCCTCCGCTGCCCCGGGGACCACCACCTCCCCGGGGCACAAATACAGTAATGAAGGGGGTCCGTTGCGGACCCCCGGCCCTGGGGACCGCCACCTCCCCGGGGCTTACTTCACAAAGGAGGGGGGCACAACCCCCCCTCATGGAACTCTACATGGCCGTGGTCGAGCCCCATCCCCCAGAGCCGGCTCCAACAATTTCCTGGGGAACACCGCTCCCGCCATGCCATAGCAAACCTGCTCTGCTTTCAGCAAGCAAGAGAAAAAATGCTCTTGCTTGCTAAAAGCAGAGCAGTGTCTTAGGGAAACAGACATTGCTTTGGGATCCAGAGAGCTGCATGTCAGCAGCTCCCTGGGTCCCACAGCAATTCCGACTCCTGCAGGAGGCGGGGAGAGGCCAGGCCCCAGGGGATGGGGTCCCCGGGACGAAGTTGTCCCAGGGACGGGGGGCTGCGGGGGCCCCTATCCCAATTTTAAAAAAATTAATACAGGCCTGGCCTCGGGGGATGGGGTCCCCGGGGCCAGTATCGGGTCGGACGGGGGGGCCACGTGGCCCCCCTCCACTTTTTCTTAAATAAAAAATATATAAAAAGCTAACTATACTATTACAGGGACGTTATAGTTAGGAATTAGCATTTAAAAAACCTTAGAAATTCACTGAAAAAAACAAAGGTTACAGGGACATTATAGTTAGGACATGGAATAAAAAAACCTTAGAAATTCATTGGAAAAAAACAAAGGTTACAGAGACGTTTTAGTTAGGCTCAGGTTTCACTCGTACAAAACCAGAGAAATTCAGCAGTAACAGGAGGGGTAGTTGGCCCCCAAGGACCCTCAGAAGTAAAGTGGACTTTATTCCCCAACCATTAGTGCACCACGAGCCACGTTTGCAGAGTGGTGGAGAAAGGGGGCGTGGTCTCCGAAGATCTCTTAGCAATCCCACTGTGTGGGACTTATTGGAGATAACAGGAGGGGGTTCGCCCCCAAGGACGTCTTTGGGGGCCAGCTACCCCTCCTCTTACCTCCAGTAAGGCCCATACAGTAGGATTGCTGAGACTTGATAGGAGGCCACGTCCCCTTTCTCCACCACCCTGCTAACGCGCCTCCTGGCTCACTACTAGTAGGGGAAGGAAGTCCCCTTGGCTATTAAGGGTCCTTGGGGGCCAACTATCCCTCCTGTTACCTCCAGCAAGTCCCACAAAGTGGGTTTGCTGAGAGGTTTTTGATGGCCACACCCCCTTTGTCCACCACTCTGTAAACGTGCCTCCTGGCGCGCTACTAGTTGGGGGATGAAGTCCCCTTGGGTCTTGAGGGTCCTTGGGGGCCAACAACCCCTCCTGCTACCTCCAGTAAGATCCACACAGCTGGATTACTGAGAGGTTGTCAGAGGCCACGCCCCCTTTCTCCACCACTCTCCAAACGCACCTCCTGGCGCACTGCTGCTTGGGGGAAGAAGTCCACTTTAGTCCTGAGGCTCTCAGGAAGCAAGAGGGCCTCATGCCCCCACCAGCATTGGTGGAGAAAGGGGGCGGGGCCTCTGGCAAGTTGGCAGCTTTTTTTTTTCTATTTTTTTGTTTTTAGGAAGGGGGGCGCCCCTCCCGGGCTAATTTCAGCCCCGGTAACCCCATCCCCCGGGGCCTGCCCCCTTCTTTTTTTTTTTTATTAAAAAAAGGGAGGGGGGGGCTGCGCAGCCCCCTCGCTGGCCGATATCGGCCCCGGGGACCACATCCCCTAGGGTCAGGTCTTTATTTATTTATTTTAAATGGGGAGAGGGGCCAGCATGGCCCCCCTCCCCCGGTCAACTTCTGGCCCGGGGACCGCATCCCCCGGGGTCTGGCCTCTCTGTTGGGGTCCGCGGGGGGAGCCTGAAGGCCCCAGCGGTCCCTGCCGACTCCCCGCCTCCTGCGGGAGCCGGCCTTGCTTTGTGACCCAGGGAGCTGCTGACATGCAGCTCCCTGGATCCCAAAGCAATGTCTGTTTCCCAGCTCACTTCACAGCGAGCAGGGGAACAGACACTTCTCTGCTTTCAGCAAGCGATAGCATTTTTGCTCTTGCTTGCTAAAAGCAGACCAGGTTTGCTATGGCATGGTGGGAGCGGTGCTCCCACCATGCCATAGCAAACTACAATGTCCCGGGGTGGGCACCCCGGGACATTGCTGGAGCCAGCCCTGGGGGGTGGCGGTCCCCAGGGCCATGTAGGGCTCCACGAGGGGGGCCATGTGAAGTAAGATCTGGGAAAGTGGTGGTCCCCGGGGCCGGGGGTCCACAACGGACCACCTTAATTGCTGTATTTGTGCCCCAGGAGGTGGTGGTCCCCGGGACTGCGTGGGGGGCATAGGGCCTCCCCCTCATTGTTTTTTTATAATTATTTAATGTATGTGCTATTTATTTGAGCCCCGGGGAGGTGGCGATCCCTTGGGCTGCAGGGGAGGCCGTAGGACCTCTCCCGCATTATTTTAATCTAACATTTGTGCCCAGGATAGGTGGCGGTCCCCGGGGCTGCGGGAGGGCCGCAAGGCTTCCCCGCATATATTAATGATGCTGCCACGGGGAGCTGGCGGTCACCGGGGCTTTGAATAGCCCTAGGAAGGGGGCCCCGTGCGCCCCCTTCCTACATTTGCACAATGACCCTGGGACCTGGCCCACCCGGTGATTATTGCACAGGCTTGCTCCTTTTTAAAAAAAAAAAATTATTTTGCTGCGGATTCACAGATCCACACACGAGTCCACGGCAAAATAAAAACCCCTAGGGGACCCCACTCCACATCTGGGGGTTCAGGGTATTCCTACCCTGCCCCCTTTTCTTTTTTTCTGGGACTTGGCTTCAAGCCGAGTCTCAAGATGGCTGCCAACACTTCCTGGTTAAAGTGTTGACAGCCAATCAACTTTTAGTAGGATTCACAAGTCCACTTTAAGGATTTACGTCACCAGATATTTATATTTTTTAAAGATAGATATCTCAAAAACTACTGAACGGATATACATCAAATCACAAAAAGCACTCTTTCTGGACCAACATCTAGCTTTCTGCCAACTTTGGTTTAATTCAGTTCAGCAGTTCGGGCTGAGGTCATGTTCAAAAAATGAAAAATCCCCATCGATTTAACATGGGGAAAAACTGTTTTGGAGCCCCCTTTTTTCTCAGCCCCTGCTTGAGGAATCACCCCAAAACTTTCAACACAGCAGCTGAATCAAAAAGGGGAAGTTTTGTGACAATATTGTGGAGATTCATCAAGCGGCGCCAAAGTTATTGGCAAAATAAAAAACACTTTTGCTATGGAAACTTTGGTCCTAACTATAACTACTTACATGCGACCACCAGTAGATTGTATCTATGTATATCTAGGTGTATCTATGTATATCTATGTATATATGTATATCTATGTGTATATGTATATCTACGTATATATGTATATATATATATGTGTGTATATATCTATATATATGTATGTGTGTGTATATATACATATAAATGTTGCAGGCTCAAAGGTCACCCAAAACTACCGAACTCTGGACTGGTGCTTTCTCCATAAAAGTGAGGGTGAAATCACTTGATAATCTTAAAGACAGAAGGGCACGGAGCACTCACAGGACATTTAAGGATTTTAATCTTGAGCAAATGCATTTCGGCGTACTGCCTTCTTCAGTGCTCATTCATTAGCACAATGGTTTGCATGTGTTTTGTATATATATATATATATATACATATAGCAGCATTTAGACATTGGTTTTTAAAGGGAAAATATGCTGCTTTTCAGAAATGAAATGAAATGACTTTACTTCTGTTTTTAAGTGCGCACTCTGTGAGGTAATTTGACCAGCGTCTTCATAAACCACGTGGTCATTTAAATACAGAGATACTTACCCGTGATCAAGGCTCGTGTAGAGCAGAAACGCGTATCTCTTTTCGGCAATAAAAGCGCTTGAAATCACTTTTAGCAGGAGTCAGTGTCTCTTTCCAGGAGAGAAGGAGTGTGTTTGGAGGTAATTACGGGAGGCTCAGTTCCCGTACACTGACCCGCCCTGCTGGGGTCTGGGGCTGGCGTTTATGGAGCAAAGTGTGTTAGATATATATATATGTATATCTGAAAGAGACACGTTAGTGACAGATTCCTTACCTTAGAATATCCCCAGGCGTCAGGCTGGATCCGGAAAGTTTTTGCGTAGCAGTACCCTTGCGCGTCGGTAGGCGGCGTCATGCGGCTCCGCGTCCGTCGTCGGCATCGTGATCGCCGGGATGACGTCGCGGGCAGTACTTAGACGCCGCCCCTGCGCGCTGACGTCAGTTCTCCTTTTTCCGCGCCAGCAAGCGCAGATCCGGGAAGAGCAGTGCCCTAGTCATTTTTTGACTAACTTTTTTGGTGAATTTTTTCACTGTTTTCTTCATATCGACTCCAAGGTGTCGTAGGGATGCCCGGCTTTAAACGTTGCGACGCCTGTGCTCGGATGATGTCCATCACAGACCCGCATCTGGAGTGTCTCTTCTGCCTCGGGCGAGACCACGACACGAAGTCGTGTTCCGACTGCCGGTCCCTAAACCCGAAAGCTTTGCGAGAGCGGTCTCGAAAGCTCCTCGAGGCCCGGCAGTCGGCTCCGCGCCACACCAAGCCCCGGTCGCGTGAGAGGTCGAGGGGTCGGTCGCGGAGTCCTCGCCGGTCGTCGGGATCCAAGTCTTCGTCGTCCGGTAAGTCTAAACACAAGAAGTCCAAAAGCATCATCGCTCTAGGACTTCGCCTCGCCGGTCTCGCGACTCGGCTGAGGCCCCTCCCGGCACCGTCCCCGCCCCCGCGGCCCCGGACATGCCTGTGGAGTCGCCCCGCAATACCCGTCCTTCCCGGGTTCGGGGCGGATCCGGCCCAAGTACAGGAATTCCTGTCGGCCATGGCCCGCCTCTTCGGGCCTCAAGGTCCCTCCGGTGCGCCTTCGGGCCCCGCGGGCCCTGATGGGGTTGCCCCGGCGTCGCCGACGACTCCGGTCCCGGCGTCGCTCGTGCCTCCAGCCTCGGTCCTGGCTCCGGCCCCGGCCTTGATCCCGGCTCCGGTGGTACCGCAACCCCCATCGACGCCGGTCGACCTGACCACGCCTCCGCCGGCGCCGATGTCTCCGGTGCCGTTCCTGACGCCGCCCGGGGCTCCGGGCGGCGTCGTCCCCATGTACTCTCCGGCTCCGGACATGGAGCCGGACCGGCGTCGCTCGGCGCCGGTTCCGGCGCCCGATGAGACCTTGGGTCCCAAATGTCCCTCCTCCTCCTTATTTTGAACCGGAGGAGGACCAGGAGGGACTGGGAGGGGTCTGAGGACCCTCTGGCACAACAGTGTCAGTATGATGAGGACTGGGCAGAGGAACTAGGGGATGCCAGTGGTCTAGATACTTCCCCTGACACTGGCATGCTGTCTCCTCCCGTGGCTACGGAGGAGGGAGCCAATTTTGCAACGGTGTTGCGTAGGGCAGCTGGAGCCTTACATCTCCGACTCCCTACGGTGACGGTCAAGACTAATCTCTTGACAGAAGTGCTTCAGCCGGCAGCCTCCTCCTTGGAGACTGTGCTGCCGTTCAACGATGCACTCACTGACGTTCTTTTGGGCGCCTGGTCCAAGCCCAACACAGGGGCTCCTGTGGATAGGAACGTGTCCCGACGCCATCGCCCAGCTCCGGGCGACCCTTTGTTTCTCTCTGTCCACCCCACTCCTGAGAGCTTGGTTGTCCAAGCCTCGGCTTCCCAAACCGCCTTCCCTACCGCCCCTCCGGATAGGGAATCCAAACGCCTGGATCAATTTGGGAAGAAGGGTTTTTCTTCCTCCAGTGCAGGCTTGCGGTCCATCAACACCGCTTGTCTTTTGGGCCGATATACCCACTCCTTGTGGGATTCGGTGGCAACTGTTTTGCCCCAGTGTTCTGAGGAGGTCCAGACACTGCTTACCCGCGCCATTGCGGAAGGAAGGGATGCGGCCAAATACACCATACGTTGTGGCCTTGATACCGCCGACTCGCTGGGCAGATCTATTGCAACGACGGTGGCGCTGCGTCGCCACGCCTGGCTGAGAACCACTGGTTTTTCGGGTGATGTCCAGAATACACTCATGGACATGCCCTTTGATGGAGTCGGTCTTTTTGGTTCCAAAGCAGACCATGAGTTGGAGCGTTTTAAGGACTCACGGGCTACTGCCAAGTCCCTGGGCCTTTCTGCTACACGCCCTCCGCTACCTTCTGCTTTTCGCCCCTATCGTGGCCACGGAAGGGGCGCCCAGTCACGTCAGCAGCCCAGCCACCGGCCCGCGCAGCAGGCGTCTTCGCGTGCCCGAGGACGTGGATACCGCCGTGGCGGTTCGGGCAACCAGCGTGCGGGTCAGGCCACCACCTCCAACCCGTCCGCGGCCTCCAAGCCCTCCTAGTCCCTCCTTTCAGGTGCACAGCACGCCAGTAGGGGGCAGGGTCCGCCATCACCTTCACCACTGGCGTCCCATCACCTCGGACAGGTGGGTCTTGGACATTGTCCGAAGGGGCTACTCCCTCCCCTTCGAGACCACCCCCAGCCATGCCACCTCAATTCCACCGCATGTCAGGGGATCACTTGGTACTTCTGCAGAAGGAAGTCACGGCCCTCTTGGCCAAGAGGGCCATCGAGCATGTTCCAACCCCAGAAGTAGGACGTGGTTGCTACTCCCACTACTTCCTGGTGCCCAAAAAGGACAAGGAGGACATGCGTCCTATCTTGGACCTCCGGAACGTCAATCGCTTCCTCCGGAAGGAGAAGTTCAAGATGCTCACCCTAGCTCAGGTCTTGACTGCCCTCGACCCTGGAGACTGGTTGGTAGCGTTGGACTTGCAGGACGCCTATTTCCACATCCCCGTCCTGCCGGCCCACCGGCGTTACCTTCGGTTCACGGTAGGCCTCGAGCATTTTCAGTTCACCGTGCTCCCCTTTGGCCTTACCAGTGCCCCTCGGGTGTTCACGAAAGTGATGGCGGTGGTCGCAGCTCATCTGCGCCGGGCAGGGGTTTCAGTCTTCCCCTACCTCGACGACTGGCTGCTGAAGGCGGGCTCGTCCCAGGCAGTCGTCTCCCACCTCCAGACTACGGCCGAACTCCTGCACTCGCTGGGGTTCTCCATCAACGTGCCGAAGTCGCATCTGATTCCTTCTCCACAGCTCCTTTTCATCGGAGCAGTTCTGGACACGACGCAGTTTCGGGCCTATCCTCCTGAACGTCGAGTCCGGGATATTCAGGCTATGATTCCGATCTTTCAGCCTTTATCCTGGGTTTCGGTACGGATGACCCTGAGGCTGCTGGGCCTCATGGCCTCCTGCATCCTGCTGGTCAATCATGCCAGATGGCATATGCGGGCTCTGCAGTGGGACCTGAAGTTCCAGTGGGCGCAGCACCAGGGCAACCTGTCCGATCACGTCCAGATCTCGGAGGGGACTGCAAAACAGTTGCAGTGGTGGCTCTCGAACCGGCAATGGGTCATGGGCAGATCCCTCTCCCTTCCCCAGCCAGAGCACACAGTTGTGACGGACGCGTCCCTTCTGGGATGGGGCGGTCACATGGGAGAGGCGGAGATCAGAGGCCTCTGGTCTCCGGCGGAGTCCCGGCTCCATATCAACTTTCTGGAGCTCCGGGCGATCCGACTTGCACTCAAGGCATTCCTTCCCTCTGTCAAAGGGAAAGTAGTGCAGGTGTTCACAGACAACACCACCGCCATGTGGTACTGCAACAAACAAGGCGGGGTGGGGTCGTGGACCCTATGTCAGGAGGCTCTGCGCCTCTGGACATGGCTGGAACATCAGGGCATGTTCCTGATGGTTCAACACCTGGCAGGTTCCCTGAACGCCAGGGCGGACGAACTCAGCCGCAGGTGCATGATGGATCACGAATGGCGTCTTCACTCGGAAGTGGCGCAAGGACTCTTTCTACAATGGGGAGAGCCTTGGTTAGATCTATTCGCCACCGAAGAGAACGCGCAATGTCATCAGTTCTGCGCGTTGGAATTTCCAAGGCGGCACTCGCTCGGCGACGCTTTTCGTCGCGAGTGGAGTTGCGGTCTGTTGTACGCCTTTCCGCCTATACCACTTCTACCCAGAGTGTTGAAGAAGATTCGGCATGACCGGGCCCAAGTCATCCTTGTGGCTCCGGACTGGGCTCGAAGAGTTTGGTATCCCGAGCTACTCAGTATGAGCGTAGATCCCCCGATCCGTCTGCCTCTTCGGGAGGATCTTCTGTCGCAGCAGCAGGGGACGGTCCTCCACCCGAACCTGTCCAGTCTACACCTGCTTGCGTGGAGATTGAGCGGCGGCAGTTGATTCCTTTCGACTTGCCTCCCGAAGTTTGTGATGTGATTCTGGCAGCCAGGCGTCCCTCCACTAAGGTGGTATACGCCTGCAGGTGGAACAAATTTGTGGCATGGTGCACAGCAAAGGCTGTGAATCCCCTTTCTGCCCCTCTTTCTGAGGTCCTTCTGTTCCTTCTTTCTCTGGCCCAACAGGGTTCTGCCCTGGGTACCATCAAGGGTTATCTTTGTGCTATCTCGGCCTTCCTCAGGCTCCCTGATCAGCCCTCCCTTTTCAAGTCCCCTGTTGTTAACAGGTTCTTAAAAGGCATTACACACCTCTTCCCTCCTGTTCCGTTTGTGATGCCTCAGTGGGACTTGAACTTGGTTCTTACCTTTTAATGTGCGCTCCCTTTGAGCCTCTACATAACTGTCCTCTTCGTCTTCTGACTCTGAAGACAGCCTTTCTGGTGGCCATCACCTCCGCTCGGCGGGTGAGTGAGCTCCAGGCTCTATCTTGCAAACCTCCCTTTCTGTCTGTTCATCCAGACAAGGTTGTTCTTAGGACGCGTCAGTCCTTCTTGCCAAAGATGGTTACTGCCTTCCACATTGGGCAGACCATCACTTTGCCTACCTTCTTTCCGCCTCCGCATCCTTCCAGAGAGGAAGAGAGGCTCCACCGTCTGGACCCAAAACGTGCGCTCTCCTTCTATATCGACCGCACAAAACACTTCCGGGTGGATGACCAGCTCTTTGTTGGCTACGTGGGCGCCAAAAAAGGTCGGGCGGTGCACAAACGAACCATCTCCCTCTGGGTTACCTTGTGCATCAAGGCCTGCTATTCTTTGGCTAAGAAGGAGCCTCCTGTTGGGCTGCGTGCCCATTCCACCAGGGCAACGGCTGCTACCACGGCCTTGGGCCGCGGTGTTCCGCTGCCGGTTATCTGTCCGGCAGCTACGTGGGCCTCGCTGCACACGTTTACAAAGCATTACTGCCTTGACAGTCAGGTCCGGAGGGACGGCTTCTTTGGCCGTTCTGTCCTCCAGGACTTCCTTGTCTGATCTTTGTTCGCAGACCCACCACCGGGGTTGGTATTGCTGGGGTATCTATTCTAAGGTAAGGAATCTGTCACTAACGTGTCTCTTTCAGATGCACAAGTTACTAACTTGTGTAACGATATATCTGTAAGAGACAGTAGTTAGTGACAGATTCCTACCGCCCACCCATCCTCCCCGTTCTGCGAACTGATTTCTAGGGTTAAGGACATCCCTTTCAGGGCCCTAGTATTTTTCAGACACCTATGTCAGCTTCTTGCATGGCTCTGCGTTCCTGGCGCGGAAAGTCGTGTACAGAACTGACGTCAGCGCGCAGGGGCGGCGTCTAAGTACTGCCCGCGACGTCATCACGACGACGGACGCGGAGCCGCACGACGCCGCCTACCGACGCGCAAGGGTACTGCTACGCAAAAACTTTCCGGATCCAGCCTGACGCCTGGGGATATTCTAAGGTAAGGAATCTGTCACTAACTACTGTCTCTTACAGATATATCGTTACACAAGTTAGTAACTTGTGCGTATATGTATATATGTATCTATATGTATGTATATATATGTGTGTATATATACGTGTATATATATGTGTGTGTGTATATATATATATATATATAGATATAGATATATAGATATATATAGATATATATTACAAAATACGCGGTTTTGCCGGTGTGCATCCTAACCGCTGGTGGTGGAAGTGAAAAGGCAGGCACTCTGTAAACACAAACAACACTTTTCCTCCTTTGTAAGAAAAGTCTGCACTCGGGAATGAAAAAATTGCTGTTTTAGTCCTTTTCAAACAGCGCTCGAAACAGAACGCGTTTCGGCTACTTAATCAGCCACTGTCAACTAATGAGCGCCATATTCCAAACACATTATATACTTTGATTGTGATGCCAATTAGGTTAACATTGATGAAATACGATCAAAATATTCACATTGCTGTTTGTAAAACCATCTGTCCCATGAAAATAAAGCATAAATTACGGCATTGTTCGATAGCCCATGCAGTCCAAATTGTATTTCTATTACAGCACAATTATGTCCAAAGGTATCCGATCGATTTAAACCATGCATAATTCTTTTTGTCTGACACTTCGGAACGATTGTTATGATAACGTTCTTTCTCTCCCTCGGATGCCGATGTATTTAAAGTTCAAATGCAATTGTACTGCTGCCTTAGAGCTGCACTACGCTGCTGGTTACTTAAAGTCAAGCGCTGAATAAAACAAGCACAGTCTTGTATTCCCCAATATATATGTGTGCATGTCTTTAACATGAAGATGTAAGTATTATACAGATAGTTATAAACCCTTTATATATCTATAAAAAGGGTTTATACTTACCTGTAAAATACTTATATTTAAATTTAAAACCGTAACCACGCATATGCTCTTGCCATTCATGCCCTTACAACAACATTCGTTGTAAAGGCATGCATGGTAAAGGCATGTGCATGGTAAAGGCATGTGCATGGTAAAATCCTGCGTGCTAACGCGTGGCAATGGTAGCCGCGTTGTAACGCCCGCGTGGTAAAGGCATGCATGGTAAAGGCATGTGCATGGTAAAGGCATGTGCATGGTAAAACCCTGCCTGCTAATGCGTGGCAATGGTAGCCGCGTTGTAACGCCCGCGTTGTAAAGGCATGCGTGGTAATGGCAATCATTGTTCTGTCATACATCCGTATTTGGTGCCTGAAATTAGTGGTGGTCATTGTGTATTTCCTGTGGGCATGTTTAATAGCTCTCTGAATCTGGAACTTGCCTCCATGATGTATGTTTGTTAATGTGGCGCAGAAGACTCATACCATGATGAGTGTGACTGCGCTACAGAAGTCGAATGCTTCCCACCCACAGTAGGGTAACCTGCCTGTGTTATTTTGACACTTTCAGCTTCTTGAATTCATGGTGCCATACTCGCCGCACTTCTCGTTTGCCTTCTTTCTTGCCAAGCCAACCAATGTGCGCGACTGGAACATTCAGGGGCTGCCATCAGATGCCTTCTCCACCGAAAATGGTGTTATTGTCACGCGTGGGCACCGGTAAGAACACCTATAGTTTTATGTCCATTGTAGGTTGTATTTTAATAGGGAGGGAGTTGGTAGTCATCCCAGAGACAATTTCTTTGTTTGGGAACAAGCAGGGCACACTGCCTTATGGATACTGACTACTATGCAAAACCCAGGACAGACTACATCTTTTACATCGACTAGGTTTCCCCCTGTGCCCCAATCTCATCCATAACACACGTGCACAGCCTTGTTCACCTTACCCACCTCATGAGTATGAAGGCCAACTCAGATCTCCCTTGGCAAATGCTGCCACAAGGTTTGATGTGAAAAGAAATGCAGAGATGGGAACGTGCTGAGAGTCTGCAAATGGTGTTTTTCGCTTCGTTCATCTCTCCATTTCACACTTTGTTTGCTTTGTAGGTGGCCGCTTATGATAGATCCTCAAGGACAGGCTACGAAATGGATCAAAAACATGGAGGCAACTGAGGTAAGCAGCAAGTGGTTAAAGCACACTATATCAAGTACATATGGTTAAATTCTGCATCAGTAGCTAACTTTACTGGTGACAGCGTGCCAGCCACTTTTTGCTCGTGTTTTAAGAGAGCAACAAAGCTAGGAATGTATGGAAATTCAACAACAGCAGCCTGTTTGATATCCCAGAAAAGAGATCCGGGGGAACCACAACAATACAGATACAAATGACACCCAGTTCTTGCGTTTAGCTTGTCTGTATGTATAACAGTTATGGCAGACAGAGTACATGAGGTTCTAAGAGATGGTGATTTATCCCTGATTGCATCATTTGGTCGGTAAGAGGACACCAGGATTAGAAACGAAGGGCCAGATGCACTATTTACTGGTCTCAAAATACTGCTTACAATTTGTGACCAGTATTGTTCATTAAACTATTTTTAGAACTGACCTAGTACTAATAGGTTGGTTCTTTAAAATTGTGGATCGTTGTGGGTCACAATGATGAATAATAAATGAGGTAAGTTGCAGATTGCGAGTCACTACGATTGGAGGACATCACAGTTATGGTGACCTGCTGGGGTTCGCAGACCACCATGTCTGTGATTGCTTTTAAATTAAGCAATCTTCTTATTTTTTTTAAAGGCAGGCCGTTTTCCTTACAGAAAACGGGGCTGCATTTAAAAAACGTTTTCTTTTTATTTTACAATTTGTTGAATATTTGGCGGTGTTCCATTGGACCACTGCCTACTCTTCACCAAACCTTTTTTTTTTTTTTTTACATTCACAAAGGGAAAATGGTCCTAAGGGAGCCCACTTCCTGTTGTGAATGCATTACCATCTCTTTTGGGGTGTTGGTAAAATTTTAATGTTTTGCGAACAAAGTTCATTGATAATATATGACACTGATTCATTGTTTGAAGGGATGCCTACAAAACGCCCCTTTCAGATACCAAATTAGTATCCATTTGAAGTCTCCATTTTAGAAGTCAGAAAAACTTTTCCAACTCCTAAAATAGAATTGGTACATAGAAAAAAGTATATTAGCATTCACAAATGCCCAATTGGAATATTTGCAACCAGTAAAATGTTTAGTACGTCTGGCCCCAGGTCTCCATGTTAAACTGCTATTGTTTAGGCTTTATACCTGCACATTCTCCCTTATAGAAACTAAGGACAACTTCAGTGAACACATCTGTGGTGTGGCGGGACCTGTAACTCCAGGTATGTTTTTATTCCTTCCAGGGCTTGAAGATCATCGATATGCAGATGCAGGACTACATACGAGTGCTGGAGCTTGCCGTACAGCATGGGAACCCTGTCCTCCTGCAGAACGTACAGGAAGAGCTAGACCCCTCGCTTGCCCCTATTCTGAACAAGTCTGTCACCAAAGTGTGTAAGTAAAATCCCAAAGCCTTAGTTTTTAACCGCTTCCTTGGGAATGTAGCAGTTTAAATGTCACCCTTTCCTTAGTTCTGTTTCTCATAGTTTACATTGCCTGAAGAACAAGTTGCTTAGCTTTGGTAACGCTGTTTCTGGTGCAGATTCCTCACCTTATGAATATTCACAGCCACCAGTCTGGATCTGGAGATTTTTCTTAGCATTGTTCTTGAATGCCGGTAGGTGGCATCGTGTGTCTGTGCGTCATCTTCACCCTGCCCTGGAAGTGATGTTGGCGCCGCATATATATGCTACCCCTAAATGCTGATGTTAGTTTCTTTCTTGACTCTGCGCTGTCAGACGCAGAGCTTACTAACTGATCAGGTATGACAGCGTGCAGATCTCTAAATTGAGATCTTTTTGTGAATGGTGAAAAGAGTCCATTCCACAGAACAGGGAGGGCAGTGAGGACTCTGTGGTTAGATAGAGTATCCACCAGAAAGAGCGTTATCGGAGAAAAATAAATTGTTTTCTGATGGATACTTCTTACCGCAGATTTTCACTGTGTGACTAGATATCAAAGTAGTACTTCTGAAGGTGAGGGTCTGACAGCTGTTCACAACAGGCCTTTTGTGTGCCAATGCAGTGATAGCAGCCTTGCCTGTGGTTGAATGAGCTGTCCCGGGGCTGCTTTTTGTCCTGTGTGTAGAAGACTTTTATACAAAGGACTATCCACCTTGAAATGATCCTTTTTTTTGCACAGCCTTACCTTTTTCTTTGCCATGGCAAGCCCCACAAAGACCTGCTGTTCAACTCCTTACTGTTTGTTATGATTGAGGTAAAAGCTGAACGCTCTTTTGTAGTCCAAGCTATGGAGACTCCTCCTCTTTCAAGGGGTGAGGTTGAGCAAAGAATGCTGGAAGGGTGATAGATTTTCCGATATGAAAGGGCTTCACAACTTTGAGCACAAATGCCTCCAAAGTCCACAATGCTAGTTCGCACGGGAAAAAAAGTGGTGATTGGAGAGAGTCTGTAACTGACTCATGCAGCAAGTTGAGATGATCGCTACAAGGAAGACCATTTTTAGAGTTAGTAAACCCAAAGGACAGGAGAGCATTGGCTCAAATGGAGTACACATCAGTAAAGTGAGGACCAATGTGATAGAGACGTCTAGCCACAGATTCCTTACCTTAGAATTCTCCCGAGGTGCCAGACTGGATCCGGAAAATTTCCAGCAGAACCTCTGCGTGTCGGTTGAGGGCGTCAAGCTACTTCATTCACCGGATGTGACATCAACGGAGTCCATATAAGCCCTTATCCAGTATTGGATCTTTGATAGATTCACATGCTTGAATCATTCCTCATTGTCTATGTGGGAGTCCCAAGGTACCATAGCAAAGCAGTATAACATAATAACATAGGCTAAAACGACAATGCAAAGTCACTTTAATAGCCTACCTATGTCCTTATTTAAAAAGGACCCAACTTTAAATATAATCAATCAGGCGAGAGCACCCTCTAGAACACTCCCAACAGAGGCTGAATCCCTAGATTTTTTATCGCACATCATATAAAGAGAGTCTCTCTGAGCTCTGCTCAGCTATATACCAACTACTATTTCAAAAATGCATTTCATTATTAGAATAACGAAAGCGCCTAAAATTGAAAAGGGATCTCTAACCCTATGGCTGTATTGGAAGATGACTACATTCAGATTCTCCTTTCAAGGATTACATTCTTTGCCTTTACCCTTATCATAAGGTAAGAGGGAAAGCTGCTTTTATGGCGTCTAAAGAAATAACTTCCTATAAAGCTTTGAAACGGCATCAAAGAAACAAGGTACTCAAGACTCTCTCAAACGTCCTTAAAAAGACTCCTCGAGTCTCAGGAGGACAGTTCAAAGGAGCAATGCAAAGGCCTCTCATCAGAAACTTCGCTGTCAAGGCCTGTAACTCCTATGTTTTCACCTGGAGTTGGCTCTTCCTAAGGCTTCCTACATCAACAGCAAGGCCTAAATCTAAAGCCTTCACTACCTCAACGACGCCAATGACGTCATTTATGACGTCATTTATGTCGTCGTCGACAACGACGATGACATCATCATAGATGCCTCAACGTCGCCAGCCCAACTGAACTCCTCTAATTCCCGTTGACGACGATTTTGTCAGCGCCGGTCTCTGTCGATGAAGGCCCTGACTAGACATGAGGCAGTACATGCTATTAGAGCCAAGACTTAAATACTTACTTGGCAAACAAGATCACCTCATCGGAGTACCTCTCCGTCGTCGCTGCACACTCGTAGTCGAGGACATCCTCGATGGCGAACTCTCTGGACTCATCCTCGTTGACGACTGCTCATCAGTGATGGTCCGATGGCGGCTGTCGTCATCAGCGGTCTCCGACGGTCATTGACGGCGATCGTCGACGCCATAGAATATACAACGTAGCAATGGGGTTTTTTTTCTTCCACAAGGTGAACCTATCCAAATCTTATTGGAGGTACTTATAAAGGCTATATACCCATCTCCATAGCTTCCATGTGGGATTGAGGCATATGCTATAAACTTTAAGAAAGACTCTCCCCTGCAATATGCTGGTGTAGGAAGGTAGGATCCTTCTAGCATGGTTACCCCCACTTTTTGCTTGGTATCAGTGTGTTTTTGACCTAGTCTGACTGGGATCCTGCTAATCAGGACCCCAGTCAGTGTGTTTTCTCCCCTTGATTGACATGGTAAGTACATTTGTCCCTTCACAGTTGGCTACTGGTGTGCCCTTGTAAGTTCCTAGTATATGGTACTAAGGTACCCAGGGCATAGGTACACCAGGGGTCTCCCATGGGTTGCAGCATATATTGTGCCACCCGTGGGAGTCCACTTAAACTGTGACTACAGGCCTGCCATTGCAGCCTGTGTGAGTTGGTGCTTGCACCTCTCACGACAGATATAAGTTTCCTTATATCTGAGGTCACTGCACTTAAAACCTATAAGTCATCTCTATGGCAGGCTCTTCAGTCCTGAGGGGAGGGTGCTTGGTTGTATGTGTGAGGGTGCCCCTGCATGAGCAGGACACCCCTACAGACCCCGGAGTCGATTCTCCAGGCTTTGTAAGTGCGGTCAGCTATTTAATACATACAGTGGACATCAGTCATTACAAGATGCCTAACTATATAGTGGCTGCACCAAACCCGGTCATGTTTGGTATCAAACATGTTGGAATCATACCCCAACACCAATTCCAGTGTTGGAAGTATGATTCCATGTACTAGGGTGGCTCCCTTGGGGTACTCCTGTGTACTCCCGGTAATAGCCTTTCAGGGTCTGCCAGCAAGCTAGTACTGCTGCCGACCACAGACACAATTCTGCCCTCCTGCTGCTGAGCCAAGCTTGAACAGGGGAAGGTAGAATAATAGGTTTCCTGTCACCGGGAGGTTTTACCACCTCCTAGACAGGACTTGGTGTACTGGGCTGTGGTGGAGGCGCTTGCCAGCGCCACCAGACTGCTTTGAAGGGCACATTCGGTGCCCTCCTTACATACTCCAGTTTGAGCCAGTTCAGGGAGCCCTTGGCTCCCGCTCTGGCGCGAAACTGGACAAAGGACATGGGAGTATCCTCCCCTCTCTCCAGCCCCTCCTCTGGGAGGGACTCCTGAGTTGTTCCAACCCTTTCCTTAAGGTACTTAAGGGCTCCCCTGTGGGTGGGCCCTTAGACTCGTTGTGGTACAAGACTCAATCCTGAAACTACTCGCTCTTCAATCCTTTGGACACATGGACTTCATTGGACTTCGACTGGAACCAAGACTGCACCAAGGAAGACTCCTGCTCTTCCTAGTCTCGGTGTTCTTCAAGTCTTCTTCGTCGTCTGTACTTCATCCAGGTTCTTCAACAGACCTGTGGGCATCAAGGACACCCGAAGAAATCTCCCTTGGAGTGAAGGAGTCACTCACCTGCATCTGCAGGCACTGCAACAAAGCTGACCGGTCTGCTGCTCCTGTCATCCTATTGACTTCCAGAGGCTCAGCAACACAGGTGGTGGTTCTGCAACTCCCTCGAGGTCTGACCTGTCCTCTGGACCTTCGAGGCCAGTATCCCTTGTCTGAACCGCGGCGACCAAACCCCTGTGCACCACGTCGACTTGCTGTTTCCAAGGCTTGGTGGCTCTGCACTCCAGAGATCTTCGGCCCACAAGAATCTCCAGCCTCCAGCACCTCTTCCCTCGAAGATCAGCGTCCTCACTGCATCCTCTGCACCGTGAGCCTACATCTTTGGTGAGCTGCTCGAGGTCCTCTTGCAACTCCTGTGCCTTCGGCCTGGGGGTCCTCCTGAGGGTCTTCTCTTGCTGCAGTGGGCTCCCCTGCTTGCTTGGGGCCTGCTCCGACTCCACTGCTGTTGGTGAGTCCCTTGGACGTTGCTGGTCCCATCATTGCTTCTGTTTCGTCTTCCACACCAGTTGCAGCTACCAAGGCTTGTTGGTGCTCCCACCGGGCACTGACCACCTAGTCTGCGACATGGGGCAGCGTCGCCTGGTCCTCACAGCTGCAGCAACATGGTCACAGTCGACTCTTCAGAACCTCCCAACATCGATGGGCATTGTGTCTCCGTGCCGAGTGGCATAGACTCTGTCCCCTCTGCTTGCAGGTTCTTCACTTCTCAAATCCACCCTTGGATTTCACCAGACTCCTTCACAGTCTTTTCCAGAGTCATCTTCTTCGAAGTCGTCCATTGTCGTCTACGGCAGGTTCTGATGCCACTTCACCCCTATACACCCGGCTTCCCTGGTGTAGATAACCTAGTTCCCGGGGCATGCATGGGTGGGGTGGCTCTCCAATCTTCTGTCTTCCAAAGGGTTTCTTCGGTGTTTTCTGGGAAGGGTCCTTCTTCTTCAAAACTGCAACCGCGACTTCTCAATTGACTTCCATTGGGCACGCAGCTGTGTTTCCACTCTGTACACAGCCTCCGTGGGGCTCCTGGGTACTTACCTCGGGTGGTTCCGTGTGTCCCCAGCTTCTTTGGGTCTTCTGATCCAAGTCCTGGTCTCCTTTGCAGTTCGCAGTCCACTTTCTTTGTATATGGATGCTCTCTCCCTGGTAACCACTGTATTTTGTGCTACTTATCTGATTGCTTTTGAAGTATTTTTGTGTATTGTGTTGATATCTCCGGGTAGGAGATATACCAATGTATCTGAAAGAGACACGTTAGTGATAGATGCCTTACCTTAGAATATCCCCAGGTGTCAGACTGGATCCGGAAAGTTTTTCATCAGCAGTACCCCTGCGCGTCGGTAGGTGGCGTCGTGCTGCTCCGCGTTCGTCGCTGGCGTCGTAGGCGCCGAGATGATGTCACGGAGATTACTTAGGCGCCACCCATGCGCGCTGACGTCAGTTCTTTCTTTTTCCGCGCCAGCAAGCGCAGATCCGGTTAAGAACACGTACCCTAGTCATTTTTTGACTAATTTCTTTTTGGGACTTTGTCTTACTTCTTTTGAGTCTTGACTCCTGGTGCCACGTACGGATGCTCAGTTTCAATCTTGCGGGGCCAGCCGCCGTCCGAGGTCGGTGGCTGCCCCCATAGCGTCTGTTTCTACAGTCTGGAGCGCGACCATGACTTCCGGTCATGTTCCGACTGTCTGGCCATGGCTCCGAAGGCTTTGCGGGAGCGGTTCCGAAAGCTGCTGGAGGCCCGACAGTCGTCTCTGCGCCGTTCGACGCCCAGGGGTCGGTCGAGGGACCGACCGCGGAGCCATCATCATCGCTCCTCGGTGGTCCGCGTCTTCGCCCTCGGAATCAGGTAAGAGACTTCACAAGTACCGGTCGAAGAAGCGCGTTCGCTCTCCGACCTCCCCCCCGTCGGTCTCCGGACGCGGACGAGGGGGCCAGGGGTCCTTCCCCCACGGCTCCGTTGGAGCCTGTGAGTCCCGCGGTCTGCCCGCCCTACCGGGTCCGTCGGAGGCTCCGGCCCAGGTGCAAGTGTTTCTTGCCGCCATGGGCTGCCTTTTCAGGCCTTCGGGCCCCGCGATCCCTATTGAGGGCCCTTGCTTGCCACCGGCTCCGCCGCTGCTGCCGCCGGCGGCTCCGGCCCCGGCGCCGCAAGGTCCTCCGCCGGCGGCTCCAGCCTCGGCGCCGCAAGGTCCTCCGCCGGCGGCTCCGGCCCTGGCGCCGCAAGGTCCTCCGCCGGCAGCTTTGGCCCCGGCGTCGCACGGTCCTTTGCAGGCGGCTCCAGCCCCGGCGCCGCAAGGTCCTGCGCCGGCGGCTCCGGCCCTGGCGCCCCTTGCGGCTCCATTCCCGGCGCCGCACTGAGTTCCGTCGTCCCGCCTCCTACTTGGGACATGGAGCCGGATCGGCGCCGTTCTTGGTGCCGTTCCCGGCGCCCTTCTTGGCGCCGTTCGAGCAGAAGACTCAGAGGATGCAGGTGGCCTTGGCCTCTCCTCTGCGCCTGGGTTTGTGTCTCCTTCATGGAGGAAGGCGCCACATACACTGTAGTGCTCCGTAGAGCAGCTCAGGCTCTTGGCCTTACCCTGCCTACTGTTACCCTCAAACCTAACCTCCTTACTGCAGTGCTTCAGCCGGTGGCAAGTTCTGTGGAACCTCTGCTTCCGTTCAATGAGGCCTTAACGGATGTTTTGATGGGTACCTGGTCTAGGCCAGCCACAGGGGTCCCTGTGGATAAAAATGTGGCCACACGTCACCGCCCGGCACCGGGTGACCCTGCCTTTTTGACGACTCCTCCGACACCGGAGAGCCTGGTCATTCCGGCTTCCACTTCCCAAACAGAGCTTGGCAAAAGGTTGTTTTTCTCTGCCAGCCTGGGGCTGCGGTCGGTCAACACTGCATGCCTCTTGGGCCGCTATTCTCACGCTGTGTGGGACACGGTGGCGCAAACTCTGCCCCAGTGCCCCGAAGAGGTTCGGGCTGTGCTTTCCCAAGCTGTTGCAGAGGGGGAAAGATGCCGCGAAGTTCGCAATTCGGTGTCGGTTGGACACCGCGGATTCTTTGGGAAGAGCCATCTCCACAACTGTGGCCTTGCGGCGACATGCCTGGCTGCGGTCGGAGGGGTTTTCGGGGGATGTCCAGAGTTCCCTCATGGACATGCCTTTTGATGGTACTCGCCTTTTTGGCGATAAGGCAGACAGTGCACTGGAGCGTTTTAAGGACTCTCGGGCTACAGCCAAGTCCTTGGGTCTCTCCACCACCCGCCCGGCCACGTCTACTTTTCTTCCTTTCGTGGCTGCGGCAGGGGCGCCTCTACACGTCCGTTCAGCCAAAGGCCGGCGCAGAACCAGCCTCAGTGCGGCCGCGGGCGTGGTGGCCGCCGTGGCGGCACAGGGGGCCAGCGTGCGGGTCAGCCCACCTCCGCTCCCGCAGCATCCGCCTCAAAGCCTTCCTATTCCGCGCTTTGCGGTGCACCCCACGCCGGTGGGCGGCAGGGTTCAACATCACCTCCCCCACTGGCGCTCTGTCACTTCGGACAGCTGGGTGCTACAAATCGTCCGAAGGGGCTATTCCCTCCCCTTCGAGTCTGCCCCCCGTCCATGCCACCTCCGTTCCACCGCATGTCGGGGGATCACTTAGCGCTTCTCCGACAGGAAGTCACAGCCCTCTTGGCCAAGGGGGCCATCGGGCGCGTTCCGGGGCCAGACGTAGGACATGGTTGTTTTTCCCACTACTTTCTGGTCCCCAAAAAGGACAAGGGGGGCTTGCGCCCCATCTTACACCTCCGGAACGTCAATCGCTTCCTCCGGACAGAGAAGTTCAAGATGTTGACTCTGGCTCAGGTCTTGGCTGCCCTCGACCCTGGAGACTGGATGGTAGCGTTGAACTTGCAGGACGCATATTTTCACATTCCCGTCCTGCCGGCCCACCGGCGTTACCTGCGGTTCACGGTAGGCCAGGAGCATTTTCAGCTTACCGTGCTCCCCTTCGGCCTTACAAGCGCCCCTCGGGTGTTCACGAAGGTCATGGCGGTGGTTGCAGCTCATCTGCGCAGGTCAGGGGTGACAGTCTTCCCCTACCTCGACGACTGGTTGTTGACGGCGGGCTCGCCCCAGGCAGTCATCACCCACCTTCCGACTACGGCGACCTCCGGCAGTTGCTGGGGTTCTCCATCAGCGTGCCAAAGTCGCACCTGAGTCCTTCTCAGAAGCTCCCCTTCATCGGAGCGGTTCTGGATTCCACGCAGTTTCGGGTTTATCCTCCCGAGCAGCGAGTCCGGGATATTCAGGCTATGATTCCGATCTTTCAGCCTCTATCCCGGGTTTAGTCAGGATGACCCTCCGGCTCCTGGGCCTGATGGCCTCCTGCATTCTGCCACTGCAACATGCCAGGTGGCATATGCGGGCTCTGCAGTGGGACCTGAAGTTCCAGTTGGCACAGCATCAGGGCAACCTGTCCGATCTTGTCCAGATCTCGGAGGGCACTGCACAACAATTGCAGTGGTGGCTCACGAATCGCGATTGGGTCAATGGCAGATCCCTCTCCCTTCCCCAACCGGAGCACACAATGGTGACGGATGCGTCCCTCCTGGGATGGGGCGGCCACTTGGGAGAGGCGGAGATCAGAGGCCTCTGGTCTCCGGCGG
Organism: Calotriton arnoldi; assembly: GCA_963921515.1. Classification (NCBI taxonomy): domain Eukaryota; kingdom Metazoa; phylum Chordata; class Amphibia; order Caudata; family Salamandridae; genus Calotriton; species Calotriton arnoldi. The sequence goes on from CAWUFW010000017.1 coordinate 5,905,286, forward strand.
AGTCCCGGCTCCATATCAATCTTTTGGAGCTTCGGGCGATCCGACTTGCACTAAAGGCATTCCTTCCCTCTGTCCGGGGAGGTGTTGTGCAGGTGTTCACAGACAACACCACCGCCATGTGGTATTGCAACAAACAGGGTGGGGTGGGGTCGTGGACCCTATGTCAGGAGGCTCTGCGCCTCTGGACATGGCTGGAACATCAAGGTATTACCTTGGTGGTTCAACATCTGGCAGGTTCTCTGAACGCCAGGGCAGACGAACTCAGCCGCCGGTGCTTGATGGATCACGAATGGCGTCTGAACTTGGACGTGGCGCAAGGTCTCTATTCTGCAGTGGGGAGAGCCTTCGTTAGATCTATTCGCCACCGAAGAGAACGCGCAATGTCATCAGTTCTGCACGTTGGAATTTCCAAGCCGGCACTCGCTCGGCGACGCTTTTCGTCGCGAATGGAGTTGCAGTCTGTTGTACGCCTTTCCGCCTATACCACTTCTGCCCAGAGTGCTGAAGAAGATTCGGCGCGACCGGGCCCAAGTCATCCTTGTGGCTCCGGATTGGGCACGAAGATACTGGTATCCCGAGCTACTCAACATGGCGATCGATCCCCCGATCCGACTGCCTCTTCGGGAGGACCTTCTGTCGCAGCAGCAGGGGACGGTCCTCCACCCGAACCTGTCCAGCCTCCACCTCCATGCGTGGAGATTGAGCGGCGACAGTTGACAGCTTTCGATCTTCCTCCCATAGTCTGTGATGTCATTTTGGCAGCCAGGCGTCCCTCCACTAAGACGGTGTACGCCTGCAGGTGGAACAAGTTTGTGGCATGGTGCACAGCGAAGTCTGTGGATCCCCTTTCTGCCCCTCTTTCTGAAGTCCTTCTGTTCCTACTATCCTTGGCCCAGTAGGGCTCTGCTCAGGGCACTGTCAAAGGTTATCTTTCGGCCATCTCCGCCTTTCTCCGGCTTCCAGATCAGCCTTCTCTCTTTAAGTCCCCGGTTGTTAACCGTTTCCTCAAAGGCATTACACACACGTTTCCTCCCGTGCCTTTCATAAAGCCTCAATGGGACTTAAATCTTGTCTTGACCTATCTCATGTGCGCTCCCTTCGAGCCCCTTCATAACTGTCCTTTAGGTCTTCTTACTCTAAAGACGGCTTTCCTGGTAGCTATCACCTCTGCCAGAAGAGTGAGTGAGCTCCAGGCTCTTTCTTCTAAACCTCCTTTCCTTTCTGTTCATCCGGACAAGGTGGTTTTAAGGACCCGTCCTTCTTTCTTGCCAAAGGTTGTCACGCCCTTCCACATCGGGCAGACCATCACTTTGCCCACTTTCTTTCCGCCTCCGCATCCTTCAAAAGAGGAAGAGAGGCTCCATCGTCTGGACCCAAAACGTGCGCTCTCGTTCTATCTAAAGCGCACACAACAGTTCCGGGTGGATGACCAGCTCTTTGTTGGCTATGTGGGCGCTCAAAAAGGTCGGGCCGTGCACTAACGCACCATCTCTCGGTGGGTCATTTTGTGCATCAAAGCATGTTACTCCTTGGCCAAGAAGGAGCCTCCTGTGGGGCTGCGTGCCCATTCTACCAGGGCGACAGCAGCCACTACTGCCTTGGGACGCGGCGTTCCCTTGCAGGATATTTGTCAGGCAGCCACGTGGGCCTCGCTGCACACATTTACCAAGCATTACTGCCTTGACCGTCAAGTCCGGAGAGACGGCTTCTTTGGCCGTTCTGTTCTCCGTGACTTTCTGGTGTAATCTATTCGCAGACCCACCACCGGGGTTGGTATTGCTGGGGTATCTATTCTAAGGTAAGGAATCTATCACTAACGTGTCTCTTTCAGATGCACAAGTTACTACTTGTGTAACAATATATCTGTAAGCGACAGTTAGTGATAGATTCCTTACCGCCCCACCCATCCTCCCCGTTCTGCGAACTGATTCTAGGGTTAAGGTCATCCCTTTCAGGGCCCTAGTTTCATGGCACCAGTAGTCAGTTTCTTGCATGGCTCTGCGTTCCTAGTGCGGAAAGTCGTGTACAGAACTGATGTCAGCGCGCATGGGTGGCTCCTAAGTAGTCTCCGTGACGTCATCTCGGCGCCTACAACGCCAGCGACGAACGCGGAGTCGCACAACGCCACCTACCGACGCGCAGGGGTACTGCTGACGAAAAACTTTCCGGATCCAGTCTGACGCCTGGGGATATTCTAAGGTAAGGAATCTATCACTAACTAATGTCTCTTACAGATATATCGTTACACAAGTAGTAACTTGTGCGATAGTGATATTGTGTTGTAAAAAATAGACTTTTTTTTGCTAAACGCTGTGTGGTTTCTTTTCATCTGACTTACACTACAAATTAAACTGATAAAACAAGATGCTTAACACTCCTTCAAGATAATCCTGAAGGCTGCTATCCACAGCTACCACTTTGAGAGCTTTCTATGGTTATCAAAGACCACTAAAATCATCATAAGTGTTGCCTGGATTAGTTCAGTGTGCACCATATACTAAGCCAGCCTCCTACACTCTCCCACTTGGAGTCCGCCCATCATGGCACCCACCACTTCAGAGGTCACAGGTAAGAAATACCAGGAATTCCTTCTTCGCATTGAAGTTTTACAGTAATTCTCCTATACAAATATGCCAACCCTTTATTTCCACAGGGTTAAACATACTAGGCTGATATTCATCCCCCCTCTCTAGTTCCAGCTTTGGTCTTCTACATATAAGTAAGGATCTCTTATCTTTTTATCCTCCTCTATTCTCTGTCCCTGCTCCCCCACAACCCTTAATTTCCCTATTTTTCCTCCCTTTTTAGAAATCCCTCTGGGGCATCAATAAAACTAAGACAGCACACCATCATTGGCCTGTCTAGCTTTCAAGAGACACCACTTCGAGGTCCTCCCCTGGTGTTTGAGCAGGTTCTGCATGCTTTACCGACTTCAGTTGGTTCCATTGAATACTCAAGACTGCTATCCATGATACCACCAGTATGAATCAATTTGATTGTACCTCCTCCTTTCAACATTGTCTTGTGGCTCATGGCCTCCTGGCAGGTCTGGCTACGTTACCACGCCTGGCTGCCATGATGACTCTTGCGCACGTTACTATTGGATGTTGTTTTGTCGCCCTCTGTTATTGCCAAGTAATTATACAACGGTCTGCATATTCTGTTACTCACCTTTTCTCCTGTTCCCTTTTGGGCTCAGTCTGAACAACAGATACAAGGTCGAATAACAACTCCCTGGTTTCTACTGATTTGGCCCGTCCCTCACGCCTAGACATAACACTTGTACAGCTGCCATTGAGAAATTAGTGTGCTTTTAATAATGCGCTCGCTTGCTCTAAGATAGCACTTGGAGACGACCTTTCCAGTGAGAAGAGCTGTGATTGTTTGCTGATGTAGTTTTGCATCAAGAGACTGAGGTATGGGGGTTCGCTAGTCAAAGCCCAAAGGTCTTCTATTATTATAATAAACTGGCTTCCAGCACGGGGAGGGTGCTAATGTTAGTTAGACATATCTCCACTGCTTTATGAGATGCTTTCCCGTTTGTATTCTATGGAGTAGTAACTATGCTGATTATATTGTTCTTATGTATTATGCTACTAGTACTGACACGTGTACTGTACCTTAGAGCACATAAGTTGAAATAAACATTTTAACCTATACAGTGTCTCTTCATACGCATGTTGTGGACAGGTACGAATGTGACGAAAGAGTGTTCTTGCCTCTGCGAGTCCTGAGAGAGAGATACCGTGTTCTGGGTTGTCTAACCATTGGTACATTGGTGCTAATGGGACGCTAAGGCTAGTTGGGTTGGGGTTTTGGGTGCTAAGGTTTATGGTTGGCTCACCACTATATTCCGAGGTCCTATTATCCTGTGCATAGCTCTGTATGTGCGGAAACCTTATGACATGGCGCAACCAACAAGTGGGGCCGCTTACTTGCGAGACGCTTGAGTAGTACTTGTGCTTGTCCACACAACCCTCACGTACGCTTCCGGAAGCGTGTGTGATGGTGATACCTCCTATATTACAGTTATTGTAGGTTCTTTCAAGCTTGAAGTGATTAGAAAAGGTTTTTCATGATTAAAACCCTACTTGTGCTGCCTCCTGTTAGTTTGTCGAAGTATTTTAGCCGTAAATGGCTGTTCAAATTGCGGCGCATAGCCGAGGAGCACTCCGGACACACTTACGGGCGTATGGAGTGCCAGATGCTGGAGTCGAACTGATCTTTGTGGTACAAGCCGATCCGGCTTACCACTTTGAGGTGTTCTACTCATGGGTAACGTTTCCTGCAGTGGATGGGACTGACGATTTGTTCCATGAATATACAGCCACCGCAGTTCCTAATAATTATATACCTTATTCTTGTCTTGAGGTACCGCTCACGGCTTGGCAACACCGTGTTTGGTTTAATGGCGCCCTCCCACAACCGACTACCACGGTTCGTTTAGGCCCCTTATCTATTGATGGGGCCACTTGGCCTGTTTTGGCCGGGTACACCCCACATCCACGATATATGACGATACCAGTCGCGGAATTGCGCACCATGTATTCGGCTTTAGTACGAGTGCATCGAGCCTTAGTGCAATATGTTACTGGCAACATCCAGGGAGCCCCTCCTGGAGTTGCAGGCCATCCAGCTGGTGCAGCCGGAGTAACCATAAGTCCTGTCATGGTGAATTCTGTGATGGGTAAACGTCCACAACATAAGGATGATTTCCCTTATTGGCTTGCAGAAAAATTTGATCAGTTGGAGGCAGTTTTTCCACATACATCTCCAGTGGATAAACATCGTATTTTGACGATTAGTTTGCCAAAAGACTTAATTCCCGAGTTGACAGCATGTGACAACTGGGGTAGAGTATTCGCAGCAGTATATTCTAAATGTTTTGGTACGCCTTCCATGACAGTTCTCCCCTCTGTAATTAAAAAGTACAGGATGAACACGGCCCTGAAGCGGCGGTGGAATTAGGGATGAGACTAGTGGGAGTGTTTGAAGTAGTAGCTGAACTGATCCTTGCGAATGTCAAGGGCGATGCAGTGAACTTTCAAGTAGCGAACGCCTTGGCTTTGGTCCCAGAATTGGACAAGCCTCGCGAATTACCGAAAATTATTACCCAGGCTTACAAAACTATTGGTAGAAACAGCCTGGTTAACAAGCCTTTTGCTAAACTGCAAACACAATCGCAACCACAACAGCAACAAACTAAATCTCAATCTGAGAAGGATGAGAAACCAGTCTTCACTAAAAAGAGCTGGAGGCTGAAAAAACAGGGTAAGCAACAGACAAAGCCGGGATCGCGAGGCGCATCCCCGGTTTCAGTTTCTTCTGAACGTACTTATGATTTACGCGATAGAGCGAGAATTAAGTCTCCGGATAGGTTTCAGATCCCTGATACGCGTTCTCCTCGTTCTTTACAGGCACAGACTTCGTCACAAGCAGGTGGAGGAGACCGCCAGGATAGAGGAAGGGCCCGTGAGGCCCCACAGGGACGAGACCAGCCTCGACAACAAGTCAGAGGAAAAGAAGAAGACGCTCAACGTTTTCGACCCCAATTTCAGAAGAAGAAAGTTGCCGCTGTAACAGCGAAATATGCCACAAACGGTGAGAACGAGACTCCTGAATTGGACGTGGGCAGTAACCCTCCTAGACAGCGTCGCGGAAGTAACCATAGTGCGGGAGGCGCTACGTCCTCATATGGAGGCGACAGCAACTGAAACATTCATTACTGTTGAAACAGCAGACACCAGAGTGGCACCCCTGACAGACTATTTAATATAGTCCTCCAAATTGAAGGTGATATACAGCGAGTAATTAAAGGTATTTTTGGGAAAATCTGACCTCTTCATATGATATTTTATTAGCAGAGGCGGACTGGCCACCCCCATTCGTACTTACAGCGCGTAAAGGGGAGGAGGTAATCCTTCCGAGCTTTTCTAGACATGTCCCAAAGGACAAAGCAAAGGCTCTTGCAGCAGAATGGGCTGTGTCCCTGGCTCCAGCGTTATTCCGCAATCACGTGGGTTGGGATGAGGAATCTCCCCCCCATGAAATATCCTTGCGATCGTTGCCGCAGCCACAACCCCAATATCCCATAAAACGTGAAGCCAAAGGCCCCGTTTCCGAAATTCTGACACAGTTGGAATATCAGGGAGTGATTGAACCCTGTGTATCACCTATGAACAATCCCCTTTTTGCGGTTTCTAAACCCGATGGATCGTACCGTTTAGTATTGGATTACCGGCATTTGAACTCTCATTGTCGGACCTTTGCGGTGCAAAATACCCATAGTTCTGCGCTTGTAGACAGTCTTGTTCGTAAAAAATATAAAACGACCCTTGACCTTTCAAATGGATTCTACACGCACAACTTAGCCCCGGAGAGTGGCCAATGGTGTGCCTTTACTTCCGGTGGTAAAATGTTCAAATTCAGGCGTCTTCCTATGGGGTACAAAAATAGTCCAGGAGTGTTTGCCGCTCGTGTTGTCTCTTTATTAGACGGCATAGATCCAGACGCCTGTTCGTATGTGGATGACATTTATCTGACAGACGATGAATTGTTTCCGCATCTGACGCGAGTGGACCGCATTATTCTTGAATTTGCGGTTCAGGGATACAAAATTAATTTAGCAAAATCCCATATTGCTGAATTTACCGTTTTGTTCTTGGGCTATGAGCTCAACAATGAAGGTAAGGGTTTAGCCCCCCATTTTCTGGAGAAATGTGCACTTCTGTGCCCTCCTACAAATCTGAAGAAGCTTCAGTCTTTGCTGGGTTTTCTGAATTTCGGACGTACATACATTCCCGAATATGCCCAGCGTATCAAGCCACTGTATGCCTTGATACAGCCTACTTTTTCGAAGTCTTGCTGGCTTCCGGAGCATACCTCCATTCTGCAATCACTGCAGACAGACCTTCTTGAGTCTAAATACCTTTTGACGCGTGATAACCACACAAACTTGGTGATTAGAATCATTCCAGGGGCAGTGGGTTTCACGTATTTAACCTTTAATGAAGGAGACACAGTACCTATCGCATACAAGTCACATCTATACACCTCTGCAGAAATGCGGTTCTCATCTGTGGAGAAAGTGCTAACAGCAGTGCAAATGGCGATCCTGAAGGAGCGCGCACTGGCACAGGGAAAACGCATTCTGGTGGTGACACCCTATCCTGCCCTAGAGGCAGTGACTAAAGCAAGTGTGCCGAACTCTAAAGCTTTGCACCCCCGTTGGATTCAATGGGCAACATCTTTGACGTCTCCGGATGTCACTTTCATTTTCGACTCTTCTCTTCAGACTCAGGAGTTTTTACAGTATGAATTTATTCATCCTCCTCCTTTGTCCTTATTGCCGCTTGAGGATTACGACTGTGTGATCTACACCGATGGCTCGGCACAACCTGCCACTGGGTCCAAGCATGCTTATTCAGCCGCATGTGCTATAGTTGCAGGTACGTTTGTGAATGGAAAGTTCAACTCCACTGTGGTGCATACGCAGGCACTAGGGGATAGTACCGCACAATTGGCCGAATTGCGTGCTTTGGTGCTTGCACTTGAGTTCGTAAATCCTGATGTGACCACTTTAATCGTGTGCGATTCTTATTACTGTGTTCAATCATACAATGACAATCTGTTCTTTTGGTCGCAAAACGACTATAGAGACGCTAAAGGCAACACAATCAAGCATAAAATGCTTTGGGTTAGGGTGGCAGATTTACAAAGACGTCTGCCACTCACACAGGTGGTTCACACCCTAGGCCATCAGCGCGTGGGCGCACACGCTGTTGGTAACAGTCTAGCAGATGAAGCTGCCAGATCAGCAGTACTCACGTGTTCAGTAGCAGCAGTTACTAGATCCATGTCTAAAATAGACACTGATATCTTGGCAGCTATTGCTGCAACAAAAGAAGGAATTAATTACCCTAGAGGTTTCCCTTCTAAATATTCTTACCAGATAGGTCCCGATCAGGCTCCTTATGTAACAATACCTAACGTTGGGGTTCGGCTGATCCCCAACGCGGACCGCAGACTTTCCTTGATGGCAGCGGCACACGAAGGCATGGCTTCGGCGCATGCTGGTGTGTCTGCGACATTTTCCATTTTGCAGCAGCGTTACTGGTGGCGTGGTTTATACAAAGATACACGTACTTATGTGCTTTCCTGTGACGTTTGTCAACAGATCAAGCCTTCAACAGTCACAAGACCACCGCAGACCTCGCTTGCAATTTCGAACAGACCCTTTGGGTGTGTTTACTTGGATCACTGCGGTCCATTTTCTTCAGACACTGCCTATAAATATATCTTAGTGGCAGTGGACTCGTGCACACGGTTCATCTGGGTCTGGCCACAACGGAGTGCTGACGCACGAAATGTCATTAGGGATTTGCGAGTCTTTGTGGGAATTTTTGCATGCGGCACCTTCCATTCTGACCAAGGTCCGGCGTTTGCCTCTAAGGCTTACAAGGACGCAATGGGCTCCTTAGGGGTGCGGGTGAAATTTTCGTCTCCGTATAGGCCTGAGGGCAACTCTATCGTTGAACGAATGAACCGTGACTTAAAGCAATCCTTGACAGCTAGAGTTATAGGTACTGGCAGGAACTGGCTGGCCCACTTGTATACTGTTCAACGTGCACTTAATAATCTCCCTAGAAGGCCTCTGGGTGGGCGGACCCCTTACGAAATGCTCTTTGGCATACGAATGTTTGTGCCTGACCTTGATGGTCTAGACATGGCGGCGCAATCCGCCAAGTTTGATGTAGATAATCATTCTACTATGTTACAGGACTTACAAGAAGCCCGAGACAAACTAGCAATTGCACATTTGCCTTCAGCCACAGACCCTGCTTTGCAGATTCCGGTTGCCGGCTGGCTTCCGAAGATTGGCGACCTAGTACGAGAGAAGGTGGAGAACAAGAAAGAATTCGGCCCCTCTTTTCGTGCACCGGTTCCAGTGCTGGGCTTGAAGGGAACACGTACAGTCATCTTACCACCGCTTCCCGGTCGCAAGGAAAACAGATACATCTCAGTGGAAAATGTCAAGCTACAACATCTGGCCGATCTTAAATAGTGTCACACCAGCGGTCTCTTGTCCTGCCATTTATCGGACAAGCGTTCGAGGTACGCCTGCACGAACAGTCACTGATGTTACCATGGAGATGGTTGATTTGCCTGAAAATATATTTGAACCCCCTGCATCACCCTGCATAGACGAGGACGAATATACTTATCCCGCCACAGAGTCGGTGGCACACCAACCAACAACGCCACTGAGCCCGACACGTTATTCTTTTGACTCAGTATCCAATTCATCACAAGTCCCGTCCAAATTTGGTCTTTTTGTAATATGGTTTAGAGACAATTTTTTGATTCCACCTTGGACATATATTTGGATGATACTTTTCTTGTTTTTTTTGTTCATGTCCATTGGCTTTGTCACAGTGTTCTTTCTACTCATCAATGGTCACTATTTACCTGAACGCTCTGCTGTGAACAGTGTTGCTGGAACTTTGGCACCACATTCCTCTTCACACATCATGAAGCGTGACCACACATTTGTGAACATTTCATCGTTTCCAGTTGCTGATGGCATAGTATGGGATGCGGTAAACTTTCAAATACATGGCCCGACAGAAATTATTAATGTACCAAATGTCCTTCGAGTTTCGATGGGTGATGTAGTAAAAAGTAATATTCATTCTGATGATTGGGATGTGCATGCGGTTGAAGCATTGTTTGCTGATTTAAAATATTATGCCTCTTTTAATGCTGAAGACTTGTATATGAATTCTGCGAATTATGCCGATTTGTATTGTTACCAACATTGGGGAAATCATTTTCTCCACAAACCAAGTGCACTACGCAGCCCTGTTACTTACACCCAATGGGAACACTGCCCAAACCCCGTACCAGGTAGTTCCCAAACTCTTCGAAATAAATTCACCTATTTTACTGATTTTAATCGATCGAACCCTGGGTCATATTATTTTAAATTAAAAACTCCATTGACTAAGAAAATAATGTTGACCCATACTACATTATTATATTCGGGTTCCTTTTTGAGCGCCTTGGCGGTGGGTGGTTATGAATATTGGAAAGACACAGTGGATTTAAAATCAATTTGGGGTTCGAAACAATGGCAGGTGCAAGGCACTGAGGCCCTGCACCGTGCTTGCCTTATCCCAGCCCAAATTCTATTTTTAAATGCTTCCATTTATCAGACCACGTGTTGGGGGTTGGCTACCGTTAAACAACTAAATGCGCCAAACATCCCATCCTTGTCGAGTCTTCCAAATGATAGTTTGCATTTTAATATGTCCCTTCTGGCGTTACAGGCTCAGTTTCAGAACAATTCCTTTAACGTTTCTGCACTAATACAGTCACCCTGGTTGGCATGGCCCATATCATCTAATGCATGCCAACTTCGTTTTCATGGCACAGTTCCTGGTTACATACAGGACAAGCCTGATCCAAGATTTACTGAAACTCGTACTGTGACCACGTATTCAGTTGGTAAATTATGTAAACAATGGTTACAACATTCGTCCTTAGACTCTGTTAAGAACCATTTATCCCTCCTATCAGGCACTATTGACTTATCGGACTTTATCTTGGGACCTCGTGGTCCCCGACCGAAGAGATTCATTTATGAAGCGTATAATGAGCTCTGGAAGCTGTCACAAATGGAAGCTGCTTCCCGTCTTAGAGAAATAGACCAAGCAAATTTGGAAAAGGTGCTTGCTGTTGTTGACAATAGTATAAATACCCTGTCTTCCCGCATTTACACATTAGACAATATTGTATCCTCTGTTGTTGATATTGTACAAGATGATGTCTCTATGTTGTATCATGGTCAGAATCAGTTGCGCTCAGTGATGCAGTTTGCATGGACTTTGCAAACTCTTAAGTTGGGTAAAGTTCCTTGGAATTTGTTAAACACCACTGCCCTCTTTCTGCCTTTTAATTTGACAGACAAACAGCAGTTCATGTCCATGAAAGATGCATCCTACACTTTGTTACATATTGAAAAAGTGGATCCTTTACCGTTCTCTGTAGCAGAACTAGATTCTGCGGTGTGGCTAGTTCATGGGGTTATAGCTTTACCTTTTTCCCTATTTGAGTTCAGTTCGTGCATGAAGCATTATCCTGTGGGCCGTTTCCAGCCTTTGGGTGGTGCTTTCCTGCATGAACTTTGGTCCTTGCCTTTTATGTATAAATGCCTTAGAGATGGCAAGGAAGTATTTCTCACGGGGAGTCTTGTGATTCAACTGTGGGTCATTCGCTTATTTGTAAACATATTAAATTGCACGGGGCTTGTAGCGTTTCAGTTCCAAATCTTGCATGTGTCCTGAAGGGTATTCCTGCTCCTGCTATTTCTCCTACTTTTACTTTGCTTACCAACGGTAGCTATTTGCTTTTAAATAACGAAAATTGTTGTGGCCTGCAGGCCGGCATTCCGTATATTGTTACAGTCTCGCACAGAGTTGTCTGCTGCAAGAATGTGCTTTTTCCTCCCCTCACGACATCGTTGATAGCTCTATTTGGCCTTCCATTCCTACCATGGAGGCAGATTTCAATAAGTTGAGCAGAATAAAGGCCCTATTATTGAATGAGGAGGTTATGCTCACATCCGCCCGGGAGACATTCATTCTCCAGGTGGCGAGCACCCACAGTGAAATACAGGCCCTTTTGAACACTGACCTCCCCCAGCATTTTGGGGAGTTAATTCATCGTATTTTTAACGCATCAAACACTGAGGGTCTGGTGCACTTTTTAAGGTTGTGGGGTCTGGCCTCGTGTCCACCTTTCAAACTATTTTCGGTGTGATACCGGCATTCATTCATTCCATTTTTTCTAGCGTCTTTGGTGGATTTTCATTAATCCTCGCTTTGGCGGCCGGTGTCTTGCTGTTGGTCTGTTTTCTGCGCAATGGCTGCACTCCACTGGGCCCTTCTCGATCCCGAACGCCTCCAGCTGCTCCGTGAGCGACTCCTGGTTGGCTTCGATGTTCTGCCCTTGGCAACTATCAGTATGTCCTACACCCTTTCCTTTCGCTTTGCGTATTTCACTTGCGTGCAACCTGTGATGTCTTGCATCCGCTGTCCGTTTACATGGACCATGGATTATTGCCTCTCCAATACGTCATTGTTGGTCCCGGATTTTGTTCGGTTGGTGGGTCCCTTAGAGGCCCATGAACGGGACTGTTCCGCTGCTGGCTTTATGATGCGTGCGGCTGCACTGGGGATTTTGGCACAATGGGATATCTGGGCGGCTGCTCAGAATCTCCTACAACAAAGTTATATTGAATATCACGCAAGCTGTCCCGCATTGCTTTTGGATGCTCCATACTCTGAAGACCATTCCTGCAGCTTTGACCTATTGGACTGGATGGCGTCTACGTTTTTGACGATTCCAATGATGTCCTTCTGGACGGTATAGCATTTTTCTGCTCTTTCACATTTTTGGATTGATTGACTTGCCGTTAGTTGTTAGTAGACCGCCTCTATTCTGCTCAAGTATTTGGAACTCTGTCTTCGTTTTCGCCGTGGCCGCTGGACTGACCAGGGAGGGTGTCTTGTGGCTCATGGCCTCCTGGCAGGTCTGGCTACGTTACCACGCCTGGCTGCCATGATGACTCTTGCGCACGTTACTATTGGATGTTGTTTTGTCGCCCTCTGTTATTGCCAAGTAATTATACAACAGTCTGCATATTCTGTTACTCACCTTTTCTCCTGTTCCCTTTTGGGCTCAGTCTGAACAACAGATACAAGGTCGAATAACAACTCCCTGGTTTCTACTGATTTGGCCCGTCCCTCACGCCTAGACATAACACTTGTACAGCTGCCATTGAGAAATTAGTGTGCTTTTAATAATGCGCTCGCTTGCTCTAAGATAGCACTTGGAGACGACCTTTCCAGTGAGAAGAGCTGTGATTGTTTGCTGATGTAGTTTTGCATCAAGAGACTGAGGTATGGGGGTTCGCTAGTCAAAGCCCAAAGGTCTTCTATTATTATAATAAACTGGCTTCCAGCACGGGGAGGGTGCTAATGTTAGTTAGACATATCTCCACTGCTTTATGAGATGCTTTCCCGTTTGTATTCTATGGAGTAGTAACTATGCTGATTATATTGTTCTTATGTATTATGCTACTAGTACTGACACGTGTACTGTACCTTAGAGCACGTAAGTTGAAATAAACATTTTAACCTATACAGTGTCTCTTCATACGCATGTTGTGGACAGGTACGAATGTGACGAAAGAGTGTTCTTGCCTCTGCGAGTCCTGAGAGAGAGATACCGTGTTCTGGGTTGTCTAAGCATTGGTACATTGGTGCTAATGGGACGCTAAGGCTAGTTGGGTTGGGGTTTTGGGTGCTAAGGTTTATGGTTGGCTCACCACTATATTCCGAGGTCCTATTATCCTGTGCATAGCTCTGTATGTGCGGAAACCTTATGACAACATCATGAGTCCTCTCTAATGTACATATTTCCTTAGTTCCCCCAGGTCCATTTCTGTCCTGATGAGACCCTGATATCTGTCAAAGTGTCGAAACGCCGTCGACACCAACAAAGACAGACCTTATTCTTGTGTGAATTAACACTGGGATTCTACCAGTTGTGTTTAAAATATTTGTGATGCATTTGACTGTCTTTTAGAGGACCAATATACTATTTATGTTCACTCACATTGTCACTTTAATTGTTGATGGTTTTGGTTCCTGTCACTTAGGGTTCGTGTAGAACATTCCTTCACCATTCTCTTGACTGTCTTAAAAATGTTCTTGACTTAGGAGTTGTTATTTATGAAATAATAAACTTCGATTCGACTGAATCAAATTTATTCTGAATACTGGTTGGTCTTTGTTTAAGATTAAATCGAAACAGAATTTCTTTTCTGTAAAAGTCTTAATGTTCTTTCTGAGATTAAGTCCTTCCAGGATTTCCTGTACTATCATATTGTCTCTTTGAAAATGAGTTCTGTTAAGTCCTTCCAGGATTTCCTGTACTATCATATTGTCTCTTTGAAATTGAGTTCCGTGTGAACACTTGTCCCAAGTTTATCCAGTATTGGGGTATCTTTCATAGATTCACATGCCTGAATCATTCCACGTCGTCGAGATGGGAGTCCCACGGTAAAATGTTCAAGCAGTGCCTTAAATCCTTAATAGGCCCTAGACCATCTCATCAGTAGCCTATCCATGTCCTTTTTAAAAAAAGGACCAAATGTTGGCATACAGCCAATCAGCTGTTAGCACCCTCTAGAACACTCCCAGCAGAGGCCAGTTCTCTTCAGATTTTCACCGCACGTCGTGTGGAAGGGAGTCTCCCTGAGTGCTACTCAGTTTTTTCTTCTACCCAGCAAATTCTAGACATCTTGTCAGACAAGAAAGGTCTTTTCCGCCCTTGTAAGACCTGTGGGAGGAAAAGAGTACATGTGGATGATCCACACAAAGAATATATTTATTGCCTACATCCCAGGCATGAGGTGAAAGACTGTAAAATCTGTCGCACCTTCTCTAACAAGACCCTCAAGGACAGAGAGGGAAGATTGTTATTGTGGCTCCAAACCACAAAACAGCAGTCTCGTTCTTCTGATGAAGAAGACAGAGCTTCAACATCCCACAAGAGGGCTAGATCTCAGGACAGATCCTCAGGTGAGGGGAAGAAACATTTTAAACCTTCACAGGAAAGGGCTTCAAGTAAGGAGAAGGCTGCCAAATATTCTTCTGAACCGGAGTTGTCTGTGCCCTCTACACCTGTAAGAAAGGATAGAGATCGCCCTAGAGCTTCATCTTCTGATCCTGTTAGTAAAAAATCCCTGAAGAAGCCATTGTCGACGACAATCTCTCTCTCGTCTACGACAATTTGTGTGACATCGTCGTGGCCATCGTCAACGGCTACAGTTACGACGACGGCGATTCAGTTTCCTATTCTCTCTACAAGAGTCTCCATCTCGACGAAAGCTCCATCGTCATCGAAGACTGTCGACGCCCCTCCGTCGACTACCATTCCGTCTATGAAGACACCGTCGACGACGAAGGCACCGTCAGCGACGACCCCGTAGACGAAGGAAGTTCCCTTGCCTATGGCTTCTGCATTGTCGACCCCCCCCCCATCGACGAGAATTACTCAGGTTACCAGAGTAACAAAGACATTTTTACACCCGTCTATGCAGGATTATAGCAAGGTGTCACCTTTGCTTCCTTTGCATGTGTTGGAAGGGTACGTTGAGGAAGATGATGATGATGATGATGATAACGACCTCTATGGGATAGCTCACAGTCCATCTGAGCTCCATGTGAAGTGCAAGGAGGATGATGAGGAGGATGACGA
The DNA here is from genome assembly GCA_963921515.1 of Calotriton arnoldi. Lineage (NCBI taxonomy): Eukaryota > Metazoa > Chordata > Amphibia > Caudata > Salamandridae > Calotriton > Calotriton arnoldi. Next base: position 5,920,613 of record CAWUFW010000017.1, read on the forward strand.
CTATCAAGGCAAAGCGCATTATTACCAGCAGGGGTTTATGGCTCCACGACATAGCTATCAGTTTGACTTTCGTCAAGAACCGCGCCCCAGGGATATGGCCCACCTACCGCCTTCATTAATCGAGGACCAGCAAGCCATGTTGGTGTATTATAGGCAAAGGTTCCCTCCTCAACAAAATCAATCTGTAAACCAAGTTTGTCAGGCGGAAGAATCTACAGATACACCAGGCCCTCAGTTACCGAGCATGCCTGGGATTATACCAGGCTCAGGGACAATCGACCCAGGAGCACAAAACACTTCCTCCTCAGAAGAAGAGGTAGAGGAAGGTGAACTGCCAGATCCAACATCTGCTCCCGACCCTTGGGATGATTACGTTATTCCGACACCATCTCCTCCTCCGCACCTTCCTTCAGACTCTCCTCCAGAGGATATCGGGGGGTTTCACAACTTGATGCAAAGCGCAGCCAGCAGGTTTCATCTACCTGTGACAGTAAAGCAGACAGAATGTTTCCTTTACGATTTCAAAGAGGACACAAGAAAAGTGGTGCGCTCAATTCCTATCATCGACCATATTTGGCAGGAGGGCAACAGAATTATGAAAACGCCAGCATCCATACTACCGGTGCTGCCTCGTGTGGAAAAGAAATATAGGGCTCCGGATGACTCTCCATCGTGCCTTATTGGGCATCCGAAGCCAGATTCAGTCATCTCCTAGGCTGCACAAAGGCGGTCTAAGAATCCGGCTACCCCGATTACCACCCCCCCAGATAAGGGAGGGCGTAGAATGGACATCCTTGGAAAAAGGTTTTCTTCAATGGCAGCAGTGATAATCAGAGCAGCAAATGCCCTAGCCATTATCGGCCGTTATGACCGCCAAATGTGGTCTGATATGGCAGGGCTAACAGACCTCATCCCGGAGGAAAGCAGGCAGGATGCACGCAACATTCTGCTGGAGGGTGAGCGTGCAGCCTCAGAAACAATCAACTGTGCCCTTGATGTAGCAAACACTGGTTTTAGGCAGTTAGCAGGAGCGGCTGTACTTCGACGTCAGGGATGGCTAAAAGCAACAACTTTTAGACCGGAGGTACAAGCAAAAATTCTTGACATGGCTTTTGACGGTGAGTCACTCTTCGGTAAACACATTGATGAGGCTCTATTGGCAATCAAAAATGATACAGACACCGCAAAGTCTTTGGGAGCTCTACAGTACAGAAGAGTACCTTTCAGAGGTGCTAGAGGGCGAGGATTCGCCACTTATAAAGGAGGATACCAGAGAGCTCAACAATACCAACCATACCAATCCCAGTATCGACAATCTTATAACCCTCCATCGTATTGGCAATCTTCAACGGCTGGTTTCTCTCGCCAGGGAGGCCGCAAGGGAGCACCCCAACAAAGCCGTGACTCAGGCTGAAACCAATGAGCATGTCAGGGTACCAGTCCATCTTCCCTCCCTACCCGTGGGTGCGAAAATTTCCGGTTACGTGCAGCGGTGGCACGAGATTACATCAGATCGCTGGGTTTTAAACCTAGTCACCAAGAGTCACACTCTAGAATTTCTTCAGCGACCACCAACCACCCCACCCAAGGGTCCCCCTCCCCCTCGTCTTCACTTACTACGAAAGGAAGTTTTGGCTGTGCTTCTCAAGGATGCAATAGAGAAGGTACCACTTGCCCAGAAAGGGAAGGGTTTTTATTCTCGTTTTTTCCTAATAAAAAAGAAATCAGGAGAATGGAGGCCGATTCTGGACCTAAGGAATCTCAACAAGTTTCTCAAGAAGCAGACGTTCAGGATGGTAACGCTCTCAGATATCCTGGGTTGCTTAAACAAAGGAGATTTCATGACTTCCCTCGACATGGAAGACGCATATTTCCATATCCCAATCCACCCAAAGCACCGAAAGGTCTTAAGATTCACAGTGGCTGGTACCCACTATCAATTCAAAGTGCTCCCGTTTGGACTCAAATCAGCACCACGAATCTTCACCAAGGGCCTGGCGCCAGTAGCGGCGACCCTGCGATCTCAGGGGTTTCAAGTATTTCCGTACCTCGACGATTGGCTGCTCAAAGCAGCAACTGTGCAGGAAGCCGACCGAGCAACGAAAACTTGCCTCCGTCTGTTCAAAACGTTGGGACTTACCCTAAACAGGGAAAAATCGGTTCTGTTTCCAACTCGAATAATATCTTTTCTGGGAGCATCCTTAGACACCATTAGACACCATTCAGGGCAAAGCGTTCTTGTCTCAGGAGAGGCGGATACGTCTGCAAAAGCTTGCAAAGACAATATCAGAAAAAGGGTCAGTTTCGGTGCGAATGTACAAATCGCTCCTGGAGATGTGCTCCTCAGCGATAAATCTGGTACCTCCAGCCAGACTGAAAATTAGGCCTCTTCAGGAGGAGCTACAGAAACAGTGGCAACAGGTTTAGGGATCCTTCGAAGATGTAGTTCGAATCACTCCACCGATGGTGAAAACTCTGCAGTGCTGGTTCCAGGCATCAAATCTCGGTCAAGGCCTGACTTTCCTACGGAGCTCCCCAGATTACGTTTTAACAACGGACGCCTCCATGGAGGGCTGGGGAGGTCATCTACAGGACTTGCAAATTCAAGGCAAATGGTCTTTGGCGCAGAGAACACAGCACATCAACAGCTTAGAGCTAAAAGCCATATTTCTATCTCTCCATTACCCTTTCTCAAGATGCGCAAGAATTATGGGAATGGACAACACATCATGGGATCACGTTAAAAGCAGAGCATGGCAGGGGTCAGCACAATACACTTGCAGACACGTTGAGCAGGTCTCAGTCCAGTTGCCACGAGTAGGAGCTAAAACAATCCCAGCTGGACAAGGTATTTCGAAAATGGGGAAAACCAACTTTGGACATCTTCGCAACGAAGGAGAACTCCAAATGCCAGTACTATGCCAGCAGGTTCCCTCTACCGGGGTCAAGGGGGAATGCCCTTTTAATGCAATGGTCAGGGATATATGCCTACGCTTTTCTCCCCATCCCGTTAATTCCCAGAGTACTGAGCAAGATGAAATCGGAAGGCTGTCGTCTGATCCTGATAGCTCCACGTTGGCCCAGGCAATACTGGTTCCCGGAACTGCTCCTCCTGTCGAAGTCGAAACCCATTCGCCTACAGCCGTCCTCAACGATGTTATCGAGGAACAAGGGCCAAGTCAATTATCTGGATCCACACTCTCTTCATTTGCACGCATGGCTCCTGAATTCCTGGAGTTTAGGAACGTAAATATAACACAAGAGTGTAGAGAAATCATTGCTAAATCCTGTGCCGAAAGCACTAGCAAAACATATCGTCTGAAATGGAGAAGATTCTGTTTCTGGTGCGAAAGAAATAACGTTCACTCGCTGCAAGCTTCTGCTGAACAGATCTTGCCATACCTTCTCTCACTAGCTAAATCAGATCTCACTTTCTCGTCAGTAAAGGTTCACCTGGCTGCAATTTCCCGTTATAGGAGATCTCCTCAAGTTCCTTCTCTATGTGCATCTAGTCTTGTAAAGCAGTTCATGAGAGGACTTTTCCGCACATTTCCACCTGTGCGTGCGCCTCCTCCGGAATGGAAGCTCAATGTAGTCCTGGCGCAGTTGATGAGACAGCCGGTTGAACCAATTCACAAAGCGGAGCTTAAGTTTCTGACATGGAAGGTATCCCTCTTACTAGCTCTCATTTCTGCAAGGAGGGTGAGTGAAATACAAGCCTTTACAATCAAAGAACCTTTTCTACATTTCACTGAAAACTATGTAGCTTTACGGACAAACCCGACATTTATACCAAAGGTACCAACACAATTTCACCTCAACGAGCCGGTGATATTGCAATCTTTCTTTCCAAATCCATCCAGCCCAGCAGAACGGGCATTGCATACTTTGGATGTCAAGAGATGTTTGAAATTCTACCTACACAAAACGAAAGAGATAAGAAAAACAGATCAGCTCCTGGTTGCTTACGGACAAGGAAAACAAGGAACAGCTGCAACAAAGGCTGCGATCGCTAGATGGGTCTCATCTGCGATTCAGTTCTGTCACGAAAAGGCTAACAAGCCCCTGACAGCAAGGGCTAAGGCACACTCCACAAGAACAATTTCTGCATCTACAGCTTTGTTTGCTGGAGTGACATTAGACAAAATATGCCGTGCTGCGACATGGAAGAATGTCCACACGTTTACAAAGCATTACTGTCTGCAATCTACGCAACGAGAAGATGCAGCGGTTGGACAAGCGGTACTGCGACATCTCTTCAATTAAGGTCAGCCTCTTTTGTTTGACAGAAGTGGAGCTCTTTCTTTATTTTAATAACAGTATTGCGTATGTCTGAAAATGTATATACAAATGCCTATACATGTATTTATATATATTTATATATATATTTATAACCATTTTGACGGTTCTTAATATATGTGGATGCTAGTGTATCTGAAAGATTTGTCTCATGCATTTCATGCTAGATTTTAAACAATTATTAGAATTGTTTCTGGTATATGTCTAAAATATTTGGAGTTTAAGGTTTAATGTCTCCCACCGTACGCTAACGACAGTACAGTTTCATGGTACTGCTTGCTATTCTGATTCAGGCATGTGAATCTATGAAAGATACCCCAATACTGGATAAGAAAATAAGTTACTTACCTGTAACTACGGTTATCCCGTATTGGTATCTTTCATAGATTCACATGCAACCCACCCTCCTCCCCGGAGAGTCAGTTCTCATTGAATTTTGGGATCCTCACTTCCCACTTGTGCTTTGAAAATCTGAGGAGAACTGGCCTCTGCTGGGAGTGTTCTGGAGGGTGCTAGCAGCTGATTGGCTGTATGCCAACATTTGGTCCTTTTTCAAAAAGGACAGCGATAGGCTACTGATGAGATGGCCTAGGGCCTCTATAGCCTATTAAGGATTTAAGGCACTGCTTGAATATTTTACCGTGGGACTCCCATCTCGATGACGGGGAATGATTCAGGCAGGTGAATCTATGAAAGATTACCAATACTGGATAACCGTAGTTACAGGTAAGTAACTTATTTTCTTACACTTGATGCCCATGTTTACATTGACATTTGGGTTATGCTCTTGTTTTTTGGAATTTAAAATATTTATGCAGCACTTCAAACAGTAGTAAAGAGAAACACAACACAAGAAAAATCCTACACCGATTCAGAAAAATAGAGTAGAGGATTTCATATATAATTTAAGGTCAAAATGACAAAAATCTAATCAGTAGAACCGGAGATATGCGGGTTTAACCCTATCGCTGCTAGGTCTCCACCACCCACCCCCCCTGTGTTAAGCCTTTTTGTGGCTATTTGGGGTAGTTTGCGATTAGGCCCTTGTAACTTTTTGTCCACGTAAGGAATCCACGCCAAATTTGCATCCTTTTCTTCCAACATCATGGGGATTTTAAAGGTACCCACGGTTTGTGGATTCCCCTGGAGGGGACCCAGAAATTAGCCAAAGTACAGCAAAAAAAATTATTTTTGGGGAAAAATAGGGAAAAAGTGCTGCAGAAGAAAGTGTCTGTTTTTTCCGTGCAAATGGTATCAACAAAGGGTTTGTAGGGCTGAAATCACCATCTTCCCAGCTTTTAGGGACAGGCAGACTTTTGTCAGAAAACCAACATTTTCTACTCAGTTTTGGCATTTTACTGGGACATAGCCTATTTTTTCTGCTTTCAACCTCATTTCAGTTAGTGGTAGAAATGGGTGTGAAAGCAATAATGGATCCCGGAAAGCTATACATTTCTGAAAAGTAGCCAAAATTCTGAATTCAGCAAGGGGTCATTTGTGTAGATCCTTCAAGATTTATTTTTAGAAACTAACACTTGAAAGTAAGAAATATTGAAAATGTTTTGAAAAAAACAGCAGTTTGTACCAACGTTTTCAACTGTAACTTCTTCTAAGTATGACAGATATTTTAAAGCAATATACCGTTACATCCGCTGCACCCTTCTAGTTGTGGGGATATATAGGACTTGTAGGTTCACCAAGAACCCGAGGAACCCAGAGCCAATAACTGAGCTGTGTCTTTCAATGGTTTTTCATTGTGTACCGGGTATATAGCAATTCATTTGGTAAAATATAAAGAGTGAAAAATAGGTATCAAGGACACCTTTGTATTTCCAAAATGGGAACAAAATATAGAGGTTAGAAGCAGTAGTTATTTGCACATCTCCGAAATTGTGGGTACCCATACTAGCATGTGAATTATAGGACATTTTTCAAAGTGACTTCTTTTTTTATACATTCTCTTACATTTGGAAGGCAGAAATGCATAGAAAGTCAATAGGTAATAACAGTTGCTCTACAATTCTGTGTTCCCCCAAGTCTCCCGATAAAATGGTACCTCACTTGTGTGGGTAGGCCTAGTGCCCGCGACAGGAAACGGGCCAAAACGCAACTTGGACACACCACATTGTTTCAGTGAAAACTAACCCTTTTTTTGCAAAGTGCCTAGCTGTGGATTTTGAACCCTAGCCCAGCCGGCACCTAAGGAAACCTAGAAAACCTATACATTTCTGAAAACTAGACAACCAGGGGAATCCAGGATGGGGTGAATTGTGTGGCTCTCACCAGGTTCTGTTACCCAGAATCCCTTGCAAATCTCAAACTTTGTAAAAAAAAAAAAACATTTTCCTTACATTTCTGTGATGGAAAGTTCTGGAATCTGCGTGGATCCACAAACTTCCACCCACCCCACATTCTCCATAGTCTCCCAATAAAAATGGTACCTCACTTAGGTGGGTGGCCCAAGTGCCCGCAGTAGGGAAGGGCCCAAAACATATTGTGGAGGCATCAAATTCTCTTGCAGGGGATTTCCATGTATAGTCATAAGTACTTGAATAGTCCCGCCCACGTGCGGGGCACCCGGAGCACTTCTTTAGATATATCTTCTTAAGTGGATATTTTTCGCCTTTCTTCAGGAAGGCTTGTAAAGACACTTAAGAGATAGAAAAGACAATAGTGCAACCTAGCTAAATAGCCTACAAAGGCCACAACTTCATCTTGAAGTGAAAAAGATGCCATAATACTATGTTTAGTGTAATTTCAAAAGGTGTTTAACACCCAGAAAAACCCCACTTCAAAAAACTCCTTTTTCATGATAGAGATGAAAGGGTGGGACAGAGTAGCCCCCATAGGCTGCCATTATATGTCTTACACTAGACGCTGTGCCTTTAAGAAAACTCAGAGACCACCAGTATCCCATGAGGCACAGTCAGTGGCAGTTACTTCAGTTCTTTTTTCCGGCTCCTTCTAACAGGACCCTGGAGCATTGAGCTCGACCAAATTTGTTTTTTTTCATCAAAAATCTTGTCAGAACTTTTATTCTGAGAGTTTCACTCGACGTCTTTGGTCCTTCTCTACCTTTTCCTGTCTTTTTCTGACAGAAATTACCACAGTTTATGTAAAAAATGCCATCTCTTTTTGATAAGTGTCCAGACTGTGGAAGGAAGAAGGCCAAATCTGATCCTCATAGAGTATGTATTATTTGTCTGCCTGCTACTCACGTTCCTGACACCTGTTCTATCTGCAAAACCTTTTCCAAGCGTACTCTGCGTGACAGGGAGAGGATTTGCCTTCAGGGAGCAGAAGAACGAAGAAAACAGCAGTTCCAGTCATCAGGTGGGACTTCAGGGCGAGAAGAGGGTCAGTCCTCTACCAGGGCCGTATCTTCAGCCTCTGGGGTACTCCCCAGTGGAAGACAGGCTGAAAAACGGCGTTGTTCCCGGTCGACGTCGAAGACCACGACGTCGAGAGGAGCAGCGGCGACCTGTTTGCCGTCGACCCAGGGCTCTGGGTCGAAACGACGTTGACATGCAACGTCGAGGAGGCGGTCGACGACGGGGGCTGCTCCAACAGTGAGAACACGCTCGACGTCGAGAAGCCCACCTTAGACGGTCATAAGATCGCCATTGAGAACATCGCGTCACTCGACGTCTACCCATCACCGTCGATCGACGTTGACACCTCACCGTCGATAGACGTCGACACATCATCGTCGATCGACGTCGACACATCACTGTCGGTCTAAGTCTCCACGTCGCAGTCGATCGACGTCGAGAAGACATCGTGGTTCGACGTCGAGAAAAACCCGTTGATCACAGACTCGATCCTCTTCAAAGAGTCTACAGTCAACGTCAGGAGTGAGCTCTCTTTCAAGACGACGTCGAAGATCGCCGTCGACTAGCAGATCGACGTCGAGGGGGAAAGATGGTTCTCCAGTGGAATCGGTGACTCCCCAGAAGGCTAGAAAAAGAAGGAGATTAATCTATACATCAGATTCTGAGTATTCTCAGACATACTCTCCGTCTAGGACAGTATTATCTGCTCACTCTCCTCTTCATCGTCCAGATGATCAGCCTTCTCCTCAGGCTTCTACTCCACAACCGCCTCCTCCTCCTCCTCCACCTACTACTCCACCAAGAAGGCCGAGATCCAGGTCTCGTACGAGGGCTCATTCTCATCGACATAGGCGTTCCTCTACTCATTCTCACCACAAACGTCACGGTGGAAGATCCCGGTCTAGACACACCAGGGATACTTCTTCTACTAGTACAGGAAGATACTCACATACTTTATCGGACTACCCTCCTTAAAGGATTTTTCCTATTGATGATATCTCTACGTTTCAAGAAGTCTTAGTTCGAGGAGCTTCAAAGTTGAACATTCCTATGTCTGTTCCATCGACTTCAGTCATTTTTGAGACTTTACAGCAAAGACAAGCATCTCGTCCTTTGCTCCCTTTGGTACCAGGCCTCTTGGAACCGGCGATGGAACTTTTCCTTACACCATCTATTATTAAGCCGGCCCCATCTAGGCTGCAAAAGAAATATCGTCCTCCAGAACAGGACCCCACTTTCCTAAGGGTGTATCTGCCTCCAGACTCCATCATTGTGGTTGCCGCTAAGAAACAACATACCACGGCTCCAACTTCCACAGTTCCTCCTGATAAAGAGAGTCGTAAAATAGACTCAGTGGGAAGAAAAGTGTGCAACACAGCAGCGACCTCCATGAAAGCTGCTAGTGCAACGGCGATTTTGGGTAGATATGACCGGTCACTATGGGAGTCTCTCCAACAATTTGTCGAACATCTACCTAGAGATAAGAGGGAGGATTTTAATTAAATATTAACGGAAGGACTTATGGTCTCTAACCAAGTTATTAGCTCTGCTGCAGACACATCACTTCTAGCTGCACATGGATATTGTCATGGAGTGGCACTCAGGCGGCATTCATGGCTTCGCTTGACTTCATTGAAGCCTGAAGCGCAGCAGCGTATTCAAAATCTTCCTTTCTCCGGCACTCCACTCTTCGGTTCTCATGCAGATGAGGAGATGGCGCGCATGAAAGCAGAAATGGAGACATTGAAGGCGGTGGGTCTCAAGAGACCCAAAGAACAGCGAAGATTCTTCCGTCCTTTTTCAAGACGATATACAACACAGAGGGTTCAAACACCTCTGTGGTATCAGGGGAGTCAATCTGGTACACAGCAATCGTACCAAAGATCCTACCAACCGTATCAAAAAGGCAACCTAGAGGAAGGTCAGGACAGCAAACTTCACAAGGAGGCAAGTTGCCTTCTGGTTCCAAGCCCTGAATCTTCTCTTCCCCCTCTTCCGTTACCCACTCCGGTAGGGGGAAGCATTCAACATTTCCTGGCAGAGTGGCAAAGTATCACGCAAGACAATTGGGTTCTGAATATTGTGCGCAATGGATATTCTCTACGATTCATCAGCCCTCCACTATCAGTGCCTCCAAAGCAATCAAGATTCCACCTATCGCAATTACAAGCCGAAGTGAACATTCTCTTACGAAAACAGGCAGTAGAACCTGTTCCTTCGCTGCAACGAGGCAAAGGGCTGTATTCAAGATTCTTTCTCGTCAAAAAGAAAGACAAGAACGAGTTCAGACCCATTCTCGATCTAAGGGAGGCAAACAAATGGATTCGGAAGGAAAGATTCCGGATGTTAGCACTACACCAGATCTATCCTCAACTACAGCAGGAGGATTGGTTATGTGCAGTAGACCTACAGGACGCATACTTCCACATTCCCATCACAAAGAAACATCGTAAGTTCTTAAGATTTGCAGTGAGAAACAACCACTACCAATACTGTGTGCTTCCGTTCGGCCTAAAATCAGCACCCAGGACATTCTCCAAGTGCATGGCGGTGGTGGCTGCACACTTGAGAAAACACAAAGTGTTCGTCTACCCCTTTCTAGACGATTGGCTGATCAAGGCATCCACGTGTCAGGAGGCTCTAACACATTTCAACTGGACCTCCGACCTTCTCCATCGTTTCGGACTTCACGTGAATCAAACGAAGTCTACCTAGACTCCTGTACAGTGCCTACAATATCTGGGAGCATCCATCGATACTCGCACGGCAAACGTGTATCCTTCGGAGGAGAGACGCTTATCAATCCTTCGGAAGGCGCAGGCTTTCATGTCAATGTCGCACCCTGTCAGGAAAGTCTCATCTCTACTGGGCTCCATGGCGTCCTGCATATTTTTCACACCGAACGCACGTCTCCACATAAGACCCCTGCAGGAATGTCTGGAGTATCAGTGGGACCAGCGAACGGGGAATTGGGAGGACCGGATTCAACTGTCACAACATGCCCTCCAGTCCATCAAATGGTGGTGCTCTCCCTTCAATCTCCTGCGGGGGACTCCCTTTCACAAGAATATACCGACTCAAACTACAGTCACGGATGCCTCTCTTCTGGGATAGGGAGCCCATACAAATCACCTTCAGATTCAAGGCAGATGGTCACACAAAGAATCCACTTACCACATCAATCTGCTAGAGCTGAGAGCAGTTCACTTGGCTCTGAAGGCTTTTCAACCATCATTCCAGTCCAACTCCCTACTTGTACAGACGGACAACACAACAACAATGTTCTACCTCAACAAGCAGGGAGGCTCGAGATCCAGACCATTGTCTCTGGAAGCCCAGACGATATGGAAGTGGCTTCTTGCCAGAAATCTGACCATAACAGCAACCCATCTCCCAGGTGTTCAAAATGCTCAGGCCGACTCACTAAGCAGACTCCTTCAGGAAAATCACGAGTGGGTCCTAAACGACGACGTGGTACGAGACATATTCGAAAAATTGGGGTACTCCGGAGGTCGATTTATTCGCCACTGCAGAAAACAGCAAATGCCAAAACTTTGCCTCCAGGTTCTACCAACCGGGAACCCTGGGGAATGCCCTATGGATCAACTGGTCAAGCAAATTTCTCTACGCCTTTCCTCCGATTCCCCTGATCCCGACAGTTCTTATCAAGCTCTCTCAATCACGGGCCAAATGATTCTCATAGCCCCGGAATGGCCATGTCAATGGTGGTTCAAAGACCTCCTTCACCGGTTGATCCGTCCTCAACTCAGACTTCCATGCAAGACACACCTGCTAACGAAATTCAGAGGTCAGATGGTACACCCCAACCTCTCCTCCTTGAATTTGGCAGCATGGCTCCTGAGCTAGTGCAGTATGGACACTTTAACTTACCGCAAAGCTGCATGGACATTCTTAAGGAAGCTAAGCGGCCATCCACACGCTCTGCTTATGCTCACAAATGGAAGAGATTCTGTATCTGGTGCTCAGCGAGGAATGAAGATCCTACCTCTTGCCAGGAAGATGTCCTACTTCCATACTTGCTCCACCTAGCACAATCTGGCCTCCAATTTTCTTCCATTAAGGTTCACTTGGCAGCCTTGACTGCTTACAGGAAATGCCCTTCACAAACTTCCTTTTTCAGAATTCCTGTTATTAAAGATTTCTTGGAAGGTTTGAAAAAAGTTTTTCCTTCCATTAGAAGTCCTTCTCCTCCATGGGAGCTTAATGTGGTGCTTTCTCGTTTAATGCAAGAGCCTTTTGAACCTATTCATAAGGCTACTCTTCAGCACCTGTCCTAGAAGACAGCTTTCCTTGTGGCTATCACCTCCGCCCGCAGGGTTAGTGAAATTCAGGCACTTTGCTGTCACGAACCGTATACAGTCTTTCATACATCTAGAGTAGTTATGAGGACCCATCCGAAATTCCTCCCTAAGGTAATTTCGGATTTTCACGTAAACCAAACTATTACTTTACCTACTTTCTTCCAGCATCCATCCTCTCCGGCGGAGAGATCACTTCATTCCCTGGATGTAAGAAGGGTTTTTAAATTCTATCTGGACAAAACTAAAGATATAAGGAGATTGAACCAGTTATTTGTAAACTACGGTTCTCTCCGTACAGGGCTAGCCACTTCTAAACAATCTATCTCCAGGTGGATTGTTTCTTGTATTTTACTATGTTATCAGAAAGCTAACAAACCCCTTTTTGGTAAGCCTAGGGCTCATTCTACCAGAGGGAAGGCAGCTACTGCGGCTTTGCTTCGTAATGTACCCATTTCGGAGATCTGTAAGGCTGCTACTTGGAAGTCAGTCCACACATTCACAAGACATTACTGCCTAGATTCTGATGCCAAGGCAGATGCTCAAGTAGGACAGGCTTCCCTTAGGAATCTCTTTGCTTAAAACTACAGTTTAAATCTCTGTCTCTTCCACTGCGTCTGTTTGTAGGGATGGGCTTGCTAGTCTATTCAAGTTCTTATGACTATACATGGAAATCCCCTGCAAGAGAAGGAATAGTTTCTTACCTGTAACTCCAGTTCTCTTGCAGGGGTATTTCCATGATAAGTCATAAGCAACCCTCCCGCCTCCCCGGTGGAATAGACAGACTTATTTTTGTTCTAAATAAGCATTCACTTCTCATCGCCTTGAAAAAAGAACTGAAGTAACTGCCACTGACTGTACATCATGGGATACTGGTGGTCTCTGAGTTTTCTTAAAGGCACAGCGTCTAGTGTAAGACATAATGGCAGCCTATGGGGGCTACTCTGTCCCACCCTTTCATCTCTATCATGAAAAAGGAGTTTTGTGAAGTGGGGTTTTTCTGGGTGTTAAACACCTTTTGAAATTACACAAAACATAGTATTATGGCATCTTTTTCACTTCAAGATGAAGTTGTGGCCTTTGTAGCCTAGGCTGCATTATTGTCTTTTCTATCTCTTAAGTGTCTTTACAGGCCTTCCTGAAGAAAGGCGAAAAATATCCACTTAAGGAGATATATCTAAAGAAGTGCTCCGGGGTCCCCGCACGTGGGCGGGACTATTCAAGTGCTTATGACTTATCATGGAAATACCCCTGCAAGAGAACTGGAGTTACAGGTAAGAAACTATTCCTTACCTATCACGAAACAACCTGGGTTTTTGGCTCGGGGCTCGCAGCCCTCTAGGGAAACCTACCAAACCCACACATCTCTGAAAACTAGACACCCAGGGTAGTCAAGGGAGGTATGGCTTGCGTGGACCCCCTACGTTTTCCTACCCAGAATCCCTTGCAAACCTCAAATTTGTCTCAAATTTCTGTGTGGGAAAGTTGTGGGATCACCGGGCTAACACAAATTTCCTACCACCCAGCGTTCCCCCAGGTCTCCTGATAAAAATGATACCTCACTCGTGTGGGTGGGCCAAGTACCCATGACAGGCAACGGCCCAAAACGTATTGTGGAGACATCAAAATTACCTGTCACAAAACGACCTGGTTTTGCAAGGGGGGCACCTGGGTTTTTGGTCCCGGGCTCAGCGGCCATCTAGAAAAACCACCAAACCCACATGTTTCTGAAAGCTAGACACCTGGGAGAGTCCAGGGAGGTATGGCAAGACTTGCCTTGAATTGCTGCTGCATGACGCTTCCTGGACACGGGACTCTGCAACCAGGAGTTAGGGTACGACATAAGGTACTCTTGTTCAGCGGGCATAAGTGGGTCCCTATAGCCGGCATGTGTTCCATCATGATTGGCTTGAACTTGCGACTGTGTCCCGGTCCGGCGCGACCAGATATCCAAAGTTGGCGCTTTGGGCTTTTTGGCGGTATTTTCATATAAATCTTTAACCCCTCCGGTGCGTCGGGAAACCTCAAGAACCTTCTCCTACTTTATAGTGGGCACCAGGTATAACTACAGGCCTGCCAATGCAGCCTGTATGAGTTGGTGCTTGCACCTCTCACAACAGATATAAGTCTCCTTATGTCTGAGGTCACTAAACTTAAAATCTATAAGTCACCCATATGGAAGGCTCTTCAGTCCAGAGGGCAGGGTGCTTGGTTATAAGTGTGAGGGTGCCCCTGCATGAGCATGACACCCCTACAAACTCCGGAGTAGATTCTCCAGGCTTTGTAAGTGCGGTTAGCTATTTTTAGACATACAGTGGACATCAGTCATTATGAGATGTCTAACTATATAGTGGCTGAACCGAACCCGGTCATGTTTGGTATCAAACATTTTGGAATCATACCCCAACACCGTTTCCAGAGTTGAAAGTATTATCCCATGCACTGGGGGGGGCTCCTTAGGGGACCCCCCTGTACTCCCAGTAGCAGCCTTTCAGGGTCTGCAGCCAAGCTAGTGCTGCTGCCAACCACAGACACGATTCTGCCCTCCTGGTGCTGAGCTGAGCTCGAGCAGGGGAAGGTAGAACAATAGGTTTCCTGTCACAGGGAGGTGTGACTACCTCCCAGACAAGACTTAGTGTATTGGGCTGTGGTGGGGGCACTTGCCTGCCCCACCAGACTGCTTTGACGGGCACATTTGGTGCCCTCCTTGCATACTCCAGTTTGAACCAGTTCAGGGAGCATTTGGCTCTGGCGCAAAACTGGAGAAAGAACATAGTAGTATCCTCCTCTAGGAGGGACCCCTGTGTCGTCCTAACCTTTTCCTTAGAGTATTTAAGGGCTCCCCTGTGGGTGGGTCCTCAGATTCATCGTGGGACAAGACTCAGCCCTGAAATTATGTCGCTCTTCAATCGTCTGGACACTTGGACTTCGTTGGACTTCGACTGGAACCATGACTGCATCAAGGAAGACTCCTGCTGCTCCTGGTCTTGCAGTTCTTCAAGTCTTCTTTATCGTCTGTGTCTGTGCTTCATCCAGGTTCTTCAACAGACCTGTGGGGATCAAGGACATCTGAAGAAATCTCCCTTGGAGTGAAGGAGTCACTCCCCTGCATCTGTGGGCTCCGCAACAAAGCTGACCAGTCTGCTGCTCCTGTCGTCCTACAGACTTCCCGAGGCCCAGCAACACAGGTGGTGGTTCTGCAACTCCCTCAAGGCCTAACCTTTCCTCTCTGCATTTTTGAAGCCAGTATCCCTCATCTGAACCGCTGGGACCAAAACCATTGTTCACAGAGTCGACTTGATGTTGCCAAGGCTTGTTGGCTCTGCACTCCAGAGATCTGCGGGCTACAAGAAGCTCCAGCCTCTCTCCCCTCCAAGATCAGCATCCTCACCGCATCCTCTGCACCTTGGGCCTTCATCTTTGGTGAGCTGCTCGAGGTCCTCTTGTGACCCCTGTGCCTTCCGCCTGTGGGTCCTCCTGAGGGTTTTCTCGTGCTTCAGTGTGCACCCCTGCTTGCTCCGGGCCTGCTCTGACCCTCCTGCTGTTGGTGAGTCTCTTGGACCTTGCTGGTCCCAACGTTACTACCTATTCGTCTACCACTCCAGTTGCGGCTACCAAGGCTTGTTGGTGCTCCTGCCGGACACCGACCATCTAGTCACCAACATCCAACGTGGGACAGCTCATACACGGCTCCTGGTCTTCTTCAGCATCGCCTGGTCCTCACAGCTGCAGCGACAAGGTCACCATTTTCTCTTCAGAACCTCCCGACATCGGTGGGCATTGTGTCTCCGTGCCTCCTGGTCACCTCAGAGTGGCATAGACTCTGTCCCCTCTGTTTGCCGGTTTATCACTTCCAGAATCCACCCTTGGATTCCACCGGACTCCTTCACAGTCTTCTCCAGAGGCATATTGTTTGAAGTTGTCCCTTGTTGTCTACCGCAGGTTCCGAATTCACTTCACCCCTATGCACCCGGCTTCCCTGGTGTAGGTAACCTGGTTCCCTGGGGCATCCACGGGTGGGATGTTTCTCCAACCTTCTATCTTCCAAAGGGTTTCTTCAGGGTCCTCTGGGAATGGTCCTTCTTCTTCAAAACTGCAACTTATCCTTTGACTTCCATTGGGAACGCGGCTGTGTTTCCACTCTGCTCCTCTGGGTTTTCTGGTCCAAGTCCTGTTCTCCTTTGCAGTTCGAATTCAACTTTCTAAGTATCTGGTGTGGTCTCCCCCTGAAGACCACTGTATTTCGTGCTACTTACCTCATTGCTTTTGAAGTATTCTTTTGTATTGTGTTGATATCTCAGGCTAGGAGATATACCAATGTGATAGTGATATTGTGTTGTAATAAATAGACTTATTTTTGCTAAACACTGTGTGGTTTCTTTTCATCTAACTTACACTACAGATTAAATTGGTAAAACAAGCTGCTTAACACTCCTTCAAGATAAGCCTGAGGGCTTCTCTCCACAGCTTCCACTTTGAGAGCTTTCTATGGTTATCAAAGACCACTAAAACCACCATAAGGGTTGCCTGGATTAGTGCAAGGTGCATCATTTGAATAAGTGTGCACCATATACTAAGCCAGCCTCCTACACCCTGGAACAGGCTGCAGGCACCTAATGGTAAGGACAAAAAAATGCCAACTTTCTATAATTGGCATTTTGAAGATTGTGACTAAAAATCCAAATTTACTGTTAAAGAGGACTTTAACTTGCACATCTTTAGACACCAAACTTGAACTGTCCTCCCGCTCCCAAATAAAAGTTATCACTTATTAAATGTAATAAGGGGACCCAGTGTTATCCTATGGGAGAAGTAGGCCTTGCAGTAGCAAAACAAATGTAAGAGTTTTTCACTACCATGGACATCTTGCCCTGTGGGCTTTTCAGGGCCTACCCTAGGGGTGATATATGTAATAAAAAGGAAGGTTTGGGCCTGGCAAAAAGTTTATTTTGCCAGGTTGAAATGGCAGTTTAAAACTGCACACACAGGCTGCAATGGCAGGCCTGAGGCATGTTTAAAGGGCTACTTAAGGAGGGGACTCCATCAGTACTGCAGTCCCACTAGTAGCATTTAATTTTCAAACCCTGGGTACATGTAGTACCACTTTACTAGGGACTTACTAGTAAATTAAATAGGCCAGTTGGGTGTAAAGCAATGTCGCAAAGAAGAGAGCACAAGCACTTTAGCACTGGTTAGCAATGGTAAAGTTTGCAGAGTCCTAAAGCCCGCAAAATGAAGTCAACAAAAGCAGGAGGTGGGAAGGCCAAAAGCTGGGGGAAAGCCATTCCAAGAATGTCAGGTCCAACAGGAAGCCTATGCATAGGAGTCAGATTTTACTTCAATACGTTGATCGAAAACCCCAAAGGTATTAGGAGCTTTGCTGTCGTCTTGAGATGGTCTACAACTGATTGTAGCAAGCCAGACGACGAGGTATGCGAAGACTGATATCCCCATCTTCCGAAGTTGCGGTACAACCACAGTCATCTTTTTTGTGAACACCAGAGTGGTAATGGTAAGGCCAAAGGAGAGCAGAAAACTGAAAATCTGCCTGGTCCACCTTGAACCACAAGTAAAGCCTGTGGGACTGCAGAACTGGAAAGTGAAATAGGTGACCTGCAGGTCTAGCACTAATATCCAAGTAGGAAACAGCTTTTACAATGCGCCCATTACCGCGCAATACCATTACCATGCATCCATTACAATGCATATGCCTTTACCACCCAAATACCCCTACCCACCCTAAACCCTAAAAATATCCTTGGCACCCAAATACCCTCACCTACCCTAAACCCTAAAAATACCCTAGCCACCCAATACCCTCACCCACTCCTAAACCCTAAAAACTCCCTTGATATATATATATATATATATATCGAAGCACTCCAACCACAGCCTGCAATCCTTTTCCACAGAAAATTGGCTTTATACTTACCTGCAACATACTTACATTTTCATTTAAAGGTTTCGTTGGTAAAGGCATATGCATGGTAAACATTTGCATGGTAAAGACAAGCGTTGTAAAGGCACATGCGTTGTTAAGGATGCGTTGTAAAGGCAGATGTAGTAATGGCATGCATGGTTCTGTCATACATCCCCATCCAAGCAGAACTTGGGCCAATGTGAGCATCTTGAATGTGACCTTTTTCAGGCAGAAATGAGAGCGCATAGGTCTAAAACAGGATGGCAACAGAAAATAACAGGAGTAACATTCAGTCCCTATTTCTAAAGCAAGGACCCTCTCTATGCCTCTTTTGTCCATAAGAGCCTCGACCTTCAGCCACAAAATGTACGAATGGTCTTCCCAACAACCTGCTCTGATGTAGGTGGAATATGCAGTTGGGTCTGAAAGGAATAACCTTGCTGGACTATTTGGAGCACCCATTTGTAGGATGTGATGGTCTGCCACCCATTTAGGTAATACCTTATGCTGCCTCAAACAGGATGGCCGTATGCCACCGAGGGCAAGCTAAAGCAGCTTGGTGGCATTAGCAGGGAGCAGGGACTAAGCAGTGCGTTGCCCCTGAGGGCCTGGATGTTGTTGGCCAGATCCCTGACCTCAGCCTTGAAAAAGACTGGGGACGTCTGTTGCAGTGGATGTGTACCTTGGCGTTGTATTTTTGCACCAAGACCCTTACGAAGCCTGGATAGGGGCAAAACTGTTGGGAATTCTGCCACACGAATGTAGAAATGCCAAGGGAGCATGTTGTGGCCCTGCTTTATTTGAAGCACTAAAGGACTGAGTCGACTTTATCTCAAAAGGCACGTATGCAATCAAATGGCATATCTATTAGTGACGGTTGAATGTCGCCTGGGGATCTCATCAATGCGTGGCTCCAGAAGGCCACACTGGTACCCACTGTCCTGCCCAAGCCATCAGTGGTGAGAACCCAGAACGGATGAGGTACCTTGATGCGTCCTGACCATCTTGGAAATCTGCCCACGGTTGGTGTGAAATTCTTTAGTGATGTTGGCAAGATCTCATTGACCATATCCCACAACGCAGGTGAGTATCTTCCCCGGATGTAAAATGGCCTTTATTGAGCTGAGAGTGAGGCTAAGTGAGAAGATTCTCTTCGTAAAAGGTGTAGCATGGAATGAGGTAGGGTTGATTCTCCTTGTCATCTCCAGGACCACCACACTTTGAGGCATAGGGTGTTGCATAAGGAAAGGATGATCACTAAAAGCAGATGTGTGTCTCTTGGCAACCTTTATGGTGACTGGTGGGCAGGAGGCAGTTTTGGCCCAAGTACTTGTGTGTCTGTTAGAGCATAATTTGATGGAAGGAGTTGTACTGTGGATGTCTGTCCAGGTTGGAGCCTTCTGACCTTCTGACACCACAGCAAAAGAAGATGGTTCATGTGTGGATGGGCCATGGGAAGAGTTACACCTAGTATTCAAGGAAATGTCTAACCCAGTGGCATCTTAAAGGTTCATGAAAAGACTGTCCTCATCATAATAGTGGGATACATCACCCCCTATTCGCCATCACCATGTTGGCTGTGTTCTGAATCTGAAACAAAAGCAATGTGAAGAGATTGTACCAGCTGCGCTAAATATTGTGAAGGAGGTGACTTCAGCCGAGGTGGTATTGGGTTGCTTCCAAATCCGATAAGATAATACTTCTTCCTCTGGCATTGGTGGTGGCTCTGACGCACCAGGACAGGCAAAGATCTTGGAGCTGGATTTGAAGTCAGGGTGAGCGTCGGCTTCGGATTTGGGGAAGACACAGCAGCATAGTCCAGAGGCGCAGATGGCATCAAGGACAGATATGCCGATGGTAGCGCCCACCTGTTGGCCTTCTCATGTGCTTTGGACCAGAAGGTGAGCCAAAGGGAGTCAGAAGGGTGCCAAAAATACTCAACATGGCTTCTTGAAGACCTCAACTTGTGGAGTTTCAGATGGACCTTCTAATTCAGGTTGCATTGGTATAAGCTGTAGAATCGGTCCGTTGGTAGAGGACCAGTACTGAGATCAGGAGGCACCTTGACACCCATGTACCTATTCCTGACTAGAGTGGCAAAACGAGAAAGAATCAAGCTTCGACTTATTGTGTTTCTTTTTTATTTAGACTTACCTTACAATGTGTAGTTTGTATAGGACCTTTTGCTGGAAAGGATTCAAGAACTGGTATGGGTCGGCATCCTTGACTTTGACCACTGCTGGTAATTAGACCTTGGCTTTATTGTTCCAGATCACTTTGGGACTCATTCGTGCGCAATCCCCGCAAGACTTGGGAGTCATCGTAAGAGGCTAGGCACCAGAGTCATACCTGGTGGGCATCTTTCACAGACGTCTGCTTTTGACAGTACCTTCAAGGCTTAAACCCTGCAGTCTTGGATGGGACATAATCTGCACTCTATAGAGAAAATAGTTGTCAAAAACTTGTCAATAAGACAAGAAAAAGTTATGGGAGTGAGCTCTGGATCCACATCCGAAGGCACGGAAAGAAAGGAACTGATGTCAGCGAACAAGGGTGACGCATATATGTGGCTCTAGCATCACTTCCGGGGTGGGGAAAATCTGATGCAGAGCTGCATGATGCCACCTACTGGTGCGCGGATTCAGTATTTAGAATAATCTGCAGATCCAGTGTGACGCCTAGGGGTATTCACTAGGTGAGTAATGTACGGTTAGAAGTATCCACTAGAAACAGAGTTTTATTTCAAATAATTAAAATATCGTGTTGAACTTCGTAATCCCTTACTCTATGGAATCAACTACAGCTACGTATATTAATAATATTAACCATCTATGATGAGCACAAAAGGAAAGAAATTGTCTCTGTGCAGTTTGATTATAATTATTATTACTATATTTAATTCTATTCATTCTATCAAATTGAAAGGGCCGAGATGGCCACGTCACATCTCAGATAAGTATTGACTTCAGAAAAAGGGGTGGGGACACCGTAATTCAAGCCAGAAGGGTGGAGAGATTCTTACGCTTGTTGAAGAAGGGCTGGAAGGATACGTCCTCCCTATTTAATACTAACAGACGAAAAAGTATCCCACCCTGTTATTGTATGTTACGCGAGGCACTACTCTCGACAGGTAGTACACCGTCCACTTAGTGGCGGGGAAGGAAAAAATTCCTTTTTGTTATATAACCCTCACACACTCTAGTAGTGTCATGCTTCATCATCGAGTTCACCCTGACTCCTAAAGGTCAGGGTGGGCTCGACCGTATTTCAGGGAGCACTTAGGAGAAGTAGGCCAGGAGATTTAAAGATTAAAAATCCTCCATTAACTCCAGGTATCCCTTCATTAGTGGAGTGAATGGGGATATTAAAAGTGATAAGAAGTAGGGTGGTGAGGATACAATGGTCCTATGACCCTAATGCCAATATGTTTCAGCCCTTTAAAACTGGCCCCAGTGAGTCCTGGGCTTTCTTCAGGGCAATTCAGATTTCCCTCCTGGCATTTTATAAGGTTCTACCTATTTTTTTGAAAGTGTGCAGAGTACTGCATCTAAAACCGGCCCGGTATATACTTAGCCTCAATCCGGTCTTTTCTTATGATGTCCAACCTGTGAATATAAACAGTTAATGATGACTGTTACTTTGTGTGCCCATCTCATGCTGCGCACGTCACATTTCAAGCAGTGCAAGCTACACATGCATCTTATGCGACTGATGTTACAAAATGGAGTGAATACATAGAGCAGACTGTGACATTGCTTCTGGAGCTTGACTCCAGACTGTGACATCATTTGTGGAACCAGACATCATACTGTGACATCACTCCTTGAACTTGACATCAGACAGAGCCATAGCAACTTGATGCCGGCCCCCAGAAGAGCTGTCATTCACCATTTGTCATCAAAGAATACAAATCGTAGCCTAAAATAAACTCTGACTCTCCCAATAAAATGAACAGTAAGAAAGTAAAAAGAATTGTGAAATGACAGATTAATTATTAAAATTTAAAGCCCTTAAAGTTCTTATTAAAATACTAATCTGCGATTGGATATCCCACTCTGCCCTGACCAACTTGGTAGAGACCTGTGTGGTTTTTGGTATGGTTGAGATGTACAGCAGTCTCTTATTCTCTGAGGTTAATACATCTGCATGAAATTATTTTGAGAAAGTAACCTCTTTGATGTACTGAGGTCTCCCCTTGACATTGTATGCAGTAAATAACAGAAACCTGTAATTTCTGCACACTTTCTATGCCATTTGTTTCCTGAATTGAATGCATCAGCATGCCCTGCATTTGCTTTCACCTATACCCCTCTAGATAACTTGTTGTCTTGCTCCTTACTTTTACTATCTTCCCTCGTGGTCATGGTCACCTGCTCAGTGATATTTTGCAACAAGCATGTGACCTATGTTCTTGCTTCAGTCAAGCTCTGTATCACTAAACTGCAGCCATTTATACAAAAAACACCCTTGTCCTGCTTTGGCTTGCACAAGTAAAATTAAATGTGAACAGCTGGGATGCCCAGTGGGTCTCCTAATTAGTGCATAAACAGTGTTTATCTTTGCTCCTACAAAGTTGTCATATATATTTTGTGATGTGTCCCAGGTTGAAGTTTTAATTCTTTTCCATTTGTTATACAGCTGGACGGCTACAAATAAAGATTGGCGACAAGGAAATTGAGTACAATCCTGCTTTCCGTTTCTATATCACTACAAAATTGTCCAATCCACATTATACCCCTGAGGCCTCTTCCAAAACCACAATTGTCAACTTTGCAGTCAAGCAACAGGTGAGTTTTTTTTGCCTCATCATACGTTAGAAAATTAAATCTTGGCCATGTGCATGAATGCTACTGTGACATGCTAATCTAATTAGCTTCTAAGAGAATCAGTGCATCTCTGTATCATGTCATTGTTTCTTCTCTTAAAATAAACAAATGATGCAAAAAAGAGACTCGGTGCAAACGCAGTCTCCTTTCAAAATAACTACAGTGAGAAGAAGTGTAGTTGGTATAAGATCATTGTAGAAGATAAAAAGTTAACAATTGTGAGGCCTAACACTAATGCATAGAAAAGGTGTGGACTTACTCTCTGATGCAAAATGGCTTATGTGAAGATTCCCCTTGGGCTTTTGAAACTAATTGCCTTGCTTTCTAATACGTGGTCTGCTCTAGAGTGTTAATAGCAGCAGACACAATTTTGACCACATAAACTGAAACAACATATGGATTAAAACAAGGGTTCCACTTGTCCTTCTTCTGTTTTGTACCTACATGATTTTCCGCAAATGTTTAGCACATAAGAAAGTTCCCGCAGACTCCTGGTCCATTTCAGTCCACACTTGAATGTATACTAAAGATACAATTGCTTTCAATCTCATTGAGATTGGATTCCAGTGTGACTGCGATACTTTATCGATATATTCGAAACAGCACCTCAATAGTTTCTAAGTATATGAAATGTATTTTTCAAAGAACCAGAAACGCATCTATTTTTGTTGGAGTATTGACATATTAGAAAGGCTATCTTAGTATGCGTATTTAAGCTTGTCTTTGTCTCAGAATCTGTCGAATAGTTCCCATTTGAAAATGAATCTTGGAAGGTTCTGCTGCACTGTGGGGCATTCATGCCTTTAACAGATATTTGAGCAATTGCATTTTCTGCTTCTTTTAAGGCTTCCTAATATGAAGGTGCCTGCAACGCCTTTTATATGCAATTAAACATAGAGGTGTGGTGTCTTTCTTCTTCTTCAATAGAATAGAGGATAATGTATTGAAAAGCATATGCTCCTGCAATAATCTGTACCAGTGGAAGCCCTTGAACAAGAATTTAGCAGAGTGAATAGCTATGTGATTGGCTTAGGGACAATAATATGCTGGATGTGCCAGACACATCTTGCTTCCAATGCTCCCTCACAAGCTTTAGGTAAGAAGGAGCTAGCATTCAACACCAGTTTTCACAATTTCAACATTGCAACAGTTTGTCCCGGGTTGATGTTCATAGGTAATTTACAATATATCAAAGTGGACCTAAAGAATAGGATTACAAAGAACTGTTTAAAAACAAACAGTTCACATTGTTCTAAGCTGGCATTGTACAGAGCAGGAACACATCTGCATTGTTAAAAAAATTTAGAATTATATAGCAATACTTCTGGATCAGAAATTACGGAGTGTTGCGTTTTTATTGCGATCGGGGGGGGAGGGGCTTCTCCTTAAATCAATTGTTGCTAGAACGGCAAGTCTGAGGCATAAAGAAAACATAAAGGGCCTGATGTACGACCCTTTCATTTAGCGCCTCGCAATTTGCGACTCATTGCGAGTCGCAAATTGCGAGGCGCTAAATGAAATTTACAACAGTGTTATTACACTATTTTGTGATTCCCAAAGGGGTCGCAAATTGCGAGGCTCATTAATATTAATGAGCCTCTCGCAATTTGCAAGCCCATTGGGAATGCCAGCCCTCCCAGGGATGGTGGCCTGCTGGGCTCAGCAGACCACCATGTCTGGGACTGCTTTTTAATAAAGCAGCTTTTTTTTTTTTAAATGCAGCCCGTTATCCTTAAAGGAAAACGGGATGCATTTAAAAACAAAAAATTAAACGTTTTTGTTTCATTTTTTAATGGCAGGCAGTGGTCCCTGGCACCACTGCCTGCCCTTAAAAAATATTTTCCCCTGCATTTGCAAAGGGGAAGGGGTCCCCTGGGGACCCCTTCCCTTTTGCGACCCCATTACCACCCTCTTGAAGAGGGTAGTAATTTGCAAGTGTTTTGCGACTGCAATTGCGGTTGCAAAACATTTGTACATGGGGTTGCGCTCGCTATTAGGAAGGGAACGCCCCTTCCTAATAGCGACTCACAATTCCAAAAATAGCGAGTCGCAAATAAGTTGCGACTCGCTATTTTGGAATGGTACATACCCCTATTGGTTTTTGCATTCGCAAACCCGTTTGCGCATGCAAAAACCGTCGTACATCTGGCCCTTAGGATCTAAATCTTGATATTTTTTGGCTGGGCATTGTTAAAAAATGTTGTTTGAAAGCTTTTATATCCAATGTTTACTAAAACAGGATCACAAGCGCTAAAGAATCATTATCATTTACTATAGTCCATGTGAAACACTCTTATTCATACCACCTTTTTTAACTTTGGTTAAAGTATTTTTAAAATTGTATTGAAATTGTTATTTTAAATAGTTTTATTAATTATTATGTTTATGTATCTTTAAATGCTTTGTTGATCTCCTTGGAGGTCTTAAACCAAATAAACTGAAACTATATAAACTAAACACGTTTTGTATTTTAGATCATAATAGAAAGCGGGTATTGGATTGGGAACCTGTACAGAACACTAATGCCCAAAAGGCATTGATGATTGATTTGATTGATTGATTTATTTATTTATAAAGCGCCTGAATCACCCCCAAGGGGTATCTCCGCGCTATCGGATTACTACAGCCAGCTACATAAAAGAAACGGGTTAAAATAGTAAAGTTTTAAGGAGCCTTCTAAATTGTGAGTGTACAGGGAGTGCATTCCAAAAAGATGGAGCCAGGTGGGAGAAAGCTTTACCTCCTAAACGTGCTTTTATATAGCAAGGAGCAACTAGGAAAGATTTAGACCCTGATCGAAAAGACCTGGGCGGCATGTATTTGGTGAGTTTCTCTGCTAGGTAACTGGGGCCTTTACCGTTCAGAGATTTGTGCACAGTGCAGCAGATCTTGAACCTAATCCTCATCCGCACTGGCAGCCAATGTATCTGAGGCAGAAGGGGGAGGGAGGCTGTTCGAGGGGGGGACATTGGATACCAGGCGAGCTGCAGTGTTCTGGACTACCTGCAGCCTGTTTAAGGATGCTTCATTTGCTGAAATCAGCAGGGCATTGCAATAATCCAGGCGGCTTAACACTAGTGCCTGGATAAGTGTTTTCCGCGTGGTTAGAGGCAAAAAGGGGAATACCTTCCGAAGGAGAACAAGCACATGGAAACATGACCCAATGGTAGATGTAGCGTGCTCCTGCATTGTTAGTTTCTGGTCCAGATGGACACACACATTTTTTTACCACTAGTTTGGGAGTCGGTGTAATGCCCAATTCCTCTGGCCACCACCCAGGGGACCACCTAGACAATGCCTCCCCAAACAACATGATCGCCGTTTTCCCCGCATTAAGCTGGAGGAAGTTGTTTCGCATCCAGCCTGCAATGGTCATCATACCCTCTGAGAAAGTAGACTGGGCATTTGGATTGTTCTTATCAAAGGAAAGTAGGAGCTGAGTATCATCAGCGTAAGACATGGGAACAAATCCTAAATTCCTTAGTAATCCCGCTAAGGGAGCATCATAGATATTGAATAAAGTGGGGCTCAAGGAAGAGCCCTGCGGTACTCCCTTAGTCAGTTTAGCAGTCTTTGAACGGAAAGGGCCAAGATTTATGGTTTGAGTTCTGTCAGACAGAAAACTCGTCATCCATTGCAGAGCACTCCCTTGGAGGCCAATTTCCCCAAGTCTCCTGAGCAGAATCTGGTGAGAGATCGTGTTGAAGGCTGCCGATAAGTCAAGCAACACCAGAAGTACCGCTTGTCCGTTGTCCAGGGACATTCTAATGTTGTCAGTAACCTCAATCAAAGCAGTCTCCGTACTATGCCTGGGTCGGAAGCCCGACTGAGATGGATCGAGACAGTTCGAAGCTTCGACAAAATCAGACAGGTGTTTATTGATATGTTTTTCTAGTACCTTGCTCAGGAGAGGTAGTAATGAAATGGGTCGATAATTGGATAAATCTTCCATATGGGCTTTAAGATTTTTGCGGATGGGTATTATTTGTGCCACTTTCCATTCCGAGGGGAGGAGACCTTTTTCTATAGAACAATTCAATAGAGAACAAATAGGGCAGCAAGTTGTTTGGCGAGCAGTGCGGTGGTCTTGGATGGAATGATGTCCAGCGGGGAGCCTGATTTTAAAGTTTTTAGTAGCACCTCTACATCCTCGGGCTTAAGTGCCATGAATTTGTCTAACCTCTGTGCATTATCTGTGACCACAGGATGGTTTGCCGAGAGGTCAATCCGAGGACTTCCGGCTGAAGTGATTTTATTATAAATCAATACAATTTTCTGGGTAAAGTGTATTGCTAGTTTTTCGCACAGGGCTTGAGAGGGTGTTTCTTCGTTATCACATGCCTTGGGATTGGTGAAAGTTTTTTTAAATCTTGTAAAGAATTTTGGGGGTCTTCCCTGCCTGTTCAAGTTGCCACGCTATGTGAGTTCTGCGAGCCGTTTTAATGTTTTTATGGTATTGGGCCAGTGCCAGTTTGTATCTTTCTTTATCCTGTGAATCGTGTGAGAGGCGCCAATGTCGTTCCAAATTTTTACAACGGCTCATTTCTATCCGGAGGTTTGGAGAAAACCATGCTGTCTGAGGGCATCTAGCTACGCTGGAGCATTGTTTCAGCGGGACTAGACGATCTATAGTGGCTTTAATAGTAGAGTTAAAACAGGCCAGGCGTTCCTCAACGTTATCTGAATCAAAATTCTGCGGTCTAGGAAATATATCATGAAAATGCTCCAGCGTGAGTTTGTGCCACTGTCTGCGCCACCTAGGTGAGTTAGTGCGGGGAATGTTGGATGTCCCAGGGCCCTTAATGTGAAACTCTATTAATGAGTGGTCTGTCCAAGTTAGTGGAGAAGTAGCTCCACAGATGATATATGGGGAGTTAGTAAGGATAATGTCTAACATATGCCCAGCTAAATGGGTGGGGTCATTGTTGACCTTGCTTAATTCCAGTGAGGTTAGGTCTGCCAGGAAAGTAGAAGTATCTTGGTTTGTGATGTTTTCACTATGTACATTGAAATCTCCTAGAAGCAAAAAGTTTCTAGTAGAGATAACATGAGGAGAGATAAGTTCCATAAGTTGGAGCAAAAAGTTAGAAAGGGGGCCCGGAGGCCGGTAGACCAGAGCACCTTTCCAACAATGTTGGGAGAGCAGATCAATTCTAAAAACCAAGATTTCCAGTGTGTGATTTCAAAGATGTAATTGATAGTACTTTCTCCATCATGAGATCTTCACTAAATTTATAAATAGCAATATTTCCGCCTTTGTGTGGGATCACAGATCACTCTTTTTATGATTATACGAAGGTGCCACATTTTCCTGTTTTATCCATTTTTCAGTTTTCCAATAAAAACCTAAAAATTAGAGCAGCTGCACATGCAGGCTTTGAACTTTTAGTGTTCCTATTTTGTTTTGTTAATAAGTGAAATGAAAGAAAGCTGCGCAGCTACTCTTTATAGCTTATCTTCTCTCTTTTCTTCCTTTTTAGGGCATGGAGGCTCAACTCCTGGGAATTGTGGTGCGTAAAGAGCGCCCTGAGCTAGAAGAGCAAAAGGATTCTCTGGTTATTAACATTGCGGCTGGCAAGCGAAAACTACAGGAGCTTGAGGATGAAATTCTCAGGTATGCAAGAGATATGATTAAGTACTGGCAATATATGATATATATCTAATAGAGACTACTAGTCGCAGATTCCTTACCTTAGAATATTCTCCAGGTGTCAGACTGGATCCTCAACTTGTTGAGAAATCCCCTCTTGTACCGGGAAGTGGCATCATTCAGCTCTGAGTGGCGCCTTCCACACTGGAAGTGATTGATGCACGTGATGCCTATCCAGGCACCACCCTAGCGTTCTGACCTCAGTTCCTTTTTTTCCACGCCATCAGCGCAGACCCGGAATGAGCTCCCCTCAGACACTTTTTGACTGAATTCTTTCAACATTTTGTTGACTTTTTAGTGTGCATTTTTTTATTTTTTCAAAGATGTCCCTGAAGAAACCAACCTGGTTCAAGCCATGTGGTGCTTGTCTTCAACATATGTCAGTGGCAGACCCCTACTTGGTGTGTCTGTGGTACCTGTTGAGGTACCACCACTCTGCGCTGGGCGCGGAGTGCAGGAACATGAACCCCGAAGCCATCCGTGAGCTGGCCATGAAGCTCATGGCCGCTCGCCATGCGATTCCATGCTGCTCCAGGTCCCGTTCACGTAGGAGGTCTCGGTACTGCTCGATTGCTCGCATCAGTCCTCGTCACAATCCTGGACTACTGCAGGTAAGATCCATAAGAAGAGGTCCAACAAATCGAAGTGCTCTTCGACTTCTCCGCATCACTCCTATTCTCTGTTTGATCTCCCTCCTGAAGTGTGTAATGCCATTCTGGCAGGCAGGCAGGCGTTCATGCTCAAAAACTATTTACGCCTGCCGATGAGACAAGTTTGATGCGTGGTGCACGTCTGAATCGGTTAATCCTCTGTCTGCACCCTTGTCTGAAGTTCTCTTGCTTGTTCTATCCCTAATTTGGCAAGGCTTTGCTTTGGGCACAGTCAAGGGATATCTGTCCGCCATTTCCAGCTTTCTACGGTTGCCGGACCAACCTTCCCTGTGCAAGCCACCTGTTGTGATTAGATTCCTTAAAGGTTTACAGCACGTTTCCTCCTATGCCTTTCATTATGCCCCAATGGAAATTAAATCTCGTTCTCACTTTTCTCATGTGTTCAACTTTGAGCTGATGGACAGTTGCTCTGTTCGGCTCCTCACTATCAAAACCTTCATCCTTGTAGCCATAACATATGCCAGGAGGGTTAGTGAACTACAGGCTCTTTCAATTAACCCTCCCTACACTTCATTTTACGCAGACAAATTGGTTCTTAGAACCAGAGCATCCTTTTTGCCAAAGGTAGCCACACCTTTCACGAAGGGCAGAACATCACCCTGCCTACCTTTTTTCCACCCCCTCATCCTACTAAGGGAGAGGAGAAACTCCACCTCTGGGATCCAAAAAGAGCATTATCTTTCTACATTGATCTGTACCAAAGATATCTGGGTGGACGATCAACTCTATGTTAGATTTATGGAGGCCAAGAAAGGGAAGGCAATTCAGAAGAGAACCATCTGTCGATGGATCATCCTCTGCATTAAGATCTGCTATGCAATGGCCAAGAAGAAGCCCCCTGAGGGCTTAAGAGCTCATTCCACCAGAGCTAAAGCTGCGACCACTGCGTTAGCTAAAAGGGTACCAGTCCTGCACATTTGTTAGGATGCTACGTGTGCATCACTGCACACATTCGTGAAACACTACTGCCTCGACAGTCAGGTCCGGCGAGCTGGGCTTTTTGCCGGTCCGGCCCTCCAGGACTTCTTAGTTTAAAACAGACTGCAGACCCACCTCTGGGAAGAGATTACTTTGGTATCTATTCTAAGGTAAGGAATCTGTGGTAGAAGTCTCAATTCGATGAACAAGTTACTTAACTTAGGTAATGCCTTATCTGGTAGAGACTCTATCTAGCCGCAAATTTATTACCGATCTTCCCCGCTGTGTACTGTCTTACCACATGAAAGAGATCCTTCAGGACCTCACTTTGGCACACTAGTCATTCTTCCTCAGCTTTGCTCCATGCTTCTGATGTGGAAAAACAGTTAAGAACTGAGGAAGCGCACTGGGGTGGCACCTATATAGGCTCTGCACAAGTCACTTCTGACACAGATGACACCACCAACGCCACATGATGCAGAACGACACCACTCAGCGGCGCTTAAGGGGATTGTTTGAAAATTTCCAGGTCCAGTCTGATGCCTGGGGAATATTTTAAGGTAAGGAAACTGCGCTAGATAGAATCTCTACCAGATAAGGCGTTACCGAAGGTAAGTACATTTTTCTTCTAAGTGTGAGATCCTCAGGTTTGGGGGACACAGGACCAGGTCATAGGTCGAGCATTGGCAATCCATGGGGCTTTTAGGAGTTCCTCAGGTATGGGACAGATATGGCCAAGCAACTGGTGAAGCAATATCAATCCTTACTATTTACAAGTCTGAGATGCTCAGGTATGGGAGAGAGTGGGCCATGCCATTAGCCAAGCACTGGTAATCTGTGGTGCTTCTAAGTCTATAATCTAGGGGCACGGAAGATATAGGTCTACATGCCTGTGGGGTACTGGCAATCCATGGTGTTTGCAATCCTTGGTATTTGTAAGTTTGAGATGCAGAGGTACAGGAGAGTTAGGGCCATGCAACTGGTCAAGCACTGGCAATCCTAGATACTTTTCTATTAGCAATCCTCAGCAAGATGAGAGACCAATCCGAGCAACTGGAGAATGGATAATCTATGGTGCGTTTAAGTCTGAGATGCTCTGGTATGGGAGAGATAGGGTCACATGGCTGGGGCAGCCTTGGTAGCCCTGAGATCCTTAAGTCACCAGAGTTTACCAAGAGGCTATAGCTGTACATGGAACTTTTAAGAAATGGAGTAGAGAAAACCTAGAACAGAAACATGAAAGTAAAAGACCAAGCTGGGCAGTAACTGAGTTTACATTGTTAGGACAGAAAGAGGAATAGGTAGGGTAGGAGGGTCCAGTTTTCCCCACGTGTCATCAGTGATTCTCTATTAACTTCTAAGTAGAAGGATTAACTTATCTTTCACCAGAACAAATTAAATTTGTTCACAATTAAATTTAGAACAAACAGTGATAATCTATGTTTTGTACATCAGGCAGCAAGTCCTGGACTCTCTAATTGACAAACCTTTTATGGGTGATTATGTTTTGATGAATGCTTTCTTCATGCAGATCACTTAATGCCCTCATCCTTTATCCTCCATGGCTCAACGCTGGTAAATGCCTTGTCCTCTTATGAGTAATTAAGGGTCGAAGACAGAAACCGTGTATCCAGAAGAGATCTCCCTTGGTACTACACTGCACCTTTGAGTATTTTGCGTACTATAGCACTCCAAAGTTTGTGTATAGAGAGCTCTCTTTCAGGGAATCCTCATCAGTAGTCATAAGCACTGCATTGTCCCACCCACTTGCGGGATCCCGGAGGAATATATATATGTATATTATATTACTAAAAAAACAAAGGTTAAAGTAACGTTACAGTTAGGAATTAAGTTAGGAATTGAAATATCTTACTTTACATTTTTTTTTAAAAACCTTAGAAAATCACTGAAAAATACCAAAGGTTAAAAGGATGTTCTAGTTAGGTGAAAATGTCATTTGATCATACTTTTTTAAACTAACAAAACCACTTAAATTCACTAGTTATACTTATCTCAAGTAGCTGTAACTCACACCCCTGCCATGCACAGTGTTGTCATCAATGATGTCATTTCAGATGTTGCAGTGATGTCATAAAACATGTCATGCATGATGGTAATATGTGAGGTAATTAACAGGGCATCACGAGGGAACCAGTTATAGTTACTTAAGCTTTTATTTCTGTTCCCGCTATGCAAGAGCAAAGGAATGTTTCCTGTCCTGGAGAGTGCTGGCAGGGAATTTTATTTGTATTCCCTCCCCAAACCCTCCTTGGGCAGGGAACATGTCAGGTTCCCAGGGGATGGAGTCCCTGGGATACTGGCACTCTCCAGACCCCAGGGTATGGGGTCACAGAGATATCCTGTGGCTCAAAAAAGGGAGCTGCACATCTTCCCACCCCATAAAAATACATCTGCCCCGTGGGAGGGATGGGGTCTCCGGGATTGTCTAATGGCTTAGGGCCGCATGCCCTCCTCCGAGTGAAAATTCGTCAAATGGGGCCAAAGTTATCCAGTATTGGGGTTTCTTTCATAGATTCACATGCCTTAATCATTCCCCGTCGTCGAGATGGGAGTCCCACGGTAAAATATACAAGCAGTGCCATAAATAATACATAGGCTAAAATGGCCCAAGGCCATCTAATAGTAGCCTATCTATGTCCTTTTTTTTTAAAAAGGACCAAATGTTGGCTTCAGCCAATCAGCTGTTAGCACCCTCTAGAACACTCCCAGCAGAGGCAAGTTCTCTTCAGATTTTCACCACACGTCGTGTGGAAGGGAGTCTCCCTGAGTGCTACTCAGTTTCTTCTCTTCAACAAATCTGGACATCATGTCAGACAAAAAAGGCCTTTTCCGCCCTTGTAATGCCTGTGGGGAGAAAAGGGTCCATGTGGATGATCCACACAAGGAATGTATTTATTGCCTATATCCTAGGCATGAGGTGAGAGACTGTAAAATCTGTCGCACCTTCTCAAATAAGACCCTCAAGGACAGAGAGGGAAGACTGTTATTGTGGCTCCAGACCACAAAACAGCAATCTCATTCCTCGGATGAAGAAGAGGGCAGAGCTTCATCATCCCAGAAGAGGGCTAGATCCAAGGACAGTTCCTCAGGTGAGGGGAGAAAACACCTTAAAACTTCCCAGGAAAGGGCTTCAAGTAAGGAGAAGGAGGCTAAACACCCCTCTGAACCGGCGTTGTCTGTGCCCTGTACACCTGTCAGGAAAGAAAGAGATCGCCCTAGAACCTCCTCTTCTGATCCCGTGAGTAACAAATCTTTCAAAAAGCCATCGCCGATGACAATCTCTCTCTCGTCGACGACAATCTGTGTAACATCGTCGACGCCATCGTCGACGGCAACGTTAACGACGACGGCGATCTAGTCTCCTATTCTTTCTGTCAAAGTTTCCACATCGACAACGAAGGCTTCATCGTCGTCGAAGACCGCCGACGTCTCTCCGTCGGCTGCAACGCCATCAACGAAGATCCCTGTGGCGAAAGACTCGTCCACTGTTTGTCCGTCGACGAAGATACCGTCGGCGGCAGAGACATCGTCAACGAAGGAACCGTTGACGAAGACACCGTCGACGACGACACCGTCGACGAAGATATCGTTGATACCAGCTCCGTCGACGACTGCACCGTCGACGAAGGAAATACCTTTTCCAGTGATTTCTGCACCATCGACGCCTCCGTTGACGAGGATCACTCAGGTCACTAGAGTGACAAAGACATTCTTACACCCGTCTATGCAGGACTATAGCAAAGTATCGCCTTTACTTCCATCACATCTATTGGAAGGGTATGTAGAGGAAGAGGATGATGATGATGATGATGATGACAATGATGGCCTATATGGTATAGCTCACAGCCCATCGGAGCTTCATGTGAAGTGCCAGGAGGATGACGAGGAGGATGAAGATTTTCAAGAAGAGGCGC
Source organism: Calotriton arnoldi (assembly GCA_963921515.1). Taxonomy (NCBI): domain Eukaryota; kingdom Metazoa; phylum Chordata; class Amphibia; order Caudata; family Salamandridae; genus Calotriton; species Calotriton arnoldi. Next base: position 5,954,483 of record CAWUFW010000017.1, read on the forward strand.
AGTATTACCAACAAGGGTATATGCCACGTCATAGTTACCAATTTAATTTCCGACTGGAACCACGTCCCAGGGACACAGCCCATTTACCGCCATCATTAATTGAGGACCTTCAAGCCATGCTGGCGGATTATGAACAAAGATTCCCTCCCAGGCAACATCAGTCAGGGAATCAGGTTCCTCAAGTGGAAGAAACTACAGGAACACCAGGTCCTCAACTGCCTAGCACACCTGTGAATTTACCGAGCTCGGGGGAAGTCGACCCCGGAGCACACGACACTTCCTCCTCTGAAGAAGAAGTAGAGGAAGGTGAACTTCCAGATCCAATATCTGCTCCTGATCCTTGGGATGACTCTGTGATTCCTACACCATCCCCTCCTCCACACCTTCCGTCAGACTCTCCTCCAGAGGATATCGGGGGGTTTCACAATTTAATGCAGAGGGCAGCCAACAGGTTTCATCTGCCCATGACTGTGAAGCAAACTGAGTGCTTCCTATACGATTTCAAGGAGGACACAAGGAAAGTGGTACACTCCATACCGATCATTGACCATATATGGCAGGAGGGCATAAGAATTATGAAGACACCAGCATCCATTCCACCAGTACTACCTCATGTGGAAAAGAAGTATAGAGCTCCGGATGATTCTCCGTCTTGCCTTATCGGACATCCTAAGGCAGACTCGGTCATCTTTCAGGCTGCACAAAGACGATCTAAAAACCCAGCTACCCCGGTTACTACCCCTTCTGATAAGGAAGGGCGTAGAATGGACATTCTTGGCAAACGATTTTCTTGTATGGCAGCTGTAACTATCAGAGCAGCGAATGCTCTAGCCATTATCGGCCGCTATGTCTGCCAGATGTGGTCCGACATGGCAGGGCTAATATACCTCATCCCGGAGGAAAGCAGACAGGATGCATGCAAGATACTGCTGGAGGGTGAGCGTGCAGCTTCTGAAACAATTGACTGTGCCCTTGATGTGGCTAATACTGGTTTTAGACAGTTAGCTGGAGCGGCTGTACTTCGACGTCAGGAATGGCTAAGAGCGACCACCTTTAGACCTGAAGTACAAGCGAAAGTTCTAGATATGGCTTTTGACGGTGAGTCACTCTTCGGAAAGCACATTGATGATGCTCTTTTGACAATTAAAACTGATACTGCAAAGTCATTGGGCTCTTTACAGTACATAAGAACACCATTCAGAGGTGCTAGAGGGCGAGGATTTGCCAATTACAAAGGAGGATACCAGAGGGCTCAACAATATCAGCCATATCAAACCCAATATCGGCATTCTTATAACACCTCATCTTATCGCCAATCATCTACAGCTGGTTTCTCTCGCCAAGGAGGCCGCAAGCGAGCATCCCAACAGGGCCGCGACTCAGGCAGAAAGCAATGAGCGTGGCAGGGTACCAGCCCATCTTCCCTCCCTACCCGTGGGTGCAAACATTTCCAGTCATGTGGCACGAAATAACATCAGATCGCTGGGTGTTGGACCTAGTCACCAATGGTCACACTTTGGAGTTCCTCCAGCGACCACCAACCACTCCACCCAAGGGTCCCCTCCCCCTCGTCTTCACTTATTACAGAAAGAAGTCTTGACCATGCTTCTCAAAGAGGCAATAGAGGAAGTGCCGTTCACTCAGAAGGGGAAAGGTTTTTATTCTCTTTTTTCCCTAATAAAAAAGAAATCAAGAGAATGGAGACCAATTCTGGACCTAAGGCATCTCAACAAATTTCTCAAGAAGCAGACATTCAGGATGGTAACACTCTCAGATATCCTAGGCTGCTTAAACAGAGGAGATTTCATGACTTCGCTCAACATGGAAGACGCATATTTCCATATCCCAATCCATCCGAAACATCGGAAATTCCTAAGGTTCACAGTGGTTGGTACCCACTATCAATTCAAAGTGCTCCCGTTTGGACTCAAATCGGCGCCACAGATTTTCACCAAATGCCTGGCGCCAGTGGCGGCGGTCCCAGGGGTTTCAAGTATTTCCATACCTCGACGACTGGCTGCTCAAAGCAGCAACTGCGCAGGAGGCCAACAGAGCAACGAATGTCTGCCTTCATTTGTTCAATACGTTGGGACTAACCCTAAACAGGGAAAAATCGATCTTACATCCAACTCAAGTAATATCTTTCCTGGGAGCATCCTTAGACACCATTCAATGCAAAGCATTCTTGTCTCAGGAAAGACAGATACGTCTACAAAGGCTTGCAAAGGCCATTTCAAGAAAAGAGTCAGTTCCTGTACGGAGGTACAAATCGCTCCTGGGAATGTGCTTGTCAGCGATAAATCTGGTACCTCTAGCCAGACTGAAATTAAGCCTCTTCAGGAGGAATTGCAGAAACAGTGGCAACAAGTCGTGGGGTCCTTCGAAGATGTAATTCAAATAACTGCACGGATGGTGAAAGCTCTACTGTGGTGGTGTCAGGCAACAAATCTTGTTCAGAGCCTGACTTTCTTACAGAGTACCCCAGATTTCATTCTAACAACGGACGCATCCATGGAAGGCTGGGGAGGTCATCTACAGGATTTACAGATCCAGGGCAAATGGTCTTCAGTGCAAAAGAAGCAGCACATCAACAGCTTGGAGCTCAAAGCCATATTCCTATCACTTCAAGCTTTCCTACCAAGGATAGCAGGCTCCTCCATGTTGGTTCGTACAGACAATACGACCAGCATGTACTATGTCAACAAACAAGGAGGAACAAGATCCATTACACTATCCCAGGAAGCACAAGAATTATGGGAGTGGACAACACACCATGGAATCTCGTTAAAGGCCTAGCATGTCAGAGATCTGCACAATACCCTAGCAGACACATTAAGCAGGTCCCAAACCAGTTGTCACGAATGGGAACTTGAGCAAATTCAGCTGGACAAGATATTTCGAAAATGGGGGAAACCAGCGTTGGACCTCTTTGCATCGCAGGAGAACGCCAAATGCCAGTACTATGCCAGCAGATACCCTCTACCAGGGTCAAGGGGGAATGTCCTTTTAATGCAATGGTCAGGGATTTATGCCTACGCTTTCCCCCCCATTCCATTAATTGCCAGGGTACTAACCAAGATGAAATCGGAAGTTTGTTGCCTGATCCTGCTAGCGCCACGTTGGTCCAGACAATACTGGTTCCCAGAACTGCGTCTACTATCGGAGTCGAAACCCATTCGCCTGTTGCCATCCTCAACGATGTTATCGAGGGACAAAGGCCAAGTGAACCATCCGGACCCTCACTCGCTTCATTTGAACGCATGGCTCCTGAATTCCTTGCATTTAAGGACTTAAACATACCACAAGAATGCAGAGAGATCATTGCCAAATCCCGTGCTGAAAGCACTATCAAAACATATCGTTTGAAATGGAGGCGATTCTGTTTCTGGTGCGAAAGGAATAACGTTCACCCACTCCAAGCGCCTGCGGAACAGATTTTGCAGTATCTCCTCTCTCTGGCCAAATCAGGTCTCACTTTCTCTTCTGTAAAGGTTCACCTGGCTGCAATTTCCCGGTACAGGAAATCTCCTCAGATTCCTTCTCTCTGTGCATCTAGTCTCGTAAAGCAGTTCATGAGAGGTCTTTTCCGCGCTTTTCCCCCAGTGCGCGCGCCTCCTCCGGAGTGGAAACTCAATGTGGTCCTGGCGCAGTTGATGAGACAACCGTTTGAACCGATTCACAAAGCGGAACTTAAATTTCTCACATGGAAAGTATCCCTCTTGATAGCTTTTACTTCTGCAAGAAGAGTGAGTGAGATACAAGCCTTTACAGTCATAGAACCTTTTCTACATTTCACTGAAAATTATGTAACTCTACGGACGAACCCAACGTTCATTCCAAAAGTACCAACGCAATTTACCTCAACGAGCCGGTGATATTACAATGTTTCTTTCCAAACCCATCTAGTCCAGCAGAACGAGCCTTGCATACGTTGGATATCAAAAGATGCTTGAAATTTTATCTTCACAAGACAAAGGAAATAAGGAAAACGGATCAGCTCCTGGTAGCTTACGGGCAAGGAAAACAAGGAACGGCAGTAACGAAGGCCACGATCGCCAGATGGGTCGCATCTGCAATACAATTCTGCCACGAAAAGGCTAACAAGCCTCTTGCACACTCCACAAGAACAGTCTCTGCATCTGCAGCCTTGTTTGCAGGAGTGACATTAGACAAGATATGCCGTGCTGCGACATGGAAGAATGTCCACACCTTTACGAAGCATTACTGCCTGCAATGTACACAACGAGAGGATGCAGCTGTTGGCCAAGCTGTACTGCGTCATCTCTTTAACTAAGGTCAGCCTCTTTATTTTACATAAGAGGAATTCTTTCTTTATTTATTTATTTTATTCGAGGTAAATGATCATGTAACTGTATTTGACAATTTGTTCCATAATATGGATTGTGATGTATCTTTGAATATTTACCTCAACATTATTGGTTTTAATATTTCAATATACTGTAACGTTTAGCACATGCATTGTGTAAAGGATAGTGGATAATTATTGGGAGTTTGAAATTACTTGTCTTCCACCGTCCGCTAACGACAGTACAGTTATGGTACTGCTTGCTATTCTGATTCAGGCATGTGAATCTATGAAAGATACCCCAATACTGGATAAGAAAATAAGTTACTTACCTGTAACTACGGTTATCCAGTATTGGTATCTTTCATAGATTCACATGCAACCCACCCTCCTCCCCGTGGAGTCAGTTCTCATTGATTTTGGGATCCTTGCTTCCCACTTGTGCTTAGAAAATCTGAAGAGAACTTGCCTCTGCTGGGAGTATTCTAGAGGGTGCTAACAGCTGATTGGCTGAAGCCAACATTTGGTCCTTTTTTAAGAAAAGGACATAGTTAGGCTACTATTAGATGGCCTTGGGCCATTTTAGCCTATGTATTATTTATGGCACTGCTTGTATATTTTACTGTGGGACTCCCATCTCGATGACGGGGAATGATTCAGGCATGTGAATCTATGAAAGATACCAATACTGGATAACCGTAGTTACAGGTAAGTAACTTATTTTCTTATTCTCTAACCAAAAAACACCCCTATTCTGAGGAAAAGCAGACCTAACTATCAATCATGCGAATTTGTAGAGCGCGGCTGCATCACCCATGAGGGTCTTAAGGCGCTGAGAGAATGAGCTGCCTATTCTCAAATTGGTTGACCATCCAAGTCTTGAGGTCCTTCCTGAACTGCTGGAGCGATGGTGAGGCTCTAAGGCGGTGGTACTCATAGTACGGCCCGCGGTCTGCCAGCGGCCTGGCAGGCCTTCCTTGGCAGCCAGCGGACCTTGAGGTAATGTACCCATGGCCCCCCAGAGACAGTGGAGAGAGAGAGACAGTGGGGGGAGAGTGTAGAGAGAGTGGAGAGAGAGAGTGGAGAGAGTGGAGAGAGAGAGTGGAGAGAGAGAGAGTGGAGAGAGAGTAGAGAGACACTGACTGACTGAGAGACTGACTGACTGACTGAGAGAGAGACTGACAGAGAGACTGACTGAGAGAGACTGACTGACAGAAAGAGAGAGAGACTGACTGACAGAAAGAGAGAGACTGACTGACAGAGAGAGAGACTGACTGACTGAGAGAGACTGACTGACTAACGGAGAGAGACTGACTGACTGACAGAGAGAGAGAGAGACTGACTGGCTGACAGAGTGACTGACTGGCAGAGAGAGACTGACAGAGAGAGAGAGACTGAGAGACTGATAGAGAGAGAGAGAGAGAGAGAGAGAGACTGGCTGACCGACTGAGTGGGTGAAGCCTGACAGAGAGAGAGAGACTGACTGACTGACCGAGAGACTGACTGAATGACAGAGAGACTGACTGAATGACAGAGAGACTGACTGACTGACAGAGAGAGGGAGAGAGACTGACTGAGGGAGAGAAAGAGACTGACTGACAGAGAGACTGACTGACAGAGAGAGAGACTGACTGACTGACAGAGAGAGACTGATAGAGAGAGACTGACTGAGAGAGAGAGAGACTGAGGCTGACTGAGAGAGAGAGACTGACTGACCGACAGAGAGAGAGAGAGAGAGAGACTGACTGACTGACTGAGAGGGTGAAGACTGACAGAGAGAGAGAGAGAGAGAGAGAGAGACTGACTGAGAGAGAGACTGACTAACTGACAGAGAGACTGACTGACTCACAGAGAGAGAGAGACTGACTGACCGACTGAGAGGGTGAAGACTGCCAGAGAGAGAGAGAGTGACTGACTGACTGAGAGAGAGACTGACTGACAGAGAGACTGACTGAATGACACAGACAGAGAGAGAGAGAGACTGACTGAGGGGGAGAGAGACTGACTTACTGAGGGAGAGAGAGACTGAGGGAGAGAGACTGACTGACTGAGGGAGAGAGTGACTGACTGACTGACTGAGAGAGACTGACTGACAGAGAGACTGACTGAATGACAGAGAGAGGGAGAGAGACTGACTGACTGAGAGAGACTGACTGACTGAGAGAGACTGACTGACTGAGAGAGACTGACTGACTGACTGAGAGAGAGAGAGAGACTGACAGAGAGAGAGACTGACTGAGAGAGAGAGACTGAGAGACTGACTGAGAGAGAGAGACTGAGAGACTGACAGAGAGAGAGAGAGACTGACAGAGAGAGAGACTGTGATGGAACTGGGGTCAATGTGTGTATGAAGCTATGCAATGCCTCTTAAGATTGCTATTGTCTGCTAATAAAAATGTATTATCAAAATGTGCATCTTTGTAGTTACATCTGCTTTTGAAATACAGCATTGTCGCATTGTCTAATGTTTTGAAACGTGTTTGATTTTATTTTACTCTAGCCCCGCCCCCCCACTGACCCCACCCCCCACTGACCCCACCCCTACCAGTGCGGCCCTTGGCCACAAACCACACTGTAATTTTGGCCCCCGACAGAAAGTTTGTGAGTACCCATGCTCTAAGGTGTAGGGGGAGGTTGTTCCAGGTCTTAGCCGCCAGGTGGGAGAAGGAGCAGCCTCCACTGTTCATCCGGCGAATGTGACGGGTGGCTGCTCGGAATAGGGATTTGGAGCAGAGTTTCCTGGTTGGTTGGTGGAAGTTTATTTAATTGTTGAGGTACTCAAATCCTTCGTTGTGTAGTGCCATGTAAGCGTGGGTGAGCATCTTTTCGCTACTGGTAGCCAGTGGTGTTTCCTGAGGTGAGGGGTGATGTGAGTCCATCTGGGGAGGTCGAGGATGAGTCTGGCTGCAGTGTTCTGGATAATCTGGAGTTGCATCATGAGTTGGGCGGTTATTCCTACGTAGAGGGAGTTGCCATAGTCTAGTCTGCTTGTGACGAGAGCTTGTGTGACTATTCGCCTGGTGTTGGGTGGGAGCCATCTGAAGACCTGCCTGCGCATTCAGAGGGTGCGGAAGCAAGCGGAGTAGACGGCGCTGACCTTCTTGGAAAGCTGGCTGTCGAGGATGATGACGAGATTGTGGGCGTGTTCAGTGGGTTTGGGGGGCCCAGCTCAGGTGGCCATCATTCTTTGTTCCAGAGGGTGTTCTTGGTATTCCCCAAGATGAGTACTCTTGTCTTGTCAGTGTTGAGTTTGAGACAATTGTTGTTCATCTAGACGACCATGTCTTTCATGCATCTTTGGAACTTGTCCTTGGTGGTCATTAGTCAGGGAGAGGATGAGTTTGGTGTCATCGGCATAGGAGATGATGTTGAGTCCGTGGCTCTTGACGAATTTGCCAGGGGTGTCATGTATACGTTGAAGAGGGTTGAGCTGAGGGATGAGCCGTGAGGTACACCACAGGTGATGTTCTTAGGGAGCGAGGAGTAGGGCGGGAGGGTGACCTTCTGCGTTCTTCGTGTTAGGTAGGATGTGATCCACTTGAGGGCTGCTCCTCGGGTTCCGATCTGGTGGAGTCTGTTTAACAGTGTGTGGTGGGATACAATGTTGAAGGCTGCTAGGAGGTCGAGGGCTGCTGTTTCTCCATGGTCTAACATCATTCTGATGTCGTCTGTGGCTGCGATAAGGGCTGCCTGTGCTGTGGTTAGCTCTGAAGCCTGATTGGGAGGGTTCCATAAGGTTGTGGTTATCCAGATGTCTGATGAGCTGGATGTTGAAGGCTTTCTCGATGGCCTTGGCTGTGAAAGGGAGCAGGGTGATAGGTTGGTAGTTCTTAGGTTCCCTTGGGTCTGCGGATGGCTTCTTCGGCAGTGGCTTCACGTCGGCGTGTTTTCATTTTTGGGAGAAGTGGGCTGTGGTAATTAAGGAGTTGAGGACTTTGGTGAGTTATTTGCTGATGAGTTGATTGCTGAGGTTGAAAGTAAGATGTGGGCAAGGGTATGCTGGGGCTCCGGAGAGGATGGATCTCATGATGGACGCCGTTTCCTTCTCGAAGAGTTTGTTCCACGAGTTGAGTTGGTGTAGGTGTACGACAGTCGGCGTGATGCAGTTGATGCTGTCCTTGGCGGTGTGTTAGGGTGTGAAGTTTTGATAGATGGTGTTGATTTTGTTGTGAAAAAAGTCCACGAGGGTATCACAGAGAGCTTGCGAGGGTGTGATGTTGTTTTCTGTTGCAGAGGGGTTGGTAAACTCCTTGACTATGTTGAAAAGGTCCTTGCTGATGTTGGAGCTGTCCATGATGCAGGTGGCTAACGCGGTCTTTTTGGTGTTCTTCGGTAGGTGGTGGTATCGGTATAGGGCATCTTTGAAGTGTTTTCGGTCCTCGAGGGTCTTACTGGCAGGTCTTTTTCTTTCCTTCTGTCTGCACTCATGTTTCTGGGCTTTGAGTTCTTATGTGAACCAGTTGGGGGTTTGTGTTCATTTCTTGGGGTTGGTGGGTTTCTGCGGTGCGACTTCGTCAGCGCTTGCCGCGAGCCAGTTCTCGAAGTTCTCTGCTGCTTGTTCTGTGTCTCCGGTGGTGGTGGGTACACGGGAGTTAAGAGCGTTGGTCCATCTTTGTTCTGATACCGTTGCCCGTGTCTGGCTGGCGGTTGAGGCGGGGTGTTGGGAGGTTCCGAAATGATAAAGTGGGCGCAGTGGTGGTCGGTCCAAGTGAGCTTGTCGGTGTGGGAGTATTTCACTCTGTTGCTGGCTGAGAAGATAGGGTCAAGCGTGTGTCCTGCGGAGTGGGTGGAGTCTGTTACCAGCTGTGTGAGTCCAAGGTTGGCCATGCTTTCAAGGAGGTCGGCCATGTTAGCGCCTTCGATGTTCTCAAGGTGGAAGTAACTGTCTAGTGGTGCTAGTGTTGGCAACCGCCACTAGGTAATATGTATATGTGTATATATATGTATAGTGGGTAAACAAGGAGAGAGCGAGGATAATGTAGGGGAACGTCCCTATCCCCAAGATAAGTAATAAACAAACAACGTGGACGAACCCACTTGCACAAAGATGGCTCACTTGTATATGATTTAAATGAGTGTCAGAAAACCCTTTGGTTTATTAGAAGACCCCTCACCCACCAACCTAGTTGGTGGCAAGCTTCATCATTGGGGTCCCAACCGGGTAGCCGAATGCCACCCGGTTGTGCTGCGACGCCCGATTACAGCAGAGCTGGTATCATGTGGTATGTGAGGGAAGTGGTGAAAGTTAAAATTATCTCTGGGGATCCTTACTAAATATACTTTATTCTTAGCGGCCCAGGATAAGGTTAAAATAAGACGAGCGGGCAACTACGGAGAAAAATGCTCCTTGTTGTCCCAAAGGTAGGTCTACATGTTTCAGCCCCTTAAAAAGTGGGGGGCTTTCGTCAGGACCAAGTGTGTGAAGTGAGGGTGTGGCAAAAATAAGCCACGTGTATAGTGATTAACAACACACGCACTAAGGTGTGTTGTGGGGTGGGTGGTGTCTGTATACTCACGGACCCACGGATAAAAAACCTGTTGGGAAAAGAAAGACAAGAAGACAGAACACATATAACATAAATGCAACATAAAATGCAATCTTCCTCGCAGTATTCATGTGCCACTGTGTATGTCTCAAGTAAGTAGGCACTCTTGTGAGTCGGTAAGTGTTAATAACCGGGTGATTACCGGTAATGCATGCTGTTCAGGTATACTGTGCTACCTTATCATGCAACAGTTTACTAGTTGTGGCAAATTTGTAGCATGCTGGTATATCGCTAGAACAACAAAAGTAAAGGGCTTGGAGGGCCCTGTGGGTGCCGTGAGTGTTGATTAGCCTTATAGTTACGAGTTCAGGGCAAAAGTGCTGATGCAGGCGCAGACTGAGACGATATGGCGGTCATGCGTTTACTATATCAGATTAGCGATTAAAAATGATTGCGAGTATCAAACATATGTGAAAAACAACATCTTTACACTAGCTACGTGTTGCTAGTAGCTTTTTGCAGGACCCGGAAGGGGCGCCCATCTGTAGTCACACACTGGGGGCGAGAAAGGGGAGGAAATATTAGCAGGAATAGACTCGAGGAGTCATAATGAGTGGCAAGAGTCTCGGCAGTAGAGACGCATGATCGTGCCTACGGGGGAATTGGAAAAGTCTTCCTTCGTCAAGACGGAGCACCTGCCGTTGGCACCTGTTTTAGTCTCCTTGCGGTCCTGGACGTTGCTGGACGCAGCTGTGAGCCGGCTTGAAATACGAAGACCGGCCGCTTGCGGAGGCGTGTGCACGTCATAGCGTCCGCGTGAGGAGCGTGGGACTCGATGTCAAGGAAGTCTAGACTGCTTCCAGGACGAGTATCGCGCATGCGTGAGATGCGCCATGTTGGAAGAGGTTATTAGTGTTGTGGATAATCTGCTGGTCGTACGAGCACAAATGAGGGTAGTTGTAGAAGTCTACCAGGCAGCAAATCTGTGCAGATGCTTCTACTGAGAAAATTAAGTAAACACAGGCTGGATTGCATGGACGATCCAGAGTGTCCACATGAGGGGAGCGCGTCATTACTGGTGGATGGCCTACAGCAGTGGTGGGCATGGGGCTCCGACCAGTGGCCAGCGAGGCCTGGGGACATTGGCCAAGATGGTCCAGTGGCGCTGTACTGTCCCTTCCTTGGCAGAGTGAGATCACTGCCTGGCCGAATATAGCGATATACCAGCATGCTACAAATTTGCCACAACTAGTAAGCTGTTGCATGATAAGGTAGCACAGTATACCTGAACAGCATGCATTACCGCTAATCACCCGGTTATTAACACTTACCGACTCACAAGAGTGCTGTTAGACCCGGGATCCCTGGTTGGCTGAGGTAGGTACCTTAGGCCAAGTAGGGACCCGCGTTCCAACGTCAGGGAAAGGAAGGTCACCTTCTTAGATAGCCCCGCTCACCCCCACGGTAGCTTGGCACGAGCAGCCAGGCTTATCTTCAAGGCAGATGTGTAAAGTATTTGCAACCACGCTCACAATAACCCAATGATGACACCACAAATAGACTCCACACGAGTTTTATAAAAACGAGTATAAACTTTATGTAAAAAGATATACGATAAGACCACACAATATAAAACCAACATATGAGGTTGTGTAATATTTCTCCTGGTTGGTTGTTAGGCCAGCCAGCCCTTGTAAGTTCTGGCGATATCAATGAGCACTTCTAAACATTCTCCTGTACTCCTAATATCATATCATACAGTCGTAATGCTAGAATCAGGCACTTTTGCAATGTAAAAATACTGTAATGCGTAACGTAGCAATCTGAAAGAGACACGTTAGTGACAGATTCCTTACCTTAGAATATCCCCAGGCGTCAGGCTGGATCCGGAAAGTTTTTTGCGTAGCAGTACCCTTGCGCGTCGGTAGGCGGCGTCGTGCGGCTCCGCGTCCGTCGTCGGCGTCGTGGTCGCCGGGATGACGTCGCGGGCAGTACTTAGACGCCGCCCCTGCGCGCTGACGTCAGTTCTTCTTTTTCCGCGCCAGTAAGCGCAGATCCGGGAAGAGCAGTGCCCTAGTCACTTTTTGACTATCCTTTTTTGTGAATTTTTTCACTGTTTCTTCATCGAGTCTTCACAACGCCTAAGGTGTCGTAGGGATGCCCGGCTTTAAGCCATGCGAGGCCTGTGGTCGCATGATGTCGATCACGGACCCGCATCTCGAGTGTCTCTTCTGTCTCGGCCGAGACCACGACACGAAGTCGTGCCCTGACTGCCGGAAACTTCATCCGAAGGCTTTGCAAGAGCGGTCTCGAAAGCTACTCGAGGTCCGGCAGTCGGCTCCGCGCCGCACCAAGCCCCGGTCCCGGGAGAGGTCGAGGGGCCTTGTCGCGGAGTCCCCGCCGTTCGTCGGAATCCTAGTCTTCGCGCTCCTCCAGTAAGTCGAAGCACAAGAAGTCTAAGCGGCGTCATCGCTCTAAGACTTCGCCTCGCCGGTCTCGCGACTCGGCTGAGGCCCCAGTCGGCACCGTCCCCGCCCCCGGACATGCCTGTAGAGCCGCCCCCGAATTACCCGTTCTTTCCGGGTTCGGGGGCGACTCCGGCCGAAATACAGGAATTCCTGTCGGCCATGGCCCGCCTCTTCGGGCCTTCAGGTCCCTCCGGTGCGCCTTCGGGCCCCGCGGGCCCTGATGGGGTTGCCCCGGTGCCGCCGTCGACTCCGGTCCCGGCGCCGCCTGTCCCACCAGCCTTCATCCCGGCCTCGGCTCCGGCCCCGGCCTCGATCCCGGCTCCGGTGGTACCGCAACCCCCATCGACGCCGGTTGACCTAACCACGCCTCCGCCGACGCCGATGTCCCCGGTGCCGTTCCTGACGCCGTCCGGGGCTCCGGACGGCGTCGGTCCCCGGCTCTCTCCGGCTCCGGACATGGAGCCGGACCGGCGTCCGCTCGACGCCGGCTCCGGCGCCGATGAGACCTTGGGTCCCAAATGTCCCTCCTCCTCCATATTTTGAACAAGAGGAGGACCAGGAGAGCTGGGAGGGGTCTGAGGACCCTCTCACACAACAGTGTGAGTTTGATCCGGACTGGGCGGAGGAACTTGGGGATGCCAGTGGTCTAGACACCTCCCTGACACTGGCATGCTGTCTCCTCCCGTGGCTACGGAGGAGGGAGCTAATTTTGCAACGGTGTTGCGTAGAGCAGCTGGAGCCTTACATCTCCAGTTGCCTACTGTGCCCGTCAGGACTAACCTCCTGACAGAAGTGCTTCAGCCGGCGGCTTCCTCTTCGGAGACTGTGCTGCCGTTTAATGATGCACTCACTGACGTTCTTTTGGGTGCCTGGTCCAAACCCACCACAGGGGCTCCTGTGGATAGGAACGTGGCCCGACGCCATCGCCCTGCTCCGGGCGACCCCTTGTTTCTCTCCCAACATCCCACCCCTGAGAGCTTGGTTGTCCAAGCCTCTGCCTCCCAAACCGCCTTCCCTACCGCCCCTCCGGATAGGGAATCCAAATGCCTGGACCAATTTGGGAAGAAGGCTTTTTCTTCCTCCAGTGCTGGCTTGCGGTCCGTCAACACCGCTTTCCTTTTGGGCCGATATACCCACTCCCTGTGGGATTCGGTGGCGGCTGTTTTGCCGCAGTGTTCTGAGGAGGTCCAGACACTGCTTACCCGCGCCATGGCGGAAGGGCGAGATGCGGCTAAATACACCATCCGTTGTCGCCTTGATACCGCCGACTCGCTGGGCAGATCGCTTGCGACGACGGTGGCGCTACGTCGCCACGCCTGGCTGAGAACAACTGGTTTCTCAGGTGATGTCCAGAATACACTCATGGACATGCCCTTTGATGGAGTCGGTCTTTTTGGTTCAAAGGCAGACCATGCGCTGGAGCGGTTTAAGGACTCACGGGCTACGGCCAAGTCCCTGGGCCTTTCTGTTGTACGCCCTCCGCTCACCTCTGCTTTTCGCCCCTTTCGTGGCCACGGAAGGGGCGCCCAGTCACGTCAGCTGCCCAGCCACCGGCCCGCGCAGCAAGCGTGTACGCGTGGCCGAGGACGTGGATACCGCCGTGGCGGTTCGGGCAACCAGCGTGCGGGTCAGGCCACCACCTCCAACCCGTCCGCGGCCTCCAAGCCCTCCTAGTCCCTCCTTTCCGGTGCACAGCACGCCAGTAGGGGCAGGGTCCGCCATCACCTTCACCACTGGCGTCCCATCACCTCGGACAGGTGGGTCTTGGACATTGTCCGAAGGGGCTACTCCCTCCCCTTCGAGACCACCCCCAGCCATGCCACCTCAATTCCACCGCATGTCAGGGGATCACTTGGTACTTCTGCAGAAGGAAGTCACGGCCCTCTTGGCCAAGAGGGCCATCGAGCATGTTCCGACCCCAGAAGTAGGACGTGGTTGCTACTCCCACTACTTCCTGGTGCCCAAAAAGGACAAGGAGGACATGCGTCCTATCTTGGACCTCCGGAACGTCAATCGCTTCCTCCGGAAGGAGAAGTTCAAGATGCTCACCCTAGCTCAGGTCTTGACTGCCCTCGACCCTGGAGACTGGTTGGTAGCGTTGGACTTGCAGGACGCTTATTTTCACATCCCCGTCCTGCCGGCCCACCGGCGTTACCTGCGGTTCACGGTAGGCCTCGAGCATTTTCAGTTCACCGTGCTCCCCTTTGGCCTTACAAGTGCCCCTCGGGTGTTCACGAAAGTGATGGCGGTGGTCGCAGCTCATCTGCGCCGGGCAGGGGTTCCAGTCTTCCCCTACCTCGACGACTGGCTGCTGAAGGCGGGCTCGTCCCAGGCAGTCGTCTCCCACCTCCAGACTACGGCCGAACTCCTGCACTCGCTGGGGTTCTCCATCAATGTGCCGAAGTCGCATCTGATTCCTTCTCCACAGCTCCTTTTCATCGGAGCAGTTCTGGACACGACGCAGTTTCGGGCCTATCCTCCCGAACGGCGAGTCCGGGATATTCAGGCTATGATTCCGATCTTTCAGCCTTTATCCTGGGTTTCGGTACGGATGACCCTGAGGCTGCTGGGCCTCATGGCCTCCTGCATCCTGCTGGTCAATCATGCCAGATGGCATATGCGGGCTCTGCAGTGGGACCTGAAGTTCCAGTGGGCGCAGCACCAGGGCAACCTGTCCGATCACGTCCAGATCTCGGAGGGGACTGCACTACAGTTGCAGTGGTGGCTCTCGAACCGGCAATGGGTCATGGGCAGATCCCTCTCCCTTCCCCAGCCAGAGCACACAGTTGTGACGGACGCGTCCCTTCTGGGATGGGGCGGTCACATGGGAGAGGCGGAGATCAGAGGCCTCTGGTCTCCGGCGGAGTCCCGGCTCCATATCAACCTTCTGGAGCTCCGGGCGATCCGACTTGCACTCAAGGCATTCCTTCCCTCTGTCAAAGGGAAGGTAGTGCAGGTGTTCACGGACAACACCACCGCCATGTGGTATTGCAACAAACAAGGCGGGGTGGGGTCGTGGACCCTTTGTCAGGAGGCTCTGCGCCTCTGGACATGGCTGGAACATCAGGGCATGTTCCTGATGGTTCAACACCTGGCAGGTTCCCTGAACGCCAGGGCGGACGAACCTCAGCCGCAGGTGCATGATGGATCACGAATGGCGTCTCCACTCGGAAGTGGCGCAAGGACTCTTTCTTCAGTGGGGAGAGCCTTGGTTAGATCTATTCGCCACCGAAGAGAACGCGCAATGTCATCAGTTCTGCGCGTTGGAATTTCCAAGGCGGCACTCGCTCGGCGACGCTTTTCGTCGCGAGTGGAGTTGCGGTCTGTTGTACGCCTTTCCGCCTATACCACTTCTACCCAGAGTGTTGAAGAAGATTCGGCACGACCGGGCCCAAGTCATTCTTGTGGCTCCGGACTGGGCTCGAAGAGTTTGGTATCCCGAGCTACTCAGTATGAGCGTAGATCCCCCGATCCATCTGCCTCTTCGGGAGGATCTTCTGTCGCAGCAGCAGGGGACGGTCCTCCACCCAAACCTGTCCAGTCTACACCTGCTTGCGTGGAGATTGAGCGGCGGCAGTTGATTCCTTTCGACTTGCCTCCCGAAGTTTGTGATGTGATTCTGGCAGCCAGGCGTCCCTCCACTAAGGTGGTATACGCCTGCAGGTGGAACAAGTTTGTGGCATGGTGCACAGCAAAGGCTGTGAATCCCCTTTCTGCCCCTCTCTCTGAGGTTCTCCTGTTCCTTCTTTCTCTGGCCCAACAGGGTTCTGCCCTGGGTACCATCAAGGGCTATCTTTGTGCCATCTCGGCCTTCCTCAGGCTTCCTGATCAGCCCTCCCTTTTCAAGTCCCCTGTTGTTAACAGGTTTCTAAAAGGCATTACACGCCTCTTCCCTCCTGTTCCGTTTGTGATGCCTCAGTGGGACTTGAACTTGGTTCTTACCTTTCTTATGTGCGCTCCCTTTGAGCCTCTACATAACTGTCCTCTTCGTCTTCTGACTCTGAAGACTGCCTTTCTGGTGGCCATCACCTCCGCTCGGCGGGTGAGTGAGCTCCAGGCTCTATCATGTAAACCTCCCTTTCTGTCTGTCCATCCAGACAAGGTTGTTCTTAGGACGCGTCCGTCCTTCTTGCCAAAGGTGGTTACTGCCTTCCACATTGGGCAGACCATCACTTTGCCCACCTTCTTTCCGCCTCCGCATCCTTCCAGAGAGGAAGAGAGGCTCCACCGTCTGGACCCAAAACGTGCGCTTTCCTTTTACATCGACCCCACACACCATTTCCGGGTGGATGACCAGCTCTTTGTTGGCTACGTGGGCGCCAAAAAGGTCGGGCGGTGCACAAGAGAACCATCTCCCGCTGGGTAACCTTGTGTATCAAAGCCTGCTATTCTTTGGCTAAGAAGGAGCCTCCTGTTGGGCTGCGTGCCCATTCCACCAGGGCAACGGCTGCTACCACGGCTTTGGGCCGCGGTGTTCCGCTGCAGGATATCTGTCAGGCAGCTACGTGGGCCTCGCTGCACACGTTTACAAAGCATTACTGCCTTGACAGTCAGGTCCGGAGGGACGGCTTCTTGGCCGTTCTGTCCTCCGGGACTTCCTTGTCTGATCTTTGTTCGCAGACCCACCACCGGGGTTGGTATTGCTGGGGTATCTATTCTAAGGTAAGGAATCTGTCACTAACGTGTCTCTTCAGATGCACAAGTTACTAACTTGTGTAACGATATATCTGTAAGAGACAGTAGTTAGTGACAGATTCCTTACCGCCCCACCCATCCTCCCGTTCTGCGAACTGATTTCTAGGGTTAAGGACATCCCTTTCAGGGCCCTAGTATTTTTCAGACACCTATGTCAGCTTCTTGCATGGCTCTGCGTTCCTGGTGCGGAAAGTCGTGTACAGAACTGACGTCAGCGCGCAGGGGCGGCATCTAAGTACTGCCCGCGACGTCATCCCGGCGACCACGACGCCGACGACGGACGCGGAGCCGCACGACGCCGCCTACCGACGCGCAAGGGTACCGCTACGCAAAAAACTTTCCGGATCCAGCCTGACGCCTGGGGATATTCTAAGGTAAGGAATCTGTCACTAACTACTGTCTCTTACAGATATATCGTTACACAAGTTAGTAACTTGTGCCTCAGACACTCTGCAATGAAAAGAATGCAATGCGTAACGCAACAATCAGGCACTTTGCAAGTGAAATAATGCAATGCGTAATACAACCACCAGATATGTCGTTATGCAAAAGTAAGGCAATGCGTAATACACTAATCAGGTAATTCGGTATGCAGGAATAATGCAATGCGTAATACTCTAATCAGGTAGTTCGTTATGCAGAAACAAGGCAATGCGTCATACGACAATCAGATAGTTCGTTATGCAGATAAAATGCCATGCGTCATACACTAATCAGGTAGTTCGTTATGCAGGCATAATGCAATGCGTAATACTCTAATCAGGTACTCCGTTATTCAGAAATGTTGCAATGTGTAAAACGACAGTCAGGTACTCCGTCCTTCAGAAATGGAATAATGCGTAATACACTCAGGCCCCGATCACCGGGCCTTAGGCGGTCTCTCCGCCTCTCCTTCTGACTTGCAGTCAGCCTCTCACAGTTGCCCCCAACACGGTACGATATAATCCAACAGGGCAGCTTCGCACTCCGGCCCCGGTACCGCCACTCCCTTGGCAATACGGGCCGCGATACAAGCCGAAGCAGAGGCTCGCGCTGCCAACACGAGAGAGAGGCCGAGAGCGTCTCCCTCCGAGCCCGCGCCCCACCCCAGGAGTCGACACACGTTACCTGGGGGGGCGCAAACTCACTCTCCTCTCCTCGTCCAGCGGCTGGGCCTCCAATGCAGCTTTGTGGAATGGCAATCAATAAACCTTCTGGCCACCTTTCTAGCAGGCAGTGCATAGCGCCAGGACACCCTAGGGTAACAGCGCGCTTTATAAATTCGACTAACATAACATAACATAACATAACATAACGGCGGCTCGGGCCGGCAACTCAGCTCCTCCGGGACTGCCGGTCCGGGCTGCTTCAGTTACAAAGATCTCAGGCTGCCACAAAGCACACGCACACAGCGTCGCTGAGTCTTCCTTACGCTTCGGGTGCACGATCACTGGGCACTCCACACACAGGTCTCAGGCTGCACGAAGATCACGCGCACAGCGTCGCTGAGACTCACTTTACTCCGGTGCACACGATGACCAGGCAAATCCTCACAAAGGTCTCACGGTGCACAATGCACCCGCACACAACGGCGTTGAGACTCACTTGGATTCCGGTGCACACGGTAACAAGGCGACTCCTCACAAAGGTCTTACGGTGCACAACGCACCCGCACACAATGGCGTTGAGACTCACTTGGATTCCGGTGCACACGATAACAAGGCAAATCCTCACGAAGGTCTCACGGTGCACAACGCACCCGCACACAACGGCGTTGAGACTCACTTGGATTCCGGTGCACACGATCACTGGACAATCCTCACAAAGCACACGCACACCGCGTCGCTGATCCTTGCTTGGATTCCAGATGCCCCCGATCACAGGCTGATCCTCCTGAAGGTCTCAGGCTGCACAAAGCACACGCACACAGCGTCGCTGAGACTCATTTGGACACCAGGCGCCCACGATCACAGGGCAGTTCTTACCAGGGTCTCAGACTGCAACAGGCACGCTCACACAGCGCCGCTGAGACTCTCCTGGAAACTTTTGTGTTCCTGTGTTTCCGAACAGGGAGCCAGCTCACCTCAGGCCCTTGGGGATAAGTTCAGGACACCGCACACAGCAAAGTCCTTCAAGTAGGGGGACACAGCACACCGCAAAGTCCCTTTAGCCTTTCCTTGATTAAAACAGCAAACTGCAGGCCAGCCCCAGAACACACAGCAAGGGTCAGTCCTATCCTTTTTTTTTTTCTCTCCACAAAAAAGACATCACAATACATCCACAACAACATAAAAATAATCATATAACATATTAACACTATGCATAAATAACCATAATCCTAAATTTCCCCACAACTCCAACAAAAAACACAACCACACCAAATTATAAAATCAAGACAAAAAAAAACAACAAAAAAAAAACCCACATTCTTCCTAAGCGTGAATTACAAAGTCGTATTGGAATAATAGAGCATCTCCCCTCCATTCACTCATATCACACATCCAGGCCGCACATTACTCCCTCCTGCGACGCCTAATTCGCATCACTCTGCTCAGCTTCAGCTGCCCTTTTCAGAAGAAAGAGTCTCAGGGGCTCCCAAATGTCCTTTGGTCTCGAGATTGTAGGTAATTCTTCCGCATATGTTTCCATGTTGTCTTTACAATAGACCAAGTCCTTTATCCAGTGTTCCACTTTCGGTGTACGCCTCCCACCCCACGTAATTGCCACTCTCCGTGTAGCCATGAGCAGGGCCAGTCGTACAAATCTGCCACTCACTCCCTTGACATGGGGCACACAACACAGCAGACAAACAAGCGGAGTGCACTGTAGCTCTACAGCTGCCATGGTCTTTAAGTCTCTCACCACAGACTCCCAGAACTCAGCCACTCTCCTACATCCCCAAGCGAGATGCAAAAAGTCAGCGTCCCCCTGTCCGCATCGTGCACAGCAGCCAGACTCACGCAGTCCAAATCTATGCAATCGTGCAGGGGTATCATACACCTGGTGTATATATTTAAAATGTATGATACGCAAATTTCCGTTCATGATAAGTGTACCCGTTAATTCGCACACATACTTCCAATCTTTCTCCGATATCGGATCAGGTAAACAGGCATTCCATCTCTCCCAACTTCTGTCCGGCTGACTTATGCTTTCTTCCTTGATCAACCTATACAGTCTGGATATCAGTTTTTTATTAGTGGGAGTGGTAAGCACGAACTGTAGGGACAGCAGTGTGGGAGGTTCCAGAGGGTAGGTGTCGTAGTGAGCCCTGACCGCATGTCTTAGTCTGTGCAAAGCGAATCTAAACAACAACGTTGGGTTACTAATATATTGCAGGGCGTCCGGTGTGAGAAAAGACCCTTCTGGGTAGATATCCTGCATCAGTTGAAAGCCTGCCTCTTTAAGCAACCGCATCGATGGCGCTTCCTGGGTCACCGACAGCGCAGCATGATGTTCTATACACATGGCTGGTGCGTACAACGGCAGCTTGCGCGCCAGATGCCCTATCTCCTGCCAGGCAGCTATTGTCGTGTCCACTGCATTTATCTCCGTTCTCGGAGTTCCACGTGCCCGGTATGTGATCATGCTGTGTAATGGCACTGGGTATACATCCCCCTCCTCCACCGCGACATGTGGGGTAAACGCATGCGATCTCATCCAATAAAACGCATATTGGGCTTGCGCACACAAATAGTAAACATAGAAGTCCAGTGCCCCAAACCCTCCTTTATCATAATCACTTGTGAGAACCGACCACTTTACTCGGGCATGTTTGCCTCCCCAGACCAGCCGGAGCAGGGTCCCCCGAAGAGTGCCAAAGAACCCCTTTGGCAGTACAATCGGTATGTTAGTAAACAAGTACAAAAACCGCGGCAGGACCACCATCTTAATTAGCGCAATACGATCCGCCAAGGAAAGTGGCAAGGTCACCCACACATCCACCTGCTGCTCCAGTTTGGTGTATGCACTCCCATAGTTCTCACGTATCACCTTATCCGGGTCTCGGTGGACCCAGACTCCGAGATATTTTATTGGGTCCACAGACCATACCAGTGGGAAATCCATGTCCGGCTGTACCGTGGACTCCGTCAGTGGGATAACAATGGATTTATCCCAATTGACGACTAGGCCCGACAAACGACCAAACCTTACATACACCCTCAGCAGCTGTGCCAGGTACCTGGAGGGTTCACGCACAAAAAGCACCATATCATCCGCATATAGCGAGATGGCAACTGGGCGGTAGTTAAAGTTTAGTGCCGTTTCCCTATGTCTCTGCCTAATAACGCACGCTAGTGGCTCCAATATAATCGCAAAAAGCAGCGGAGACAAAGGGCAGCCCTGACGAGTGCGCCTCTTTATATCAAACGGGTCGGACGTCAAACCGCCAACACGAACCCTGGCCGATGGATCCGCATACAGCACCCTTATCCACTGTATAAATAGAGGCGGGAATCCCATGCGCTGAAGGATAAAAAACATATATTTCCACTCGACTGAATCGAACGCCTTAGCCGCGTCCAGCATTACTGCCGCGGCCGGCATGCTGGGCTCTAAAATATGAAACATGGAAAATATGGTCCGAAGATTGTGGGATGTGGATCTATCAGGTATAAAGCCCGACTGGAGAGGCAGCACCAGGCACGGCATCAGGGGCTGCAATTTAGCCGCTAAAATCTTGGCAAGGATCTTGGCATCTATATTAATCAGTGACAGGGGACGATAAGAGTCACATTTATCTGGGGGCTTGTCTTTCTTGAGCAGTGTTATAATCAGCGCCTGCCGCAGCGATGGCGGTAGTTTCCCCGACTCGTGTGCCTCAGCATACACCTCTAGCAGATATGGAGCAAGCAGATCAGCATATGTTTTATAAAATTCAACTGTGAGGCCATCTGGCCCTGGCGCCTTCCCATTGGGAAGGGCTAGTATAGCAGCCTTAATATCCTCAACGGCGATAGGTAAGCTTAAATATTCTCTATGGGCATCCGACAGCCAAGCGCACACCACGTCCTCCAAGTACCCTTCAAACTCAGCCGCTGACGCCTTCCCTTTGGACGTATACAGGTCCGCGTAGAAGTCGCGGAATTGTTCGGTAATGGCGAGTGGGTGATAATGCTCCCCCCCCATGTGGGTCCGTGATCCTATCTATATGAGGTTGCTCCATGCGGTCCTTAATCTTGCTTGCCAGTGTACTCCCTGGTCTCCCTCCCTCTCCGTATCTACGCGCAGTGTGTCTACGAGAGAGGTATCGTATTTCAGTTTCAGCTAAAGTATCATATTCCAGAATCAGCTCGTGTATGCGGGCTAAGGTATCAGCCGATGGAGCCACTGTGTAGTTACGTTCCAATATCTGAAGCGCGGTCTCAGCTTTGAGAAGCTGCGCTCTAATATCTTTCAAAATGCCTGCCGCGGTGCCAATGCACACCCCCCTGATTGTTGCCTTAAAAGCCTCTCACAGGGTGGAGGCATCATCCACTGAACCCTTATTTAGTAAAAAGTATTGTTCTATGGCTTCCCGCACTGTAACTTCATACACCGGATCGAGTAGTGCCTCCGAGCGAAGCCGCCACGTAAATGGACGATGTATGGCCGTCGGGACCTTTATGTCTAACTGTACCGGATTGTGGTCTGATAACGTACGCGGCAAGTTTGCGACCTCCAGTACCCATTCTATCGCATCCCCACCCAGTAGCCAATAGTCTAGTCGTGACCAGCTGTTGTGTAGCGGCGTCGCATGCGTTCCCTCTTTCACTTGGGCATTTCGCACCCTCCACACATCACTCAATCCAAATTCTACCATAGCACTCTTCACGCAGTGGGCTACTCTGGGAGTTCGGTGTGACAGTGGATTGGACTTATCCAGTTCAGGATTCAAGTATGTGTTTAGGTCTCCTCCCCACAGAATATCTGCTTCCGGCCAGACCCTCAGTTTAGCATACATCAGTAAGAAACACTCCGGGTCATCTGCAATAGGCCCGTACATGCTGACTATAGTTACCAAAGAGCCTCCCAGCTTCCCCTGCACCATTGCACATCGACCTCCTCATCTGCATATGTCCGGGTAGGTACAAATGCGACACCCCGTTTAATCAGAATCAACGTACCTCTGGCATATGATGAAAACGAAGACGCCAGTTTAAATCCCGCCCATCTTCCAGCAATACCTCGCTCTGTATGCTTAGTCAAATGTGTTTCCTGCAACAGAGCTATATGTATGTCATGGCGAGTCAAGTAGGCCAACACCTGGCGTACTTTCTTAGGAGAATTGAGGCCCCTCACATTCCAAGTCAACAACCGGTATCGCTCACCCATATCGGAGCTGAATGACCCCCGACACCCTAATAATTAACGCAGTCGACAGCAGAAGGGCAGTGCCAGTGCCGCAGACGGCCAACTCGCCATAATGATCAGCTCTCATTCCAACCGACATCAATGCAACAACCACACAAATAAAATACAACACATACCCCCATCACCCCGCCCACCGCCCCCCACCCATTCCAACCTCCCAATTAGGTCGAGACCAGCTCCATCCCCCCTCCCACACATTTACCCCATCTTCCATACAACTCAACAAGTGGGGAACACCCGCTAGGGGGGAGGGAACGGCAGCGAACACTCACACCATGGTGAGACTTGCCAGACTTTAACTGTGTGGCACACCTGTGTGCCATCAACCATTAATGTGGTCAACATCTAATACGCTGACCCAGCACAAGTCAATACAACTACATGCAAACATGTGACATATGTATATGGGAGTCATCCCCTATCTGCAACTGTTCAAACACACAAGATCAGATCAGCGATCGCCCGCAGCTCTATTATAAATCCACCCTTTGCCATCAAAAGGAAAACAATTTCACCAGCACTAATCCGTGTCTTCTAAATTCGGTGAGGCTGATGGGCTCCCCGGCCTGTTCTGTCGGGGCCCGGATTTGCAGATATGTTTTGAAAATTTCAGGGCTGACTTTGAGTCCGTGAAGAAATGCGCCTGCCCCTCGTGAGAAATTTTCAATTTGGCAGGGTACAACATTGCATATGGTACAGAGGCAGTCTGCAGCAGCTTCTTCACCGTCACAAACTCTCTATGCGCTGCCTGTACTGCCGGGGTGTAATCTGGAAAAAAGGACAGGTTGTCTCCTTTATAGTTAGGCTTTCCTGTTTTCAGTTTCTATTTTTGGTAAATTCTGGTGGGGTTTTTTCAGTGTTTTCAAGTGATTTCAATACCTTAAAAAAACAGTGGTTATCAGTGGTTACACATTTTTGCGCCATTAAAAATAACAGAAACAGTGTTTTTCCGGTGTTTATGGAACGTTTTGCTTTTATTATTGCTTGCTTTCTGCACTTCTAGTGCATGGTATATACACAGTGTATGTACAGTGTATATGAGGTCCAAATACATTTTTAGAAATCAAACTTATTGTAGTAAACCTTACAATATTTCTTCAATGAATCTTCAGTCATGCGCGCTCGCTCTTTCCTTCCCATGTAAACTTTTATCTGTGAAAAGGCCCTTTCAACATTGGCACTTGAGATGGACAACGCCAAAACAGCCACTACACAATATGCTTACTCTGGCCACTGACATAGCTTTACATGCCAGTACTGGTGCACCTGAAGATTGCGATTCTCTGGGACAGGTTCTGCAACATGTGCATTGCAGAGTTATTGAAGTGGTCAAAAATGAAGAAGCACTTTTTAAACTCCGGAGAAAATTACCCTTTACGGAAGGAATCTAGAACTTGTGCAGAGTACCACATTGAGGGTTCTATGACTTCACATGCCATTTATTTATTTTTATTTATAAAGTTTTATATAGCGCGAACGTGACCCACGAGGGTATCAGAGCGCTTTACAGTATAAGAAGAAATATAGAATATATGAATAACAAACATAGAGGACCATGATAATGTAGGACGTTGTACAAAAGATAGTTAATGAACATTAGGTGATTGTGCTAGCAAACATAAATATTATAACCTCTATTGATACACAGTGGATATAAAATGTATAGATGACCAAGGGGACCCACAGCCAACTAAGATTTTACAATACATACAATTATTGAGCAAAGAGGGCTGTGCTATAAGTCATACATGCAGTCCATCTGAGATAGGCAATGGTATTCGGCTCTTAAAGATGACTCAGTGACCTCCAATAATGAAAACTTAGGGCATGAATTTGTTCATTAGTAGTCTTTTTACTTCCTTTTTGAATGCGGTAAAGGAAGTGATTCCACGCACTAGTGGAGGTAAAGAGTTCCAGATCTTTGGTGCAATCCCTGAGAAAGCTCTACAACCAGTTCTCCTTTTATGGAAGGATTGCGGTTTCAGAAGGAAAGTGCTTGCACTTCGTGGTTGTCTGCAGCCTCCCGATCTTTCCAGCTTTAGAGCCAAGTAGCTGGGTGTATTGCTGTGAATTGCTTTGTGCGTCATGCAGGCCACTTTAAGGTGTATTCTTGCCTCGTAAGGCAACCAATTCAGTGCTTTCAGAGTTGGTGAGATGTGACTATTTCTTTTGGTTCCTGATACCAGTCTAGCCGCAGCATTCAGTGCTGCTCTCAGCGGAGCCAACTTGTATTTGGGGAGACCACAGAGGGTGGTGCTTCCATAGTCTATTCTTGGTAGCACTAGGGCTTGTACTGCCGTTTTTAGATCTGCCTGAGGGAGGAAGGGTTTGAGTTTTCTTAATATACTCATCTTATGATTGGCTCCCTTGGTGGCAATAGAGATGTGCGACTGCATATTCAGATGTTTGTTTATGGAGATTCCTAGGGATTTTGCGGAGTCAATGATGAGGGGGACGCAGTCAAAGGAGGTTAGGTGTTTTAACCATAGGTCTAGCTTTGGTGTGTGGCTTGGTGGCGAGATGAGAATGAATTCCGTTTTTTTGGTATTCAACATGAGGTGGTTGTTAGTGAGCCAACTTTGCGTGTTCAAAAGAATAGTGTTGAGGGCAATGAAGTCATCTGGCGAGGTGGTTTTCAGATACAACTGGGTGTCATCCGCGTACAGGTGATATAGAATGTTCACTGATTTCAGTGCGTTCGCCAAAGGCTCCATTAGGAGGTTGAAAAGAATGGGTGATAAGGAAGATCCCTGCGGAACACCAAGTGTGACCAAAGAAGGTTGCGAGAGTGAATTCTTCATCTTGATTCTTTGAGTTCTGTTATTCAGGAAGGAGGAGAACCATTGCAGCACTGTGCCCGAGAGGCCCATCCTACGTTCCAATAGGGACAGAAGGTTGTCATGCTTGACCGTATCGAAGGCGGAGGACAGATCAAGAAGGATCAGTAGGCATGATTCATTGCGGTCTAGCATTTTTGGTATATCATCCATAATGTGTGTGAGTGCCGATTCTGTGCTGTGTCCTCGGCGGAAGCCCGATTGGTGACTGTCTAGGAGGTTGTAGTTCTCAATGTGGTTGCATAATTGAATTTGTACACATTTCTCCAATAGTTTCGCCAAAGTGGGGATGTTGGTTATAGGACGGTAGTTGTTTAGATCAGATGGAGAGGCGTCAGCTTTCTTTAGTATAGGTGTGACCTGCCCTATTTTAAGGCAGTCCGGAATGACACCTTGACTCAGGGAGGCGTTTACAATTTTCACCCATAATGGTAGGATAGATGTTTTTAAAATTTTGAACAGGGCAGGAGGTACGGGGTCAGAGAAATGATTAGAGGGGTTGATTGCTTGAAGAGTGTTGTCAATAATTTGTTGAGAGATTGATGAGAAGGTGTGCCAAGAGGCGTTGTTTTTTGTGACTTCCCCTGGATTATTAAAATGTACTTCGAATAGAGTGCCCCATTTAGGATCTTGGACCATAGGTTGCGGGAGGGCCATCTTGGATTGGATGTTTAGCTCGATGGTCTTAGTCTTTTCGTGGAAGAAGTTGGCAAGCACGTCACAGGTAGGTGTGGCCGGGTTATTTAATTCCCTAGAGTTAGTTGTATCGCATGATTGATGCTTGACGATTTCAAAAAGTTTTTTAGGCCGGTTGATAGCTTGGTTCAACTGAGTTCTGAAAAAGTCTGCTTTTGCCTTAAGAATCTTCCTATTGTAGGAGTTCCTTAACCTTCTAAGGTGCTCAAGGTTATCAGTGGTAGGAGCCGATTTCCATAGACGATCTGCAACTCTTAGTTGTCTACGCTCCGAGTTCAGGCCATCATTGAACCAAGGTTTGGAAATCTTAGAGGAGACATTTTTTTCCTGGAGGGGTGCTATAGAGTCCAGGGTTTCGAGTATCGTGGCGTTGTAGAAGGTTGTGAGGTCATGTACATCAGACATGTCCGTCATGAGGGTCAGAGCGGAGTTGCAACGGTTTACCAAGGAGATGGGGTTGATATTTCGTAAGTTCCGTTTCCATTGCCTTGTTTTTTTGGGTTGGCCCCTTTTATGAGTAACTTCAATATTGATGGAGAAGAGGATGCAATAATGATCAGACCAATCGCATGGGGTGATGGATTCTAGTAGGACGATATTTGATTTTGCAATGATGAGGTCCAATGTCTCTCCCTTGT
The DNA here is from genome assembly GCA_963921515.1 of Calotriton arnoldi. NCBI lineage: Eukaryota > Metazoa > Chordata > Amphibia > Caudata > Salamandridae > Calotriton > Calotriton arnoldi. The sequence continues at coordinate 5,981,942 of CAWUFW010000017.1, forward strand.
TATGCGTTGGGCTGTCACAGAATTGAGTTAGATCATGCTCTGACAGAAACTCTTTAAGACAGCCTACAATATGATCGTTTGCATTGTTCCAATGGAGGTTGAAGTCACCCAAGAATATTTGAGGAACTAGTGAGTTGGCGTTGGATGGCATGATCTCCAATATCTCGTCGATACAAGTCAAATTATCGCCTGGGGGGTGGTAGAATATGTGTAGCTTGCTGGCAATGCACTTAGCATCCGAGATGTTAATGCATAGATAATCACAGGAGGATAGCCCGATGGAGTCCGCTTGCTTGACTGATATTGAGTTACGATAAATGCAGGCTACCCCTCCCCCTAGTTTCCCGATTCTATCAAGTCAGATTAGATCATGGGAAGGAGGAACCAGTAAGTCGAGAATGGGTGAGGAGGAGTTATTCAACCAAGTTTCAGTGAGGACCATAATGTCTAAATCGTTATCTATGATGAGATTGAATATATCAGTCTCATGTTTGCTAGCAGATCTGCAATTAATGAGCCCACACTTCAACTTGTTAATCGAATGGTTTAAGGTAATCTGTTCTAAGTTGATATTTGTGAGGTTATCTCTATTTACATATCTGTTATTGAGTGTCGGTTCTCTGAGGGGATTGGTTACAATGGTTTGAATAGTGTCATAATGGGACTTACTATTGTCAGTATCCCGGGCATAGGACGTGAGGAGGTCGTCTATGTCTCTGTCTGATAATTCATCACTTGATCTCCTAGGCCACGAAGGGGGTGGGGGGTAAACTACCCAGATTAGTATTTAAGGGGAGTGTGGACTTGGAAATGCGTCTACTAGATTGGACGTTGCTTTGGTTATACTGACTAGTGTTGTCGGGGTGAGCATTCGTGGGAATGTAGTTTCTCATTTGGCGACTGATTTGATTCACGGTGTCATTGGTGGCTATGTGTAAGTTAAGAAGATCTTTCGTGATAATAGAAAGGTTATGCATCTCATCCTTAATATGGGATAGGCCAGTAGCTAGCTCGTTAAGTTGATTGATCCAGGTGGAATTAGGAAAGTAGGAAGCGGGTGTGGGCGTATGATCGGTTATGGAGGAAGATCTGCATGTAGAGTCATTATGCATGGTCTCCAATTGCTTGGGGATATCTACCTTATGTATGGATGTATGATCCATTATGGAGGGTGAACCGTCAGTAGGTTCTGTATGCAGGATCATGTTCTCCATTTGCTTGGAGATGATTTCAATTGGGGTCAATGCAGGAAGCTGAACCGGGAGGATTAATATGGGATCTACGTCCATTGGTGGAGTGGTATAAAGGCTAGGCAACCGGATGGAGGGCGAGCCGCCAGTATGTTCTATATGCAAGATCACGTTCTCCATTTGCTTGGGGATAACTTCAATAAGGGTCAATGCATGAGGCTGAGGCGGAAAGTTTAATGTGGGATCCAGGTCCATGGGTGGAGTGGAATAGGGGCTAAGCAATCTGATGGGGGCATCCACATGAAGTTGAGGAGAGGTCACTGGGTTCTGTGATTGGATGGGCGAGATGGGTGTACCGGGTGTAAGGGTTCCCTCAGATATCGAGGAGGACAGTGGGTGAGGGGGATCTAAGTGATCCATTTTGACTGACGGAGGGAGGAGGAGGGCGGTGTTGGAGGCATCCCAATTGGTGCCATCCCGCGAGGAGGGCATGGATAACGATGGTGCGTCAGCCATGATGAGATCGGAGGCAAAGACTAACCTTGCCTCTTCTGGTCTGGGGGGTCCCAGAGTGGACTCGACCAATCGGACTAGGTGGTGGGGATTACTGGTGGGGTTCTGTGATTGGATGGGCGAGATGGGTGTACCGGGTGTAAGGGTTCCCTCAGATATCGAGGAGGACAGTGGGTGAGGGGGATCTAAGCGATCCATTTTGACTGAAGGAGGGAAGAGGAGGGCGGTGTTGGAGGCATCCCAATTGGTGTCATCCCGCGAGGAGGGCAAGGATAACGATGGTGCGTCAGCCATGATGAGATCGGAGGCAAAGACTAACCTTGTCTCTTCTGGTCTGGGGGGTCCCGGAGTGGACTCGACCAATCGGACTAGGTGGTGGTGATTATTGGTGGTTTCATCACTGCTGAGGATAGTGGCTGAGTACAACCCTATCACGCCTGGGCCAAGGGACCCATATGTATTTGTGTCAGACGTATCTGGGGGCTGGACATACTGACAGGAGCGACATTTGTCAGATTGGGAGAGTTTGATGTGGTATTTTGAAGAAGAGTAGTTAGGGGGACCTCTAAATCCTGAAGATGCGGGGGTGCAGTGAGTGTGCTATTCTTACTGTTAACTGCTCTCTTGAGAATAGGGAAGAGCCTGTCAAAGATATCGAGATAATCGTTAGAGGCTTGTATAAGAATATTACCATTGTTGTAGATAGTAATGGTGGCATTCCCTGGGTAAAAGTCTGAGGCGGTAACCGACAATTTGAGGGCATGCGGGGATTTCTTCGTTATGGAAATTCGGAGCATAGCGTAGAAGGCCATGGTTGGTGAAGGAACATTTCTATGCATCATTGCAAACCATTTCTCATACATTGTAAAATAAAAGTTCCTGAATAGTTCCTCAACATTTCTTTGCTTACCAAGTGGCTAGCACTCTAACTTGGAACATGTTGCAGTGCCAAAGTGACTAAAAGTGTCGCCCAACCTACTCTCAAGGAGATGTTTCACATCTATACCAATTATGCTGAACACTTGGTAGACAAGGGTGTTCTCAGACTCTAGTTTTTTTATGTCCACTACAGCAGTCTGGGTTTCCTGTAAAGATCTAAGAATGCAGTAGAGTGTACTTTTTTTCACATCACTATCAATGTGCAACCAAAGATCCTCTCATTTCTTGCCTTTGACATCATCACTTAGCAAGAATTCTGTAAACGGTCGCCACATGGATAATATAGAATTCACAGCCTCTAGGACTGAGAATCACCAGCTAAGTGACACAGTTGGGATGACTCTTTCTTTGATGCCACACAAAGCACAAAATGAGAAATATTTGCGTTTTAGTTCCTGTACATAACAAAACAGTGCACCAGAATGGACTAAAAAGTCAATAGCATTCTTCATTAACTCGGAAGACTGTAAAGATGCTTTCAGCATTCCATACAACAAGTGGCAAGGATCTCTTACAGGGAAGCACTTCAGCTCAGGTATTGATTTTAACAGGCCATCACACAACTTTTTCATATACATAGCTAAATCACTGCAAGTACAAACAATATCACTCCAATCATTGTTGAAGTTGATAAGAACTTTTGCAGCAGCATTCCAAGTTACACTGCATTCCATGTTTTCCAAAAGTCTGGCGGCACCTTTTCACCACTATCCCAGATGCTCGGTGACAGCACTCTTTTCACATATACCTGTCACTACACCTTTCATTGAATGTTTAAAGCCTGGGGCGTTTGGCAGTTCACCTACTATTAATACTGACTCACTAGAAAAGGGGGCTGATGTTGCAAGGGTTTTTTCCCATTCTCTGTGGGAAAATGTGATTGAGAATGATTCTTATGAAACCAGCCATTTTACCTATCTGTGAAAGAATGAAACTTAGCCAAAATATCAAATATGATTTTGATATTTCCTGATTCTCTACAGTTTATAAATTAATTAAACAAGACCTAAAACATGCTTCTAAACCCCGCATCTTAAGACCGAAGACCACTAAACTGAAAAAAGGAAGAAGAAACAATATTTTAGCGACATCCCTAACAACAAAACTCAAGCAGAATAATGTTAGCCCAGTCTTTCTTGCTGCTACCTTGTATAACAAAGTTACATGGTATTGGCCCTTTCGGGAAGAAATAAAAATGACTCTTTCACTCCCCTTTTTCTTTCTTCGAATGGCATTTAGTTTGTGGCTGTGCAGGTGTTTTTTCAGTGTTTATATGTTTACACTGGTGAGGGCTAATTCCCTTTTGGTGGGGTTTTATCAGTTATTATAGGTTTAAACCTAAAACCGGACAGCCTATTTATAGTTAATGGGGGCCTTAGCTCTTGCCTCCCTCAAAATGGCGTCTCTGTCAGCATAGTTCAGTAGGCGCGCTATGATCGGGCGCGGCGGCGCCCCCGGTTTAGGTCTGGGGCCAGTGTGTGGTGCGCCCTCTCAACGATCATTACTGTGGACAACACTGAGCCAAACAGTTCGCGCAGCAGGCCATCAACGAATGTCTCCATTTTGGATAAGGCGGTGGATTCTGGCAAGCCAATTATGTGAAGGTTGTTGCGCCTAGAGCGTGCTTCCAAATCCTCATTTTTTGCCTTTATGACCTCTAAAATCTTCTCCATTTGTAGAATTTGGGTCCGGGATTCCGCTTGCGAGTCCTGCATGTCCGATAGTCTGTTTTCCAGGACATCCAGTCTATGCTCATGCTTGTCCACCTTCTTCTTCACCACATCAAGGCCAGCCGCTAGCGCGTCTATTTTACTGTCTATTGATTTCATCCCAGAGCGTAGTTCTAGCAGGATAGTCCTGATGTCGTCCTTCAGGTCTTCCACCGTCCCTGAAGCACCCTGCGTCCCAGGCTGATCCCCCATGGCTTCGCTTGCGCGTGTGTTACGCTTAGTTTCAAACTGGAGTTTCGGCTGTTTGGGGTCAGATTTTCCCATAATGGCGGCAGTATGTGAGCAGAGTACAACGCGCTGTCTCCGCCACGTCTCTCCTCGGGGTCAAAGTTCCAATGCTCAAATCCACTGCGTCAACAGGCCAGCTCTCCAGCAGTGCAGCAATTTCGCAACACCCCACAGCGACCAGGTAAGTATACCAACCTGTAGAGGCGCTTGCCACGGTCAATCTCAGGGGGTCAGCGTGGTCGCGAACATAGCCCGCAGTCGTCTCCTACAATCACTACCACCCAGGCAGCGGTCAGTCAGGCCTCAGGAATCGCCCCCACACAGAATGAGGCTATGGTGTTGTTAAGATATACCCAGCAGCTCCACAACGAGATCCAAGAACCGCCACAACAGCTCCCCGCTGTTTTCTAGGAGAAGTACGGCCGCTCTGTCATGTATAAGGTCTGCCGCCAGTGACTCAGTCCGCACCACCCAGGATGCTCCCAGGCCGCGCCAGCACCCTCACACGTGCCAGGAGTTCGAACACGGCCCCCCCGCAGCTCAAAAGCACCAGCAGAGCCCCGCGCACCTCAGCCCGCAGAAGCCGGCTAGGTCTGGCACCAAGGCGTTCAAACCGGCACCTCCACGCCACAGGGCGGCAAGCCTGTACAACTCCCCCCTGGCAAGCAGCGGCGGTGCCGCCTCTCCGCGCCCGGTGCAGGCAGCCCGACCTGGCCCTCTCAAATACCACCATGTACTAAGTCAGGGGCATCCAAGCAAGGCCACGCAGCCCGACCAGAACCCGGCCCAGTACACGGCCCCCGCCCCACCTACCGCACCTCCTCCGGGTCTCGAGGCGCACCGAGCTCCGTCCCGGGTCAGGTCCGCAGGCAGCTCCCAGCAGGGCTCCTCCCGTCTCGCTACAGCAGCTGCAGATCTCCGGGGCTCCCTCCGCCGCAGCCGCGGCTCCCGCCACGCTGGTTGTAGCCCCGACTCGGAAATCACCCACTGCCGGCAGAGCGCTGTCTCGTGTGATGCAGTACGCCGTCTCTCAGGAATAGGCGCAACGAGTGCATGCACCGCGCCACTTTCCCTTTATCAGCGTTGCTCTCTTGCAGCAGAGTCGCGGGCGGGCGCCATTTTCTTCGCGGTCGATCAGGAGAGACAACCGCCGATTCCAGTGGGTTCCTCCGCACGGACAGTCTCAAAAACTTCCCCGATCTTGCCACGGGGATGTAGTCACCGCCGCATGTAGTTTGTTAGCGGCACAGGTGTCCTTAACTCATGGTACTCGCCGAATAAGTGAGTCTGTCGTGCGGAGCTCCCTCAAGAGGCAGCCATTCCGCCTCGCGCCGTAACCACGCCCCAAGGATCAGTCCTATCCTTCAGTCTATTCAGTTGTTTCTTCCTTGGCAAAGGTCCTCTTGACCACGAAGTAGCTCCAGTCTTGTTCACACTTGATCAAGCCATTCTCCAAAGTTCAGGGGCTTCAGCTCTCATAGTTATACCCCTCAATGGCTTTGAAGTCTTTGTACTCAGGGGGCCCTGACCCCTGTTCAAACCAGTTCTGGGTGCCTCCCTGCCAGTGACACCTTTATCCTTTGATTAGTGGGAGTCTGGATTCTCAATCACTCAGCAGGAGATGGGACAATTGTTTTATAGCAGCAACCCAGGCCTCTTCACCTCTAGGGGCTTCTCCTCCCCTACACTCCAGATGCAGGTCAGCCTGTGGCTGTCTCACCTCCTCCCCTGGGTCAAGACATTCCCCAGATCCTATCGCTTTCAAATCCAGACAGTCAATCCACAGCCAGGCAGAGACACACAGAAATGTTAGAGCACAAAAACTCAGCCACTTCTAAAAAGTGGCTTCTGAACACACAATGCAAAAACCACCTACATAAAAAGATGTGTTATCGCATTGTGAGTTCAGGCATACTAAACTTCACCTTTCCATCTTAAGCCCTTGGGAAGATAGGCTGGAAAACATATTACACAGCCTCCCCATTCTGTCCTATGGGCAAGATGGCCTTTCAACAGTGAAAAACAAAATGGAGATTATTTCACTGTCAGGACACGGCATACACCTTAGTACATGTCCTACCTTTCACATGCACTACACCCTGTCCAGGGGGTACCCTAGACCTACCATAGGGGTGTCTGATGTGCATAGAAAGGGAAGGGTAAGGTCTGGCAAGTGAGTGCACTTGACAGAACAACATGGCAGTTTAACAAACTCCGTGCAGGCCCTGCAATGGCAGGCCTGAGTTCCCTTTTTAAAGCTACTTGTGTGGGTGGCACAAATAGTGCTGCAGGCCCACTAGTAGCATTTGCATTACCAGCCCTGGCACACGTAGTGCACTTTACTAGGGACTTTACTAGTAAGGCAAAAATACCAATCATGGACAACCAATTTCCATTAAACTTTACACAGGGAGCAATTGCACTTTGACACTGTTTAGCATTGGCAAAGTGTCCAAAGCATCTAAGTTGGCAACACAATGTCAGCAAAAAGGTCTAGGGGGAAAGCAAAAAGTTTAGGGAACTTTAGCCAAAAAGGGCCAAGTCCTACAAGTGCCTACTTACTTGAGACATGCACAGTGGCACATGAATACTGCGAGGAAGATTGCATTTTATGTTGCATTTATGTTATATGTGTTCTGTCTTCTTGTCTTTCTTTTCCCAACAGTTTTTTTATCCGTGGGTCCGTGAGTATACAGACACCACCCACCCCACAACACACCTTAGTGCGTGTGTTGTTAATCACTATACACGTGGCTTATTTTTGCCACACCCTCACTTCACACACTTGGTCCTGACGAAAGCCCCCCACTTTTTAAGGAGCTGAAACATGTAGACCTACCTTTGGGACAACAAGGAGCATTTTTCTCCGTAGTTGCCCGCTCGTCTTATTTTAACCTTTTCCTGGGCCGCTAAGAATAAAGTATATTTAGTAAGGATCCCCAGAGATAATTTTAACTTTCACCACTTCCCTCACATACCACACGATACCAGCTCCGCTGTAATCAGGCGTCGCAGCACAACCGGGTGGCATTCGGCTACCCGGTTGGGACCCCAATGATGAAGCATGCCACCAACTAGGTTGGTGGGTGAGGGGTCTTCTAATAAACCAAAGGGTTTTCTGGCACTCATGTAAATCATATACAAGTGAGCCATCTTCGTGCAAGTGGGTTCGTCCACGTTGTTTGTTTATATATATGTGTATATACATGTATGTATATGTATATATATATATATATATATATATATATATATATATATATATATATATATATATATATATATATATATATTCCTTTCCGCATGGTCCCATTTTCCTGGCCAAGGGCGCTTCTATGGTGGTGCGTGACGAGTACGGCAGGACCAAGCCGTTTCCAATATTCACAACACTGATCCCCCAAAGGGAGCTTCTCACCGCACTCACAACTCCGTGCTTCTCTATGCAGTTCCAATAAATTCCATCCACTTAATGCAGTTCAAGGGTGTTTATTCATAGCCTGCCAACACACCCCTACGCGTTTCAGTCTCCACCGAGACCTTGTTCACGGGGAAAAAACGACAAAACAAAGCGGTATTCTGGCATATTTAAACCATATGACATCATTTCCTGTGTGTAACTGCGTTGCATTTTGGTAATTGTAGTCATACTACTTTGGCGCTTCGAACATTGTCGTTAAAGATTTTTGAACTACATATTTTATATAAAAAAACAGTTAGTGATAATGAATTACTTACAGTGCATCATTGTATTTGCATAAGATTCCTTTAGCTCATCATACAGTGACTCTAAACATAGCGCTCTGGTTATATTCCACATTATTCCTGCTATAACTATAATTATAACCAACTATTCCTGTGCACACCATTTGCCTTATAGGTTTAAAAAATCGAAGATTTTTCTCTTCCCTTGAGATTACCCAAAACTAATTGAACTCAACTCTTTATGGGGTTGTGCAGATCTTACACCAATTATTTCACTTCATGAATGGGAATCGAACCCCTGGTTTGAAAGCTTAACCTCAAGTGTACTAATACGCTGCGCTATCTAATCAATACTGCCCTCCAGTGGGTAAAGTCTATATAGCCAGGTATCACTTATGGCTCAAATTTAATCAATTAACATTGCCATCGTCGTTGGCTGTATTCTACAACCCATTATTATCTCGGCATGATTGTTATTGTAAAATGATACCTTCAAAGGGAAGAGTTCCCACCCTTGGCGATCTTCCATTTATATAGAGAGCACACCGTTAGCATAAATTACACTTGAAGAGCGTAATCCCCTGCCCTTCTCAATAGGTTAAGTCACTCCCCGACATAACACCAATGCATGCAATTCCATCAGTTCGAATACAGCCCTCCAGTGGGCCTACACCTCTCAAGGACCATCTCATATATGTCCGTTTTCTTTCAAATTTCTAATCAATTTGCACCTGGATCAATTCTACATCATCTAGCGTCTCTAAGACCGACCATTTCAATCCTGGTTATCAAAGGAGCCCCATTGCCCTTACACAGTTTCATTCTAGGGCGAATTAAATTTCATTACCATCTAACTGCCTATTAAAATACAATTCAGGGAAACTAAAATGAATGACAGTTATTGTGCATAATATAATGTCAGCTGATACATTGTCTATCAACCCAATCAGCAATATCTCATAATGTCCATCATAAATGAGAATGTAACTCCTCGTCTTGGTTGAGCCCTCTCGGGGTTAGAGTTCGAAAATTCAATATGTGTCTAGATTCCTTTTGACGCAGTATTTTTTCTCTATCTCCACCACGTGCCTGTTGTTCCACTTGTTCCACAGCAAAAAATGTCAGCAGTTTCCAATTCCCATCATGTTCTTTCTCCATATGTTTGGCTATGGCATTACTCCTGTCAGTGTTGATTGTTGCCCTGACATGTTCCAATATTCTTTTCTTTAAGTCACATATTGTGCTACCCACATATCGGAGAGGGCAGGGACATTCCACCATGTAAATTACAAATTGGCTTTTGCAGTTGATTAGTTGTTTAATCTTCCAAACTTTTTGTTGGCCATTTCAATCTCTTTTGTGTTTTTAGCTATAACGCAAACTTTGCAATTTGTACATTTGTAAAATCCCATTGGTTTCCAACCAGGTCACCTGTTTATTTCTGTTTATGAAATGGCTGTGCATCAATTGATCTTTTAAGTTGGAAGCTCTGCGGAATGTCACACTGGGAGCATCTCCCACAATCTTAGCAACAGTGGAATCTAATTTGAGAATGTTCCAATTTTTTCGTAATATGTGTTGAATTTGTTTATTTTCTGTAGAATATGTGGTTATCAGCCTTATTTCTTGTGTGGTCACATCACTGTTCACAGAAGGTTGTTTTTCCATAATCAATTCTGAACGGGCTAAGTTTGCTGTTTTTTGTTGGCATGCCCAGATAAGTTTTTATTGTAATTTCTTCTTCTGAATCTTTCAGCTATTAATTTGCTGTTTTTTGCCACTCTATTTCTTGTGAGCAAATCCTTCTTGCCCTTAAGAATTCACCGTACGGTATGTTGTTGATTAGGCTTGATTGGTGACAACTTTCAGCATGGAGAACAGCATTAGTGGCAGTTTCTTTACGGTGTAGTGTAGTATGGACTTCACTCTTGTCGATATAAACTACCGTATCCAAGAAAATCACTTTGTTATCACTGATGGTGTAAGTAAATTTAAGACCTGTCTCTGTATTGTTGATGATGGCGAAGTATTCTGCAAATTCTTGCTGTGATCCATCCCAAATAATAATCAGGTCATCAATGTATCGCAACCATTTTACAATTTTGTTCACATACAGATCATTATTGGGATTCCAAGCTATGCTCCTTTCCCACCATCCCATTGTCAAACATGCATAGCTTGGACTAAATGAAAAGCCCATCGCTGTGCCTTTTACCTGACGGTAAATCTCATCCCCAAACATGAAAATATTTTCAGTAAGGCAAATACGTAACATCTCCAATAGCATGTTGTTGTGGTCAACAAATTGGATATTCCGCTCTTGTAAAAAAGACCCAATAGCTGTTAAGCCTATCTCATTACGAATGTTAGTGTAAAGGGATATCTGAAAGAGACACGTTAGTGACAGATTCCTTACCTTAGAATATCCCCAGGCGTCAGGCTGGATCCGGAAAGTTTTTGCGTAGCAGTACCCTTGCGCGTCGGTAGGCGGCGTCGTGCGGCTCCGCGTCCGTCGTCGGCGTCGTGATCGCCGGGATGACGTCGCGGGCAGTACTTAGACGCCGCCCCTGCGCGCTGACGTCAGTTCTTCTTTTCCGCGCCAGCAAGCGCAGATCCGGGAAGAGCAGTGCCCTGGTCATTTTTTGACCATACTTTTTGGTGAATTTTTTCACTGTTTTTTCATCTCTCAAGGTGTCGTAGAGATGCCCGGTTTCAAACGTTGCGGCGCCTGTGCGCGGATGATGTCCGTCACCGACCCGCATTGGGAGTGTCTCTTCTGCCTCGGCCGAGGCCACGACACGGAGTCTTGTACCGACTGCCAGGCCCTCAACCCAAAAGCTTTGCGAGAGCGGTCTCGAAAGCTCCTCGAGGCCCGGCATTCGGCTCCGCGGAAGCCCAGTCGCGTGAGAGGTCCAGGGGTCGATCGCGGAGTCCACACCGGTCGTCGGCGTCGAAGTCTTCTTCGTCCGGTAAGTCCAAACACAAGAAGTCCAAAAAGCATCATCGCTCTGGGACTTCGCCTCGCCCGATCTCGCGACTCGGCTGAGGCCCCTCCCGGCACCGTCCCCGCGGCCCCGGACATGCCTGTGGAGTCGCCCCCGCCATACCCGCCCTTCCCGGGTTCGGGGCGGATCCGGCCAAAGTGCAGGAATTCCTGTCGGCCATGGCCCGCCTCTTCGGGCCTCCAGGCCCCTCCGGTGCGCCTTCGGGCCCCGCGGGCCTGATGGGGTTGCTCTGGCGTCGCCGACGGCTCCGGCCCGGCGTCGCCCGTGCCTCCAGCCTCGATCCCGGCTCCGGCTTCGGCCCCGGCCTCGATCCCGGCTCCACAACCCCCATCGACGCCGGTCGACCTAACGACACCTCCGCCGGCGCCGATGTCTCCGGTGCCGTTCTCGACGCCGCCCTGAGCTCCGGGCGGCGTCGTCCCCCAGTTCCTTCCGGCTCCGGACATGGATCCGGACCGGCGTCGCTCGACGCCGGCTCCGGCGCCGATGGGACCTTGGGTCCCAACTGTCCCTCCTCCTCCTTATTTTGAACCAGAGGAGGACCAGTTGGACTGGGAGGGGTCTGATGACCCTCTGACACGACACTGTCAGTACGATGAGGACTGGACAGAGAGTCTAGGGAGGCCAGTGGTCTGGATACTTCCCTGACACTGGCATGCTGTCTCCTCCTGTGGCTACGGAGGAGGGAGCCAATTTCAGTACGGTGTTGCGTAGGGCAGCTGGGGCCTTACGTCTCCAACTCCCTACTTTGACGGTCAAGCCTAACATCTTGACAGAGGTGCTTCAGCCGGCAGCCTCCTCTGCGGAGACTGTGCTGCCGTTTAACGACGCCCTCACTGACGTTCTTTTGGGCGCCTGGTCCAAGCCCAACACAGGGGCTCCTGTGGATCGGAACGTGTCACGACGCCATCGCCCAGCTCCGGGCGACCCCCTGTTTCTCTCTGTCCACCCCACTCCTGAGAGCTTGGTTGTCCAAGCCTCCGCTTCCCAAACCGCCTTCCCTACCGCTCCTCCGGATAGGGAATCCAAACGCCTGGATCAGTTTGGGAAGAAAGGTTTTTCTTCCTCCAGTGCTGGCTTGCGGTCCGTTAACACCGCTTGTCTTTTGGGCCGATATACCCACTCCCTGTGGGATTCGGTGGCGGATGTTTTGCCCCAGTGTCCTGAGGAGGTCCAGACACTGCTTTCCCGCGCCATTGCGGAAGGAAGGGATGCGGCTAAATACACAATACGTTGTGGCCTTGACACCGCCGACTCGCTGGGCAGGTCTATTGCAACGACGGTGGCGCTCAGACGCCACGCCTGGCTGAGAACCACTGGTTTTTCAGGGGATGTCCAGAATACTCTCATGGACATGCCCTTTGATGGAGTCGGTCTTTTTGGGTCCAAAGCAGACCATGCGTTGGAGCGCTTTAAGGACTCACGGGCTACTGCCAAGTCCCTGGGCCTTTCTGCTACACGCCCTCCGCTGACTTCTGCTTTTCGCCCCTATCGTGGCCACAGTAGGGGCGCCCCTTCACGTCAGCAGCCCAGCCACCGGCCCGCGCAGCAGGCGTCTTCGCGTGGCCGAGGACGTGGATTCCGCCGTGGCGGATCAGGCAACCAGCATGCGGGTCAGGCCACCACCTCCAACCCGTCCGCGGCCTCCAAGCCCTCCTAGTCCCTCCTTTCAGGTGCACAGCACGCCAGTAGGGGCAGGGTCCGCCATCACCTTCCCCACTGGCGTACCATCACCTCGGACAGGTGGGTCTTGGACATTGTCCGAAGGGGCTACTCCCTCCCCTTCGAGACCACCCCCCAGCCATGCCACCTCAATTCCACCGCATGTCAGGGGATCACTTGGTGCTTCTACAGAAGGAAGTCACGGCCCTCTTGACCAAGAGGGCCATCGAGCGTGTTCCGACCCCAGAAGTAGGGCGTGGTTGCTACTCCCACTACTTTCTGGTGCCCAAAAGGACAAGGAGGACATGCGTCCTATCTTGGACCTCCGGAACGTCAATCGCTTCCTCCCGGAAGGAGAAGTTCAAGATGCTCACCCTAGCTCAGGTCTTGACTGCCCTCGACCCTGGAGACTGGTTGGTAGCGTTGGACTTGCAGGACGCATATTTCCACATCCCCGTCCTGCCGGCCCACCGGCGTTACCTTCGGTTCACGGTAGGCCCCGAGCATTTTCAGTTCACCGTGCTCCCCTTTGGCCTTACAAGTGCCCCTCGGGTGTTCACGAAAGTGATGGCGGTGGTCGCAGCTCATCTGCGCCGGGCAGGGGTTTCAGTCTTCCCCTACCTCGACGACTGGCTGCTGAAGGCGGGCTCGTCCCAGGCAGTCGTCTCCCACCTCCAGACTACGGCCGAACTCCTGCACTCGCTGGGGTTCTCCATCAATGTGCCGAAGTCGCATCTGATTCCTTCTCCACAGCTCCTTTTCATCGGAGCAGTTCTGGACACGACGCAGTTTCGGGCCTATCCTCCCGAACGGCGAGTCCAGGATATTCAGGCTATGATTCCGATCTTTCAGCCTTTATCCTGGGTTTCGGTACGGATGACCCTGAGGCTGCTGGGCCTCATGGCCTCCTGCATCCTGCTGGTCAATCATGCCAGATGGCATATGCGGGCTCTGCAGTGGGACCTGAAGTTCCAGTGGGCGCAGCACCAGGGCAACCTGTCCGATCACGTCCAGATCTCGGAGGGGACTGCAAGACAGTTGCAGTGGTGGCTCTCGAACCGGCAATGGGTCATGGGCAGATCCCTCTCCCTTCCCCAGCCAGAGCACACAGTTGTGACGGACGCGTCCCTTCTGGGATGGGGCGGTCACATGGGAGAGGCGGAGATCAGAGGCCTCTGGTCTCCGGGCGGAGTCCCGGCTCCATATCAACCTTCTGGAGCTCCGGGCGATCCGACTTGCACTCAAGGCATTCCTTCCCTCTGTCAAAGGGAAGGTAGTGCAGGTGTTCACAGACAACACCACCGCCATGTGGTACTGCAACAAACAAGGCGGGGTGGGGTCTTGGACCCTTTGTCAGGAGGCTCTGCGCCTCTGGACATGGCTGGAACATCAGGGCATGTTCCTGATCGTTCAACACCTGGCAGGTTCCCTGAACGCCAGGGCGGACGAACTCAGCCGCAGGTGCATGATGGATCACGAATGGCGTCTTCACTCGGAAGTGGCGCAAGAACTCTTTCTACAATGGGGAGAGCCTTGGTTAGATCTATTCGCCACCGAAGAGAACGCGCAATGTCATCAGTTCTGCGCGTTGGAATTTCCAAGGCGGCACTCGCTCGGCGGCGCTTTTCGTCACGAGTGGAGTTGCGGTCTGTTGTACGCCTTTCCGCCTATACCACTTCTACCCAGAGTGTTGAAGAAGATTCGGCACGACCGGGCCCAAGTCATTCTTGTGGCTCCGGACTGGGCTCGAAGAGTTTGGTATCCCGAGCTACTCAATATGAGCGTAGATCCCCGATCCGTCTGCCTCTTCGGGAGGATCTTCTGTCGCAGCAGCAGGGGACGGTCCTCCACCCGAACCTATCCAGTCTACACCTGCTTGCGTGGAGATTGAGCGGCGGCAGTTGATTCCTTTCGACTTGCCTCCCGAAGTTTGTGATGTGATTCTGGCAGCCAGGCGTCCCTCCACTAAGGTGGTATACGCCTGCAGGTGGAACAAATTTGTGGCATGGTGCACAGCAAAGGCTGTGAATCCCCTCTCTGCCCCTCTTTCTGAGGTCCTTCTGTTCCTTCTTTCTCTGGCCCGACAGAGTTCTGCCCTGGGTACCATCAAGGGTTATCTTTGTGCTATCTCGGCCTTCCTCAGGCTTCCTGATCAGCCCTCCTTTTCAAGTCCCCTGTTGTTAACAGGTTCTTAAAGGCATTACTCACCTCTTCCCTCCTGTTCCGTTTCTGATGCCTCAGTGGGACTTGAACTTGGTTCTTACCTTTTTAATGTGCGCTCCCTTTGAGCCTCTACATAACTGTCCTCTTCGTCTTCTGACTCTGAAGACAGCCTATCTGAAAGAGACACGTTAGTGACAGATTCCTTACCTTAGAATATCCCCAGGCGTCAGGCTGGATCCGGAAAGTTTTGCGTAGCAGTACCCTTGCGCGTCGGTAGGCGGCGTCGTGCGGCTCCGCGTCCGTCGTCGGCGTCGTGATCGCCGGGATGACGTCGCGGGCAGTACTTAGGCGCCGCCCCTGCGCGCTGGCGTCAGTTCTTCTTTTTCCGCGCCAGCAAGCGCAGATCCGGGAAGAGCAGTGCCCTGGTCATTTTTGACCATACTTTTTGGTGATTTTTCACTGTTTTTCCATCTTTCAAGGTGTCGTAGGGATGCCCGGCTTCAAGCGATGCGGCGCCTGTGCGCGGATGATGTCCGTCACCGACCCGCATTGGGAGTGTCTCTTCTGCCTCGGCCGAGGCCACGACACGGCGTCTTGTACCGACTGCCAGGCCCTCCACCCGAAAGCTTTGCGAGAGCGGTCTCGAAAGCTTCTCGAGGCCCGGCATTCGGCTCCGCGAAGCCCCGGTCGCGTGAGAGGTCCAGGGGTCGATCGCGGAGTCCACACCGGTCGTCGGCGTCGAAGTCTTCTTCGTCCGGTAAGTCGAAGCACAAAAGTCCAAAAAGCATCATCGCTCTAGGACTTCGCCTCGCCGGTCTCGCGACTCGGCTGAGGCCCCTCCCGGCACCGTCCCCGCCCGCGGCCCCGGACATGCCTGTGGAGTCGCCCCGCCATACCCGCCCTTCCCGGGTTCGGGGCGGATCCGGCCAAAGTACAGGAATTCCTGTCGGCCATGGCCCGCCTCTTCGGGCCTTCAGGCCCCTCCGGTGCGCCTTCGGGCCCCGCGGGTCCTGATGGGGTTGCTCCGGCGTCGCCGGCGGCTCCGGCCCCGGCGTCGCCCGTGCCTCCAGCCTCGATCCCGTCTCCGGCTCCGGCCTCGATCCCGGCTCCACAACCCCCATCGACGCCGGTCGACCTAACGCACACCTCCCGCCGGCGCCGATGTCTCCGGTGCCGTTCTCGACGCCGCCCTGGGCTCTGGGCGGCGTCGTCCCCAGTTCCTTCCGGCTCCGGACATGGACCCGGAGCCGACGTCGCTCGACGCCGGCTCCGGCGCCGATGGGACCTTGGGTCCCAAATGTCCCTCCTCCTCCTTATTTTGAACCAGAGGAGGACCAGTTGGACTGGGAGGGGTCTGATGACCCTCTGACACGACACTGTCAGTACGATCAGGACTGGACAGAGAGTCTAGGGGAGGCCAGTGGTCTGGATACTTCCCCTGACACTGGCATGCTGTCTCCTCCCGTGGCTACGGAGGAGGGAGCCAATTTTGGTACGATGTTGCGTAGGGCAGCTGGGGCCTTACGTCTCCAACTTCCTACCTTGACGGTCAAGCCTAACATCTTGACAGAGGTGCTTCAGCCGGCAGCCTCCTCTGCCGAGACTGTGCTGCCGTTTAACGACGCCCTCACTGACGTTCTTTTGGGCGCCTGGTCCAAGCCCAACACAGGGGCTCCTGTGGATCGGAACGTGTCACGACGCCATCGCCCAGCTCCGGGCGACCCCCTGTTTCTCTCTGTCCACCCCACTCCTGAGAGCTTGGTTGTCCAAGCCTCCGCTTCCCAAACCGCCTTCCCTACCGCCCCTCCGGATAGGGAATCCAAACGCCTGGATCAGTTTGGGAAGAAGGGTTTTTCTTCCTCCAGTGCTGGCTTGCGGTCCGTTAACACTGCTTGTCTTTTGGGCCGATATACCCACTCCCTGTGGGATTCGGTGGCGGATGTTTTGCCCCAGTGTCCTGAGGAGGTCCAGACACTGCTTTCCCGCGCCATTGCGGAAGGAAGGGATGCGGCTAAATTCACCATTCGTTGTGGCCTTGACACCGCCGACTCGCTGGGCAGGTCTATTGCAACGACGGTGGCGCTCAGACGCCACGCCTGGCTGAGAACCACTGGTTTTTCAGGGGATGTCCAGAATACTCTCATGGACATGCCCTTTGATGGAGTCGGTCTTTTTGGGTCCAAAGCAGACCATGCGTTGGAGCGCTTTAAGGACTCACGGGCTACTGCCAAGTCCCTGGGCCTTTCTGCTACACGCCCTCCGCTGACTTCTGCTTTTCGCCCCTATCGTGGCCACGGTAGGGGCGCCCCTTCACGTCAGCAGCCCAGCCACCGGCCCGCGCAGCAGGCGTCTTCGCGTGGCCGAGGGCGTGGATTCCGCCGTGGCGGATCGGGCAACCAGCGTGCGGGTCAGGCCACCACCTCCAACCCGTCCGCGGCCTCCAAGCCCTCCTAGTCCCTCCTTTCAGGTGCACGGCACGCCAGTAGGGGGCAGGGTCCGCCATCACCTTCCCCACTGGCGCACCATCACCTCGGACAGGTGGGTCTTGGACATTGTCCGAAGGGGCTACTCCCTCCCCTTCGAGACCACCCCCCAGCCATGCCACCTCAATTCCACCGCATGTCAGGGGATCACTTGGTGCTTCTACAGAAGGAAGTCACGGCCCTCTTGACCAAGAGGGCCATCGAGCATGTTCCGACCCCAGAAGTAGGGCGTGGTTGCTACTCCCACTACTTTCTGGTGCCCAAAAAGGACAAGGAGGACATGCGTCCTATCTTGGACCTCCGGAACGTCAATCGCTTCCTCCGGAAGGAGAAGTTCAAGATGCTCACCCTAGCTCAGGTCTTGACTGCCCTCGACCCTGGAGACTGGTTGGTAGCGTTGGACTTGCAGGACGCATATTTCCACATCCCTTCCTGCCGGCCCACCGG